>JAVGWX010000023.1:40761633-42256633 GCA_036924085.1 Ariolimax columbianus | reverse complement strand
GCCACCTAGAGGCAATTTGTGGTTTTGGTCAAAATGTGCCACCAGAACTCGAGCGTGAACTGCACCACCTAGACGCAACTTGTTCAATATGTGCCACCAGAACTCGAGCGTGAACTGCGCCACCTAGACGCAACTTGTTTAATATGTGCCACCAGAACTCGAGCGTGAGCTGCGCCACCTAGACGCAACTTGTTCAATATGTGCCACCAGAACTCGAGCATGACCTGCGCCCCCTAGAGTCAATTTGGTCAATATGTGCCACCAGAACTCTAGCATGACCTGCGCCCCCTAGAGTCAACTTGGTCAATATGTGCCACCAGAACTCGAGCATGACCTGCGTCCCCCAGAGTCAACTTGGTCAATATGTGCCACCAGAACTCGAGCATGACCTGCGTCCCCTAGAGTCAACTTGGTCACTATGTGCCACCACAACTCGAGCATGACCTGCGTCCCCCAGAGTCAACTTGGTCAATATGTGCCACCAGAACTCGAGCATGACCTGCGTCCCCTAGAGTCAACTTGGTCAATATGTGCCACCAGAACTCGAGCATGAATGTCACTTATTATCACTTTCGTTATTCCATCTTTGCTTACATGTCTCACACATAAGTTCTTCGCCATTATTGTTCTAGTAACAACAACCACCAGAACATCACAATTAAACTCCATTAGACTCAGAACATCACAACTCACCTTCACTAGACTCAAAACATCACAACTCATCTTCACTAGACTCAAAACATCACAACTCACCTTCACTAGACTCAAAACATCACAACTCACCTTCCCTAGACTCAAAACATCACAACTCACCTTCCCTAGACTCAAAACATCACAACTCACCTTCCCTAGACTCAAAACACCACGACTCATCTTCCCTAGATGAAAGCTATCTTCTCCCCACAACTAGATACGACTAAATGAACATTTCTTCCTTTAACTCAAGTTCTTAGTTCTTAGTCGACCTGTAGTTCTACAGGGGCGGATACCCTTAGTCGACCTGTATTTCTACAGGGGCGGATACCCTTAGTCGACCTGTATTTCTACAGGGGCGGATACCCTTAGTCGACCTGTGTTTCTACAGGGGCGAATGCCCTTAGTCGACCTGTATTTCTTCAGGGGCTGATACCTTTTGTCGACTTGTATTTCTACAGGGGCGGATGCCCTTGTGCCGGTCACAGCTCTGGTATTAGCTGGATATAACCACGAGGAGGATTTTCTGCTAGGTTCAATCAGCTAATTACTCCGCTGTGCTGGAACAAGCGCTACAGAGTGTGGTTAACCAATGTGGGAGTCTGTCTAAATAAACTCCAACACTAGAGAAAAGTAGACCTGCACCTTTTAGGCGCCATCTACAAAAACCACCTTAGCATGGTCGGTATTATGCCACAGTTAGTCGCTTCTTACGACGTGCTCTCTGTGGGTCAGTGGTGCTACTCTTGTCCTTTTGATACACAGAGATCCCTGGGGACTACTCGGGATGACTAATGGCACGCTGCATATTAAAGGTGTCGGCCTTTGGTAAAGACATTTTGTTAACTCTAAGTTAACTTTATTGTTACATAATATATCTGATAATGATATATGCGATGAAGTGTTGGATGCAGGATTTAACTAGCTTTTTTGTGTGTGCTGACTTGTTCTTTTTCCCGCCGTGTTGTCTTCTTTCAATGGTTAGAAATCATTCATTTTACAACTGGTACCTGGCACAGGTGTAACATATAACAACTGGTACCTGGCACAGGTGTAACACGTAACAATTGGTACCTATCACAGGTGTAACATGTTACAATTGGTACCTAGCACAGGTGTAACATGTAACAACTCGTACCTGGCACAGGTTTAACATGTAACAATTGGTACCTAGCACAGGTGTAACATGTAACAACTGGTACCTGGCACAGGTGTAACATGTAACAATTGGTACCTAGCACAGGTGTAACATGTAACAACTATTGTCTAGCACAAGTGTAACATGTAATAAATGGTACCTAGCACATGTGTGACATGTAACAACTGGTACCGAGCACAGGAGTAACATGTAACAACTATTGTCTAGCACAGGTGTAACATGCAGATCATCCATGCCAACAACAAAACCATCAATATTAGAATCTCACCGGTGGTAAGAAAGTAGTAATCTTCGATTTTCGCTTCAGTTTACAAAGAACAGGAGCCATGTGTGGTTACTACACTGGCTTCCGAGCCGAAAGATCGGGGTTCGGTCCCCAGTTGGTGTGGGATTTGTCTGATCGCAAAACAGTTCATAAGGGTGACCCAGCCTCAAAAACTGGATACCAAAATAATCTGGGAGCGTAAAGGCGGCCAGCGCATTGTTAACCACATCACCCGTAGTGGGCATAACAAAACAAAAATGCTAATTCCGCCGTCCATCGTAGACGATGATGGTATAATTTATTTTCTAGCGCTATTTTCAGTAAGAATCAACTGCGCTACTTTGTTATCCTCACTCTCTCGTCTCGAGCCGCCTGATCCCAGTAGCAAGTCAAGGACAAGACAACTAGGGGGCTACTACGAGATTCAGGGGACTCCGCATCAAGCACCAGTGAAAAAAACGGCGGAGTCCGGAGTCGAACCCACACCACCTATTCACGAGGCCGACGGCTTAACCACTTCGCAACGGAATGAACATAACACCGTATTCCAATATACCAGAATGGCGTGTTATAGCGATCTTTATTTCTGTTACATACAGAGATGGGCATGTTCTGGGGCGATAACATTAACTCTCGGCTGACCACAACCTCATGTGGGTGTTTTCATGCTGAAAGCTGAAAGTCTTCGCATAATGACCATATCGACTCTCGGTAGATTCAGCGACGGCACATGATAGTTTCTGAAATTAGGAAACAAGAATTCATAGACAGCGGCTCTCAAGAAAACAAAATAAAACGAATCGCCCACAGCCAGCACAACCAGCACTACCATCACAACTAGCACAATCATCACAACCAGCACTACCAACACAACCAGCACAACCATCGACGGTCGACCTAAGTACATAAATGTTATTGTCCTTCAAGAGACAGCTGATCTGTGTACCTCAGTCGTGAATGATGTTGGACATTTCCAAGTCTGTCTCACTCCTACAATATCACGATCCAAATTACTTTCTACCATTGCCAGCATCATCTGGTGGCGACTAACTCTTTCAGAGAGTCATCGATATTTAACCGTTCGCCTACAGCAGGGTACAATGGCGACTGAAAGGGAGGAAACTCTAAACTCTTCATTTCGAAACGGTTGTCATTTAAACCCATTAAGGGGTACAACTGAGATTAAGCTAACGTTAATCGGGGTACACATGTTTAACGGTCGTGCCGAAGCTAAGGATGCAGCTCTTTAAGTGGGTGCCCCTGACAATAGGGTACTTTGTCTGTCTGCTTTGCTGTCTTGTTGTTTAGTCCGGCTATTGCCAGCAGGTCGAATCACGTGACAGCACGAGCTCAGACCAGTAACTCACAAAGCACAAATTTAGGCTCAAACTATTTTATGATCTTTGAATTATTTGATTCGGCGCACATTCCGACTTTTTTCAATTGCTAATTTTGTTTTTAATGCAAGACTACTTGCCCATCGTAAGCCGGGACGGCGGCTCATCAGCTGGTTGTGTTGTGATGATATAACTTGTGCTGTATTTGGATTATTGTGAGTAAGATTCCCTCTGATTCTCTCGTCCCGAGCTCACTAGAACCAGTGGCAGGACTATCAGTCGCGAGATTGATTCTACATCATAAAGCCCGAGATGAGAATAAAAAGATAGCCGTAACCTCTCAAGCATGGTTTAAATGAGATTAAAAAGGGTTGTACGTACTGCTAGCCCGCTCATCGTGTTAAATTTAAAAAATGTAAAATGGCTGCCAGAACCAACGCCATGACAAGAGAACGTCTTCGTCTGTGCTGTTTCTCTCTCGTTGTTAAATTAAAAGTGTCGATGACAGAGAACGACATCTGTTGTGGATCGTTGTCTCCCTGACCTTGATGTAGCACTTCAGGCGCCTCGAGATGAACATCTGAGCCTGTGTCATGCACCTGACATACATACCCTCAACAGCTCCACGGACAGACTCAGAGCGCACAAAGACCAACCTAACGAGTGTCGATGCCAGTACACATCTCTGTTAGACAGCGGTGGTGTCTGGGAAGGCTGCAGGTACCCTCGTGCAGTCCACGAGCCATCACGAAAATGGTGGATAACCGCAAAGAATATAAATATAAGGTCATTGGTCTGTCCAGCTTATTATCTATTCTGTCAAAACTTTCATATATGTTACGTGATTCTCTCTTTTTGTATTATCTATTCTATCAAAGCTTTCATATATGTTACGTGATTCTCTCTTTTTGGTTTGCTGTTGTTGCTGTTGTGGGTATGTGTGTGTGTTTGCGTCTTAATTCACCCCAGACTGAGTTTCCTGGATTACCCTCTCACATATTTGACAGCTGGTGACTGTAATGGGGCATTCCATTTCGGGTTAAGGGGAGGACAAGTCGATATAATTTTATTTTAAATAAATACATAAAGACTTAGATAAAGATAGAAGTATAGAGAAGATGGTTATATTTAGTTTTGTGAAGGGTTAGGGTTAGGGTTAGGGTTAGGTTTAGGACTAGGTTCAGGGCTGTGCCGTGCTATGATACAGAGAGGCGGCCAGTAATGGGGGTGGCATAATCAGAGAAATCAAAATACAATTTGAATCAGTCAATATTTTTTTCTAATCTTTACACAACGCTTTTCTATATTGGTCTATGTTATTCCGATATTGATGTATACGATTTATGATTTATCGCACGCCTCTGCCTAAACGCTTTCGGTACCCTTTGATTTCGGTTTCTGGTGCAGGTGAATAGTTAGCGAGCGCTCGCTGAAAGACTTTTGATCTGACACCGCGAAGATATTATTTTTGTTAGTAACATTCCGCTCGGCGGCTCCTAAAAGCTGAGGAGGCAATTAACACAAAATACTTTTTTTCTGGTTCTACAAAGTGTTGGGAAGTGCTAAAAAATATGTTTCACAATCAACTCTATAACCATTGAGCGCTACTAAGTGGTCAAGCAGAGTAGATGAGTTAAAACCTTGAGGATTTCAACTTTGCAAAATCTATGATGCATTATTCAAAATAATAGAAGACGTCAACAGAGATGCAGAAACTAAAGTTAAGCAAGATGGTTAAATATTAAAAATAACAAGTTTATATGCGGTGTCATTCTTTGGCATGATATTTTATTTGAGATAAATTCAGTCTCGAAGTTATTGCAATTTGTAACTATTACATTTGTCAGATTGTGTAAAGATGTTATCAGAAACCATCCAAAAAGTGAAAAGTTAAAGACAATCTGGATACGATAGGATGACAATCACTGCCAATGAGATTGCAGAGAATCTTGAATGCAGAACAGAATTTCCTGCCGAAACTGAAGTTAAAGTCCGAAGGAAAAAGTGTCAATTTGACTATGAAGAGGATGTCCCCTTAACAGAGGAGAATAAATTTAAAATAAAATTGTTCAATGATATTCTGGAAATTACACTTAATTATATGAATGAAAAATTCACGCTTCTGGAAATCCATTGCAAAAATTTTCAGTTTTTATATGACATTTTAAAACTCAAGGATATATATGACAAAACGCTAGAAAATTATTGTATCAGTCTCCAATGAATACTTTCGGTCGAAAATGAATCAGATATAAATGGAAATGATCTTCAAGAAGAATTACGTGATTATCTCAAATGCTACCATATACTATGAAACCTTTGGATATTTTAAATTATTTGAACTAAAATAACTTTGTATCCGAACACTGTTGTAGCTCTGAGAATGTTATTAACACTCCCTGTCTCCGTAGCTAGTGGGAAATGAAGTGTTTTTCCAAATTAAAATTAATAAAACACTGCTTAAGAAGTTCAATAAGCCAAACAAAACTTAGAAATCTGTCATTAATTTCTATTGAATCTGCATTGGTTGTTACTCTAGACTACAAATCCATAATTAACGAATTTGTTAAAGTTAAAGTAGGAAGGGTAAAACTGTAGTAGATTTTTGTAGTAGATTGTTGTAGTAGATTGTTGTAGTAGATTGTTGTAGTAGATTGTTGATATCATTATTTTAAAGTAGTATATATTTTCAAAATAAAAATAGTATTCGTTCAATTTGTGCATTTAAAAAAAAAATCACAATCGAAAGTTATTTTAAAGAAAAACATTTAAGGGGCGGCATTTCGAAGACTTGTATCATACCAATAAAATCTAGAGCACGTCCCTGGCTAGGTTAGTATTATGGTTAGGGTTAGGATTAGGGTTTAGGTTAGGGTTAGGATTAGGGTTTAGATTAGGGTTAGGATTAGGGTTTAGGTTAGGGTTAGAATTAGGGTTTAGGTTAGGGTTAGGATTAGGGTTTAGGTTAGGGTTAGGATTAGGGTTTAGATTAGGGTTAGGATTAGGGTTTAGGTTAGGGTTAGGATTAGGGTTTAGGTTAGAGTTAGGATTAGGGTTTAGGTTAGGGTTAGGATTAGGGTTTAGATTAGGGTTAGGATTAGGGTTTAGGTTAGGGTTAGAATTAGGGTTTAGGTTAGGGTTAGGATTAGGGTTTAGGTTAGGGTTAGAATTAGGGTTTAGGTTAGGGTTAGGATTAGGGTTTAGGTTAGGGTTAGGATTAGGGTTTAGGTTAGGGTTAGGATTAGGGTTTAGATTAGGGTTAGGATTAGGGTTTAGGTTAGGGTTAGAATTAGGGTTTAGGTTAGGGTTAGGATTAGGGTTTAGGTTAGGGTTAGGATTAGGGTTTAGGTTAGGGTTAGGATTAGGGTTTAGGTTAGGGTTAGAATTAGGGTTTAGGTTAGGGTTAGGATTAGGGTTTAGGTTAGGGTTAGGATTAGGGTTTAGGTTAGAGTTAGGATTAGAGTTTAGGTTAGGGTTAGGATTAGGGTTTAGGTTAGGGTTAGGATTAGGGTTTAGGTTAGGGTTAGAATTAGGGTTTAGGTTAGGGTTAGGATTAGGGTTTAGGTTAGGGTTAGGATTAGGGTTTAGGTTAGGGTTAGGATTAGGGTTTAGGTTAGGGTTAGAATTAGGGTTTAGGTTAGGGTTAGGATTAGGGTTTAGGTTAGGGTTAGGATTAGGGTTTAGGTTAGAGTTAGGATTAGAGTTTAGGTTAGGGTTAGGATTAGGGTTTAGGTTAGGGTTAGACAATGCGGGGCTAAAAATATATATTTCTTTGTCTTTGGGGTGGATAATATAAGTATTGTGTGTGTGTGTGTGTGTGTGTGTGTATGTGTGTGTGTGTGTGTGTGTGTGTGTGTGTGTATGTGTGTGTGTGTGTGTGTGTGTGTGCGTACGTATGCGCATTTATGTGCGTGTATATCTTGCCGATTATGTGGGGGTGTGTAAAACTATATGAATGTATGTCTGGATTCTACATTTTCCTTCTATAAGCTTGACAAAGGAAGACTCTTTCAACCTTTCATTAAATGACCTCCAAAACTCAAACATGAGATTCCTACAACCCTACCTTCCCTCCCTTTACTCCGCTGGTGCTTTCTTACAATTACCAGGGCACATCAAAATGTAAACTTACTCATTGTGGACATTAAACAAAAACAGCCGTGATCTGACATCCGAGGTCGAACCGAAAGGTGGGACCTGAATTCATATAATCAAACTGTCCCGTTTTATTGACACTAAAAATGTCTTTGTGGCGTTAATGTGAAAAATAAATGTTTTACAGCATCTTCAGTCAGATCCAGCGGTTAGAAACACGTTGTTTGTTGCGTTCTCGTTACGTCACCACAATAAAGAGAAGGGAAGACAGCCCAATTGTAACAATGACTGATAAGTTCAAGTCATTTGGGAGAAATGTGTAATGTCACAGCATAGGCGTACCCCGCTAGAGCTACAGGTTGGATGCTAGGCCATTATCATTATAGATGGAACATTTCCGAAGATGGAATCACTGGGTTTGAGTGCTCTCGAGGTAAGTCTCGAGGTAAGACTCGAGGTAAGACTCGAGGTAAGACTCGAGGTAAGACTATAAGTAAGACTATAAATAAGACTCGAGGTAAGACTATAGATAAGACTCGAGGTAAGACTCGAGGTAAGACTCGAGGTAAGACTCGAGGTATGTCGCGAGGTAAGACTCGAGGTAAGAATCAAGGTAAGTCTCGAGGTAAGACTCGAGGTAAGAATCAAGGTGAGTCTCGAGGTAAGACTCGAGGTAAGACTCGAGGTAAGACTCGAGGTAAGACTCGAGGTATGTCGCGAGGTAAGTCTCGAGGTAAGACTCGAGGTAAGACTTGAGGTAAGTCTCGAGGTAAGTCTCGATGTAAGACTCGAAGTAAGACTCGAGGTATGTCGCGAGGTAAGTCTCGAGGTAAGACTCGAGGTAAGACTCGAGGTAAGACGAGGTAAGACTATAGATAAGACTCGAGGTAAGACTATAGATAAGACTCCATGTAAGACTCGAGGTAAGACTATCGATAAGACTCGAGGTAAGACTCGAGGTAAGACTATAGATAAGACTCGAGGTAAGACTCGAGGTAAGACTATAGATAAGACTCGAGGTAAGACTATAGATAAGACTCGAGGTAAGTCTCGAGGTAAGACTATAGATAAGACTCGAGGTAAGACTATAGATAAGACTCGAGGTAAGACTCGAGGTAAGTCTCTAGGTAGGACTATAGATAAGACTCGAGGTAAGACTCGAGGTAAGACGAGGTAAGACTATAGATAAGACTCCAGGTAAGTCTCGAGGTAAGACTATAGATACGACTCGAGGTAAGACTCGAGGTAAGCCTCGAGGTAAGAC
This sequence comes from Ariolimax columbianus, assembly GCA_036924085.1. Taxonomy (NCBI): domain Eukaryota; kingdom Metazoa; phylum Mollusca; class Gastropoda; order Stylommatophora; family Arionidae; genus Ariolimax; species Ariolimax columbianus. The sequence continues at coordinate 42,247,820 of JAVGWX010000023.1, read as the reverse complement.
TATAGATAAGACTCGAGGTAAGACTCGAGGTAAGTCTCGAGGTAAGACTATGGATAAGACTCGAGGTAAGACTCGAGGTAAGACTCGAGATAAGACTCGAGGTAAGACTATAGATAAGACTCGAAGTAAGACTCGAGGTAAGTCTCGAGGTAAGACTCGAGGTAAGACTCGAGGTATGTCGCGAGGTAAGACTCGAGGTAAGACTCGAGGTAAGACTCGAGGTAAGTCTCGAGGTAAGACTCGAGGTAAGACTCGAGGTAAGACTATAGATAAGACTCGAGGTAAGACTCGAGGTAAGACTCGAGGTAAAACTCGAGGTAAGACTCGAGGTAAGACTTGAGGTAAGTCTCGATGTAAGACTCGAAGTAAGACTCGAGGTATGTCGCGAGGTAAGTCTCGAGGTAAGACTCGAGGTAAGACTCGAGGTAAGACGAGGTAAGACTATAGATAAGACTCGAGGTAAGACTATAGATAAGACTCCATGTAAGACTCGAGGTAAGACTATCGATAAGACTCGAGGTAAGACTCGAGGTAAGACTATAGATAAGACTCGAGGTAAGACTATAGATAAGACTCCATGTAAGACTATAGATAAGACTCGAGGTAAGTCTCGAGGTAAGACTATAGATAAGACTCGAGGTAAGACTATAGATAAGACTCGAGGTAAGACTCGAGGTAAGTCTCTAGGTAAGACTATAGATAAGACTCGAGGTAAGACTCGAGGTAAGACGAGGTAAGACTATAGATAAGACTCCAGGTAAGTCTCGAGGTAAGACTATAGATACGACTCGAGGTAAGACTCGAGGTAAGCCTCGAGGTAAGACTATAGATAAGACTCGAGGTAAGACTCGAGGTAAGTCTCGAGGTAAGACTATGGATAAGACTCGAGGTAAGACTCGAGGTAAGACTCGAGATAAGACTCGAGGTAAGACTATAGATAAGACTCGAAGTAAGACTCGAGGTAAGTCTCGAGGTAAGACTCGAGGTAAGACTCGAGCTATGTCGCGAGGTAAGACTCGAGGTAAGACTCGAGGTAAGACTCGAGGTAAGACTCGAGGTAAGACTCGAGGTAAGACTCGAGGTAAGACTATAGATAAGACTATAGATAAGACTTGAGGTAAGACTCGAGGTAAAACTCGAGGTAACACGTCAGCCTCGGGTGTTGGAGGTTGAGGATTCAGGTCATGGAGACCGGCATTTTTTCACGTGGACTTTCTGGTATTTCCCCGTATCTCTGGGTAGTAGCAATCCGACACCCGTGTGCAGTGTTGCGCACGTTAAAAATCTCTCCGCAGTTGGAAATCGAAAAGAGTAGACTTAACGGCCGCTGCCCGGGCAAAATTCAAAATTATGTTAAGAATCTACCAACTCTATTACGGGATCCTCGCCGGTGCTACTTATTTCGTCCATTGTGCTGAGATTCTCCAAAAATTTGGAGAAGAACAGAGAACTTATGGATTAAACCCTGCGCAATGACGTTGATTCTTCTGCTAAAACTAAACTGTGAATTTGTTCACTTGCTGGTGCATTTCAAAGTCTAAAAAATATGTTTGCACTATCCTTTGTTAGGTTTGTAATAGCGCTAGTCCTGAAGACACCAACACGAAAAGTCCCAAGAATATCACATTGCTTGCTTATCTTATAATGGTTTTGTCTTTTCTTTTTGGGGGTACTGACGAATGTATATTTTCAAATGAACTTTACTTTTGGGAGGACTAACTAATGTGAACTTTCTAATGAACTTTACTTTCTGGGGGACTAACGAATGTGCACTTTCTAATGAACTTTACTTTTGGGGGGACTAACGAATGTGCACTCCTAATGAACTTTAATTTTGGGGGGACTGACGAATGTGCACTTTCAAATGAACTTTACTTTTAGGAGGACTAACTAATGTGAACTTTCTAATGAACTTTACTTTCTGGGGGGACTGGGGAATGTGCACTTTCAAATGAATTTTACTTTTGAAGGAAGGCTGGAACAGATGGTGGCGAGGTCTAAAGTGGGTCTTAGATGAATCGTACTCATTTTGTTGGGGGACAGTTGGATGAAAGGTTTGGTACTTAGCTTTGTTGGTGTCGATGTTGAAGGTTGGTCAAAACTGGGCCCACACACTGTTGTAGGTTGGTCAAAACTAGGCCCACACACTGCTTAAGGTTGGTCAACAATAGGCCCACACACTGTTGGAGGTTGGTCAACACAAGTCCCTCACATTACCAGAGGTTGCTCAACGCTAGGCCCGCACACTGTTGGAGGTTGGTAAACTCTAGGCCCACACACTGTTGGAGATTGGTCAACACAAGTCCTTCACATTACCAGAGGTTGCTCAAAGCTAGACCCACACACTGTTGGAGGTTGGTCAACACTAGGCCAGCACACTGTTCGAGGTTTGTCAACACTAGGTCAGCACCCTACCAAAGGGTACTCAATACTAAGCCCACACACAACCAAAGGTTACTCTCACTAGGCCCACACACTACCAAAGGTTACTCAACACTAGGCCAACACACTACCAAAGATTACTCAACACTAGGCCAACACACTACCAAAGGTTACTCAACACTAGGCCAACACACTACCAAAGGTTACTCAACACTAGGCCAACACACTACCAAAGGTTACTCAACACTAGGCCAACACACTACCGAAGGTTACTCAACACTAGGGCCCACACACTACCAAAGGTTACTCAACACTAGGGCCTACACACTACCAAAGGTTACTCGACACTAGGCCCACACACTACCAAAGGTTACTCAACACTAGGGCCCACACACTACCAAAGGTTACTCAACACTAGGCCAACACACTACCAAAGGTTACTCAACACTAGGGCCCATACACTACCAAAGGTTACTCAACACTAGGGCTCACACAATACCAAAGGTTACTCAACACTAGGCCCACACACTACCAAAGGTTACTCAACACTAGGGCCCACACACTACCAAAGGTTACTCACAGTAGGCCCACACACTACCAAAGGTTACTCAACACTAGGGCCCACACACTACCAAAGGTTACTCAACACTAGGGCCCACACACTACCAAAGGTTACTCAACACTAAGCCCACACGCTACCAAAGGTTACTAACACTAGGGCCCACACACTACCAAAGGTTACTCAACACTGGGGCCCACACACTACCAAAGGTTACTCAATACTAGGGCCCACACATTGTTGGAGGTTGTGGTGGCACGTTATCAAACACGACAGTGAAGGTTGCCCTGTGGACTAATACTTCCTGTTCTCCGTTGAGTGCCCCCCCCCCTAATAATGTTATGTTAATGAATAGCTTATTACCATACCCAATGTTATTACTGTGCTATTTATAGCAGCATCAAATCTCATTTGTTTGTTATCATTTTGCTTTGTTTAATGAACTTGGGCAATGGTTAAATGGTTTGTTTAGCGCAGCATAAATGGCGCCTAATAGGCTGAGGGTCTACTTTACTCTAGTGTTTGAGTCTATTAAAATGGACTCGCTTATCTCCTCGGCACTTGTCCTAACGTAGCGGAGTAATAAGCTGCTTGAACCTAGTCTGCTAAGCAGGAAATCCTACTCCTGGCTACACCCAGCTCGTACCAGAGATTGGGCCTGCACAGGGGCATCTGCCACTCTAGAAGTACAGGTCAACTAAGAGCTAAGAAGAACGCAGGCCTCTGAATGCATTTTTAAGGCAAGCTAGAATGCTAGCAGATGCCTAATCTAGATAAAGATTATCTTGTTAACTATACCCAGTAAAAATGGATACTTACAGAAATAAACATTAGTTTAACATCTTTACGCTGTACATTTCGTGTGTTTGTTATATTACGCAAAGTTTAGTTTTGTGTTTACATTCTGTTAAATCACACATAGTTTAGTTTTGTGTTTATATTCTGTTAAATCACACATAGTTTAGATTTGTATTTATATTCGGTTAAATCACCCATAGTTTAGTTTAGTGTTTATATTCTGTTAAATCATCCATAGTTTTGTATTGTGTTTCCATTATGTTAAATCACACATAGTTTAGATTTGTGTTTATATTCTGCTAAATCATCCATAGTTTTATATTGTGTTTACATTCTGTTAAATCCCCCACAGTTTAGTTTTGTGTATACATTCTTAGCCGAGTTTTAGATTTGTAACGTCGGTCAGCTGAGTTTTATCTGCCCAGAAACTTTTCACAATCGAACAAGTGATGACATATGATGTTGCTGTTGTTGTTGTTATTGTTGTTTTTGCTGTTGTTGTTGTTGTTGTTGTTGTTGAATGCCCACAAAAAGTAGATTTACTCTTTTGTGCGCCCTGAAAATGACGCAAAGTGGCAGTGTGTTGTAGCTTTCCTCGCATCCTGAGTGTGTTGATGAAGTTAGACCGTGGTCTTCCAGACGGCAGGACTATGGTTGATTTCATATACGTGTCGCTCACTACTAAACAGCATCTTCCCGTTTTAGGAGTGACGGGCTTTCTTTGGTGGCAGTGATGGCATGACAACCCACAGTGATGTCATGACAACCCACAGTGATGTCATGACAACCCACAGTGATGTCATGACAACCCACAGTGATGTCATAACAACCCACAGTGATGTCATGACAACCCACAGCAATGGCATGACTACCCCCAGTGATGTCATGACAACCCACAGTGATGTCATGACAACCCACAGGGAAGGGTACCTTTTTTTTCCATCAAAACCAATCCTTCATCCCCTGCTATGACCTTTTTTTCAGACAGCATTCAGTTAAAGGTTTTCCAAATTTGAACCAGAATTTCATACAAAACATGTTGCTTTTCAAGATCTTTCATCGCTCATTTTTTTTAATGGTTAAGTGCACTACACGTGTATTCAAGGGGACGCACACCAACAACTAATGGTCGTCACGTAATGTGGTTTTTAATTAATCTGAAGGTTAGTGTCGCTGGTACAGACGGAAGCGGTAACCAGAACGCTGTCTCACTTAGCTTCTGCGCCGATGTTAGAATCCGATTTATTTTTGGACTGAACTCGTATAATTGCGACTTCTCTTATCATTGATATCTTCAATCGCGACGATTTATAAAACTGAGGAATAAAGGTCGTTTGCCACTGCAATTGCACTATAATGAAGCGTATACGCTTTTACTTTACTCCCCGACCGCCACCCCCACCCAACCGCATACTTTCTCCAGATTGGAGAAAAATAAATATTTGCTTTACTCTTTACAAAGGTTTTGAGCCCGTGTCACTTTGGTTAGGAGACCGGTTTCAAACTTCTCTGCCACCCCATCAATTTTCGCATTCTAATCCCAAACCGAGTGAGCACAGTGTTTCTGTTAACTATATTACTCGAAAGTTAACCTCTACTTTTGTTAAATCTAATCTCAAAACGTGTGACTCCTCTCTGAGCGACCTGGTCCGATTTTTAAAAAATACATGGCCTGTGGAATGCTAGGTCAGTGGAAACGATAAGCAGATCCCACGTGAAACAATACCGACAGATTTTTAATCTGGCTCTGCGAAATGAGCCAAGAAAATAAACACCTGCATTAATCCTGTGCCAGCGACCCCCGAACAACATGGTTGGCACCTCCCTTTGATGTTTACCAGGAGAGGTGGAGTTCACCGCCCTTAGCAGCACATAAATTGATGACGCTTTGAACACGCAAATGCTTAACGGCACTTTATGTGTGTGCTGGTCTGGACCCCTTGTTCCATTAATTTAAACTTTGATTACAAATGAAATTCATCGGCCAGAAGTTTATCGAATCTGATCAAATTCTACAAAGCCGCGGACACCACCAGTTGATCAAGACGTGCCTTCCCTCAAATGAAGACTTTCACCTGTGGATCGGACCATAATTAAAATATGCTTTGATGTTCAAAGGGAGGTGTGCTAGAAAACTAATCTAGACAGGGTTGCCACGCGGCGAGCTAGCTACAGGTCACTTGGTCCAACAGACCAAGGTTAAGGTCACCTAAGGGAAGAATCCAGCCCTTTACAGTCAGGTCATTATCATGTGCATGCCTCGTGGCGCATCCTGGTAGTAGCGACCATTGTTCTACAACAGCTAACTGTTCTCTAAGAATACACTGTATTGATCGACTGATTTGATTGAGTGATTAACAGGGCAAATTTATTGGTTTAGTGATTGATTTACTTGATTGCCGGATTGAGTAATTGATCGATTGATTGTTTGGCTTTGATGATTGATTGAGTCATTTTTATTGACTTGATTGATTGGTTGATTGATTATTTGAATGATTAGTTTGATTGAGTAATTGGTTGATTAACAGACTGATTTTTTTAGTGCGTGATATATTGGTTAGTTGGGTGATTGATTCGCCTTTTGGTTCAATTGGAAGCTTAGGGGCACCTTTTGTGGACAGACTGTCCGAGCATTTGCAGTTGCAGCTTCATTATCATTGGTTTCACATGAAGAGTTTGCTAGCTTCATCCACAACCCTATTTAGTTTCCCATTTTGGTGCGCATAGAAGGTAACAGTAGCTCTATTCATACCCCCGATTATTGCTCTTCACAGCAAATGTACCAGGTTAGATTCCGGAAGGCAATACGCTCAAGTCTATTCAGCTGCATATGGGCATCTGACTTACAGTTAGTTCGCAAAAACATGTTGAAAAGTTACCATACCTCGTCGACATGTTTATTTTAGCTTTTCCTCCTTCACCATCACACATCCACATCGATGGCTACGGCAGTCATGTCTGTGAATGCTGCAACAAAGTCATATCTGTGACCTGCTCCAACAAAGTCATTTCTGTGACTGCTCCAACAAAGTCATATCTGTGACCTGCTCCAACAAAGTCATTTCTGTGACTGCTCCAACAAAGTCATGTCTGTGACCTGCTCCAACAAAGTCATTTCTGTGACTGCTCCAACAAAGTCATATCTGTGACCTGCTCCAACAAAGTCATTTCTGTGACTGCTCCAACAAAGTCATATCTGTGACCTGCTCCAATAAAGTCATTTCTGTGACTGCTCCAACAAAGTCATATCTGTGACCTGCTCCAACAAAGTCATTTCTGTGACTGCTCCAACAAAGTCATATCTGTGACCTGCTCCAACAAAGTCATTTCTGTGACTGCTCCAACAAAGTCATGTCTGCGACCTGCTCCAATAAAGTCATGTCTGCGACCTGCTCCAACAAAGTCATTTCTGTGACTGCTCCAACAAAGTCATGTCTGCGACCTGCTCCAATAAAGTCATGTCTGCGACCTGCTCCAACAAAGTCATGTCTGCGACCTGCTCCAACAAAGTCATTTCTGTGACTGCTCCAACAAAGTCATATCTGTGACCTGCTCCAACAAAGTCATTTCTGTGACTGCTCCAACAAAGTCATATCTGTGACCTGCTCCAACAAAGTCATTTCTGTGACTGCTCCAACAAAGTCATATCTGTGACCTGCTCCAACAAAGTCATTTCTGTGACTGCTCCAACAAAGTCATGTCTGCGACCTGCTCCAACAAAGTCATTTCTGTGACTGCTCCAACAAAGTCATATCTGTGACCTGCTCCAACAAAGTCATTTCTGTGACTGCTCCAACAAAGTCATATCTGTGACCTGCTCCAACAAAGTCATTTCTGTGACTGCTCCAACAAAGTCATATCTGTGACCTGCTCCAACAAAGTCATTTCTGCGACTGCTCCAACAAAGTCATGTCTGCGACCTGCTCCAATAAAGTCATGTCTGCGACTTGCTCCAACCAAGTCATATTTGTGACTGCTCCCCGCTGACCCCTGACCCTGACTAACATGCATGTTTTGCCTGACCAGACATTGTTTTTCCTTCCCATTCCATCTTAATATAATTAAACACTAGAGCCATGCTGAAGTCGGATGCACTGGGCCGACAGGCGCAAAATAAAAACATAGTGCAACGCACTCCGCCTTGAGGATTAGAGAAATAAGGCGAACGCAAAAAAAAAAAAAAAAACAACACTAGAGCAAAGTAGACCCGCAGCCTGTTAGGTGCCATCTATACTGCTCTATGCAAACCACCTAACCATGGAAGTTAGTCGCCTCTTACGACATGCTCTGTGTAGGACAGTGGTGTTATTCTTGTCCTTGTCCTACACAAAGACCCCGGTGGACCACTCGGGGTAGTGCTGTGTAGCGTTTTAATATTTGTAAAGGCCTACCGATTTGGTCCAAATATCATTATCTTCATCAACATCTTCTAGGTCCGGATGGAGCACAGGTGTTCAACAATCGTCCTACTCTTAATGTTTGTGTTAGTACTGCTAAAGATACAGCAGTAAATAAGCTAAGAGCACCCATCGACTTATGGCATGCAGTTTGAATCTGGATTAGGGACAAATAACTGACGAAAACTATTGTCTCGAAGTATCGACTCTGGACACAGACTGCAACCATGCAGGCTAAGCTAAGAGATTATGGATTAGAGTGGAAAAACAAATCATATTCCTAAATGGAGTGCTGAAATCGGATTTGTCAGTCCAAAAGGCGCATATGTCGTACCCATGCTGTAAATTACAACATTACGTTACAAACAGTTTTCGGGATGAACGAAGAAGAATTGGATAAACGTGAACTGTTGCAAGGGAAGTAACTCTGTAAATTCAGATGTTAAAAGCGCTATTATTTTAACCTCCCTCTAAACATTGACTGATTCGACTTGTTTGTTTGTTTGTTTGTATTGTTTGTTTTATAATCAATGTCTGTAATATGTAATCCTGATATTTAATCAGGCAAATGAAGTACGTGATGCCAGGTAGCCAAATGTTGTTGAAACACAATACGGTTTTTTGCCCTGGAGTATCATGTTGTACCAAGGCTTTTGCTTAGGCAACCCTTCCAGCTTGGGTTGGCTTAGTTCGTTCTCAATCTCCCGCTACCAAAACCTGAAAGGGCTTAAGTAGCAGAATGTAGTCCAGAGAACGGAATGCGTTGTGTCGTAGTTTACAGCTTGACTGCGATATTTGCACCTTTCGGTCCAACACATCCAACTTCAGCAAGAATTTTTTGAGTACCGGGTTAGCATTCCCTCTTCGATCCCTTCTCCTTGGCCATGTTACAGCCTGTTATCCAGGATCACCGCGTGGAGATGTAGAAAGGTCTTGGCTGCATTGGTTCGCTGGCCCTGACGCTAGCAGTCAGCGATTGGCCGCTGACCACTGCAGGTCATGCCCTGCTCAGCATCTTGATCCCCTTTTTCCATCTCATTGGTGAGCGTCCACGTGGGCACTTTCTGTTTTAGGACCACCTGGACGCCATTTTTCGTGCCCATCCGCTATCATGTATTCATTACAAGGCCAGACCAACTACATTTTCTTAACAATACAATATCTATGACGTGGTGGAAGACGGTTGGGGAGGTAGACGAACTTATGGTCAGGAAAAACATACTGATGAGACATATTAGTCAGGGTCAGGCAAAATATTCTTTGCCAAGACACTCACCTCAGCTTCCTAGTAGCACTCCGTGGATAGGGCTGTTTGTTTTCATGGCAGCCTGGCTAACGTGAGTGATAGGCGTGATCCCCGTAGTAGTGAGCGATGCGCAGATGAAGCCAAGAATGTCACAACCGCCTGAGGACCCTGTTCCACCTTCATCAGCACGCTTGGGATGTGAGGCAAGCTCCAGCAATCCGTCAATTAAGGCCTTTTTCACGCCGCACACAAGAGTAAACACACTAATTGTGGGCATTCGCTACAAGTAAAACAACATCGGGGGCAGTTCAGATCCTCATTTCTGTGCTGCAGATTCTGTTCCGTTGAGAGTTTATCTATGCTCTTGACTCCATTGTCCCTTTCAGCAACTTGAACTTTTACTGCGCCAGATTTTCATTGATTCCATAGATTGCTGTCAAATATTGTGGCTGGAATATCTGTCCTGTTGAAGGTGTGAGCTAACGCCTTATCGTTCCTCGTCTGTTAAAGTATGGGTTCGAGACGACAGTTGAGAATGTATGGTTTAAGATGTAGCAGATGGTTGACAATGGTGACGATGGTGAAGATTATGGTGATGATGGTGATGGTGATGGTGATGGGGGTGATGATGATGATGATTGTGGTGATGTTGGTGATGATGATTGTTGTGATGACGATGGTGATGATGGTGAAGATTATGTTGATGATGGTGATGATGATGATGGGGATGATGATGGTGATGCGAGTGACGATGAAGATGATTGTGGTGATGATGGTGATGATGATGGTGGTGATGATGATGGGGGTGATGATGATTGTGGTGATGGTGGTGATGATGATGATGATGATACGGATGTGGATCATGATTATGATGAATTGGGAACGTTAAAACCTGTCAATCAAAGGATGGCACTATAATCGATCAGAATGCAGGACTTTGGAATGAAAGGTTGGTCCAACAGGAGCGAGGACAAATCTTGAGTATGTGTAGCCAGTGAGCTACACGAACCACCAGCAACCATTACTAATCCGCTAAAACAAATAGAACACCTATAAGTCTGTCTTGACTCCAGTGATGTCAGTAATACTAAACATAGCATACCGTATTCTTTCCATCCTTATGTTGTGTCGAATCAGTAACAAATCTCCTTCCTCGTTCGTTCCCAAACTCCCCCTACCAAGCCCTGCAAAGATTTTTACAAGTAGCAGAAAGAAGTCCAGAGAACGGCAGGCGTGGTAACAAATCTATTAGCTAAGTGTTTCATATGATTAAATCACTAATTCCTCAGTCTTCTGTCTGGAAAGTTCGCTAGATCCTGGTTGGAACAACTCTTTACACTAATTCCTCAGTCTTCTGTCTGGAAAGTTCGCTAGATCCTGGTTGGAACAACTCTTTACACTAATTCCTCAGTCTTCTGTCTGGAAAGTTCGCTAGATCCTGGTTGGAACAACTCTTTACACTAATTCCTCAGTCTTCTGTCTGGAAAGTTCGCTAGATCCTGGTTGGAACAACTCTTTACCAGAGCGCATGCTGTTGCATTTATTCGAGAACAGTTAGTTAATGTTTGACGTTTTTGTGTAGCGGGTTACAGCTGCTCTTCTTGCAACTTAATGAGTATCCCATTTTAATTTGCAAACAACTTTCTAAAATTAATTTTAATATCAGCCAAAACAGACAAATATATCATTATTATTGTTTGGACGTTCAGTTTCCTGGACATCGAGTTATGTCACAAACATAAGTTCATAACTAGGAAACGTACACAAGAATGCGTACACTCATAGACAAGGAGAAAACAGAGAAGGTAATGCGTACACTCATAAACAAGGTGGAAACAGAGAAGTCAATGCGTACACTCATAGACAAGGTGGAAACGGAGAAGGTCATGCGTACACTCATAGACAAGGTGAAAACAGAGAAGGCAATGCGTACACTCATAAACAAGGTGGAAACGGAGAAGTCAATGCGTACACTCACAGACAAGGAGAAAACAGAGAAGTCAATGTGTACACTCATAGGCAAGGTGGAAACGGAGAAGTCAATGCGTACACTTATAGACAAGGTGAAAACAGAGAAGGCAATGCATACACTCATAGACAAGGTGAAAACGGAGAAGTCAATGCGTACACTCATCGAGCTGTGAGAACAGAGAGGTCAATGTGTACGGTACCCTCATCGTGCTGTGAGCACAGAGAAGTCAATGTGTACACGATGTGAAAATCAGATAAGTCAATGTGTACACTCATCGTGCTGTGAAAACTGAGAAGTCAATGTGTACACTCATCGTGCTGTGAGAACAGAGAGGTCAATGTGTACGGTACACTCATCGTGCTGTGAGCACAGAGAAGTCAATGTGTACACTCATCGTGCTGTGAGAACAGAGAAGTCAATGTGTACACTCATCGTGCTGTGAGAACTGAGAATATGTACATCTAAAATGTCTTACACTTGACCTCGTTTTCCACGTTTGTCATGATGTCTGCACGTGAAGCCCAATCCTCTATCTGGATAACGCTTTTTGTGGCGGAGAGCACTTCCAGGCTACCAAACAGTGTAGTGTAGTGTGTTAGTGTAGTGTGTAGTGTAGTGTGTAGGTACGTTTGTGTGGGCCATTGCTGAGTACACGGTTGCCAAAACATATAACATTCTCGTACCATATGTCCGGCTGTCTGTGATGCTTGCCTGCACACTGTCATAGAGCTTGTCTAGTATTGTCTTTGGTGACGGCAACATGTGCTTCCTCTGGTCCTCGTATGTCGGGCAATTTTGCAGCAGGTGTTCATTTGTATTTTCCAAGTACCACAGGTGCATTCGTCAGTTTATTGTATAGATCATTCTGTTGTGGCCTGTGTAAACCTAAACACGACCACCTGCTCTCTTCTGTTCAACTGGTAATAGGCATCATTTTTTGTGCAGCCAGTATGCTCTGTTTCCCATTTGTCCATGTATCTTGCACTTTATAAACCTTTTTGGACTCTCCTGTAAGTCACACCTGAATCAAGCTGTGATAACCTCTCCCACCTTCTTTCGCCAGCCTGTCTGCCTCCTGATTGCATTGAAAGTTATATTACTACAATTCTTCTAGGTTTCGACTGTTGGCATAGTTGGCAGAGGCTGATCGTGGGTCATTTATACTTCTCACATGATGTTGATGTTAGCCTTTGAAATCAAGCTATCACCTTACCTATGGGTTATAATAGATCATACAGGAAAGGTGAGTGAGCAAGTTAAGGTAGCAGTGAAAAAGGCTAATGCAATGTTAGGTATGATAAAAAGAAATATTAAACATAGGAGCAAGGAAGTGATCGTCAAACTGTATAAAGCTTTAGTTAGACCTAGATTGGAGTACTGTGTACAGGTGTGGAGTCCTTATCATAGGGGGGACATAAACATGCTAGAAAGAATACAAAAAAGAGCGACAAAGATGATAGTGGGATTCCAGAATTACAGTTATGAGGAACGACTCAGAAAAACCGGCCTACAGTGTCTCGAAGAGAGAAGAATTCGTGGTGACTTAATACAGGTTTATAAGATGATCAGAGGAATCGATAAATTAGACTATAACAAGTTTTTTTAAATACAGCCACCTACAATAACACGAGGGCATAGCTACAAGCTGACTAAAGAGAGGTCCAGGTTAAATATTAGGAAATATTTTTTTAGTCAGAGAGTGGTGTCTGCTTGGAATGCATTGCCAGGGGAGGTAGTGGAGGCAGGGACAGTTAATGCATTTAAGAATAAACTGGATGCGCATAGCTTTTAGAGCAAGGTGATGTAAATGTAACTGGTTGTATACAGACTCTGCGGGGTCTTCTAAACCAGTATAAGGACGTTAAGTTAAGTTAAGTTATATATATATATAAGAAGAAAAACCAATATAAGTGGTACTATAAAATGAAGGAAAAACCCTGTCAACAAAACAATTGAGATAGAGGTCTCAAGTGACGAGAGATCACATGATAATGAAGACCGGTAACTTGACAAGGTCTAACCGGGTCACGCGGCGCAGATAAAAAGTTATTCCCATTGTTAGTAGTTCAAAACTTTGATTTGAAAGACGACAGCAGCGTCAATTCTCCCATAACTTACACTTGTCTGAAGATGTCCAGCACTGGAGGTACAAGCGAGGCTCATGATGCAACTGAGGAGGTGCAAGCTTTGGTTGACACGGTGAGAAGACAAGTACATACGTTGTACACATTTGACCAGCTTGTGTTTATATTGTTTCAATAATCAACAAGAAGTCTATAATGGACGTAGATAGCACGGTGGTTCAAGTGTTGACGCCCCCTTGAGACAAGACAGAATGGCGGTTGATAATGCGAGGGTTTCGTGAGTTTAAAGCCCAGACATCGAGTTTTGTAGTTTAAGCATTTTGTGCATTTAAAATGTAAGAAACTAAATACAGTAACTCTAGGTTGTTTTTTTTAAAATAATGAAAGTTCTACCTTTATTAAGTCATACATCTATCAATTCGTGTCATATGTCATGTGTATTAGCAAGCCATAGCTATAGACAAACAAGATATGTCGATACTTATGAGGGTTCTGAATTTGTCTTTTGGGGTTTTTGTTTGTTTGAGTTGTTGTGGTTGGGGGGGGGGGGGGTGTACAGGTGACATAACTAATGGTTTGACAGCCGTGTTACAGCTGCCGTAGCTAATGGTTTGACAGCCGTGTTACAGCTGACGTAGCTAATGGTTTGACAGCCGTGTTGCAGCTAACGTACCTAATTGTTTGACAGCCGTGTTACAGCTGACATAGCTAATGGTTTTACAGCCGTGTTACAGCTGACGTAGCTAATGGTTTGACAGCCGTGTTACAGCTAACGTACCTAATTGTTTTATAGCCGTGTTACAGCTGACGTAGCTAATGGTTTGACAGCCGTGTTTCATATGACGTAGCTAATGGTTTGACAGCCGTGTTGCAGCTGACGTAGCTAATGGTTTGACAGCCGTGTAACAGATGACGTAACTAATGATATGAGTAAGCCGTACGTCTCTTTTCTGCAACTTTGGGAGAAGGCAAGAGAGCAGAATACTCCTTTTCATGTGACCTTCATTGACCTGACAAAGGCGTTTAATTTGGACACTTACAATCGGACTGCACTAACACATTGCTACGGGTAAGCCAGTTCCACGAGGCCATGACAAGAGCTGTCCAGTTCTATGGCAATATGTTGCAATCATTGGGTATTCCCAGTGGTGTTAAACAAGGCTGTGTCCTGGCCCCCAGTGGTGTTAAACAAGGCTGTGTCCTGGCCCCCAGTGGTGTTAAACAAGGCTGTGTCCTGGCCCTCAGTGGTGTTAAACAAGACTGTGTCCTGGTCACCAGTGGTGTTAAACAAGGCTGTGTCCTGGTCACCAGTGGTGTTAAACAAGGCTGTGTCCTGGCCCCCAGTGGTGTTAAACAAGGCTGTGTCCTGGCCCCCAGTGGTGTTAAACAAGGCTGTGTCCTGGCCCTCAGTGGTGTTAAACAAGGCTGTGTCCTGGCCCCCAGTGGTGTTAAACAAGGCTGTGTCCTGGCCCCCAGTGGTGTTAAACAAGGCTGTGTCCTGGCCCCCAGTGGTGTTAAACAAGGCTGTGTCCTGGCCCCCAGTGGTGTTAAACAAGGCTGTGTCCTGGCCCCCAGTGGTGTTAAACAAGGCTGTGTCCTGGCCCCCAGTGGTGTTAAACAAGACTGTGTCCTGGCCCTCAGTGGTGTTAAACAAGGCTGTGTCCTGGCCCCCAGTGGTGTTAAACAAGGCTGTGTCCTGGCCCCCAGTGGTGTTAAACAAGACTGTGTCCTGGCCCTCAGTGGTGTTAAACAAGGCTGTGTCCTGGCCCCCAGTGGTGTTAAACAAGGCTGTGTCCTGGCCCCCAGTGGTGTTAAACAAGGCTGTGTCCTGGCCCCCAGTGGTGTTAAACAAGGCTGTGTCCTGGCCCCCAGTGGTGTTAAACAAGGCTGTGTCCTGGTCACCAGTGGTGTTAAACAAGGCTGTGTCCTGGCCCCCAGTGGTGTTAAACAAGGCTGTGTCCTGGCCCCCAGTGGTGTTAAACAAGGCTGTGTCCTGGTCACCAGTGGTGTTAAACAAGACTGTGTCCTGGTCACCAGTGGTGTTAAACAAGACTGTGTCCTGGTCACCAGTGGTGTTAAACAAGACTGTGTCCTGGTCACCAGTGGTGTTAAACAAGACTGTGTCCTGGCCCCCAGTGGTGTTAAACAAGGCTGTGTCCTGGCCCTCAGTGGTGTTAAACAAGACTGTGTCCTGGTCACCAGTGGTGTTAAACAAGACTGTGTCCTGGCCCCCAGTGGTGTTAAACAAGGCTGTGTCCTGGCCCCCAGTGGTGTTAAACAAGGCTGTGTCCTGGTCGCCAGTGGTGTTAAACAAGACTGTGTCCTGGCCCCCAGTGGTGTTAAACAAGGCTGTGTCCTGGCCCTCAGTGGTGTTAAACAAGACTGTGTCCTGGCCCCCAGTGGTGTTAAACAAGGCTGTGTCCTGGCCCCCAGTGGTGTTAAACAAGGCTGTGTCCTGGCCCCCAGTGGTGTTAAACAAGGCTGTGTCCTGGCCCCCAGTGGTGTTAAACAAGGCTGTGTCCTGGCCCCCAGTGGTGTTAAACAAGGCTGTGTCCTGGTCACCAGTGGTGTTAAACAAGACTGTGTCCTGGCCCCCAGTGGTGTTAAACAAGACTGTGTCCTGGCCCTCAGTGGTGTTAAACAAGGCTGTGTCCTGGCCCTCAGTGGTGTTAAACAAGACTGTGTCCTGGCCCCCAGTGGTGTTAAACAAGGCTGTGTCCTGGCCCTCAGTGGTGTTAAACAAGACTGTGTCCTGGCCCCCAGTGGTGTTAAACAAGGCTGTGTCCTGGCCCTCAGTGGTGTTAAACAAGACTGTGTCCTGGTCACCATTGGTGTTAAACAAGACTGTGTCCTGGTCACCAGTGGTGTTAAACAAGACTGTGTCCTGGCCCTCAGTGGTGTTAAACAAGACTGTGTCCTGGTCACCAGTGGTGTTAAACAAGACTGTGTCCTGGCCCCCAGTGGTGTTAAACAAGGCTGTGTCCTGGCCCTCAGTGGTGTTAAACAAGACTGTGTCCTGGTCACCAGTGGTGTTAAACAAGACTGTGTCCTGGTCACCAGTGGTGTTAAACAAGGCTGTGTCCTGGCCCCCAGTGGTGTTAAACAAGACTGTGTCCTGGTCACCAGTGGTGTTAAACAAGACTGTGTCCTGGTCACCAGTGGTGTTAAACAAGGCTGTGTCCTGGCCCTCAGTGGTGTTTAATAGAATGCATCCAGGCCCTCGGTGGTGTTTAATAGAATGCGTCCTGGCCCTCAGTGGTGTTAAATAGAATGCGTTCTGGCCCTCATTGGTGTTAAATAGAATGCGTTCTGGCCCTCATTGGTGTTTAATAGAAAGCCTCCAGGCCCTCAGTGGTGTTAAATAGAATGTGTGATGGCCCTCGGTGCTGTTTAATAGAATGTGTGCTGGCCCTCAGTGGTGTTTAATAGAATGTGTGCTGGCCCTCGGTGGTGTTTAATAGAATGCGTCCTGGCCCTCAGTAGTGTTTAATAGAATGCGTTCTGGTACCCCATTGGGGCTAAAAAAATCCTTCGTCCTGGACCAAACTCTGGATCTTCTTTGTTCTGCTAGTGAAACATGCATTTAGCAACGTAGTGGAAGGAATCTGCCTTGGCACTAGATCGGACGGTCGGCCATTTATTCTTGCCAGACTCAGCAGGCTCAGAGCAAACAACGATGATAGGAAAGGTCGCCGCCAGGAACTTGTTATTTGCTGTTGATGCTGCAAACGTCACTCACAGTCAGCAGGAACTTCAGAGCTTGGTCGATCATTTCTCTTAGACGTCCAAAGATTTTGACCTCACAATAAGTCTGAGCAAAAACAAAACTGATTTGGTTATAACTGTCGCATTGAATGTCATTGCATGTTGGAAGATATTGTCTATGGACAGCTGAGTGATGGCAAGAGAACAGTTAACCCACCATAACTTAGACGTGTGTAAATGGGGCATGAAATCACTGGGCATAACTCTGGCATCATGGGAAGCCGAGCCAGCAGACTGATCCAAGTGGAGAGCCATTTTAGAATGACAACAAACAGCTCCTGTAACACGTTCAGGCAAAACGCTGTAAAGAAAATTAAAACAAAATAAACAATAGAGCTTGGCTACTCCAATGACGCATTCTACAGTCAGTTTTGATTGAATTGCGCTACTTGCATACATTATGAACAAAACCGAAATAGTAACCTTGATAATCGTAGCCACAACGTTCTGAAAGGATGGATTCAACGATAGAACGCCTACCAGGCAAATAAAAACGAACCATTAAATATTTCACTTAAATATCTTGACTGCGTCTGCGCCGATACTGCATTACCGTTGTGTTTAATCTTCCCGGTTTGTGGCGAGTATACTGTATGCAAATGTCTATAAATAGATACAAAATATAATAATGTACACGCATAAATTGGGTTTACAAAAGCTTAAGAAAAGGCAATAATGTCTTCAAAGTCACAGCGAAGATGGCCAGATTCTTCTTGCAGCTGTGTTTTCATGACACAGCAATAAATAACGGTGAACCAGATTTCTGTTTTGTGTGAAATTGAACACTAGGCTAGACATTAGCTATGTGGATAAGTTGTATCTCGATAAGTTGTGTCTCGTATTTCGTTCTGTGTCGAGTAGTGACCCATTGAGAGATGTACATAGTTCGTCTATACGAATCCAGCTATCGGAGCGCTCCAGAGGAAGGCAAGTAATGGGTACCGGGCAAACGACTAGTGAAGTGAAAGGCAAGGATCAATGGAACTGGCAACCCTACCTTAAACAAGCTGTGATGCTTTCAGGACGACGGGCCACTGTCGAGGGCCGTTTTTTCCTATCAGGCCGAGAAGCCATAGTCAGGAGCTGGTGACTTTAAGATTATATTTGTTATGATACAGATATATTTTTCCTGTTTGACATACTTCTTATATACTTCAAAATGTTAATTTTTACATTATGAAAAATAATAATTTTCTAGCACAACACATCAACTATAGTAACATAATAACCTACACGTATATTAATAAAAGAATATATGCTGCCATCTCATTACCGCTGTAAGGCGCTTGAGATCAATAGTACAAAAGAGGAGAAGTGAGCCCAAACAACAATCTCATTACTTATAAAATACTTATATTATTACTTATATTATATTATAAGTTATAACGTTTCACACACACACACACACACTAACGCGTGCCCTCAGGGTGAGGACCCTCCCATCGCACTTTGGTTGGTGTTGACCACCGAGATCGCCCTAACTAGCATAGATACATACAGACCCACACACGCATCCAAGAACTGGTTAATACGTTCCGATATCGCCTAAGAGACTACGGTCGGGGATGGAAAGGGCGTGCCTCCGCCAGTAGAATACACCTAGGCCAACCTTTAATAACAACAACAAAAACACCGGTCTACCGCTCCTCTTCAGCTTAATCCTACCCTGGTCTAATACACGTTTTGTCTCCCTTCCTGAAATGCCTGGGTGGGTGCCCGTCCCAGCTTCTCCCTCTCTGGGCTACTGATCATAATAAGAAGAGATGGACGAAGACAAGACAAAATATCTTCTCTATGCTGACCGTGTATTTTCTGTCTGTTGACATTCCCCATGATGACAAATAGACACGGGTCAGATCACGTGAGGGGTAGTCACATGATGATGACGGCATTCGGTCACGTGACCAGTCACTAACTGGATCAACAAAGCCACCGATAAGGAATCTTTCTCGAGTTGTTGTAGTTTGAAGATCGTATCAGCAAACGTCCCAATCTTAAACTTATATCACCATGAAGTGTGGAGGTGCTGGCAATGTTGAGAATGCAACTGAGGAAGTTCAAACTTATGCTGAAACGGTAAGAATATCAGGACACAGTAAATTAGTGACAACTAACAGGAAGAGACCAGGGACAGGTGTGTTCCCGGCTTCGGCTTCCCCCTGAAGACCGTAACAGTCAGACACTAGCTGTGTACATTTAACCGGCTTCTGTTTCCGGGTTTCAACAATCAGCATTAAGTCTTAAGATTAGACAATGACCGTAGATAAGGAAATGGTTTTAGCGGTTTCAAACTCCGTTCATGGGATTCTGTAGTTCAAGCATTGACTCACTGCATTGTTTTATTATTTTATTGTATATAATTTTATAATGTCAGTCACAAAGATGGTTCAGGTATAATTATCTGTAGTGGTATACCAGAACTTCAGTGATCTAACATCACAATTGGTGTATCAATAAACGCCAAATGTATCTTTCAGTTGTGCTGCATACAACAAATACATGAAATATTATCTTTTTTAAACTTAAACTGTCGACAAGACACATTGTCATTGATGAAGACAATCACGGTGTCAGCGCACAAAGCGAGACCGTCAAAGAAAATTCATTTTCCAAAAATGATAAGCTCCAGAAAAAATGTTTCCCATCAGTGTCGCCACCAAGATGGTGTATCGGTATCGTGCTGTAGTGTGAACCATTCTTCTGCATGCCTGTGACATATGGGTAGTGTATAGGCAGCAGACACGCCAGATAGATAAATCGTTTTCACTTGGGATGTCTACGTAGCCGACTCAGGATCTGGTGGTAGGACAAATTGCTGACTCGGGATCTGGTGGCATGACAAATTGCTGACTCAGGATCTGGAGGCAGGACAAATTGGCGACTCAGGATCTGGTGGCAGGATAAATTGGCGACTCAGGATCTGGTGGCAGGATAAATTGCAAAACGCCGAAATTCTAAGTAAGACTAAGATGTTTAGCACCCATATATTTCTGCAGTAAGTCCAGGTTAAGTGGATGGGACATGTTGTTCGCATGTCCAATAAGCGCATCCCCAAGCATCTGTTACACAGTGAGCTCAGAACAGGCAGTCGCTCATTGGGATAGCAAGAAAAGATGCTATAGAAACTCTTTGAAGGTGTCTCAAAGCTTCAACATTGATGTCACCTCCTGGAAGTTATCACAGAACCGTTCCAATTTGCACATTAGCATCACCCGAAATGCTCAGATCGCAGAGCTCCATCATGCAGACTCAGAGTAGGCGTGCTGCTCAGAAGAGCGAGATCAGATCCCTGATCTCTGGGTAGTGAGGTCGGACCCTGATCTCTGGGTAGTGAGGTCGGACCCCTGATCTCTGGGTAGTGAGGTCGGACCCCTGATCTCTGGGTAGTGAGGTCGGACCCCTGATCTCTGGGTAGTGAGGTCGGACCCCTGATCTCTGGGTAGTGAGGTCGGACTCCTCATCTCTGGGTAGTGAGGTCGGACCCCTCATCTCTGGGTAGTGAGGTCGGACCCCTCATCTCTGGGTAGTGATATCAGACCCCTGATCTCTGGGTAGTGATATCAGACCCCTGATCTCTGGGTAATGAGATCGGACCCCTGATCTCTGGATAGTGAGATTGGACTGCCATGTTCAGTGTCAAGCACGTTACAAATATCTTGGCAGTTAGTGATAGAAAAGAGTAGGCCACTGCCCGGACAAAAAAGTTATAGTTAAAAATATACCCAAATTATGTGTATCTTCCACCACACCTAGTAAGCCGCAGGAGGTTGTAAAATACCTACTACATATAGACGAAGCATTCAGCTACCTGGCAACAGACATTACAATGCATATTTGAATACCAGGAATCCAAGTATTCCAAGAAACAAATTCCCAATATTCCACATAACCATGAAATTGGGATCTTAACTATGAAGAATGACACCTCAACTGGCCTAGGATAATTGACAATAGAAAAACAATTGCTTAATACTCAGCAATCCGGAGGAATTTATATGACTTGGTCATTAATGAATTTGAATGTATATGACTTGGTCATTGATGAATTTGAATTTATATGACTTGGTCATTGATGAATTTGTGAAGAAGGGGTGGAGTTTACATTTTTTCCTACAAGTAACGGAATATTTTTTAAAACAGTAATTAAATAATTTTGAAATTAAAACAATTTCCGTAGTAATATCTTAATCCATATATCATTTTCATTAATGAAATAAATTTATTGGCCTTGCTCCAAAAGTTAACTTTCAGGAGCAAGAATTAATGTTGATAATTTAAATTGTTCTATAATATGGCCTATATTAATTGTGTACCAAAATGATGGTATACATTTTATATTGTATATCATTGCACACCTCACATTATTCGCAGATCAAAATCTTGCCGAGTGTGAAGTCGGCTTCTGCCGAGTGTGAAGTCACCTTCTGTGTTTGAAGACAAAGCTCTACAAACAATAGTCCAACTTGTATTATGCAGACATCATTGTTGTTCTTTCTTGACTGATTTCAGATCCGTGGTAACCTAGAAGCCAAGGTTGGGAAAATATTTGCCTTATTCCAGGCTGTCAAATACAGAAGTCAAATTGTTGCTGGTGTCAACTATTTCGTCAAGGTTAGCTATTGATCTTCTGTTTTATGTTGTATGATACGGATTTTGTCTTTGCATTAGTTGCCTCCGTTGTTTACGATCTAAAAGACTCGAGAGTTGCCCTGTGTTTCTTTACTTAAAACTTTTGAGGGTTCTTGTACGTTAATTCACCCATTCTGAAATTGTATACCATTCAATGACCACAGGGTTTCCGTACAAAAATAATTATACGTGTCTAGCTATCAGGGTGCAGTTTTGTTGTTTTTTTGTGGGCCCTAAAAAGGACCTTGATGCTGGTTTGTGGGCCCTGAAAAGGGCTGTGAGGGGAACAGATTACCAAGGATCGCTGAAGCTATGCACATATCAGGACATACACATGTTGTTCGTTCGTAGCTGCACAATTTAAAGAGGAGGCCAACATTCTGTGATGTCCTGCAGAATGTTGTCGAACGGGTCTAACTGAACGGACTTTATTCCGATGTCGCCACAGGAATCTATCATGTGTCTGTGTGTTCCGTTTTGGTTAGGGTTAGGTGCCCTCTAACCATGTGCCAGAACGAACAGGGATGTCCTACTGACATGTGCGACATCTCTAACAATCTTGGCAAACTGTGAGAGACAAAGTCATAACATGATTTTTAGCACACAGTCGGACAGTATGTATAATTCGTCTTTCCTGCAAAAACTGCACACAATTTATTTTCTTGCGTGTCAAATGTGACAACTGCAAGAAATCCATCTTCCACGTACGGTGTTAGATCTGAGAATGATATGGACATTGGTTTAAAGCGCGAATTGAACAGCATGGTGCTTCATGTGGCTACATTCTACTAAATTTGACCTATTGTAATCCGAGGGTGAATTAACGCAGAAGTAACCTTTTGAGAATAGAAAACTGGTTCTGTTCATTGCTTGTTTGTCACGGACAAAACCTCTTACAACTTTTGTATGGTTATTCTTGATGATTCTGGATAATAGGCTGCAACAGAGCAGACTGGCTAAGGATAAGGGGTCGAAGAGGGAAGGCTAACCAGGTACTTAAAAATGCCTGCTGAAGTCGGATGTGTCGGACCGAAAAGTGCAAATATCGCAGTCAAGCTGTAAACTACGACACAACGCATTCCGTTCTCCTGACTACATCCTGCTACTTGCAAATCCCTTTTCGGGGTTTGGTAGCAGGAGATTGGATAAAGAACGACGAAGAAGTAAACTCTAGAAAACTAAATCTACCTACCATGCTACCTCCCGTCATCTCTATGTCCAGATGTTGTGTTACTGTCACTCAATCCAGATATTGTGTTACTGTCACTCTGTCCAGATGTCACTGTCACTCTATCCAGATCTGTTACTGTCACTCTATCCAGATCTGTTACTGTCACTCTATCCAGATGTCATCTACTTATTTCCTTTTTATTTTCATGTTTTGCCAGGTTCAAGTGGATGATAACAGCTATGTCCACGTAAGAATTTTCAAACCACTGCCACACACTAATCAGGCACCATCACTCCACAGCTATCAGGTGGACAAGACAGAGGATGACTCTCTGGAATACTTTTAAGATGTGACATGTGCTCAATAGGCCTCTTTTATGTAACAATCCGTCAAGATGTATCAGTTGATTGATCATTTTGTGATAATTCTTAAATCAAATGTAGGTTCTGTTTTCTATGTTCTCTTTGGGGTTGATAATTCTTGTACAAGAATGAAATACTTGTACACTCTCTTAACTCATTACTTCTCATTCTCTCACTGGTTCAACTCTACCCCTCTTCCATCACACTCCAGTAACTCTATCCCCTCTTCCATCACACTCCAGCAACTCTACCCCTCTTCCATCACACTCCAGCAACTCTACCCCTCTTCCATCACACTCCAGCAACTCTACCCCTCTTCCATCACACTCCAGCAACTCTACCCCTCTTCCATCACACTCCAGTAACTCTACCCCCTCTTCCATCACACTCCAGTAACTCTACCCCCTCTTCCATCACACTCCAGCAACTCTACCCCCTCTTCCATCACACTCCAGCAACTCTACCACCTCTTCCATCACACTCCAGCAACTCTACCACCTCTTCCATCACACTCTAGTAACCCTTCCACTGTGGCTTACCCTGTAGTGTTTAGGATTCCCACTTTTCTCTTCCCCTATTGTGTCAATACTAGTGCATGCTTGGTTGTGTTGTCTTTTTTTTCAAGATGTGTCCTATCCACATCCACAATCTGTCTCCTGAATCCTTAACAGATTTGACTTTTGTCTTAAGTAAAAGTTCAATCCTTAGCACATGTACTCACAAACAAAATCTTTGTATTTTTACTATGACTGATAGAATTCTCAAGATATAGAAAGTCATGTCATGTTTTTATCATTCAGATTTCTTTGTTATTTTAAGTCATTTACAACGGTTTAGTTTTCCATCATCATGAAAGCTGTAGATCAATATCATGAAAGCTGTAGATCAATATCATGAAAGCTGTAGATCAATATCATGAAAGCTGTAGACCAATGTCATGAAAGCTGTAGATCAATATCATGAAAGCTGTAGACCAATATCATGAAAGCTGTATATCAATCATGAAAGCTGTAGATCAATATCATGAAAGCTGGAGACCAACATGGCTGATGTCAATACTCAGTTTGGATGCATTTAGATATTTAGTTTTATTGTAATATTTTTTTAATTGACATTAATAGTTGCAGATTCTTAAATTGAGTAAATTATTATTGTTGCTGGTATCAAGTCATTGTTTGTTTATTTACTGATGATTTGGCACAAAGTTGTGTGACCTTACACTGCTCGACTGTTCTTAACGCTGTTATAGTCTCTCTGGAAGGATAAGGGCAGATACCGAAAGTCGTCTTCCTGATTGTCTGTCTATCCAGGTTTGATTTGGATGGACAATGTGAGTTTGTTAGCATTTCTCAACTTTCATATGACAGCACATTGTTTTTGACAAGAAACATTCATGCATTGAAGGAAAACAGGATGCAAGAAATGTCATTAAATGTATGGTCTTTATGAGATAATGATTGTTTTTGTGTTTGAATATTTTAAAACCAAGGTGGTATCTTTGCACTGTGTTATATAATGGCCCAGTTTAGCCATTATTATAGATGTGTTTACTTCTAATAGGGAACCGAACTTGATGTTTCAATAACCTGAACCTAGACATTTTTGGTTATGAACCATTTCATAACATCAGCCTCATGTGTTTGTTAGAGAGAAACATTAATGTCAGGCTGAAAGCTATTATCTGTTGAGAAACTATGTTGTGAGAGATAGGAGACTTTCAGTCTTTGGGAAGTGAAGCAAGTGTTTTGTGATTGAAAGACAAGATATTCGGTCCAGAGCACAGCCTGCATACATTTTTGGCATTCTAGACAATACCAGACATCTTTAGCTAGATAAGGCCTTGTGTTCTGACCCTCATAATGGCAGGTTGGTTAGAACCTGTCTTGACTTAACGTCATTATACTGGTTTAGATGACTGCAAAGTCTGTATATAACCAGTTTCTTTTTTTTGTTCTTCACTTAATCTAAAAACACTGTACCCAATGTATTCTTAAATGCATTAATTATCCTTGCCTCTACTACTTCCTGTGGCAATGCATTCCAAGTATTCACCATTCTCTGACTACAAAAATATTTCCTAATATCTAATCTGGATCTGTCTTTAATTAATTTGTAGCTGTGCCCTCTTGTTTTTGTAGGTAGTTGAATTTTGAAAAACTTGTTATAGTCTAATTTATCTTTCCCTTGATTATCTTATATAATAGACGTCTTAGTCTCTGTAGACCATGCACGTGGCACCCTCTGAGTAGCTCCTCAGGCTGCAAGCCTGGGAGCTGAATATGGAAACTCTGGTCCGCCCAAACTGCAGGATCCCCCTCTCGGCCTTGCTGGTGTAATCCAAAGGAATTCAAAGCATGACAATTTGGCACCAGCTAAGCTGCAGGAGCTACCGGAAGGAGTTTGCAATTTTGAAACCGTCTGCCCTAGGTGCTACCGCTCTGGATTTTCTGTCTGGGTTTACTCCCATAGCCCTACCCTCTCCTGAGGCTTCCACAAGGCAGTGGAGTCATTACCCGCAGATGCTAGTTACTCGAGACATCCGATGATACTCATCGTCCCAAGACTAGACAGCACTCCCTGGGACTCATGGATTTAAAATCAGAGTTCCTCCTCTCCTTGGTGAACTGCCTGATCAGGCTAACGAGCGTCGTGTACCCGGGTTTAGAGGTACAGTTTACCTTCTCTTAGATTGGCTGCCAACCAAGGCTAATGAGCCCTATCTCCCCGCCCAGTTATACCGACGGGTACTCGGTCGCACCCCACAGCAGGCTCTGTGAGAAACAGGGGGCCCCTCACGAAGGTGCTGTTGGGGACACAATAATATAGGAAAGACGGTTGGCATGGAAACTCCTTCTCGGCAAGCTGAACAGTGAATCCAGTGGGATCTCTACACCTGGAAAGGAGATACCATATGAGACGCTTCACTTTCCTTTAACGAGCTGGACGTCCAGCCTAGACCTCATTACTCCCCGGTTATCTTATAAACCTTTTTTAAATCACCTGCTATTCTTCTCACATCAAACGTACTAGGTTCGTTCTATCTGATCTTTTCCTCATTCCAGTCAGGACATAGAACCACCACTAACAGTTGGTCTCCACCAGGAAACCTGCACCAAAGTTCTGTGCATGATCTTGCCTTGCAGTGGGGATTTCTGTAGTAGTTAGTTTACATGAGGGAGTTGTCAAACCCATGCACAATTCCCTTTAAGAGCCTTTTACTACAAGCATGGAGATGCAGTTGCCCTATTCTTTCCCTCCTAGTAAGTGGTTCCACTCCGAGACATCAAACGTACCAGGTTTGCTCCACTGTATTAATGACTGTGTCAGGAAATGCAACCACAGAGTTTGTTAAACAAAACGATTTTTCATGTGTTTCCTCCCTTGCACCACATCTATATTTAGACCTGTCTTCTACTTATTTTGATTGGTATTTGGTTTGGCTTCGTTCGTTCTAAATCTTCTGCTACTAAACCCTGAAAAAGGCTTTGCAAGGAGCAGGAATGCATTGTATCGTAGCTTACAGCTTGAATGTGATATTTGCATCTTTCGGTCCACCACATACCACTTCAGTACTTTTTAGTACTAGGTTGCCTTCCTTCTTCGATCCATTCTCCTTAGCCAGTCTAATCTGTTGCAACCTGTTATTCAGGATGACCACGTGGAGGCGTAGAAGGGTCTTGGCAGCGTTGATTCGCTGGTCCTGATGCTAGCAGTCAGCTATGGGCCGCTGACCACTGCAGCTCATGCGCTGCTCGGGGTCTTGATCCCGATCGGCATTTGAGTATCATAGAGGCTAAAGTCTCTAAATGCTTCTGACGACTGATAAGTCAGTGGCAAGATATATGACATGTTGGATCTGCATGTTGACACCATAAAACCACACCTAGACACAAATCTTTAACTTTATTGGTTTTTATTTGTTTTTTCAAAAATAGTCGTACGACATTTTTTCCATTGCTGGGTAGCCCAGGTGTTTTATAGGCTGAGGACTACAGGCTGTTTTGCTACTGCTGTCACTGCATCGTGTGATGGCTATGTTTGTTTATTTCATCCCCAACAGAAAAACATGTCTTACCAGGGATTCGATCCCCTACCCACCTTGTCAGCAGGCAGGCATTGAAACCATTCAGCAACGTGCTTGTTGTTATTGAAACTGCAACTTTGGAAAAATGTTCATCTTCTTCTTGATCTACTATTGATCATTATAATTAAGCATGGAAATATGTGGGGAATATTTTGGACGAAATTCAAAGTAAACAATAATGCCATGCAATGGTAGGGCGTGGTAATGTGAGTTTTCTTTGAGTCCCCATGAGAAGGACATAAGGAAATGAAGTACTTGATGTGGTAAGAGGCTACCTACAAGGGTTGAGCATGGGACAGGCCCCATGGTAAGAGGCTACCTACAAGGGTTGAGCATGGGACAGGCCCCATGGTAAGAGGCTACCTACAAGGGTTGAGCATGGGACAGGCCCCATGGTAAGAGGCTACCTACAAGGGTTGAGCATGGGGCCTGTCCCATGGTAAGAGGCTACCTACAAGGGTTGAGCATGGGGCCTGTCCCATGGTAAGAGGCTACCTACAAGGGTTGAGCATGGGGCAGGCCCCATGGTAAGAGGCTACCTACAAGGGTTGAGCATGGGGCAGGCCCCATGGTAAGAGGCTACCTACAAGGGTTGAGCATGGGGCCTGTCCCATGGTAAGAGGCTACCTACAAGGGTTGAGCATGGGGCAGGCCCCATGGTAAGAGGCTACCTACAAGGGTTGAGCATGGAACAGGCCCCATGGTAAGAGGCTACCTACAAGGGTTGAGCATGGGACAGGCCCCATGGTAAGAGGCTACCTACAAGGGTTGAGCATGGGGCCTGTCCCATGGTAAGAGGCTACCTACAAGGGTTGAGCATGGGACAGGCCCCATGGTAAGAGGCTACCTACAAGGGTTGAGCATGGGACAGGCCCCATGGTAAGAGGCTACCTACAAGGGTTGAGCATGGGACAGGCCCCATGGTAAGAGGCTACCTACAAGGGTTGAGCATGGGGCCTGTCCCATGCTCAGAAACTGTTAGCCACAAGATCAAGTAAGGATGACATGTGCACTTTAGGGTAGAAGAATTTAATTAAATTATGTGGCTGAATGAAGTCAGTGGTTAGTCGGAAATTGTCATTTTTTTTTTTCATTTTCAGAAGGTAGATCCAGCTTGTGATTGGTAGTTCTTCCTTGTTATAATCTTAAATTGTTGGTTTTTTCTACTGTGGTGAAAATCAGCGTAGCCTGCACACTGTGTTGCGATTGATATGGCAAATGACCTTTGCTCCCCATTCCCATAAATAGGACACAACACAGCAGTCATACTTTTAAATATAAACCAAAATTAGTCATTTCTAAAATTATGTTAGTCAGGATCAGGCAAAATATACTGGCCAGACCTTTACCTCGACTTCCTCAAAGTTCTCCCTCGAAATGGACTGTTTTTTCATGGCAGCCTGGCTAACGAGGTGGGGGATTGGCGTGATACCTATAGTAGTGAACAACATGCAGATGAAGCATAGACAGCTGCATGCAAGACCCCTGTCCACCTGCACCAGCACACTCAGGATGTGAGGAAAACTACTGCCATTTAACAACCTTTTCAGGGTGCACAAAAGAGTTATCTTACTCATTGTGAGCATTCGACCAGAACCACATGCTTATAAATGCTTGTCATGGTCGTACTTACGAACTGGGGAAGAAGTTTCCCCGCCCTGAAAATTAATCAAGATCAGAAAGGCAACAGACAGACCATTTATCCTCCTCCACCACGTTAGAATAACGGTGTCCAATAGTGTAGCAGGGTAAGTAATCATAATATTATTGATGAATAAAATTAATACACGGTTGTCTACCTTCCAATTCAAATGTTCATTTTAAAAGACTCCAAAAGACTAGAATGGAATCACTGCTTCCTTAAAGTTGATTAAAATATGTCAAATGTGTTGGAGCGTCTGCTAGTGGTTAAGCGATACGGCTCACAACTCGAAAGTGCTGGGTTCGATCCCCAAATACAGCACTGGCCATTACCTCGAGAAAGCGAACCCTTACATTAAATGTATGTTGAAGTCGGACGCACTGGGCCAGCAGGTGCAAAATAAAAACATAGTGCAACGCATACCACCTTGGGGAATAAATAAGTAAGGCGAAAACCAAAAAAAAACACAAAAAAGTGTGTTGGAGGTGTGCGCTAACAAATGGAGTAACAGTGAAGATGTCACTTAAAACCCAAACAAAAAGTTACATTAATCATTCAGTTAGAATAGCCAGTCCCTATGTAAGCACTATGTAGGAGACAATACTTTAATCATGATAGAACCAGTCTCCTATGTAAGAGATAATACTTTAATCATGCTAGAATACGACGACTTCCAAGTCAATTAGAATAACAGGGCCGTCTTGATAAAGGTGAAGAGACAGCTTATAGATTTGTGGAGCCGAGAGAGAGAGAGAGGTTTTGACAGACAATATTTCACCACGAGAGTCTAGATGTGCAGCAGTATATCAAGGATAGGTAAATAGTAATGAAATTAATGTTGCGCATAGCAAGTGTTATAAACAGTTATAGTAGTACGTCACGAGGAACACGCATGATTAGTCATCTTAGATACTATTTTTTCGCATCACTGCTGAGAATCCAGCGTCCAACGGAAGTATTTCAAGATTCAGCGTCATATCAGAATTATCTCAAGAATCAGCGTCTTACCAAAAGCATTAAAAAATCCAGCATCAAACTAGAGAGATACTTTACTAGCACAGCGATCCAGTGTCTAACTAGAGAGATACTTTACTAGCACAGCGATCCAGTGTCTAACTAGAGAGATACTTTACTAGCACAGCGATCCAGCATCTAACTAGAGAGATATTTGACTAACACAGCGATCCAGCGTCTAACTAGAGAGATATTTGACTAGCACAGCGATCCAGTATCAAACTAGAGAGATACTTTACTAGCACAGCGATCAAGCATCTAACTAGAGAGATACTTTACTAGCACAGCGATCAAGCGTCTAACTAGAGAGATACTTTACTAGCACAGCGATCCAGCATCAAACTAGAGAGATACTTAACTAGCACAGCAATCCAGCGTCTAACTAGGGAGATACTTTACTAGCACAGCGATCCAGCGTCTAACTAGAGAGATCTTTACTAGCACAGCGATCCAGCGTCTAACTAGAGAGATACTTTACTAGCACAGCGATCAAGCGTCTAACTAGAGAGATACTTTACTAGCACAGCAATCCAGCGTCTAACTAGAGAGATACTTTACTAGCACAGCGATCCAGCATCAAACTAGAGAGATCTTTACTAGCACAGCGATCCAGCGTCTAACTAGAGAGATACTTTACTAGCACAGCGATCCAGCGTCTAACTAGAGAGATACTTTACTAGCACAGCGATCAAGCGTCTAACTAGAGATATCTTTACTAGCACAGCAATCCAGCGTCTAACTAGAGAGATCTTTACTAGCACAGCGATCCAGCTCTTCAACGATCACTACAAGCCACCATCGACGAGGAGAACAGGACCATGGACGAATCACTTGGGGTGCAGAATAGACACGAATCTTCCATCCCGTGGCAATCCACATAACGGTTCATCAATCAAGTTACGGTTCATCTATCAAGTTACAGTTCGTCTATCACGTTACAATTCGTTTATCAAGTAACGGTTCGTCTATCAAGTTACGGTTTGTCTATCAAGTTACGGTTTGTCTATCAAGTTACGGTTCGTCTATCAAGTTACGGTTCGTCTATCAAGTTACGGTTCGTCTATCCAGTTACAGTTTGTCTATCCAGTTACAGTTCGTCTATCAAGTTACGGTTCGTCTATCAAGTTACGGTTCATCTATCAAGTTACGGTTCGTCTATCAAGTTATGGTTCGTCTATCAAGTTACAGTTCGTCTATCAAGTTATAGTTCGTAATCAAGTTTCTTTAAGCCTAGTTTAGTCCATAATTTCTTACAGCCAGACGGGTTTTGTTTTGCGTGAAGATTGGGGAGTCAGTTGTGAACGTGTAGAAATAAAGTGTCATTGTTGTGTTTTATTTTCGATAAGTGTCGTAGTTAATTTGTTGGAAATGAGAGTTTACTTAGTGCAGACCCGTTGTACCATCTGCTACCGTAGGTCAGCCAACTGGAGCTGCTACTGTAGGTCAGCCACCTGGAGCTGCTACGGTAGGTCAGCCAACTGGAGGTGCTACGGTAGGTCAGCCAACTGGAGGTGCTACGGTAGGTCAGCCATCTGGAGGTGCTACGTTAGGTCAGCCAACTGGAGCTGATACATTAAACGGCCACTAAGAATATCGTTGCGTGAGGCAGGCAACATCGTCATGTAGAGTGCCGTGGTACAGAGACCAGCACTACAGCGGCACACATAGTCTGTGCTGTAAAATTCCTGCTAGGAAGCCAACTAAAGCAGAAGCCCTATGCTCTATCTCTAGAGATAAAAATAGGTCGGATATTTTGAAGTTTAATCATCAACAACACATGCATTACACAGATCGTATGGACAATCGCGACTTTCATGTTAAAGTATATACCGTTCGTTGACATTCTGAAGCATTAATTAGCATTAGACATTAGCAAACAGCATTCATTATTAACAAACAACATTTACAACTAACAGAAACGTTCAATATTAACAAAGTCGTTCCATTTTAACGCAAAATACTCTTTAAATATTTACAAATGCAATTAATTTCAACACCCAAATAACGCATTCAATATTAACAAACAGCACTGAATATTAGTAACAACAAAATTCAAGTTATCAAACAGCATTCAATATTTGTTAAAACCCATACAATAATAACACACAAAGCCATACAATATTAACAAAAATATTCAATATAAACAATAATATTAATACACAAAAGACACACATACAATATTAACACACACCGACATGTTAAATATTGACACACACAAATATTAAATATTAACATAAACGGGACCAAATATAAACCTGCAGCACTACCGCTCACTATGTGAGGGATCGTCCTCTGCAGCGCCATTCATGGAGACAGCAATGGTCTCAGAATGTTCACTACTTTCTTGACATATATTCAAGGCAATTTGAATGTGCAAGAAGACGAAACTTAATTAAACTCTTTGCACAAAAAACTGTCCCAGATCTGTCGTTACGTAGTGTAATATTTCGCACAAGTCTCTGTTCTCCCATCTTGTGAATGACCTCATTAATAAGTTGATTACCCCAGGGGGATCACCAAAAACTTCGCTTCTTTTTTTATTCTAGGGAAGGCGGTGAATAGTCGCTGCAGAAACTCACAGTCGGTCTTCTTGTAAGCGCTACTGTAGTGTCGAGTGTCTGACCTTTGACTTGACCGTTGTGTTAGCTTGCTCACCGCCCAGTCTCTGTCTATTGATTGATTGCGCGTGACTAGACGGTTTGGGCTCTTCTTGAATAGACTAACCTAGACCTTGCGTGACTTGGCTCGAGGATGTAGAGATGTGCTGATGTGTTTCGTTGATCAAGGAAGTTAATCAAACTAAGGTAAGTGAGAATTTCTCGTTACAGCAGGAAGGTCACATGGAAATGGTTGCTGGAAAAGTTCAGATATCAAGACTCACACATAGTATTGTATACACGGCATCTACGTAGAACAGTTTACGGTGGAGATCTTACAATTGTGTAGGGACAGGAGGCATATTTGATTATATCAATCATGTGACTGTTTATTTTAGGTTCCTGGTGTCGATTTGTATTTTATTAAACATTGTTCATGTCCATAAGTACACTCGACAACATTAAGTGCATGTTCACAAGTACACTCGACAACATTAAGTTCATGTTCACAAGTACACTCGACAACATTAAGTTCATGTTCACAAGTACACTCGACAACATTAAGTTCATGTTCACAAGTACACTCGACAACATTAAGTTCGTATACACAAGTACACTCGACAAAATATAACATTATTTGACCTGACTGTTATCTATGAACTATCGTTAACATAAGACGTCGCGTCTGACAA
Source organism: Ariolimax columbianus (assembly GCA_036924085.1). Taxonomy (NCBI): domain Eukaryota; kingdom Metazoa; phylum Mollusca; class Gastropoda; order Stylommatophora; family Arionidae; genus Ariolimax; species Ariolimax columbianus. The sequence goes on along the minus strand of JAVGWX010000023.1, from coordinate 42,214,426 downwards.
GGAAAGGGGGGGGCGGGGGGGGGGGGGGGGGTCGAGGACGAAGAAATGTGACCACATGCAATCAATATCATTATTGTTGTACACTATCTGAAAGTATTGCTACTCTATCACATTATTCATGTTCTTATCTCCTGCCAGTGTCAGACTTGGCCTTTAACCAAAACACAGGAGACATCAATTACAAATGTCTAATTAAAGGCCTAAGAATATACACCAATGTCAACATGAGAGATAGAATGATACATTATGACACATACTTGGGCAGTCGTACACCCCCAACAACTTACAGTGACCGAGCTACATACACGACCTAACAGAGGGGACGTCAGCTACCACGGACTGAATGACACATCTTGACAGAACAAGTCATGTGATGTACTCATTCAATATAAATGTGGAAAGCGCTTTTGAAAATATTTTCCGCTGATATTGTACATTTGGCAGATTGATATAACGTGATCTTGCATGATTGAAACATATATGGAAAGATAAACGACTCTACCTCGCCATAAAGGTTAGACTTATGCGCTCACTGGTTCTTTCGATATTTATATACGTCGCGAAATATGGACTATTACAACAGACCTCTAGAAACGAATCCAGGCCATGGAGATGATGTGTTTTAGAAGACCCCTAAATATCACCTGCAAGGACCGTATCACAAATGATGGTGTATGACGTAGAATCGAGAATGCAAGTGGACCGTACGACGGCCTCCTCCCAATGATCAAAGGGCGACAGCTGACTTGGTATGGCCGCGCCTCGAGGTACAATAGAATTGCAAATACCATACTACAGGGCACAGTAAAGGGCAAGCGAGGATGTCCGAATAAACGATGGGAAGACAACATTCATGAATGGACTAACCTACGACCCGAGAGGAAGACAATTTACAATAAATGGACTAACCTACGACCCGAGAGGAAGACAATATCCATGAATGGACTAACCTACGACCCGAGAGGAAGACAATATCCATGAATGGACTAACCTACGACCCGAGAGGAAGACAATATCCATGAATGGACTAACCTACGACCCGAGAGGTAGACAATATCCATGAATGGACTAACCTACGACCCGAGAGGTAGACAATATCCATGAATGGACTAACCTACGACCCGAGAGGTAGACAATATCCATGAATGGATTAACCTACGATCCGAGAGGAAGGCAACATCCATAAATGGATTAACCTACGACCCGAGAAGGCACAAAAAGCGACCGTTGACAGAGAGAGATGGCGCAGGATGGCGGAGGTGTCAGCAGCGGTGCCCTGACGGAACTGAACGTGTTAAAATTGTTTTTTTTTAATTATCCCCGTTAAAAATATAATGTAATACACAGACTTCCAAAAACCATGGACTAGATCAACTGCAGGACCTACAGTGATTAAACTGAAATTGTGGATGAATATTAATACATGACAAGTACGGATGTCGTCTGCTAGGGTCGGGTAAGACACATCTCCACATACCTGGCTAGAATCACCTGCGTCCTGTTTGACTGGGTATGTCGGAGATTTTTCTTGGTATGACCACTTCTCCCCGCAAAAAAAAAAATTGGTAAAACTACTGTCCTACAGAACTGCCGTAGGGAAACACATTACAAACATTTACAGATTCACATCCGTACACTGGCTAATTCGTTCTGATATCGCCAAAGGACTACCGTCTGGTGTGGAAAGGCGTGTGCCTTCACATGTATAATCCATAAAGACAAACTTTTAATAAAGAAAATGTCCGAATTTACTAGAAAATTGTTTAGCTGCAATATGGTCAAAGTTGACTGCAGAGAAATATGGTCAAAGTTGACTGCAGAGAAATATGGTCAAAGTTGAATGTAGAGAAATATGGTCAAAGTTGAATGTAGAGGAATATGGTCAAAGTTGACTGCAGAGAAATATGATCAAAGTTGACTGCAGAGAAATATGGTCAAAGCAGTTTTCATAGCTCGGTAAGGGAGATTGAGAACGAGCGAAGCTGAGTCATTTATTGACAAATACTACACATGTTACTTCCCTTGTTCATTGAACCCTGTCATCCGGCAGAGGGCCTCCATGACTGCCATGTCAAGTTATCAGGCAGAGGGCCAGTGTCCAGCCAACATGCTGCCGTGTCAAGTCATCCGGCAGAGGGCCAGTGTCCAGCCACCATGACTGCCGTGTCAAGTCATCCGGGAGAGGGCCAGTGTCCAGCCACCATGACTGCCGTGTCAAGTCATCCGGTAGAGGGCCAGTGTCCAGCCACCATGACTGCCGTGTCAAGTCATCCGGCAGAGGGTCAGTGTCCAGCCACCATGGCTGCCGTGTCAAGTCATCCGGCAGAGGGCCAGTGTCCAGCCACCATGACTGCCGTGTCAAGTCATCCGGCAGAGGGACAGTGTCCAGCCAACATGACTGCCGTGTCAAGTCATCAGGCAGAGGGCCAGTGTCCAGCCACCATGGCTGCCGTGTCAAGTCATCAGGCAGAGGGTCAGTGTCCAGCCACCACGACTGCCGTGTCAAGTCATCCGGCAGAGGGCCAGTGTCCAGCCACCATGGCTGCCGTGTCAAGTCATCAGGCAGAGGGTCAGTGTCCAGCCACCATGGCTGCCGTGTCAAGTCATCAGGCAGAGGGTCAGTGTCCAGCCACCATGGCTGCCGTGTCAAGTCATCAGGCAGAGGGCCAGTGTCCAGCCACCATGACTGCCGTGTCAAGTCATCAGGCAGAGGGCCAGTGTCCAGCCAACATGACTGCCGTGTCAATTCCTTCGAATAGGTCTTCCAGCGTACATGCGCGTGGTAGGTGTGTGCATGTGATGAGGTGTACTGGACAGCACTGCATTCACAAATATAGGTCACAAGACTGGGGGTAGCATGCTGGGTTTGTGTGATGATTCTTGTCTGTGAGGCTGGGATTGTGTGAATCCTGACATGTTGTTAGGCTGAGATTGTGTGATGAATCCTGACACGCTGTGAGGCTGGGATTGTGTGATGCATCCTGATTACGAGGCTGGGATTGTGTGATGAATCCTGATTGTGAGGCTGGGATTGTGTGATTAATCCTGACACGTTATGGGATTGTGTGAACAATCTTGATTGTGAGGCTGGGATTGTGTGATTAATCCTGACACGTTATGGGATTGTGTGAACAATCTTGATTGTGAGGCTGGGATTGTGTGATTAATCCTGACACGTTATGGGATTGTGTGAACAATCTTGATTGTGAGGCTAGGATTGTGTGATTAATCCTGATTGTGAGGCTGGGATTGTGTGATTAATCCTGACTGTGAGGCTGGGATTGTGTGATTAATCCTGACACGTTATGGGATTGTGTGAACAATCTTGATTGTGAGGCTGGGATTGTGTGATTAATCCTGACACGTTATGGGATTGTGTGAACAATCTTGATTGTGAGGCTGGGATTGTGTGATTAATCCTGACACGTTATGGGATTGTGTGAACAATCTTGATTGTGAGGCTAGGATTGTGTGATTAATCCTGACACGTTATGGGATTGTGTGAATAATCTTGATTGTGAGGCTGTGATTGTGTGATGCATCCTGACACGTTATGGGATTGTGTGAATAATCTTGATTGTGAGGCTGTGATTGTGTGATGAATCCTGACACGCTGTGAGGCTGGGATTGAGTGATTAATCCTGGTTGTGAGGCTGGGGTTGTGTGATGCATCCTGACACGTTGTGGGATTGTGTGATGAATCCTGATTGTTTGGCTGGGATTATGTGATGCATCCTGAGAAGGATTTGGGAAGAAGCATTCCACTGGTGGAAAAGTTGAGATGGTGGTGTTGACAAAAATGGCGTCATACCACTTACGAAGGGCACCCATACTTTGCCGTAGCAGTCTCCTCCAATCTTAAGCTAACAACCTTAATCATTGATGTAAGGAAATAATTTTCTCTCCGTGACCTTTAATGAGCAAGTTATGTGTGGTTTTAGATAGAAGTGTTGCTGTTTGTTGTGGCGGAGCGCTTTTCAAATGCTCATTCAATGAAACGATCGGCTGAATTATGAACTTGAAATGACCCCAAAGTTTCTTCTCTGGCCAGCTGTTTTTTTTCGTGAAAGTCGTCCGATTAACAGACCTGAATTATCCATCCGGTAAGGTGAGCATCGTGTCCAGGGCTATGAGGTATAGGGACTCTTGGACCAGGATTATGTGGGCCCTGTGTGTCATCGCATGTCTTTCCCAGCAGTGTTGTCAAGAGTTCGGTTGTCAAGAGTTATTGTTTACGTCCAAAGTGACCGAATTTTCTTCTTTGCGTTCAGGATCTTTTGGTCATGCTTTATCTGCATGCCAGTCGCCATGATGAAGTCTGTAGTCTTCACCAGGTCGGAGCGGCTGCCCCACAGCTTTTGTCTCAGCTCCGCACCCTCTGGCCAGGTCTGGCATCTCATTTCCCTATAGATTGGGCATACCTGTAGAATATGCTCAGGGTTCTGGCATCCTGTTCCCCATGGACACTCATCAGTGTGGGGATCTTCAGTCGGTATAGATGTTCTAGTAGTCTGCAGTGTTCAGTTCTCAGGTGAAATAAGGAAGTTTGTTGATTTCTTTTGAGTTGGTGAATTGGGTCTGGTGTACTGCTTATCTCTGGCTTGGCTTGGCTTCGTTAGTTCTCAATCTCCCGCTACTAAGCTCTGAAAGGCCTTAAGTAACAGAATGTAGTCCAGAGAACGGAATGCGTTGTGTCGTAGTTTACAGCTTGACTGTCATATTTGCACCTTTCGGTCCAATGCATCCCACTTCAGGAATCATTTTTTGAGTACCGTGTTAGCATTCTTTCTTCGATCCCTTCTCCTTAGCCAGTCTGCCCTGCTGCAGCTTGTTATCCAAGATCACCGCGTGGAGGTGTAGAAGGGTCTCTGATTCGCTGGCCCTTACGCTAACAGTCAGCTATGGGTCGCTGACCACTGCAGCTCATGTGCTTCTCAATATCTTGATCCCGTGCACTGATAATGTTTATGTCTTCTCTCCATTGGTGTATTTACAGTGACCCAATAATCAGCTGAAACATTTTTCTTATTCTTCACTCCCACTTCCGCTACCAAGTTCTGAAAAGGACTTTGCAAGTTGTAGGATGTTGTCCGGAGAACGGAATGTGTTGTGTCTTAGTTTATAGTTTGAATGCGATATTTGCACCGTTCTGTCCAACACATCCGTTTTCATCAGGCATTTTTGGGTACCGGTTAGCCTTCCATTTTCGATCCCTTCTAATTAGCCAGTCTGCTGTGTTGCAGCCTGTTATCCATGATCACCGCGTGGAGGTGTAGAAGGGTCTTGGCAGCTCTGGGTCGCTGGCCCTGACTCTAGCAGCAAGCTATGGGTAACTGACCGCTGCAGCTGATGCGCTGCTCAGCATCTTGATCCCATATCGCTGACCACTGCAGATGATGCGCTGCTCAGCATCTTGATTCCAGCTGAAACAATCAGTCCGGCATACAGCTACCCTACTGCTCCACTGGAAGCACGGACAGACAGGATGTCTGCTTTTTCAAGACGTGTACTTTGTACAGGCGATCGAGCCTCGACACACTTCTAGAAGCAATATGTGGTGTTCATTCAAAACGAATAGGTAAACCTATATTAGCTACAGGTCATGCTCTTCAAGAGTAGCAGTCAGTCAGCTGTACCAACAGCATGTTTTCAAACTACAATCTGTTTGAACAATATCACATTTTGTTGCTTTTAAAAAGTATATTTCGTGTACGCATTGAATTACACACAACAAAGGCTAGTACGCTGCACGTGAAACCAATTTGTAACAGCATTGTCAAGTTGGACAGCAAACTTGCCGAGATGGACCGTATTTTGTCGTTTGGATGTGCACATTCCAACTGGCAACTCATCCTACAAATGAACAACTGCATGTGAGTGATTTGAATGAAACGGCCGATCACCGTGTTGGTCGCCATATTGATTTATCAAACTGTGAAAGTCTAGCCATTCCTCTTCTTCTTCTTCATCGTACGCTGTTTACAGCGATATTTACGTTGCACTGTTTTATTTTGTTAAGCCTGTGGCTCAGTGCATCTGATTTCAACAGGCGTTTCTGTAGGGTTGCCCTCCTTAGCCTTTGGCTGTCCCCAGCCTAACTGCAAGGCAGCAGTTGTTTTTGGTCAGAGTTGTCTCTCTTAGGAAGTTGTCTTGCAGGACTATCGAGTCTTCCCTACTCGTGTCTATAGGGTTTGGCAATGATATGATGGACTATGTACTAGTTTGTACTATCCCGGAAGAGAGGCAGTCCAGTGTGACTGTGTCCCAGGATCGTCACGTCCTGCCAGAAACGTAGCATATGCATGTGAATGAGGTATCTCTTTACTGTCTAGCCATTCGACAGACACATCATAATGTCTCTTCTGTTGTTGACTGCAAATTCATCTGAAGTTGCATCTGGACCTACAAACAAATAGTAGACAGATGGTGACTAGTGTGCAATACAAGAACATGCCGATGGTTTCAGTGTTGAAACTAATATTGAATTATAAAGGTCAAATGTTGAACTTATCAATCAATCAAAGTCCGTCTCTCCTCTTGGTGTGAATGTCATGCCTGGTCCTGTGCTTCTCCTTCCGTTTCTCTTCAGGTCTAATAATTTATTCTTAGTTTCTTCTCACATTCTCTTCTTCGTGTATTTGGGTCTCCTTTCATTCTCCTTCCTTGAGGATTCCATGCAAAAACCTTCCTGGCTATGTTGTACTATACCTTTCGTAGTGTGCGTACTATCCAGCCACATTTCCTTCGCTTAATTTGTTGTTCCAGTGAACGGCGTTGGCTCCTTTCCTTACCATGTCCTGTCCCTTTATGCCCTTTATCATTCGAAGGCATCAGTTAACGAATAAGTGGAGTCTCTGTTGTATTTCATTGGTCGTTCTAAACGCCTCCGCTCAATACAGCAACAACGACTTGACACTGGTATTGAATATTCTAACTTTGGTGCGAATCTTGACAACTCTGGATCTTCATATGTTATTTGGCGTCAAGAAGGCTGCTAGTGCCTTTCCAATACTGATACCTGCATCTGTACCTCATGATGTGTATATTATACTGCCCAAATAGGTAAATGTACCCACTTTCTCAAACTGCTCTCCCTCCAGCATGATTGGGTCTTTGTTACAGTGTTGAGTTTAAGGAGCTTGGTTTTCTTCATGTTGATATCCAGTCCCAGTTTTGCCGATTGTTCTTTCACTCTATCAAGTTTCTCTTGCATTTGGCCATGACTGTGTAATAAAAGTACCAGATCATATGCGTAGTCCTGGTCCTCCAATTGTGACAATAGTGTCCACTGAATACCAGTTCTTTTCCCCTCGATTGATGTCTTCATTATCCAATCTATAGCCAACAAGAACAGGAAAGACGAGAAAAGGCCTCCTTGTCTCACCCCTGTTTGCATCCCGAATATGTCAGTCAAGACTCCATCATGTACCCCTCTACTAACTGTGTCTTCGTACATATTCAGTATGAGAACTGTTGAACTAATGGGACAGACATGTGAACCTCTAATTAAAGAATTGAATCTCAAGCAAGCGTTCCATTTTGGATAGAGAAGGGTCTGTCAGAATTGATAGGACCTCTTTGCTGGCCAAATCATGACGTGTCTATAAAGTTAAAAATAAACAGATAATGAGGCACTGTAGCATTGCTATTTTCACAGCAAAAATAACAAAAAGCAAACAAACAAACCAAAACCCCCAAAACATACTGATGTAAATGAATTCTGTATTCAATATCTGCTGGGAAAGTATACTGTTTCTGCCTTCTGAACTGTGTTTGACAAACAGACGACTTTGATCGTAGGAATCACTTCTTAATGATACAGAAATACCAACCAAGAGTCATCATCATCATGTAGCATGTTCTTTATAAAACGTCGCTCCCATCACAGTCTGTCTGAAAGAAACTCTTTCCCTTGCTAAACCTCCAGCCTCCACCACAGCCATACCCAGGCATTACTCGCTATCTTTGTGGCATCGTCGTCTTGGTCTACCCCTTCCTCTTTTGCATTACACCATACCTTCCATCACCGTTCTCTCAAGACCGTTGTGTCTCTTGATGTCAGGAAAGTATTTACATTTTCAGCCCAAAATGGAATTGATAAATCAGTTATCCTCTATGCTCAACTCTTGCCGAATGTCTGTCTATATTTGTCTTTTTCTTCGTTCACGGTATTCTGATGATCTTTCTGTAACATTTTAACTCGAAGGATTTGATTCTTTGTCTGGAAGTTTTGGTAATCGTCCATGATTCACAGCCATATACTGTCACAGGAGAAAAAAAACACAGGCTCACAAGACTTTCACTTTTGTCGTTTTGTTGGTGCTCTGCCATAATTTCTTCTGTCTAGTCTTCTTCTGATTTCATTCGAGTAGTCGCCATTTTTGTCAATTCTGGAGCCCAGATATTATAAATGCGTGACCTGAACTATTTCATCACCGCCCACTGTAAATTTATGCTGACATTGTGTTTTGTCGGGGGTCATTGTCATTGTTTTGTTTATAATCAAGAGAGGGACACAGAAATACGATGTTTTTTGTATTTGTTGCATCAATAACAAGTAACCATCTCAGATAGACTAGACTCAAGTTCTTTCTCTGGAGCATAGCAGTATTGGCGCCCTGTTTTAGGTCGAGCGTTTACTGTAGTGTGAACTTTGTCAGATCGTTGGGCAGGGTACAGGTGAGCGAATGAAGAATTGTGTGGGAACTTTCTAGAAAACTTTTTTCAACTGATTGTCGAGTTTGGCCCATTTCTTGCCAATCATGTACCAACATATGACTTAACTTAACTTGACTTAACTTGACTTAACTTGACTTAACTTGACTTAACTTGACTTAACTTGACTTAACTTGACTTAACTTGACTTAACTTAACTTCTATATACTGGTTTAGAAGACTCTTCAGAGTATGTATACAACCAGTTTCTTGGAGTGTGGTTAACCCATGTGCTAGCCCATCTTAATAGATTCAAACACTAGAACAAAGTAGACCCGCAGCCTGTTAGGTGCCATATATGCTGCCCTTAATAAACCACGTAACAATGGGCAGTGTTCTGCAATGTCCCACAGTCGTCTCTTACGACATGCTCTCTGTGGGAGCAGTGGTGCTTTTCTTGTCTTTGTGTCATACACATAGACCCCGACAGAGAACTCGTAAACACTGGACAGGGCACGGGCTATATCTGTCCAAGACAATATGCAATGAAATGATTCGGCCAATGGCTAACAAGGTCAAATGATTCTTCTTCGGCGTTCGTCCTTCTTCTTCTTCGTCTTCTGCGTACATTCTCAATCTCCCACTACCAAGCCCTGAACGTTCTAAATCTCCCGCTATCAGGCCCTGAACGTTCTCAATCTCCCGCTACCAAGCCCTGATCGTTCTCAATCTCCCGCTACCAGGCCCTGAACGTTCTCAATCTCTCGCTACCAAGCCCTGAACGTTCTCAATCTCCCGCTACCAAGCCCTAAACGTTCTTAATCACCTGCTACCAATCCCTAAACACGGTTTTGCAAGTATCATGATGGATGTAGTCCAGAGAAAGGTATGCGTTGTGTCGCTAGTTTACAGCTTTACTGCGATTTTTGCACTTTTCGATCCGACACATCCGTCTTCATTAGAGCGTTCGTCCTGAAAAAGACTTTGTCATGTTGTATCGTAGTTTACAGCATGGATTCGATATGTCTTTTTGGCCTGATACATCCTATTTCACTGTGCTGTATCTTAGATTCTGGTATAACGAGATATCCTGAATGACATGCAGCGTGCCGGTTAGTATCAGGTGCATCTTCGATCAATGTGTGCTGTGTTTATAAACTCGACTGTCAATTGTTCACACACTGACCAATGTGTGCTGTGTTTCTAGACTCAACTGTCAATTGTTCACACGCTGACCAGTTAACCGTGACGTACGTTACATAAGTCCGATCGAACGATTCATTGTTTTTCTCCCAACTGAAAGTCATACTGGTTCAAATCTGACCAAAATCCTCGTAGGTTACCTAATAGTTGATTGTGAACTGGACTTTGCCAAATGCCGGGAAAGGAGCAATCTTATAACGCTGCAAGCATATCAGGTCGGGTTAGTCGTGGCCTACTTTAGATAGGCCGTTTGACTCACAGGGAAAACCCCTTGAAACGTCACATACCACCACGGACTAAATGACGGAACTCATATTGTGCCAAGGATTATAATCAATACATGCTCCACACAGAGAAATAAAACAAATTCACGTTACAAAACACAACAAACCACCGTTGAGAGTGATCCTATCACAGAATCCTGCCCTCAAACCAACTGCATAACCATCTTTGTTTCCCGAGCACGCTATTATAGTTGTACTGATAGCTCACACAGGGAAGTTTCGTCCTTTAGTCAGTCGGGGACGGCGTGGGCTAGTGGTTAAGTGACATGGCTCACAATCCAAAGATGCTGGGTTCGCTTCCCATCACAGCACCGGCCATTACCCGGGGGAAGCAAACCCTTAGAAAATTCCGGAGAAAGCAGACCCTTACATAAATTCATGCCGAAGTCGGTTGCACTGTGCCGACAGGCGCAAAATAAAAACATAGTAACAACCCACACCGCCTTGTGGGATACAGAAATAAGGCGAAATTTTTTTTTTAAAAGTCGGTCGTGGAATGTGACGTTTGAAAGTGATTTCTCCGTGAGTCAGAAGGCCCGTATGTCAGTATGCTGTGGTTTAGTCAGAAGACCTGTATGTCTGTAGTTTAGTCAGAAGACATGTATATCAGTAGGCTGTGGTTTAGTCAGAAGACCTTATGTCAGTAGGCTGTGGTTTAGTGGATTGCAGTAAAAAACTGCGTGATCTGAATTCATGTGCAACCTCTACTCAATGTGTTCCTCTTTATTTATATATAGTTTGACACAGTGGAACTGACGCAGTCAATGTCTTTGTCATAATGCAGCAGATTTACCTCCCCCTTTGTTTTGCCTCAAAACATCGTTGGAATATTTTATTCTTGTTTCTAGATGGCAGCTCACTTGCTCAAAAACGTTCGTCTGATAGCCGGTTAGAGGTTCATGCGTAGGAAACTAATACCGTATTAAATTGTATTCATGCAATACTGGATCGATTGAAATTAATTCGTATAAAGGATTCACAGACAGGAGCTACGCGACGATATCTACGATAATAGGTAATCACTTGCGAGAGCTAGAGTTCGTAATCAAACTGGTGTTATATGGGAAGGATACACTTAGCCATGTTCGTATTGCCAGTAAAGCATTACAGGAAAAGAAAATTGATCACTTCTTCTTCTTCTTCTTTCTTCTTCTCTTCGTCTTCTTCTTCTTGTGTCCTACTGCTCTTGCCATGAGGAGTCCCAGAGAGGCAGGTTGAGTAGATTTCATGTTACCGCCAGGCGCGAAGCTTGTGCTGTCGTTTGGTGTACCTTTCTGAGTGTGTCAGGGACACCTTCGATCCACATTGGTGAACAGGAGACCTGCATACGATTTTCTCGCACTACAGTCTGGTCATAATGTATTCTGACTAAATGACCAAACCACTTAATTGTTGGGCATCAATGTAGGCCCTAACTGGGTTCGTCCTCACTATCTGCCTCAGCGTGGTGTTGCGGATCGGGATTGTCTTTGTCTCACACAGCGCATCTCACAGATCTGGATCTTACGCGTAAGTGTTTCTAGTAAGGATCAAGATTGACATTAGTAATACAAAGTAGAAATAAACAGCGTATTTATTAGCCTCATTCTAGTTGAAAGAAGCGCTCTATGTGTTTAAAAATTGTTTAAAGACAGGTCCAGATTAGATATTAGGAAATATTTATTTAGTCAGAGAGTGGTGAATGCTTTGATTGCATTGCCACAGGATGTGGTGGAGAAAGTCAGTTACTGCAGTCAAAAATAGATTGGATGCTCACAGTATTTTCAGTATCGGTGGAATGGAATAAACTGGTTGTATACAGACTAGAGTCTTCTAAACCAGTATAAAGAAGTTAAGTTGAGTTTCAAAATTGGTGCAATTTAATAATGCACACTGTTCGTCTTCTGAATTCTATTTGCGAACTCTGCCGCCATCAGGGAACATACCACAGAGGTATTTAAACTCCCTTACTTCTTTGATACTTATGTGAAAACTTCTCTGCTCGTTTTCACGCGATGTCATCTTAGTCTATGCTGATCTTCGTGTCATATCCGTGACAAGCGAAATGGAGATAGGTTAGGTGGCGTTGTTGGTCTTATCCATTTTATTAAAAGATGACCTGATCATTAGGAAACAACAGTTTACTAAGGGGCTCTTCATGAGGGTTAGACATGAGAGTTACTAACAAAAATGGAGATAGAAGACAACTCTGTCGTTCACCACTCAGCACTGGAAACCAATTTGTCATAACTGCATTGGTTCGTACTGCGTCTTCACTGTTTACCCACAATGCATGAATTCCACCCAGTAATTGACCCTTCACCCTCTATTTTCTTTCATAGCTTACATCAGTTTACCCAGCTAATGTCTTTTCCTGATCAAAGAAAGCCTTGTGTAGTTTCTTATTGTATTATATAGTTCTTTTTTTCTCACCCAACTTCCGGAACATAAATACTCGTAGCATCTGTACATCCCCTGCTGTTCACAGACTCTGATTGTGAAGTATCCAAATAGTTACCACCACTGCTCCTTTGCCAATCACCAGGTACCTTCCTTCCAATTCACTCCGGATTAAAGTCTTTGTGAAAAATCTTACCCCTACATCGTGACAAGCTTTTATGGCATCTGTCAATTTGTTGTCTGCACATGGGACCTTGTAGTTAGGGTTTCTTCTAATTGCCTGACTGACTTCTTGCTCGAGTATTTGCAGACGATCAGTTACATTGTAGGACATACACAAGCTCCAAATATTGTAAAAGCGATACTATGAAAGCACATCAAGTCGATAGGTGATTTACTACTGTTTAAAAATACTAAAGTAAATAATTCGGTGGGAAAGATGCGTAAGGTAACGATGCAATCATGTGTTCGTCATAGGACTGAAGACTACAGAGGTGGTCTCCTCCGTAGAAGATCATGGCATATAAATCTTAGGGTTGGCCGATTGTGGGAAACATGGAAATTCGATAGCTTTATTGTATTCTGTATATCTTCAACGATTATATGATTTTAGCAGGTGAAAAAGTCAATCCTTGAAAAGAAAACTCACATATTAATGTTACCGACTAGATCTCACATTTATTTTTGATTATACTCCAACATCTAGTTGGTTCCCGCGGGCGACCATCGACCTGGGCAAGAGACCCGGCCACACACCCACAGGGCATTTCCTGTGACGTCATGCCGACGGCAAAATGGCGGATACCGGAGAAAGTGATGGACTAGAAAATATCGGTGCGTATAATACTGTGTCTGTCTACACGTATGTGTTTATGTGTTCATGTGCATTTATTTGGTTGTGATAAATATGTGTCGTTTTTTAAATTAAAATATGCTGTATTTAGCGTGAATTTGTGTGCTATAGCACAAGTATAAATCAAGCAGGTGCCTGCGTAAGGTGGTTTATTTTTAATGTTTTGATGGTCGGCCAGTCGATAGATGGATCAAATCCTCTCCGTCTACGAACATTATCATATGTAACTCAGGAGTTGACGGGTATAAGGATTCATTGATTGAATCTTGAGGGTAATGCACATTTAACTTTCTTTTTAAAATTTTGTTTCATTGTATTTACTTGTAAAGAGAGCCTTATTTAAGTGCCTGTCGTGAGTAATTGAGTGACACTGACAGGTAGGCCAGCAGTAGAGTTTGTTATCACTCTGCTCATCCTAGGCGCCGCGTAAAGACAAGTAAAATACGTGAATGTGTGGCCCTTACTCTACAGGCACTACTATCACCACATTGATGTTGTCCAACAGTTAAATTAAACCTCAAGTAATGACACTTGTGAAATTGAAGGCAAACGATCAATCGATCAAACATATACATACAATTACAAATCACGACCAAATGATTGAATCTGGATCAAAACGTTTTCTCTCCCTCTAAATCAGTAGTCTATATTCATTTATTAAAAATGCTCACACTGCAGACTCATTTGATTTCTATCTCTTAAAATCTTTTCTCCATAGTTACCTCTTTCCACTTATCTGGTCTCTGCCACTACTGCAACGTTTGAAAACAAAAAAACGATTTTCCTCAATCAAAGTGTCAATTATTTGTTCTTAATCTCCATCCTCACTAATGTCCTCTTACATTCGTTCATGTATTCATTATACTGTTATGTTATCAGATGTCTTTAATTGCTTGTCTCCTCACTTACTTACTTAAGTCTGCCTTTGGAGTGTAGAGGTCAAATGGTAGTTGCAGTGGAGTGTGCAGACAAACAGGTGATTAGCCTGTTGTGTTCTACTCCTCACTACTTATCAAAATAAGGTAAACTGCACCTTATCTTTGCACTAGTATTTCTAATTTTCTTTGTTTATTAGCTCTTCTCAAACATTCTTCAATTGTTGTGCTAGACATTTTTTTGATACTTGATTATTAAGTTGAGATGGCAGCTGTCCTTGTTCTGTTGATAAACTATAAAAGTACCTCTTTTGCCTTTGGTCCTAATTTACTTTTCATCTCATTTTTAACTTTATCTGGTCCTGGTGCTTTATTTTTTGCCAGTTTCCCCATTGTCATGCTCAGTTTTTGTGAAGTGAAGTGAAGTGATTTTTAAAGGCAGCTATATTGGTGGAGTCAATGTTAAAGGAGTCCTTTAAAAGTGCTTTATCTAGCAGTTTTCTTGGTTGTGCTTTATTTACTCTAGCGTAAATTTTGTTAAAGATCTCAGCTTTCTTTGTGTTTGATACTACATCGTCTGCAGATTCTCTGGCAAGGGGTGTTGGGTTTAACTTTCTCTTGTTTTCTTCAAGGTTGCTCAGTAATCTCCACACCTTATTCCCTTCTCTGGAGGGATCAGATGGATATTGATTATCCAGTCTTGAAATTGTTTTTCCACATAGTAAAAACTGTTAAAATTTTGACAAATCACTATCGCAGCCACCATAGCAGAGGTGTCAAACATAGCAAGCATCATCATGTGTCCTCCACAACATGAGTGGCATCACAAAGTTAAATAAGCAATAACGAAAGACACCACTATTGAGCTATGAAAAACTACCTCTGTATTTGTCTAAAATACTATACAGAATGGTGGTCAGGTGTTTGATTAGAATGGTAGGTCAAGCAATTGAATAATTGATAAATGAGGGATAGAACAGGTTTACAATGATATATTAATAAAAATATCACCACCAAAAAAGTAATTTTAAGTGTTTATTAGTTAGTTATAAATCATAATAGGAATTAGGGAATATATTTCAATGATGTGGGCGCACAAAGACAAATATTTCATATGATACAAAAACGTCGGTTGAGTTGGCTGGGTCACAATATGAGACATGAGGATCTTCTACAGAAGATACTATAAGGCAAGATTCAAGGGAAGAGAGGACTGGGGGTGACCAAGACTCACCTTTACATCTCGTGCATACTGGGACATTAAAGTACCGTACGAACGTATGCTGCAATGAAGAGAACTGCAGAGGATAGCGTCACATTGAAAGACATACTCAGACAACCTTACAACCAGTCTCCGGACTGATCTAAACAACCTTACAACCAGTCGCCGGACTGATCTAGACAACCATACGACCAGTCTCCGGACTGATCTAGACAAACTAACAACCAGTCTCCGGACTGATCTAGACAACCATACAACCAGTCTCCGGACTGATCTAGACAACCATACAACCAGTCTCCGGGCTGATCTAGACAACCTAACAACCAGTCTCCGGACTGATCTAGACAACCTAACAACCAGTCTCCGGACTGATCTAGACAACCTAACGACCAGTCTCCGGACCGATCAACCAGTTGATGATAATGGTATTTTACCACAATTGTCAAAACCATGAAATATAACAATCAATTTTTAAGGACAGCATGTTGGACAAACTCAAGAGTGCAAGATGACGCTGATACACAGAAAGAAGTAGTTGTAGAGAATTGAGATGGACCAGAAAGAGCAGGGATTTTTAAATCAGGGAGATATATATCATCAATGATAGAGAAGAATGGAAATAGTATATGTTTGCCGCAGTGAATGTAGAGGAAGAAGATGCTGCATACTAAATATGCTTTTGAAACCAGCAGCGATGTCATAATCCCATTCTCTTCCATCATCCAATGATGCCCTTCTCCCTTTCATCCATCCACACCCTTCTCTTCTTCATCCATCCGCACCATTCTCTTCTTCATCCATCCGCACCCTTCTCTTCTTCATTCATCCGCACCCTTCTCCCCCTTCATCCATCCACACCCTTCTCATCATCCATCCGCACCCTTCTCCCCCTTCATCCATCCACACCCTTCTCCCCCTTCATCCACCCGCACCCTTCTCTCCTTCATCCACCCGCACCCTTCTCCCCTTCATCCACCCGCACCCTTCTCCCCCTTCATCCATTCGCACCCTTCTCCCCCTTCATCCATCCACACCCTTCTCTCCTTCATCCATTCGCACCCTTCTCCCCCTTCATCCATCCACACCCTTCTCCCCCTTCATCCATCCACACCCTTCTCCACCTTCATCCATCCACACCCTTCTCTCCTTCATCCATCCACACCCTTCTCCCCTTCATCCATCCGCACCCTTCTCCCCTTCATCCATTCGCACCCTTCTCCCCCTTCATCCATCCACACCCTTCTCCCCTTCATCCATCCGCACCCTTCTCCCCCTTCATCCATCCACACCCTTCTCCCCCTTCATCCATCCACACCCTTCTCTCCTTCATCCATCCACACCCTTCTCCCCCTTCATCCATCCACACCCTTCTCTCCTTCATCCATCCACACCCTTCTCTCCTTCATCCATTCGCACCCTTCTCCCCTTCATCCATCCGCACCCTTCTCCCCTTCATCCATTCGCACCCTTCTCCCCCTTCATCCATCCGCACCCTTCTCCCCCTTCATCCATCCGCACCCTTCTCCCCCTTCATCCATTCGCACCCTTTTCTCCATTCATCCATCCGCACCCTTCTCCCCCTTCATCCATTCGCACCCTTCTCCCCCTTCATCTATCCGCACCCTTCTCCGCTTCATCCATTCACACCCTTCTCCCCCTTCATCCATCCACGCCCTTTTCTCCATTCATTCATCCACATGCTTCTCCCCTTTAGTATTAAATAGTAAAATAAAAAATATAAAGAAAAAACTTATTTTCTATGTCTGTTGAGGAAGTTGAAATTATTTCATTAGCCACTTTATGGAAACATATATTTAAAACATAATTTATAATTAGTCAGATACATGTGAGTCACCACTGTGTGTTTTTTTTTTTAAAAGTCCAACAAAATTGATTTGCTATTTATGTCAAGATTTCTGTACGGGTGCACATGTGAACTGAATGTCTTGAGTCCTGGCAAATCTATTAAATATTGATTAACTTTATCGTGATATGCTGTTTTGCTTTGGGGGACAGATCATATAATTTAGACTAAACTGAAAGAGACTAGCCATAAATGTTACTGACTTAGTGGATTTTGGCTCAGCAAAGTTGAAAATGATTTTCATTTAGATGAGGAGTTGAAATTGTTGTAATTATTTGTTTATGAAATTTAAAGGTAAAAAACATCCATCCCTCATGACACTGCAATCAATTTGTTGTCTTTTTGTGTTCTTGCTTATTTAATATCATCTCTTTTCTTCCGCACTCTATAATCATCGTAATGTTTGCCGTAGTTGTTTATCTACTTGTTTATTCATTCATACATTTTTCAGTTGGTTTCATGCAACGTTTTTCGCAGTGTCACTGAATGTTGCCCGTGTGTTGCCAGAGCCTGAAAAAGGAGAAAATTTTATTAACTCTGTAACCTGAAACACATGTAGTAAGAGATGGGCCGACTACCCAGTCCTGTAACAACTTTAAGGCACAAGAATAAGGAAATAAGACCTCTACATTCCTTAATAAGAGAAAAGCTATTTAGACAAATCAGTCACTGAATGCGTGCACTACAAATTTATGCTAAATATATGAGTTGTTCAAAATAAATAAATGATGATCCTCTCATTACATTTTAAAGGTACACCTCAATAGGCTGTTCTCCTGACTGGTCAATAGGGCCTAGGAATAAAGGTCACTTACATTGCCATAAAGGCAGAACTCTGTGTGCCTAACTTTCAACACACACTGTGCAGGCCTAATATTTATTTTGCATGCAACATGGGAAATGATAGTTCTTACTGTGATTCAAAACCATGCCTTCAGGCATTGAGTCCAGTATCTTAACTACTCAACCATCATATCTTGTACACCAGTTTTCTTAAATAGAGACCAGCATCTTAACCACTCAGCTACTGGCTCATTTCCATTGGTATCAAGAGAGCGCATGGTGTAGGGGTGTTAATTGAGTACAAGCTTGGTTTGCATTCTCCACATACCAGGTCCAAAATCACTCCAATGTCATATTGGGAATTTGTCCATTTACAAAAAGGATTGGCAAAACTACTGTACTGCATAACTGCCACAGTGGACCACAAACAGCAATACATTACACGTCGATACACTGATCAATATGTCCTGAAACAAGCTAAAAGACCACAGTCTGAGGTTGAAAGGAGCCTTCACCATAAGAATCCAGAAAGGCAAACCTTTATTATACAACATTAGTAACTACTAAGCAATAAACACATAAAACCACATGTTGACATGTTTTGTAGGTATTTGGTTGTACGATGTGTGTGCAACGTCTCATTGATCAACCATGTCACATCTGTGCATGAGCATCTGTTCACAATGACCAGATTTATTCAATGAGCTACTTTTTTCATATTTAGACAGGGTTGAATAAAACATGACTAAATGTCACCATTCACTCAGTAATTCTCAGAACAGATAACTCTAATAATAAGTAGATTTTAGAACAGATAACTCTAACATTATGTAGATCTCAGAATGGATAACTTTAACATTAAGTAGATCTTAGAATGGATAATTCTAACATTAAGTAGATCTTCATTTTAAATTTGGTGGTCTAGGGGTTGCGAGCTTGGTTTAGAATCCCAATGTGCCAGGGTCGAATCACACCATACTGTTTGATAAATTGGATATGTCATAGGTTTTATCACAGTATTACCACTTCTTTGCGTTGGCCCAGCTGTAAATGGGTACCTGATGAAGGCATGAGAATAATTAGGAATTGACCATTGGCTAAGGAGTTTGCGCTGTCGTCAGCACTTTCAGCATTCTATCAAACCGGGGTTATTCCACACTCTGCAGACTTATGGCTTTTGCGAAGGAAGTGTGTAATGTCATTAATTTGAGTTTTCTAGAAAGGTTACATTGTTGTATGGATACCTTTAGCAGTAATTCTATGTTAGTGTGGATAATTCTAGTAGGAAATAAATCTCAGTGTGGATAACTATCAGATATCGGTGTAGATAAATTGATAAGAAATTAATGCATATGTGGATAACTCTAGTGGTAATTAGGCCATGTATAGATAACTCTAGTCGTAATTAGGCCATGTGTGGATAACTCTAGTGGTAATTAGACCATGTATAGATAACTCTAGTGGTAATTAGGCCATGTATAGATAACTCTAGTCGTAATTAGGCCATGTATAGATAACTCTAGTCGTAATTAGGCCATGTGTGGATAACTCTAGTCGTAATTAGACCATGTATAGATAACTAGTGTTAGAGTAGATAACACTAGCAGTAATTAGTGGTCGTGTGGATAACTGCAGCATTAATTAGATACTGGTATGGATAAGTCAAGCAGTAGGATACCAGTGTGGATAATTTCTAGCATTAAGTACACATCATTGTGGAAAATTATAACAGCAAGTGGATGCCAGTGTAGATAATCACCACCTATTCCGTTTCTTCCTCCATCTATCATTCATCAATTCACCCAATTCAACTTAAAAAAATTTCTGATGTGAATTCTATTGATGCCTCATTTCCGTATAGCCAACAGACCACTAGTGTTGTGTTGACTCCTTGTCATTGTATTTGTTCTCTGTGGTGATTTATTATATTTGATATGTAGGCTATATGTATATATTATCAGGTATTAGTAAGGCTAAATCTAGCTGTCAGTTTTTGATATCCGACATTACTTGTTTTTTCATATGTACATATTCATGAGTTTGATTACAAATGTTGTTTCTTGGAATCGTCCATGTTTCCGTGGTTTAAAAACGTCTCATGAACCACGTTTTCTGTGCTAATAAAGGATGTTCAATGTTCTTTTCCACACAGTAATGTTGTACATCCCTTTCCCCCAGTCCATACCGACTTACCCTTTACATTATTGGTATTTGCTATACCAACTAATGCGGGGGGTTTGTCGTGCCCTGTTCTAGAGGATGTTGAGAACTGGGGAACAAACCTTGCTTGTCCCTGCAGTCACTACACAGTATACCTGCTAGGTGCCTATATTGGTTCCGATAGAAATAAAAAATGTGACTTATAATAATGGAATTTTGATCCCATGCCCCTTGGATCTGGAAAGTGGTATTGAAACCTTCCTAGACCAAGAAAACACACAGACCTTCCTAGACCAAGAAAATACACAGACCTTCCTAGACCAAGAAAACGCACTGCCTTCATAAACCAGAAAACGCACTGCCTTTCTAGACCAGGAAACAAACGACCTTTCTAGACCAGGAATCACACGACCTTTCTAGACCATGAAACACGCGATATTTCAAGACCAGAAAACACACGACCTTCCTAGACCAAGAAATAAACGACTTTTGAAGACCAGAAAACACACGACCTTCCTAGACCAGGAAACACACGACCTGTCTAGACTAAGAAACACGCGGCCTTGACCTTCCTGTTGCCTATTACGTTCATCATTGTTCTTGTTAGCTACGTATTTTTGGGTCCTCATTTTTGTGAGACCCTCCTTGTTCAACCACATGCCTAGTCCTTTATGTTATATCGTTTTGAGAATAGCCGTCTGAGACACACCTTTAAGTTATTTGAGAGACCAACTGTTTTGTGACGAAAGATGCCTACATGAAATCAGTTGCGATTATATGAACACGGACGAAGGAGGACAGATGCCGTTAAACGTTAACTTAAATATGACGGCTCGTACGTTTTGTGAAAAGTTGTGTTTGCTGTTATTTTTTGCAGCTGTTCATTTTCCGATACTACGACCTACGATTGCACACACAAAAGTGAGGGCGGTGGAAAAACGCCCTCTTTTCATCTTATAGCTGGTTAAGATGATCAATGGCGTGACCATGTTCGATCTCGCTGGCTGTTATCGCGTGCTCGTCGCTGACCTGGGGGTGTACGAAAGGCGGCGAAACACGCCAGTCAATTTGGTTACATGAGAACGTTGGTAAGAATTGTACAATTAAATTCGGCCAACAACGCGGCTCTGACCAAACTGATAGAAACACGATTGGATGAGGTAGAAAGCTTCTCGTACATAGAAAATACATATGATGATATACAGACACTGCCCTTTGTCATGTTGAGAACCACAAGCAACTCGGACATGATCAGAACCCATAACAAGATAAGTATATTCAACTCCATTGTGGTCCGTCCTTCTACATGGAGCGGGTGACCAAACTCAATAGTAATACATTATAGGGGGCGTATCAACAATTCTGGTTCTGATGTAGTTCAACAGGATTACAAACGAAAGTTATACTTAGATTGTTGCACGTCACTCTAACAGTTGTGTATCATGACTGTATGGTCTGCAGTGGTTTTTTTTCGCAGCCGTATATGGTTTCTTGGAGCCGTTTATGGATTCTCGCAGCCGAATAGGGTTTTCGCGGTCTTATAGTGTTTCTCGTGGTCTTATATGACTTCTCGCAGCCGTATAGGGATTCTCGCAGCCGTATATGGTTTCTCGCAGCCGTATATGGTTTCTCGCAGCCGAATATGATGTCTCGCGGTTCAGCCCGTTTCAAGTTTAATAATAATCTTCGCCTAGGCATCTAGGACACGTTGCGTCGATCGAGCACTGCCATGTCCAACCGCTGAGGCTTGTAGCCAAACCTCGTTCAATGCCGAAGAAGAGACTGCTATCTGTCAGAGCCATTGAGAGCGGTGACGACCCCTCCCCCTCTATCTCGTGGAAGACCTTTGTTACACACAACAGACTTGGACTTACACATAGCAGACTTCGACTTACCCATAGCAGACTTGGACTTACACATAGCAGACTTGGACTTACACATAGCAGACTTGGACTTACACATAGCAGACTTGGACTCACACATAGCAGACTTGGACTTACACACAGCAGACTTGGAATTACACATAGCAGACTTGCTACGTGACCAACCACAGACAGGCGGCGGCGGGCCAGAGTGTCCGAGATGGAGGGAAGACCCGTCTTTCGACCAGTGTCCGAGATAGAGGGAAGACCCGTCTTTGCAGACACCTCGACACCAAGGGCGAGATCGAACCACCGGACACTGAGGATGCGTCGCTGGTTGCGGATATTTCCTGCTGAAGTAGGGCCCAAGTCTCTGAAACAGGAGGGCAGGAATCGCACAAGTTTGGAAGTGGGCTATTCGCCTTGACATGACTGTTTGTGGTTGAAATAGTCGTTTTGTCTGTAGTTGAAACGGGCGTATCTGCGTGAAAAAGGGTTGATTCAATCAAATCCTTCATTTAAACAACCCCCCCCCCCCCCCCCCCCATGGAGCATATGTCTTCAACAAATACCTGTGGCCGCGTGCCGATTTGCCCAAATCTAATAATAGAACTGTTATGGCTTAAAGCTGCTACAGGATGTGGTATCCAGTCCCATGCCCGAGCCTACTTAGTTGCCTCTTACGACATGCCTGACAGTTACAGTGTTACTATGTCCAGCTCCCCTTTCGGACCCCGCTAACACCCGTCCTAACTCATTCACTACGTATAACGATACATATCCTCCTATGTTAAATGCCTTTTTTTGCTGTGTATTCGTCTGACAGTTCTGAGCACTTTAGAATGAAATATACGATATTTCAGTAGGTCATTACATGACTTGGAAGGAAAGTTCACTTCGCAACAATGAATGAGTCAACAAATAGTTAGTCTAGAGTCAGCGAGCGAGTTAACATATATAATTGGGCGGCGGCGTGGGTAAGTGACACGGCTCACAACCAGAAGGTACTGGGTTCGATCCCCAACACAGCACCTGCCGTTACCCCGGGGAAGCAAACCCTTAGAAAATGCAGGAGGAAGCAGACCCTTACATAAAATGAATGCTGAAGTCGGATGCATTGGGCCAACAGGCGCAACATAAAAACCACAGTGCAACGCACACCGCCTTGAGGAATAAAGAAATAAGGCGAACGCAAAAAAACAAACAAACACATATATAATCATTATGGAAACACCATGTTTTTTAGTCTGTATAAATTGTGTTTGCAACTGTTTCTTCTTCTTCTTCTTCTTCTTCTTCTTCTTCTTCTCCTCCATTTTGCGTCGCTCTCTGTGAAACACGGGGCCATCACTATGGAAGACTCCTTACACAAGGAACGGACCAAGGTACTTTGTGTATTCATGCAGCGATGGTTTCTCTAGCGGTACATTTTACATGTTGAGGCGCTAGCGTCATATTCAACCGTATTGAGTGTTTGACTTACATGGGATGGGGTTCAGTGGCCCTATTCTTTCCTCCGCTATGTGGGGTCGTATGCCCACATACGGGTTGCTTGGAGCTACCCAAATGTTTACTACTTAGATGATTACCTTATGCAACATGTGCATTATAAAGACTATATTTGATTGACACATTCGTGACAGTGACCTAATTCCCAGGCGTATGTGTTAGATACGGCAGCTCTCGTATACTTGAAGCTCTGACCTTGACCAACAACATACATTGAACTGCCTGTCAGATTCGAGTGTTATTGCTGCCTTGTCTAAATCTGGATGTACCACATTCTTCAACGACAATGATCACGTGATCTAGTAATGACAACACTTCATCCGGCTATTCATAATAAAAATGTAAATACATGTAAACAAATATCTTTATTGGGAAAGACAAGAGGACCTGTCGCTTCCCTGGATTTCATTATTGGGTGTATACCGCTACCGCAAACCAACAGTTTCACATGACTGCAGTTGGACATGGCTTACCGTCTGCTGGTTTTCATCGGAACTCAAGCGTGCATTCTTATTCATTTATATAGTCACGCCCTTATTCTTCCCAGATGTTGACACGCTGCATTTAGCTTGGAGTACTGCATTTAGCTTGGAGTACTGCATTTAGCTTGGAGTACTGCATTTAGCTTGGAGTACTGCATTTAGCTTGGAGTACTGCATTTAGCTTGGAGTACTGCATTTAGCTTGGAGTACTGCATTTAGCTTGGAGTACTGCATTTAGCTTGGAGTACTGCATTTAGCTTGGAGTACTGCATTTAGCTTGGAGTACTGCATTTGACTTGGAGTACTGCATTTAGCTTGGAGTACTGCATTTAGCTTGGAGTACTGCATTTAGCTTGGAGTACTGCATTTAGCTTGGAGTACTGCATTTAGCTTGGAGTACTGCATTTAGCTTGGAGTACTGCATTTAGCTTGGAGTACTGCATTTAGCTTGGAGTACTGCATTTGACTTGAAGTACTGCATTTAGCCTGAAGTACTGCATTTAGCTTGGAGTACTGCATTTGACTTGAAGTACTGCATTTAGCCTGAAGTACTGCATTTAGCTTGGAGTACTGCATTTAGCCTGAAGTACTGCATTTAGCTTGGAGTACTGCATTTAGCTTGGAGTACTGCATTTAGCTTGGAGTACTGCATTTAGCCTGAAGTACTGCATTTAGCTTGGAGTACTGCATTTAGCCTGAAGTACTGCATTTAGCTTGGAGTACTGCATTTAGCCTGAAGTACTGCATTTAGCTTGGAGTACTGCATTTAGCTTGGAGTACTGCATTTAGCCTGAAGTACTGCATTTGACTTGGAGTACTGCATTTAGCCTGAAGTACTGCATTTGACTTGGAGTACTGCATTTAGCCTGAAGTACTGCATTTGACTTGGAGTACTGCATTTAGCCTGAAGTACTGCATTTGACTTGGAGTACTGCATTTAGCCTGAAGTACTGCATTTGACTTGGAGTACTGCATTTAGCCTGAAGTACTGCATTTGACTTGGAGTACTGCATTTAGCCTGACGTACTGCATTTGACTTGGAGTACTACATTTAGCATGAAGTACTGCATTTGACTTAGAGTACTGCATTTAGCCTGAAGTACTGCATTTGACTTGGAGTACTGCATTTAGCATAAAGTGCTGCATTTGACTTGGAGTACTGCATTTAGCCTGAAGTACTGCATTTGACTTGGAGTACTGCATTTAGCTTTAAGTACTGCATTTAGCTTGAAGTACTGCATTTAGCCTGAAGTACTGCATTTGACTTGAAGTACTGCATTTGACTTGGAGTACTGCATTTAGCCTTAAGTACTGCATTTGACTTGAAGTACTGCATTTAGCCTGAAGTACTGCATTTAACTTGGAGTACTGCATTTAGCTTGAAGTACTTACATTTAGCTTTTAGTACTGTATTTAGCTTGGTGCGGCATTTAGCTTGAAGTACTGCATTTGACTTGAAGTACTGCAATTAGCTTGAAGTACTGCATTTGACTTGAAGTACTGCATTTCATTTGAATTGCTGCATTTATCCTGAACTACTTCATTTAGTTTGAAGCACTGCATATTTTTGCTTTCTCGTCTGACTCCCTATTCTCTAAGCTAGGCTGCACCGATGCAGCCTGTTTCCAGAGCCGCCACTGGAGCGGAATACGTTCTAGAAACAGCTCTAGTTCGCTGACCTTGACACAAACCGTCAGTTATTTAGGGGCTGACTGCTATACTAACGTTCACTGCGTCTTCGGGTCCTGTTGCATTGTTAGCAGTCAGTTATTGGAGTCATTACCATGTGTTAGTCAAGGTAACCTCCTTTCAACTACACAGTCTAGTCTTCTTCTTCTGTGTTCTTTCTCAATCTTCCGCTACCAAGCGCTGAACAAGGCTTTGCATGTAGCAGGGTATAGTTCGGAGAACGGAATGCTTTGTGTCGCTAGTTTACAGCTTGACAACGATATTTGCACTTTTCTATCCGACACATCCGTCCTAGGAAGCACCAGTCATTTTGGTTATGTCATGGCGCGTACACTTTTGTGCAGTGCTGACAAGCACAAGGTCTCGATAAAGGACGGCATGTGAAAAAGACAAGAATAGCACCACTGCCCCACAGAGAGCATGTCGAAAGGGGCGACTAACTTTGGGACTTGGTCGCTCACCCGTCATGGTTAAGTGTTTTTTTTAGAGCAGAGTAGATGGCGCCAAGGGAGGTAACACCAGAGTGCCTGGATCCCGAGTTACCTCCAGTCGTCTCGACCAATAGTCTTGCCACTGATCCAAGGTAACTCGGGATAAGAGTGAGATTGATGACCAGCGCATTATCTACCTCACTATAATCTAAATAAAGTGCACATCACACTATTAAGACAAAACCGTCTGATCTTGTAGCTATCATCGCTTGCGATCGCAATAACTTTACTTGAGATGGCGCCTAAAAGACTGTGTGGCTACTTTGCTCTAGTGTTTGAATCTGTACAGATGGATTGGCACCTCGGTTAACCACTCTCAAAGAAACTGGTTGTATACAGACTCTGCAGAGTCTTCTAAACCAGTATAAAGAAATTAAGTCCATCTATAATCTCTTGTCCGTAGTACAGGTAAAGGGAGTTGCACGTCAGACTTAATCGCTAGTCAGGAATGAAGTGTTGGAGATTTAAGTATACTAAACCACAGCTTGTGTGAGGTGGGCTCGTCAGTTCCCCTCCTCGCTGCCTTTCCCTTCAATAACCATGTCAGTTATCCATTTATAGCTGAGTCGACTGGAGCGGTGCCGGCTGCAAGGTTTGAATCCCGTACATTTACGGTGAAAAACGATTGCTCTGAACTAATCCGTTGCTAATCAAGCCTTTCTTGAACCTCTTGTCCACAGTGTTACATCTAATCTTGGCAGGCCAGTCTCTCTACAATATCTTGTCCGCAGTGTTACATCTAATCTTGGCAGTCAAGTCTATCTACAATATCTTGTCCATAGTGTTACATCTAATCTTGGCAATCAAGTCTCTCTACAATATCTTGTCCATATTGTTACATCTAATCTTGGCAGTTAAGTCTCTCTACAATATCTTGTCCGCAGTGCTACAACTAATCTTGGCAGTCAAGTCTCTACAATATCTTGTCCGCAGTGTTACATCTAATCTTGGCAGTCCAGTCTCTGTACAATATCTTGTCCATAGTGTTACATCTAATCTTGGCAGTCAAGTCTATCTACAATATCTTGTCCGTAGTGTTACATCTAATCTTGGCAATCAAGTCTCTCTACAATATCTTGTCCATATTGTTACATCTAATCTTGGCAGTCAAGTCTCTCTACAATATCTTGTCCGCAGTGTTACAACTAATCTTGGCAGTCAAGTCTCTACAATATCTTGTGTCCGCAGTGTTACATCTAATCTTGACAGTCAAGTCTCTCTACAATATCTTGTTCGCAGTGTTACATCTAATCTTGGCAGTCCAGTCTCTCTACAATATCTTGTCCAAAGTGTTACATCTAATCTTCCTCCTGTTGACAGTCAAGTCTCTCCATAACCTCTTCTTCACAGTCTTACATCTAATGTTTTCTCCAACGGCAGCTAGTCTGGTATCGTATTCTGCTCCTCCGCCAACCAACACTGATATGAGCTTCAGAATCGTTTGATGTTCCTTATGGGTTGCCTCATGGACTGAATACGTTCCATACGGTCGTGAAGCATTCCCACTCAACTCTTAGGTCTATTATATCCGTTTCAATTGTCTTTATCTATCTATCTATCTATCTATCTATCTATCTATCTATCTATCTATCTATCTATCTATCTATCTATCTATCTATCTATCTATCTATCTATCTATCTATCTATCTATCTATATATTTCTCTTTCATTATTATCTCTCACCTGCCCGACACACCATGTCTCTCAACTGTCCGGCACATCCAGGTATGGCAGCTAACTTGAGCCATGTCATGCCCTCGTGTCATGTTATTGTTTATTAGTCATCATCCGTTCCTCGTCACTGCCGAAGGTTTCGTGGTCGTGACGTGGGTGTACCTTTCCTCCTGTCCTGGTTTGGTCACTGAGCCGCTACCTATATATTTTTGTGGACTAGTTTCTACAGGATATGGTTACCGCTTATATGCCAGATCCTTCTTAGTCTCGTCTTGCGACATCATCATCATGTAGCATGTCCTTTGTAGAACGTCGCTGCCATCACAGTCTGTCTGAAAGAAACTCGTTCTCTAACTAAAACTCCAGCCCCCGCCACAGTCATACTCAGGCATTCCTGGATATCTTGGTACCATTGTCTTCTTGGTCTTCCTCTTCCGCCTGGCACTATACCTTCCATCACCGTTCTCTCGAGACCGTTGTGTCTCTTGATGTGACCCAAGTATTTGCATTTTGAAGCCAAAATGGAATTGATAAACCAGTTCTCCTCTATGCTCAAGTCTTGCCGAATGTCTACATTTGTTTTTTTCTCTGTCCAGGGTATTGTGAGGATCTTTCTATAACATTTTGACTTGAAGGATTCGATTCTTTTTCTAGAAGTTTTGGTAATCGCCCATGCTTCACAGCCATACGCTGCCACATGAAAAACACAGGCTCTCAAGACTTTAACTTTTATCATTTTGTTGGTGCCCTGCCATAATTTCTTCAGGCTGTTCAGTCTCTACATTGCCATGGCTAGTCTTCTTCTGATTTCTTTCGAGCAGTCGCCATTTTTGTCAATTCTGGAGCCCAGATATTCAAAATGTGTGACCTGATCTATTTCCTCACCACCCACTGTAAATTTATGCTGACATTGTGTTTTGGCAGATTACAGTGTAACTATTCTTTGCTCCCGTTTTATACCCCGGTAACACACACGAACGTGTTTCTAATACACAGGACTATATTCTGCATGTGAAATGGGATAATTTGTAAATCGTTACGGTAGCGTAGAAGATATTTTGATTGTGCCGGAGTAGAGGAACAATACCGGCGGCATGTCGTCGAACCTAATCTTCATGGTAAATCAATTCGTTGAAAGGACACGGCACACGTCCATCAATAAGTGAACTCCGCATAACGGACGGGGTTCGTGTGAGTCTGGCGATTTTATGTGCCTAGGCCCGTATGAAATGCTTAGCTGTACAGACATATAAGGTGTCTCTAAGGAAAGTTGTGCGTGGGAAAGCAAGTTATTCACTCTAAACAAATTACTACAGAAGCTGGATGTAAAGATATTCCCATAGCAGCCACTGCTGTGGGGGATACAGTGTTAAATACTTCATTGGGCTGGGTCATGAGGTGGGGCGGCCATTTCCCCTCCTTGGTATCTTTCCTGCCTTAACAGAGATATTAATCTATAGTGGCTAGCTTGCTGTGGAGCATCGCACTGCACTACGGCCATGAGGACCCCGGTCGATTTTCCTAAGTACATCTCTGCATGCAAGGTCTACACAGATATAAATAGGTATGGTCAGATACTGCGCAAAGCCGACAACGCAATGGAAACCTACGTTACGACATGCGAGGACAGCTGACGTCTGGTCAGGCAAAACATACTGCTCAGACATGTTAGTCAGGGTCAGGCAAAACATACTGCTCAGACATGTTAGTCAGGGTCAGGCAAAACATACTGATCAGACATGTTAGTCAGGGTCAGGGAAAACATACTGATCAGACATGTTAGTCAGGGTCAGGGAAAACATACTGATGAGACATGTTAGTCAGGGTCAGGCAAAACATACTGATCAGACATGTTAGTCAGGGTCAGGCAAAACATACTGATCAGACATGTTAGTCAGGGTCAGGCAAAACATACTGATCAGACATGTTAGTCAGGGTCAGGCAAAACATACTGATGAGACATGTTAGTCAGAGTCAGGCAAAACATACTGATCAGACATGTTAGTCAGGGTCAGGCAAAACGTACTGCTCAGACATGTTAGTCAGGGTCAGGCAAAACATACTCGTCAGACATGTTAGTCAGGGTCAGGCAAAATATACTGCTCAGACATGTTAGTCAGGGTCAGGCAAAACATACTGGTCAGACATGATAGTCAGGGTCAGGGAAAACATACTGATGAGACATGTTAGTCAGGGAAAACATACTGATGAGACATGTTAGTCAGGGTCAGGCAAAACATACTGGTCAGACATGTTAGTCAGGGTCAGGCAAAACATACTGCTCAGAAATGTTAGTCAGGGTCAGGCAAAACATACTGCTCAGACATGTTAGTCAGGGTCAGGCAAAATATACTGGTCAGACATGTTAGTCAGGGTCAGGCAAAACATACTGCTCAGACATGTTAGTCAGGGTCAGGCAAAACATACTGCTCAGACATGTTAGTCAGGGTCAGGCAAAACATACTGATCAGACATGTTAGTCAGGGTCAGGCAAAACATACTGATCAGACATGTTAGTCAGGGTCAGGCAAAACATACTGCTCAGACATGTTAGTCAGGGTCAGGCAAAATATACTGGTCCGACATGATAGTCAGGGTCAGGGAAAACACTAAGATGCAGACACGCATAGCACAACCGCCTGGAGGATCCGAACACACCTTCATCAGCACGTGATGTGAGGAAAGCTACAACAACCCACCACTAAACGTCGTCTTCACGGCGCACAAAAGAGTAAACCTGCTCATTATGGGCATTCACGACAACAACCAATGAGAAGATGTTGAATCTGCAGATATTCTACGTCTTCAGAGTGGCTGAGTAGGTTCGATCCCCGGTAATAACACGCTGTCTCAACTCACTGTTGCCTTCATCTCTATCCTCCCCTTCTGTTAAAGCATAGATCTATCACTGCCTGTGTCAGACCGTAACCAGCTCGCAGAAAAGCATATCTATGTCATTTCCAGTGTGGTTTCACGACAGTAGTTTCTACACGATGAGGCTGCCAGTCCCATGCACACCATTCATGTGTCGTTATTACGATATCCATGGATGGAAGCAGTGGTCCTATTCTGTTTCCCCTGGAGCCATACAAGTGAATATTGTCTACCCATTCGGAAACGTCAAAGTGCCGAAATAGAGAGGTAGACATCACTTGTGAAGGTAACAAAACAAACCAAGATCGTTTGAAATAGCGGGATTCGAACTCGGAAAAGTTGTCAGGAGATATTTGCACTAACTACTGGGCAGATCACATAGTATGATTTTGGTGAGACATGCTGACCATAGAGCATAGTCAACTATGGTCTTGTTTAGTAAATCGGAGTTGGGTTGTCAGTAGTCGTGTGGTCTACTCGTCTTTCCGTCCCCTCATTTAGTCCCTTGGTCTTTGGGATTCTGTTACTGACGTAAGAGTCAATAGTAGTTAGTAGTTTCCCTGGAAATAGTGCTGCCAAGGTAAGTGAAGCTGTTTACTGATAGGAGGCGCTTGTTCGTGAGCTCAAAGATGGCCTGCGTCTGGTCGGTGGCCAAAGAAAGCGCCTCAAAGACTTCTTCAAAATATCTCTGTCACGATTCAAACTCATGGGAATGCCTCGCATAGGACCGCAAGACATGTCGTGGGACCACCATCAGAGACACCGCAGGTCAGACCTCCGGGACACAGAGAAAACCCACTTCGAGGAAAAACAGAACTGCCACTTCCATGTCCAATTCTGACCTCAAATGCTAGATACGTGGAAGGGGAATCCGTGCCAGAATTGGACTATACAGTCACCACCTGACTCGCTGGTGAGGTGTCACACAGCATGTCTGACTTCTCTTGTCATCATCAATCGCCTGCGATGGACGGCTATTATATTTAGTCAATCTACTCCTATGTCTGTGTCTTCAGTCCCTTCTTCCTGTCCCCCTCGTATAGTTCTGTGGTCTGCTCACACACACACACACACATATATATGTGTGTCTTCAGTCCCTTCTTCCTGTATCCCTCGTGTAGTTCTGTGGTCAGCGCACACATATATATTTGTATGTCCTCAGTCCCTTCTTCCTGCCCCCCCCCCCCCCCCCCCCATGTAGTTATGTGGTCTGCTCACACATATGTATGTGTTTGTCCTCATCAGACACGATCGTTAACATTATATGGCACTCAGCCAACCTTGGGTGTACATATAATCTGCCAGCTTGTACACCGACCAGACCCGCCGCGCCAGTTTATAATGGCTAGCACGCTATTGATCCGATCTTTACACGAGACCGCGCGTGAACGGCTAGCCACTGACTTGATTGTGGTACTGTTTTATGTGTCCTGATGCTAACACCAGAATGGTGCCTTGGTGGAATAGAATAGGACCGCTGTAACCGTCCAAGCAGGTCGTAGCAGTTGACTAGAGGGTGGTACACAGAGAAGACCACATAATCTCGTAAACCCGTGGCTATTGAGACCGTCCTCTAGAAATGTTTGGGCACAGCCACATTCTTCGAAGCTACTCAAACTGAGTTGAGATAACTACTTACTACATTTATTTAGTGGCACGTTACAGTGACTCTTCTCACATCTGAGGCGTACTCGAGAAGGTGGACTGAGGTCCTTCTGGCTGTAGTGCACTGTCGATCCCCACCTCCTTGGCCAGACTTCTGTGACACATCCTGTTTCCAGGAAAACGAACGAGGACATGAGGTGGGGGCTTGTTCAGTATGTTTCACCTGGCCCTGATGAGTATGTTTCACCTGGCCCTGATGTTACTCTTCACTCCCAACTTGATCAGTATGTCTCACCTGACCCTGATGTTACTCTTCACTCCCACCTTGATCAGTATGTCTCACCTGGCCCTGATGTGACTCTTCACTCCCAACTTGATCAGTATGTCTCACCTGGCCCTGATGTTACTCTTCACTCCCACCTTGATCAGTATGTTTCACCTGGCCCTGATTGCTCTTCACTCACATAGGCTCTAAGTAGTTGTCGTCATATGCTCTGCTTGGAGCTTTATCTATTGAATCAGTAGGAGAGTAGAGCACCCATTTGCCTTGCCAAAGGTAACGGGTTCTATCCCCATTATTGACACGCTAGAGTAGATCCAGCAGTACAACTGTTATCTGGCTTTCTGTTAGAGAGCGAAAGCCACGGAGACGGGATACTCCACTTGATAAGAAGTTGAGGCCTAGTTTAATAAAACTTCTCACACTTCATCCGCGGCGGCATAGTTAACTACCTTTACCATTATTACCACCAAAAGCGAAGAGCTCAGCACGAGTAATTACGGACATCGACTTTCATATGTGTCGAGCTTAGTCGACGATGGTGATAGTGGTACTGACCCTAGTCGTAGCAAGGGCCCGGTCACTTTATTACAGACCTGTACCGACCACAGTAGAGCTGGGCCGACTAAGTTAAGACCAGCCTTAGGTAGAATAGACTATGTTAAGTCAAGCCACAAGTGGAGACCTCTACACCAGATGATGGAAGAGTAAGTTAAGCCACAAGTAGAGAACAAGCTCAGACCAAGTGCCATCTCCCCATTAAGCAAACTGTATACCATCTGCTAATATTTTCTGTCTCTCGCCATCATTACAAATAGAGAGACCTACATTAGGCCCATCTCTTAATCGGCCCCCTACCAATGATAGCTCACTTTCACTGTAAACCTTTAGCTCATTACAGTTCTCACCAGAGCGATTGTCGTTTATATCACCTAAATATTTAATGTCCTAGTTTGATGTCCTTGATTGTTACCTCTATTTTATCCGGGGTGATATGGCTGTTTTATTAATAACCAGGCACGTAAAAGGGGGCTAAAGACGACTTGCAGCTCCACCATGACAACAAAGCCACCACTGCCATTATAATCAGCCACTGCAAATGCGGTGAAACACGTTTTCAGTAAAAGTGACCAGATGCACTGACACTATGTGATTTACGTTGGAGCCGAAATGCGAATGATTGCAAATGTTTGGATATAAGCTTTCTTTAATGGGAGAGAAACTTCACGTTAGAGCTAAGATGTGAATGAACAACCAATTGATGGGCTCTTAGTTCGAATGAATTCGTTGCTTATACACTCTGTGTTGCTTATACACTCTCCGTGTTGTTTTATACACTCTCCGTGTTGTTTATAACTCTCCGTGTTGTTTATAACTCTCCGTGTTGTTTTATACACTCTCCGTGTTGTTTTATATACTCCCCGTGTTGTTTTATACACTCTCCATGTTGTTTATACACTCTCTGTGTTGTTTATACACGTTCTGTGTTTATAACTCTCTGTGTTGTTTATACACGCTCCTTGTTGTTTATAACTCTCTGTGTTGTTTTATACTCCCTGTGTTGTTTATACACTCCCTGTGTTGTTTATACACTCTCTGTGTTGTTTATACACTCTCCGTGTTGTTTTATACACTCTCCGTGTTGTTTATAACTCTCTGTGTTGTTTATACACTCTCCATGTTGTTTATACACTCTCTGTTGTTTATACACTCTCCATGTTGTTTATACACTCTCCATGTTGTTTAATACACTCTCCGTGTTGTTTATACACTCTCCGTATTGTTTAATACACTATCCGTGTTGTTTTATACACTCTCTGTGTTGTTTATAATCTCCGTGTTGTTTAATACACTATCCGTGTTGTTTTATACACTCTCTGTGTTGTTTATACTCTCAGTGTTGTTTATACACTCTCCGTGTTGTTTTATACACTCTCCGTGTTGTTTTATACACTCTCCGTGTTGTTTATACACTCTCCGTGATCAAATGAAGAATACTATTCCTGGTGTTATTATCAACTGTTTTCTAGTGAGTGTCTCTGTTGTCTACCGTTGTGCGGTAACTTTTATTTGAAATCTGATATTCATAGTTAGTCTGCTGTGACATAATAAGGTGGGACGGATCGATAGTGTTGATCGTCT
The DNA here is from genome assembly GCA_036924085.1 of Ariolimax columbianus. Lineage (NCBI taxonomy): Eukaryota > Metazoa > Mollusca > Gastropoda > Stylommatophora > Arionidae > Ariolimax > Ariolimax columbianus. The sequence continues at coordinate 42,179,540 of JAVGWX010000023.1, read as the reverse complement.
GATTAGAATGTAAACAAACACTTGCAATGGCAAGTATACTTTAAACACTAGGAAAGCATAGACAACAGAAATCATAGACACCAGACAACAGAATACATAGCCAGCAGATAACAGAGAAAACATAGACAGTGGAGAACAGAAACCATAGACAACAGAAAACAGAACACATAGAAAGCAAACAGAAAGAACAGAAAACACAGACATCCGACAACAGAAAACATAGACAGTGGAGAACAGAAAACAGACAACAGAAAAGACAGCAGACAACACATAACACGGACAACAGACAACCGTAAACATCAACGTAGACAACCGTAAACATCAAAGCAGACAACAGAAAACATAGCCAGCAAACAACGAAAAACAGACAACAGAACAGAAAGTCAGCAAACAACAAAAACATAGCCAGTGGACAGCAGAATACGTAGACACTAAACAACATAAAACGTAGGCACAAAACAACACAAAACAAAGACACTAAACGACTCAAAACGTAGGCACTAAATGACTCAAAACGTAGGCACCAAATGACTCAAAACGTAGGCACTAAATGACTCAAAACGTAAGACACTAAACAACATAAAACGTAGACCACTAAACGACACAAAACGTAGAAACTAAACGACACAAAACGTATACACTAAACAACACAAAACGTAGACACTAAACAACACAAAACATAAACACAAAACGTAGACAACATAACAGAAAAGGTAGACGCCAGACAATAGAAAAGAAAGTCAAACGATTCCAATCTCCGGCTGACGAATGCGCCTCGCTGAAAGAATGACGGAAGTCAAACGTGGTCTTACAGTAGACACTGCCGTCGAGAATAGAGTATTAGATACATTATTGTACTAGATCATCTTTTGTCAGGTAGATTTCCCTTCCTTGTCTTCTCAAATTGTAAGACATATACGATTTACAGCAGCTGGTTAGACTGTACAGTGTCGAGATTGGGTACTGAACACCGCCCCTTGACCGTGAAAGACAACCATGTTAACTGTTGTGCCACTTGTACACTCATGGCATCGATTCTGTTGATCACAACACAAATCAAACTAAACGATGCTATCATTCGAGGGTATCGATCAGCCAACAGTTTCACAATATCGAGACCTAGTATATGAAACACTTAACTGGTTGATAGAAGCGAGGAAAGAACAACCGGTTTGGGGAGGGAGGAAAACACCCAGAAAATCAATCTCCAAACTGGCTTAGGGTTAGGCTTGGCTAATCAAATAATCAATCTGACCTAGATTGTGTTGTACTTTCATTCTCTCTCTCTCTTCCTCATTGTACTTTCATTCTCTCTCTTCCTCATTGTACTTTCATTCTATCTCTCTTCCTCATTATACTTTCATTCTCTCTCTCTTCCTCACTCTCTCCCATACTCTATCTCTCACCCTAGATCTATCTCTCTTCCTCTCGTTCTTTCTTATTCTATATCACTCGTTCTAATACTCACTCTTTAAAAATATATCAATCTCACTAATTCTCTCATTCTATATCTATTACAATTCTCTCAATCAATCAATCAATCAAAGCTCGACAGTGTAAATGCCATTGGCAACATCCCGCCAACACGCACGGTCCTGGGCTGCTCTTTCTGTCTATCTCCAGGTGTAATCATTGACAACATCCCTCCAACACGCACGGTCCTGGGCTGCTCTTTCTGTCTATCTCCAGGTGTAATCAGGTCCTGGGCTGCTCTTTCTGCCTATCTCCAGGTGTAATCAGGTCCTGGGCTGCTCTTTCTGCCTATCTCCAGGTGTAATTAGGTCCTGGGCTGCTCTTTCTGCCTATCTCCAGGTGTAATCAGGTCCTGGGCTGCTCTTTCTGTCTATCTCCAGGTGTAATCAGGTCCTGGGCTGCTCTTTCTGTCTATCTCCAGGTGTAATCAGGTCATGCGCTGCTCTTTCTGCCTATCTCCAGGTGTAATCAGGTCCTGGGCTGCTCTTTCTGTCTATCTCCAGGTGTAATCAGGTCTTGGGCTGCTCTTTCTGTCTATCTCCAGGTGTAATCAGGTCCTGGGCTGCTCTTTCTGTCTATCTCCAGGTGTAATCAGGTCCTGGGCTGCTCTTTCTGTCTATCTCCAGGTGTAATCAGGTCCTAGGCTGCTCTTTCTGTCTATCTCCAGGTGTAATCAGGTCCTGGGCTGCTCTTTCTGTCTATCTCCAGGTGTAATCAGGTCCTGGGCTGCTCTTTCTGTCTATCTCCAGGTGTAATCAGGTCCTGGGCTGCTCTTTCTGTCTATCTCCAGGTGTAATCAGGTTCTGGGCTGCTCTTTCTGCCTATCTCCAGGTGTAATCAGGTCCTGGGCTGCTCTTTCTGTCTATCTCCAGGTGTAATCAGGTCCTGGGCTGCTCTTTCTGTCTATCTCCAGGTGTAATCAGGTCCTGGGCTGCTCTTTCTGTCTATCTCCAGGTGTAATCAGGTCCTGGGCTGCTCTTTCTGTCTATCTCCAGGTGTAATCAGGTCCTGGGCTGCTCTTTCTGCCTATCTCCAGGTGTAATTAGGTCCTGGGCTGCTCTTTCTGCCTATCTCCAGGTGTAATCAGGTCCTGGGCTGCTCTTTCTGTCTATCTCCAGGTGTAATCAGGTCCTGGGCTGCTCTTTCTGTCTATCTCCAGGTGTAATCAGGTCATGCGCTGCTCTTTCTGCCTATCTCCAGGTGTAATCAGGTCCTGGGCTGCTCTTTCTGTCTATCTCCAGGTGTAATCAGGTCTTGGGCTGCTCTTTCTGTCTATCTCCAGGTGTAATCAGGTCCTGGGCTGCTCTTTCTGTCTATCTCCAGGTGTAATCAGGTCCTGGGCTGCTCTTTCTGTCTATCTCCAGGTGTAATCAGGTCCTAGGCTGCTCTTTCTGTCTATCTCCAGGTGTAATCAGGTCCTGGGCTGCTCTTTCTGTCTATCTCCAGGTGTAATCAGGTCCTGGGCTGCTCTTTCTGTCTATCTCCAGGTGTAATCAGGTCCTGGGCTGCTCTTTCTGTCTATCTCCAGGTGTAATCAGGTTCTGGGCTGCTCTTTCTGCCTATCTCCAGGTGTAATCAGGTCCTGGGCTGCTCTTTCTGTCTATCTCCAGGTGTAATCAGGTCCTGGGCTGCTCTTTCTGTCTATCTCCAGGTGTAATCAGGTCCTGGGCTGCTCTTTCTGTCTATCTCCAGGTGTAATCAGGTCCTGGGCTGCTCTTTCTGTCTATCTCCAGGTGTAATCAGGTCCTGGGCTGCTCTTTCTGTCTATCTCCAGGTGTAATCAGGTCCTGGGCTGCTCTTTCTGTCTATCTCCAGGTGTAATCAGGTCCTGGGCTGCTCTTTCTGTCTATCTCCAGGTGTAATCAGGTCCTGGGCTGCTCTTTCTGTCTATCTCCAGGTGTAATCAGGTCCTGGGCTGCTCTTTCTGTCTATCTCCAGGTGTAATCGTCTACTCTTTCTGTCTATCTCCAGGTGTAATTATTGAATATTACTTCCTTCTCACATTCTCTTCTCCATGTGTTTGTTTGGGTCTACCTCTCACTCTCTCTTCCCTTTAAGGATTCAATGTAAGAACTTGCCTGGTTATGTTGGACTGCCTCCAGCAGCGTATGTCCTATCTAGCCCCATTGCTTAATTTGTTGTTCCAGTCAATGATGTTGGCTCCTTTTCCACAGGTCTTAATTCCACTGTTTGTCCATTATCTTTCCTAAGACATCTGTTAACGAAGTACTGGAGTCTCATGTGTTGTATGACCTTTGTCGTTTTCCATGTCTCCGGTCCATTGGGCTGGAAAGGGATTGGCTGCACCACAGCCTTCTGTAGTTAGGACTTCTGATTCACGGAGAAATCCATTTTTTTTTTTTTTTTTTTTTTGCGTTCGCCTTATTTATCTATTCCCCAAGGCGTGTGTGCGTTACACTGTGGTTTTTATTTTGCGCCTGTCGGCCCAGTGCATCCGACTTCAGCACGCATTTTATGTAAGGGTCTGCTTCCTCCTGCATTTTCTAAGGGTTTGCTTCCCCGGGGTAACGGCCGGTGCTGTGATGGGGATCGAACCCAGCACCTTCTGGTTGTGAGCCGTGCCACTTAACCACTAGGCCACGCCGTCCCCTGAGAAATCCATTTGAAACGTCACATTCCACGGCTGACTAAATGCGTGTCCGGGAATCAAAGATGGATATACATTTGGTTTCAGGGCATGATTCTGTGAAAGGATCACTCTCAACGGTGGTTTGTTGTGTTTTGTATCGTGAATTTGTTTTATTTATTTGTGTGGAGCATGGATTGATTATACACCATGACACAATATGAGTTCCGTTATTTAATCGACAGTGGAATGTGACGTTTCAAGGGGTTTTTCCGGTGAGTCAGGCGGCCTGTCAAAAGTAGGTCATGGCTGTACCACAGCCTACTGTACATACAGGTATCATGGCTGTACCACAGCCTACTGTACATACAGGTCTCATGGCTGCACCACAGACTATGTAGATACAGGTCTCATGGCTGCACCACAGCCTACTATACATACAAGTCTTCTGGCTCACGGAGAAAACCGTTTGAAACGTCACATTCCACCGCGGACTAAATGACGAAACTTTCATGTTTCAACTATTGCCCATTTCACAATGGCTGCCGTCAATTACCGTCTAATGTCTCAATAACCCTTCCACAGATACACGTAATTTTTTGCATGTGGACTTACATTTTCAATGTCCCAATGACTTTAAAATTTACATTTTGTCAGGTAGTGCAAATTTCTTAAAGAGGCTAGTTCCTTTGATATTTGTTAGCAAAGGAATTATTTTGTCCTTCCAGAAAATAATTTGCCGTAATTAAAAAAAAACAAAAAAAACCAACGTCTTTCTTTAGGCATAGGCGTCTCTCCAATTCGAATGAGATTTTCTACATTCGGTTCCGCATAATGTTCCTATTGTAGTTTAAGTGTTTAGGGAAGTGTAAGAAGTAACTGGGCATTTCGTGGGAAGACTGTGGGAAGCACTTGATATAAAGAACATTGAAAGTACATACTTCAGATGGATTGGTCCATGTTTATCAATAGATGTTGGAGCAAACAATAAATGTTTATAATTCAGTCCTGAGATCCATCTTCTGACTGATTGGATTTGCCCTGAAAAGGACCATTTTGCAAATGGTGGAAACTTCTTTTTCTCGGAAAACAAACATATAAGCTAATTTCTCACAGAGTCAGACGATTCCAACAAATTGATGACTGCTCTCGGAAGAAAGAACGACAGTCCACCTTTTTATCCAATAGCCTTCTTCCTCTTTCAAGACATGATCCTCACATTTAACCCAATAATCTTTGTCTATATTTGAGAGGGCGACAAATGTTAGTTCTTTCATATCGCATAGTTTGAGAGGGCGACAAATGTTAGTTCTTTCATATCGCATAGTTTGAGAGGGCGACATATGTTAGTTCTTTCATATCGCATAGTTTGAGAGGGCGACATATGTTAGTTCTTTCATATCGCATAGTTTGAGAGGGCGACATATGTTAGTTCTTTCATATCGCATAGTTTGAGAGGGCGACATATGTTAGTTCTTTCATATCACATAGTTTGAGAGGGCGACATGTGTTAGTTCTTTCATATCGCATAGTTTGAGAGGGCGACATGTGTTAGTTCTTTCATATCGCATAGTTTGAGAGGGCGACATATGTTAGTTCTTTCATATCGCATAGTTTGAGAGGGCGACATATGTTAGTTCTTTCATATCGCATAGTTTGAGAGGGCGACATGTGTTAGTTCTTTCATATCGCATAGTTTGAGAGGGCGACAAATGTTAGTTCTTTCATATCGCATAGTTTGAGAGGGCGACATATGTTAGTTCTTTCATATCGCATAGTTTGAGAGGGCGACATGTGTTAGTTCTTTCATATCGCATAGTTTAAGAGGGCGACATGTGTTAGTTCTTTCATATCGCATAGTTTGAGAGGGCGACATATGTTAGTTCTTTCATATCGCATAGTTTGAGAGGGCGACATGTGTTAGTTCTTTCATATCGCATAGTTTGAGAGGGCGACATGTGTTAGTTCTTTCATATCGCATAGTTTGAGAGGGCGACATATGTTAGTTCTTTCATATCGCATAGTTTGAGAGGGCGACATGTGTTAGTTCTTTCATATCGCATAGTTTGAGAGGGCGACATGTGTTAGTTCTTTCATATCGCATAGTTTGAGAGGGCGACATGTGTTAGTTCTTTCATATCGCATAGTTTGAGAGGGCGACATATGTTAGTTCTTTCATATCGCATAGTTTGAGAGGGCGACATGTGTTAGTTCTTTCATATCGCATAGTTTGAGAGGGCGACGTGTGTTAGTTCTTTCATATCGCATAGTTTGAGAGGGCGACATTTGTTAGTTCTTTCATATCGCATAGTTTGAGAGGGCGACATGTGTTAGTTCTTTCATATCGCATAGTTTGAGAGGGCGACGTGTGTTAGTTCTTTCATATCGCATAGTTTGGAAGTTTTATTTTCAGCTGCTACTTGTCCTTTAACTTTTCCCAAACAAGTTCAACTGGGTTTAAGTGTGAATGGTGGCAGTCTCAAACAACTGGGTTTAAGTGTGAATGGTGGCAGTCTCAAACAACTGGGTTTAAGTGTGAATGGTGGCAGTCTCAAACAGTTGGGTTTAAGTGTGAATGGTGGCAGTCTCAAACACATATGACCATGCTCTTAGATCAACTTGTCTATATGAAATATATTTTCTTTCGTGTTTGCTTGACATGGGAACGCAATTCGGGTTTTAAATACGTTTGGTTTATTGGTATGTGTTCTTTTGTGAGCCATATCTTTATTTTATCTTTTGTACTGGATGATGTCATGGTTTTGTCATCTTGTATCACTGTGTTGAGGTAACTGCATTGTCCATTATCAGGAGGGTCAACCCAAGGACGGAAGAACAGTTTGTTTTCAATCCACTCTCTAAAAATGTTACCATTCATCTCGGAATGGTAGTCCCCATTGTCCGTGCAATTTGAAAGAAATACAAATTCTGCATTCTTCACCAGCCCGTTATGTCTGCTACCTGCATGTGCTATTATCAAGCGCTATCATTTGCCATTTGTTACTAATCTTTTCATCGTTCTATCCGCTAACTGCCATTCCTTTTCACTTGTGTGGTTAGCATTTATCCAATTTCCATGCACATACACAATATCAAAACATGGTTTAGGCATATCGTGTACTTAACGTAAAATCTTGCTTCACATGGATACTAGATGCGGCTTCTCGTGGATACTAGATGCGGCTTCTCGTGGATACTAGCTGCGGCTTCTCGTGGATACTAGATGCGGCTTCTCATGGATACTAGATGTGGCTTCTCATGGATACTAGATGCAGCTTCTCATGGATACTAGATGTGGCTTCTCGTGGATACTAGATGCAGCTTCTCATGGATACTAGATGCGGCTTCTCGTGGATACTAAATGTGGCTTCTCGTGGATACTAGATGCGGCTTCTCATGGATACTAGATGCAGCTTCTCATGGATACTAGATGCGGCTTCTCATGGATACTAGATGCAGCTTCTCATGGATACTAGACGTAGCTTATCATGGATACTAGATGCGGCTTATCATGGATACTAGATGCGGCTTCTCACAGATGACGTTTCTCCCGCCAACTTTCTCCAGGTAAAGCCTATCCCACTTACAGTTCTCCACAACCCAGATCTCGATACATCAATGTCACATGTGTTCTCAGACGAGACTTCAGTTCCGATACATCAATGTCACATGTGTTCTCAGACGAGACTTCAGTTCCGATACATCAATGTCACATGTGTTCTCAGACGAGACTTCAGTTCCGATACATCAATGTCACATGTGTTCTCAGACGAGACTTCAGTTCCGATACATCAATGTCACATGTGTTCTCAGACGAGACTTCAGTTCCGATACATCAATGTCACATGTGTTCTCAGACGAGACTTCAGTTCCGTTAGTGTCACTGTTTCATTGGAATCAAACATTCAACAAATCTCTCTTCTAATCACATCCCCGTCAAAGCTATCTACACTTTTCTTTCTTCCTTGCATACTAGTCTTGATGGAACACGAACTTCCATAGTCTTTTAACAATCGATCAAATGATCTTAGACTTAAACCCAAAGCAGGAATAGTTCTCTTCTCATGGCTTGAGATACTCCGCTATAGTTTACGTCGCTTAGCCTCTCTACAAAGATATTCATACATCTTCAGTGCAATTGTATGAAGTATAAGGAGCTAGACTTTCAGACTCATTATAGTCGCGAACGTTAAACACCAATTAGTTCTTCTTCTTCTCCTTCTTCGTTCGTTCCCAATCTCCGGCTGCCAAGCCCTAAAAAAAGACTTTGCAATTAGTAGGATGTAGTCCAGTGAATGGAATGTGTTATGTCGTAGTTTACAGCTTGACTGTGATATCATTGCACCTCTTGGTCCAACACATCTGTCTTCAGCAGGCATATTTGAGTACCAATTTAGCCTTCAATCTTCAACCCATTCTCCTTAGCCAGTCTGTCCTGCTGCAGCCTGTTATACAGGATCACCGCGTGGAGGTGTAGAAGGATCTTGGCAGCTATGGGTCTCTGGGCCTGACGCTAGCAGTCAGCTATGGGTCTCTGGCCCTGATGCTAGCAGTCAGCTATGGGTCTCTGGCCCTGACGCTAGTAGTCAGCTATGGGTCTATGGCCCTGACGCTAGCAGTCAGCTATGGGTATGTGGCCCTGACGCTAACAGTCAGCTATGGGTATCTGGCCCTGACGCTAGCAGTCAGCTATGGGTATCTGGCCCTGACGCTAGCAGTCAGCTATGGGTCGCAGGCCGCTGCAGCTCATGCTCTGCTCAGCCTCTTGGTCCGAATGAACTAATTTGAGAATCCCACAAGACCTTGTTCTCTCGTCTCCCCATCAAACTTGGACTAATGAAGAATCTGGTAACGTTCGTGGATCGAATTGGGGCAGGATTTTTATACCTTCGTCAGAAATCTCTAAGAGTTAGTGCGGCCAAAATTAAGGACGATCTATTTCCGAGGTCAGCGATTTGAGGATGTCGTCTCATGGGATGATAAGTTATCTTGGAATCCTTTCCAGCAAGTGACCACGCCCTTTCTAGAAGTTATCTTGGAATCATTTCCAGCAAGTGACCACGCCCTTTCTAGGAATCAATAAAACTGACAATAGCCAGGGGCGTCTAGAAACCCTCATGTAACGCCACGAGAGACTAGGGTTCAACATATAATTGAATGGGCCCTTCTGCATTCCTATCTGGATTTCTTCCCGGCTGACTGCAGTATCGCAAGTGACGAGCACTGGGAACGGTTTCTTCGGGACATTTTTATCCTCGAATAGAGGTACGAAATGTGTCGGACCGAAAGATGCAAATATCACAGTCAAGCTGTAAACTAGCAACACAACGCATTCCGTTATCAGGACTCCATTCTGCTACTTGCAAAACCCTGTTCATAGCTTGGTAGCGGGAGATCGAGAACTAACGCAGAAGAAGAAGAAAGGTACGAAATGAAATGCAGCAATACAAGTCGGTTATTGTTGGACCCTTGTGAGAGATGGTTCTAGAAACTCATTATAGGCGTCAGGCAAAGCGGCTTCGTTCTGAATGATTTCCTGTGTAATCATCAGCACAGGGGTACGCAAATACAAATATGTACAACCTTTACAAGTAAATAAAATAACAAACTGAGCTCATCTGGAGTTTTAACGGTCATTCGTTTTCAGCAGCGCAAACCACATACCCGGTACAGGTAACTTGGTTTCATCTCAAATACGACACACACAGACCACATCTATTGACGGTTAAGTATAATCTGCCCTAGTCACAGTGTATGTGTCGCTAGTGGTTGTCTCTACTCCAAACGTGCTTCTGGAGTGACGGAAGACAATGGTTCCGAACCTTGACAAAACGGCGGACCTATAAAGACAACACTAATTCGCTTGACCTAACACACCTGGCAAAGTACAGACGGGGGACCTATAAAGACAACACTAATTCGCTTGACCTAACACACCTGGCAAAGTACAGACGGCGGACCTATAAAGACAACAGTAATTCGCTTGACCTAACACACCTGGCAAAGTACAGACGGGGGACCTATAAAGACAACACTAATTCGCTTGACCTAACACACCTGGCAAAGTACAGACGCGGAATCTATAGAATCGCTTACCACATGGGCGGAGCTCAATCAAACGACGCACAACAGAAATCAATGACCAAATCCAACGTGAGTCATATCCCAGCGAGTCACGCACACACACACACGACGCACGAGATTGATCAACTCGTCCTTACTCTAAGGCACAGATACACGAATAATCAACAAACATTTAATGAAGATAATTTCATATCTGAAATAATGATAATGTTCGCAAAGGCGTCAAAGGCCCGTTACGTCGATCGACCACTACCATGTCCTACTGCTGAGACTGTCGGTCCGTAGCGTGTAGACCGGAATCCCTACAGACTTCCCAGGTGGAGCCGACTACTCCGCTGCCTTGGGAGGAGGGCCGCGAGGAGTGTATTAAACCAATGTTTGTCTCAGGCATTCCGTGTCAAACCAATACCCCCTGTATATGACAAGCCTAAGCACAGTAAGTCGTGACGTAGACAACAGACGTCCGTGACAAGTTTCCCGTCTGCTATCTTTCAACTCATATCTTGTGTTCTTACCTCGTCAGAACGTTTTCATAATTTAAACGTGTTTAATATCATTTAGACTTGTCTATATTTAATCGAAGTCGTCGTTGACGATGTCTTATCATTGTGCTGCCCCAGGATGATGCACGACTTGGAAAAGATTGGATAAGATTACGACTCTAAGCAAAGACTACTTCACTCCAACTGATAATGCCAGAGTGAGTCAAATGTTTTAACATATTTATTTGGTCAATTCATTTTCAATTCATTATTTAAAGAGTTTATCTACTTGAGAAAGAAACCAACAGTTTTCGGTCAATTCGCTGTGGGTGACATGAAAAGAATAAACAAATATAGGGAAATGTTGACAGGGCCAGTAACGAAATAGGGGATAGATTGGTCCACTTCTGTCAAGGGACAAGCTTTATGTACGCTGCATTTGTTTATTCTTTATTAGTAAGAAGGCTTAGGTCACCCTAGAACATTTGAAGGGTTTGTAGATTGGGAAATGTATTTAGGAAACATGTCAGTAAGATAATGGCTGTGCACAATAAGGAAGGTAGACCTATGTTAATGAAGAAATGGGAAGTGGTTGGTTACACTAAAAATAAAGATAGAAAATAATATTTGATGAGGAAAATATTTCAAAATAAGGGGGCAGAATATGTCAGGGAACTATTCCATGAAAACAAAGTACACAAGTCACGGCTAAAGAATAATGAAGGACCAGAAATACTCAAACCAGAGGTGCAGAAAACTAAGAATTGTCAGGGATATGATGACACAGTGACCTGATGGATATTGACACCAGAAGTCAAGAAAATGGATTAGAGGTCAACATTAGAAATGTGTCATTTGTATTCGTCCTTAATGTACGATGCTGCTGAAACGTGGACAATGAATAAACAGTTGAAGGGAAGAATTGATGGCTTTGAAGACCAGAGACAGAGGACGTTGGAGATCCATTGCAGCCGACCTTCTTAAATAAGATTTGTAACTGGCTGAACAAATGGAGGGCCAGCAAGAATGCAACAGGAGTTATGACTAGAGAAACATTTAATTCTTTAAGACACACAACACATGCAGTATTAGAGCTAATATCATATTGTACAGAAGAGTTGGGATTCTCATATATTGTAAGAGGAAACATTCAAACAGATGCACTGTAACGTAGGTTTGAATAGTTTCGCCAACTTGCTGGCTCGCAGTACTTTATTTCTTGATGTCAGATCTTTGAAACGGAAAGCAAACTTCGCTAGCAGTGTATTAACCCTCTGAAAATAAATTCAGCAAAGTATGGGGAATTTCATGTTGATGTAGATCATGTTAGTGTAGATCATGTTGGTGTAGATTATGCTAGTGTAGATCATGTTGGTGTAGATCATGTTGGTGTAGATCATGTTGATGTAAGATCATGTTGGTGTATATCATGTTGGTGTAGATCATGTTGGTGTAAGATGATGTTGGTGTAGATTATGTTGGTGTAAGATGATGTTGGTGTAGATTATGCTAGTGTAGATGATGTTGGTGTAGATCATGTTGGTGTAGATTATGCTAGTGTAGATCATGTTGATGTAGATCATGTTGGTGTAAAATCATGTTGGTGTAGATCATGTTGGTGTAAGATGATGTTGGTGTAAGATGTTGTTGGTGTAAGATGATGTTGGTGTAAGACCATGTTGGTGTAGATCATGTTGGTGTAGATCATGTTGGTGTAGATCATGTTGGTGTAGATCATGTTGGTGTAGATCATGTTGGTGAAGATCATGTTTGTGAAGATCATGTTGGTGTAGATCATGTTGGTGTAGATCATGTTGGTGTAAGATGATGTTGGTGTAAGACCATGTTGGTGTAGATCATGTTGGTGTAGATCATGTTGGTGTAGATCATGTTGGTGTAGATCATGTTGGTGTAGATCATGTTGGTGTAGATCATGTTGGTGAAGATCATGTTGGTGAAGATCATGTTGGTGTAGATCATGTTGGTGTAAGATGATGTTGGTGTAAGACCATGTTATTGTAGATCATGTTGGTGTAGATCATGTTGGTGTAGATCATGTTGGTGTAGATCATGTTGGTGAAGATCATGTTGGTGAAGATCATGTTGGTGTAGATCATGTTGGTGTAGATCATGTTGGTGTAAGATGATGTTGGTGTAGATTATGTTGGTATAAGATGATGTTGGTGTAAGATCATGTTGGTGTAGATCATGTTGGTGTAAGATGATGTTGGTGTAAGATCATGTTGATGTAGATCATGTTGGTGTAAGATGATGTTGGTGTAGATTATGTTGGTGTAAGATGATGTTGATGTAGATCATGTTTGTGTAGATCATGTTGGTGAAAGATGATGTTGATGTAGATTATGTTGTTGTAGATCATGCTGGTGTAAGATGATGTTGGTGTAAGATCATGTTGGTGTAAGATGATGTTGGTGTAGATTATGTTGATGTAGATCAAAATAAAGTTGGTGAATTTAGCAAAGATGTTAGAGATGAATTACTTCCTTTCTGTAAGGGAACAATAATTGTTACTGATGATGATTTGCAGAATGTCATTGATTTAATCCCTGTTTTAACATGTGTCGCAGGGTATTGTACATTTTCTACTATGAAGAAATTAAAACGCACTTTCTGCAAGTTGTACTTGACAGTTCATGCTATTCATATGATGTCACACAAAGCCAATATGGGTTACCAGAAACATTGGACTGAGGTCTTCTGTATCCTCAACCTGATGTACTTGATACTGTAATACATACATATATTGTCACCCAAAAACTTGTTTCCGCTGATTTCGAAAGACTTTTTAAAAATGTAATCAATCAATGACATCTTGTAATTACCCTTGCAATGAAAATACTCAGCGAAAAAGAAATATAAGTAGAGATGTGCAGAAGGACATAGAATTGACTTAACCACAAAATATATCATTATGGCAGCCACAAATACATTTATTAAGAACTATTTCAAAGGAAAACAATTATACAATGAATGAACATGGAACGAAACTAAAGCTTCAAACTGTGAACAAGTGAATTAGTTGATGCGTATTTCTGATAACAAGCTCTCAATCAACTTTTTCTTTGTTGGATAAGCTGAAATAATTCTTCTTTTACGTCAGCGCTCTCATCTTCATCGGTACATACACAATGCCTTTATTGATTGAACTGTCCTCCTCTTGTAGGATAAGCAACCTCAGTCGTTCTGGAATGAGTTTCCATCCTTTGATGCTTCCCATTTGTTTCGGTCCACAATACAACAAATCCCCGCCATAGCCTTATCTCCATACAGCTTTTTTTCTCCTATCTCGTAAGGCCAGTATTGTTGTGTCTCCCCGTGTAATCATGCACATTATTAGGATGTGCTCCAGGATCAAGATGCTGAGCAGCGCATGAGCTGCAGTGGTCAGCGACCCATAGCTGACTGCTAGCGTTAGGGCCAGCGAAGCATAGCTGCCAAGACCCTTCTACACCTCCACGAGGTGATCCTGGATAGCAGGCTGCAGCAGAGCAGATTGGCTAAGGAGAAGGGATCGAAGAGGGAATGCTAACCCGGTACTCAAAAAATGCTTATGAAGTCGGATGTGTTGGACCGAAAGGTGCAAATATCACAGCCAAGCTGTAAACTACGACACAACGCATTCCGTTCTCTGGACTACATTCTGCTACTTAAGCCCTCTCAGGGTTTGGCTGCAGGAGATTGAGAACGAACGAAGAAGAAGAACAGGATGTGTTCCAGTCTGTCTGGACCAGCATTTTATTGTAAAGACTAGACTTGAGTTTATTAAGTCCAGCCGTTAGTCTGAAGATAATGTCTTGCTCGTCTCTAGTTAAGTCATGGTACTGATCTTAAGAGTAGTGGGAAGTTGATCAGTTCATTGGGGCCGAAGATGGAACTCAGTGAAGGGAGGTGACAACGGACCAGGACACATTTGGCTCCAATCGGCGGCTCTACTAAGAGAATATGAATCGCAGCTTGGAGACAGACCGTGTACCCGACACGTTGGCTTAAACCAGATGTGCCTAGGCGAAAGGCACAGCTATCGCAGCCTCGCTGTAAACTACAACGCAATCTTCTTTTCAGGACGAACGCCGAAGGAGATCAGCTTATCTTTCTCCGGAAGTTGACTATAATTATGGTCTGGATTATTACACATGGATGTCATCGATTGACGAGACGACTGTTCAAGATGGTAGCTGTCGTAAACGGGACTGATTAGACGGGACAACTGTTCAAGATGTCAACTGTCATAGACGGGACTGATTAGACGGGACAACTGTTCAAGATGTCAACTGTCATAGACGGGACTGATTAGACGGGACAACTGTTCAAGATGGTAGCTGTCGTAAACGGGACTGATTAGACGGGACAACTGTTCAAGATGGTAGCTGTCGTAAACGGGACTGATTAGACGGGACAACTGTTCAAGATGTCAACTGTCATAGACGGGACTGATTAGACGGGACAACTGTTCAAGATGTCAACTGTCATAGACGGGACTGATTAGACGGGACAACTGTTCAAGATGGTAGCTGTCGTAAAAGGGACTGATTAGACGGGACAACTGTTCAAGATGGTAGCTGTGGTAAAAGGGACTGATTAGACGGGACAACTGTTCAAGATGGTAGCTGTCGTAAACGGGACTGATTGAACGGGACAACTGTTCAAGATGGTAGCTGTCGTAAACGGGACTGATTAGACGGGACAACTGTTCAAGATGTCAACTGTCATAGACGGGACAACTGTTCAAGATGGTAGCTGTCGTAAACAGGACTGATTAGACGGGATAACTGTTCAAGATGGTAGCTGTCGTAAACGGGACTGATTAGACGGGACAACTGTTCAAGATGGTAGCTGTCGTAAACGGGACTGATTAGACGGGACAACTGTTCAAGATGGTAGCTGTCGTAAACGGGACTGATTAGACGGGACAACTGTTCAAGATGGTAGCTGTCGTAAACGGGACTGATTAGACGGGACTACTGTTCAAGATGGTAGCTGTCGTAAACGGGACTGATTAGACGGGACAACTGTTCAAGATGGTAACTGTCGTAGACGGGACTGATTAGACGGGACAACTGTTGAAGATGGTAACTGTCGTAGACGGGACTGATTAGACGGGAAGATGCTTGAAGATGTGGTGTGGTATCCAAGAACTGTGACGGGCTAGAATCATGAATGGACCAGCCGTGTTTGGGAAACCAATAGCAATGTTCACAACCAACATCAACAAAGCATAATTTGTTACATATTTTAATGTGTTGTTCTATGTCCCCGATGTAGACCTTTCTGCTGTTACGTAGATCGACACATTTGAGGAGAGATCTTTAAAGACCTTTCTGTTGTAACGAAACCTGTCACATTTGAGCACAACAGATCCTTATAGACCTTTCTGTTGTAACGAAACTTGTCCCATTTGTGGACAGATCCTTATAGACCTTTCTGTTGTAACGAAACTTGTCACATTTGTGGACAGATCCTTATAGACCTTTCTGTTGTAACGAAGGATGTCACATTTTAGCCCAACAGATCCTTATAGACCTTTCTGTTGTAACGAAACTTGTCACATTTGTGGACAGATCCTTATAGACCTTTCTGTTGTAACGAAGGATGTCACATTTTAGCCCAACAGATCCTTATAGACCTTTCTGTTGTAACGAAGGATGTCACATTTTAGCCCAACAGATCCTTATAGACCTTTCTGTTGTAACGAAACTTGTCACATTTGTGGACATATCCTTATAGACCTTTCTGTTGTAACGAAACTTGTTACATTTGTGGACAGATCCTTATAGACCTTCCTGTTGTAACGAAGGCTGTCACATTTTAGCACAACATAACTTTATAGACCTTTCTGTTGTAACGAAGGCTGTCACATTTGAGGAGAGATCCTTATCTATAGTGGTTGACAACTAAAACGGGAGTCTCGAATCGATTCTGTCATTTTAATATGTGTACTTTATCCCTGCATTGTGCAAGCTTCTATTAAACTGATATAACTGTAGAAATACATGTAATTGTGTTAGCGGAAAGCTAGATTCGCAGCTGGTATTCTGAGCACACATTGGATACGACTGGGTGATTTCCTTTTTTAATTGATACACGTTTCTCCGTTTGATGTTCGCCTTCTGGGCCTGCCTCTATTTGAAGTAAGTGTTGTTTTTATTGCTGCTTTTAATATTGAGATCTGGAATCAGATTAACCAAGGCTAGTGAGTCGAGTGTGCTCTATAATTGACCGTGTCACAAGTTGTGTACGACGCGCACACATCGATTAGCGTAAGCCTAGTTGTTGTCATTGTCCATGATTCACATTCATAAGTTGTCATTGTCCATGATTCACATTCATAAGTTGTTGTCATTGGCCATGATTCACTACTACGGGCCCCACGTCGATCCCTCAGCCCGTTAGCCAGGTTGCCATGAAAACAGCCCGTTTCCAGGGAGGGCTACGAGGAGGCCGAGGTGAGGGTCTTGGCCAGTATATTTGGTCTCACTCTGACTAACATGTCTGATCAGTATATTGTGCCCGACCAGACGTTAGTCTTTCTCCTTATAGCTGGGTAGACTATATTAAGCTGTCATACCATAAAACAAAGTCACGACACGCCAGGTCCGTCAAACTGAGCACGACGGAATTCAAACCCCGTAGGTTGAAATTGTAAACCAAGCTGACAACCGCTAGACCACAGCATCTCCTTAGTGTTCTAATTCATAACTTTGTGGAGTAAACATCTTTCCTTCTAATATCCGAGAAAGCTTTCTTTTATTCCCCTAACATATATGGACTATTGTTTCTAGATCTTCCTTTTATTCTTGAATGATATATGGGTTATTTTTTTCTATAATTGCCCTCTCATAGACTATCTATAATTATTTATATAATCTCCTCTCAAACCCTCTGTTATTGTTTCTAATGGGAACATTTTTTTTTTTTAAATGTAAAAGTTGATTAAGGTTGAGTTTCATCAAAATAAAAAAAATGGGCATGGTCAGATACCGTACCGAGACGAGAACACAAACAAAACCTACGTTACGACCAATAGGCCTTCATCAGTGACAACAATACTGAACTAACAAACCAACATATAATGAAAAAATGGTCTACTTATCTGATAGTAGACCCAGTCTGTCTAAGTGGCCGGTTGGGCCAGACGCTTGACTGAATATAAAATATTATTCTTTCTATAATCTCCTCTCAATGTTATTGTTTCTATAACCTCCTCTCAAACCCTGTATGTTATTATTTCTAGAATTTTCCCTCAAACTATGTATGTTATTATTTCTAGACTCTCCCCTCAAACTCCAAATGTTATTATTTCTAGAATCTTTTCTCAAACCCTATATGTTTTGTTTCTATAACCTCCTCCCAATGTTATTGTTTCTATAATCACCTCTCAAACCCTGTAAATATAACTAGAATTTGCAATACCATAAGTTGGAGACACCTCTACCTCAGAGACCATCAGTGCCGTGTTCCATCCTCACACAACCGTTCTCCCAGGTTGACACCCGTCAGTGCCATGTTCCATCCTCACACAACCGTTCTCCCAGGTTGACACCCGTCAGTGCCATGTTCCATCCTCACACAACCGTTCTCCCAGGTTGACACCCGTCAGTGCCATGTTCCATCCTCACACAACCTCCCAGGTTGACACCCGTCAGTGCCATGTTCCATCGCACCCGCCGCCGAATCCTTTTGAAATTTCCTTTTCCATCTTGACACCGAAGAAAAATGATAAGGGAAGAAAAAAAAGAAGTGGGTAAGAAAGTGATAGACACATCGTTAAGACTTGCACGACCACAATCTGCTCTGTTGTCACCTCACGTAATATTGTCATCTGTCTGTCCGCAATGTATTGCGTAATGGATGAGTTCGGTGGCCTAGTTGTAACACAGTAACAAGCCGTGTCAGTGACGACCCGTGGCCAAACGAGTGTAATACAGCAGGGTGGAGATGTTCAAATCATTACATGCCTCGGATCTAATTTGGCTTTTTTGCCCCTGCTTTATTTGATCTTTTCTCTCGCCCAAGGAAGGAAGATGCGCTGTACGATGTTTTGTGACCTACGGTATCAACACTCCGACTGCAACACCCTTTTTTTTTTACAATGGGTTGTTCACCTCCCATAAGAACACTTCATTGCTGAACCCGAAACAATTGATGTTTGGGTTGTAATCCATGTCACTGACCACTTCCTTACGCCGAAAGGAGACCGACTCTAGGGGTGGCTTATACTCAACATTCTAAATGTCATGAAATTCTGGTTAAATACACAAGCTACATTTACATAGTCGTGACATCTAATCGTGTGTGTGCGTGCGTGTGCTTGCCGTGTGTGTGCTTGCGCGCGTGTGCTTGCGTGCGTGTGCTTGCGTGCGAGAGAGAGAGAGAGAGAGAGAGAGAGTATATTATAAAAAGGAGGGTGGGGGGTAGAGTGAGGCAAGGATATTATGAATATAGTAGGTACCACAACTCTGCGTATAGGAAACAGGGTTTTACCTCCGCCGAAAACTGATGTGTCCGACCGAAAGGTGCAAGTATCGCAGTCAAGCTGTAAACCAGCGACACAACGCATTCCGTTCTCCGAACTACATCCTGCTACCTGCAAAGCCCCGTTCAGGGCAAGGTAGTGGGAGATTGAGAACGTTCAGGGCTTGGTAGCGGGATATTGAGAACGTCCAGGTCTTGGTAGCGGGAGATTGAGAACGTTCAGGGCTTGGTAGCGGGATATTGAGAACGTCCAGGTCTTGGTAGCGGGAGATTGAGAACGTTCAGGGCTTGGAAGCGGGAGATTGAGAACGTTCAGGGCTTGATAGTGAGAGATTGAGAACGTTCAGGGCTTGGTAGCGGGAGATTGAGAACGTTCAGGGCTTGGTAGCGAGAGATTGAGAACGTTCAGAGCTTGGTAGCGGGAGATTGAGAACGTTCAGGGCTTGGTAGCGGGAGATTGAGAACGTTCAGGGCTTGGTAGCGGGAGATTGAGAACGTTCAGGGCTTGGTAGTGGGAGATTGTGAACGAACGAACGAAGAAGAAATGTTTTTCCTAGCCGCAACTAATAATCAGTACATACAAACGATTCGTGATAGACACATTTGTGAACGGCTTGCTGATTGTACAGTTTAAGAAACGGTTATCAAGTACCGATAACAGAATGGTTATCCCATAGATCAGTAGTCTGGTGTTTGTGTAGTTAAAATTTGGATTACAGCAGGGTTGAACACACCGTCTTTCTTATTGTGTCATGTGTAAGTATCATGTTATTATGTGTATATCTTGTTATCGCTACATCATTATTAATCTGATCTGTTTTTGTGTGTACATATTTCAAGCCTCCATCATTATTGTTCTGATCTGTGTGTACATATTTCTAGCCTCCATCATTATTGTTCTGATCTGTGTGTACATATTTCTAGCCTCCACCATTATTGTTCTAAGGAACAATGAGCGATTTAGTCGTGTGTCTGTCTGTCGTGTGTTATGGCGGTCGTTTTTGTCTGACGGTCGTGTGTGACTGACGGTCGTGTGTGTCTGACGGTCGTGTGTGACTGACGGTCGTGTGTTATCGGGACTGAGAAGGATAGCAAAGGACAGTGCCACTGTAACGTGGTCGACATGTCGTAAGAAATAACTAAGGAGGGTTGTACACGGAGACAGCTGCCCAATCCTCAATGAAGATCAAAACCACCTGGGCCACCCAAAATAAATGTAAATTATATTGCTCTTCAACAAGCCCACGAGTTCAAGTATTTGGGCAGTATTTTTTCGGCAGACGCTAGGCTTGACAGGGAAATCGAGACTAGGTGACAGAAAGATCTTCGGTGACTTGTCAGTTCTCGTCACAGCTTAGGCACCCGAGTATTAGTTTGGCAGCGAAGCAGCAGTTGACAAACTATTTTTATGCCGACTCTGTGCTAGATGACCTCTGTCCAGGGCTGTGCGACATGGCCTTTGTCCAGGGCTGTGCTACATGGCCTTTGTCCAGGGCTGTGCTACATGGCATTTGTCCAGGGCTGTGTCCAGGGTTGTGCTACATGGCCTCTGTCCAGGGCTGTGCTACATGGTCTCTGTCCAGGGCTGTGCTACATGGCCTCTGTCCAGGGCTGTGCTAGATGGCCTCTGTCCAGGACTGTGCTACATGACCTCTGTCCAGGGCTGTGCTACATGGCCTCTGTCCAGGGCTGTGTCCAGGGCTGTGCTACATGGCCTGTGTCCAGGGCTGTGCTACATGGCCTCTGTCCAGGGCTGTGCTACATGGCCTCTGTCCAGGGCTGTGCTACATGACCTCTGTCCAGGGCTGGGTTACATGACATCTGTCCAGGGCTGTACTACATGGCCTCTGTCCAGGGCTGTGTCCAGGGCTGTGGTACATGGTCTCTGGGCTTGCGAGAGCAGAATTTCAACACGTGAAAGAGAACTAAGCAAAAATTCAACATCCCATGAGAGAGAGGATAGACTGTTGTATCATATACGGAGTGTCTATAAATCTTCATCAAACATAGAACCCTTCTCTTCACCCAACAGGCCACTACACACTCTACACTCTAATGCCTACTCGGCAGACTACTGCACACTCAGCACTCTAATGTCCACTCAGCGGACTACTACATACTCAACACTCTAATGCTCACTCAACAGGCTACTACACACTCATCACTCTAATACCCATTCAGCCGGCTACTGCACACAACACTCTAATGCCCACTCAGAGGACTACTGCAAACTCAACACTCTAATGCCCACTCAGAGGACTACTGCAAACTCAACACTCTAATGCCCACTCAGAGGACTACTGCAAACTCAACACTCTAATGCCCACTCAGCTGGCTAATGCACACTCAACATCATATTTATGGCGCTAAAGGTAAAATATTTCAAATGGCGTCCATGCTGACAGAATGTAAAATTGCTGATGTAGCTGGGTCTGGTCGTCCCGTTCAGATTGCAACATAAACGGTGTGTGGCGGGTGGGGGAGATTATTCGAGCTGATAGGCAAGTAAAGATGTAGTGTAGCAACTGCAGGAGGGTGTTGCTATGGTTTAGCCTACAGTACAATCCCAGCTTGGTTGGATACGTTCCACGAATGACAACGGGGTTGATCGTGAAGTGCAGATGTGGCTGAGACAGCAGACCATCATAAAGCGATAGGAGAAGTGTATCAATGTTGGTGGACATTAAATAACGATATGTGACAGTGTAAGGGCAATAACACATTGTTTTTCAAATGCATATATAAATTAGGTTTCTAGATATCAATTTGTGACCTATTTACTGACTTGCTCTCGTATTTAGTATGTTCTTCGGCATTCGACGTAAAAATAAAGTTGTATCGTAGCGTACAGCGAGACTGTGATATCTGCACCCTTCGGTCCGACGCATCCAATTTCAGCTGGATGTTGCTGGTACCTGGTTTGCTTCCCAACTACGATCCCAATTATAGGGGTTTTCCAGGTCCTCCACTTGGAGGCGGAGCACGTCAGCTCTCAGTCGCTGACCCTGGCTGATGCAAGCTATGAGTCGCTCGTTGCTGTCAGCTCATTCAAATCCATCCATTCATCCATCCATCCATCCATCCATCCATCACTGACTAACCCAGACAGCACCAGGACATAACTTCTGGATGACGAAGCCGAACAAATAAACGAACCATTTTCACAGTTCATGTCCTCCATCTGATATCATTTAATTGTATCGATAAGACCCCATCTCCAATCATAGCCTGAACATGGTGATATCAGGCAATTAACTGTGTCACGCTCCAGTCTACGGAGGGACTTAGCTAACTCTGTCTGAGATACACCCGGCCACTCCTTACGACCGGAATACAATTACAAACCGAGGGCTTCACGTCTAACTGTGACATGCTGACCATTTTACGCGGAATATTATGTTCTGTTGGGCGTGCGTGCTTGTCTGTGTGTGTAGTATGTGTGTGTGTGTGTGTGTGTGTGTGCGTGCGTGCGTGTGTACATGTTTAAATGCGTGTGTAATATGCACGTGCGTGTGTTTATTTGTGTGCGTATTTATGCTTGAGTGCCTGTACGAGCGCGCGTGTGTGTGCGTGAATAGTATATATATACGTGTATAGTATATTCGTAGTATTTGTTGTAGTAGTATAGAGGCGCTAGTACCATAATAGGTGTATTAGTAATTGTTGTTGATGTATGTACATGATGAGTATGTTCACAACTTCTGTTCAGGCAAAATATTATGATCAGACAATGTTAGTCAAGGTCAAGTTAGTTATGTGTCCATCGGAAGCGAAGATGGCGACAGTGCCAGACATGTGACTGCATATGACTGTACAGTCCTGTATGAGCGTGACAAACTTTACGTCATGTATCAGAAAACTCCTTTGTACACACCTTTTATATACTACTGCTAATCTTTGGTCTACATTGTCAACTGTTACTGATTCGTCCTTCCATTGCTTGCCTGTTGTCATTGATAGGAACCACCGAGACCAACCATAAATCTTTGGTCCACGTCTGTCAGCTGGTAGTGATTTATATTTATAAATCGTTGGTCCACGTCTGTCAGCTGGTAGTGATTTATATTTATAAATCGTTGGTCCACGTCTGCCAGCTGTTAGTGATTTATGTTTATAAATCCTTGGTCCACGTCTGTCAGCTGTTAGTGATTTATGTTTATAAATCCTTGGTCCACGTCTGTCAGCTGTTAGTGATTTATGTTTATAAATCCTTGGTCCACGTCTGTCAGCTGTTAGTGATTTATGTTTATAAATCCTTGGTCCACGTCTGTCAGCTGTTAGTGATTTATGTTTATAAATCCTTGGTCCACGTCTGTCAGCTGTTTCTGTCATGTCACTCTTTGATACTAAAATACAAAAATTCTTGTCTTAGTTGTAACACTGCTAATATATCACATTTAAGAAAACCTGAATGGTAGAGCGGCTAGGGTACATTATTCTTACACCAGAGGGTCTTATACCCATTCATGGTACCTTACTTTCTGCCCAACTTTACACAGTACATGGCTTATAGACCTGAATGGTAGAGCGGTTAGGGCACACTTCTATTACACCTTAGGGTCTGATGCCCATTCATGGTACCTTACTTTCTGCCCAACTTTACACAGTACATGGCTTATAGTGGCGATTAACTTGTAGTTATATAGGGCAATGTAGCAAGGAAGGAAACTGAAACCCGACTTCACAAAAGCTGAAACACTTTATCCCTACAGCAATGTCTGCTATAAGACTACCTTTTATATTATTGGTCTGCTCTTCCTCAGACTATGACAACAGGACCTCTCCGGAACACTCACCTGCTGAAACATGCCCACCTGCTGGGGCACATGGACATATGCCTTATATAGCTGCCTCCGTGTCTGCATCTAAATACTTGAGGATGGATCAGGATGATGATGGGGCTCCCACTTCATCCCAGACGGCAACAAAACAGCAGAGAGGTACTCAAGTCTTTACCTGTTGTGCTTGGTTAGAGTTGGGACACAGACTTCAGAGTTAGGGCACAGACTTAGAGTTGGGGCACATACTTAGAGTTGGGGCGCAGACTTGGAGTTGGGGCACAGACTTTCATGCTACAACAAAACAGCAGAGTGGTACCCAAATCATGTGGTTTCACATCATAAATAGATGCTTTTGGCGGAGGGAGGGGAGGGGTGTGTGTGGCTAATAGACACTGTAACCTGCTAGTCGTGTTTTGAAAGTTAACTAAAGTGAGTTGGGCATGGGGGCTAGCTCCTACATCCTGTAGAAACTATAAACTACAAGAAATATACATGGAGACTTCTACAGTGCAGGGGTAGAAAATAAGTGGCTGTCAAGTCAAATATCCAGTTCATAGGGATCAAGATGTTGAGCAGTGCATGAGCTGCAGCGGTCAGCGACCCATAGCTGACTGCTAGCATCAGGGCCAGCGACCCAGAGCTGACTGCTAGCATCAGGGCCAGCGACCCAGAGCTGACTGCTAGCATCAGGGCCTGCTAGCATCAGGGCCAGCGACCCAGAGCTGACTGCTAGCATCAGGGCCAGCGACCCAGAGCTGACTGCTAGCATCAGGGCCAGCGACCCAGAGCTGACTGCTAGCGTCACGGCCAGCGACCCAGAGCTGACTGCTAGCATCAGGGCCAGCGACCCAGATCTGACTGCTAGCATCAGGGCTAGCGACCCAGAGCTGACTGCTAGCATCAGGGCCAGCGACCCAGAGCTGACTGCTAGCATCAGGGCCAGCGACCAAAAGCTGACTGCTAGCATCAGGGCCAGCGACCGAGAGCTGACTGCTAGCGTCAGGGCCAGCGACCCAGAGCTGACTGCTAGCATCAGGGCCAGCGACCCAGAGCTGACTGCTAGCGTCAGGGCCAGCGACCCAGAGCTGACTGCTAGCATCAGGGCCAGCGACCCAGAGCTGACTGCTAGCGTCAGGGCCAGCGACCCAGAGCTGACTGCTAGCATCAGGGCCAGCGACCCAGAGCTGACTGCTAGCATCAGGGCCAGCGACCCAGAGCTGACTGCTAGCATCAGGGCCAGCGACCCAGAGCTGACTGCTAGCGTCACGGCCAGCGACCCAGAGCTGACTGCTAGCGTCAGGGCCAGCGACCCAGATCTGACTGCTAGCATCAGGGCTAGCGACCCAGAGCTGACTGCTAGCATCAGGGCCAGCGACCCAGAGCTGACTGCTAGCATCAGGGCCAGCGACCAAGAGCTGACTGCTAGCATCAGGGCCAGCGACCGAGAGCTGACTGCTAGCGTCAGGGCCAGCGACCCAGAGCTGACTGCTAGCATCAGGGCCAGCGACCCAGAGCTGACTGCTAGCGTCAGGGCCAGCGACCCAGAGCTGACTGCTAGCATCAGGGCCAGCGACCCATAGCTGACTGCTAGCATCAGGGCCAGCGACCCAGAGCAGCCAAGACCCTTCTACACCTTCATGCGGTAATCCTGAATAACAGGCTGCAGCAGGGCAGACTGGCTAAGGAGAAGGGATCGAAGAAGGAATGCTAACCTGGTACTTAAAACATGCCTGCTGAAGTCTGATATGTCGGACCGAAATGTGCAAATATCGCAATTAAGCTGTAAACTACGATACAACACATTATGTTCTCTGAACTACATCCTGCTACTTTAAGCCTATCCAAGGCTTGGTGGTGAGAGATTGAGAACAAACGAAGCCAAGCCAACTATCCAGTTCATTAACTTCCTTGATAGAATCCAGAAACCTGGTTATCACTAGATGAATATCTTTCCTTGACCACATCAGAACAAAGTGCTAGATGCTGCCTTGAGGACTTGGCTTGGCGTGGCTTCGTTCGCTCTTTCTCAATCTCCCGCTAGCAAACCGTGAAAGGGCTTAAGTAGCAGAATGTAGTCCTGAGAACGGAATGCGTTGTGTTGTAGTTTACAGCTTGACTGTGATATTTGCACCTTTCAGTCCAACACATCCGACTTCAGCAAGCATTTTTTTAAATACTGGGTTAGCATTCCCTCTTCAATCCCTTCTCCTTAGCCAGTCTGCCCTGCTGCAGCCTGTTATCCAGGATTACCTCATAAAGGTGTAGAAGGATCTTGGCAGCTCTGGTTCGCTGGCCCTGACGCTAGCAGTCAGCTATGGGTCGCTGACTGCTGCAGCTCATGCGCTGCTCAGCATCTTGATCTCCCTTAAAGACTTCACCAAGAGTTGTCAGAGATCCAGTTATTGCTACATGCTTTCATAATACAGTTTTTGTGTGTGCTCGTTAAATCGTTCAATCTTGTCCCTGGTCCTCCCACGCACACAAAATGGTAGTCAAATAATTCAGTTAAAGAGACTGGCAAGAAGGACTCAATACGACAGATTTCCCTGAAGAGTCAACTCTGATTACAAACAACTGCTCCCTTCCAGGTGGGCTGGGGACAGTGTAAGTCTAGGAAAGCAGCGGCACACAAAATATGGCTGTATGAAGCGGCTGTGGGCAGTGGGAAAATAAGGGAAATCCTGCTAAGGGGAATGTCCATCCCTTGTACCTGGTGAGGGGAGATGATGAATGTCCATTGATATGGTGAGGGGAGAGGATGGATGTCCATTGATAGGGGAGGGAGTTGGGTGAATGTCCATTGATTGGGGAGGGAGGAGGGTGAATGTCTATTGATAGGGGAGGGAGGAGGGTGAATGTTCATTGATAGGGGACGGAGGAGGCTGAATGTCCATTGATACATGGATAGAGGTGAATGAATGTCCTTTGATATGGTGATGGAGGTAGACAAATGTTCATTGATATTGGGAGGCAGATTGTTGTCCATTCATACGTGGAGGGGACGGGTGAATGTCCATTGATCATTGATATTGTGAGAGAGGCGGATAAATGTCTGTTGATAAGGGAGGGTGGCGGATGAATGTCCACTGATACAGTGATGGAGGCGGATGAATGTCCACTGATACGGTGCAGGAGGCTGAATGAATATCTACTGATACGGTGAGTGAGGTGGATCAAGATCAATGGGTCCTGAAGTGGAACAGCACATTGTATGGCATACTAGAGACGTATCATGGCAGAAGACTGGACACCATGGAAAAGATTGGGGCTTAGAAGACTGTCCACGATGGAAGAGATTGGGGCCTAGAAGACTGGCCACGATGGAAGAGATTGGGGCCTAGAAGACTGGCCACGATGGAAGAGATTGGGGCCTAGAAGACTGGCCACCATAGAAGAGATTGGGACCTAGAAGACTGGCCACCATAGAAGAGATTGGGGCCTAGAAGACTGGCCACGATGGAAGAGATTGGGGCCTAGAAGACTGGCCACCATAGAAGAGATTGGGACCTAGAAGACTGGCCACCATAGAAGAGATTGGGGCCTAGAAGACTGGCCACCATAGAAGAGATTGGGACCTAGAAGACTGGCCACCATAGAAGAGATTGGGACCTAGAAGACTGGCCTCCATAGAAGAGATTGGGACCTAGAAGACTGGCCACGATGGAAGAGATTGGGGCCTAGAAGACTGGCCACCATAGAAGAGCTTGGGGCCTAGAAGACTGGCCACAATAGAAGAGATTGGGGCCTAGAAGACTGGCCACCATAGAAGAGATTGGGGCCTAGAAGACTGGCCACCATAGAAGAGATTGGGTCATAGAAGACTGGCCACCTTAGAAGAGATTGGGGCCTAGAAAACTGGCCACCATAGAAGAGATTGGGGCCTAGAAGACTGGCCACCATAGAAGAGATTGGGGCCTAGAAGACTGGCCACCATAGAAGAGATTGGAGCCTAGAAGACTGGCCACCATAGAAGAGATTGGGTCATAGAAGACTGGCCACCATAGAAGAGATTGGGTCATAGAAGACTGGCCACCATAGAAGAGATTTGGTCATAGAAGACTGGCCACCATAGAAGAGATTGGGGCCTAGAAAACTGGCCACCATAGAAGAGATTGGGTCATAGAAGACTGGCCACCATAGAAGAGATTGGGACCTAGAAGACTGGCCACCATAGAAGAGATTGAGGCCTAGAAGACTGGCCACGATAGAAGAGATTGGGGCCTAGAAGACTGGCCACGATGGAAGAGATTGGGGCCTAGAAGACTGGCCACGATAGAAGAGATTGGGGCCTAGAAGACTGGCCACGATAGAAGAGATTGGGGCCTTACCAAGCTTGAGCCCAAAGATGAAAGGACAAACGTTGACCACAGAATTCTTGACGAGCCCCCTTCCCCCGCAGAAATAAATGTGCCGTATACTGTAACAAGAAAGAGGCTGCTTCTCTATCAGATTTATAATGATGAAGCAGCCTCGTACATGTTACTGTATACAGCAGATTTGTTCCTGTGGGGAAGAGGGCTTGTCAATTCTGTGGAAAAAAAAACAAGCTTTCTGTTGAAGATCAGGGATGTAAAATGTCAGGGTGTTGAAAGGGTTAAGAAAGCTGGACACTTTAATCTCAGAGGCCAGTGATATGAATCTTGATGTATTGTGTGTAGCGGAGGCAAGTCTCACAGATGTAGGAAACAACAGCAAGCATTTATACATCCAGGGGAAGTTACTCGTGCTAGCAGTATCGATAAGAAAGCTGCTAGAAAAATTCTGGACAACAATTTTGGACTTCTTATGTGTGTCTGAGATTAAATCAAGTTACCTTTATGTTTGGGCTGATGTATCTGAGATTAAATCAAGTTACCTTTATGTTTGGGCTGATGTGTCTGAGATTAAATCAAGTTACCTTTATGTTTGGGCTGATGTGTCTGAGATTAAATCAAGTTACCTTTATGTTTGGGCTGATGTATCTGAGATTAAATCAAGTTACCTTTATGTTTGGGCTGATGTGTCTGAGATTAAATCAAGTTACCTTTGTGTTTAGGCTGCTGAAAATGAATATGGCCATTAAAACACCAGATTAGCTCCAGTATTTAAAAATGTCTGTAAAACACGTTTCACACAATTGCATGTTCATAACATGTGATACTAATGGTCGTAAAGGTAATAATCCCCAGTGACGCTTTCATGTATGTCACTTGTAACGTGTTTTTGGAGTATCTCTCACAAAGGTTCAACAATAGTCGGCTCGTATTGCTGCATTCCATTTCCCTTATTACCTCTTTTTGCGGGTAGTAATGTCCTGCCGAAATCGTTCCCTATGCTCGTCACTGACATCACGACAGTTAGCGGGGAAGAAATCCACTTGAGAGTGTGGCACGTGTCCTTCATGTTGTTGTATCCTAGTCTTTCAAAGAGCTGCAACATGGCTTCAACAAGCTCCTGGGAATTGCCAGCCGTATTGTTTTCTACAAAGTTTGTGGTCACTTGCTGGAAAGTATTCTACGTTAGCTTTTCGTCTCCTGTGAGGATATCATCAAATGGCCGACCTCGGAAGAGCGGACGTATCTGTGAACTGACACATACACCTTCCTTGATTTTGGCTTCCCTAAGTCTGGACAATTGACCATGAAGGTATCAAAATCCTGCCACAGTTCTATCCACGGCCTTTACAAAATTCATCATTAGCCCAAGTTTGATGTGGAGAGGAGGGGGCAAGATCTTGTGGGATTGTACAAGTGGTTCGTTAGAGGTTCGTTAAGTACATTATTTTCCCTGGTTCAAGTGGTTGTCGTTGGGACCAATCCTTTTTCTTGTAGTTGAAAGTCCAGGTACGGCTGTCCCACAGACAGAGGAAACAACAGAACTTTGTGTAACCCTGCTGTAGCCACATCAAGATGGCAATGACCTTCAGGTCATCACAAATCTGCCCCTTAGACTTGGCATAGCTGACGGTGTGTAACGGTTGTTTCATATCGTACGTTTCTTTCATGTGGACCACATACGTATTTGGAACAGATGGTACACAACTTTTGAGCTCTAACAGCCTCTAACTGTCTTCTGTGTAGTTGATGTGTAGTGCTGTCATCAGACCCACTATACTATATCAACACAAGCAATGAGGTCACGTGTCATTGTGAAAATTGAAGCAGATCTTTTTGTCTGTTCAGTACAGCCAATTCTATTCTGCAGCATTCTCTGCAAAACTTCCTTTCTGGATCTGTCTATATCCGGTACCAAAACCACAGATCAAAATATCATTTCTGATGCAGTAACCCAGGGCATAGAAATGCAAGCCCACCCAGCAAAGGATTTACCTACCTCAGCAACATGATCTCATCTGATGAAGGCAGCAGTCATGTCAAGGTGGATCAGACTAGCTGCACCTTCTAGATGAACATAGAAATGCAAGCCCACCCAGCAAAGGATTTACCTACCTCAGCAACATGATCTCATCTGATGAAGGCAGCAGTCATGTCAAGGTGGATCAGACTAGCTGCACCTTCTAGATGAACATAGAAATGCAAGCCCACCCAGCAAAGGATTTACCTACCTCAGCAACATGATCTCATCTGATGAAGGCAGCAGTCATGTCAAGGTGGATCAGACTAGCTGCACCTTCTAGATGAACATAGAAATGCAAGCCCACCCAGCAAAGGATTTACCTACCTCAGCAACATGATCTCATCTGATGAAGGCAGCAGTCATGTCAAGGTGGATCAGACTAGCTGCACCTTCTAGATGAACATAGAAATGCAAGCCCACCCAGCAAAGGATTTACCTACCTCAGCAACATGATCTCATCTGATGAAGGCAGCAGTCATGTCAAGGTGGATCAGACTAGCTGCACCTTCTAGATGAACATAGAAATGCAAGCCCACCCAGCAAAGGATTTACCTACCTCAGCAACATGATCTCATCTGATGAAGGCAGCAGTCATGTCAAGGTGGATCAGACTAGCTGCACCTTCTAGATGAACATAGAAATGCAAGCCCACCCAGCAAAGGATTTACCTACCTCAGCAACATGATCTCATCTGATGAAGGCAGCAGTCCTGTCAAGGTGGATCAGACTAGCTGCACCTTCTAGATGAACATAGAAATGCAAGCCCACCCAGCAAAGGATTTACCTACCTCAGCAACATGATCTCATCTGATGAAGGCAGCAGTCCTGTCAGGGTGGATCAGACTAGCTGCACCTTCTAGATGAACATAGAAATGCAAGCCCACCCAGCAAAGGATTTACCTACCTCAGCAACATGATCTCATCTGATGAAGGCAGCAGTCATGTCAGGGTGGATCAGACTAGCTGCACCTTCTAGATGAACATAGAAATGCAAGCCCACCCAGCAAAGGATTTACCTACCTCAGCAACATGATGAAGGCAGCAGTCATGTCAAGGTGGATCAGACTAGCTGCACCTTCTAGATGAACATAGAAATGCAAGCCCACCCAGCAAAGGATTTACCTACCTCAGCAACATGATGAAGGCAGCAGTCATGTCAAGGTGGATCAGACTAGCTGCACCTTCTAAATGAATGGAGTAACAGGAAGATCTCCCTTAGAACGAAAATCTGCATTTACCAGTTATTAGTGGTTCCAGTCCTCTTTTACGGCTCCGAAACCTGGACATTACTCAAACATGATATGTCAAGACTCAAGCCCTTTCACGTGCTCAAATAGCAGCGCATCTGATGGGATGACTACATCCGCATCGTTGAGGGCTTTGCTAAGACAGAGCTCCAACCAATTCCTGACCGACACCAAGTGTCCTTGTTCGGTCAAGTCATACGACTGGGCCAGGAAACAGCGGCCCATAAGATACTTCATAAATCGTTCCTCAGCACCACCAAAGGACTTCCCCCGACTGACTGGAGAAGCAGAAGAGGTTGTCTCCGTACAGAATGGCTTTGTCAGATAACAGCCTTCCCCTCCGCTCTGGAAGAGGTCAGGATCTACACTGCAGCAGTGGGCCATGGATGTGGCCGATTTATGCAGCAGATCTTAGACACCTAATCGAACTTTATAATAATATATCTTTTTGCCGATCACAAAACACAGAAACATGCACATTGTCTTCTAGAAAGCCCCCATTCTTGCAGCCAAGACCATAAAAGCTCTGCCATTTTGTGACAATTCCAGATATCTCACTAGATTATTCAGTTCGCTTTCAGTAATTGTATGTGGCAGGGCAATAGACACAAAATCAGGATCTCTTGACGTAGATGCTTTCACAAGTGGCGATGTCCAATGGCATTATTATCTTCTTCATCATCTAGAGTATAAGATCCTGGTGGGTCCTGAGCAGGAAGTCCTTCCCCATGAGGTGCTGGCCACATAGCAGAGGGAATATTGGGATAGGTCTTTTCTGCCGCTTTTTCTCTTAGAAATACCATGTCGTCCAATTGAAGGAGTCATGGACAAGTAACAATCATTAAGATTTGTTATTTCCCTCCAGAGCATTGGACCACAAGACACATCAGTTTTCTTTTGGGTTTAATCAGCAGCACAGAAATGTTCCGCAGGATTCATATATGTGTGGGGCCAACACATGTGTAAGGAGTCACCTTTGTGATAGCAAACTTATTTGCTCGCAAATATAGCCAAATTAAGCTGCACTCTTTACACATCCACCCAGCCATCTTAAACGACAGTCTGCACTCACAAATCTACAACACAGATAATGATAGGAGGAGGTGTGGTGGTAAGATGATAGGAGGAGGTGTGGTGGCAAGATGATAGGAGGAGGTGTGGTGGTAAGATGATAGGAGGAGGTGTGGTGGTAAGATGATAGGAGGAGGTGTGGTGGTAAGATGATAGGAGGAGGTGTGGTGGTAAGATGATAGGAGGAGGTGTGGTGGTAAGATGATAGGAGGAGGTGTGGTGGTAAGATGATAGGAGGAGGTGTGGTGGTAAGATGATAGGAGGAGGTGTGGTGGTAAGATGATAGGAGGAGGTGTGGTGGTAAGATGATAGGAGGAGGTGTGGTGGTAAGATGATAGGAGGAGGTGTGGTGGTAAGATGATAGGAGGAGGTGTGGTGGTAAGATGATAGGAGGAGGTGTGGTGGTAAGATGATAGGAGGAGGTGTGGTGGTAATGACAGGTTGCCTCATCCTTAATGAGTGAAGGACACATTCAAAATTAGTATTGCTGCGGCAACAATGTATTCAGGGGCAGACGTAAATTCTGATCCTGTTGGACTTAAAATAGCCATTATACTGAAAAATACAGAAAAAAGATATAAAAATGACACTCAAAAAGATACATAAAAAAAGTGATTCTCAAATAGGTTGATCAGCATCAAGCCAAGCCATTAAACAGAAACATCGTGTGGAAGTCAAACAGAAATATTAGAGCCTACCACCAGAAAGTGTGGAGCAATATGAAAGAAACATCACAGAAGAGAATGTTACCACCAAGTAGGAATCTCTATAACTATAAAGAACAAAACTTGGGAATATGGATTGGATATTAACGCAGACAAATTATCAAAGTAGAAAAAAACA
Organism: Ariolimax columbianus; assembly: GCA_036924085.1. Taxonomy (NCBI): domain Eukaryota; kingdom Metazoa; phylum Mollusca; class Gastropoda; order Stylommatophora; family Arionidae; genus Ariolimax; species Ariolimax columbianus. Next base: position 42,146,143 of record JAVGWX010000023.1, on the reverse strand, counting down.
TCTGTGCTACAGATAAAAATAGATGATCTAACACTAGAACAGGTCTTAAGTTTCTCCAACCTTGGAAATGTATTAACGGGGGGGGGGATGGAAATGACAAAATTGAAATCAAGAAGAAAATGGCATCCGGCCAAGTAACTTTAAAATAAAAAATGATAGTGATCAGGTGTTATGTATATTCATGATTACTTTCTGGTGTAGTAGCGTGGGCATTGAACCAACTGTTGGAGGTTGTATTTGATGCTTTTGTGTGGGAGAATGGGGTATATCTTGTGGGAATAATGGGATTATCTTGTGAGAAGGAATATGTGGACGAATGGGATTATCTTGTGGGAAGAATGGGATTATCTTGTGGGAATAATGGGATTATCTTGTGAGAAGGAATATGTGGAAGAATGGGATTTATCTTGTGGGAGAATGGGATTTATCTTGTGGGAGAATGAGATTTATCTTGTGGGAAGAATGGGATTTATCTTGTGGGAGAATGAGATTTATCTTGTGGGAAGAATGGGATTTATCTTGTGGGAGAATGGGATTTATCTTGTGGGAGAATGGGATTTATCTTGTGGGAAGAATGGGATTTATCTTGTGGGAGAATGGGATTTATCTTGTGGGAAAAATGGGATTTATCTTGTGGGAGAATGAGATTTATCTCATGGGAGAATGGGATTTATCTTGTGGGAGAATGGGATTTATCTTGTGGGAGAATGGGATTTATCTTGTGATAGAATGGGATTTATCTTGTGGGAGAATGGGATTTATCTTGTGGGAGAATGGGATTTATCTTGTGATAGAATGGGATTTATCTTGTGGGAGAATGGGATTTATCTTGTGATAGAATGGGATTTATCTTGTGGGAAGAATGGGATTTATCTTGTGGGAGAATGGGATTTATCTTGTGGGAGAATGGGATTTATCTTGTGGGAAGAAATGTAAACAAATAGGAAATTGTTGGAGAAATTAGGGTACAAAGAGAATCGATGAATGAAATCAGAATAACAGAATGGTTTGATCACATCAACAGACATAAGACTTTTGCTGAAGACAATACTGGAAGGAAGGGTGTATAGCAAACATACCAGAGGTAACAACAAAAGATGGGCAAAGAAAAATCTGGCACATTTGCACAAACAAGACAAGATAAAGAACGTTAGAGATCCATTGTCACCTACATTCTAATATGTTGTTGACATTCAAACTCAACTGAAAAAATAACAAAATAATGTCATAGTGATTATAATTCCTTAAAAAATGTAATACATTAATCAATTATGCGTACACTACACTGTAATGTACTTACATGTACAGTCATCCAGAGGTGTAGATCCAATATGGAACATAATTACAGAATTGAAGAGAACAATATTAGAAAGATAGAAAAAGAGAAGGACTTAGGGGTTATAATAGATCGTACAGCTAAAGTGAGTGAACAAGTTCAGGTAGCAGTGAAAAAGGCAAATGCAATGTTAGGTATGATAAACAGAAATATTAAACTTAGGAGCAAGGAAGTGATAGTCAAACTGTATACAACATTAGTTAGACCTAGATTGGAGTACTCTTTACAGGTGTGGAGTCCTTAGCATAGAGGGGACATAATCATGCTGGAAAGGATACAAAGAAGAAGAACAAAACTGATAGTGGGATTCCAGAATTATAGTTATAAAAAAAAATTTTTTTTTGGCGTTGGCCTTATTTCTCAATTCCTCAAGGTGGTGTGCGTTGCACTGTTTTTATTTTGCGCCTGTCGGCACAGTGCATCCAACTTCGGCGTGCATTTTATGTTAGGATCTGCTTCCCCCTGCATTTTCTAAGAGTTTGCTTCCACGGGGTAACGTCTGGTGCTGTGATGGGAATTGAACCCAGTACCTTCGAATTGTGAGCCGTGTCACTTAACCACTAGGCCACGCTGTCCCCTGAATTGTAGTTACGAGGAAATACTTAGTAAAATCTGCTGATAGCGTCTAGAAAAGAGAAGAATTTAAGCTGACTTAAAACAGGTTTATACGATAATCAACGGAAAGGTTTATTAGACTTTAATAAGTTTTTCAGCCACCTACAAGAATAAAAGGGCACAGCCACAAATTAATTAAAGAAAGGTCCAGATTAGATACTAAGAAATATTGTTTTAGCCAGAGAGTGATGAATGTTTGGAATGTACTGCCACAGGAAGTAGTGGAGGCAGGGTCAATTAATGCATTCAAGAATAGATTGTATGCACATCTTCTGTGTCTAGCCTTGCTCCAAACACTCCATAGAACACTCCATGCTGGTTGTCGCCTTGTGCCCATTGGCCAGCCAGTGGCTCTTGCGCACATCCTCCTGAATCCAGTCTTCCCATGCTTAGTTAGACAAGCCCTATATCACTGTGGGTTTATTAGACCCATCGGCTACCCTCACTTGGTTTAGCCGGTCATGTCGAGATCGTTGCTTGGGGTACGGCCGCTGCCGCATGCTGGCAGCTACGTGGAGCCACAATTTTTTTTGTTTTTGCGTTCGCCTTATTTCTCCAATCCCCAAGGCGGTATGCGTTGCACTGTGTTTTTATTTTGCGCCTGTCGGCCCAGTGCATCCGACTTCAGCATGCATTTTATGTAAGGGCCTGCTTCCTCCTGCATTTTATAAGGGTTTGCTTCCCCGGGGTAACGGCCGGTGCTGTGATGGGGATCGAACCCAGCACCTTCTGGTTGTGAGCTGTGTCACTTAACCACTAGGCCACGCCGTCCCTGGAGCCACAATTGAGAGTTGAGAGTGAGGTGAGGACCATTAATGGACAAACTACCAAAGATAGGGAACGACATGTTATCCCGCTAAAAGTACTACCCGTCTCATTTTTAATCAAGTCAATATAAAAGGAACTAGTTATACAGACTCTTCTAAACCAGAATAAAGATGTTAGTTAAGTTAAGTTACATGGAATTGTAGGACAGAAGTCCAGAATAAAATCAGTTTTGGGTTACCTGACATCTAACACAATGTCTACCTCATGGAATAGCAGTAGCACAGTATGACAGAACTGCATGCATTTATCTGTGGTAACTTGATCATTTTTGTCCAGCAGAGCAGTACAATATGGACGGATCAGAAACCAGAGAAAGAGTGGTTTCCTTTGACAGCAGTGCCGAGTCGACACCCAGAAAATCACCAAGGAAGATCAAGCCTTCCAGCTCCAGCCAACAGGTGTCACCACAGGGCCCAGACCTGAGCTTGTTGGACATGAAGTCGTCGTGGGATGGCAACACTGCTAGTGGTGGTAGTAGTAAGGGTGAGACAACTGGTGGTAAAACTGGGTATGAAGTTATCATCAAGTGCCAAGGTAGGGAGACAGTTTTATTTTTTATTAGACTGGGACCTGGTTTTCCTGAAACTTATCCAGCACTGCCTTCCATAGACAATGTGCACATGAACTTTCTGCTAAATTGATTTGCTGAGTCTCAGAAAGTGCAACTTTTGATTTTTTGTTGTTGAGGGCTTTGTTGGTTCTAAACCTTCTATCCAGTTTGACCACTGTTATCTTTCCTAACAAATATTTGTTAATTTTGTTGTTTTATCGTGTTTGTAGTTTGCTTGGATTGTGTTTGTAGTAAGCTTGGATTTGGATAATAATCTACTCAATTTAAACTTTTTTGGTCTGATCCTTTACATTTTATAAATTAGCACATTTTTATATAAAATAAAGTTTCAATATTCGAGACATGTTCAAATGAAACCGGACCCAGTGGCGTTATTACAAACATATGAAATGTTACATCATCTGGTGTGACAGAATTAAATATAGCAATAATTATGAAGCAAACATGCCACAGGGTTAGTTAGAAACAGTCGCTATAGGCATTCAGACACACATCCAACTGCTTGGGTAGACGGCGGATGCCGTCGGAAAAAATGATTTTGGTTGATCTTTGAACCACTTGGTCCCAGATACCATGACGTCTGCATCGGAGTCCAATCTTTGTTCCTTCAGAAATTTTTTTAAGGGTCCGAACAAATGGAAGTCACGAAGGGACATTTTGGTGCTATAGGATGGGTGTGGCAGTACATCCCACCTTTTCTGTGCTTACAATTTCTGAACAATGTTCGTGACGTATGGACGTGCATTGTTGTGCAACAGAATCACACCACGCGAAAGCATGCCGGGTCGTTTATCCTTGATTGCTGTATGCAGCTTGTCTAGTGTGTCATTGTAGTGGATGGCATTTATGTTCACGCCAGGCTCTTTAAAGTCTACCCACAAAAGTCCCTCATGGTAACAAAAATGCTGTCAGTATAACCTTACCAGCGGAAACATGTGACTTGAATTGGTTTTGGTGTTCCGAGATGTTTTATTGCATGTTCGCAGTTTTGCTGCGCGGCTCAAAGTGGTGGCACCACGACTCATCACCTGCCACTATGCGCAAAAGAAACGAATCACCCTCCTCTTTGTATCGCAGCAAGTGGTTCAAACTCCATCCCATGCGTTCTTCCTTATGGTGGTTGGTCAGCAACGGAGGTACCCATTGTGAACACGCCTTCCGATACTTCAATTTGTTGCTAACTACCAATTGAACTGTCCATAATGACACAGCAAATTCCTCTGCTAGCGAACGTAAACTCCGACAGCTGTCCACACAAATTGCTGCATCAATTTTGGCGATGACATCTCCTGATGCATCTCCTGACGCAACAATATGCCCCTGACCTGGTCTCGGAAGATCTTTCGTTAACTCACATCCTTCTTTAATCATTGTTGTCCAGTTCTTCACTGTTGTCTTCGACACACTTTTGTCACCATACAATGTCTGCATTCTGCGATGAATGTCAACTGGTCGACATCCTTCAGCTGTTAGAAACCGAATCACTGCTCGCTGATCAACTCTGGACGGATTTCATATCAAACCCGCCATGTTTCCAACGGTCTGCTGAGAAAACTATGAGTTGGAGGATAATGAGATTTGGAAACTTGACGTTTGGTATGTGCTGTTTACATCAGAAGTGACATCATGCGCATCGTACATATGTTAACTTGGTGCAGTTTGGTCTGGTTTCATTTGAACACGCCTCATATATTCAATTCATCAACTACTTTTTTCTTACTAATTCTGTAAATATATATATATTCACACACACACACACGAATGTCATTAAAGATGACTTTCCACTTGAGTGATTCTTGGGTTGTAACCCTCAAAGAATGTCATCAAAGATGACTATAGAAGGTTGTCTGTTGGGCTAGCAATATCATCATGTGGTACATTGAAACTGCCCCTGCAAACACTTTGATACAGGCTTTCTGTAAAGGAGCTTGCTGTAGAGGTTGCTGCATACTTCACTTGTAATGAATAACAGATGACTAAACAAGGTTGTGCATGTGGTTGGCAACCATTTAATTTAAAACACTGACACAGAAACCCACCACTGTAAGGACATATAAATGCTACAAGATGACCAACTGCACTGGTGGCCCTATGCTTCTACTGGAGTGAAAGAGGACATACAGTCATAATAATGATAGTAGGATTATGAAGCTTTGCATTCAAGACCAAATCCGCAACGTAGAGATCAGACATCGAATGTCCTTTACTGACATCATAGATGTCTCGCTGTTACGAAAATACAGATGGGCCAGCCATGTGATGCTCGCCAGATAACAGATGGCCATGTAGAATGACGGCGGGGTGGTCCTACAACTTTAGACACCCTCTCGGATGACTGAGGCTGAGGTGAAGAGATGGCCTTAAGGAGGCACTGGGACCAACACGGTACACTAAGACAAAAGAGGGAAATGAGTTTACCAAATTTAGATAGAGAGAGAGAGAGGAGGGGGGGGGGGGGGAGGGATTATGTCACCAAATTTAGATAGAGAGAGGGGACAGGAGGGATTATGTCACCAAATTTAGATAGAGAGAGAGAGGGGGGGGGAGGGAAGGGATTATGTCACCAAATTTAGAGAGAGAGAGGGGGGGAGGGATTATGTCACCAAATTTAGATAGAGAGAGGGAGGGGAGGGATTATGTCACCAAATTTAGATAGAGAGGGGGAGGGGAGGGATTATGTCACCAAATTTAGATAGAGAGAGAGAGGGGGGGGGGGGGGATTATGTCACCAAATTTAGATAGAGAGAGGATTATGTCACCAAATTTAGATAGAGAGAGAGGATTATGTCACAAAATTTAGATCAGAGATGGGATGTCACCAAATTTATAGATAGAGAGAGAGAGGATTATGTCACCAAATTTAGAGAGAGAGAGAGAGAGGATTATGTCACCAAATTTATGTCACCAAATTTAGATGAGAGAGGATGTCACCAAATTTAGAGAGAAAGAGAGAGGATTATGTCACCAAATTTAGATAGAGAGAGAGAGAAGATTATGTCACCAAATTTAGAGAGAGATGATTATGTCACCAAATTTAGAGAGAGAGGATTATGTCACCAAATTTAGATAGAGAGAGAGAGAGAGAGAGAGAGAGAGAGAGAGAGAAAGGATTATGTCACCAAATTTAAAGAGAGAGTGAAAGAGAGGATTATGTCACCAAATTTAGATAGATAGAGAGAGGATTATATCACCAAATTTAGATAGAGAGAGGATTATGTCACCAAATTTAGATAGATAGAGAGAGGATTATGTCACCAAATTTAGATAGAGAGAGGATTATGTCACCAAATTTAGATAGAGCGAGGATTATGTCACCAAATTTAGATAGAGAGAGAGAGAGAGAGAGAGAGAAAGGATTATGTCACCAAATTTAAAGAGAGAGTGAAAGAGAGGATTATGTCACCAAATTTAGATAGATAGAGAGAGGATTATATCACCAAATTTAGATAGAGAGAGGATTATGTCACCAAATTTAGATAGAGAGAGGATTATGTCACCAAATTTATGTTTGTTTCTACTTGTTCCCCAGGTGGCATGCTTGCTGACCCTGTTAAAATTGCCAAAGAGCGAGAGAAAGAGGAGCGAGTTCGACAGGCTCGGGAGAGACTGCTGGAAGAGAGGCAAAAGAAATTGGAAGAGTTGAAGGAGCAACAGAAGATGGCACAGGAAAATAGGGAAAAACAGCTTGAGATGAGGAGAAAAAAGATTGAGGATTTACGGAAGAGGGACATTGAGAGGAGGATAGCTGTGGAAGAACGCAGGAAAAGAAAGGAGGAGGTAGAAAGGGTAAGCATATTATTATTATAGAACAGAGTATCATATTTATATGATTGCGAGATAGACAGAAAGTGGCAGTAAATTGAGGAAGACAAGTGAGGTCTGAAAGTGGCAATAAATTGATGAAGACAAGTGAGGTCTGAAAGTGGCAATAAATTGATGAAGACAGACAGGTGAGGTCTGAAAGTGGCAATAAATTGATGAAGACAGACAGGTGAGGTCTGAAAGTGGCAATAAATTGATGAAGACAGACAGGTGAGGTCTGAAAGTGCAGTAAATTGATGAAGACAGACAGGTGAGGTCTGAAAGTGCAGTAAATTGATGAACACAGGTGATGTCTGAAAGTGGCAGTAAATTGATGAAGACAGACAGGTGAGGTCTGAAAGTGGCAGTAAATTGATGAAGACAGACAGGTGAGGTCTGAAAGTGGCAGTAAATTGATGAAGACAGACAGGTGAGGTCTGAAAGTGGCAGTAAATTGATGAAGACAGACAAGTGAGGTCTGAAAGTGGCAGTAAATTGATGAACACAGGTGAGGTCTGAAAGTGGCAGTAAATTGATGAAGACAGACAGGTGAGGTCTGAAAGTGGCAGTAAATTGATGAAGACAGACAGGTGAGATCTGAAAGTGGCAGTAAATTGTCTTAAGACTCCTTGAGAAACACAATCTAAAATGAAGTTTAACTCAAAACATTCATACACAATGACTGAGATTATGACCAATTAAGGCATACATCAAGAACCAGACAATATAAAGACATCACATAAAACAGAAACTCAGCTAAATACTTATGTAAGAAACTTGACAACAAAAACAAGAATCCCACAAACAAGTTCAAGTGATTATTTTAACAAAAATTGAGTTACCCAATTTCTAGCTCGTTTACTAAATTGTCTAGTGTAATGTATTTCAGGCTGTGTTATTTGTGTTTTTATAAAGTGTTTTACTTAAGATGACACATTTAGCCAAGTTTGTTAGTGTTTTCTGCAATGATTTTTATTATGTCTGGTTATTGTTAGAATCTTTAGTTGGCTTAAATGTCTGTCTTTGTCTGTGATCTGTGTTTGTATGGAAAACATTTTGAGTTTCTTTGTTACAAATGGTTTCTCTGTTACAAATGGTTTCTGTTACACATTTTGTCACTGTTACAAATGTTGTCTCTGTTACAAATGGTTTCAGTTACAAATGTTGTCTTTGTTACAAATGGTATCTCTGTTACAAATGGTGTCTGTTACAAATGGTGTCTGTTACAAATGGTTTCTCTGTTACAAATGTTGTCTCTGTTACAAATGGTGTCTCTGTTAGAAATGGTGTTATATATATCAAGAATAAAATTGGTCCCAAAACCGAGCCCTGTGGCACACCACTTTTCACTTCACACCACTCAGAGTACTCCTTATTTATGCCCACCCTCTGCTTTCTTCCTGTTAACCAATTTTCAATCCATTTGGCAACTTCCCCACCTATTCCATGTGATTTTAATTTTCGAAATAATCTTTGATGAGGTACTCCATCAAAGGCCTTTGCAAAAATCCAGATAAATAACGTCCACTGGCTCCCCTTTATCTATCATTTTAGTAACCTCCTCCATAAATTCTAATAGATTTATTAAGCATGATCTCCCTCTAGTAAACCCATGCTGACTATTTCTGATTAGATCAAATTTATCTAAATGCATTACAATGTTTTCTTTGATTATTTACAGACTATGCTCATTAAACTCACCGGTCTATAATTTACTGGATCTGTTTTTTTGCCCTTTTTGAATAAGGGGATCACTCCTGCATCTTTCCAACCCCAAGGAACAATCCCTTTTGCAAGTGATTGAGAACATAATATAGCCAATGGTTTTGCTAGTTGGTCTCTAATTTCATACAGCAATTTTGGATGAATACCATCTTGACCTGGACATTTATTCACTTTCAACCCCTCCAATTTTTTAAAAACCATTTCCTCTGTAATACAGATTGATCTTAATCCCGCTGTATCCATGTCTCTTTGAAAAATATTTATAGGCTCTGGGATCTTGGAGCACTCCTCTTTTGTGTAGACTGTGTCAAAGTACTGATTGAGTAGATTTGCTGCCTCCCTATTCTCACTTATTATTTTCCCTGTACTGTCTATGAGAGGGCCTACTTTGTCTTTCGTTCTTTGTTTATTTCTAACATAAGAGAAGAAGCATTTACTGTCAGTCTTGATCCTCTGAGCAACTTTCTGAGCTATGTTCTGCTTGTCCAAATATTTTAAATGTTTCTTTTGATTTATCTACCTCTGTATATTTTTTTCATGCTTTATTTTTAGCTCTTTTACATTTCACTACAAATCTAGTTATCCACTTTTTACACTCGGGGCTTACCTCCCTACATGGAACACATTCCTCTTTTAGCTTTTCTAGAACTGTTTTAAAACTCTCTCACTCTTGTTCAACATCTGTTCCTCCTACAATATCTTTCTAGATTATGTGGTTCGCTGCCTCTTTCACCCTCTTAACATCTGCCTTAGAGTAGTCATATTTTCGCATGTTTATGTTTTTTTCTTTCCCTGCAATAAGATCCCAACGGATGATTTGATGGTCACTTGAGCCAAACAGTTCCCCCACGGTAACGTTTTCAATAATATTTTCCTCTGTAGTAAAAACTAGGTCGAGTGTGTTTTTGCCTCTGGTAACTGCTTCTACATGTTGAATTAAAATATTGTCAGTTATGCACTTAACAAAAGGTTTTGACTCTACAAGTGCTTCTGCCATATCCATTTTATTCCTGGAAAGTTGAAATCCCCCATTAATAATAATTTCCCTTCACTTGCCTTTACTATGCTACTAATCAGCTCCTCATCTTCCTATTTTTAACTTGATGGACATCTATAACATACTCTAGTCACTGTTTTTTCACCCCCACATTCTATTTTTCTCCATACACTTTCATTTTTGTTACCACATGATAAATCATTTGATCGTTATATAAACAGAATTTATACAGTATAATAAAATGCCACCTTCCTTAGCCTTGTCTCCAACTACCCTATCTTTCCTTAACATTGTATATCCCTCAATTTCAAGTTCACTATCTGCAATCTCCTCATACGTCCATGATTCTGTTAACCCTATTATATCTGGTTTTTCTTCTTCTACATACAGTTCCAATTCTTCTCTTTTATTTACTATGCTTCTTACATTTGCATAAAAACATTTTAGTTTGTAATTTTGTTGTTTTTCCACTGTTTGCTTCTGCTTTATCATTTTAATCGTTGCTTTTCCACTACTTATTTCACACTGCCCTGACCCCAACTCTCCCCTTTTACTACATCCTCTATAGCACCCTATTTTAGGCCTATCTTTAGTCTCATACTTCATAGACCTTACCAGTTTAAATTTCTAACACAATGATAGAACATATACTTTGCTACAACATGCTGTCCTATCTCATTTAGATGTAAACCTCTCCTATCTAACATTTTACTTGTGCCTACTTTCACATCAATAAATTCCATTCCCATGTCTGCACACATCACCTCTAACCTAAGGTTGATACCTATTATCTTACTCTCTAGATAGTCTGACCCATCTGCTCTATCTAAAATGCCCATCATTGTGACCTTTCTGAACTTTTTATGCCTTAAGCGTTCCCATTAGACTATTGTATTTATTCATAATTATTTTGGTACCATCTCTTTTTATATTATTAGTTCCTACCAATACCTCAACATGACTGTTTGCTCTGTCATCTATCCTCTTTATTCTCCCCTCTATGTCCTCAATTTTTGCTCCCCCAATGTCCATTTTTTCAAACATTTTGTGTTGTTTAGACAAATGTCTGCCAACCTCCCTCACCATTGAATTCCCTACTACCAATACTGACCCCTCCCCTATATGTGCATACTTCTCTCCAAAGCTCTCTGTCCTGTGAACTGTTTCCTCACTAAAATCTCCCTTACTTCCTTGACTACACCTTTACTGCAGCTTCTTTAAAATTTCCTAAATTTTCACTTGTTTTCCTTCTATTTTCATCTGCCTCTTTTTTATCTCCTCTAATCTCTTCTCATTTTTCCTTATATCGCACTCCATTCGAGCCTGCCTCTCTTTGACTCTACATACCCGACATATAACTTTTCCATCATCTCCCAACGTTGGATCTAACCGTATACTATTTCAAACATTGTCGCCACACAAATCACACAATCTGACCTGGCCTTTCTTCGTATCATTTCGTCTGGTCTTAGCGGCCATACTAATTATGCTATTTATTACTGTTAGCCAATAAGTAATACTAATACCTAATACAATTGTTGCTAATACAAATATGATTGTTGAAATCATATCAGTATTTGATGATGTAATGTTGAATGTACACATTGTCAACTGAGCTGTCTTCTCCCCAGGTACGCCGTGAATCAATACTACAAAAAGCTGAGGAGCGTGTTGCACGTTATGAGGCCTGGAAGGCCGGAGGTCGCAAAGGTGGGAGGGGACATGTATTAGGTTTCGGTAGCGCCACCCCTCGTGACATCTGCCAGCCCCTTGAGCGACCTAGACGCTCGTCCTCTCAAAGTGCCCTACAAAGGCGCTCCCCAAATGGGTCCGATATGGACTCAGTGCACCCTCAGAGGCGTGCCCTCTCGGCGTGCAGCGTGGTGCGCAGACATGTAGATAGTAACCGGATCGGTATGTGGCTAACTCTGGCTTTACTAACCCCTCTTATAGTTTTTCATAGCAGGGACTTCTGGAAAATATCTGGTGACGGATGCTATGATGCCAAGACCCTTTTATGTTGCTTGTTCGTTGTATCATCTTCTCCAATTTTTGGTGGTGGTAGGGTCTGGATTAAATTTTCTTGTTAACCGTCAACAGTATTTTCTCACATATAATTGTTTGGAGTTATTGTGCGTATATCTCCCAAATTTAAGTGAATTAAGACAGTCAGGACTTCCTTAACTTTTACGACACACAGTAAAAAAAATTCCCATGCCCCTAAATTATTTTGCAACGCGTCGTTTTTCTAGGTTGTTGGCTTTGAGAGCCTGTATCTTTATTGTTTACTATTATATGGATATGATTTGTTTGTATGTAGAGACATACATGAATAAAGCACTTGGTGTTATTGCTGTTGTTGTATGTGTGTTAGTTTCTGAGATACAAGAAGATGAAGGTGGAAAGGAAAAACAGCACAAACATTTAGACTCTCCCACTTTCGGCGTCACTAGCTTGAAAAAAAAAGAGAAATCTCCTGAAAACGGATTATCAATGTTTACAAATGGCCGTATATTTCAGTTTCAACTATGAACGTAATTATTATATCTACATAAACAATCTAAGCAGATCTACGTCAGGAAAATCTGCTGCAAATACCAACTGTCCAATTCTCAACAATGGATGAATCTTCAAATTCAAGTGAAAAACAGAAGAAATCATGTCCAAAAGTCTAACAAATATCAAAATTGCCATTGGTTTTAAACCCAACGAGACAAAAGTTTTACTCTCTACAATCAAATGAGCAGTATGTTCAGACTATTTCTATGTAGCGGATTTGATTATATATGATTAGAACGGCCGTCGCTATGTAAGTCTAGTACCGACGAGTACCATGGACCTAGCGGTATGATTTTCATGACGTTAGTCGTTTTTGGTAGACACTGGTGTGGTTCCGGTTAAGGCACACTTGGCATCTGGTATCCTAACTAAACACTAGCCATTAAGAAGTCCTACAGTTTATTTCCTGTGAACAACTTTCAGCTCAGACAAGTCAACCATTAATATAACATTACAGGACAATCACTATTTGCGTGAGGCTAACGTCTGCTGTTGAGATTGTGTCGTTTCAGACTTGTGCACCTCGTTGTTTTCATTAAAGTACAGCTCATCTGCATTACAATTTTTTATTGTATGAAAAATTGTCAAAAGAATGTGACTTGACCCTTCTGTCATGGAGGCTAGAGGTTTTCTTTTTATCTTGTAGCTTCTAGTTTCTACAGGATGGGGCAGCCAGTCCTATGCGCAACCCTCCTTAGTCAGCCTTGGTTTGGTATATGTATACCCCTTTTGCCAATGAGAGTAGATGTCTTTTTTTTTTTCTTCTGTACCTTGAAGCTTTCAGGGGTAGTTGGCTGCACACTCAACCCTCCTTAGTTGCCTCTTATAATATGTCTGACAGGTTGGAGTGTTACTTCTTGACTCCCCTTTCAGGCTCACCGTGGTCAAGACTATTCTTGACTCCCCTTTCAGGCTCACCATGGTCAAGACTATTCTTGACTCCCCTTTCAGGCTCACCATGGTCAAGACTATTCTTGACTCCCCTTTCAGGCTCACCGTGGTCAAGACTATTCTTGACTCCCCTTTCTGGCTCACCATGGTCAAGACTATTCTTGACTCCCCTTTCAGGCTCACCATGGTCAAGACTATTCTTGACTCCCCTTTCAGGCTCACCATGGTCAAGACTATTCTTGACTCCCCTTTCAGGCTCACCATGGTCAAGACTATTCTTGACTCCCCTTTCAGGCTCACCATAGTTAAGACTATTCTGGACTCCAATTTCAGACTCACACAAATAGAAAAGCAAACATGAAATATTAAACACAGGAAATGATATACTTGAAATAGTCAATAGCTATCTGATATTTGCTATCACTATCTCTTTACTCAGGTTTTCTGTCTTGTCTTCTTCACCACTGTGCTCCTTGCAGAGTATAGGACCACCAGCTGTAGATGGCTTATTACAAAAATTCTTATAAATTAAGACCAACCTAAAAAGTGATTGACCTGTATGTTCCTATAAAGCTCTAAAGATACATTCAGTTGAACAACTTTGAGCCCCGAGAGAAACTAAATTGGCTGTGAGAGACCAATATGACCTAACGTTCAAGACGAACGCTGGGCTAAGTCAAATAGAAGACCAAGATTGTTGTGGTCATTTTGTTTGTTCCGGCTGTTGTTGTTCATGGGATCATGTCATCGGTACTCACTTTTTGTTTCTTTATACAAACTTTCAGTTTCTATTTATTTTGATATTTGATCATGTCAACTTTTCATCAGGCGTTGCCTTTGATTTTTTTACATATGAACTTGAGTTTCTGTTTGCTTAATTAACTCACCTTTAATCACCTATTATTTCCAACTTTAATCATCTATTATTTCCAATTGAAGCTAGCATTTCTAATGTTTCATCTCCAACCATCATCAAATAGTGTTATATTTCAAACAGGCTTTCAGTAATTATGATTTCTTGTTCTAGTTTTTATTTTATGAAAATAGTTTCAGCTACAGGCTTGAATCCCTTATTTCATGAAAATAGTTTCAGTTACGGGCTTGAATCCCTTAGTTCATGAAAATAGTTTTAGTTACGGGCTTGAATCCCTTTTTTCATGAAAATAGTTTAAGCTACGGGCTTGTATCCCATTTTTCATGAAAATAGTTTCAGCTATGAGCTTGAATCCCTTTTTTCATGAAAATAGTTTCAGCTACGGGATTGAATCCCTTATTTCATGAAAATAGTTTCAGCCACAGGCTTGAATCAAGTGATGCCTGGGGCTATTGGTATGCCCATAAAGCTTGTCCAGGGATTGTAGTGTGGATGGCTGTATATGTTGTCTCTTGTTGGGTACTTTCACATCAGATCTTCAGCTGCCATTATATCAGTGCGACAGTATTATTCATTGATGGTTCCTATCAATCTTGAGTTTATTGAACCGACGGTTTCATCTCAATTCTTCCTTCTTCGTTCGTTATCAATCTCCCGCTACCAAAACCTGAAAAGGGCTTTTCAACTAGCAGGATGTAGCCTCTAGAACGGAATGCATTGTGTCGGGGTTTACAGCTTGATTGCGATATTTGCACCTTTCGATCCAACACATCCGATTTCAGCAGGCATTTTTGAGTACAGGGTTGCCGTCCCTCTTCGATCCCTTCTTTTTATCCAGTGTGCTCTATTGCAGCCTGTTATCCAGGATCACTGCATAGAGGTGTAGAAGGGTCTTGTCAGCTCTGGTTCGCTGGCCCTGACGCTAGCAGTCAGCTATGAGTCGCTGACTGCTCTCATGCGCTGCTCAGCATCCTGATTATCTCAATCTGTTGTGTTCTTGGCAACGTCTGAGTGTTCTTGGCAAAGTCTGAGTGTTCTTGGCAAAGTCTGAGTGTTCTTGGCAAAGTCTGAGTGTTCTTGGCAACGTCTGAGTGTTCTTGGCAAAGTCTGAGTGTTCTTGGCAACGTCTGAGTGTTCTTGGCAAAGTCTGAGTGTTCTTGGCAAAGTCTGAGTGTTCTTGGCAAAGTCTGAGTGTTCTTGGCAAAGTCTGAGTGTTCTTGGCAAAGTCTGAGTGTTCTTGGCAAAGTCTGAGAATTACCACATCTCTTAACCCTTTACAGTCAGGCTTATTTTTGAAAAATTTGTGTCCAACGCAAGTGTAGTGATTCCGTATGTCATATTGCTTTTTGTCCAATGCAAGTGTAGCGATTCCGTATGTCACATCTCTTTGTGCCCAACGCAAGTGTAGCGTTTCTGTATGTCACATTGTTTTTTTCAAAACATGAATTAATATTAATCAAATTTGATCTAAAATTATGATTAATATATATAAAGATGTATAATTAAGATTATCTGAAGTGAAGTATTTATAATAAAATTATGTATATTAATATTACGTAAAATGTCATTAACATGGGCGTGGAAATAACTATTTAATTTTTATCCTTTCTACTCACCACCTGTATTTCTATTCTAGTGATATCCCATCTATAAGATCACCACATTCACTCACCACTTCTATTTTCGCATTATTCCATCTATAAGATTACTACATTCACTTTCTTCTGTGGCCCAGTCTAAATCAGACTTGAATTGAATTCTCACGCAAAATCCACGGCCATGATCACTGGCCTGATGAAATAATAAATCATTTCTGGACCCTTAATTTCAATCTGCAGAATACCACAAATTTGAAAATGTACCAGAAGCCTAAATAAATATTGTCAGACCTGAAATAAGTCTTCACTAAACGGAAGCTACACATGCGTTGGCTAAATCTGTCGTAATTATGGCCACTCCAAAAACATAAATGGCGTATCTAAGCAACAGAATAGTACACAGATGTTGATTTCGGTCAAATCGGAGCTGCAACTGTTTTTCCCGCCATCAATTATTATTGGATAGGTCTATAAAGTTGGTAATATACATAATTTCTTGATGCCCCTTTACTTCCTGTGTCGTCCTGGATCTGGTAAATGTCTTTGCCTCATTGTAGTTTACACCTGTGTCAGGTTGAGGCAGCATTACACATTCCTTTGACAGTGTGTCAGTCTCTTCATTTCCAGGGGCATTGCAATGTGCTGGTGTCCACTGTATCACAACCCTTTTGTATAGGTGTGCTGGTGTCCACTGTATCACAACCCTTTTGTATAGGTGTGCTGGTGTCCACTGTATCACAACCCCTTTGAACAGGTGTGCTGGTGTCCACTGTATCACAACCCTTATGTACAGGTGTGCTGTTGTCCACTGTATCACAACCATTTTGTACAGGTGTGCTGGTGTCCACTGTATAACAACCCTTTTGAACAGGTGATACAGCTTGCTGATTATTTCTGATAGTTCATTTAAATTTGTGCTTCTGTGGTTTGCCCTTTTATACCCACTATTCAAACATTTGTCAATTCTGTTACTTCTCTCTCTCTCTCTCTCTCTCTCTCTCTCTCTCTCCCTCTCTCTCCCTCCCTCCCTCCCACCCTCCCTCCCTCTCTCTCTCCCTCCCTCCCTCCCACCCACCCTTCCTCCCTCCCTACCTCCCCCCCTCTCTCTCTCTCTCCCTCCCTCCCTCCCCACCTCCCTCTCTCTCTCTCTCTGAATCTCTCCAGTCACTGTTCTTATTTATCATTTGGGCTCCTACTGCAGTTTTGAAGGTTTTTGTCCGAGTGTTGCTTGAAACTTTGATCCTTTTCCTCGACACATATCATTTTGGCCATTTTTAAGACTGAGAAAGATTAATTCATCTACATATTCTGTCAGATTAGTTGCTGTGACATCTGTGTCTGTCTATACATGAGTCCAGATGTTACTGAGACATCTGTGTCTGTCTATACATGAGTCCAGATGTTACTGAGACATCTGTGTCTGTCTATACATGAGTCCAGATGTTACTGAGACATCTGTGTCTGTCTATACATGAGTCCAGATGTTACTGAGACATCTGTGTCTGTCTATACATGAGTCCAGATGTTACTGAGACATCTGTGTCTGTCTACACATGAGTCCAGATGTTACTGAGACATCTGTGTCTGTCTACACATGAGTCCATAGTGATTCTCTATGACTTTAGTGTTCTTGTTAAACTAAATTGTTCTTGTACTTCTTGTAGGGATGTTTTTTTGTCATATCAGCAAAATGCAATGTCCTTCATATTAGAGGATTTTATTATTGTTAGGAAATGCCTTATTTCATCCATCATCATCTAGAACTCATGTAAGCACTTTGAACATCACGCACTTGTAATATTTCGCTACATTAGTCACTATTTTTGGCTTATATTTGATGACAAGAATATTTAACCCTTTACAATCCGACCTAAATTGATTAGATTTATGTATTAACCCTTTAAAGTCCTGCCAAACTGAATAGATTTGTGTCTTAACATTTTACAGCTGGCCTAAATCATAAGATTAATGTCTTAAGAAACAAATCTATTCAGACTGGTCTGGAAAGAGTTAAACATCACTTTATGTCATCTAGAGATTCCATTTTTAAGACAAAAAAGGGTTTAACAAATATTTGAACATTGTAACTGTGTTTATTTCAAAACTACAAGGGAGCTGAATATTTCTTTATAATGAGACTGCCATTTTATGGTGGTGTTTGTGTTCCTAGTAGTGTCCACTTCAAGATGTTTCAGTAATCTTATCCAGGGATATCCATAATCAGTGAAAGAAATAATCAATATTTAAATGTAACATAAGTATTAGTAGCAATCAATATATGTAACCTATTGTTGTGGTCTTCTTTCCCTGTGTGAGTCTCGGAGTCTCTTACTGCAGACAGGACAGTAGGACCACTGCACCTCCATGCATGTCGTAAAATTTGGCCACAGAGGGTTGTGCATGGGGTTAGCAAACTCATCATGAATAACAAAAATGCTAATAGAACCACCACACAGCAAGAGCACACAAAGTGCTTTTCACAAGCTTCCTGTAAAGAGCCAGCTGTTGGGGTGCTCCAATGCTTTGTAAGGAGAGGATTAGAGAGAAGATATTTGCGACAGGGACAATCATAGCTTCTCAGTGTATTTGGTGCTTTGCTCTGATACGTTGTCTTCTTCTTCACAGAGGAAGGGAATGCTCGTCTTTTCTATGTTATCTCCGTTATTTTCTGTTTGGTTATTTCTTTCATCATGATAGATCTCATTATATACTTTTATTTAATGAGACAACATTGATGGAAGAGCACAGAGTCCGGCACCATAGTCTTACATCCATGGATAGTCGTTGTGTCACCATAGTCTTACATCCATGGATAGTCATTGTGTCACCATAGTCTTACGTCCATGGGTGGCTGCTGTATCCAATATGTCACAGTCACAGAGTCCGGCACCATAGTCTTACATCCATGGATAGTCGTTGTGTCACCATAGTCTTACGTCCATGGGTGGCTGCTGTATCCAATATGTCACAGTCATGTTGGATGTTGCTGATACTTTGATCCTTTTCCTTCATGCTGACCCTAGTGTGTAACGTAGTGTCACAGCCATGTTGTCACAGTCACATAGGATTTTTGTCACATTCTGATGCCCTTATCTGCATGCTGGTCTAACTATTCTGCAATCAGCTTTGCCCTTGCGAGTGTTTCATTTATAGAGCTAAGGAATAAAGACTGCTGCCATAGCAGTGCGCAGGCAAGCATTTTATTTCACAATTAATAAAAAAAACCAAACGGGCTCGAAACCGTTCCCCAAACTAATGATGTGTAGAATAGACGCTAGCTTGAGCATGATGTGACACAAGCATGTGTGCCTGCTGCCTTGTTTGCATGTAGCCGTTGGCTTGTTGTTATCTCACCATCTGACACTAACATCTCACATTGATGTCTCATAGTCTGAATTGAACACTGATGTTGTGTGCCTAATCTTGATGGATTACTTGTTAATCTCACTATGTGTCTGATAGTTTTTGGATTATGCTGAGGTTGGTGTCTAGACTTTTTTCTGCATGATAATGCATTGGGACAAGTAGGGTTTAGGTAACATGTTGGGACAAGTAGGGTTTAGGTAACATGTTGGGACAAGTAGGGTTTAGGTAACATGTTGGGACAAGTAGGGTTTAGGTAACATGTTGGGACAAGTAGGGTTTAGATAACATGTTGGGACAAGTAGGGTTTAGGTAACATGTTGGGACAAGTAGGGTTTAGATAACATGTTGGGACAAGTAGGGTTTAGATAACATGTTGGGACAAGTAGGGTTTAGATAACATGTTGGGACAAGTAGGGTTTAGATAACATGTTGGAACAAGTAGGGTTTAGGTAACATGTTGGGACAAGTAGGGTTTAGATAACATGTTGGGACAAGTAGGGTTTAGATAACATGTTGGAACAAGTAGGGTTTAGATAACATGTTGGGACAAGTAGGGTTTAGATAACATGTTGGGACAAGTAGGGTTTAGATAACATGTTGGGACAAGTAGGGTTTAGATAACATGTTGGGACAAGTAGGGTTTAGGTAACATGTTGGAACAAGTAGGGTTTAGATAACATGTTGGAACAAGTAGGGTTTAGATAACATGTTGGGACAAGTAGGGTTTAGATAACATGTTGGGACAAGTAGGGTTTAGATAACATGTTGGGACAAGTAGGGTTTAGGTAACATGTTGGAACAAGTAGGGTTTAGATAACATGTTGGGACAAGTAGGGTTTAGGTAACATGTTGGGACAAGTAGGGTTTAGGTAACATGTTGGGACAGTCGGAACAAGTAGGCTTCAAATACTGCGATGGGACATAGCCATGAATGTTAGGGTTTCTTTGCTTACTCAAACGCTGTATCTGAGCTTGAGCCATGAATGTTAGGGTTTCTTTCCTTACTCAAACGCTGTATCTGAGCTTGAGCCATGAATGTTAGGGTTTCATTCCTTACTCAAATGCTGTATCTGAGCTTGCAGTTGTCCATGTTTCCATAACCTTTACTTTCATCTTCAGTCTTGTTTGATTATTACTTTTTTCTCACTATTTCACAATTTGTTGGAATGGCTTACTACAGTGTTATTGATTTCTTCTTGTCCTCATTAGCTATGTTCCCCGTCAGACAAATCGCAACACTTACCTCACTCCACTCTCCTTCTATCCCCTCCATCAGATTGTTCTTTCAATTTATCTGACCTGTGGCTGATCATTGTTATGTTATTTTTGTTGACTGGTGTTGTAGTCAATCTGGGCTTGGGGACAGTCAATCTGGGCTTGGGACAGTCAATCTGGGCTTGGGGACAGTCAATCTGGGCTTGGGGACAGTCAATCTGGGCTTGGGGACAGTCAATCTGGGCTTGGGCCAGAAGATGCAGCACAGGGAAGGAGCAAATATCAGCCGGCGACTCATAGCCGACTGCTTGTATCAGCGAACCAGAGCTGACTAAGACCCTTTTTCGCCTCAAAGTGGTGGCCCTGGAAACAGGCTGCACTGGTGTAGTCTGTCTAAGAGAATAGCAATTGTAGTGGATAAGCAAACTCTACCAAGAAAAAGCCAGCTGAAACTGGATGGTGTTGGGCTGAAGGGCCCAGACATAACAGCCTCACTGTAAACTAAGACAATGTCCTTTTCAGGACGGACGCCAGGGGAGAAGAACCTGTTGCTGCAGTCAGTCTGGACCTGTTCTTGTAGTCAGTCTGGACCTGTTCTTGTAGTCAGTCTGGACCTGTTCTTGTCAGTCTGGACCTGTTCTTGTCAGTCTGGACCTGTTCTTGCAGTCAGTCTAGACTTGTCTAAACTTCATTTCCACACTGACTCCAATGTTATTATGTTCTGTTATGATTGAATGTTTCTGAACTTTGGACAGACCCATGAATCCTATTCGGCAAATAGACTGATGGCTCCTGTCAATTTCTGGCTGTGTGCACTCCTCCTTCCGGTCAGGCCCCCCTCAACACAGGTCTGACTTCCACCTTCTGCAGTCTGTGGATTGCTGTTCATCAATTTCAGTGTTAATGATCAACTTCAGGATGTCACTCCTATCCATATCAATAAAACCCGCTTAGGGATGCCCTCGAGACTGGGGCATCAAATTTGTCCTGGTCGTTAATCTCTGTCATGACTAGGACAGCACATCTAAGCAAACCTCTCAACGTTTTAGGTGTCTGTGTTTGCTATCCACTCATGCTATAGCCAGCCCTCCTGTAACTTCTGGAGCCATAATTGAGTCAGACATTACGATCTTCTTCATGGTTTGTCCTTAAAAAGACATTTTGTCATGTAGTGTCATAGTTTACAGTGAGGAACATCCGGTTTCAGCACATCCATTTTGGGATGATATTTGTCTTTCGTCTGCGATCCCCATTCTCTCAGTAAGACAGCACAGATAAGACCCAACCCCTACAGACTAGTCCAGGAAAATGACACATCGAAAGTTGGAAACAGTCGACACAATTCTCCTTGATCGAGTTCACGAGAGGAACCTGCGCCTGGACATCTCCTGCCCTACGCAACATGGAAGTCACTAAATAGACTTCGAACTGGTGTATCACGATGCAGGAAAAATCTGAAAAGATGGGGATACAGGGATGATGAAACATGCGAATGTGGAGTAACACAAGACCAGGACCATCTGATGATCTGCCCAAACCTCCCGGAGACATGTAGCATGGATGACCTGCTGAGTGCCAGTGACAGGGCAATCCACGTGGCTGAATACTGGAAGAATGATGTGTGACGTAGTGCCTAGGACACGGAAAGTAAGTAAGCAGAGATTGCCAGTTGGAGGCAGAAAAATAATCTTGGATAGCTCTGGTTCGCTGTCTCTGATGCAAGCAGTCAACTGTGAGTTGTTCTCTGCTATCATCTCCGTTACTGTACTTTCAGTCTCGAACATGATGGCTGGTCTTATTAAAGGTGTATCAGATATCCATACTGATATATAAATATATATATGTATGTGTGTATATACCTATATGCCAGTTAGACTTGACTTTTCTAACACATATATATTCACTAACCATAACTACTCAAATAATCTGAGCTTCAATTCTGTCTTCTATTACACATTTGTAACAGTCTGTCTGCTTGTCTAACACATGCCTTGACTAATCCTAATCATAGTTGATCCAACATTGTCTGAAGCACCATTTGCACCATGCCTGCACACTTTTCCGGGCTTATCTTGTGGATTGAGCAGAAACATTTTTTGAAACAAGCCAAATTTTTATGGCATGAAAATTGTTAAAAATAATTTCTTACTGCTGTAAAAGTTGCTAATTTAATGAGGGTTTTAAAGCACCTCTGCTTCTTAATTTGATTACACTTTTCTTCTGAATGCTTTAATTTATTCCAGGAGTAATATTCTGCTCTTAGAAAATGGCTGAAAAACGAGAACTGTTGAAGGACAGTTGTTTATACAATAATTATCAGACATGCGCCAACATGTAGGCTTGCTAGCGGTGTCTTTTTCAAGGATGGGAATAAACAAAATATCTCAAAAGAAAACAAGAAGTTGATTTGATGCCAGTGTAAAATCTAAAGCAGTTTAAGGTACAACGACTGGTAGCAGGGTCGGGTACGACGACTGGTAGCAGGGTCGGGTACGACGACTGGCAGCAGGGTCGGGTACGACGACTGGTAGCAGGGTCGGGTACGACGACTGGCAGCAGGGTCGGGTACGACGACTGGTAGCAGGGTCGGGTACGACGACTGGCAGCAGGGTCGGGTACGACGACTGGTAGCAGGGTCGGGTACGACGACTGGCAGCAGGGTCGGGTACGACGACTGGTAGCAGGGTCGGGTACGACGACTGGCAGCAGGGTCGGGTACGACGACTGGTAGCAGGGTCGGGTACGACGACTGGCAGCAGGGTCGGGTACGACGACTGGTAGCAGGGTCCGGTACGACGACTGGTAACAGGGTCAGATATGGCTGCTTGTTGCAAGGTCAGGTACAATGACTGGTAGCAGGGCCAGGTACGATGGCTGGTAGCAGGGCCAGGTACGACATACTGACCAAGACTGTACGAAGGCTAGGGGAAGGGTGAGGTACAACGTACTGACCAAAACTATTCGATCCCATGCCATGCACCTGGAAACAGGTTATGTTACAGCAACCTGACCAACAAGGTGAGGACCAACACTGTGATTACCATAGGGGTGAACCTGCTGAGAAGCATTGCATTGTACTACAACGAGAAGGACCAGATCTATCTTCTTCAGTATCCCCAGATGTATAAGAAGAACCACTGAAACAGGCTTC
The DNA here is from genome assembly GCA_036924085.1 of Ariolimax columbianus. Taxonomy (NCBI): domain Eukaryota; kingdom Metazoa; phylum Mollusca; class Gastropoda; order Stylommatophora; family Arionidae; genus Ariolimax; species Ariolimax columbianus. The sequence goes on along the minus strand of JAVGWX010000023.1, from coordinate 42,122,616 downwards.
CAAAGAAAATGTGTCTAGAATGAAGACTCGGCATGAGTTGTTCTGAAAAACAGAAATAATTGAAAATCTTCCACTAAAAGTCCACAATCTTACTGTTGCAGTTCGGAGTTCTTGGTTCATGTGACGTCTTGAACTGGTGGACGTGGAACTTAGGTTACAGTTTTTATTTGTAGAATCTAATCTGTCTAGTTCCTGTCATGGAAGCAAGGCTGGACACCTGATCCTGTCAAAGTTTGGCCAATACATCGTCGTGAACAACACATCCCCTGATGTGGGTCATGGGTGCATGAACAACACATCCCCTGATATGGGTCATGGGTGCATGAACAACACATCCCCTGATATGGGTCATGGGTGCATGAACAACACATCCCCTGATATGGGTCATGGGTGCAACACAAGGAATAAAGGAATACGACAACAGGGATAAATTATGAAATCACTGTCATGATAGCATTACAAGACAATCTGTTTTGAGTTCCTCACAGCAAGAGGGCTAGAGAGACAGGCCAAGGCATTCATGGAAAAGAGATCTTGAATTGGTCCTCACAGCAAAAGAGGGCTAGAGAGACAGGCCAAGGCATTCATGGAAAAGAGATCTTGAATTGGTCCTCACAGCAAAAGAGGGCTAGAGAGATAGGCCAAGGCATTCATGGAAAAGAGATCTTGAATTGGTCTTCACAGCAAAAGAGGGCTAGAGAGACAGGCCAAGGCATTCATGGAAAAGAGATCTTGAATTGGTCCTCACAGTAAAAGAGGGCTAGAGAGGCAGGCCAAGGCATTCATGGAAAAGAGATCTTGAATTGGTCCTCACAGCAAAAGAGGGCTAGAGAGACAGGCCAAGGCATTCATGGAAAAGAGATCTTGAATTGGTCCTCACAGTAAAAGAGGGCTAGAGAGGCAGGCCAAGGCATTCATGGAAAAGAGATCTTGAATTGGTGCTCACAGCAAAAGAGGGCTAGAGAGACAGGCCAAGGCATTCATGGAAAAGAGATCTTGAATCGGTCCTCCCAGCAAAAGAGGGCTAGAGAGACAGGCCTAGGCATTCATGGAAAAGAGATCTTGAATTGGTCCTCACAGCAAAAGAGGGCTAGAGAGACAGGCCAAGGTATTCATGGAAAAGAGATCTTGAATTGGTCCTCACAGCAAAAGAGGGCTAGAGAGACAGGCCAAGGTATTCATGGAAAAGAGATCTTGAATTGGTCCTCACAGCAAAAGAGGGCTAGAGAGACAGGCCAAGGTATTCATGGAAAAGAGATCTTGAATTGGTCCTCACAGCAAAAGAGGGCTAGAGAGACAGGTCAAGGCATTCATGGAAAAGAGATCTTGAATTGGTCCTCACAGCAAAAGAGGGCTAGAGAGACAGGCCAAGGCATTCATGGAAAAGAGATCTTGAATTGGTCCTCACAGCAAAAGAGGGCTAGAGAGACAGGCCAAGGCATTCATGGAAAAGAGATCTTGAATTGGTCCTCACAGCAAAAGAGGGCTAGAGAGACAGGTCAAAGCATTCATGGAAAAGAGATCTTGAATTGGTCCTCACAGCAAAAGAGGGCTAGAGAGACAGGCCAAGGCATTCATGGAAAAGAGATCTTGAATTGGTCCTCACAGCAAAAGAGGGCTAGAGAGACAGGCCAAGGTATTCATGGAAAAGAGATCTTGAATTTGTCCTCACAGCAAAAGAGGGCTAGAGAGGCAGGTTTGAATCGGTCCTCCTAGTCAGAGGCAGGCCATGACATTCATGGATAAGAGATCTTGAGTTGGACATTAAGAAAACAGGGAAGTCGTGTGATGAGCTGATACTTGTCTCATTCTAGAGGCAATGTGGCGGTTGTTTGTTGAAGGCCTACGCTCCTCCCGGAGTTATTGATAGGTTATTGATTAGTTGAATTAGGTCAATCGAGACGAGAATATTGGCACAAGTCTGATACTTATCTCATGTCAACCAGCATTCTAACCTGGCTTGTCTTTCAATCACCATTCACTGTAGTTTAACTGTAGCCCCTAACATAAACTTGGAAGGGGGGTGGAGGGTGGTCGGGTATTTGTAGGAACATGTTCCTGCTGTTAGTTTTGTGTCTGCATTGTCCGTAGCCTCCTCGCGGCCTTGACCCGTATCTGGCAGATTGTCTCGCGTTGAATGATGATGATGCTAATAGGTTGGTGATTGCAATCTTGATGATGATGTTGATGATAATAATGATGAAAATGTTGATGAGGTTAACAGTAACCCTGTCCCACATCGGTGCACTGATGACCTGTTCCAGCTAAATGTTGATGGTGTTTGCATTGGTACATCTTCTTCAGTGTTTTTCCTGAACAGGAAGTTGTGTCGTAGTTTACATCCAGGCTGCGGTATCTGCACTTCAGTCCAACATATCCAGTTTCAGCTGGTATTTTTGGATACTTGGTTTGCCTTTACAATGTGATCCCTGTTCTCTAAGCCAGACTTCACTAGTGCAGCCTGTTTCCAGGGCCTCCGCTTGCAGGCAGAATAAGGATTTTGGTTAGATCTGGTTCACTAACCCTGATGCAAGCAGCCAGATGTGAGCCACTGGCTGTTGTCAGCTCACACACTGAGCTGCATCCTCGGCCCCAGCAGTAGTGCCATCCCATATCAGTTCACTATTGATCTGTCTCTGCTAATTACATTTTGTAGTTGTTTTCTTTGCTTTCTTTGTGGATTTTTACATTATTATTGTCTGATATTTGCATTGTTGTACTTTAATATTCTCTATTCATTGTATTGTTGTTTTCTTTGCTTTCTTTGTGGATTTTTACATTATTATTGTCTGATATTTGCATTGTTGTACTTTAATATTCTCTATTCATTGTATTGTTGTTTTCTTTGCTTTCTTTGTGGATTTTTACATTATTATTGTCTGATATTTGCATTGTTGTACTTTAATATTCTCTATTCATTGTATTGTTGTTTTCTTTGCTTTCTTTGTGGATTTTTACATTATTATTGTCTGATATTTGCATTGTTGTACTTTAATATTCTCTATTCATTGTATTGTTGTTTTCTTTGCTTTCTTTGTGGATTTTTACATTATTATTGTCTGATATTTGCATTGTTGTACTTTAATATTCTCTATTCATTGTATTGTTGTTTTCTTTGCTTTCTTTGTGGATTTTTACATTATTATTGTCTGATATTTGCATTGTTGTACTTTAATATTCTCTATTCATTGTATTGTTGTTTTCTTTGCTTTCTTTGTGGATTTTTACATTATTATTGTCTGATATTTGCATTGTTGTACTTTAATATTCTCTATTCATTGTATTGTTGTTTTCTTTGCTTTCTTTGTGGATTTTTACATTATTATTGTCTGATATTTGCATTGTTGTACTTTAATATTCTCTATTCATTGTATTGTTGTTTTCTTTGCTTTCTTTGTGGATTTTTACATTATTATTGTCTGATATTTGCATTGTTGTACTTTAATATTCTCTATTCATTGTATTGTTGTTTTCTTTGCTTTCTTTGTGGATTTTTACATTATTATTGTCTGATATTTGCATTGTTGTACTTTAATATTCTCTATTCATTGTATTGTTGTTTTCTTTGCTTTCTTTGTGGATTTTTACATTATTATTGTCTGATATTTGCATTGTTGTACTTTAATATTCTCTATTCATTGTATTGTTGTTTTCTTTGCTTTCTTTGTGGATTTTTACATTATTATTGTCTGATATTTGCATTGTTGTACTTTAATATTCTCTATTCATTGTATTGTTGTTTTCTTTGCTTTCTTTGTGGATTTTTACATTATTATTGTCTGATATTTGCATTGTTGTACTTTAATATTCTCTATTCATTGTATTGTTGTTTTCTTTGCTTTCTTTGTGGATTTTTACATTATTATTGTCTGATATTTGCATTGTTGTACTTTAATATTCTCTATTCATTGTATTGTTGTTTTCTTTGCTTTCTTTGTGGATTTTTACATTATTATTGTCTGATATTTGCATTGTTGTACTTTAATATTCTCTATTCATTGTATTGTTGTTTTCTTTGCTTTCTTTGTGGATTTTTACATTATTATTGTCTGATATTTGCATTGTTGTACTTTAATATTCTCTATTCATTGTATTGTTGTTTTCTCATCAGCACTATACTATTCTATGTCTGCATTGTTGTATTTCATTGTAGCACTGACTTTTATGTGTGCAATGTTGTTCTCTGTTTGTAGTGTTAAGCTCTAGTCTGACCTAGTGTTAAGTTCTAGTCTGACCTAGTGTTAAGCTCTAGTCTGACCTAGTGTTAAGCTCTAGTCTGACCTAGTGTTAAGCTCTAGTCTGACCTAGTGTTAAGCTCTAGTCTGACCTAGTGTTAAGCTCTAGTCTGACCTAGTGTTAAGCTCTAGTCTGACCTAGTGTTAAGCTCTAGTCTGACCTAGTGTTAAGTTCTAGTCTGACCTAGTGTTAAGCTCTAGTCTGACCTAGTGTTAAGCTCTAGTCTGACCTAGTGTTAAGCTCTAGTCTGACCTAGTGTTAAGCTCTAGTCTGACCTAGTGTTAAGCTCTAGTCTGACCTAGTGTTAAGCTCTAGTCTGATCTAGTGTTAAGCTCTAGTCTGACCTAGTGTTAAGCTCTAGTCTGATCTAGTGTTAAGCTCTAGTCTGACCTAGTGTTAAGTTCTAGTCTGATCTAGTGTTAAGCTCTAGTCTGACCTAGTGTTAAGTTCTAGTCTGACCTAGTGTTAAGCTCTAGTCTGACCTAGTGTTAAGCTCTAGTCTGACCTAGTGTTAAGCTCTAGTCTGACCTAGTGTTAAGCTCTAGTCTGACCTAGTGTTAAGCTCTAGTCTGACCTAGTGTTAAGCTCTAGTCTGATCTAGTGTTAAGCTCTAGTCTGACCTAGTGTTAAGCTCTAGTCTGATCTAGTGTTAAGCTCTAGTCTGACCTAGTGTTAAGTTCTAGTCTGATCTAGTGTTAAGCTCTAGTCTGACCTAGTGTTAAGCTCTAGTCTGATCTAGTGTTAAGCTCTAGTCTGACCTAGTGTTAAGCTCTAGTCTGACCTAGTGTTAAGCTCTAGTCTGATCTAGTGTTAAGCTCTAGTCTGACCTAGTGTTAAGCTCTAGTCTGACCTAGTGTTAAGCTCTAGTCTGATCTAGTGTTAAGCTCTAGTCTGACCTAGTGTTAAGCTCTAGTCTGATCTAGTGTTAAGCTCTAGTCTGACCTAGTGTTAAGTTCTAGTCTGACCTAGTGTTAAGCTCTAGTCTGATCTAGTGTTAAGCTCTAGTCTGACCTAGTGTTAAGTTCTAGTCTGACCTAGTGTTAAGCTCTAGTCTGACCTAGTGTTAAGCTCTAGTCTGACCTAGTGTTAAGCTCTAGTCTGACCTACTGTTAAGCTCTAGTCTGATCTAGTGTTAAGCTCTAGTCTGAACTACAGTCACTGTCATAAGGAAAGTTTCCCAAACACATCTCTGACCCTGCTCATTAACCCTCATTATTGATGAAAACCTTGGAGATTATTTCTGTTATGAGTTTCTTCCCCTTTCAGTTTGGCACAAAGCGATCAAGGTCGTCACATGTGACATGGTTTTTGTTTGTTTTAAATGTCCATTCTTTGATGCATATTTGCTCATTATTTTATATAGTTTAGGAAGAAGATTTAGCATGGTAGTGCCAGAACCTGGGAAATCCCTCAGACAGTACCACTAGGCAATGTCTGTCATGGAAACCACTGGGACAAATAGGCAAAGGATGACCAAAGAACACACGGAAAAGAGACATTGGGCTGCTAAACAGGAGAAAATAGCTCAGGACTGGTCTGAGTGAAGAGGGTTGGTTGAAGACCTATACACCTCAAAATGGTAAAGGTGAACACGAAGAATTTATATAAATGGAGTGACGTACTTGAGACCAACCCTTACGAGGATCATATCTCAAATGTCAGCTTATGAAATACAACCTCAACAGAATATCGGAACGCATCAGGACTTGTGTACAATTGTACAAACATGCAAACTCCAGTGGCATGGTGGGCAGATCATATGGGCAACCAACCACAGTAGTCCTCGAGGCAACAGTTCAGACGAAGGCATACGATGTGTTGGACATAATATTCAGAACAAGATGTTAACTCTTGAATGAAGCATGCAAACGCAACAAAGGCTGAGCACAGATATGCCGAGCAGGCTTTATGTCATACAAGGAGATGGCATGTTACAATGAACTTCTAACTCCATACACAGAAGAAGATTTGTATAACACATTCTCTTCTTCTTCGTTGTATATCACGTATAATACATGTCATTTCTACAAGTCACAGACGAACGAATGTTCAGTCATATATCTGAATATGATTGGCAGATCAGAGATAAATTGTAAATATATTTATGTGTATAAATATCAGAAGAGTGATATTAGTAGAATTCTCAAGTCTCAGGGTCATGGCTGTTGAGTTCGATCCCGACACACACCAGTCGACCCAGCTGTAAATGGGTGCACAACTTATTGTAATGGAAAAAAAGGCTGCGTGGAAGGGAACTGGCCACCCCACCTCATAAAGTTGTGAACTAGTGCAAGGAAGTAGATAACACTTCACTCCTGACAGCATTGTCTGACATGAACAATCTTGACTTTGATATAAATGAACAACTAGTAATCATTTTTATAAAATAACATCCAATCATAGACTTTGGTAACTCATGAACTATTTCTCATTGGCCTGTTGCTGTCATGTGACCTGTAGATAGACTGTTGCTAAGTGGTTCCTCCTTGTGTGTTTGTTTATGTTGTCTGCCATGGTTACTGCATTGTAGTATGTACATGATGTAACCACTACTGTCATATGGCACTGTGATACAGGAAAATAGGGGTGGGGTGGGGTCATTGTGGCACTGTGATACAGGATAGGGGGGGGGGGGGGGGTCATTGTGGCATTGTGATACAGGATAGAGGGGAGTAATTGTGGCACTGTGAAACATTGTGTCATATGTCACTGTGATACAGCGTAGGGCATGGCTATTTATGAGGATGGGGGGGGGGGGAGGGGGAGTCGTCATTGTATCTGGCCTTAAATCCTTTGGGAGCTTCAGATGTCTGCTGCTGCTTCTTTTTTATTAATTTTAAAAAAAAAATATGTCTGCCCGTGAAGTCCAGTTCTCTGGATAATGGTTGATGTGGTGGAGAGTTCTTTAAGGTTTCCAAACAGTTTTCTGTGGAGAATTGTCTCTGTAACCCAGCTTTAAGGCTTCCAAACAGCTTTCTGCTGAGAATTGTCTCCGTAACCCAGCTTTAAGGTTTCCAAACAGCTTTCTGTGGAGAATTGTCTCCACGACCCAGCTTTAAGGCTTCCAAACAGCTTTCTGTGCAGGTTTGTCTTCGTAACCCAGCTTTAAGGCTTCCAAACAGCTTTCTGTGCAGGTTTGTCTTCGTAACCCAGCTTTAAGGCTTCCAAACAGCTTTCTGTGGAGAATTGTCTCTGTAACCCAGCTTTAAGGCTTCCAAACAACATATTAGTCTTGTAGGATGTGTTTGGATGCCTGTGTTTCTTGTCCGCACACACATGGGTGATGGAGCCATTTTCAGCCTGTGTAAGTGGCCATTCAATCTGATATGTCGCTTGTTCCGTTCAATCAAGGTACAAAAATAATGGCTATTCGATGAGAGGCTAGTAGACAGAAACAGCTGATCAGTAATAGTACTCTGCATTATGCTGCTGTCAAATGTACTTACTCATCTGTGCTTGGGAAATCAGGATGTGGCTTTTTGGCTGGAGTATGAGGGTGGGTCATTGTGAGAGACTGTTCTGCACATGAGATTGGTGAAAATTGAGGCAAGGTTTGGGAAAGACATGATTCACAAGTTTTACTGTTTGTGACATGTGAAGATTGAGGGCAGGGTTTGGGGAAGACATGATTCACAAGTTTCACTGTTTGTGACATGAAGATTGAGGCAGGGTTTGGAGAAGACATGATTCACAAGTTTTACTGTTTGTGACGTGAAGATTGAGGCAGGGTTTGGGGAAGACATGATTCACAAGTTTTACTGTTTGTGACATGTGAAGATTGAGGCAAGGTTTGGGGAAGACATGATTCACAAGTTTTACTGTTTGTGACATGTGAAGATTGAGGCAGGGTTTGGGGAAGACATGATTCACAAGTTTTACTGTTTGTGACATGTGAAGATTGAGGCAGGGTTTGGGGAAGACATGATTCACAAGTTTTACTGTTTGTGACATGTGAAGATTGAGGCAGGGTTTGGGGAAGACATGATTCACAAGTTTTACTGTTTGTGACATGTGAAGATTGAGGCAGGGTTTGGGGAAGACATGATTCACAAGTTTTACTGTTTGTGACATGTGAAGATTGAGGCAGGGTTTGGGGAAGACATGATTCACAAGTTTTACTGTTTGTGACATGTGAAGATTGAGGCAAGGTTTGGGGAAGACATGATTCACAAGTTTTACTGTTTGTGACATGTGAAGATTGAGGCAGGGTTTGGGGAAGACATGATTCACAAGTTTTACTGTTTCTGACATGTGAAGATTGAGGCAAGGTTTGGGGAAGACATGATTCACAAGTTTTACTGTTTGTGACATGTGAAGATTGAGGCAAGGTTTGGGGAAGACATGATTCACAAGTTTTACTGTTTGTGACATGTGAAGATTGAGGCAGGGTTTGGGGAAGACATGATTCACAAGTTTTACTGTTTGTGACATGTGAAGATTGAGGCAGGGTTTGGGGAAGACATGATTCACAAGTTTTACTGTTTGTGACATGTGAAGATTGAGGCAGGGTTTGGGGAAGACAACCAAATTAGGGAACGAAACAAAACTGTTGAGTGCTGTATGGCAGTAGAAATGCATGCTTCGATGTCGTTCATCTTCACTTCTGTTTTTGTATTCCTGCATCAAATTTGTTGTTGCATGCGTTTTGTCTTCTCTTTTGTTTCTGGCCTGTTGCCCTTCCTCTCTGCATCATCACTATGTACCACCAACATTACTACAACCACTACCACCACTACCACTTTGTGTAGGATCATTTAGTGGAGGTGACCACCCACCTAAACAACTGTCTGTGTCCACAAGTGTCCTGTATGCTAAGTCCAGCCGGGAGTACTCGTCAATGAATACTTTGCACCCTCCCTCTAGACTAGGCACTTCCATGGGTAAGATTGTGTTGCTGATGCTCTTACAGTTGTGGTTGTTACTGATGTTGTTGTTGCAGATGATGTTGCTGTTGTTGCAGATGATGTTGCTGTTGTTGCTGATGATGTTGCTGGTTTTGCTGATGATGATATTGTTGTTGCTGATGATGTTGCTGTTGTTGTCGATGTTGTTGCCATTGTGGAGTCTCATAGTCTTTGTTATTCTGTGATTATTTCTTTAATATGACAGAAGAGTTCGTAGTTTTACTTAAAGAAAACAAGATCATCAATCCATCATTGTCTTGTCAGTCAGGAGTTTGTAGTAGTAATAAAGATACAAGATAACCAATTATAAGTCAGAAGTGTATAGTAGAAAAGACAAGATAACCAATTGTAAGTTCGAAGTCTATAGTTTAAAAAAAATATTGCTAGTCCGCCCAGAAAAATATAGAATATCAGCCATTTTCCTTTTTGTCAGAAGTTTCATCAAAAAATATCTAAAAATAAAATAAAGTAGCTAGTAATTTTTGTAACTGACGTCTCATAATATTATGTTTATCTGTAATTCCTTCCTATACTACTTTCCCTACACAATAATCACATCAGATATACATTAGTTGGTTGGAAGTGTCCGAGTTTTGACCCAACACAATACCCCTACACCTCCTAACAAAACATACAAACACAAACAAACATATGTCTCCACTTAGACAGTATACAAACACAAAGAAATGTCTGCGTAGCTTCCGCCTCTCACAGAAACCAGTTCTGTTCCAGACTGCATGTTGTCTAACCATTCCCCTGTGGTCTGCATGTCGTCTTACTAATCGCCTGTGATTGCAATTTTGATTTAGCAGAAAGGATTATTTGTGCCCCTCATGTTTCTCCTTCTCCTCCCCCCCCACCCCCCTTTTCCCCCACATACTGGCCAAGACCTCATCTCACATCCATGTCTTGCACCTGGAAAGAGGCTGTGTTACAGCTGCCATATTGTGTTACAGTAGCACAACCTATGAGGTAGGTAGGGATCGACACTTTGGTCCCTACAGCGGTTACCCTAATGAGAAGCCTTGCACTACAGCATGAGCATTACACTACAGGTCGACCTTCTTCTGTGCACCCTGGGACATAAGAGCTTAGAGAGCAAATTTGTCAAGAAGAGGAACTAAGACATGAGTAACTTGACAAACTTCAGCAGCCCACCGGACTAAAACATGTTGTTCCTAACATAAGCTCTTTAAGGGTTGGATCTTCGTAGCTGACACCATGAAATGTTGTGGATCAGGAAGAGATAGACAGATATTTAGTGTTAGATTTCTCTAGCTGTAGTCTAACTTTGGAAAAAAACAAATGAAAAAAATGTAAAAGTTGATTAATGTAAAAGTTAAGTTTAATCAAAATTTAAAAATGGGTATGGTCAGATACTGCACCGAGACGAGAACACAAACAAAACCTACGTTACGACCAATAGGCCTTCATCAGGGACAACAAATAACAACAATACTGAACTAACAAATCTAGTCTAACTCTGTCACCATGAAATGTTGTGGATCAGGAAGAGATAGGCAGATATTTAGTGTTAAGAAAAATGTTATGAATCAGGAAATGCTAGACTATAGACATATTTTTAGTGGTAGTATTTTTATTATAAAAAATTGTTCACATGTAAAATCCATATGTGATGCTCACAGAGTTCCATTCCTCCTCTCTCTCTTACCATCTGTCTATCTCATGTTTTCACTTCCAATTTCGTGTTGCCCCATCATTGCCTTCTGCTTATTTTTGTGAATGGCTTGAAAACATACTTGTATTGTCTTTGTTATTTTTCAGTTTCTTGCATCTGGTTGTGCACATTTTGTTGTTTTATCTGTTCAATAAATGTACTCCTGCAATTAGATGTTTGTTTAATATAAAAGCTGTGAGAGCTATGGTGGTGGGACATGTGCTGCCAACAATGTCGGATACTTACACAAAACTAATGCAATTGTTGTCCCTAAACTTCATGAATGAAAATTTTCTATTGCATTTTTTATACTTCTCTTCTGTTGTCTCGGTCCATTAATTGTTCCCTTCCTCTGATTGAGAATGACAAGTGACATATATATTTCTCCTCACTGGTAGCAGCGATTTAACTTGGTGTTGTACATTGATTACTTGCCTTGTCAATACAAGATCTTGTCACAGTACTTTAAGGAAGATCTTTTGTAGGGACTGCCTCCACATCATCGCAAGCACCCGCAGCTACACACTACTACCCACGGCCCATGATCGTAGGCCAGGGTATATGTCTCTTGAGTGGGGCTTCAATGACTGCCAGCTTGCCCAGCCCAGTGAGGTTGAAGGACAACAAGTCTCCTCGCAAGCCACGACCGGCCAGCGTGGCTTCCTGCTGTATGCCAAGTTTTGTTGGTGGGGAGCCAGCCGTGTCATCACGCAGTAAAAGCACTGACCGTACAGGACGAGGTACAGTTATGCTACTAGTGCATGACTGCCATACACGATGTCTTCAGTCATTCTTTTATATTTTATTTGGCTGTTTTTTTAGGTTATTTGTCATCTTTATTTGGCTGTTTTTACTGTTATGGTTCATCTTTATTATGGTTGTTTTTACATATATGGTTAATCTTTATTTTGGCTGTTTTTTCATATATGGTTCATCTTTAGGTTTGCTGTTTTTACAGCTATAAATATTGTTCATCTTTATTATGGCTGTTTTTACAGATATTGTTCATCTTTATTATGGCTATTTTTACCGATGAGTTATTTTTAATGGGTTGTTTTTACAGTTATTCATTATCAACAGAATAAGGTCTGAAAGCACCCTCCCAAACACATTCCTCACTGCAAACATCAAGTCAATTCTGAAAAACAAATAAAACTGTCCGATGACCCAAGTAATTACAGACTAGTCTCACCGTCCTCAACAATTGGTAAACTTGCAGGAAGAATGGGGAACCATAGACTGTACTGGTACCTGGAAACCAACAAAATAATTGATTATAGCCAGGCAGACTTCAGAAAGGACTGCAGAACTGACATCCAACTTTTTCAATTTGTGCAGAAAACTTTAAACGGTTTCCAAAAGGCAAACACACCCTGACAGTATTCATTGACCTGCAGCAGACTTATGACAAAATATGGAGGCAAGGACTTTTTAATAAAATGACAACATTGGGCATACACGGAAAAAATGTTCGTTTGGATTAGAACTCTTTTGAAAACTAGAACAGCAGACAGCAATAGAGGGCACCACATCAACCACAAAAGTACTAGAAGAGAGATTACTACAAGGATGTGCATTAACCAGCATCCTCTTCCTCCATCATTTGAAGCTTGTCGCTCCTCTCTGGGCTGTCAGCTATCTCCATCACCTCTACCACCAGGGCTCTGTCCACTGGGCTGTAAGCTATCGCCATCACCTCTACCACCAGGGCTCTGTCCACTAGACTGTAAGCTATCTCCATCACCTCTACCACCAGGGCTCTGTCCACTGGGCTGTAAGCTATCTCCATCACCTCTACCACCAGGGCTCTGTCCACTGGGCTGTCAGCTATCTCCATCACCTCTACCACCAGGGCTCTGTCCACTGGGCTGTAAGCTATTGCCATCACCTCTACCACCAGGGCTCTGTCCACTGGACTGTAAGCTATCTCCATCACCTCTACCACCAGGGCTCTGTCCACTGGGCTGTAAGCTATCTCCATCACCTCTACCACCAGGGCTCTGTCCACTGGGCTGTCAGCTATCTCCATCACCTCTACCACCAGGGCTCTGACCACTGGGCTGTAAGCTATCGCCATCACCTCTACCACCAGGGCTCTGTCCACTGGGCTGTCAGCTATCTCCATCACCTCTACCAACAGGGCTCTGTCCACTGGGCTGTAAGCTATCGCCATCACCTCTACCACCAGGGCTCTGTCCACAAGGCTGTCAGCTATCTCCATCACCTCTACCACCAGGGCTCTGTCCACTGGGCTGTAAGCTATCGCCATCACCTCTACCATTAGGGCTCTGTCCACAAGACTGTAAGCTATCTCCATCACCTCTAGCATGAGGGCTCTGTCCACAAGGCTGTAAGCTATCTCCATCACCTCTACCATTAGGGCTCTGTCTACAAAGCTGTAAGCTGTCTCCATCACCTCTAGCATGAGGGCTCTGCCCACTGGACTGTCAGCTATCTCCATCACCTCTACCACCATGGCTCTGTCCACTGGACTGTCAGCTATCTCCATCACCTCTACCACCATGGCTCTGTCCACTGGACTGTCAGCTATCTCCATCACCTCTACCACCAGGGCTCTGTCCACTGGACTGTCAGCTATCTCCATCACCTCTACCACCAGGGCTCTGTCCACTGGACTGTCAGCTATCTCCATCACCTCTACCACCAGGGCTCTGTCCACTGGGCTGTAAGCTACCTCCATCACCTCTACCATTAGGGCTCTGTCCACTGGGCTGTAAGCTACCTCCATCACCTCTACCACCAGGGCTCTGTCCACTGGACTGTCAGCTATCTCCATCACCTCTACCACCAGGGCTGTGTCCACTGGGCTGTAAGCTACCTCCATCACCTCTACCATTAGGGCTCTGTCCACTGGACTGTCAGCTATCTCCATCACCTCTACCACCAGGGCTCTGTCCACTGGGCTGTAAGCTATCTCCATCACCTCTACCACCAGGGCTCTGTCCACTGGGCTGTAAGCTACCTCCCTCACCTCTGCCATTAGGGCTCTGTCCACTGGACTGTCAGCTATCTCCATTACCTCATAAATATTTCTGTTCTATTTATTGGAGTATAAAGGCTGCTCAAAAAGTAATACCCTACATTTCTTCTCTTATGCCAGAATAAACTTAGTCAAGTGAAAATGTTTAGGTTGAAACACTGATTGTTCTCGCATGTGTGTGCATAATTCCATGGTCGTCCGACTAAGAACGCTGCTCTAGTAATTCATTAAAGTGGCGTCTGTGTGTGACATGAGTTAAAACAACGAGCTGTAATTGAATTCTTGGTGATTGAGAACGAACATCTGGGGAACATTCACAAATGTTTGTGTGCTATATGGAAGTTGTGCAGCCGGTTGGACACTGGGTTCAGAAAGTTTCAGTACAGGCAGTGGAGACCGCTGCATGATTGGCCATGTTCTGGTCGTCCTTCCACAACTACCAGCCCAAACTTGTTATTGGCCATGGTCTCGTCCTTCCACAGCCACCAGCCCAAACTTGTTACTGGCCATGTTCTGGTCGTCCTTCCACAGCTACCAGCCCAAACTTGTTACTGGCCATGGTCTCGTCCTTCCACAGCCACCAGCCCAAACTTGTTACTGGCCATGTTCTGGTCGTCCTTCCACAGCTACCAGCCCAAACTTGTTACTGGCCATGTTCTGGTCGTCCTTCCACAGCTACCAGCCCAAACTTGTTATTGTCCATGGTCTGGTCGTCCTTCCACAGCTACCAGCCCAAACTTGTTATTGTCCATGGTCTGGTCGTCCTTCCACAGCTACCAGCCCAAACTTGTTACTGGCCATGTTCTGGTCGTCCTTCCACAGCCACCAGCCCAAACTTGTTACTGGCCATGTTCTGGTCGTCCTTCCACAGCTACCAGCCCAAACTTGTTACTGGCCATGTTCTGGTCGTCCTTCCACAGCTACCAGCCCAAACTTGTTATTGTCCATGGTCTGGTCGTCCTTCCACAGCTACCAGCCCAAACTTGTTATTGTCCATGGTCTGGTCGTCCTTCCACAGCTACCAGCCCAAACTTGTTATTGTCCATGGTCTGGTCGTCCTTCCACAGCTACCAGCCCAAACTTGTTATTGTCCATGGTCTGGTCGTCCTTCCACAGCTACCAGCCCAAACTTGTTATTGTCCATGGTCTGGTCGTCCTTCCACAGCTACCAGCCCAAACTTGTTATTGGCCATGGTCTCGTCCTTCCACAGCCACCAGCCCAAACTTGTTATTGTCCATGGTCTGGTCGTCCTTCCACAGCTACCAGCCCAAACTTGTTATTGTCCATGGTCTGGTCGTCCTTCCACAGCTACCAGCCCAAACTTGTTATTGTCCATGGTCTGGTCGTCCTTCCACAGCTACCAGCCCAAACTTGTTATTGGCCATGGTCTGGTCGTCCTTCCACAGCTACCAGCCCAAACTTGTTATTGTCCATGGTCTGGTCGTCCTTCCACAGCCACCAGTCTAAACTTGATATTGGCCATGGTCTGGTCGTCCTTCCACAGCCACCAGTCTAAACTTGATATTGGCCATGGTCTGGTCGTCCTTCCACAGCCACCAGTCTAAACTTGATATTGGCCATGGTCTGGTCGTCCTTCCACAGCTACCAGCCCAAACTTGTTATTGGCCATGGTCTCGTCCTTCCACAGCCACCAGTCCAAACCAGAAAAAGAATTTGTAGGGCATAACTCTCTGAGCAACTTTCGTAGAAGGTTCACCAACACATGTTTTGGATCATTACACAACACAGCTTCACTACTATTTGAACTGCGATGTTAAGTTATGTACAAATCTCTTTTATGTAGTAATGCTACCAGTCCCATGAACAATCTTCCTTTGGTTACCTTTTATAATATGCATAGTTGGGTACATTGATCAAATTGTTTACTTCCGTGTGTCGAGTCAAGGAGGTATTCACACTTGTGGTGGAACCTCTTTATTTCACTGACAATATTAGAAACACCTTCACACACACACGCATGCAGAGGAAAGCTTTGATATCTGTTCATTTGTATGTATCCATTTCATAATATCAGACCGCTCTAGGTCTCGGCCACCTCGAAAAGAAGATGCAGCAGGCAAAAGCAGAGATGACGAGAAGTCGCAGAAACAGGACCAGACAGATGAGAGTGGAGAGAAGACACATGATCTGGACGGTGCCAAGGAACATGGCGAGAAGAAGGAGAAAAAGGAGAGAGTTTCGCTGTCCTTCTTCAGTCGTAGTTCTGCTCCGAAACAGGCCTCGAAGGAAGCTGGATCCAAGAAAGATGCTACTCCCATCATCAGGGTAGGAATATGTGGACTTCGCGATGTATGTTGTGTGATTGTGTGTCTTTGTGAACTTAGGAATGTATGTTGTGTGATTGTGTGTCTTTGTGAACTTAGGGATGTATGCTGTGTGATTGTCTTTGTGAACTTAGTGATGCATGGTGTGTGATTGTCTTTGTGAACTTAGTGATGCATGGTGTGTGATTGTCAGAACTTAGTGATGCATGGTGTGTGATTGTCTTTGTCAACTTAGTGATGCATGGTGTGTGATTGTCTTTGTGAACTTAGTGATACATGCTGTGTGATTGTCTTTGTGAACTTAGTGATACATGCTGTGTGATTGTCTTTGTGAACTTAGTGATGCATGGTGTGTGATTGTCAGAACTTAGTGATGCATGGTGTGTGATTGTCTTTGTGAACTTAGTGATGCATGGTGTGTGATTGTCTTTGTGAACTTAGTGATGCATGCTGTGTGATTGTCTTTGTGAACTTAGTGATGCATGCTGTGTGATTGTCAGAACTTAGTGATGCATGCTGTGTGATTGTCTTTGTGAACTTAATGATGCATGCTGTGTGATTGTCTTTGTGAACTTAGTGATACATGCTGTGTGATTGTCTTTGTGAACTTAGTGATACATGCTGTGTGATTGTCTTTGTGAACTTAGTGATGCATGCTGTGTGATTGTCTTTGTGAACTTAGTGATACATGCTGTGTGATTGTCTTTGTGAACTTAGTGATGCATGCTGTGTGATTGTCTTTGTGAACTTAGTGATACATGCTGTGTGATTGTCTTTGTGAACTTAGTGATACATGCTGTGTGATTGTCTTTGTGAACTTAGTGATACATGCTGTGTGATTGTCTTTGTGAACTTAGTGATGCATATTGTCAGAACTTAGTGATGCATGCTGTGTGATTGTCTTTGTGAACTTAGTGATGCATGCTGTGGGATTGTCAGAACTTAGTGATGCATGCTGTGTGATTGTCTTTGTGAACTTAGTGATGCATGCTGTGGGATTGTCAGAACTTAGTGATGCATGCTGTGGGATTGTCAGAACTTAGTGATGCATGCTGTGTGATTGTCTTTGGGAACTTAGTGATACATGCTGTGGGATTGTCTTTGTGAACTTAGTGATGCATGGATGGGTGATTGTCTTTGACAACTTTAGAATCATATTGTTTGTATGAGAACTGTTGAGAACTGATATTACTGTACTTCACAACACACAAGTATTATCCATGTACAGTTATCTGTGGATTGTGTTGGATGAGCAATAAGTGTTGTTGAATGTAAGTTCTGCCTATCTATTGAAATCATTGCAACGTTTAATGTTGAAATCTGTGTTAAAGCTGCAACCAAGGGCAGTAATAAGTCCTTCCACTTGTATGGGAGTATCAACTGTTTGTAGATTATTGTTGAGATGGATACATGCTAGACAAACAACTAGTTATAGAAGTACTATGAATTTAGTTTCATATTATTTGCTGTTGGTTGACTAGTTTCAGCTAGATTTAACTTGACAGGACAACACAATTTCAGATTGAGTTTTCTGACGAAGCAGACCTGGACGGAGCTGTTGGACCTCAGGTTATTGTGGTTAGCTTGATTACTTCCCCTGAACTCACGAGTTTATCAAACAGTCTAGAGCCAGCAGACAAAATATATTTAGATGGGGAGTGAACTGTAACCAGAGCAGCCATTGTGATGGCAGTCAAATATTTGTTAGCACTCAGAAAATATGTGTACAGATATAAAGTTATAGACACTTTGGTGGAACTGCAGAAAATATGTGTACAGATATAAAGTAATAGACACTGGTGGAACTGCAGAAAATATGTGTACAGATATAAAGTAATAGACACTTTGGTGGAACTGCAGAAAATATGTGTACAGATATAAAGTAATAGACACTTTGGTGGAACTGCAGAAAATATGTGTACAGATATAAAGTTATAGACACTTTGGTGGAACTGCAGAAAATATGTGTACAGATATAAAGTTATAGACACTTTGGTGGAACTGCAGAAAATATGTGTACAGATATAAAGTTATAGACACTTTGGTGGAACTGCAGAAAATATGTATACAGATATAAAGTTATAGACACTTTGGTGGATCTGTTCATCTGTCAAAGTCAGTTTATATTTACTATAGTTACAATTAAAACCCTTTCTAATGAAGAAGTCCAGCACAAGTCATGGCTTGTGAACAAGGTGACAAGACCGTTTCTCTCCTCTTCTTACCTCACACTCTGCTATATTTTACTCTGTCCAACATTCACACTCTTACACAGCTTTCATACGCGCCTTCAGGGTGAGGCCCTTCCATTGCACTTTGGTTGGGTTGACCTCTGAGAGCGGCCCGACTATCATGTGTACACACATGCAGACACATGCATCCAAGCACTGGTTAATACGTCCTGATATCACTTAAAAGACATTGCACTTTGGTTGGGTTGACCTCTGATAGCGGCCAGACTATCATAGGTACACATATGCACATACACGCATGTTAGGTGTACGGTGTATGTTTTCAGTTCTGTTAGGTGTACAGTGTATGTTTTATGTTAGTTGTACAGTGTATGTTTTCTGTTCTGTTAGGTATACAGTGTATGTTTTCTGTTAGGTGTACAGTGTATGTTTTCTGTTAGGTGTACAGTGCATGTTTTCAGTTCTGTTAGGTGTACAGTGTATGTTTTATGTTAAGTGTACTGTGTATGTTTTCAGTTCTGTTAGGTGTACAGTGCATGTTTTCTGTTCTGTTAGATGTACAGTGTATGTTTGCTGTTAGTTGTACATTGTATGTTTTATGTTCTGTTAAGTGTACATTGAATGTTTTATGTTCTGTTAGGTGAACAATGTTTTCGTTTCTGTTAAGTGTGCGTGTTTTCCGAGTGTTTATAAAAATATTATGACAACTCAGTTAGACCATGGTAAGGAATTACTAGCAGATTAGTTTCATTTTTGGGGAGTAAATACATGATGATTGAAGGGAGCTGTGTCGAGTTTCCTGGTCTATTTGATTAGGCTTTAGTTTGTGTTTGAGCAACTCGTGAGTTCCTGTCACCACACAATCCATTCCTTACAGGTTTTCTCACAATTTGTTATATTAGAAACAATTTGTGTGAATAGTGTGATAGGAGAGTTGGCATTGCTAGTTCAAAGATGCAAGAAGGCTTGTAGCAGTCACTGCCATTGGGGATGACGTGTTATAGATTTCACGTTATGAGGTCTTACATTTTTGTTAGATGGGTTGATGTCATGTACAAGATTTTAACTGTTTATTTGGTGGAGTGACCAGTTTCCTGCCTGTACGAGGTCTCGCCTTTTTGTTAAGTGAAGTGACGTCCCATCTGAAGTCTCACCTTTTTGTTAGGGGAGGTGATGTTCTGTGTGAAGTCTCATCTTTTTGTAAGGGGAGGTGATGTTCTGGCTGTAGTTACCATTTTGTTAGGTGAGGGGATGTCCTGTGTGAAGTCTCACCTTTTTGTTAGGTGGGGTGACATCCTGTGTGAAGTCTCACCTTTTTGTTAGGTGAGGTGACATCCTGTGTGAAGCCTCACCTTTTTGTTAGGTGAGGTGATATCCTGTGTGAAGCCTCACCTTTTTGTTAGGTGAGGTGACATCCTGTGTGAAGTCTCACCTTTTTGTTAGGTGAGGTGACATCCTGTGTGAAGCCTCACCTTTTTGTTAGGTGGGGTCAACAGTTTCCACAAGAAGATGTTATTGAATGAATTATGCTCTGTTGTAGATTGGAGATGGATCATAACTAATGTAAATATGGCTGGTCTAACAGTTACATCTGAACTGGTTGTAAATCTGCTTGCTCTACATACGCTTTGCTTGTATGTGCACAGAGAAGAAAATTATTTGATTGAATGTGAGTCCTGAACAATGGATAAACAAGTGGAGAAATGACATACAGCCATAGACATGTGGGATTCGAGATTCAATGAAGGGACCAAGTATACTATAGGAAAATAATATTTAGTGATCACTGATAACCAACATTTAATAAAACGCACAGTCACACATAGTCAGACAGAAGGGCATGAATACCTTGTGACTGCAGGCAAGGTTCACTTCACACATAAGTCAGGCAGGAGGGCCTGGATACCTTGTGACTGCAGCAAGGTTCACTTCACACATAAGTCAGGCAGGAGGGCCTGGATACCTTGTGACTGCAGCAAGGTTCACTTCACACATAAGTCAGGCAGGAGGGCCTTGTGACTGCAGGCAAGGTTCACTTCACACATAAGTCAAGCAGAAGGACCTGGATACCTTGTGACTGCAGGCAAGGTTCACTTCACACATAAGTCAGGCAGGAAGGGATGTGGATGTCATTGTCACGTGGCATGACACCTCATGATGATAGCAGTAAATGATTGGATTTGTTGATTGTTTTTTTGTAGTTTTTGAGTGTGCTTTGTTTGTAGTTGATATCTTTCTTTGCTGCTTATGTTTGTTGATGGTCTAGCACATATCGTCTCCACCAGAAGTAAGTCCTGCTAGCCCCATGGGACTTCACAGACTCTAAGAAATCCTAGCATAACGTTTATTAGGTTTTATTTCTCAAGTGGTTTCCTGTTTTAGGGACAGAGATGAGAATGGGGTCACTGCTACACTGAGAGCAGGTCGTAAGAGGCGACTTGCAGTGGAAACTGTCCCATATAGAGTAAAATACTGACAGAGATGAGAATGGGATCACTGCTACACTGAGAGCAGGTCGTAAGAGGCGACTAGCAGTGTAGAAGACTCCCAACTTATGGGGTACATACTCCACCATTCTCGTCAATTACCTGGTGAGTGGAATAGTCTTTAGGCCTGAAAGTAAGCACTGAAGAAATAACTCAAATATGGCACCAAACAGATGAGAGAATAACTCATTTGTTCAGTGATCAGAAGAAGAAGAAAGAGAAAACAAGAGGAAGAAGACGAATGGGCTTGTATGCTACATATTGTATGAGCATGTCGCTTTAGCCTACTTCTCTTTGTCTGCAATTTCTGCTTTCTTGTTCTCCATTTTTGAGAATGAGATCCCTGAAATGACAGAATGAGATCCCTGAAATGACAGAATGAGATCCCTGAAGTGACAGAATGAGATCCCTGAAATGACAGAATGAGATCCCTGAAGTGACAGAATGAGATCCCTGAAATGACAGAATGAGATCCCTGAAATGACAGAATGAGATCCCTGAAATGACAGAATGAGATCCCCAAAATGACAGAATGAAATCTCTGAAATGACAGAATGAGATCCCTGAATTGACAGAATGAAATATCTGAAATGAAGTAAGAAAATCCATGGAATGAAAGAATTGTCGTCCATGTTGATAAACCCCTTCTGAGAGAAATATGAGAGTTGAATGAACCAGTTGATGTTCTATGCACGTCCACATATTTTCAGTTTATTCTTGTCATGTCTGCCCAGTCAGTCTCCTAAGTTTGCCTGAATGTCGTTGCATCATGCTCACCTGTT
Organism: Ariolimax columbianus; assembly: GCA_036924085.1. Taxonomy (NCBI): domain Eukaryota; kingdom Metazoa; phylum Mollusca; class Gastropoda; order Stylommatophora; family Arionidae; genus Ariolimax; species Ariolimax columbianus. The sequence continues at coordinate 42,101,051 of JAVGWX010000023.1, read as the reverse complement.
CAATTATGTTTTACGCCCACCTCAGCTACTTTCGCCACGGAAAGCCTACTCCACCAGCAACCTGGCGACCATGAAGAAGGTTTGCATTTAAGGCTTTGTTTTATGGGCTGTTGGTTTCAGGATGGAATGAAAATTGTAATTCGAAAGTTTTGGGCTAGAGTTTTATTTTCTTGTTTGTTGGAAACCATTACATCTTATTCTATATATTGTGTTATTTGTGTCTTAACTCTTTACAGTCTAGATGAATTTATTAGATTCGGGCCTTAACTCTTTACAGTCTAACCAAATTTATTAGATTCGGGCCTTAACTCTTTACAGTCTGACCTAATTGATTAGATTCGGGCCTTAACTCTTTACAATCTGACCTAATTGATTAGATATGGGCCTTAACTCTTTACAGTCTGGCCTAATTGATTAGATATGTGTCTTAACTCAGTCTGGCCTAATTGATTAGATATGGGTTTTAACTCAGTCTGGCCTAATTGATTAGATATGGGTCTTAACTCTTTACAGTCTGGTCTAATTGATTAGATATGGGTCTTAACTCAGTCTAGCCTAATTGATTAGATGTGGATCTTAACTCAGTCTGGCCTAATTGATTAGATATGGGCCTTAACTCTTTACAGTCTGGCCTAATTGATTAGATATGGGTCTTAACTCAGTCTGACCTAATTGATTTAGATATGGGTCTTAACCCTACCAGACCTAAGGCCCTGAACCCAACTGTCCCCCATTCCTGGGTTCCAGAGCATTAAAGAGAAAAAAATAACATGATATAGAAAAATGTTAGTTACATGCAAACAAGTGGTTAGAATGAGATGTAACTTGGAGACATTGTAGAAAATAGGTTTACCTTTCATCTAGCGTCAATATTCCACCTTTGTGTGCCAATCCACCCAGCAAAAGGCAAAGAATCTGTCTCGAGTCATAACATTTCAAAATCCGGGAGTAAACACAACAAAGAGCCCTCATTTGTCCAATAATCCTGATAGCTGGGCTTTATACATGAGTATTCCATATAGATCCTCAGTCCAAGAAAAGCCTTCATCTCATCACTCGAGCTCTCACTGTCTGTTTCACTTGAACAGAGTCTGAATCAACCAAATTATTGATCACCTGTTGGACTGTCATAAGCCTAGACTTACTTTGCTTTCCTGTTGAAGTGCTTGGTTCATCAGCCGTTATTTTCATTGTCAATTTTCCGAATTTGTTCACGTTAAACCCCACAAAATCAATTCAAACATGGGGGCAGCCATTTGCAATGACTAATCACGAGGATTGACCACGATTGGTTGGTTATTTTTAGATTCTGACGCATTTTATGACGTACTATCCAAAGTACCGAAAATTAGGTACAGCGGTTTAGCGGCAGTTAAGGAAATTACCGAAAAACGGGTACAGCGGTCTGGTAGTGTTAACTCAGTCTGGCCTAATTGATTAGATATAGGCCTTAAGTCTTTACAGTCTGGCTTAATTGATTAGATATGGGCCTTAAGTCTTTACAGTCTGGCCTAATTGATTAGATATGGGCCTTAAGTCTTTACAGTCTGGCCTAATTGATTAGATATGGGCCTTAAGTCTTTACAGTCTGGCTTAATGGATTAGATGTGGAAGAAAAAAAATCCTCAAGCAAGTCTACACTGGTGCAATCAGTCTAATTATGGAATATGTCTCAGGTACTTGGTCAACAGCGGCCAAAACAAACACAGGAAAACTAGACTGAGTCCAAAATATGGGTCTCAGAATTACCCTTGGGGTATTGAAAAGCACTTCAATTACAGAGCTGGGTAAAACATCAAATATTTAGCCCCTCTAGATTAAGGAGAAAATATAAATGCCTTACTCAGTTTGAAAAACTAAAGAGGTCACCTGATCATCCTCTGCACCAGAAGTTCCAAGAGAGAACAAAAAACAGTCTACTAAGGAAAAGCCCCAGCCACATGGCCAGAGAAATCCACAGATAACATAACAGACATCCTTGAAGATGAAACAAAAAAAGGGTGAAGTACTCATTTCAGAACCTTGGACACGGAGCCAGGATCGGTCCAAAATAATCATGGAGGTTCCAGGGTCAACAAAGATTGGTAAGCAGTCGGCAACAGAATAAAAAATTCACGTTCTGCAGGAGCTCAAGAGACAGTACTCTAGCAACTCTTGGACACATGTGTACACAGATGGATCGGCCTCGGTGAGCAATAAAAGGGGAGGCAGTGGATTCTACATCGCACACTCCAATGGTGACATAGAAAATCACTCCAGACCTGTACCAAATTCAGAGCTGAAGCAAGAGCTGTTCATGCAGCAACCCAGATTCTTATCAGTCAAAACATAACTACAAGGAAAACAGTCATTCTAACAGACTTCAGGCGTGTACTTCAAGCCATCTCAAGCCACAAACAAGACAGACTCCAGGCGTGTACACCAAGCCATCTCCTGCCACAAACAAGATAGACTCCAGGAGTGTACTCCAAGCCATCTCAAGCCACAAACAAGATAGACTCCAGGTGTGTACTCCAAGCCATCTCCAGCCACAAACAAGATAGACTCCAGGCGTGTACTCCAAGCCATCTCCAGCCACAAACAAGATAGACTCCAGGAGTGTACTCCAAGCCATCTCAAGCCACAAACAAGATAGACTCCAGGCGTGTACTCCAAGCCATCTCCAGCCACAAACAAGATAGACTCCAGGAGTGTACTCCAAGCCATCTCAAGCCACAAACAAGATAGACTCTCACATGAAATAAAATACAACATAGGATTGCTGTCTCAAAAAGATTTAGTCCTTCAATGGATTCTGACCCACTGTGGGATCCCTGGAAACAAGAAAGCAGATCAGCTAGCAAAAGCCGGAAGTGGCGTCACACAGACTCCTCATCCACAGAGCTACAAAGAAGCAAAGACACCCATCAAACGATCTATGAGGACAGAATGGAGAAACCAGCACAAAGAATACAAGCCAGAAAATGACAGTATAGACAAACTTGGCAGTCTTGACCAAACAAAGATATTCAGACTCAGAACGGAACATTGTAGACTCTAGGCCCACCTCCACAGAATGGGTCTCAGAGACACCGCCACGTGCGATTGTGGAGCACCCAAGCAAACACCAGAACTTATTCTACAGGACTGCCCTACCTATGAAGACCAAAGAGAGGCAGTCTGGCCTGGGGGAGCGACCATGCTTGAAAAGTTGTGGGGGGACTGGCTAAGACCTGAAATGTACAGTCTTCTTCACTAATATTACCAAACTAGAAACATAGCATCAGTTGATCGATGAAGAAGAAGAAGAAGATTAGGATTGGGTCTTTAGACGACATAAACCTAGTCAACTGAGCTGGACTGTGATGGGTTAAGGGCTCTAACAAATTATAAAAACTGAAATAGTTAACAATGGCACTTGTTCATGTAATTGTTATTGTTAATTAATTACTGTTTATAAACCAAATTATTAGTATGGAAGGGCAGAGGAAGACATGAACGAGGAGAGGTAGGCATGGAAAGAAAGAGGTAGACATGGATGGTAAGAAGTAGACATGGATGGTAAGAAGTAGACATGGATGGGGAAAGGTAGGCATAGAAGGGAGAGGTGGGGAAAATGAGAGGTGCATAGAAGGGGAGGGGTAGGCATGGAAAGGGAGGGGTGGGGAAGAGGAGAGGCGTGAATGGAAAGGGAGGGGTGGGGAAGAGGAGAGGCGTGAATATAAAAAGGAGGGGTGGGGAAGAGGAGAGGCGTTAATGGAAAGGGAGGGGTGGGGAAGAGGAGAGGCGTGAATGGAAAGGGAGGGGTGGGGAAGAGGAGAGGCGGGAATGGAAAGGGAGGGGTAGGGAAGAGGAGAGGCGTGAATGGAAAGGGAGGGGTGGGGAAGAGGAGAGGCGTGAATGGAAAGGGAGGGGTGGGGAAGAGGAGAGGCATGAATATAAAAAGGAGGGGTGGGGAAGAGGAGAGGCGTTAATGGAAAGGGAGGGGTAGGGAAGAGGAGAGGCGTGAATGGAAAGGGAGGGGTGGGGAAGAGGAGAGGCGTGAATGGAAAGGGAGGGGTGGGGAAGAGGAGAGACGTGAATGGAAAGGGAGGGGTGGGGAAGAGGAGAGGCGTGAATGGAAAGGGAGGGGTGGGGAAGAGGAGAGGCGTGAATGGAAAGGGAGGGGTGGGGAAGAGGAGAGGCGTGAATGGAAAGGGAGGGGTAGACACATAGGGGGATAGGAAGATATGGAAGGGATAGTGTAGACATTTGAGGGAAAAGTCAGACATAGAGGGGATATGGAGACATGGAAGAGAAGAAGCAGACATAGAGGGGATATGGAGACATGGAAGAGAAGAAGCAGACATGTAGGAGAAGGGCAAACACAGTTAATGTTTTTTTAATCAGACCATCTTTCAGAGTTAATGCTGACAATCTCACTCGATTGTACTGTCCAAGTTACATGTCCCCAGGTTAAGGCAGTGAATCAAATACTATCCAAGTTACATGTCCCCAGGTTAAGGCAGTGAATCAAATACTGTCCAAGTTACATGGCCCCAGGTTAAGGCAGTGAATCAAATACTGTCCAAGTTACATGTCCCCAGGTTAAGGCAGTGAATCAAATACTGTCCAAGTTACATGGCCCCAGGTTAAGGCAGTGAATCAAATACTGTCCAAGTTACATGGCCCTAGGTTAAGGCAGTGAATCAAATACTGTCCAAGTTACATGGCCCCAGGTTAAGGCAGTGAATCAAATACTGTCCAAGTTACATGGCCCTAGGTTAAGGCAGTGAATCAAATACTGTCCAAGTTACATGGCCCTAGGTTAAGGCAGTGAATCAAATACTGTCCAAGTTACATGGCCCTAGGTTAAGGCAGTGAAGCATATACTGTCCAAGTTACATGGCCCTAGGTTAAGGCAGTGAATCAAATACTGTCCAAGTTACATGGCCCTAGGTTAAGGCAGTGAATCAAATACATTTAGACATAAAAACAAATATGGCCAGTGAGAAAAATAAGAAACAGTAGAAGACAGAGAATGCCAATGTTGATGAAATCCTAACCTACCTGGCAGTTTGTTTACCCACCATCATCACTCGTATATTCTGGCTGATTTTTTACTCACGGAAATTATCGGTTTTGTTAACCCCATTGCTTTTTTGTTTCTGCTTTTTGCAGGTTTATAACAAAATATCTATATTTTATATGTAGACACATTTCCCTCTCTCCCTCCCTCCCTAGGGCACCCTACCTGGGAGGAAATAATAGGGCCATTTATCATGTAAATTGCTACAGAAACCACGACTGTAGAAGTACACAAAGTGTTTTCGTCTGGCCCACACGTAATAACTAACTTTTGCCTGGTCCACATGTATAAACTAACTTTGGCCTGGCCCACATGTATAAACTAACTTTGGCCTGGCCCACGTGTATAAACTAACTTTGGCCTGGCCCACGTGTATAAACTAACTTTGGCCTGGCCCACGTGTATAAACTAACTTTGGCCTGGCCCACATGTATAAACTAACTTTGGCCTGGCCCACATGTATAAACTAACTTTGGCCTGGCCCACATGTATAAACTAACTTTGGCCTGGCCCACATGTATAAACTAACTTTGGCCTGGCCCACATGTATAAACTAACTTTAACCTGGCCCACATGTATAAACTAACTACAGAAAGTAATGGCAACCTACTGTACTGCACACTCGCCAAGAAACTTATGACAGCCAAATATATATACACGTGTGAACGTACATACGTTCATGCACCCATACACACTCATCCAGCTAAATTCAATGACTAGGTTTCTATTTTACCCCAATGGAACAAAAAAAACACAATTTCCCAGGGTTGGAATCCGTGACACCTGATTATCAGACCCATTCCCTAACTGCTCAGCCATCCATACCTCATTTATTGTGTATTGCTTCTGCTGTTCTTTGTTTGCTTCTGTTTTTACTGGCATGCTCCAATTACCAGCTGTTTGGGATATGTAATAACAATGTGTTGCTTGGCTTTATGTCAGCGTGTGAAAAGAGTTGCGCTGACTTTCATTGATTCCTTGACCTGCTGCCTTAGTTCACGAAGGGACATTATGGCTGTCTGAAAGTCATTATGACTTATACTTAGTTTAGGGCTATGACTAATGTCAAGCTCATCCTGTGATATGGTTGAGAAACATGGCATGTGACTAACAGTATCACATGCAGACCGTAGACCTTCTCTAACAGTATCACATCCAGATTGTAGACCTTCACTAACAGTATCACATCCCAGACTGTAGACCTTCACTAACAGTATCACATCCAGACACTAGACCTTCACTAACAGTATCACATCCAGACTGTAGACCTTCACTAACAGTATCACATCCAGACTGTAGACTTTTACTAACAGTATCACATCCCAGACTGTAGACCTTCACTAACAGTATCACATCCAGACTGTAGACCTTCACTAACAGTATCACATCCTGACTGTAGACCTTCACTAACAGTATCACATCCAGACTGTAGACCTTCACTAACAGTATCACATCCAGACTAGACCTTCACTAACAGTATCACATCCAGACTGTTGACCTTCTTTAACAGTATCACATCCAGACTGTAGACCTTCTTTAACAGTATCACATCCAGACTGTAGACCTTCTTTAACAGTTTCACATCCAGACTGTAGACCTTCTTTAACAGTATTACATCCTGACTGTAGACTTTCACTAACAGAATCACATCCAGACTGTAGACCTTCACTAACAGTATCACATCCAGACTGTAGACCTTCTTTAACAGTATCACGTCCAGACTGTAGACTTTCACTAACAGTATGACATTCAGACTGTAGACCTTCACTAACAGTATCACATCCCAGTCTGTAGACCTTCACTAACAGTATCATATCCAAACTGTAGAATTTCACTAACAGTATCACATCCAGACTGTAGGCCTTCACTAACAGTATCACATCCCAGTCTGTAGACCTTCACTAACAGTATCATATCCAGACTGTAGACCTTCACTAACAGTATCACATCCAGACTGTAGACCTTCACTAACAGTATGACATCCAGACTGTTGACCTTCACTAATAGTATCACATCCAGACTGTAGACCTTCACCCACATATGTCACTTTCTGCGACCTGGCAATAGCAAACAAAGATCTGTGTGAAACAAGATGACAACGACCGATACAGGGAGGGAGTGGGGAGAAGGAGTGTGGGGAGAGGGAGTGGGGGAGAGAGAAGGACAGAAAGGGGGGGGGAGTGGGAGAAAGAGATGATGGGAGGGGGAGAGAGTGGGGATGGATAGGACACACCCTGAGAAAGAAGTGCAGCAATATTACCAGACATGCACTGAATTGGAACCCACAGAGAGAGAGAGAGAGGTGGGTGGGGAGGCTGACATCTGGTGAAGAACAGTGGAAGAGGAAGTCAGGTCAGCTGGAGTGTTGTGGATGGAACTTGAAGACGATCGCTCAGGATTAGAGCAGATGGAAAGCATCTGTTGTGGCCCTTGCTCCAGGGCGACCTGGATAGATGGATGAAAAATAATGATGACTGTGACTGAATGTTGGACTCGGCTGACTGACAGTGTTATAACTTCAAGGTTAACAGTTTCACTTCTCTCACATCCTGCAGGTAGCTTCACCACCTGTTTAGTTAGATGACTGAAGCCCACCACCTGTAGGTAGCTTCACCACCTGTTTAGTTAGAGGACTGACACTCACCACCTGTTTAGTTAGAGGACTGACACTCACCACCTGTTTAATTAGATTGACACTCACCACCTGTTTAGTTAGAGGACTGACACTCACCACCTGTTTAATTAGATTGACACTCACCACCTGTTTAGTTAGAGGACTGACACTCACCACCTGTTTAGTTAGAGGACTGACACTCATCACCTGTTTAGTTAGATTGACACTCACCACCTGTTTAGTTAGAGGACTGACACTCACCACCTGTTTAGTTAGAGGACTGACACTCATCACCTGTTTAGTTAGAGGACTGACACTCACCACCTGTTTAGTTAGAGGACTGACACTCACCACCTGTTTAGTTAGAGGACTGACACTCACCACCTGTGTAGTTAGAGGACTGACACTCACCACCTGTTTAGTTAGAGGACTGACACTCACCACCTGTTTAGTTAGATTGACACTCACCACCTGTTTAGTTAGAGGACTGACACTCACCACCTGTTTAGTTAGAGGACTGACACTCACCACCTGTTTAGTTAGAGGACTGACACTCACCACCTGTTTAGTTAGATTGACACTCACCACCTGTTTAGTTAGAGGACTGACACTCACCACCTGTTTAGTTAGAGGACTGACACTCACCACCTGTTTAGTTAGAGGATTGACACTCACCACCTGTTTAGTTAGATGACTGACACTCACTACCTGTTTAGTTGATGACTGACACTTAGCACATGTTTAATCAGATGACTGACTCTTAGCACATGTTTCGTCAGATGACTGAAGCTCAGCATCTGTTTAGTCAGATGACTGAAGCTCAGCATCTGTTTAGTCAGATGACTCAAGCTCTGCACCTGTTTAGTCAGATAACTCAAGCTCTGCACATGTTTAGTCAGATGACTCAAGCTCTGCATCTGTTTAGTCAGATGACTCAAGCTCTGCACCTGTTTAGTCAGATGACTCAAGCTCTGCACCTGTTTAGTCAGATGGCTGAGTCATATGGTTATCAAATTGTTTCCTTTGATTGACTAATGATGAGTATTTGTAACAATAAATTTAATTAGATTAGCTGAGATTATTCAAAGATTGCTTTAAAATGTATATATTTTTATGAAATAGTATACATTTTAAAAATATATGTACTTGGAGAAGCTATTTCAGATTGTCTTAATACTTACTAATAAATGAATGACCTAATTTCAGTGGTTTTTTTCTGTCTAATGGAGTAGCTCAATTAGGATGTATTTATGTCTTACTGTAGTCAGTGAGACCTGTCTTGGACCAATATTTAACTTAGTAAGTCTGTGTGGTCTGTCTAGGACCAATAGTTAACTTAGTCAGTCAGTAAGACCTGTTTTGGTCCAATAATTAACTTTGTCAGTAGGTCTGGGACCTGTCTTGGACCAATATTTAACTTAGCAAGTCTGTAGCCTGTCTTGGGCCAATATTTAACTTAGTCAGCAAGTCTGTAGCCTGTCTTGGTTCAATATTTAACTTAGCAAGTCTGTAGCCTGTCTTGAACCAATATTTAAATAAGGCAGCAAGTCTATAGCCTGTCAAGTCTGTAGCCTGTCTTGAACCAATATTTAACTTAGTCAGCAAGTCTGTAGCCTGTCAAGTCTGTAGCCTGTCAAGTTATACCCTGTCAAGTCTGTAGCCTTTCTTGTTTGTAGCCTGTCTAGTCTGTAGCCTGTCAAGTCTGTAGCCTGTCAAGTCTGTAGCCTGTCAAGTCTGTGCCCTGTCAAGTCTGTAGCCTTTCTTGTTTGTAGCCTGTCAAGTCTGTAGCCTGTTAAGTCTGTAGCCTGTCAAGTCTGTAGCCTGTCAAGTCTGTACCCTGTCAAGTCTGTAGCCTTTCTTGTTTGTAGCCTGTCAAGTCTGTAGCCTGTCAAGTCTGTAGCCTGTCAAGTCTGTACCCTGTCAAGTCTGTACCCTGTCAAGTCTGTAGCCTTTCTTGTTTGTAGCCCGTCAAGTCTATAGCCTGTCAAGTCTGTAGCCTGTCAAGTCTGTAGCCTGTCTTGTTTGTAGCCTAGCAGGTCTGTAGCCTGTTAAGTCTGTAGCCTGTCTAGTCTGTAGTCTGTCTAGTCTGTAGAGCCTGTCTTGAACCAATATTGAACTTCCTTGACTCTTTTTGTATGCAGAGATCTTCACTGCGAGAGAAGCAGTCTCCAACAAATACCAAGGATTCTGGACCTAAGACTGGACCCTCTGCACACCGCGGCTCAACACCCACAAGTGTGGGCCCTTCGCCAGCCTTACCTGGTGCTGCAATTAGGGCGACCTCGCCAGCCCGGAAGGAAGCTGACAAGCATGCGGTCAGGATGGCATCTCCTATCCAAAAGGGAGGAGAAAGATCAACAACCCCTACACCTTTCATTACCCCACCTCCTTCTGCCACCTCTACCCCAGTAGTTCCATCCCCAGCCACCCTTGTCACCAGCTCCAGTGCTACGACCTTGCAGTCTCTAACCACTAGTACATCAGATGATGGCACCATTGTGTCACGGGCTGCTGGTGGGCCAGCACAAGATATCTCCGCAGACGAATACAAAGCTCGGCTTGCAGAGAAGAGGAGGCAAGCCAGGGAGAAGGCAGAAAAGGAGGCAGAAGAAGAGAGAAGACGACAGGAGGAAGCCAGGTGGGTTTGTATTTTATTTGTCTTAAATGTGATCATCGTCTGGCAATCAGTTCCTTCCACAACTAGCTACCCTTTGACCATTTCACCACTTTCTTTTACTCTGTTCTTCTTTTCCGTCCGTTCTCAAACTCCCTCTACCAAGTTCTGAAAAGGACTTTGCAAGTAGGACGTAGTCTGGAGAATGGGATGCGTTGTGTCGTAGTTTACAGCTTGACTGCAATATTTGCATCTTTCAGTCTGACACATCTGACTTCAGCAAGCATGTTTGAGTACCGGGTTAGCCTTTTTCTCTTCAATCCCTTCTCTTTAGCCAGTCTGCCCTGTTGCAGCCTGTTATCCAGGATCACTGTGTGGAGGTGCAGAAGGCTCTTGGCAGTTCTGGGTCGCTGGCCCTGACACTAGCAGTCAGCTTTGGGTCGCTGACAGTCAGCTTTGGGTTGCTGGCAGTCAGCTTTGGGTCGCTGGCAGTCAGCTTTGGGTCACTGGCAGTCAGCTTTGGGTTGCTGGCAGTCAGCTTTGGGTCGCTGGCAGTCAGCTTTGGGTCGCTGACAGTCAGCTTTGGGTCACTGGCAGTCAGCTTTGGGTTGCTGGCAGTCAGCTTTGGGTCACTGGCAGTCAACTTTGGGTTGCTGGCCCTGACACTGGCAGTCAGCCTTGGGTTGCTGGCCCTGACACTGGCAGTCAGCTTTGGGTTGCTGGCCCTGACACTGGCAGTCAGCTTTGGGATGCTGGCCCTGACACTGGCAGTCAGCTTTGGGTCACTGGCAGTCAGCTTTGGGTTGCTGGCCCTGACACTGGCAGTCAGCCGTGGGATGCTGGCCCTGACACTGGCAGTCAGCCGTGTGTCGCTGACCTCTACTTCTCATTCACTGCCTTCTTCAATTTTTTTCATATGTTTTCTTGTAACATATCTTCAATCAATCAATCAATCAATCAATCAATCAATAAATCAATCCTCATCACTCCTCTCAATGCATAGACCATTGACCACACTACGCCAGTATACGTGGTCCTGGCCTACTCTTTCTCTCCAGGTGTAGTCATTTAATCAAAGTTCCCTATCATATTCTCTTCTCCACGTATGTTTTGGTCTACCTTTCTGTCTGTTCGTTGAGGATTCTGCGGCTGTATTGGATGCTGCCATTCTCACCGTGTCCTTTCCAGCTCCAATTTCTTCTCTTAATTTGCTGTTGCTGGCTCCATTTACATATATAGTCTTAGCACTTTGTAGCTATCCAAGGTGGTTGTTGTTGTTGTTGTTGTTGTTGTCGTCGTCGTCGTCGTCGTCGTCGTCGCCGCCGCCGCCGCCGCTGCTGCTGCAGCGTGTTGATGAAGGTGGGCCGGGGTCCTCCAGATGGTTGTGCTATGCTTGGCTGCATCTGCATGTCGCTTAGTACTATGGGGATCACATTGATCCCTCACCTTGTTAGCCTGGTTGTCACGAAAACAACCCGTTTCCAGGGAGGGCTACGAGGAAGTCGAGGTGAGGGGATTGGCCAGAATATTTGACCTGACCCTGACTCACATGTCTGATCAGTATGTTGTGCTTGACCAGACGTTAGTTTTCCACCCCAACTATCCAAGGTATGCATATCATTTGTTAACCGGAACCACATTTCTGGTACTGCCAGTGATTTCTCTGTCTGCTCATTCATTGTCCATGACTGACATTCGTAAAACAATATTCTCTACATAACACTCTCCGACCTTCATTGCCAGGTACCTGTTGGTTAGTATGTTTTGTGTGTCCAGGAGCTGGCTACCTAATGTGGGTACCATTCTGATGTTGATTTCTGTTGTACATCTCCCATCATCCGTTAGATGGGTCCCATTTGTGTAAATGTTCTTGTTGGTTTGAAGATCTATCCATCGGAGATTCATTCGGGGGTCTAAGGGTTGTCAGCTTGGTTTACAATACCAACGTACCAGGTTCGAATCACTTCGTGTTTAGTTTGATATACCGGGCATGTTGGTTTAACATAAGATTTATAAGAGTTCTTAATTTTCTGTTAAACATCTGAAATGTTGAACCAGCTAAGGACAACACATGACTTGCTTTAGCGCCGTCTTGTGTGCCTATCACTTAGGCAACAATGCCAGATAGGCCTACACAACAGTGACATCTGGGCATTGTCAAATATCATGGATGTCATCCATCATGCCAACAACTTCAAGCATTGCTGGGAAGGCCATTTAGTCAGAAGGAAAGACGAACGCTGGAGGACAGCAACCACTCTGGGGTACCCACACGACAAAAATAAAAGACCAACTGGCAGACCCCCATCTAGATGGCAAGATTCGCTCGAGCAGCAGAACACTCGCGATCTGAAAACAATCAAGTTAGCCATCCATTGGACAACCCGTGCCCGAGACAGGATCAACTGGAAACCGAGATGAGACCTGCACAAACCAAAAAACAGCACTGCTCGAGTCTAGCCCACTAAGCAGATAAATGCACCCGGCTACTACCAACTCGCACAAGAGTTGGGACTTGCACAAGGGCTAATACCCTCGTAGATGTACTTGTCGACTATGACTAAGGCTGTTTAGCTTCTGAAATTTTGGTTTAACATAACAATTATAAGAGTTCTTAATTTTCTGTTTAGCTTCTGAAATGTTGGTTTAACATAACAATTATAAGAGTTCTTAATTTTCTGTTTAGCTTCTGAAATGTTGGTTTAACATAACAATTATAAGAGTTCTTAATTTTCTGCTTAGCTTCTGAAATGTTGGTTTAACATAACAATTATAAGAGTTCTTAATTTTCTGTTTAGCTTCTGAAATGTTGGTTTAACATAACAATTATAAGAGTTCTTAATTTTCTGCTTAGCTTCTGAAATGTTGGTTTAACATAACAATTATACGAGTTCTTAATTTTCTGCTTAGCTTCTGAAATGTTGGTTTAACATAACAATTATAAGAGTTCTTAATTTTCTGCTTAGCTTTTGAAATGTTGGTTTAACATAACAATTATAAGAGTTCTTAATTTTCTGCTTAGCTTCTGAAATGTTGGTTTAACATAACAATTATAAGAGTTATTAATTTTCTGTTTAGCTTCTGAAATGTTGGTTTAACATAACAATTATAAGAGTTCTTAATTTTCTGCTTAGCTTCTGAAATGTTGGTTTAACATAACAATTATACGAGTTCTTAATTTTCTGTTTAGCTTCTGAAATGTTGGTTTAACATAACAATTATAAGAGTTCTTAATTTTCTGTTTAGCTTCTGAAATGTTGGTTTAACATAACAATTATAAGAGTTCTTAATTTTCTGCTTAGCTTCTGAAATGTTGGTTTAACATAACAATTATACGAGTTCTTAATTTTCTGTTTAGCTTCTGAAATGTTGGTTTAACATAACAATTATACGAGTTCTTAATTTTCTGCTTAGCTTCTGAAATGTTGGTTTAACATAACAATTATAAGAGTTCTTAATTTTCTGTTTAGCTTCTGAAATGTTGGTTTAACATAACAATTATACGACTTCTTAATTTTCTGCTTAGCTTCTGAAATGTTGGTTTAACATAACAATTATACGAGTTCTTAATTTTCTGCTTAGCTTCTGAAATGTTGGTTTAACATAACAATTATAAGAGTTCTTAATTTTCTGCTTAGCTTCTGAAATGTTGGTTTAACATAACAATTATACGAGTTCTTAATTTTCTGTTTAGCTCTGAAATGTTGGTTTAACATAACAATTATAAGAGTTCTTAATTTTCTGTTTAGCTCTGAAATGTTGGTTTAACATAACAATTATACGAGTTCTTAATTTTCTGTTTAGCTCTGAAATGTTGGTTTAACATAACAATTATAAGAGTTCTTAATTTTCTGTTTAGCTCTGAAATGTTGGTTTAACATAACAATTATAAGAGTTCTTAATTTTCTGTTTAGCTTCTGAAATGTTGGTTTAACATAACAATTATAAGAGTTCTTAATTTTCTGTTTAGCTTCTGAAATGTTGGTTTAACATAACAATTATAAGAGTTCTTAATTTTCTGTTTAGCTTCTGAAATGTTGGTTTAACATAACAATTATAAGAGTTCTTAATTTTCTGCTTAGCTTCTGAAATGTTGGTTTAACATAACAATTATACGAGTTCTTAATTTTCTGTTTAGCTTCTGAAATGTTGGTTTAACATAACAATTATAAGAGTTCTTAATTTTCTGTTTAGCTTCTGAAATGTTGGTTTAACATAACAATTATAAGAGTTCTTAATTTTCTGCTTAGCTTCTGAAATGTTGGTTTAACATAACAATTATACGAGTTCTTAATTTTCTGTTTAGCTTCTGAAATGTTGGTTTAACATAACAATTATACGAGTTCTTAATTTTCTGCTTAGCTTCTGAAATGTTGGTTTAACATAACAATTATACGAGTTCTTAATTTTCTGTTTAGCTTCTGAAATGTTGGTTTAACATAACAATTATACGAGTTCTTAATTTTCTGCTTAGCTTCTGAAATGTTGGTTTAACATAACAATTATACGAGTTCTTAATTTTCTGCTTAGCTTCTGAAATGTTGGTTTAACATAACAATTATAAGAGTTCTTAATTTTCTGTTTAGCTTCTGAAATGTTGGTTTAACATAACAATTATAAGAGTTCTTAATTTTCTGCTTAGCTTCTGAAATGTTGGTTTAACATAACAATTATACGAGTTCTTAATTTTCTGTTTAGCTTCTGAAATGTTGGTTTAACATAACAATTATACGAGTTCTTAATTTTCTGCTTAGCTTCTGAAATGTTGGTTTAACATAACAATTATACGAGTTCTTAATTTTCTGTTTAGCTTCTGAAATGTTGGTTTAACATAACAATTATACGACTTCTTAATTTTCTGCTTAGCTTCTGAAATGTTGGTTTAACATAACAATTATACGAGTTCTTAATTTTCTGCTTAGCTTCTGAAATGTTGGTTTAACATAACAATTATAAGAGTTCTTAATTTTCTGCTTAGCTTCTGAAATGTTGGTTTAACATAACAATTATACGAGTTCTTAATTTTCTGTTTAGCTCTGAAATGTTGGTTTAACATAACAATTATAAGAGTTCTTAATTTTCTGTTTAGCTCTGAAATGTTGGTTTAACATAACAATTATACGAGTTCTTAATTTTCTGTTTAGCTCTGAAATGTTGGTTTAACATAACAATTATAAGAGTTCTTAATTTTCTGTTTAGCTCTGAAATGTTGGTTTAACATAACAATTATAAGAGTTCTTAATTTTCTGTTTAGCTTCTGAAATGTTGGTTTAACATAACAATTATAAGAGTTCTTAATTTTCTGTTTAGCTTCTGAAATGTTGGTTTAACATAACAATTATAAGAGTTCTTAATTTTCTGTTTAGCTTCTGAAATGTTGGTTTAACATAACAATTATAAGAGTTCTTAATTTTCTGCTTAGCTTCTGAAATGTTGGTTTAACATAACAATTATACGAGTTCTTAATTTTCTGTTTAGCTTCTGAAATGTTGGTTTAACATAACAATTATAAGAGTTCTTAATTTTCTGTTTAGCTTCTGAAATGTTGGTTTAACATAACAATTATAAGAGTTCTTAATTTTCTGCTTAGCTTCTGAAATGTTGGTTTAACATAACAATTATACGAGTTCTTAATTTTCTGTTTAGCTTCTGAAATGTTGGTTTAACATAACAATTATACGAGTTCTTAATTTTCTGCTTAGCTTCTGAAATGTTGGTTTAACATAACAATTATACGAGTTCTTAATTTTCTGTTTAGCTTCTGAAATGTTGGTTTAACATAACAATTATACGAGTTCTTAATTTTCTGCTTAGCTTCTGAAATGTTGGTTTAACATAACAATTATACGAGTTCTTAATTTTCTGCTTAGCTTCTGAAATGTTGGTTTAACATAACAATTATACGAGTTCTTAATTTTCTGCTTAGCTTCTGAAATGTTGGTTTAACATAACAATTATAAGAGTTCTTAATTTTCTGTTTAGCTCTGAAATGTTGGTTTAACATAACAATTATAAGAGTTCTTAATTTTCTGCTTAGCTTCTGAAATGTTGGTTTAACATAACAATTATAAGAGTTCTTAATTTTCTGTTTAGCTCTGAAATGTTGGTTTAACATAACAATTATACGAGTTCTTAATTTTCTGTTTAGCTCTGAAATGTTGGTTTAACATAACAATTATAAGAGTTCTTAATTTTCTGTTTAGCTCTGAAATGTTGGTTTAACATAACAATTATAAGAGTTCTTAATTTTCTGTTTAGCTCTGAAATGTTGGTTTAACATAACAATTATACGAGTTCTTAATTTTCTGTTTAGCTTCTGAAATGTTGGTTTAACATAACAATTATACGAGTTCTTAATTTTCTGTTTAGCTCTGAAATGTTGGTTTAACATAACAATTATAAGAGTTCTTAATTTTCTGTTTAGCTCTGAAATGTTGGTTTAACATAACAATTATAAGAGTTCTTAATTTTCTGTTTAGCTCTGAAATGTTGGTTTAACATAACAATTATACGAGTTCTTAATTTTCTGTTTAGCTCTGAAATGTTGGTTTAACATAACAATTATAAGAGTTCTTAATTTTCTGTTTAGCTCTGAAATGTTGGTTTAACATAACAGTTATAAGAGTTCTTAATTTTCTGTTTAGCTTCTGAAATGTTGGTTTAACATAACAATTATACGAGTTCTTAATTTTCTGTTTAGCTCTGAAATGTTGGTTTAACATAACAATTATAAGAGTTCTTAATTTTCTGTTTAGCTCTGAAATGTTGGTTTAACATAACAATTATACGAGTTCTTAATTTTCTGTTTAGCTCTGAAATGTTGGTTTAACATAACAATTATACGAGTTCTTAATTTTCTGTTTAGCTCTGAAATGTTGGTTTAACATAACAATTATAAGAGTTCTTAATTTTCTGCTTAGCTCTGAAATGTTGGTTTAACATAACAATTATACGAGTTCTTAATTTTCTGTTTAGCTTCTGAAATGTTGGTTTAACATAACAATTATACGAGTTCTTTATTTTCTGCTTAGCTCTGAAATGTTGGTTTAACATAACAATTATACGAGTTCTTAATTTTCTGTTTAGCTCTGAAATGTTGGTTTAACATAACAATTATAAGAGTTCTTAATTTTCTGTTTAGCTCTGAAATGTTGGTTTAACATAACAATTATAAGAGTTCTTAATTTTCTGTTTAGCTTCTGAAATGTTGGTTTAACATAACAATTATAAGAGTTCTTAATTTTCTGTTTAGCTTCTGAAATGTTGGTTTAACATAACAATTATAAGAGTTCTTAATTTTCTGTTTAGCTTCTGAAATGTTGGTTTAACATAACAATTATAAGAGTTCTTAATTTTCTGCTTAGCTTCTGAAATGTTGGTTTAACATAACAATTATACGAGTTCTTAATTTTCTGTTTAGCTTCTGAAATGTTGGTTTAACATAACAATTATAAGAGTTCTTAATTTTCTGTTTAGCTTCTGAAATGTTGGTTTAACATAACAATTATAAGAGTTCTTAATTTTCTGCTTAGCTTCTGAAATGTTGGTTTAACATAACAATTATACGAGTTCTTAATTTTCTGTTTAGCTTCTGAAATGTTGGTTTAACATAACAATTATACGAGTTCTTAATTTTCTGCTTAGCTTCTGAAATGTTGGTTTAACATAACAATTATACGAGTTCTTAATTTTCTGTTTAGCTTCTGAAATGTTGGTTTAACATAACAATTATACGAGTTCTTAATTTTCTGCTTAGCTTCTGAAATGTTGGTTTAACATAACAATTATACGAGTTCTTAATTTTCTGCTTAGCTTCTGAAATGTTGGTTTAACATAACAATTATACGAGTTCTTAATTTTCTGCTTAGCTTCTGAAATGTTGGTTTAACATAACAATTATAAGAGTTCTTAATTTTCTGTTTAGCTCTGAAATGTTGGTTTAACATAACAATTATAAGAGTTCTTAATTTTCTGCTTAGCTTCTGAAATGTTGGTTTAACATAACAATTATAAGAGTTCTTAATTTTCTGTTTAGCTCTGAAATGTTGGTTTAACATAACAATTATACGAGTTCTTAATTTTCTGTTTAGCTCTGAAATGTTGGTTTAACATAACAATTATAAGAGTTCTTAATTTTCTGTTTAGCTCTGAAATGTTGGTTTAACATAACAATTATAAGAGTTCTTAATTTTCTGTTTAGCTCTGAAATGTTGGTTTAACATAACAATTATACGAGTTCTTAATTTTCTGTTTAGCTTCTGAAATGTTGGTTTAACATAACAATTATACGAGTTCTTAATTTTCTGTTTAGCTCTGAAATGTTGGTTTAACATAACAATTATAAGAGTTCTTAATTTTCTGTTTAGCTCTGAAATGTTGGTTTAACATAACAATTATAAGAGTTCTTAATTTTCTGTTTAGCTCTGAAATGTTGGTTTAACATAACAATTATACGAGTTCTTAATTTTCTGTTTAGCTCTGAAATGTTGGTTTAACATAACAATTATAAGAGTTCTTAATTTTCTGTTTAGCTCTGAAATGTTGGTTTAACATAACAGTTATAAGAGTTCTTAATTTTCTGTTTAGCTTCTGAAATGTTGGTTTAACATAACAATTATACGAGTTCTTAATTTTCTGTTTAGCTCTGAAATGTTGGTTTAACATAACAATTATAAGAGTTCTTAATTTTCTGTTTAGCTCTGAAATGTTGGTTTAACATAACAATTATACGAGTTCTTAATTTTCTGTTTAGCTCTGAAATGTTGGTTTAACATAACAATTATACGAGTTCTTAATTTTCTGTTTAGCTCTGAAATGTTGGTTTAACATAACAATTATAAGAGTTCTTAATTTTCTGCTTAGCTCTGAAATGTTGGTTTAACATAACAATTATACGAGTTCTTAATTTTCTGTTTAGCTTCTGAAATGTTGGTTTAACATAACAATTATACGAGTTCTTAATTTTCTGCTTAGCTCTGAAATGTTGGTTTAACATAACAATTATAAGAGTTCTTAATTTTCTGCTTAGCTTCTGAAATGTTGGTTTAACATAACAATTATAAGAGTTCTTAATTTTCTGCTTAGCTCTGAAATGTTGGTTTAACATAACAATTATAAGAGTTCTTAATTTTCTGCTTAGCTTCCTAAATGTTGGTTTAACATAACAATTATAAGAGTTCTTAATTTTCTGCTTAGCTCTGAAATGTTGGTTTAACATAACAATTATAAGAGTTCTTAATTTTCTGCTTAGCTTCTGAAATGTTGGTTTAACATAACAATTATAAGAGTTCTTAATTTTCTGCTTAGCTTCTGAAATGTTGGTTTAACATAACAATTATAAGAGTTCTTAATTTTCTGCTTAGCTCTGAAATGTTGGTTTAACATAACAATTATAAGAGTTCTTAATTTTCTGCTTAGCTTCTGAAATGTTGGTTTAACATAACAATTATAAGAGTTCTTAATTTTCTGCTTAGCTCTGAAATGTTGGTTTAACATAACAATTATAAGAGTTCTTAATTTTCTGCTTAGCTTCTGAAATGTTGGTTTAACATAACAATTATAAGAGTTCTTAATTTTCTGCTTAGCTTCTGAAATGTTGGTTTAACATAACAATTATAAGAGTTCTTAATTTTCTGCTTAGCTTCTGAAATGTTGGTTTAACATAACAATTATACGAGTTCTTAATTTTCTGCTTAGCTTCTGAAATGTTGGTTTAACATAACAATTATACGAGTTCTTAATTTTCTGTTTAGCTTCTGAAATGTTGGTTTAACATAACAATTATACGAGTTCTTAATTTTCTGCTTAGCTCTGAAATGTTGGTTTAACATAACAATTATACGAGTTCTTAATTTTCTGTTTAGCTTCTGAAATGTTGGTTTAACATAACAATTATACGAGTTCTTAATTTTCTGTTTAGCTTCTGAAATGTTGGTTTAACATAACAATTATAAGAGTTCTTAATTTTCTGTTTAGCTTCTGAAATGTTGGTTTAACATAACAATTATACGAGTTCTTAATTTTCTGTTTAGCTCTGAAATGTTGGTTTAACATAACAATTATAAGAGTTCTTAATTTTCTGTTTAGCTTCTGAAATGTTGGTTTAACATAACAATTATAAGAGTTCTTAATTTTCTGTTTAGCTTCTGAAATGTTGGTTTAACATAACAATTATAAGATTTCTTAATTTTCTGCTTAGCTTCTGAAATGTTGGTTTAACATAACAATTATAAGAGTTCTTAATTTTCTGTTTAGCTTCTGAAATATTGTACATGTTAATTTTAGTTGTGAGGATATTGAGAAATAAATGGTTGTTTGAAATCTTTGTTTAGGTTGGCTGATGAGGAAAGACAGAGACAAGAAGAGGAGGAAGAGATAAGGTTAGAGGAGGAGGCTCTGCATATGGCTGAGGAGGCTCAACGAGTGGAAGGGGAAAGACTACAGAAAGCTATTGACGCAGAGGAGAAGAGAAGAAAGTACGAGATTGAGAAACATGAACAAGAGAAAAAAGCAGTGAGTGATCGCATCCAATGTGAATGTTTGTTGTTGTCTTTGGTTGATGTGGTTGATGAAGTTACTGAGTTCAACACTTTGGTTGATGTAGTTGTGGAAGTTACTGAGTTCAACACTTTGGTTGATGTAGTTGTGGAAGTTATTCTTACTGAGTTCAACACTTTGGTTGATGTAGTTGTGGAAGTTACTGAGTTCAACACTTTGGTTGATGTAGTTGTGGAAGTTAGTGAGTTCAACACTTTGGTTGATGTAGTTGTGGTAGTTACTGAGTTCAACACTTTGGTTGATGTAGTTGTGGAAGTTACTGAGTTCAACACTTTGGTTGATGTAGTTCTGGAAGTTACTCTTACTGAGTTCAACACTTTGGTTGATGTAGTTGTGGAACTTACTGAGTTCAACACTTTGGTTGATGTAGTTGTGGAAGTTACTCTTACTGAGTTCAACACTTTGGTTGATGTAGTTGTGGAAGTTACTCTTACTGAGTTCAACACTTTGGTTGATGTGGTTGTGGAAGTTACTCTTACTGAGTTCAACACTTTGGTTGATGTAGTTGTGGAACTTACTGAGTTCAACACTTTGGTTGATGTAGTTGTGGAAGTTACTCTTACTGAGTTCAACACTTTGGTTGATGTAGTTGTGGAAGTTACTGAGTTCAACACTTTGGTTGATGTAGTTGGGGTAGTTACTGAGTTCAAGACTTTGGTTGATGTGGTTGTGGAAGTTA
Source organism: Ariolimax columbianus (assembly GCA_036924085.1). NCBI lineage: Eukaryota > Metazoa > Mollusca > Gastropoda > Stylommatophora > Arionidae > Ariolimax > Ariolimax columbianus. The sequence continues at coordinate 42,079,540 of JAVGWX010000023.1, read as the reverse complement.
CTCTTACCGAACTTAACACTTTGGTTGATGTTGCTCTTAATTTAACATCTTTATACTGATTTAGAAGACTCTGCAGAGTCTGTATACAACCAGTTTCTTTTACATTCACTTGATATAAAAATTCTTATGCACATCCATTATTGAATGCATTCATTGACCCTGCCTCCACTATTTCCTGTGTCAATTCATTCCAAGCATTCAACACTCTCTGACTGAAAAAATTAATCCTTGGTATCTAATATGGACCTTTCTTTAATTAATTTGTAGCTGTGCCCTCTTGTTCTTGTAGGTGGCTGTACTTTTTAAAACTTGTTATAGTCTAATTTATCCTTTCCGTTGATTATTTTATGATAACTGTCCATCGTTGTTGATGGTGACCACCGACTTCTTGTATGTGTTCTGTTCTGTTTTGTTTCTTCACTGGCTGTCATGTTTCAGTCTGGTGTTAGCTGGGCCTCATGTGACTTATCAGTCCAATGCGGGGACGGAATGTTCAATTGCATGGTTTGTACACTAGGTCTTCTGCTGCTGGTGAGAGTAGTTTCTCTGTTATTTCCTTCCGGATCAGGCCCTAAGTTTGCGCTGTCTGCATACAGTGCCTCACTCCTTCAGCAATGCCTATGTTTATTTATGATTGAGAATGTCAGTTAACCTTTTTGTTTAGGTGATTTATGATTGAGAATGTCAGTTAACCTTTTTGTTTAGGTGATTTATGATTGAGAATGTCAGTTAACCTTTTTGTTTAGGTGATTTATGATTGAGAATGTCAGTTAACCTTTTTGTTTAGGTGATTTATGATTGAGAATGTCAGTTAACCTTTTTGTTTAGGTGATTTATGATTGAGAATGTCAGTTAACCTTTTTGTTTAGGTGATTTATGATTGAGAATGTCAGTTAACCTTTTTGTTTTGGTGATTTATGATTGAGAATGTCAGTTAATCTTTTTGTTTGTGGTAGATTTATGATTGAGAATGTCAGTTAATCTTTTTTGTGGTAGTTTTAGAAATGCATTTTTAAATGTTGATTTGGGAAAAGCATCTGAATTATGCGCATATATTTGAATCTCTTTTATGTAACTTTCCTGAATTGAAATTCTCCGAACAGAAAGAAGAGGCAGACAGAAAAGCCAAAGCTGAAATGGAGAGGTTAGAAAAAGAGAAACAAGAAAGAGCCAGAAAGGAAGACGAGGAAAGACTAGAGAGAAAGAAAGTAAGTATGATGAGAGAGCGTTACAGTAACACCTTGCGTCTGGTAGTGACAGACTGACCAAATAAAAACTTCACCTAAATAGCCACAGCAGTGATGTTTCTCCCCCCCCCAAAAAAGCAATTCTCCAGAATCATAGGGACATCTCTCATCTGAAGATGGTTTTGATACACACGTACATCATCTTCATGTGCGCTCATCATGAAAAGGATGTTGTGTCGTACTTAACCTTCAGCACGCCTCAGTCCAGATCTTCTTGACACACTCGGCCTACAAAAACGGTGTACGGAAAATTTTTTAATTTTTTGAACGGAGTCACTCCCGACGGCCATTTTTTTTACTGCTGAATACATACTCCATATATACACAATATTTTGCCGGTTAAAGTATCGTATGTGCGATTACAAATGGCTTCTGAACAGTTTTAATTTTGTATACGCCGTTTGGACCAAGCCGACTTTTTGCGAAAGGGGAAGTAGGTTGTTAGGAAAGATCTTTATCAAGTAGATCGGTTTATTTTGTTTGTTTAGATGAAAGAACTACGTTTGAATTGGAAACTAACAGCTGTGTCGATATTGTAAACACAGTAACGATACGTTGTTGTGGTTTTCATGGTTTTGTATCGAAGCGACTAGGCCTAGTGGTCGAGCCCAAATTTTTTCCAAGATTTTCATAAATTTCAACTTCATCTTTTCGTATCTCAAAAACTAACAAACACACAACAAAAACAATAACATCCACAGGTTCGTTATGCAATTGTGTGTCTACACGCAAGAAAATCATATTTATTGACAAACAAACATAAAAGTTACAAATTTTGAAAGACACTACCATAGGCGACAAATTCAGAAAATTAATTAGGGCAAATTTTTTTTTTTTTAAACCCGTCGTGAAGAAGGTTTAACAGTGAGGCTGTAATATCTTTGCTTTTTGATTCGGCATATCTGATTTCAGTTGGCTTTCTTGTGAGTACCTGGTTTACCTTGCCACTTCGATCCTGATCTCTTGGCCAGACTACACTTGTGACTGTGCAGCCTGTTTCCAGTGCCACCACAGGGAGGTGGAATGGATTCTTGGTTAGATCTAGTTCGCTGACCCTGATGCTAGCAGCCAGCTCATTCGCTGCTGCTACACGTACATCCTGGCATTAATGTCAGTGACATCTCTGTAGCTAGTAAACACCATCTATTTAATAAAATAAAGATACATATGGTCCATGTGGCCTGGGGCTGTGAACTTGATTTACAATCTCAAATTACCAGGTTTGAATCCTGTCGTGCCCTAGTTGACAGACCAGACATGTCGTGTCCTAGTTGACAGACCAGACATGTCATTCCCTAGTTGACAGACCAGGCATGTCGTGCCCTAGTTGACAGACCAGACATGTCATGCCCTAGTTGACAGACCAGGCATGTCATTCCCTAGTTGACAGACCAGACATGTCGTGTCCTAGTTGACAGACCAGACATGTCATTCCCTAGTTGACAGACCAGGCATGTCGTGCCCTAGTTGACAGACCAGACATGTCGTGCCCTAGTTGACAGACCAGGCATGTCGTGCCCTAGTTGACAGACCAGGCATGTCGTGCCCTAGTTGACAGACCAGGCATGTCGTGCCCTAGTTGACAGACCAGGCATGTCGTGCCCTAGTTGACAGACCAGGCATGTCGTGCCCTAGTTGACAGACCAGACATGTCATGCCCTAGTTGACAGACCAGGCATGTCATTCCCTAGTTGACAGACCAGGCATGTCATTCCCTAGTTGACAGACCAGGCATGTCATTCCCTAGTTGACAGACCAGACATGCCGTGCCCTAGTTGACAGACCAGACATGCCGTGCCCTAGTTGACAGACCAGGCATGTCGTGCCCTAGTTGACAGACCAGACATGTCGTGTCCTAGTTGACAGACCAGACATGTCATTCCCTAGTTGACAGACCAGACATGCCGTGCCCTAGTTGACAGACCAGGCATGTCGTGCCCTAGTTGACAGACCAGACATGTCGTGTCCTAGTTGACAGACCAGACATGTCATTCCCTAGTTGACAGACCAGACATGTCGTGTCCTAGTTGACAGACCAGACATGTCATTCCCTAGTTGACAGACCAGGCATGTCGTGCCCTAGTTGACAGACCAGACATGTCATTCCCTAGTTGACAGACCAGACATGCCGTGCCCTAGTTGACAGACCAGACATGCCGTGCCCTAGTTGACAGACCAGACATGCCGTGCCCTAGTTGACAGACCAGACATGCCGTGCCCTAGTTGACAGACCAGACATGCCGTGCCCTAGTTGACAGACCAGGCATGTCGTGCCCTAGTTGACAGACCAGACATGCCGTGCCCTAGTTGACAGACCAGACATGCCGTGCCCTAGTTGACAGACCAGACATGCCGTGCCCTAGTTGACAGACCAGGCATGTCGTGCCCTAGTTGACAGACCAGACATGCCGTGCCCTAGTTGACAGACCAGGCATGCCGTGCCCTAGTTGACAGACCAGGCATGTCGTGCCCTAGTTGACAGACCAGGCATGTCGTGTCCTAGTTGACAGACCAGGCATGTCGTGCCCTAGTTGACAGACCAGGCATGTAATGCCCTAGTTGACAGACCAGACATGTCGTGCCTTAGTTGACAGACCAGGCACGTGTGGGATTTTTTTCATGGTATTACCAATTCTCCCATTCAACCTGGTTGTTCTCTAGCTGGTCATTTTCCAGCCAGGTGTTCTCAAGTCAGCCATTCTCCAGTCAGCCATTCTCTAGCTGTTTGTTCTCCAGTTAGCCATTCTACAGTCAGGTGTTCTCCAGTCAGCCATTCTCCAGTCAGCCATTCTACAGTCAGGTGTTCTCCAGTCAGCCATTCTCCAGTTAGGTGTTCTCCAGTCAGCCATTCTACAGTCAGCTGTTCTCCAGTCAGCCATTCTCAAGTCAGCCATTATCCAGTCAGGTGTTCTCCAGTCAGGTGTTCTCCGGTCAGCCATTCTCCAGCCAGGTTCTCCAACCAGGTGTAACAACAACAACAGACATAATGATTCTATCATACAATGTCTATCTCTGTTTTCTGTGGAAAAATGTGACCAAAGTCAGTCTTCTCTCTTACTGCACAACTGATGTTCAATGGCTACCTGACACTGCTGAAGTTTGGACTTTGGGGAAGGGAACTGGTCAGCCGTAGCCATAGCCACATGACAAATGCTCTGAATCCTTGAAAAATTAAAAAGTTATTTTCTATCAAATGGAATCCATTTTGGCAGAATGACCTTGACCTTGGCCTTTTTATCTGCAGAAACTGGAGATAATTATGAGGAGGGTCAAGACAGACACAGACAGCCAACCAAAAGTGGCGAGTCCAACGAAACCTGTTAACATCTTCCCCAGCGGCACCCGCTTCGGCTCTTCTCGGAATTCGCCCGACGAAGAGCACGAGAAATCTGTGGTGCCCGATGACGCATCTGATGAGGAAGGAAACGGTCTTACTGTAGCGGAGGGCACAGCCGTGCACGTCTACAGTGATGCCATGACCATGTCATTCATGCAAGATATGGAAGACGTTGATATGACAGTCTCCACCTCCTCATCCACATCAACAGTTACCCGCAGCATGTTATCCGGGGATATTCTGGATATGCCATCATTTCGCAGTGAAGGTTGGGTCCATGGTGGCGATGAGAGGATGTCACGCAGCATTGGTTCAACACAGTCGAAGCCGCTGGAGATAACTGGTGCATCTGTGACATCTCAGAGACTGGACGAAGAAAGAGTGCACATTGAGAGAGAGGAGATGAAGAGAAGGGGAGATGCAGAGAAAGTGGAGCAGGAGAGAATTGCGGTGAGTAGTTTTTTTTGTATGTTTGCCAGAGATGAATGTTGGCCATGCTGTATTGTCCATCTTGAGTGTCAGATCGCTGTTGTTATTGTCATTGGCATCGTCCTCTCTCTCCTCTTCCTCCACCTCCCTTCCTCCTGCTTCTTTTCAAAGCTACTCATGCTGATATCTTCACTCATCATGTTGCTTTGGTAGCGGGTTACAGTGGCTCTTCCTATATCCCGAGGCAAACTGAAGAAAGTGTTCCTGGGTTCTCCTGGCTTTAGTATAATGTAAGGCCTTTTAGTAGACTCACCACTTTGGGGATCACAGTGTCCTCCCCACCTTGTTAACCAGACTGCTGTAACAGTCTCTTTCCAAGAACACGTGAATGGTGGTCTTAGTGTTTCACCTGACTGGCGGGAAGTGCGTCTTGGTCAGTATGCTTCACCTGACTGGCGGGAAGTGCGTCTTGGTCAGTATGCTTCACCTGACTGGCGGGAAGTGCGTCTTGGTCAGTATGCTTCACCTGACCCTGATGTGAAGTACGGTCTTGGTCATTGTTTCACTTGACCCTGATGTGAAGTACGGTCTTGGTCAGTATGCTTCACCTGACCCTGATGTGATGTACGGTCTTGGTCAGTATGCTTCACCTGACCCTGATGTGAAGTACGGTCTTGGTCATTGTTTCACTTGACCCTGATGTGAAGTACGGTCTTGGTCAGTATGCTTCACCTGGCCCTGATGTGATGTACGGTCTTGGTCAGTATGCTTCACTTGACCCTGATGTGAAATACGGTCTTGGTCAGTATGCTTCACTTGACCCTGATGTGAACTGTGGTCTTGGTCAGTATGCTTCACCTGACCCTGATGTGAAGTACGGTCTTGGTCAGCATTTTCACCAGATCCTGATGTAAGGTGAGGGTCTTGGCCAAATCAGAATCTCACACACATGCCAAGATAGTCATCTTCACAGATTGCAAAGCACTATTTGAATTGGTAGCAAACAAAATACATGAGGACGTAACATACATTCAGAGCTAAGTGCCATACAAAAGATCACACTCCAGTGGCTCCCCTCTCATTGTGGAATCTCGGGAAACGAGACAGCTGATGCACTATCCAAAGCAGGTAGAAAAATGGAACAATACACCCATAAAGTGCCATATAAGGAGGCCAAAACCATCATTCGCAGCCAGTATAACATAAAATGGGAGAGCGTAACAGTCCAGACCCAATCCACCAGCTACAAAGACACCAGCAAACAGCAATCTTCCACATGAGAACGGGCCACAGCAGACTACTGGGCCACCTATATCACTTCAATCTCCCAAACAAATGAATGTCCATGTGGGACAGGAGTCCAGACCCCTGAACACGGACTTCAAGAATGTCCATGTGGGACAGGAGTCCAGACCCCTGAACACGGACTTCAAGAATCTCTATGTGGGACAGGAGTCCAGACCCCTGAACACGTACTTCAAGAATGTCTATGTGGGACAGGAGTCCAGACCCCTGAACACGTACTTCAAAATGTCAATGTGGTATAGGAGTCCAGACCCCTGAACACGTACTTCAAGAATGCCCGGCCTACGAAGAACTAAGATGCCAGACCTGGCCAGATGGAGCAGAACTGAGACAAAAACAATGGGGCCGTCGCTCTGATCTGGAAACGACTGGATTTCATCCTGACAATAGGACTGAAGATTTAACATGATCAGAAAACTAGAAGAAGATGGGATCTTGGTCAGTGCATTATTGCTCGATGCATGTCCTGGATGTCAGGTGAGTGAGTCTTGGTCAGTATGTTTCACCTGTCCTTGATGTGAGGTGGGGGTCTTGGTCAGTTTGTTTATCTGACGACTGACTTGAGGTAGAGGTCTTGGTCAGTATGTTTACCTGACACTGATGACTGACTTGAGTTAGGGGACTTGGTCAGTATGTTTCACCTGACACTGACATGAGGTAGGGGTCTTGGTCAGTATGTTTCACCTGTCTCTGATGTGAGTTGGGGGACTTGGTCAGTATGTTTCACCTGTCTCTGATGTGAGTTGGGGGACTTGGTCAGTATGTTTCACCTGTCCCTGGTGTGAGTTGGAGGACTTGGTCAGTATGTTTCACCTGTCCCTGATATGAGTTGGGGGACTTGGTCAGTATGTTTCACCTGTCTCTGATGTGAGTTTGGGGACTTGGTCAGTATGTTTCACCTGTCCCTGGTGTGAGTTGGAGGACTTGGTCAGTATGTTTAACCTGTCCCTGATATGAGTTGGAGGACTTGGTCAGTATGTTTCACCTGTCCCTGATGTGAGTTGGGGGACTTGGTCAGTATGTTTCACCTGTCTCTGATGTGAGTTGGGGGACTTGGTCAGTATGTTTCACCTGTCTCTGATGTGAGTTGGGGGACTTGGTCAGTATGTTTCACCTGTCCCTGGTGTGAGTTGGAGGACTTGGTCAGTATGTTTCACCTGTCCCTGATATGAGTTGGGGGACTTGGTCAGTATGTTTCACCTGTCTCTGATGTGAGTTTGGGGACTTGGTCAGTATGTTTCACCTGTCCCTGGTGTGAGTTGGAGGACTTGGTCAGTATGTTTCACCTGTCCCTGATATGAGTTGGAGGACTTGGTCAGTATGTTTCACCTGTCCCTGATGTGAGTTGGGGGACTTGGTCAGTATGTTTCACCTGTCTCTGATGTGAGTTGGGGGACTTGGTCAGTATGTTTCACCTGTCCCTGGTGTGAGTTGGAGGACTTGGTCAGTATGTTTCACATGTCCCTGATGTGAGTTGGGGGACTTGGTCAGTATGTTTCACCTGTCCCTGATGTGAGTTGGAGGACCTGGTCAGTATGTTTCACCTGTCCCTGGTATGAGTCTTGTCCCCAAAACAGACTGACTAGAGGGCTTGTAGACTACAGCACCGACAGTGTTACGTTCCCTAACTGCATCCTGCTCCAGACTAGTTCCTACCAACTGTCGTGCCCTCTGTGCCCGACTAAGATATTTTGATTTCAAAGTAGGTTGTAGTTTTTAAGTACTCACATGTCAAAAGGACTCGTACTTGTTTCTGTGAGTATCTACATTTGGCATTCAGGATTACTGCAGGTCTGTTAACTTTAACTACTAGACTACCCAGCTATAAAGGGGTACCTAACACTATTAGTGTTATGAATAAGAGGTTAATGAGGTTGTGTCATCTCACACAAGCAGAGACTCATCTCCAACACTTCATCCCCAGCTACAGTAACTGCCACAGGACTAGCTACCACATGGAAGCCAAGACCTTGTACTGAGATGCCTATTTAACACGTAGACACAATGTCCACATAAACGTATACTTCTTCTTTGTTCTCTTTGTTTCCTAAGGCAGACTTTGTCATACTGATTTTAGTTTTCTTCCTTGCGACCAGGTTTCAATTTTTTTTGACAAATAGTTGACAGTGGATGCCAGTTGGTAAGGTGAAATCAGAACTAGGATTAGAGAATCAAAAAAGGCATTCCAGAAGAAACAAAAACTTTTGACATCAAGTAACATCGATAAGTTAGTTGTCCATTGCAAGTGATGATGGTGACATCTTTGGAGTGTTTTTGGGTCTTGATGATGTAACGAGCTGTAATTGGATTATAGTGAGGAAGAAACTTTGATGATCATCAATCTCACTCTCTTGTCCAAAGCTACTTTCAACCAGTAGCAAGACGGCCAGTCGAGATGACCAGTAGCAAGACGGCTAGTCGAGATGACCAGTAGCAAGACGGCCAGTCGAGATGACCAGTAGCAAGACGGCCAGTCGAGATGACCAGTAGCAAGACGGTCAGTCGAGACGACTAGTAGCAAGACGACCAGCCGAGATGACCAGTAGCAAGACGGTCAGTCGAGACGACTAGTAGCAAGACGACCAGTCGAGATGACCAGTAGCAAGACGGCCAGTCGAGACGACTAGTAGCAAGACGACCAGCCGAGATGACCAGTAGCAAGACGGTCAGTCGAGACGACTAGTAGCAAGACGACCAGTCGAGACGACTAGTAGCAAGATGACCAGCCGAGATGACTGGAGGTAACTCAAGATGCAGGCATTCTAGTCATATCTCCCTAGAGACCAGGGGTCTCTTGAAACTGCGGGATTTAATCGCCACCGTTTCCTTACATTGCTTTAAGAGACGAGTGCCTCACTTCTTTTCTACAGAGGGACACTCCACACCCTCCTCCCCACACTCCCCCGCTAACATCATCATGAAAAACCATTGTTATTGAAACCACCACTGTAAATGCTGTACAGGCTTCCTGAAAGGATCCACCTGTAGTAGTTGTTGTCATATGCTCCACTTGGAGTTGAAAGACCAATCTTCATCACTCATATGTCTAACTATCCCAATCGTCAATGATTTCAGCTGCAGAAAGCAGATGCTGAGAGGAAGGCCAGGCCAGAGACGAATCATATAGAAACAGAGAAGCAAGTACGAGCCAGGAGGGATGAGGAAGAAAGACTTGAGAGAAAGAAGGTAGGTCGGAAATCCATTGTTAGATCTGTGGGCCAAATGAAAACAATTTGGATAGACCAAGTGGTCCACCGGGGGTCTTTGTGTATGACAAGGACAAGAGTAGCACCACTGTCCAAAGAGAGCATGTCGTAAGTGGTGACTAACTGTGTGACATGACATAACTCCGGCCATGGTTAGGTGGTTTGTTTAGAGCAGTATAGATGGCGCCTAACAAGCTGCAGGTCTACTTTGTTCTAGTGTTTGAATCTCTTAAGATGGACGCGCACATCTTTTAACCACTCTCCGAAGCGCTTGTCCCAATGCAGCAGAGTATTAAGCTGCTCGAGCCTAGTCCGTTAAGCAGGAAATCCTCCTCCCAGTTCACACCAGGCTGGCTGGGACCTGCACAGGGGCATCTGGTCCTGTAGAAGTACAGGTCGACTAAGTGTGACCTGCACAGGGGCATCTGGTCCTGTAGAAGTACAGGTCGACTAAGTGGGGCCTGCACAGGGGCACCTGTTAGAGTTGTTGTCTTGCAGGTTAAGGGACTGGGCTTGTTCTGTCTTAACATGCAGCAGTCGTCTCAGCTTGAAATTGGTACATGACTGGAAGTTAAAGAAAGGCACGACTACGAGGAAGGACACTGTTCACAACATTTATTGGGGATGGCGTGGGCTAGTGGTTAAGTGACACAGCTTATAATCCAAAGGTGATGGGCTCGATCCACATCACAGCACCGGCCGTTACCCTGGGGAAGCAAAACCTTAGAAAATGCAGTAGGAAGCAGACCCTCACATAAAGTGCATGCCCAAGTCAGATGCACTGGCCGACAGGCGCAAAATAAAAACCATAGTCCAACACACACCATCTGAAGAAATAGAGAAATAAAGCAAACGCCAAAAAGAACAAACCCAGTTACTGTTTGTGTAGAACTCTTACAAAAGTTTGAGAGGGGAGTTTGTTTATTCAACTTCTTTATACTGGCTTAGAAGACTCTGCAGAGTCTGTATGCAACCAGTATCTTTTTCTACTAGACTCGATCTAAAAATACCTATGCGCATCCAATATATTTGTTAATGCATTAATTGACCATGCCTCCACTAATTTTTGTGGCAATGCATTCGAAGCATTCCTTCTCTCTGACTAAAAAAAATATTTCCTAATATCTAATCTGGACCTATCTTTAATTAATTTGTGGCTATGCCCTCTTCTTCAAGTAAGTGGCTGTTCTTTGAAAAACTTGTTGTAATCTAATTCAGTGATTCCCAACCGCTAGTCTTTGGACTGTCACAGTCCGCAGAAATTTCATGCAGGTCTGCGAAAAATTAAATTGCTGCTGGGCCCTTTATCTATCAACTGCTCGAATTCTGGTTATTTGAAATCTCTATAGAATTTTCATTTTATAATATCAGCTTTAACAACTAATAGACAATATACAATATAAATAGTGGGATATTTTCCGTTTGAGCGACCAGCGAACAAGTTTTTTCTATTTTCAGATGTCCATGAGTTTAAAAAGATTGGGAAACACTGGTTTCGTTAATCCTTTCTGTTGATAATCTTTTAAATCTGTATTAAGTCATCTCTGATGTTTCTCTTCTATAGACACTGTAGGCCTTTTGTTTCTGCAGTTAGGTTGTGACTGTGCTAGCTAGCACAGGTTTAGCTCGAATGTGAGGGAGGGAACTTGTTGCTGCAGTCAGGTTGTGACTGTGCTAGCTAGCAAAGTTTGGCTCGAATGTGAGGGAGGGAGGGAGGTTGTGCTGCAGTCAAGTTGTGACTGCTAGTCTGCACAGGTTTTCTTCATTCCTGATGTTGGGTGCTTGTATCCTGAGAGTTGGGAAGCCCATTGGTAGACTGTGATTTACTGAGTCTGAGTGGGTGACATAGTGGGTGTGTGGGAGAGTTTTTGACTGAGTAGGTGGATGACTGGGTGGGAGACGGTGTGTGGTTGACCAATTGGCCGAATGAATGGGTTTGAGTTCAAAACCCAGGTAAACCTAGGTTGTTTTTTTCTTTTTTGGCAAAATAGAAAAAGCTAGCCTGCACGCAGGCAACTGCAATAGTAGGCAGCCTTTATTCCTCAATCCTATAGAACAATGAGACAAGATGTTGAACATGTTTGCTGCATGTGTAATGACTGGTTTTCTGTTCTCTAATCTACAGAAGCTGGAGATGATCATGAAGAGAGTCAAGGCTGACACAGACAGCCAACCCAAAATGACCAGCTCAACTGTATCTGTTGGCAACTTGCCCCGTGTCACTCACCTCAGCAGCTCTTCTCAGAGTTCGCCTGATGAAGAGCACGAAAAGTCTGTGGTGTCCGAAGTTTCTGATGAGGAAGCAAACGGGCTGCCTGTAGCGGAGGGTGCAGTCGTGCACGTCTACAGTGATGCCATGACCATGTCATTTATGCAAGATATGGAAGACGTTGATATGACAGCCTCCACCTCTTCATCCACGTCAACAGTTACCCGCAGCATGTCGTCCGGGGATATTCTGGATGTGCCATCATCTCGCAGTGAGGGTCAAGACCATGGCGGCGATGAGAGGATGTCACACAGTGCTGGTACAACACCGTCAAAGCCTGAAGAGAAAGCCATATCGTCGGAGACTCCAACTGAGACAAAGTCCAAGTTCAAATCTCCGCTTCTTCAACATCTGGTGGAGAACAGAGGGGTAGACTCAGATCCCCCCAAGTTCAAATCTCCGCTTCTTCAGAACCTGCTAGGTAAGACCAAGGTCGGAGCTCGCATGGGTCTCTCCGCAAGCATGGGAGACCTGAACCGAAGCAGGGATACTTCTTCCCCCCAAAGCCAAGCTGCAAGCCTGGGTAACACTCACATGACTCTTTCGACTTCCTCTATGGTCAGAAATGGTTCACCAAAGGAAGCGTTCGTGCGGGAACGAAGTGATGACGTCAGGGGAGTCCAACCATCACCAGAGTATGAACAAGTGCCAAAGACTTTTGATTCTTATAAGTTCACCAATGGCATTGGCAGGGACTCAGGGGATGCACGACTTCCAGCAAGCTCATCAAAATCATCATTTGATTCATCACCTTTTGAGAGCAGCAAACTCTTCATTCCCTTGATGAGTGACTCTGCTCTAGGCTCCAGCATTGAACCCCATGGGGACGGTTTGATGTCGCAGTCAATCATCACCAACGGCCAAGGAAACTATACAAGTCATGGCTTAGAGGATTCCAGGTAAGGGGAAAAAGCTCTGGAGATTCTACTTTTGTACATGTTAAACCTCATTTTTGTCTCCATATATTTCTTCTCATGTTTTCGTTTTACACTTTTCTTTATCTGTGAAATCATTTTTTCAATGTTGAAGCTAAACTTCTCTGGTTAGTTGTTTCAGTGCATGATTTCTCTCACAAAGCCAAATGTTGACTGGTCCCAGGTTAAACAGAAATGAGAGATATTCTCAACAGGTCTTTACCCACTGAATGTTCATATACATTTTCTTTAAAAGTTTTCTGCCCCATAATGTGTTTTCATAAAGTCATTTGAAGGAATGTTCACATTTTTCTGGAATTTTCAGACTTGATATCATCATCATCATGTAGCATGTCCTTTGCAGAACGTAGCTTTCATGACAGCCAACTGTAAGACACTCGATCCATGGTCAGCTCTCCCCCACCTCTGCTACTGTCAATCACAGAGACTCTGTAATCTTGTTTGTCCATCTTCTCCTCGGTTTACCTCTGCCTCTTTTGCCAGGGTCCACAACCTTCAGTACCCTTCTTTCTAGGCCATTGCGATGTTTGATGTGGCCAAAGTATGTTCATTTCCTGGACATTATGTTTTTTTTATTACCTAGTTTTGTTCTATATCATGGTCCTGTCGGATTTCTGCGTTTTTCTTTTTCGTTGTCCATGGTATTTTGAGCAGCCTACTGTAGCATTTGAGCTGGAAGGCTTCAATCTTCGGTAGGGTTTGTTTTGGTTGGCGTAGGGTTTGTGTGGTTGGTGTAGAGTTTATGTGGTTGGCGTAGACTTTGTGTGGGTGGTGTAGGGTTTGTGTGGTTGGTGTAGGGTTTGTCTGGTTGACCATATCTCACATCCGTGCGTTGCCACCGGGAAGATGCAACTTCTGTTAGTATTCTGCCATACATCTGTTATTGTGTTATTATTCTGCCATACATCTGTTATTGTGTTAGTATTCTGCCATACATTTGTTATTGTGTTAGTATTCTGCCATACATTTGTTATTGTGTTAGTATTCTGCCATACATTTGTTATTGTGTTAGTATTCTGCCATACATTTGTTATTTTAGTTAACCGCTGTAGTACCATGGCCATTTTCCCCTTTTATTGCTTTATAGCAATCTCCGCTGTTTCTTATAGTTGGTATCATTTCAGTAAACTGTGCTTATTAGTAACACGATATGAGTGGTCTGTTGGGTGAGTGGACTGTTGGGTGAGTGATCTGTTGGGTGAGTGATCTGTTGGGTGAGTGATCTGTTGTGTGAATGATCTGTTGTGTGAGTGATCTGGTGGGTACGTGATCTGTTGTGTGAGTGATCTGTTGGGTGAGTGGTCTTTTTGGTGATTGATCTGTTGGGTGAGTGATCTGTTGGGTGAGTGATCTGGTGGGTACATGATCTGTTGTGTGAGTGATCTGTTGGGTGAGTGGTCTTTTTGGTGATTGATCTGTTGGGTGAGTGATCTGTTGGGTGAGTGATCTGTTGTGTGAGTGGTCTGTTGTGTGCATGATCTGTTGTGCGAGTGATCTGTTGTATGCATGATCTGTTGTGTACATGATCTGTTGTGTGCATGATCTGAAATGTTTGTGTATCTGTTGGTGCAGATAAATGCTTCCCAAAGTAATGGTTCGCTGTCAGGACAGTGGTTCGCTGCCAGTCTGCTTTCCCTCAGTCGTTCGTCCAGAAAGACATCACGAAAGTGAACAACAAACTCAGACATTTTCTCGCTTGGATCTTGACTTCAAGCAATCTTCAAAAACGTAATTGTCTCTCTTTATTAAACCATGATATCTGCCATATTAATCGTAAAGAAATGAATGAAACTCTTTCAAGTGATCAATTATAAAACCTTAAATTGCATCCTGGCCATGTGGTGCGTATGCCAGATAACAGACCGACGTCCTTGTGGCCATATAATTATACGCGACCACGCGGACACTCACCCATATGATAACGAGATGGTCTGCTTAGAGACCTAGGTCCGAAATGGTACGACACTGAAAGATCGGACTGCTTACAGGACATTGTTGGCTATCTCGCCAGACTGAAGTCGAGGATTCACAATTGTATTGTGTTGTGACATTTAAAACAATGATTATATTTAGGCATTCACATATTACAGCTGTGATCTAATGGTAATAAAGTCATAGAGCTAGCTTCACCTGCATTTTAAGAAACTACAATTGACGAAAATAAATTAACAATAGTCAATAAAGTGGGCCCATGGTACAATGGAAAGATTCTGGCCGGTCCGTCAGTTGACTGTCTGACTAGAGGATTGACCTTGATCTTCAGAAAATGTAAGGGACCAGATGCAACCGTGAATGAGCCCACAGCAGCCAGCGACACATAGCTGGGTCCACGGCACATTGCTGGGTTAGTAACATATAGCTGGGTCCACGGCACATTGCTGGGTTAGTAACATATAGCTGGGTCCACGGCACATTACTGGGTTAGTAACATATAGCTGGATCCACAGCACATTGCTGGGTCCGTGACTCATAGCTGGATCCACAGCACATTGCTGGGTCCGTGACTCATAGCTGGCTGCTTGCATCAGGGTCAGCGAGCCACAGCTGACCAAGACCCTATACTGCCTCCAAAGTGACGACCCTGGAAACAGGCTGCAACCAGGCAGCCTAGCTAAGAGTTTTAGGGATCGAAGAGGGAAGGCTAACCCGGTCTGCAAAATACAATGCTGTAATCTGATGTTATGGGTCTAAAGATGAAAATATCACAGCCTCGTTGTAAATTGCGGCATAATGTCACAAACGTCCTCTTCAGGATGAACACTGAAGGAGAAGAAAAGGTAGAAGTTGAGACCATCCCCCAACTCTCCTCTTGCCTTTCTCCTTATTATCGTCATTAGTATTTATTGGGTTCAATCCTTTAGCCATGTTCTCTTCTTTGACTGTTTTTATTTTGTCTGTTCTTCTGGCTTATCCATTCTGTCTTCTCACTTCTAATCACACTTCCACGCACACACTCATTCCATACTTCGACAATAGAGAGCTTACCGTATGTGTAGTAGTGTTTGCCTCTCAAGGCAGAGGGTCCCATATATGATCCACGTTATCAATATACTCCAGTCGACCCAGCTGTAAACGGGCTGATGGTTATTTGGCAATAAGGTAGGGAACTGACCATCCAACGTACAATGAAGTCTCTAACACTTCATCCCAGACAGCAGTGTCTGCTATGTTAGTACCTTGATTGTGTGTCTTATTGATATCATGTGTGCCTAATATACTCTCCTGAATCAATAATCTGTCACTTGCCTCTAGCCAACTCGTGCTAGCCAGCAGGTGTCATGTACAGACACCACTTGGACCATCTCATGTACAGACACCACTCGGACCATCTCATGTACAGACACCACTCGGGCCATCTTATGTACAGATACCACTCAGACCATCTCATGTACAGACACCACTCGGACCATCTCATGTACAGACACCACTCGGACCATCTCATGTACAGACACCACTCGGGCCATCTTATGTACAGATACCACTCAGACCATCTCATGTACAGACACCACTCGGACCATCTCATGTACAGACACCACTCGGACCATCTCATGTACAGACACCACTCGGGCCATCTTATGTACAGATACCACTCAGACCATCTCATGTACAGACACCACTCGGACCATCTCATGTACAGACACCACTCGGACCATCTCATGTACAGACACCACTCTGGCCATGTCACTGACCCTGTCTGTACAATAGCAAACAAGAAAGTTTCAACCATTCAGCACCTGCATTGGCTTGTGTCCGCACGTGACAGAACATAGAAACTAGTTTGCCCACTGTGTACCGAATGTAGGGACAAGCAACCTCCCCAGAGCACAGCAAAGATCAAACACATTCGTGACAGTTTTTGGTTCTAATTTCCATCTTTAGTTGGACTATGTAACTAGCTATGTCAGGGTCATGCATCATTCACAGCTTGGCTGCCAGGGGAGCATAGTGACACCACTACAGTTGGTCTATATACAGGAAGTCTCTATCTAGGCATTTACAGCGGCAGTAAGTTTTGCATGTTGAGGTGCTAGTTCCATGCACAGCCCTTTTTAGTCATATTTAAAGGACATGATTGAAAGGTGCTAGTGATCATACTGTTTTCAAACTGGACGACATCAGGGTAATGGATGGATGTTTATTCGAGGTCCATTTTGTGACCTCAGATAAATGGAGGGACGTTAATTCGAGTTCCTGTCTTCTCATGTAGTTCGAATGTGTAACAGATCTCCGACGCGCTAATAGATTTCCAACCCACAAATTACAGGATCCATGAGTTTAAGAACCACTTCTTGACGATATGGTCAACTTTGTATGTTCAACAATCTCCACATTGATGTTACATTGCAAGCTTCTTAAACTAACCATTTTCGATTAGCTCTTTCATTTATCCAGTGGTTTATCAAAGTTGTGGTTTAACTGCTTGTCTCTCTGATGAGTCTTCTAAACCAGTATAAAAAAACGTAGGTGTTGGACGCTGGGTTGACTTTAGAACCTTTTCGTGTATCAGGAAATTAATCATCGTCTGCCTTGATTAGCAGATAGGTAGGAATATCACCGATGGGACAGTCTCGTCTTTGACATGTACACAGCTCAATCTGTTTTACACGTTTGGGCCCCTAGCATTCACATCTCAAAGGTCCGAGCTTTACCATCGAGAAGCACGCAACAATCCATTTAACTGAAAAATTGTGATGATTGACAAGGGTGTGCTAGTCAGACAGACGCTGATCAGATGCTATTTATCTGTCACATGACTTGTCGATATCAAGTGGCCCACCTAGCAGTAAATAGTGCCCCTAACTAATGATAGTAGTCCCAGCACGCTGTAACCTATTCATGTAGAACTAGGACACAAAGTCCCTGTTTAATTTGAACGTCCCTCGTAGATATTGGTAGTTTGTTCGGCGGTCGTAAATGCGACAGTCGCAAATCGTGATTCGAGCACTTGTATGGCCAACTCGTCAATATATTGGTCTTATATTGTGTTTGTTTTCTGCTTGTTGCTGACTGGTAGATTGTCCATGTTGGTCTTGCCTATGCATGGTATTCTCTTCAACAATCAGGATTTGAGTACAGCTGTACACACTTCAAGAATCAGGATTTGAGTACAGCTGTACACACTTCAAGAATCAGGATTTGAGTACAACTGTACACACTTCAACAATCAGGTTTTGAGTACAACTGTACACACATCAACAATCAGGAGTTGAGTACAACTGTACACACTTCAACAATCAGGATTTGAGTACAACTGTACACACTTCAACAATCAGGTTTTGAGTACAGCTGTACACACTTCAAGAATCAGAGGTTTTGAGTACAGCTGTACACACTTCAAGAATCAGGTTTTGAGTACAGCTGTACACACTTCAAGAATCAGGTTTTGAGTACAGCTGTACACACTTCAAGAATCAGAGGTTTTGAGTACAGCTGTACACACTTCAAGAATCAGGTTTTGAGTACAGCTGTACACACTTCAACAATCAGGTTTTGAGTACAGCTGTACACACTTCAAGAATCAGGTTTTGAGTACAGCTGTACACACTTCAAGAATCAGGTTTTGAGTACAGCTGTACACACTTCAACAATCAAGAGTTGAGTACAAATGTACACACTACAAAAATCAGGATTTGAGTACAACTGTACACACTTCAACAATCAGGTTTTGAGTTCAGCTGTACACACTTCAATAATCAGGATTTTAGTACAACTGTACACACTTCAACAATCAGGATTTGAGTACAACTGTATACACTTCAACAATCAAGAGATGAGTACAGCTGTACACACTTCAACAATCAGGAGTTTAGTACAACTGATGCTAATTTGTATGTACATGGTAGCGTCAGTTATGGTGAGGACAAAAGGCTCTCTTTTCCCACACTCGTCCCATTTTACGCTATCCTTCCATTTCTAACACTCCTGTCTTTCTCCACACTATTCTCTCTCTTCCCTCACTCATCTCTCTCTTCCCTCGCTCATCTCTCTCTTCCCTCGCTCATCTCTCTATTTATACACAGTCATATCTCTCCCTTCACTCTTCTCGCTTCCCACAATACTTTCTCTATTACTGCAGTCTCTCTCTCTCTTCCAACACTCCTCTCACTCTTCCCCCAATCCTCTCTTTATCTCTCTTCCCACAATATCCCTCTCTTCCCACAATATCCCTCTCTTCCCACAATCCTCTCTCTCTTCCCACAATATCCCTCTCTTCCCACAATATCCCTCTCTTCCCACAATATCTCTCTTCCCATAATATGTCTCTCTCTCTTCCCACAATCCTCTCTTCCCACAATCCTTTTTATCTTCCCACAATCCTGTCTTCTTTCTCACAATCCTTTTTATCATCACACAATCCTCTTTATCGTCCAACAATCCTCTATATCTTCACGCAATCCTCTTTCTCTCTTCTCACAATCATCTCTTCTCACACACCTCTGTTCACACAATCCACTTGTCCCACAATCCTCTCTTCCTAGCATGCTCTCTTCCCACAATCCTCTCTTCCTAGCATGCTCTCTTCCCACAATACTCTTTCCCCACAATCCTCTTTCCCCACAATCCTCTATTCCCACATTCCTCTCTTCCCACAATCCTCTCTCTTCCCACACTCCTCTCTCTCTTCCCACAATCCTCTCTTTTACCACAATCCTCTCTCTCTTACCACAATCCTCTCTCTCTTACCACAATCCTCTCTCTCTTACCACAATCCTCTCTCTTTTACCACAATCATCTCTCTTTTACCACAATCCTCTCTTCCCACAATCCTCTCTCTCTTACCACAATCCTCTTTCTCTTACCACAATCCTCTCTCTCTTACCACAATACTCTCTCTCTTCCCACAATCATCTCTCTTCCCACAATCCTCTCTCTCTTACCACAATCCTCTCTCTCTTACCACAATCCTCTCTCTCTTCCCACAATCCTCTCTCTCTTACCACAATCCTCTCTCTCTTACCACAATCCTCTCTCTCTTACCACAATCCTCTCTCTCTTCCCACAATCCTCTCTCTCTTACCACAATCCTATCTCTCTTACCACAATCCTCTCTCTCTTACCACAATCCTCTCTCTCTTACCACAATCCTCTCTCTCTTACCACAATCCTCTCTCTCTTACCACATTCCTCTCTTACCACAATCCTCTCTCTCTTACCACATTCCTCTCTTACCACAATCCTCTCTCTCTTACCACAATCCTCTCTTCCCACAATCCTCTCTCTCTTCCCACAATCCTCTCTCTTACCACAAACCTCTCTCTCTCTCTTACCACAAACCTCTCTCTCTCTCTTATCACAAACCTCTCTCTCTCTTCCCACAATCCTCTCTCTTACCACAAACCTCTCTCTCTCTTATCACAAACCTCTATCTCTCTTATCACAAATCTCTCTCTCTTCCCACAATCCTCTCTCTTACCACAAACCTCTCTCTCTCTTATCACAAACCTCTCTCTCTCTTCCCACAATCCTCTCTCTTACCACAAAACTCCCTTCTCTTATCACAAGCCTCTCTCTCTCTTATCACAAACCTCTCTCTCTCTTCCCACAATCCTCTCTCTTACCACAAACCTCTCTCTCTCTTATCACAAACCTCTCTCTCTCTTCCCACAATCCTCTCTCTTACCACAAACCTCTCTCTCTCTTATCACAAACCTCTCTCTTACCACAATCCTCTCTCTTACCACAAACCTCTCTCTCTCTCTTACCACAATCCTCTCTCTTACCACAAACCTCTCTCTCTCTTCCCACAATCCTCTCTCTCTTCCCACAACCCTAACTCTTCCCACAATCCTATATCTTTTTCCACAATCGTCAATTTCTTTCCAAAATCGTCTCTCTTTTCCCACAATCCTCTCTCTCTCTCTCTCTCTTCCCACAGTCGTCTTTCTTCCCACAATCCTCTTCCTACACACCTCTCTTCACATAATCCTCTCTCTCTCTCTCCACATCTCTCTCTCCCTCCCCACATCTCTCTCTCCCAACACCCCACTCTCACCACACCCCACCACTTCAGTGCTGATATCAAGGTAACAGAATGATATCTGGTTATCTGCGCAGGAACATCAAATCACACGTTACGATATGGGTGTCGTCGGTTCGAACCTCTGATCCCCGCCCAAACCACACACAAAACAGAGCCAGGAATCAGTCATAGACTAGCTCTAACGAACGAACTAACTTAAGGACACTAATGGAACAGTTATATGAATTATAGTGGTCTGATCTGTGGAGAACCAGATTGCACTATTCTGGCCACTTCTATTTGTACGGAAAGTACACAGAAAGTGTACACAACTGGGATGAGCGTCAGATGAAGACACCTGTTCAACAGGTACGGGGACCATTTCACGGACATAAGATCTAGCAGGACATCCAAGCCTGGCTTCGGGTTATTGTTGACATAAGCTCAACGAACGGCGCAGTTTGTCCCCTTGTTCTGAACTCAGATAAGTGTTCAGGCACGCACGGGTCTCGTGAGGGCCCGCAACGATACCTCCTGTCATACGTAGCCGAGAGACCGCCAACTGGCCCACATTCCACGTGAACTCTCCCCTCTCTCAACTATTGGCGATTTGCGTGGACTGTCACTATGTCCGTGTGTTCATCGAATGTCAGACGAGTGTGAAAATACCGTTACGATAGTAGCTCGTTATTTGGTGAGGCTTAAAAGTACAACTTTCAGCTGTTTGACTTGGCGTGTATTTCGTGAAGTTTGTAACAGTAGAATATCGTAGCTGAATTGTGAAGGCTTGGTCCAGATATAGAGGGATCCGTTGTGTCGTGTGGAGGCAGTGCTTTTCTTGAAACTAGTACGGTAAACATGTCTGTGTTTTATTTATAAAAGATTATTTATTACCCATCACAAGCGATGGTGGCCACATCAGACGGTTTTTGTCTTAATAATGTGACGTGCGCTATATGAGGATTATAGTGAGGGAGTGAATGCGCTGGTCATCAATCTCTCTCTTATCTCGAGTTACCTTGGATCAGTGGCAAGACTATTGGTCGAGACGACTGGAGGTAACTCGGGATGCAGGCACTCTGGACTTACCTCCCGTGAGACCTGGGGTCGCTTGAAACTGAGAGGCGATGGCCTTAACCTTCTGGCTATAGCGATCCCGCTTTATATATACACAAACACGCAAAGTGTATGTTGGTATTATGAGTCAGCAGTTGTGAGGCAGTGTCGCGTCACAGACTCCTGTGTGAGGTGTTGTCAACATATGTCATGTCCCCGACTGCTGTCACGTCCCCGACTGCTGTCATGTCCCTGACTGCTGTCATGTCCCCGACTGCTGTCATGTCCCCGACTGCTGTCATGTCCCCGACTGCTGTCATGTCCCCGACTGCTGTCATGTCCCCGACCGCTGTCATAATGTCCCCCGACCGCTGTCATAATGTCCCCCGACCGCTGTCATCATGTCCCCCGACCGCTGTCATCATGTCCCCCGACCGCTGTCATCATGTCCCCCGACCGCTGTCATCATGTCCCCCGACCGCTGTCATCATGTCCCCCGACCGCTGTCATCATGTCCCCCGACCGCTGTCATCATGTCCCCCGACCGCTGTCATCATGTCCCCCGACCGCTGTCATGTCCCCCGACCGCTGTCATCATGTCCCCCGACCGCTGTCATCATGTCCCCCGACCGCTGTCATCATGTCCCCCGACCGCTGTCATGTCCCCTGACCGATGTCATGCCCCCTGACCGATGTCATGCCCCCTGACCGCTGTCATTTCCCCGACCGCTGTCATGTCCCCGTCTGCTGTCATGTCCCCCGACCACTGTCATGTCTTCCGACCACTGTCATTTCCCCGACCACTGTCATTTCCCCGACCGCTGCCATGTTCCGCGACCGCTGCCATGTTCCGCGACCGCTGCCATGTCCCCGACTGCTGTCACATGTCCCCGACTGCTGTCACATGTCCCCGACTGCTGTCACATGTCCCCGACTGCTGTCATGTCCCCGACTGCTGTCATCATGTCCCCGACTGCTGTCATGTCCCCCGACCACTGTCATGTCCCCGACTGCTGTCATCATGTCTTCCGACCGCTGTCATGTCCCTCGACCACTGTCATTTCCCCGACCGCTGCCATGTCCCGCGACCGCTGCTATGTCCCCGACTGCTGTCACATGTCCCCGACTGCTGTCACATGTCCCCGACTGCTGTCACATGTCCTCGACTGCTGTCATGTCCCCGACTGCTGTCATCATGTCCCCGACTGCTGTCATCATGTCCCCGACTGCTGTCATGTCCCCGACTGCTGTCATGTCCCCCGTCTGCTGCCATGCCCCCCCCCCCCGACTGCTGTCATGCCCCCCCCGACTGCTGTCATTTCCCCGACCGCTGTCATCATGTCCCCGACCGCTGTCATGTCCCCGACCGCTGTCATCATGTCCCCGACCGCTGTCATCATGTCCCCGACCGCTGTCATCATGTCCCCGACCGCTGTCATCATGTCCCCGACCGCTGTCATCATGTCCCCGACCGCTGTCATTATGTCCCCGACCGCTGTCATCATGTCCCCGACCGCTGTCATGTCCCCGACCGCTGTCATCATTTCCCCGACTGCTGCCATGTCCCCGACTGCTGCCATGTCCCCGACTGCTGTCATGTCCTACTGTTGTTAGCTAACTCTGTGGTTGTATGTTTACCCTGACACGATCTGTCGGCCGCCATTTCACGTTACGTACACCGAGTGCTGAAGACCAATGAAGCCAATACAAAGAAACAGCCATGGTATCTGTAACACAATCTAAGCAGTAAGCGAGCGTCTGTAGCCCACTAAGCCGCCCAGTATATCGATCCGCTTCTCAAAGTGTGTTCAAAGTTTTTCTACATTTGGTAGAGGAAGGATTCAGGCACTTGGTCAGAGCCTGTGCTCAGGGCTTATTGTGTGTAGAACGGGAGTTACTTCATGTCAAACATGTGTCCGGTAACTCTGTGTGTGCTTGGTCATTGACTGTATGGCTGGAATGCAAGTGACGGCTAGAGAGAGAGCGCTTGCTTCTTAACTTAACGTCTTTACACTGGTTTAGAAGACTCTGCAGAGTCTGTATACAACCAGTTTCATTTACATTTCCTTGCTCTACAAGCTATGAACATTCAATCTCTTCTTAAATGCAATAATTGTCCCTGCCTCCACCACTCCTGTGGCAATGCATTACAAGCATTCACCACTCTCTGACTAAAAAAAAAATTTCCTATCTAATCTGGACCTCTCTTTAGTTAATTTGTATCTGTGCCTTCTTGTCTGTGGTTGTATTTGGAAATAAAACTTGTTATAGTCTAATTTATTCGCTCCTTTGATTATCTTGTATACCTGTATTAAATCACCTCAAATTCTTCCGTAGGCCGGTTTTTTTCTCTTTCCTCATAACTGTAATTCTGGAATCACACTATTAGCTCTCTCGCTTTTAAAAAAATCCTTTCCAGCATGTTTATATCCTCTCTATGATAAGGACTCCACACCTGTACACAGTACTCCAATCTAGGTCTAACAAATGCTTTATACAGTTTGACTATCACTTCCTTGCTCCTATGTTAAATATTTATCTGCTACCTGAACTTGCTCACTCACCTTACCTGTATGATCTATTATAACCCCTAGGTCCCTTTCCTTATCTATCTTTCTAATATTGTTTTCTCCCATTCTGTAATTATGTTCCATATTGGATCTACCCATGTGGATGACTGTACATTTATCTACATTAAACTCCATTTGCCAGCTTACAGACCATTATCAAATTTTATCTAAATCCGACATCAATATACCCACTTCTGGTTTAGATGAGACACTACTGCATAGTTTTGTGTCTTCAGCAAATTTTGCAATCATGAATACCATATTAATGTGCAAATCATTTATATATATCAAGAACAAAATTGGTCTCAAAACTGAGCCCTGTGGCACTCCAACTTTCACTTCACATCACTCAGAGTACTCCTTATTTATGCCCACCCTCTGCCTTCTTCCCGTTAACCAATTTTCAATCCATTTGGCAACCTCTCCACCTATTCCATGTGATTTTAGCTTTCGAAATAATCTTTATAATTTTTTAATCTCTATCAAAGACTTTCCCAAATCTAGATAAATAACATCCACTGGCTCCCCTTTATCTATGATTTTGGTAACCTCCTCCATGAATTCTAATAGATTTGTTAAGCACGATCTCCCTCTAGTAAACCCATGCTGACTATTTCTAATTAGATTAAACTTGTCTAAATGCATTACCATGTTTTCTTTGATTATTGACTCTAACAATTGACAGACTATGCTCGTTAAACTCACCGGTCTATAATTTGCTAGATCTGATTATTTGGCCATTTTTGAATAACGATCACAATTTTTTCAGAACTATTTCCTCTTAATACAGATTGATCTTATTCCCGCTGTATCCATGTCTCTTTGGAAAATATCTATAGGCTCTGGGACAAAGGTGCCTGTTCAACACAGTTGTCCCTTCTACCCAGCTGTAAATGGGAACGTGGTTTAACTACACACCACCTGAAAGAGAAATCTGAGACAGAATAGAATAAACTGAGACATGGTAGAATATATGTTTCTTTGACTGAGTCAGTAGAATAGAAGACGATGGCACCAATATGTCAACGAATGATCGGGCATGACTCTGGACAAGAGATCGAGTTTCTTTCAGACGGGCTGTGATGGTAGCGACGTTCTGTTAAGGATATGCTACATGATGTTTTAAAAACATTCTAAACACACAGACTCAGTGGACGGCCGCGGAATTCTCTTCAGTTTAGAGTTTAGTGGACGGTAAGGAAATTGTACCCTAACGGAAGTTATAAAAGTGGGCGCCATGTATAAAAAGGTTTGCCAGCGATGGTCTAGAGAGAAGGAAGAACTCTGTACGACCGCCATCGAAAACAAAGAACAGACAGTCAATATTGTACCATCAGCACATTCGCTGCTAGTCCAGCCGACCAATATTTGGTCAGTTCTTGCCGGTCAACAAATTATCACCGTCCAATCCTAGCTTTTAGGCACGTCAAGTTTCATGACTGCCACCAACAGCGTTTGTGTTTGATCGCCTCTGAAGGACCAGTCGTTAACTTTTTAGTTCAGAAAGAAAAGAAAACACATTACTTCGGGGTTATATGCTGGCCAGTCATTTGATAGTCTGAATGGATCCAAGGTCTTTACTGGGGAGGGAAGAATAGGACACTGTCACTTCATACATGTTGTAAAATGGGGAGGGAAGAATAGGACACTGCCACTGCATACATGTTGTAAAATGGGGAGGAAAGAATAGGACACTGTCACTGCATACATGTTGTAAAATGGGGAGGAAAGAATAGAAAACTGCCACTTCATACATGTTGTAAAATGGGGAGGAAAGAATAGGACACTGTCACTTCATACATGTTGTAAAATGGGGAGGAAAGAATAGGACACTGCCACTTCATACATGTTGTAAAATGGGGAGGGAAGAATAGGACACTGCCACTGCATACATGTTGTAAAATGGGGAGGAAAGAATAGGACACTGTCACTGCATACATGTTGTAAAATGGGGAGGGAAGAATAGGACACTGCCACTGCATACATGTTGTAAAATGGGGAGGAAAGAATAGGACACTGTCACTGCATACATGTTGTAAAATGGGGAGGAAAGAATAGAAAACTGCCACTTCATACATGTTGTAAAATGGGGAGGAAAGAATAGGACACTGTCACTTCATACATGTTGTAAAATGGGGAGGGAAGAATAGGACACTGCCACTTCATACATGTTGTAAAATGGGGAGGAAAGAATAGGACACTGTCACTTCATACATGTTGTAAAATGGGGAGGGAAGAATAGGACACTGCCACTTCATACATGTTGTAAAATGGGGAGGAAAGAATAGGACACTGTCACTTCATACATGTTGTAAAATGGGGAGGGAAGAATAGGACACTGTCACTTCATACATGTTGTAAAATGGGGAGGGAAGAATAGGTCACTGTCACTTCATACATGTTGTAAAATGGGGAGGGAAGAATAGGACACTGTCACTTCATACATGTTGTAAAATGTGACTAAAGAGAGCTGTGTATGGACTAGCCACTTCATCTTATAAAAGATTACTATGGCGGAGGTGTTCTGCAGGAGGTCAACTGTAGTAGGGGCCTTATGCTCCGAATGGAGAGGAAAAGGGTCCAGAAGTCAGTGAATATTGGGTCTGTCATAACAGATCGGTCTCATTCTCCAACCGTCTCACGTTCCGGGAGCAGTGTACTTTTCTTGTTCTAGAAAATGCTTGTATCTGAGTTGTTCACCCATGGTTTTTCTCTGGCAGCAGGTTACAGTGACTCTTCTTACATCCCTAGGAATACTGAAGGAGCTGGATATCGGTTCTGTCAGTAGTGCAATGTAATCATCCCTAGCTTCAGTCTGTGTAAAACTCTCTAAACTATGTGTGTTATCATCCCTAGCTTCAGTCTGTGTAAAACTCTCTAAACTATGTGTGTTATCATCCCTAGCTTCAGTCTGTGTAAAACTCTCTAAACTATGTGTGTTATCATTCCTAGCTTCAGTCTGTGTAAAACTCTAAATTGTGTTTTCATCCCTAGCTGCAGTCTGTGTAAAACTCTAAACTCTTATCCTCAGCATCAGTCTATGTAAAACTCTAAACCCTGTGTTTATCATCACTAGCTGCAGTCTGTGTAAAACTCTAAACTCTGTGTTTATCATCCCTAGCTTCAGTCTGTGTAAAACTCTAAACTCTTATCATCCTCAGCATCAGTCTATGTAAAACTCTAAACCCTGTGTTTATCATCACTAGCTGCAGTCTGTGTAAAACTCTAAACCCTGTGTTTATCATCACTAGCTGCAGTCTGTGTAAAACTCTAAACTCTGTTAATCATCCCTAGCTGCAGTCTGTGTAAAACTCTAAACTCTGTTTATCATCCCTAGCTGCAGTCTGTGTAAAACTCTAAACTCTGTTTATCATCCCTAGCTGCAGTCTGTGTAAAACTCTAAACTCTGTTATCATCCTCAGCATCAGTCTATATTCCGGGGAGGAAGCCGTAACAAAATCAGCATCTCTGACACCTTTCGAGACATTAGTGGAGTCTGGCAGACAGGATGAGGCTCCACCCAATCAGAGCGATGGACAGTTTGGAGAACTTATAGATTTTTCTGGACCACCTATCAGGGCCTTCGAGGACCGGAGGCCGGATTTTACAGGTGGGTCTTGTGATGTTCTGATGTCCGATATCGCTGGTGGGTCTTGTGATGTTCTGAGGTCGGACATCACAGGTGGGTCTTGTGTCGCTCTGGAGTCGGATGTTACAGGAGTGTCTTGTGATGTTCTGGAGTATAATGTTACAGGTGTGTCTTCTGTCCTAGTCCTCCATAGACTTGTGTGGGTCTTCTGTCCTAGTCCTCCATAGACTTGTGTGGGTCTTCTGTCCTAGTCCTCCATACTTGTGTGGGTCTTCTGTCCTAGTCCTCCATACTTGTGTGGGTCTTCTGTCCTAGTCCTCCATACATGTGTGGGTCTTCTGTCCTAGTCCTACATAGACTTGTGTGGGTCTTCTGTCCTAGTCCTCCATAGACTTGTGTGTGTCTTCTGTCCTAGTCCTCCATACATGTGTGGGTCTTCTGTCCTAGTCCTCCATAGACTTGTGTGGGTCTTCTGTCCTAGTCCTCCATACTTGTGTGTCTTCTGTCCTAGTCCTCCATACTTGTGTGTCTGCTGTCCTAGTCCTCCATACTTGTGTGTGTCTTCTGTCCTAGTCCTCCATACTTGTGTGTGTCTGCTGTCCTAGTCCTCCATAGACTTGTGTGGGTCTTCTGTCCTAGTCCTCCATAGACTTGTGTGGGTCTTCTGTCCTAGTCCTCCATAGACGTGTGGGTCTTCTGTCCTAGTCCTCCATAGACTTGTGTGGGTCTTCTGTCCTTGTCCTCCATACTTGTGTGTCTTCTGTCCTAGTCCTCCATACTTGTGTGTGTCTTCTGTCCTAGTCATCCATACTTGTGTGTGTCTTCTGTCCTAGTCCTCCATACTTGTGTGTGTCTTCTGTCCTAGTCCTCCATAGACTTGTGTGGGTCTTCTGTCCTAGTCCTCCATAGACTCGTGTGGGTCTTCTGTCCTAGTCCTCCATGCTTGTGTGGGTCTTCTGTCCTAGTCCTCCATAGACTTGTGTGGGTCTTCTGTCCTAGTCCTCCATAGACTTGTGTGGGTTTTCTGTCCTAGTTCTCCATACTTGTGTGGGTCTTCTGTCCTAGTCCTCCATAGACTTATGCCTCTTCTTTCCTAGTCCTCCATACTTGTCTTCTGTCCTAGTCCTCCATACTTGTGTGTGTCTTCTGTCCTAGTCCTCCATACTTGTGTGTGTCTTCTGTCCTAGTCCTCCATAGACTTGTGTGGGTCTTCTGTCCTAGTCCTCCATAGACTCGTGTGGGTCTTCTGTCCTAGTCCTCCATGCTTGTGTGGGTCTTCTGTCCTAGTCCTCCATAGACTTGTGTGGGTCTTCTGTCCTAGTCCTCCATAGACTCGTGTGGGTCTTCTGTCCTAGTCCTCCATGCTTGTGTGGGTCTTCTGTCCTAGTCATCCATAGACTTATGCGTCTTCTGTCCTCCATACTTGTGTGGGTTTTCTGTCCTAGTCCTCCGTATTTGTGTGGGTCTTCTGTCCTAGTCCTCCATAGACTTGTGTGGTTTCCTGGCCCAACGGTACAATATGACCAAACAAAAATATTTGGCAGTGGTCAAGTGTTTCTGAGATTGGATGGAGGCCTGTTTTGGCAGGGACCTTCCCATTGCAGAAGTAGTCATGCCATTAGATGCACAGGATACGACGCTGGATGCGCATGTGGAAAGCCTCCAGTCTCGATTCTTTCATGTTTCAGTAATGTCCAGGTTTCTGAGCCGTAAAGCAGGTCTTGGACCCGCAGGACTGGTAGATGCGATTTTTGTTTCAAGGTAGATCTTGCCGTAACTCCATATACATCGAAGGTCGTGCATAGCGGACGCAGATAGTCTGGTTTAATGACAAAGGTGAACACAAACATGTTGAAAGTTGCAGATGACATTTCAACATGCAGTGGCTGGTTACTTTTGTCATGTATGTCAGTTGATTTATAATGTAAGTAATGAAAACATTTATAATGTAATTAATGAAAACATTTTAAAACATGACATTTCATAATTATGTTATTTACTTTCCAGATTACCTCTCATGACCATGGCCAGATGATTGTCTAGCTTGTTCAACACATCTCAGTCTCTCCTCATCATGCCTAAGGTCCAGGCAGACTTCTACGGGTCAGATCAACAAGACTTTACCTGAGCTGCTCCAGACTGTTCATGCATGACAGGATCCTACTTTTTCAGAGGATCATCTGCAACTTCTGCTTAGATCTGCACGTCTACCGCGTGCAAAACCAGCAACGTCGCTGCCAACCACATCTTCACAGTCGATCTTGTAGGAGTTAAACTGATCTTCATACAATCCCTCTTTGAGGAGTTTAAACCTTTTCTTCACACATTAGCTCTGAGTGGGTTTGCCAGACTGGAAGTCTGATGAGTATTACCGGTAGTGGTGTCTGTGTCGTACTGCAATGATTGTGTCCAGTGTTTTGACGTTCATCTTTGATATCCGTGTGGGATAACCTTTCATTGTTTATTACTTCTATGATTGACTTGTTCATATTCTGTGGGATTCTTTCTAATACTTATAAGCTTCATGCCAATGATTTCTCTTGTATCTTTTCTTGAAGAAATGTACAATAATTTAGTGGCTATGATTATGTAAAAT
This sequence comes from Ariolimax columbianus, assembly GCA_036924085.1. Classification (NCBI taxonomy): domain Eukaryota; kingdom Metazoa; phylum Mollusca; class Gastropoda; order Stylommatophora; family Arionidae; genus Ariolimax; species Ariolimax columbianus. The sequence goes on along the minus strand of JAVGWX010000023.1, from coordinate 42,049,041 downwards.
AATAAATTTCAATAGGTCAACAATATTGACTTCCCGTTGTTTGCATGTTGACATTACGAGTTGGATATCTCACAGCAAAAATATATTCAACCTCGGCAAATAAATACTTTGCGAACGGAGATGAAGAATGAGGCCGACTTCCCTCCAGGATATGATGCTTTAAGCTGAGTTTAACATTCCATCCTTTCCACGGCATGAGTGAGTCTAGGGGTGTGTCTGTGACCTGTGATAATCACCCAGATGACAAGACTGGCAGTGAGAACCTGGCAGTCTTAGAACTGCCCCAGGCCTCTGTCAGACAGAGTCAGAAACCTTATGTTGTTATTTTAGGAAGGGGAAATAGTTTTTGCCTCGGCCGAACTGAAGTTATTTTGTTGCATAACAAGGAAGATAAGTGTCAGACAAGGACAAATCATAACCATAGCAACAACACGGACAGTCTGGTTTTGGATCCAAGTTATAATGCCAGCCCTCGACTTGACGAAGGTCTTCCAGGCATGAATGGATTATCATCCAATGTGGTCACAGGAGCTGGTTGGGCTGACAAGCTGGAGGCTGTGTGGCAGAAGACAGAGCTGGTCATGGCTGCCACGCAGCAGAAGGTGATGCAGATCCTGGAAGAGTTTGGAGTTGCCAAGTTAGGAGAAGGTGAAGAATGTGGTAAACTGGAGGAAAGAGTATGGCAGGCAGTTGAGAACAAGTAAGAGAGTTGAGGTGGTTGATCTAGTTCAATATTTATGAGAGGACGTACATGTCCGTAAGTATGTGCGCTATTTATGGGTAGGGAGCTAGGACCATAGTCAGGTCAAGGACATCTGTTAGAGAGTGCTTGAGGAAGCCTGTTTGACTATCATTTGGATTTAAGAAAACCTACTATTCCTACCTTGGCACTGAATCAATTTGTCTATATTAGGGCTTTTATTGAAAGAGTTTAGATCTTTCAGTAATTCCCCTCACCTCTTGAATGAAGTATTGTCGTCTTTCTTGTGACTCAGATCCATTTAAAGTTGCCAGTTTGAAGTGAGGCTGCATGCTTCACAACCATAGACCAGAAGTTATGGAGAGACATGGTTTTATCTGTTGGCTTCTAACTTCAGAACATCTCCACATGTCTAAGTGTTTCCAGAACATGTTGGTCCTCGTGCAATCACTAATGCTCATACATTGATAGCAACACAGAAGGGCTGACTTTGGTACAAGTAAATAGTTGATATGGATACTTCAAGCCTTCACCGGCTTGTGGATGTCGGGTATCCTGGATGAGCTGAAGACTTCACCTCCAAGTTGTCCGAGGTGCAACGTTATTCTAAAAATGATTGGCCACTGTGTGTATGTGGGACACTGCAGTCAAATCAACGGACATTCCACAGACTGCAGAAATCAGTTGGGTCAACTAGGATTGTGTACAACCAGCGGGCTACTGGAACATCAGTACCCACACACTTTGTCATTTGCAGGAGAGACTGAGCACTTATGGGTCATCTCTGAGTGCAGTGACGTAGATTCGTTACAGAACATAACAGTGACAGACATACATTGTATCACACGTTCCCTACAGTGACAAGATGCACATACATCATACATTCCCTACAGTGACAAGATGCACATACATCATACATTCCCTACAGTGACAAGATGCACATACATCATACATTCCCTACAGTGACAAGATGCACATACATCATACATTCCCTACAGTGACAAGATGCACATACATCATACATTCCCTACAGTGACAAGATGCACATACAGCATACATTCCCTACAGTGACAAGATGCACATCATATGTTCCCTACAGTGACAAGATGCACATCATATGTTCCCTACAGTGACAAGATGCACATCATATGTTCCCTACAGTGACAAGATGCACATCATATGTTCCCTACAGTGACAAGATGCACATCACACGTTCCCTACAGTGACAAGATGCACATCATATGTTCCCTACAGTGACAAGACACATATCATACGTTCCCTACAGTGACAGACACACATCATACGTTCCCTACAGTGACAAGACACATATCATACGTTCCCTACAGTGACAGACACACATCATACGTTCCCTACAGTGACAAGACACACATCATACGTTCCCTACAGTGACAAGACACACATCATACGTTCCCTACAGTGACAAGACACACATCATACGTTCCCTACAGTGACAAGACACACATCATACGTTCCCTACAGTGACAAGACACACATCATACGTTCCCTACAGTGACAAGACACACATCATACGTTCCCTACAGTGACAAGACACATATGTTCCCTATAGTGACAAGACACATCATACGTTCCATCATGCATGTACACTGACATCCACACAACAGTTGCCCATGACACATGTTCACTAGAGACCAAATTTTGGGAACACCAAACTGTCCGCAGAAGTCCAGGCCTTCTCCATCTTGAAGTCGTTTCGTCTGTTTCTTACAAGTTTGGATTTGCCTACTATGCACTTCTGACATTGTATACGTACATTCATATGTATGTGCCCGTACTGTATTTCATATTAATGAACCTTGGGTTGGGCTGAGATATAATGGGGGGGGGGGGGGGGGGGGGTCTCTCTGTGCAATCATAGAACACAATTATTGTATTCAGTTACACACTGTAGTATCTTGTTGCTGTGTCTGTTTGTTTGTTGTTAAACTTATAGTTAGTACTTTCTCTCTGTCACCGTCGTTGAATTATGTTGGGTTTAGATTAAGCACTTTTTATTTTTGTTTGCTGCAGTCATTTCTCTTCAAATGATACAAATATTTTCAGCTCCCTTTGGAGCATGGGTCTTCAATAAATACATGCCAAGTCCTGCTGAGCCATCTGTCCTGTCTTGGGTGGTTCAATTTTCCTTCCTTTTGATTAACTTGTCCATTTGAAAAAAAAACAGTTTTATGTGGCTTAAATCTTCTACAGGGTGAGATAGCCAGCTCCATTTACAATCCTTCTTAGTCCTCTCCTATAACATGCTTGGCAGGTTACAGTGTTACTACTCCTTGTTCCCCTATTGAGTCCGAACAACTCATTTCTATTGGGTTGATATCAACAAGCATGAGAACATAGGATCATTCTCTCTGTTACATTCAGTTTTATAGTATGCATGTGTGTCTTTACATTTAATTTCATCGGATGTTCGGACCAACATCCACTCGTGTTGTTCTGATAATGACAACAGGTTGATATGTGGTTTCTTCATTCGTTCTCAATCTCCCGCTACCAAACCCTGAAAAGGCCTTTGCAAGTAGCAGAGAACGGAATGCATTGTCATAGTTTGCAGGATGACTGCGATATTTGCACCTTTCGGTCCGACACATCTGACTTCAACAGGCATTTTTGAGTACCGGGTTAGCTTTCCCTCTTTGATCCCTTCTGCTTAGCTAGTCTGCTCTGTTGCAGCCTGGTGTACAGGACCACCGCATGGAGGTGTGGAAGGGTCTTAGCAACTCTGTTTGCTGGCCCTGATGCTAGCAGTCAGCTATGGGTCGCTGGCCGCTCCAGCTAATGCGCTGCTCAGCGTGTTGATCCCGATATGTGGTTTAACTACTGTGTTCTTCTGGCATCTTCTACAGTGTCAGTACGGCATCTTGAACAAAGATGGCAGCTTCTCGATGTGTTAGTGAGGTATGTGTTACCAAGTGCACGTCATCAAAGTACAGAAATCACCAACTCTGACAAGATCTGTCCTTAACTTAACGTCTTTATACTGGTTTAGAAGACTCTGCAGAGTCTGTATACAACCAGTTTCATTTGCATTTCCTTGCTCTAAAAGCTATGTGCATCCAATCTATTCTTAAATGCATTAATTGTCTTTGCTTTCTCTACTTCCTGTGGCAATGCATTCAAAGCATGAACAGACATGGGCTGGCTATTTTGTTTAAGGGCTACACGCGTCTCTGCTCATCCAGCTTTGTATTAGACAACTTGAAGAATGCTTAATGTATGCAATACTCGTAAAACATAACATCGTAAAACATAACATTGTAAAACATAACATTGAAACAAATTGCAACAAATGTATTTTATATATAAATAAATAATATAGATATTAATTTACAAAATATTTAGAAATTATAACATTACAGCCATCTGATTCTCAAATCTAATATAAATAGTTTGCATTGGCTGTGGGCCACATTAAACTTTTGTTTAGACCCACGGTTGCCCAATTATGGTCTAGATTATGGACCCTTCTTTGCCTGATAGCAGCAGCCAGCATAAAGGTTTCCACTGTGACTCCGAGGTTTCAACTGTGACTCCGAGGTTTCAACTGTGACTCCGAGGTTTCAACTGTGACTCCGAGGTTTCAACTGTGACTCCGAGGTTTCAACTGTGACTCCGAGGTTTCAACTGTGACTGAGGTTTCAACTGTGACTCCGAGGTTTCAACTGTGACTCCGAGGTTTCCACAGACGGAGGCTTCCACTGCATCATAATGCTGTGTTCACTTCCAGTGTTCGTTTCTGTAGTAATGCTCGCCCTATCCATTGACAACCCTCTTTAGTCACATTGTCTGGCATGCTTGGAAAGTCCCAATCTCTCCTCTCCTTCTCAGCTGTGTCAAGGTTAGTGCCAAGCACACAAATGTTTGGTGTGAACATTATTACAGATATTATCTTGTGAATAATTATTTATGACACGAACAATGTTTATACTTTTGACATATTCATGCTAAGTATCACATTGGCTGTGACGTTTGATATTGGGCATAATTTGATGGTATATTCAAGTGATTCCGGGTGCTTGTCTGTCTGGGTGGTTGTCTTAATATTTAAATTAGTGCACGAACCTCTAAGAATTATAGTTCCAATTTGTGGTGAGAAAGTACGTATTATAGTGGAAGCTACTCCTTTCTTATAGATGGTGCTACAATGTTTGAAGTTTTGAAACATACGTATATGACTTTCTTCAGCTAACTTGATAGGACATACATCATGTATGTTAGTTATACTTTAGGCATGTCCAATCTTCAGCTAACTTGATAGGACATACATCATGTATGTTAATTATACTTTAGGCATGTCCAATCTTCAGCTAACTTGATAGGACATACATCATGTATGTTAATTATACTTTAGGCATGTCCAATCTTCAGCTAACTTGATAGGACATACATCATGTATGTTAATTATACTTTAGGCATGTCCAATCTTCAGCTAACTTGATAGGACATATGTATGTGTTAATCTTCAGCTAACTTGATAGGACATATGTGGATAACATTCTCAAAGTTAAACATCTCTAGTTTCTGTAGAGCACATCTGTGTGTGGAATGAAAATATTTCAGTTATACATCATTTTCTATTGATACTATTGATAAACAGTTTATAAGTTGTCAGTAAACAGAACATAAAAGGTTAAAGGCGAGGGCTCGACTTCATCGCAGCGGGACTTCCCATATGGCTGTCTCTCTCAGCAGAACAGTTTGGCGTCTGCCGAAAGCATCACACTAAGTACAAACTCCGCAGCTCCAGCGATGATACCAGGGATCTCTGGAAAAAGTTGCCATCTTGAACCAACCGTCACAGTTCGAATTCGAACCCTGACTGTCTGAACACGAGGTAAACGGCTTAACCAATTCGCCGCGGAGACCCTCGGAAACAAAATATAATGGTGTGCTATGTATCAAATAGTTTGTGTATTGTCAAACAATAACTGCAATGTCAAGGAAGGGATACAAGCTTGTACAGAGTGTACACTATATTGTTGGTAGGATCAACATGTACAGATGAATGCTAGCCTAACAAAAAGCTGTACAGATGAATGCTAGCCTAACAAAAAGCTGTACAGATAAATGCTAGCCTAACCAAAGAGTGTTGGAGTCCGTTACCTTGTTTTCTGTGATCCAGTTCAAGCGCATTGTGAGATTTTTATCAGAGATTCAACTTCTTCTGTGCTAAAGAGTGTTGTCAATGTGGCCAGCTTTGTCCTTGTTCGTCTCACTGGCAATTTCATTTCCCAGACAAAAAAAGTACAGAAGTGACATGTTTGAAAGATAAATGTTTGCCCAGTTCATGGCCTTCCCATTTTGGTAGAAAGTGTAACATGAAACTGCCATTTTTGGTGTGAACCAGTTGATCCAGTGTATTTGTTGACAGCAAGTCTGTGTGCTGAATTTGTATATATAATTCAAACGAACTATATGCTTGTCTCTCAATGCACATTCCACTTGGTTATGCATTCAGTTCTCCATCCACTTGGTTATGCATTCAGTTCTCCATCCACTTAGTTATGCATTCAGTTCTCCATCCACTTGGTTATGCATTCAGTTCTCCATCCACTTGGTTATGCATCCACTGTTTGTTCTCCATCCACTTGGTTATGCATTCAGTTCTCCATCCACTTAGTTATGCATCCACTGTTTGTTCTCCATCCACTTGGTTATGCATCCACTGTTTGTTCTCCATCCACTTGGTTATGCATTCAGTTCTCCATCCACTTGGTTATGCATTCAGTTCTCCATCCACTTGGTTATGCATTCAGTTCTCCATCCACTTAGTTATGCATCCACTGTTTGTTCTCCATCCACTTGGTTATGCATCCACTGTTTGTTCTCCATCCACTTGGTTATGCATTCAGTTCTCCATCCACTTGGTTATGCATACAGTTCTCCATCCACTTGGTTATGCATCCACTGTTTGTTCTCCATCCACTTGGTTATGCATTCAGTTCTCCATCCACTTGGTTATGCATTCAGTTCTCCATCCACTTGGTTATGCATTCAGTTCTCCATCCACTTGGTTATGCATTCAGTTCTCCATCCACTTAGTTATGCATCCACTGTTTGTTCTCCATCCACTTGGTTATGCATCCACTGTTTGTTCTCCATCCACTTGGTTATGCATCCACTGTTTGTTCTCCATCCACTTGGTTATGCACCCACTGTTTGTTCTCCTGTGCATTAGTTTGTCAAAGTATGGAGTGTCATCCGTATTTCTACTTTTTCAAAGTTCTAGTACTTTCAGTTACAATGTTCTACTTTCAGTTAACGTACACTTATGCTAGTTATAAACTACTAACCCTAATCCTTGTAATAACAGATCCCATTTTCTACATCCCAGCTCTTCACTCAATCCAGTGATCAGTCATCATGGTGATTTGAACACTGCCTCACCTCACTGGTTTCTCTGGACTTACACTTGTTCATTTATAGTTTCTTCAGTTGTTTCTATTCACATTTGTCTTGAGATATGACTTACGCCTAGGTCTTGTTTGGCTCTGTGAGATATGACTTTAACCTAGGTCTTGTTTGGCTCTGTGAGATATGACTTTAGCCTTGGTCTTGTTTGGCTCTATGTGAGATATGACTTATGCCTAGGTCTTGTCTGGCTTTATGTGAGATAATGGCTTTTGCCTAGGTCATGTTTGGCTGTATGTGATATGACTTTTGCCTAGGTCTTGTTTGGCTCTACGTGCAAGATATGGTATTTGCCTAGAGTATGTGTGGAGGTTACTCAGTGTTTGACATACTGGAGGTTGTGAATATTTGTGTGTCTCTGGTCATCTACATCATTATGTCAGTGAGTTTATTTAATAAAATGTTACCTCACATATTTGTCCACCTCACATATTTGTTGTTATTGTGTACGTCTATATTTAAATGGGATCTCACAGACAGCCTGGCTAACTATGGGACCTCACAAACAGCCTGGCTAACTATGGGACCTCACAGACAGCCTGGCTAACTATGGGATCTCACAGACAGCCTGGCTAACTATGGGATCTCACTGACAGCCTGGCTAACTATGGGATCTCACTGACAGCCTGGCTAACTATGGGATCTCACTGACAGCCTGGCTAACTATGGGACCTCACTGACAGCCTGGCTAACTATGGGACCTCACAGACAGCCTGGCTAACTATGGAGATCTCGCTGACAGCCTGGCTATGGGACCTCAATGACAGCCTGGCTAACTATGGTATCTCACTGACAGCCTGGCTAACTATGGGATCTCACTGACAGCCTGGCTAACTATGGGATCTCCCTGACAGCATGGGTAACTATTGGACCTCACAAACAGACTGGCTAACTATGGGATCTCCCTGACAGCCTGGCTAACTATTACAAAATTAATTGAACTCTGGTCACCTGGCCTGTAAAACCCCACTCCCCTGGGCTCCTGAAGAAAAAAAAACCAACAATGGACACCTGAACAAAACTAGTTACAATGACAAAACTAAGTGATCTGTTTCAATTATTTTATCTCAAATAGACTGACCTGACCAATATTCCTGCTTATTATGCCAGTCCTCCCAGCCTGTAGACCCACTGACCTGACCAATATTCCAGCTTATTATGTCAGTCCTCCCAGCTTGTAGACCCACTGACCTGACCAATATTCCAGCTTATTATGTCAGTCCTCCCAGCCTGTAGACCCACTGACCTAACCAATATTCCAGCTTATTATGCCAGTCCACCCAGCCTGTAGATCCACTGACCTGACCAATATTCCAGCTTATTATGCCAGTCCACCCAGCCTGTAGATCCACTGACCTGACCAATATTCCAGCTTATTATGCCAGTCCACCCAGCATGTAGACCCACTGACCTGATCATCTCCAATATTCCTGCTTATTATGCCAGTCCTCCCAGCCTGTAGACCCATCCTTTAGGCACAGAACAGTTTCACAATGTTTACACCAAAATTTTGTCTTGACTTGTTTGAATGGTCTGTCTTTGTTTGGGAAGTCCTTGACATGCTTGTTAAATTTAAATAAGCATACTACACACACATTATTTCCTGTAGCTTTTGGAGACATTTGATGATGATGGGAACCAACATTTTGCAGTCTCTGTTGTGCCTCGACACGGTTGTGAAGTTTTGCAGTCTCTGTTCTATAATCCCCAATGAGGGCTAAACAAACTTCGTTCATGAATATCCCAAATGTCCTGTAACGTCTTCCTGTTGTATTGTGGGGACTATACTGATCCATAAGTATGTAGGCGTTATTACATGCCCACATAAAGAATTTCACAATTAGCCTCCTAGGCCAGCGATAATGCCGACGTGTCTTGTTGAGACGACAAATTTGGTCATTGACATCTGTGCCCCCCATGAAAGCGTTATAGTCAATACAAAGTTGAGGAGTTGGAACATCTACAGCTGTTCCATCCTTTCTTCTCCTTCTAACAGTTCCAATTTCTGTCGGGTTGTGGTAGTTGGATTTACAGGTTTTTGGTCCATCCAAACAAGGTATACAATGTTGTAATGGCAAATAAATTCTGAATGACCCCTGTCCATTTTCTTCTTTGCTGCCAGTACTTTAGGATAAAATTTCCTATTTGTCATTGCTGTACCTACAGCAAGTGTACCATAATCAGTGTACAACTTGTCAAAGAGAGTTACACTGTTGTAGAATCTGTTCATAACAACAATATGGTTTTTGTTGACCAAATTATCAGAAGTTAAAATTCTGATAACGACGCTACCAACACCACCAAGTTCTAGAATAATATTGTCTGCTTTTTCCAGTGTAAATTTCCAGATTCAGAATATAGCCAGAGCTTGCCATGTAAGCCTTTATTCCCCAGTTTATGAGCTTTGACTTGATATAATATTTGAAGGCAAGTCTGCTCTTCGAGGGGATCATACTTTCATCTAAGCTCACGTGCTGTGAAGGCGAATAATAGTACAGTAATTTTGGTAGCAACACATCCAACATAAGCCTCACTTTGTAAAGTTTATCTGCTTTATCCAGAGCAGGATCCTCCTCATCATCAAGATGAAGAAAAGTGCAGAGAGCAAGGAAGCGATCACGATCCATCAGTGCGGAAACCAGGAGTATGAGACACAAAGGTATATCGTAACGTGGTTTACTCACACTGTGTTCCATTTGAAGACGCAGTCCAAAGAATGCTTTCATCTCTGGTACTGCTACACTTTAATACAATTTTTTGGCATAGTAGCTGGTTGGTTTCTTGCTCCTCACCTGCTCAGTGCGTCGAGTTGTCTGCTCACACAAATTGTGCCAGAAATCATCCAGGAAAAGTTTAAAAAATTCACTTGCTTTACTTTCTGGATTAATAGATTCTGGAATGTTCTTAGGGCCTATCTGCTCCATAAATGTTGTCTACTGCAGACACAGGTCTGAATATATTTATTGGAGACACTACCTGGGAGACGCCCCCGTAAAACAGCCTGATTGCCAGAACAATCAGGAACAGGGTAAGATGTAGTTTCATCAGAGTCTAATGAACACATGTTATCACTCAAATGATCATCTGATTCAACTTCTATATCAGTTTCAGAATAGTTGCCATCTTAATCTAATTCATCGTCCTACGAATCATTGAGAACAATCTCGACAGCTTGTTCCATTGTTAGTCTTTTAGAATGGTCATTTACTGGTTTTTCTGCGTGTCTTTTCATCGTGAAAATATTGTAAAAATGTGTTGCAATGTGATCAGTTCATGGGCGCCACCATTTTGAAGTAACATTCCGGAAGACGTGTGCTAATTCTGCCGTGTCTATTCGTACTATGCCCGTTATTAGAAAATCACGCACACACACCGGTTCATCAAAATCCCAGGTTCAAAAAGTTAATGCCAACATTTACATATTGTTTTTAAGGAATGAATTGTATTTTTGTTTAAATAAGAGAAACTCCACAAGAGCATACACAAAGATGATGGTTTTTATTTGACAAAAAGCTGGACAAAATCATCATTTATAAGCCAAAACAGATCAAATAAATTTATAGTTATAACTTTGATAAAAGTGAGAAAATAATTTACAGCTAAAAGTCTGACAAAATGATAATTTATGGTAAAACAGTTCGATAAAATGTTGTGTTTAAATGGTTTGATAAAAAGATCATTTTATTCATAATAAGGAAAAATAGGTTGATAAAATTGAGTTTGATAAACAATATCTGATCTAAAAATAAATATATAGGTTGATGCAGTAATCAGCTGTAAGTTGATCATTTTTAAGATAAATAGGTTGATAAAATTGAGTTTGATAAACAATATCTGATCTAAAAATAAATAAATAGGTTGATGCAGTAATCAGCTGTAAGTTGATCATGTTTAAGATAAATAGGTTGATAAAATTGAGTTTGATAAACAATATCTGATCTAAAAATAAATATATAGGTTGATGCAGTAATCAGCTGTAAGTTGATCATGTTTAAGATAAATAGGTTGATAAAATTGAGTTTGATAAACAATATCTGATCTAAAAATAAATATATAGGTTGATGCAGTAATCAGCTGTAAGTTGATCATGTTTAAGATAAAATAACAAACATAAAAACTTGACAAAATGGTCATGTTTATGCTATAACTGTCTGATAAATAATAAAACAATTTATAAGCTAAAAGAGTTTTTGCACATCATCGAACAAACTTCAACATTTTATCAAACTAAAAGTTTGTTTGTTCATGTGCAAACTAAAAGTTTGTTTGATCATGTGCAAACTAAAAGTTTGTTTGATCATGTGCAAACTAAAAGTTTGTTTGATCATGTGCAAACTAAAAGTTTGTTTGATCATGTGCAAACTAAAGGTTTGATCAAATGATTGTCACTGACAACAACAAAGGGACCAGCTGAAACCTAAATTGGATGAGGTCATCAACAGACACTGTTCATAAACTGACACAGCACAAAAACAACTTGCCATAACTGACACAGCACAAAAACAACTTGCCATAACTGACATAGCACAAAAAACAACTTGCCATAACTGACACAGCACAAAAACAACTTGCCATAACTGACACAGCACAAAAACAACTTGCCATAACTGACATAGCACAAAAAACAACTTGCCATAAACTGACATTGTACAAAAACAACTTGCCATAAACTGACAGAATTCAAAAAACTGTCTCATGAAAAGAAAGTGGATGCCAAAATATTGCAGTTCACCTAAGTTAGAAAATGAAATTCATGTCTAAAACTAACATGGTATGAAAGTCATTGTTAAGAAGCTCAAAAAAGGAAGAAAAAAAAAAAAAAACCAAGTGATTGATAAAACAACACCGGACATACATCATTTATTTTACAAAGACATCAACAAACTGTATGATAAGCCCTGACCAATTAAAGAAAATATGCGGCTGGTCAAGGGTATAAGAGTGAAGTTACACGGAACAGTTGTATGGCAACACCGAGAGAGACGGGTATGACATGGACAGACTAGGCAAGCAACGAATCCAGACATGCGGTCAGCATTTTACATAATTCAAGATGAGACTTTATCACCAGATACATGAGTGTGGGTGAACTGACAAAAATTGGGCAATCCATTGGGCTAACATCGAGACGAGTTCATCTATTATCTAACAAGCTGATGAATTACACACTGTGGGCATTGACAAATATATTTAACAGGATAAAATGACATGAAGGGATTGCTAGAGAATGGAACCACACCCCATCTGGGCACTGAAAATTATGAATCACTCATTTAGAGCATGTGGATATATTACATATGATGATATCCCACAATGGGGAAATATTGGAATAATATATTGAAGATTATGATATCATGTCACTGGAAAATGTTTTGAAAATAATGAAATCCCATTAAAGGTGACAATGTCTACTGCATTGGACAAATGGCACGATCAATGGAAGAATATGGCAGTGAGTTTATACAAGAGGCCACCACATCAACCTGACAAGTTTCCCAGATGTACTCTGAATAAAGGGGTCTTTTGAGAAGGGTGACATCAAAATGTCAGGTGACATGCAGTCAGCATGTAGGCACTGACACTTCCAAAATTGCAGAAAGTGACATTTCACAACCTGTGGCAGTGATACTTTTCTCATTTCACAACCTGCAGAGTGATACTTTATAATCTGCAGACAAGGATACTTCACTTCACAATCTGCAGAAAGTCACAGTTCACAACCTGCAGACAATGCCACTAGTGTGGTGAACTCTGCCTGACATCAGTTTAATAGCAAGCATAAGAAATATTCAAAAATTTGAAACATCACAAAAGTGTACACAAAATACAAGCACAAAGTGAGTCCATGTACAAATAAGATGGGCCAACATCACATTTCAATGCAGCAAGAGAATTTCAAAACACAGAGATAACAAATTGTACAAGTGTTGTCGCAACAGAAATAGAATTCAGTTTTCTGCTTCAAAATATCTACAAATTAAATAGAAATGGTGTTCTGATAATGTCTAGAAGTAGGAACAATGTAGATTTATGAATTAGTGTCAAAATATGTGAAATAATAATGACAGAAGTGTCAAAAAATAAAGATTTATGAATAAGTGTCAAAATATGTGAAAAGATAATGCCCTAGAAGTGTCAAAAATGTAAATTTATGAATATGTCAAAAGATGTGAAAAGATAAATGCCTTGAGGTGTAAAAACTTGTATAAACCTTATGTGTGCAAACATATTTAGAAGTGATAGTGATATTTTATAGTGCCTAAAACTGTCAAAAGATGTGAAATTATAAATAAGTCAAAATATGTGAAATTATAAATGTCAAATGATGTGAAATTATAAATATTTGTCAAAAGATGCGAATGGTTGTGACTGGAAGTGAAAAACAAAGTGAGTGAAATTATTATCAGTACAGGTGTCAAAAAGACTTGTCATAAAAACATATTTGAAAGTGGTGATACATACTGAAATATGACCAGCTTTTACAGATTCATGACATCAAATCTCTTCAATAAAAAAAGAGGACACTTTCATGAGTTTTGCTCCAGTGAGAAGGTCACTGAATAATAAGCCTTCAGCAACAAACACCTGTCTCCTCACAACTCACCACATATACTCCAACCTTCCTAACAGTCAGTATGTGTGTCACAGCAGTACACAAATCAAAACATTAAATATGTACACTCATACACATTTCGGTTAGGGGAGGAAAAGGCAGCAAGAAAGGGACCTGGTCACCCCACCTCACACAAGCTGTGGCTTAGTATACTGAAGTTTTCAACACTTGAATTCCGACCAGCGGCTAAATCTACCGAAGGACAGCCTTGACCTTTATATATTGGAGGCGGCTGCGGCTTTACAAACACAACGTACCAGTACTAGGTTCAAACCCTGTCCCACTCGGTCAAACAGACATGTATCTGGATACCTGATAAAGTCAAGAGCTGCGGTGAGCGCCCTTTGTCGTCTGCACTTTCATCAACGAGAGGTACTGAGCACATAAAGGTGCGCTAAGGTGCAGTTTAGCCAGTTCTATGAGCCATTTTTAATTTCACACATCTATATATAAAACTCCTCTAGAGTAGTACAGTTCAGTTCAAGTGCTATTCCCCCCCCCCCCCTCCCCCCATCAAAGTCAGCTGCAATGGATCTCTAGTGTACTCTCTTGTTGTAATGATGCAATCTGAGAGACTTTTTCCAGTCCATCTCCTGATGTTATCCACCCACTTAAAGTGTTGTCTGCCTTTTGAACGACTGCCTTCTACCGTACCCTCCAGTGTGGTCTTCAACAAGGAAGTATGTCTTGTTATATAACCAAAATAACGTAACATGTCTAATCCTGATTTCGGTATTTAATTCTATTTTCACCCCCAACTTTTTCCATAACTTCCATATTTGTTTTCTTCTCTTTCCAAGAAATGCTACCCAATCTTCTATTTACCCATATTTGTTTTCTTCTCTTTCCAAGAAATGCTACCCAATCTTCTATTTACCCATATTTCAAAGACTTCTATTTTCTTTTCCAACTAGAATAGAAGATTTCCCAGATCATGTCACTGCATATCCAAGCATCCATTCAGGCCAAAATCCTGCCCAGTGTGGAGTAGCTAGCTGTATTTGCAGGAAAGTTCCAGAAGCAATGTCCCAAACAACAATACAGGGAAAAGAAGGAGTGAATAACTTATTTTATCTGGGCTAGCAACAAGATATAGAAGGAGTGAATAACTTATTTTATCTGGGCTAGCAACAAGATATAGAAGGAGTGAATAACTTATTCTATCTGTGGTAGCAACAAGATATATTTACCAAGAAAAAGGTCTCTGAGAGGTCAAACACTGGGATCTTAAGAAACAAGCATGAAATGCTGGGTGGATCAAATCCCACAAGTTTTGGATCTCCCTGGTCTCTAGGAAGGTGAGATCAGCATCTAGTCCTATTGGATATGGACACAAAAACTCAGATGTCCCCTGTACACATTGTGCATGTGACAGAACCCTTGGCAGCTGATAACAGCAGGTAGTTTGCCACTGTCAGGAAAACACTGAACAAGGTAACAAAGTTCTTATTCAATAGTGGTCTGCATTCAGATAAAAACAGGAGGCAACTCCTCCACCATGAAGGCCATCATGTTTTTCTGCACACATGGATATAAGATACAAAATACCTCTACAGCCCCACAGTGGTAGAAGAGGAGTGATTAAGTGAGGTCAGGTATGCCAGCATAACATCCTTGAATCGCAGTGTGCGAAGGCTGATTCTTCTAGCTCCCATGACCAGCTCTCCATGGCAGTCTCTCAACTTTCATGCAGTGAACATGACCCAACCATCGAAGGGGTTGTTAGTTCAACGGTGGGTACATGTTGGGAGTGTGTTTGCAGCAAAATCACATTATGTGGCACTCTCTCACGTGAGATCCCATGCAAAAGCTGGGAAACGATTGCTCAGGATTGAGAAAAACAAGAGAACGGGCGACACCTCAACAAGCCAGTCTCCTATGCATGGTTGGCAAGGACTGTCGCTCGCAGATTGGCCTTTACAGTCATGGCACACTGTGTCGAAATACAGGAGACAGCTGGACAAATCATAGGGCATCACATGCATGGTCTACAGAGACTGAAACACCAGTGATGAGTGAACATTGAAACAATTACATATCTAATCAGGTATAGTGACTAGAACAATTACATATCTAACCAGGTATAGTGACTAGAACAATTACATATCTAATCATCTAACCAGGTATAGCGACTAGAACAATTACATATCTAACCAGGTATAGTGACTAGAACAATTACATATCTAACCAGGTATAGTGACTATAACAATTACATATATAACCAGGTATGGTGACTAGAACAATTACATATCTAACCAGGTATGGTGACTAGAACAATTACATATCTAACCAGGTATGGTGACTAGAACAATTACATATCTAACCAGGTATAGTGACTAGAACAATTACATATCTAACCAGGTATGGTGACTAGAACAATTACATATCTAACCAGGTATGGTGACTAGAACAATTACATATATAACCATCTAACCAGGTATGGTGACTAGAACAATTACATATCTAACCAGGTATGGTGACTAGAACAATTACATATCTAACCAGGTATGGTGACTAGAACAATTACAAATCTAACCAGGTATGGTGACTAGAACAAGTACATATCTAACCAGGTATTGTGACTAGAACAATTACATATCTAACCAGGTATGGTGACTAGAACAATTACATATCTAACCAGGTATAGTGACTAGAACAATTACATATCTAACCAGGTATAGTGACTAGAACAATTACATATCTAGCCATCTAACCAGGTATACTGACTAGAACAATTACATATCTAACCAGGTATACTGACTAGAACAATTACATATCTAACCAGGTATAGTGACTAGAACAATTACAAATCTAACCAGGTATAGTTACTAGAACAATTACATGTGTATTTAGTTTGAACTACGCTTACACTTCAACAACAAATAATGGTCACCATGCACACATATGATACTATTGTTTACCAAATTAAATATATATATAATTCACAGATTGCAAAAACTCAAATAAATATGATCTCAGTGTAAACTTGAATGAGCCTCCTGCGGTTAGAATGTCTGACAGTAGGAGTGTGCAGTCCACACAATAAGTCACAGAAATCCTGTAATTCTGACGAGAAAGCTTATGAAAGACAAATACAACAGAAACAATACCACTATGTGCTGGTCTCATAGGCGGACAAGAGGGCCTTATCTAGGACCTGAACAACATCAACCGCAAAAGAGAGTCAAGGGTCACATCTGTCTAGTACTGTCACTCCAATTCACCACACAATCCCCCCATTCACCACACAACCCTCCCATTCACCACACAATCCCCCCATTCACCACACAATCCCCCCATTCACCACACAACCCTCCCATTCACCACACAACCCTCCCATTCAATACACAATCCCCCCATTCACCACACAACCCTCCCATTCACCACACAATCCCCCCATTCACCACACAATCCCCCCATTCACCACACAATCCCCCCATTCACCACACAATCCGTCCATTCACCATGTTTATATCTATAATAAATTCCCCTCAAGATGATGCTTACCCAGAAAGACAGCAGCTATTATTAGCTTGCGCGATATTATGTAAAGTGTACCATTAGCCAATCAGTAAGTAGCATGCAATACATCATGTAATGGTTTCCGTGAGCAAATCAGTAGATAGCTTGCAAGATATAATGTAATGGTTTCCGTCAGCCAATCAGTAGATAGCTTGCAAGATATCATGTAATGGTTTCCGTCAGCCAATCAGTAGATAGCTTGCAAGATATCATGTAATGGTTTCTGTCAGCCAATCAGTAGATAGCTTGCAAGATATCATGTAATGGTTTCCGTCAGCCAATCAGTAGATAGCTTGCAAGATATCATGTAATGGTTTCCGCCAGCCAAACAGTAGATAGCTTGCAAGATATCATGTAATGGTTTCCGTCAGCCAATCAGTAGATAGCTTGCAAGATATCATGTAATGGTTTCCGTCAGCCAATCAGTAGATAGCTTGCAAGATATCATGTAATGGTTTCCGTCAGCCAATCAGTAGATAGCTTGCAAGATATCATGTAATGGTTTCCGTCAGCCAATCAGTAGATAGCTTGCAAGATATCATGTAATGGTTTCCGCCAGCCAAACAGTAGATAGCTTGCAAGATATCATGTAATGGTTTCCGTCAGCCAATCAGTAGATAGCTTGCAAGATATCATGTAATGGTTTCCGCTAGCCAAACAGTAGATAGCTTGCAAGATATCATGTAATGGTTTCCGCCAGCCAAACAGTAGATAGCTTGCAAGATAGCATCAACAGCTGTGTTCAAAGTCAAGCATTACTATAACATTTAACAAGATAAAGCTGGACCTGGCCCATAGACAAATGTGCATGACCTTCACCAGGGTGGGTGCTTCACTCGTATAAGTTTCAATAAACAGAAGAGCAAAACAAGGAACATTCACAACACAACATTTCCAATAAGACAGCATTTCATTTACCAACAACCAGATGCCACTGACCGTGACTACAAGGGTGAATCTTATCTAGTAGCTTGTTTAAACTGCACATTTCTTTATCTGGACAATGGCCCATGATTCATACTAACGGGATTAAGATGGTGAGCAGCGCATGAGCTGCAGTGGTCAGCGACTCATAGCTGACTGCTAGCGCCAGGGCCAGCGAACCAAAGCTGCCAAGACCCTTCTACACCTCCACAGGCTGCAGCAGGGCAGACTGGTTAAGGAGAAGGGATCGAAGAGGGAATGCTAGCCGGTACTCAAAAAATGCTTGCTGAAGTCGGATGTGTTGGACCAAAAGGTGCAAATTTCACAGTCAAGCTGTAAACTACGATACAACGCATTCCATTCTCTGGACTACATTCTGCTACTTAAGCTCTTTCAGTGTTTGGTAGCGAGAGATTGAGAATGAACGAAGCCAAGCCAAGCCAAGCCAAGCCATTCGTACAAATTAGTTCACAACAAAGAAAATGACAGTTTAGTTTGTGCACTCTCCTCAAAATGGAAATAGAAATTTAGGGCACCAAAGCACGTTATTCAATTCTGTTGTTATGTTCAAGAAGTTTTGTACTTCTTTCAAGTTGATAATAAAAATGTTTATTATTAGTGGTCAGTGAGAGTTGAGGCTGTGGTCAGTGAGAGTTGAGGCTGTGGTCAGTGAGAGTTGAGGCTGTGGTCAGTGAGAGTTGAGGCTGTGGTCAGTGAGTTGAGGCTGTGGTCAGTGA
Organism: Ariolimax columbianus; assembly: GCA_036924085.1. Lineage (NCBI taxonomy): Eukaryota > Metazoa > Mollusca > Gastropoda > Stylommatophora > Arionidae > Ariolimax > Ariolimax columbianus. The sequence continues at coordinate 42,030,098 of JAVGWX010000023.1, read as the reverse complement.
GAGTTGAGGCTGTGGTCAGTGAGTTGAGGCTGTGGTCAGTGAGTTGAGGCTGTGGTCAGTGAGAGTTGAGGCTGTGGTCAGTGAGAGTTGAGGCTGTGGTCAGTGAGAGTTGAGGCTGTGGTCAGTGAGTTGAGGCTGTGGTCAGTGAGAGTTGAGGCTGTGGTCAGTGAGTTGAGGCTGTGGTCAGTGAGAGTTGAGGCTGTGGTCAGTGAGAGTTGAGGCTGTGGTCAGTGAGTTGAGACTGTGGTCAGTGAGAGTTGAGGTTGAGGCTGTGGTCAGTGAGAGTTGAGGCTGTGGTCAGTGAGTTGAGACTGTGGTCAGTGAGAGTTGAGGTTGAGGCTGTGGTCAGTGAGTTGAGACTGTGGTCAGTGAGAGTTGAGGCTGTGGTCAGTGAGAGTTGTGGTTGAGACTGTGGTCAGTGAGAGTTGAGGCTGTGGTCAGTGAGAGTTGAGGCTGTGGTCAGTGAGTTGAGACTGTGGTCAGTGAGAGTTGAGGCTGTGGTCAGTGAGAGTTGTGGTTGAGACTGTGGTCAGTGAGAGTTGAGGCTGTGGTCAGTGAGAGTTGAGGCTGTGGTCAGTGAGTTGAGACTGTGGTCAGTGAGAGTTGAGGCTGTGGTCAGTGAGTTGAGGCTGTGGTCAGTGAGAGTTGAGGCTGTGGTCAGTAAGAGTTGTGGTTGAGGCTGTGGTCAGTGAGAGTTGTGGTTGAGGCTGTGGTCAGTGAGAGTTGAGGCTGTGGTCAGTGAGAGTTGTGGTTGAGGCTGTGGTCAGTGAGAGTTGAGGCTGTGGTCAGTGAGAGTTGTGGTTGAGGCTGTGATCAGTGAGAGTTAAGGCTGTGGTCAGTGAGAGTTGAGGCTGTGGTCAGTGAGAGTTGAGGCTGTGGTCAGTGAGAGTTGTGGTTGAGGCTGTGGTCAGTGAGAGTTGTGGTTGAGGCTGTGGTCAGTGAGAGTTGAGGCTGTGGTCAGTGAGAGTTGAGGCTGTGGTCAGTGAGAGTTGAGGCTGTGGTCAGTGAGAGTTGTGGTTGAGGCTGTGGTCAGTGAGAGTTGTGGTTGAGGCTGTGGTCAGTGAGAGTTGTGGTTGAGGCTGTGGTCAGTGAGAGTTGAGGCTGTGTTCAGTGTGAGTTGTAGTTGAGGCTGTGGTCAGTGAGAGTTAAGGCTGTGGTCAGTGAGAGTTGAGGCTGTGGTCAGTGAGAGTTGAGGCTGTGTTCAGTGTGAGTTGTAGTTGAGGCTGTGGTCAGTGAGAGTTGAGGCTGTGGTCAGTGAGAGTTGTGGTTGAGGCTGTGGTCAGTGAGAGTTGTGGTTGAGGCTGTGGTCAGTGAGAGTTGAGGCTGTGGTCAGTGAGAGTTGAGGCTGTGGTCAGTGAGAGTTGTGGTTGAGGCTGTGGTCAGTGAGAGTTGTGGTTGAGGCTGTGGTCAGTGAGAGTTGAGGCTGTGGTCAGTGAGAGTTGAGGCTGTGGTCAGTGAGAGTTGAGGCTTTGGTCAGTGAGAGTTGAGGCTGTGGTCAGTGAGAGTTGAGGCTGTGGTCAGTGAGAGTTGTGGTTGAGGCTGTGGTCAGTGAGAGTTGTGGTTGAGACTGTGGTCAGTGAGAGTTGAGGCTGTGGTCAGTGAGAGTTGTGGTTGAGGCTGTGGTCAGTGAGAGTTGAGGCTGTGGTCAGTGAGAGTTGTGGTTGAGGCTGTGGTCAGTGAGAGTTGAGGCTGTGGTCAGTGAGAGTTGTGGTTGAGGCTGTAGTACGTGAGAGTTGAGGCTGTGGTCAGTGTGAGTTGAGGCTGTGGTCAGTGAGAGTTGAGGCTGTGGTCAGTGAGAGTTGAGGCTGTGGTCAATGAGAGTTGAGGTGGTCAGTGAGAGTTGAGGCTGTGGTCAGTGAGAGATGAGGCTGTGGTCAGTGAGAGTTGAGGCTGTGATCAGTGAATTGTGGTTGAGGCTGTGGTCAGTGAGAGTTGAGGTTGAGGCTGTGGTCAGTGAGAGTTGAGGTTGAGGCTGTGGTCAGTGAGAGTCGAGGCTGTGGTCAGTGAGAGTTGAAGTTGAGGCTGTGGTCAGTGAGAGTTGAGGCTGTGGTCAGTGAGAGTTGAGGCTGTGGTCAGTGAGAGTTGAGGCTGTGGCCAGTGAGAGTTGAGGCTGTGGTCAGTGAGAGTTGAGGCTGTGGGTGGGCCTTCAACTCAGAGGTGACCATCTAGGATATCACTGCTTGATCCACTTTCCATGTCCTGGGCAGCACCTCAGACATGTTACGAATGTTTGGATACATGGATTGACTTGTCATTTCCCCTCAACATGTCATCCATATTGCATGGTTCCAGAAGGTTTGGGGAGACCATCTGGTCATTTCGGTCTTGTCTCAGCACCCCTGTATCTTAGCTGACCTGTACTTCTACAAGGTCAGATGCCCCTATGCATGTCCCAGCTCTGGTATGGGCTAGATGTAGCCGGGACAAAGATTTCCTGCTTAGCGGGTAAGGCTCGAGCAGCTTAATACTCTGCAGCGTTGGGACAAGCGCTTACAGAGAGTGGTTAACCGATGTGCGAGTCTATCTTAATAGACTCAAACACTAGAGCAAAGTAGATCCACAGCCTGTTAGGCGCCATCTATTCTGCTCTAAACAAACCACCTAATCATGTCCGGTATTATGCCATGTCACAAAGTTAGTCGCATCTTACGGCATCCTCTCTGTGGGGCAGTGGTCCTTGTCCTTGTCATACACAAAGACCCCGGCGGACCACTCGGACAGCTCCTTTATCTCCATCCCTTTAAGTTCACCCGGGAAAGTGATACCAATTCAGTCTATTTATAGACTTCCATGTTGCTTAAGACAAGTGGTGTCCAGGTGTAAGTTTCTCCTGAAGTTCGCTCCAGCAGACTTGCCTCGGTTTATACCATCTTCTGATACAGCTTTCTCCGGGACTAGTATGAAAGGTCAAGATTCCCACTAAAGTTAGAATCGTCAATGCGAGCGTCAAATCAGATGTTGTAACAGAACCGAAACATGGAGACCGACCAAGGAGATACAACAATGACCTCAATCTTTCGTTAACAGACGCATACAAAGGATAATGAGCATAAAATGGCAGGACGTAGTGAGGAATGAAGACCTCTGGGAAAGAAGCCAACCACTGGAACAACAAATTAAGTGAAGAAAATGGGGCTGGATAAAACATGCCTAAGGAAGGCATTGTCTGGCATAGCAAGGCAGGCTTTTGTGTGGAATCCTCAAAGGTAGAGAAATGTAAAATAAAATAGAGACAAGAATGAGAGGGACCTATGATTAAATGGTTACACAAGGAGAAAGGCAAAAGATCCTGCCGGTTGGATGTAGTCAATGGTCTATGCACAGAGAGGAACGACCAACTTCTATCACGCCAGAAGGGACTGTATTTTGTAAAAATTTAAATGAAGATATCAGTCCTTTGCTCTCCCACCAGGCATATAAACATAGGGACCTTGGGTCGTTTACCTGGGATAACATTTAGTCTTATGTTCATTGTGTCAGACTGTAAGGTCTTCTTTTGGAAAGTACAGAAGAAGTGACTCCAGCATAACTGGATAGCAAACATAGATGTTTCAGATCTTCGGGGAGCTTTTCTAAATTGACTGGATGCTGTGATTGATATGAAACGAAAGAGCTGACATCCAGGCTTGGAAGCATCCGTCTTGGAGATGTCAGATTTGGATAGGGAGACAGTCATTTAATGGACCATGTCGCTATAATGGGCAAGCCAACAATCCACAGAATGCAAGATGAGAGGACGAAGCAAGAACGTATACAACAATCAACATGTATATTCTTATCACCATCATCTTGTCACTCCAGCCTGAGCAGAGGGTCAGTACAGCAGCTGATCTGGCTCCCTTCAGGAAGCCTGCACTAAAGCACATTACCTGCTCTTGCAGTGGTGGTTTCTGCAGCAATTTGTTTTACATGAAGAGGTTGCTAGTCCCAAGCATAACTCTCCTTAATGACCTTTTGCAAAATACATGGTGGTATAGTGGTCCCATTCTTTCTTCCCTAGTTAGGAACCCTGGGAATCCATATCCATATGTTGAAAATGACACCGCACCTTTGGACATGCAACCAAGTTGGTTCTGTATAATGTAGAATCATAAAACAAGGTTAATTTTGTGTAGAGAAAAGTCTGACTGTTCTGTGACTAGGTACATTGACCTATGACCCTGTGTGAGGACACCCTGTTATTGCAGTATCTGATGGTGTCTCCAGCCATCATTGCTTGTGATGGGCAACAAACTATAAATCATTAAAATAACTTAAACAAAAGTGGCTGATTACTGATCCTAAGCATGAAGCCCAATGAATATGTTTTCATCAACACATACAAATGTTCAACTGAATTTAAACAAAAACTCATTTCAAAAGCGATAAACCAAAACCTACCTCCTCTATTGAAATAAATAAATAAGAAAAGACCAGAAAAAATTCATCAGAAAAAAACATAACACCTCCAAACAAAGCCAGGAAAGGTAGTTTAATATAATAACTGGCCATATGTGAAATACGATACATCCACATATGATAATTGTGTGTTATATAAACATTGACGTATGATATGATAACTTGCCACCTATGATATGATAACTGGTCACAAGTGTTTTACAAATATCCACGCATGGCAACTGACCACAGGTGTTATACAAACATCCATGTATGATAAGATAACTGACCACAGGTGTTATACAAACATCCACGTATGGTAACTGACCACAGGTGTTATACAAACATCCACGTATGGTAACTGACCACAGGTGTTATACAAACATCCACGTATGGTAACTGACCACAGGTGTTATACAAACATCCATGTATGATAAGATAACTGACCACAGGTGTTTTACAAACATCCACGTATGATATGATAACTAGCCACAGGTGTTTTACAAACATCCACGTATGATATGATAACTAGCCACAGGTGTTTTACAAACATCCATGTATATGATAATTAGCCACAGGTGTTTTACAAACATCCACATATGATATGATAACTAGCCACAGGTGTTTTACAAACATCCACGTATATGATAACTAGCCACAGGTGTTTTACAAACATCCACATATATGATAACTAGCCACAGGTGTTATACAAACATCCACGTATGATATGATAACTGGCCACAGGTGTTTTACAAACATCCACATATATGATAACTAGCCGCAGGTGTTTTACAAACATCCACATATGATAAGATAGCTGGCCCCACTGTGTACAAATATGAAAGAAATATGTGGAAAATATGAGTAACCTCAAGATGTACATATATGTACATATGTGGACCAAGATTAACACAAGGGTCAGGTGAACCATAATAAGACCCCACCTAACATACAGCATGCACCTGGAAGCAGGCTGTGTTCCAGTAGTCTGGCTAACAAGGTGGGGATCAGCACTGTGATCTCCTGAGTAGAGTCTGTTCAGACGCCTTGTATTGCACTACAGCAAGGTTCACCTTTTTCAGTACATCCTAAGATGTAAGAAGAGCCACTGCAGACCAGCTACAAGAAAAAAATTTGTAAGGATTGAAAATCTCAGATATGAAGTGATGAGTAACTTGAAAGGGGACAGACAAACAAACAGACAAAGAAACATGTCAAAGTATATGCAAGCACACACAGACACATCAATATGTGCAAAATGAGATTATAGGAGGGAAATCATGAAGTACCACTAAAAGCTAATTGGTGGTTGTTGCTACAATGCTCAGCTAGGAATGCTCTGGAAGTCTGCAGTACTGGCACTTTCAGATGCTAGAAAATATTTGTGTTTTCTGTCGTCCTTGAACCCTGTCGCAGGGACAAAGGCAAGGTCATCTCTGAACCCTGTCGCTGGCACAAAGGCAAGGTCATCTTTGAACCCTGTCGCTGGCACAAAGGCAAGGTCGTCCTTAAACCCTGTCACTGGCACAAAGGCAAGGTCGACGCCGTTTGGCTTGTGTGTGTCGCGTCCATAAGTGAGTATCTCACGGCCTGCAGGGTGTATGTTGACTCTGTGCCCTGTTGGATAGATGGATAATGTCACATGATATTAAACAAGGATACGTTGATACAAATATCCATGTTTGATCACATATTGAACACATGTTGAGTTCTTTAACTTTGATGATGATGCTTCTTTAGTGGCAGGTTACAGTGGCTCTTCATACATCTTGATGTAGACTGAAGGTAGAAGGTGCAATGCAAAACTTGTTAGGAGGCTCACCAATATGAGGGCCACAGTGTCAATCCCCACCTTGTTGACTATGCTGCTGTAACAGTCTACTGCTCGACGCATGGCCTGGAAGTGAGGTGGGTCTTGGTCAGTATGTTTTACCTGACCCTGATGTGAGGTGAGGTCTTGGTCAGTATGTTTTACCTGACCCTGATGTGAGGTGGGGTCTTGGTCAGTATGTTTTACCTGACCCTGATGTGAGGTGGGGTCTTGGTCAGTATGTTTTACCTGACCCTGATGTGAGGTGGGGTCTTGGTCAGTATGTTTTACCTGACCCTGATGTGAGGTGGGGTCTTGGTCAGTATGTTTTACCTGACCCTGATGTGAGGTGAGGTCTTGGTCAGTATGTTTCATCTGATCCTGATGTGAGGTGGGGTCTTGGTCAGTATGTTTTACCTGACCTTGATGTGAGGTGGGGTCTTGGTCAGTATGTTTTACCTGACCCTGATGTGAGGTGGGGGTCTTGGTCAGTATGTTTTACCTGACCCTGATGTGAGGTCTTGGTCAGTATGTTTCATCTGATCCTGATGTGAGGTGGGGTCTTGGTCCGTATGTTTTACCTGACCCTGATGTGAGGTGGGGTCTTGGTCAGTATGTTTTACCTGACCCTGATGTGAGGTGGGGTCTTGGTCAGTATGTTTTACCTGACCTTGATGTGAGGTGGGGTCTTGGTCAGTATGTTTTACCTGACCCTGATGTAAGGTGGGGTCTTGGTCAGTATGTTTTACCTGACCCTGATGTGAGGTGAGGTCTTGGTCAGTATGTTTTACCTGACCCTGATGTGAGGTGAGGTCTTGGTCAGTATGTTTCATCTGATCCTGATGTGAGGTGAGGTCTTGGTCAGTATGTTTCATCTGATCCTGATGTGAGGTGAGGTCTTGGTCAGTATGTTTCATCTGATCCTGATGTGAGGTGAGGTCTTGGTCAGTATGTTTCATCTGATCCTGATGTGAGGTGAGGTCTTGGTCAGTATGTTTCATCTGATCCTGATGTGAGGTGAGGTCTTGGTCAGTATGTTTCATCTGATCCTGATGTGAGGTGAGGTCTTGGTCAGTATGTTTTACCTGACCCTGATGTGAGGTGAGGTCTTGGTCAGTATGTTTTACCTGACCCTGATGTGAGGTGAGGTCTTGGTCAGTATGTTTCATCTGATCCTGATGTGAGGTGAGGTCTTGGTCAGTATGTTTCATCTGATCCTGATGTGAGGTGAGGTCTTGGTCAGTATGTTTCATCTGATCCTGATGTGAGGTGAGGTCTTGGTCAGTATGTTTCATCTGATCCTGATGTGAGGTGGGGTCTTGGTCAGTATGTTTCATCTGATCCTGATGTGAGGTGAGGTCTTGGTCAGTATGTTTCATCTGATCCTGATGTGAGGTGAGGTCTTGGTCAGTATGTTTCATCTGATCCTGATGTGAGGTGAGGTCTTGGTCAGTATGTTTTACCTGACCCTGATGTGAGGTGAGGTCTTGGTCAGTATGTTTTACCTGACCCTGATGTGAGGTGAGGTCTTGGTCAGTATGTTTCATCTGATCCTGATGTGAGGTGAGGTCTTGGTCAGTATGTTTCATCTGATCCTGATGTGAGGTGAGGTCTTGGACAGTATGTTTCATCTGATCCTGATGTGAGGTGAGGTCTTGGTCAGTATGTTTTACCTGACCCTGATGTGAGGTGAGGTCTTGGTCAGTATGTTTTACCTGACCCTGATGTGAGGTGAGGTCTTGGTCAGTATGTTTCATCTGATCCTGATGTGAGGTGAGGTCTTGGTCAGTATGTTTCATCTGATCCTGATGTAAGGTGAGGTCTTGGTCAGTATGTTTCATCTGATCCTGATGTGAGGTGAGGTCTTGGTCAGTATGTTTCATCTGATCCTGATGTGAGGTGAGGTCTTGGTCAGTATGTTTCATCTGATCCTGATGTGAGGTGAGGTCTTGGTCAGTATGTTTCATCTGATCCTGATGTGAGGTGAGGTCTTGGTCAGTATGTTTTACCTGACCCTGATGTGAGGTGAGGTCTTGGTCAGTATGTTTTACCTGACCCTGATGTGAGGTGAGGTCTTGGTCAGTATGTTTCATCTGATCCTGATGTGAGGTGAGGTCTTGGTCAGTATGTTTCATCTGATCCTGATGTGAGGTGAGGTCTTGGTCAGTATGTTTCATCTGATCCTGATGTGAGGTGAGGTCTTGGTCAGTATGTTTCATCTGATCCTGATGTGAGGTGGGGTCTTGGTCAGTATGTTTCATCTGATCCTGATGTGAGGTGAGGTCTTGGTCAGTATGTTTCATCTGATCCTGATGTGAGGTGAGGTCTTGGTCAGTATGTTTCATCTGATCCTGATGTGAGGTGGGGTCTTGGTCAGTATGTTTTACCTGACCCTGATGTGAGGTGAGGTCTTGGTCAGTATGTTTTACCTGACCCTGATGTGAGGTGAGGTCTTGGTCAGTATGTTTTACCTGACCCTGATGTGAGGTGAGGTCTTGGTCAGTATGTTTCATCTGATCCTGATGTGAGGTGAGGTCTTGGTCAGTATGTTTCATCTGATCCTGATGTGAGGTGAGGTCTTGGTCAGTATGTTTCATCTGATCCTGATGTGAGGTGAGGTCTTGGTCAGTATGTTTCATCTGATCCTGATGTGAGGTGGGGTCTTGGTCAGTATGTTTCATCTGATCCTGATGTGAGGTGAGGTCTTGGTCAGTATGTTTCATCTGACCCTGATGTGAGGTGGGATCTTGGTCAGTATGTTTTACCTGACCCTGATGTGAGGTGGGGTCTTGGTCAGTATGTTTTACCTGACCCTGATGTGAGGTGAGGTCTTGGTCAGTATGTTTCATCTGATCCTGATGTGAGGTGGGGTCTTGGTCAGTATGTTTTACCTGACCCTGATGTGAGGTGAGGTCTTGGTCAGTATGTTTTACCTGACCCTGATGTGAGGTGAGGTCTTGGTCAGTATGTTTTACCTGACCCTGATGTGAGGTGAGGTCTTGGTCAGTATGTTTTACCTGACCCTGATGTGAGGTGAGGTCTTGGTCAGTATGTTTTACCTGACCCTGATGTGAGGTGAGGTCTTGGGTTGTCCGTTTCAATGGAGATAAAAAAGGGAGCTGAAAATAGCAACTGTGACATGCCATAAGGGGAGACTAAGAAGGGTTGAGTATATTGCTGGCTGCCCTATTCTGGAGGTCATTATAGCTGAGAGGTAAAGCTGCTTGCCTCTAAATGAACAAAAGCACAAAACAGTGGGGGTTCGAATACCACAATATTCATGGGAATATCTAGTAATATTGGAGATTGACGACTGACATGAAGATCCTGTGTACATGCTGTAAACGTAAAATAACCCCTGGCAGTTGACAATTGATAAAAGTAGACTATTTGCAGCTGTCATGACAACATTCAAACCCTTACCAAACACTTTCTACCTTTCCCCAGGCCTAGTAAGCCACAAGAAAGTAAACATTGCAAAATAAAGAACATATTACGGATAGCCTTTGGTTACCTGACAGTAGGCATAACCTGCCTGTTTGAATACCAGTATTCCAAGTATTCCCGTTCTGTACAAACTTTAAGCTAAAAGAAAAATAAAAGAAGACCTTCTATATACAATCCTAGAGGGGGAGTGGATGACCTTCTATATACAATCCTAGAGGGGGAGAGGAAGACCTTCCATATACAATCCTAGAGGGGGAGTGGAAGACCTTCTATATACAATCCTAGAGGGGGAGTGGAAGACCTTCCACATACAATCCTAGAGGGGGAGTGGAAGACCTTCCATATACAATCCTAGAGGGGGAGAGGAAGACCTTCCATATACAATCCTAGAGGGGGAGTGGAAGACCTTCCACATAAAATCCAAGATGAGGAGAGGATGATCTACTATACCCAATCCTGAAAGAGGATTGACTCAGTCAAGTTCAGCCATTGTGGCACTTAGAATCATTGAGAAATCTGAGGATGATTAATATAGATATCCACTAGTTCTCTTGGTTTGCTTGGACTGCAGTTCCTAACTGGGCAAACTACTCTTTCATCCATCACAAGACTTGACACTTGGAGTAGACTAGGGTCAAGTACTCTTTCATCCATCACAAGACTTGACACTTGGAGTAGACTAGGGTTAAGTACTCTTTTGTCCATCACATGACTTGACAATTGGAGTAGACTAGGGCCAACTACTCTTTTGTCCATCACATGACTTGACACTTGGAGTAGACTAGGGTTAAGTACTCTTTCATCCATCACAAGACTTGACACTTGGAGTAGACTAGGGTCAAGTACTCTTTCATCCATCACAAGACTTGACACTTGGAGTAGACTAGGGTTAAGTACTCTTTTGTCCATCACATGACTTGACAATTGGAGTAGACTAGGGCCAACTACTCTTTTGTCCATCACATGACTTGACACTTGGAGTAGACTAGGGTTAAGTACTCTTTCATCCATCACAAGACTTGACAATTGGAGTAGACTAGGGCCAACTACTCTTTTGTCCATCACAAGACTTGACACTTGGAGTAGACTAGGGTCAAGTACTCTTTTGTCCATCACAAGACTTGACACTTGGAGTAGACTAGGGTCAAGTACTCTTTTGTCCATCACAAGACTTGACACTTGGAGTAGACTAGGGTCAAGTACTCTTTTGTCCATCACAAGACTTGACAATTGGAGTAGACTAGGGCCAACTACTCTTTTGTCCATCACAAGACTTGACACTTGGAGTAGACTAGGGTCAAGTACTCTTTTGTCCATCACAAGACTTGACACTTGGAGTAGACTAGGGTCAACTACTCTTTTGTCCATGATAAGACTTGACACCTGGACACAGACATTTTTCTAATTGGATCACGTGCTATAATATAGCCCAAACGATAGTGTCTGTGGTTGAAAGGATGTTATCTTTGCCCAAACATGGGTTAAACCCTGAGCAAACAACAACTAATGTGAGCAAAGACGGTTCCTAACAAGCCGTGGATTTACTTTTGATCACGGGTTTGGCTGAGACTCACGCTAATTGACGACTTACACTTGTATCCATAGAAACATGTTGTGGTTTCCCATTTGGATTAGTAAGTTTGTTCATTTTGCAGTGTTTTACTCCTCCAATTATCCTGGCATGTCATTGGCTATATGTCATAGTATTTCGGTTACCTTGTGTCCTATTTTCAATGTCCAGTGCACATGACTGACCTTCATGAGATTGCCACCCTACGCTCTGTTTTGCTGACAGTGCCAATTTTGGTGTGGCTAGTAAATGTTCATATGTGCCAAAATTGGACTAACACATCACCCAAGGGAAATTGTGCCCTGTCCGGTTAGCAACATATCCAAGACACATCGCTCACACACTGTATGTCAGTTAAGTGAGTATGTCAGTTAAGTTAAGTGAGTATGTCAGTTAAGTGAGTATGTCAGTTAAGTTAAGTGAGTATGTCAGTTAAGTGAGTATGTCAGTTAAGTTAAGTGGGTATGTCAGTTAAGTGAATATGTCAGTTAAGTGAGTATGTCAGTTAAGTGAGTATGTCAGTTAAGTTAAGTGAGTATGTCAGTTAAGTTAAGTGAGTATGTCAGTTAAGTTAAGTGAGTATGTCAGTTAAGTTAAGTGAGTATGTCAGTTAAGTTAAGTAATGGACAGCACTTTCAAATGATCAACACAACATTATCCAGACTAAAGTCACTACAGACTATCACCAATTTCCCCTGCATGCTAATACTGGAAGTTTGTAACAATGAAGGATAGTGAGAAAACATGTTCACATACAATATAATGTTTGCGAGGAATGTGCCATTGTTGGCTGGGAGTATCATCTGATTTCACAAATTTATTTTGAAGATGTTTGCAAAAGCTAATTATAAAATGAAAGCTGATTATATCAAGAATGGAAGACTATTGTTATGAAGATACATTATGTTATTTCAAACATAAAAGTTGGTTATTTCAATCATGAAAGTTGGTTATTTCAAACATGAATGTTGGTGATTATAAAGATTGCACCATGATAAAAACTGGCGCCTGACGAATATCATCAAATGCCTCCTGCAGAACAGACAATTCTTTGTCACTTTGGGGAAAAAACTACCGCAGATGGCGAAACCAAAACAATGGCCTGACACAAGGAAGTGTCCTAGCACCCATGCTATATAATAGTTTGTCCATCACAAGTGATGAAGACCACTCTCTTTGTTCAGCCGTGTGGACAGTCGGATCTCTTGCTGTGTCCATCCATCACAAGTGATGAAGACCACTCTCTTTGTTCAGCCGTGTGGACAGTCCTGCTGTGTCCGCTGAAATGGGTGACTTGCGCGGTGATTTGGATTAAAGTGAGGAAGAAACTGCGCCTTTTGTCAAACTCACTCACAGAGCCTAAGCTACCTTTTGCCAGTGGCAAGACATTCATCGAGACGACTGGAGATAGCATAGGATGCAGATTTTGCCTCAGGGTTACCACCGAAGCCTTTCCGTAAACATGTAACCGCAGGGTAGAAAGGTGGGATGGCATCTAACGCAGTTTGTCGTGACTTTTCGATAACCACAAGAGGTCGTATGGACAACACTCAGCGTGTGAGTGAGTCTGGCATCTCTTCCCAGCTGTATTCAGCTCATCATAGTAGCATCTAAAATTCCCACACGCCAAATTCGCGAAGGTGAACCGGCAGAACTAACCCGTGAAATACGTCACAGGTATAAGCGTAGTGCCATTCAGCCGGCATGCAGACCAGGATAAATGGATGGAAGAAATCACAAAAAAAGAACGAAATAACAAGTCCGGACGGAAAACAACACCACGTTTCAGTGAACACAAGTGTAAGTCGTCGACTAGTGTGAATTCCAGGCAAATCCATGGTCTAGCGGTAATCCATAATGATCCAAAACAGTAGAGAAATGTAGACTCGCAGCCAGTTATGGCGCTATCTTTGCCAGATCTATGCTATATAACATATATGCTAATGAACAACCCATGAACACAGACACAAGGAAGTGTCCTAGCACCTATGCTATATAACATATATACTAATGATCGACCCATTTACACAGACACATGGACACTCATCTACGCTGACGACACAGCAGTTGGTGCACAGGGAAAAGGGTTTGAGGAGGATGATAATAAACTGTCAAATTAGTTCTCTCATTGTCCTTACAGAATACTACCCCAAGAACCATCTTAGCTTTCAGTCCTTCAGACATCGGCACTTGCCCTGTGATTTTCCATAACTGAATACTCTGCACCAGCCAGAAAAAACTCTGCCAATGCGAAACTAGTTAACACAGCAATAAATGAGGCCGGCTGGATAGTATTAGGGTGCCTAAAATCCACCCCCATCGATAAAATATATCCCATAATTGACATAACAACACCTGAGATTCGAAGAAGTGTCACAGTAGAAAACGAACGAGAAAAACAGGAGCACGACCCAAGACACCCAATGTTTAGACATCAGGTACAGAGTACACGACCCAAGACACCCAATGTTTGGACATCAGGTACAGAGTACACGACCCAAGACACCCAATGTTTGGACATCAGGTACAGAGTACACGACCCAAGACACCCAATGTTTGGACATCAGGTACAGAGTACACGACCCAAGACAGCCAATGATTGGACATCAGGTACAGAGCACACGACTCAAATCCAGACACAGGGGACGGTGTGGCCTTGTGGTTAAGTGGCACGGCTGATAATCTGAAGGTGCTGGGTTCGATCCCCATCACAGCTACGCCGTTACCCCGGGGAAGCAAACCCTTAGAAAATGCAGGAGGAAGCAGACCCTTACATAAAATGCTTGCTGAAGTCGGATGCACTGGACTGACAGGTGCAAAATAAAAATCACAGTGCAACGCACACCGCCTTGGGGAATAGAGAAATAAGGCGAATGCAAAAAAAAAAAATCCAGACATAGCTTCCTATAATGAACACAGCCCATACAGACAAATCCTGAAAGTTGCCACATCGAGAGATGGCACGAATTGATGCAGGCCCCAGAGATGGCACGGATTGATGCAGGCCCCAGAGATGGCACAAATTGATGCAGGCCCCAGAGATGGCACAAATTGATGCAGGCCCCAGAGATGGCACGAATTGATGCAGGCCCCAGAGATGGCACGAATTGATGCAGGCCCCAGAGATGGCATGAATTGATGCAGGCCCCAGAGATGGCACGAATTGATGCAGGCCCCAGAGATGGCACGAATTGATGCAGGCCCCAGAGATGGCACGAATTGATGCAGGCCCCAGAGATGGCACGAATTGATGCAGGCCCCAGAGATGGCACGGATTGATGCAGGCCCCAGAGATGGCACAAATTGATGCAGGCCCCAGAGATGGCATGAATTGATGCAGGCCCCAGAGATGGCACGAATTGATGCAGGCCCCAGAGATGGCACGAATTGATGCAGGTCCCAGAGATGGCACGGATTGATGCAGGCCCCAGAGATGGCACAAATTGATGCAGGCCCCAGAGATGGAACTTTGGGAAAAACCTGCCTCCGGACCATCTACCATACACAACTTGGAAGTCCTTGAACAGACTCCAAACCGGGGTATCATGGTCCAAAAGAAATATGAAACGATGGGGGATACACAGATGATGGCACATGTGACTGTGGCGCAATACAGGACCCAGACCACCTGATGACCTGCCACGACCTCCAGGAAACATGTAATAGGTGCGACATGCTCGAAGCAAATGACAAGGCAATCCATTTAGCTGGATACTGGATATGTGCTGTATGACGTGGTGCTTGGGTATGGAAAATAAATAAGTATTATAAGATGAAAGTTAGATACAATAAAGATGAAAGTTGGATACTATAAAGATGAAAGTTGGATACTATAAAGATAAAAGTTAGATACTATAAAGATGAAAGTTGGATACTATAAAGATGAAAGTTGGATACTATAAAGATGAAAGTTGGATACTATAAAGTTGAATACTATAAAGATAAAAGTTGGATACTATAAAGATGAAAGTTGGATACTATAAAGATGAAAGTTAGATACTATAAAGATGAAAGTTAGATACTGTAAAGATGAAAGTTGGATACTATAAAGATTAAAGTTAGATACTATAAAGATGAAAGTTGGATACTATAAAGATGAAAGTTAGATACTATAAAGATGAAAGTTGGATACTATAAAGATGAAAGTTAGATACTATAAAGATGAAAGTTGGATACTATAAAGATGAAAGTTAGATACTATAAAGATGAAAGTTAGATACTATAAAGATGAAAGTTAGATACAATAAAGATGAAAGTTGGTTATTTTTAGAATGATTATTACAAATATGAAAGATTATTATTTCATACATGAAATCTAATCATTACAAAGATGAAAACTGGTTATTTTTAAAGTTACTACAAAGATGAAAGACAATTATTTCAAAAATTAAAGTTCATTATTATAAGAACAAGAAATTGTTCTTTTTTTTTACATGGAAGTTGATTATCACAAAAATGAATGCTGATTATTTCTACAATGAAAGCAGGTTATTACAAATATGAAATGTGATTATTTTTGGCATGAAAATCTGGTATTACAAAGATGAAAAAGCATATTATTTTAAACATGAAAAAGTATTTGATTCCGAAGATGAAAAAGCATATTATTTCAAAGATGAAAAAGCATATTATTTCAAACATGAAAAAGTATTTGATTCCAAAGATGAAAAAAGCATATTATTCCAAAGTTGAAAAAGCATTTTATTCCAAAGATCAAAAAGCATATTATTCCAAAGATGAAAAGGCATATTATTTCAAAGATGAAATCAGATGAGTTCAAATGTAAATGATAAGAAAACGATAAGAAACCAAGCAGGCAAAGTGTTAGATTACACAACAAGGAGGTTAATAACAGCAAGACCCCCTACCTTGAAACACACAAAGCTCAAAAGTTGTGGAAGACAGGAAGTTCAATGTTCTGCAAATGTGTCAAACAAAAGAAAAGAAAATAAAAAAAAGCACACAGAAAATGACATTTAAACCAAGTTTGACATTGTCAACAAAAACCATTGTCTATCAAACTAGGTACAATGAAAAGCCCAGCATCATTTGGGGATGCAAGCAAAAATAAATGATTAAATACCAAACTTGTTGAATAAAGACTTGGACATTTATCACTTATGACTTGTATGGGTTGGGAGACTTGTTCATATGGGTCCGGAGACTTGTTTGTATGGGTTAGGAGATTTGTTTGTATGGGTTGGGAGACTTGTTTGTATGGGTTGGGAGACTTGTTTGTATGGGTTGGGAGACTTGTTCGTATGGGTCCTGAAACTTGTTTGTATGGGTTGGGAGACTTGTTCGTATGGGTCCGGAAACTTGTTTGTATGGGTTGGGAGACTTGTTCGTATGGGTCCGGAGACTTGTTTGCGTGGGTTGGGAGACTTGTTCATATGGGTCGGGACACATGTTTGTATGGGTCCGGAGACTTGTTTGTATGGATCGGGAGACTTCTTTGTATGGGTTGGGAGATTTGTTTGTATGGGTCCAGATACCTGTTTGTATGGGTCCGGAGACTTGTTTGTATGGGTCCAGATACCTGTTTGTATGGGTCTGGAGACTTCTTTGTATGGGTTGGGAGATTTGTTTGTATGGGTCCAGATACCTGTTTGTATGGGTCCGGAGACTTGTTGATGTGAATCACAAGCTGTGACCATTGTACTCCAGGATTTATGTTGCAAGATGTGACACAGGAGGGTTGTGCATTGATCTGGTAAACCTTATCATATGGATTAAAGTGCTATACAAACCAGTGATACGTGAGTACAGAATTTCTGTAGGGAGACTAACTGTTGGTCTCTGCTCGTGCGGGAACAATAACTGGTTCACTAAGCCAGGTCTTAAAAGCTCCTGCCATTAACAAGTCATCACCTCCAAGGGTATTACCACAAGCTGGTACTGGCTTCACCATCAGGTTCTGGCTTCACCATCAGGTTCTGGCTTCACCATCAAATTCTGGCTTCACCATAAGATTCTGGCTTCACCATCAGGTTCTGGCTTGACCACTACTGACTTCACCTTCAGATAATGACTTCACCCCAAGCTGGTACTGGCTTCAACCTTAGCTAGTACTGACCTCACCACAAGCTGGTACTGGTTTCAACCTACGCTGGTACTGACCTCACCACAAGCTGGTACTGACCTCACCCCAAACTGATACTGGCTTCACCTTCATGGGACATGGTCTGATGGCTGACAAAGTAATCATGCCTGATAGTGTCTCTTGGGCCAACAACAAGCTCCCCATAATGTTTTCGGTCTGACCCCACAAGTACCCAGTTCTGGATCATGGTTTCCGGTTAGTTTCTGTGGCTCTCTGTCACATCAAGTACTGTACATGCTATTAATGACATAATATTTGCAACTAGAAAAACTGTGTGACAGAGATGAGAATAAGCCTACTGCCACAATCCGGGCATGTCGTAAGAGATGACTAACAAGATAGTCTTATCACTTTAAAGTTGATGAATGTTCATAACAGAGACAAGATTGGACCACTACCACACTGATAGCATTGTTGTTTGAATTCACTCACACACTTAACTCTTGATGATGTTACTTTGGTGGCAGGTTGCATGGGTTCTTCTTAGATCCCGACACATACTTGAGGTGAGCCTGGGTCATTCTGGCTGTAGTGCAATCCGGGGCTCCTCAGTAAGCTCCCCACTATAGGGGCCAGACTGCTGTGACCCATCCTGGGCTCTACCAAGAAGTGAGTTGGAGTCTTAATCACTATATTTCATCTGACCCTGAAGTTATTTGCTCCTAACAGCACCTTGTAAGAGGAGACCCAGAAACTGGCTTCCTGTAAGGGGGCCAGATGTAATGGTGACTCCTATGCTTGACCTGGAGCGAGACAGTGACCCACCATCACCAGTAAAGAAAGTAAAGTATTGGGCCCACTTCCGAATCACACCTCAAACCTCCAGGTCATGAATGTACCTGGCTGTAAGGAGGGAATCAAAGCATTTCACAAACCAGGTGCGCCAGGAGGTCTGGGGTTTGAATCTTGAATGTCTATTACTTCACTTTTTTTACTATGGTTGGGTGTCTATGTTTTCTGTAGTCTAGTGTCTGTTTTCTGTAGTTTGGTGTCTATGTTTTCTGTAGTTTGGTGCATCTGTTTTCTGTAGTTTGGTGTACCTGTTTTCTGTAGTTTGGTGTCTATGTTTTATGTTAATTGGTGTCTCTGTTTTCTGTTAATTGGTGTCTGTTTTCTGTAGTTTGGTGTTTTTGTTTTCTGTTTTTTTTTTCTGTATATGTTTTGTGTCTATGTTTAGTATATTTTGTGTCTATGTTTAGTATATTTTGTGTCTATGTTTAGTATATTTTGTGTCTATGTTATCTATTTGTTTCAAATATACTTGTCTGTGTCGTCACTGTTTCACAAGCCTAATACTAGCGCGTCACATGTGCCTGTTTACAAGAAAGACATTGCTGGCAAAGAAAAAAACCAAACACACCGATCAGCGGCTCAAATGGTGGTAATATAGGGCACATACCTAAGTTGTCTAGCTGGTTAAGGGTCACATCCCAAATATGGTTTTTCTTGCCTGCAAAAAATGAATGTCACACGAGTTTAGAAAGATGCAAGAATTTGTATGAATGAAGCAATTGGGGTGTTCCCTCAATACACTAGATTTAAGTTAACTTGTGAACTTAAATGCAGTAAAATTTAGTTAAAATTTAGGTAATCTTGGTAAAGGCAACACTTTTAAAGTCCATTTTGATGTGATCGATCAATTTATTAGATTTGAGAGAAAATCAAACTTGATAAGAGCACAAATTTTGTCACACGTGTTTTAGGTCAAATCTTAGCTAAACTTGATGAATGCATTCGTTTTAGCTAAACTTGATGAATGCATTCGTTTTAGCTAAACTTGATGAATGCATTCGTTTTAGCTAAACTTGATGAATGCATTCGTTTTAGCTAAACTTGATGAATGCATTCGTTTTAGCTAAACTTGATGAATGCATTCGTTTTAGCTAAACTTGATGAATGCATTCGTTTTAGCTAAACTTGATGAAAGCATTAGTTTTAAGTTAAAATTTAGAAACTTAACCAACTCATTAGTTTCTAGCTAAAACTGAATTAGGTATGATCGTTACTTTAGCTTTTCTGAAAGCTGAAATAAACTTGAACAATGTCCTATTTTTGTGTGTGATCTATAGAAGAACTGTCTAGTGTCATCTATAGAAGAACTGTCTAGTGTGATCTATAGAAGAACTGTCTAGTGTGATCTATAGAAGACTGTCTAGTGTGATCTATAGAAGAACTGTATAGTGTGATCTATAGAAGAACTGTCTAGTGTGATCTATAGAAGACTGTCTAGTGTGATCTATAGAAGAACTGTCTAGTGTGATCTATAGAAGAACTGTCTAGTGTGATCTATAGAAGAACTGTCTAGTGTGATCTATAGAAGACTGTCTAGTGTGATCTATAGAAGAACTGTCTAGTGTGATCTATAGAAGAACTGTCTAGTGTGATCTATAGAAGAACTGTCTAGTGTGATCTATAGAAGAACTGTCTAGTGTGATCTATAGAAGAACTGTCTAGTGTGATCTATAGAAGACTGTCTAGTGTGATCTATAGAAGAACTGTCTAGTGTGATCTATAGAAGAACTGTCTAGTGTGATCTATAGAAGAACTGTCTAGTGTGATCTATAGAAGAACTGTCTAGTGTGATCTATAGAAGAACTGTCTAGTGTGATCTATAGAAGACTGTCTAGTGTGATCTATAGAAGAACTGTCTAGTGTGATCTATAGAAGAACTGTCTAGTGTGATCTATAGAAGACTGTCTAGTGTGATCTATAGAAGAACTGTCTAGTGTGATCTATAGAAGAACTGTCTAGTGTGATCTATAGAAGAACTGTCTAGTGTGATCTATAGAAGAACTGTCTAGTGTGATCTATAGAAGAACTGTCTAGTGTGATCTATAGAAGACTGTCTAGTGTGATCTATAGAAGAACTGTCTAGTGTGATCTATAGAAGAACTGTCTAGTGTGATCTATAGAAGAACTGTCTAGTGTGATCTATAGAAGAACTGTCTAGTGTGATCTATAGAAGAACTGTCTAGTGTGATCTATAGAAATCCTCTTGTTTCTAACATATAAAATGAGACGCTGTTACTGTAAAACCTCAAGCAGTAAACTAATCCATTTCGATATTAAATGAGAGACAATTTATGGTTTCAGGAATGAAATGATCAGGAACAAGTGTATTTAGAAATAAAGAAACCACAACACATGTGTTATCCTTCTTCATGAAAGAAAACAATAATTTAATTAATGTGTTAACTAAAATATTTCTACATCTCCATAACAAAACACAAAATTGAAGATAACATGTTGTTTTTTAACCCAAAACATTCATTTTCACAGTCTCATAAATTGGTGGTAACCAAAATCATGATTTTTTTTTTATGAATAAAAGGGTGCTGGTGAAACGTGACAAAATAATAAATTAAGGATATTCGACTTGACTAGTACAGATGAATGCATTCATGGACATTCGACTTGACTAGTACAGATGAATGCATTCATGGACATTCGACTTGACTAGTACAGATGAATGCATTCATGGACATTCGACTTGACTAGTACAGATGAATGCATTCATGGACATTCGACTTGACTAGTGCAGATGAATGCGTTCATGGACATTTGACTTGACTAGTACAGATGAATGCGTTCATGGACATTCGACTTGACTAGTACAGATGAATGCGTTCATGGACAAACAATATTGAATACTTTGACCTAAAAAATATCTTCTAGAAGCTGTCAGTTCTATAAATCATGATTAATTATCAGTGTAATGAGAATTGATGTCTTCCTATGTGATGTGATACAAAAGTGGGATGAAAGATGGGCATGGGATACAAACATGGGATGAAAGCTGGGCATGGGATACAAAAGTGGGATGAAAGATGGGCATGGGATACAAACATGGGATGAAAGCTGGGCATGGGATACAAAAGTGGGATGAAAGATGGGCATGGGATACAAACATGGGATGAAAGCTGGGCATGGGATACAAAAGTGGGATGAAAGATGGGCATGGGATACAAACATGGGATGAAAGCTGGGCATGGGATACAAAAGTGGGATGAAAGATGGGCATGGGATACAAACATGGGATGAAAGCTGGGCATGGGATACAAACATGGGATGAAAGCTGGGCATGGGATACAAACATGGGATGAAAGCTGGGCATGTGATACAAAAGTGGGATGAAAGATGGGCATGGGATACAAACATGGGATGAAAGCTGGGCATGGGATACAAACATGGGATGAAAGATGGGCATGGGATACAAATATGGGATGAAAGCTGGGCATGGGATACAAACATGGGATGAAAGATGGGCACGGGATACAAACATGGGATGAAAGCTGGGCATGGGATACAAACATGGGATGAAAGATGGGCATGGGATACAAACATGGGATGAAAGCTGGACATGGGATACAAACATGGGATGAAAGATGGGCACGGGATACAAACATGGGATGAAAGATGGGCATGGGATACAAACATGGGATGAAAGCTGGGTACGGGATACAAACAAGGCATGAATGTGGGCATGGGATGAAAGCTGGACATGGGATACAAAAGTGGGATGAAAGCTGGGCATTATATACAAAATGGGGCATGCAAGAGAGGCATGGGATACCGACATGGGGGATGAAAGAGGAGCATGGGATACAGACATGGGATGAAAGCTGGACATTGGATACAAAATGGTGGATGAAAGCTGGACATGGGGTACAAACATGGGATGAATGCTGATATTAGTAAACTAAGTATATCTGTTTCATCTCCGTCTCTCTTGTTATCATGCCCCCTATTGAGCTCATGTGGAGGGAAGAACACCGTGATAAGAATATAACAAGGTCATGTACAAGAGAACAAAGTCTCCAAAATATAACAAGGTCATGGACAAGAGTACAAGGTCTCCAAAATATAACAAGGTTATCGACAAGACTACAAGGTCTCCAAAATATAACAAGGTCATGGACAAGACTACAAGGTCTGCAAAATATAACAAGGTCATGGGCACAGATACAAGGGAATTTAACAAGGTCATGGACAAGACTACTAGGTTGTAAGAAAATGACAAAATCATGGAGAAGACTTCACGGTTGTTTGAATATAACAAGGTCATTACCAGGAGTACAAGGTCATGAAAATATAGCAAAATCATGGATAAGAGAGCATGGTCATGAGAATATATCAAGGTTATGGACAAGAGCGCAATGTCATGAAGATTAGAATCGATCATAGACAATACCACATGACCATGAGCGCATAACGAAGTCATGGAAATATGTACAAATACCATAGAGATTTGACTCACAGCACATGGAAGACAAGAAGAGAGTATTTTTAAGAAAATAACAACATGATCATAGAAATGAGAACATGCTCAGAGAGGCAGATGAAATACCAACAAGATGAGAGCAAGGTCAAGTGTGTGCAAGAGCTCTGTCAATGAGATGAGAACATGGTCAAGTGTGTGTAAGAACTCTGTCAATGAGATGAGAACATGGTCAAGTGTGTGCAAGAGCTCTGTCAATGAGATGAGAACATGGTCAAGTGTGTGCAAGAGCTCTGTCAATGAGATGAGAACATGGTCAAGTGTGTGCAAGAACTCTGTCAATGAGATGAGAACATGGTCAAGTGTGTGCAAGAACTCTGTCAATGAGATGAGAACATGGTCAAGTGTGTGCAAGAGCTCTGTCAATGAGATGAGAACATGGTCAAGTGTGTGCAAGAGCTCTGTCAATGAGATGAGAACATGGTCAAGTGTGTGCAAGAACTCTGTCAATGAGATGAGAACATGGTCAAGTGTGTGCAAGAACTCTGTCAATGAGATGAGAACATGGTCAAGTGTGTGCAAGAACTGTCAATGAGATGAGAACATGGTCAAGTGTGTGCAAGAACTGTCAATGAGATGAGAACATGGTCAAGTGTGTGCAAGAACTCTGTCAATGAGATGAGAACATGGTCAAGTGTGTGCAAGAACTCTGTCAATGAGATGAGAACATGGTCAAGTGTGTGCAAGAGCTCTGTCAATGAGATGAGAACATGGTCAAGTGTGTGCAAGAACTCTGTCAATGAGATGAGAACATGGTCAAGTGTGTGCAAGAACTCTGTCAATGAGATGAGAACATGGTCAAGTGTGTGCAAGAACTCTGTCAATGAGATGAGAACATGGTCAAGTGTGTGCAAGAGCTCTGTCAATGAGATGAGAACATGGTCAAGTGTGTGCAAGAGCTCTGTCAATGAGATGAGAACATGGTCAAGTGTGTGCAAGAGCTCTGTCAATGAGATGAGAACATGGTCAAGTGTGTGCAAGAGCTCTGTCAATGAGATGAGAACATGGTCAAGTGTGTGCAAGAACTCTGTCAATGAGATGAGAACATGGTCAAGTGTGTGCAAGAACTCTGTCAATGAGATGAGAACATGGTCAAGTGTGTGCAAGAGCTCTGTCAATGAGATGAGAACATGGTCAAGTGTGTGCAAGAACTCTGTCAATGAGATGAGAACATGGTCAAGTGTGTGCAAGAACTCTGTCAATGAGATGAGAACATGGTCAAGTGTGTGCAAGAACTCTGTCAATGAGATGAGAACAAGGTCAAGTGTGTGCAAGAACTCTGTCAATGAGATGAGAACATGGTCAAGTGTGTGCAAGAACTCTGTCAATGAGATGAGAACACGGCCAAGTGTGTGCAAGAACTGTCAATGAGATGAGAACACGGCCAAGTGTGTGCAAGAACTGTTAATGAGATGAGAACATGGTCAAGTGTGTGCAAGAACTGTCAATGAGATGAGAACAAGAACATGCAGACAATTCATATACTGATAGAAGCCAATTATGAACATGGTCATGGCTGTGAGAACAATGCTAAGGAGGTGAGAGCAAGGTCATGGATGTGATAATATAGTCAATGAAAGTAGGTAATAATAGGAAAAGGTGAGAACAAGGTCATGTTGGTGAGAATAAGGTCAAGAAGATGGGGAAAAGGTCAAGGAGGTGGCAACAAGGTCAAGGAGGTGGGGTCAAGGTCAAGAAGGTGGAGACAAGGTCAAGGAGGTGGGGACAAGGTCAATGAGGAAAAAAAAAAGACAACAGAATGAGAATAAGAACATGCAGACAATGAAAGTAGGTAATAATAGGAAAAGGTCAAAACCAGGTCAAGAAGGTGGGAACAAGGTCAAGAAAGTGGGAACAAGGTCAAGGAGGTGAGGACAAGATCAAGAAGGTGAGGACAAGGTCAAGAAGGTGAGGACAAGGTCAAGAAGGTGAGGACAAGGTCAAGGAGGTGAGAACAAGGTCAAGGGGGTGGAAACAAGGTCTATGAGTTGGAAACAAGGTCACAGATGTGAGAACAAGGTCAAGGAGGTGGGAACAAGGTCAAGGTTAAGAGGGCAAGAACAAAGAAGGAGGATGTGAATAAGGTCAAGGTTGTGAGAGCAAAAGGAGATGAGAACAAAGTCAAGGATCAGAGTGCAAGAAAAGGTGGACAATGATAGGGGGGAATGATAGAAGGAAATGAGAGAGGCAATGCCAAGAGGCAATGAGAGAGGCAATGCCAAGGAAATTATAGAGGGCAATGAAAGGAGGCAGTGATAGGGGGTAATGATAGGGGTAATTATAGGGGCAATAATAGAGGGTAATTATAGGGTGTAATGATAGGGGCAATAATAGGGGTAATGATAGGGGGTAATGATAGGGTGTAATGATGGGGGCAATAATAGGGGTTATGATAGGGGGTAATGATAGGGGCAATAATAGGGGTAATGATAGGGGTAATTATAGGGGCAATAATAGAGGGTAATTATAGGGTGTAATGATAGGGGCAATAATAGGGGTAATGATAGGGGGTAATGATAGGGTGTAGATAGGGTGTAATGATAGGGTGTAATGATAGGGGCAATAATAGGGGTAATGATAGGGGGTAATGATAGGGGCAATAATAGGGGTAATGCTAGGGGGTAATGATAGGGTGTAATGATAGGGGCAATAATAGGGGTAATGATAGGGGCAATAATAGGGGTAATGATAGAGGCAATGATAGGGGTAATGATAGGGGGTAATGATAGGGGGTAATGATAGAGGCAATGATAGGGGGTAATGATAGGGGGTAATGATAGGGGGGAAAGATAGGGTGAATGATTGGGGTAATAATAGGGGTAATGATAGAGGCAATGATAGGGGGTAATGATAGGGGGTAATGATAGGGGGTAATGATAGGGGCAATAATAGGGGTAATGATAGGGAGTAATGATAAGGGTAATGATAGGGGCAATTATAGGGGTAATGAATGGGAGTAATGATAGGGGCAATAATAGGGGTAATGATAGGGGTAATGACAGGGGGTAATGATAGGAGACAATGATTGGAGACAATGATAGGAGAGAAAAATAGGGGCAATGATAATGGCAATGATAGGGGGTAATGATAGGGGGTAATGATAGGAGCAATTATAGGGGGTAATGATAGGCGGTAATGATAGGGGGTAATGATAGAAGCAATGATAGGGGGTAATGATAGGGGGTAATGATAGGGGGTAATGATATGGGGTAATGATAGAGGGTAATGATAGGGGGTAATGATAGGAGCAATGATAGGGGGTAATGATATGGGGTAATGATAGGGGGTAATGATATGGGGTAATGATAGGGGGTAATGATAGGGGCAATGATAGGGACAATAATAGGGACAATAATAGGGACAATAATAGGGGGGAATGATAGGGGGGAGTGATAGGGGGGAGTGATAGGGGGGAATGAAAACAAGAGAGACATTATTATTTAAGTAAGTTCCAATTTCTGGGAAGTCAACAGATCAATACCATTCATTCAAGCCCTCTAACAGATCAATACCATTCATTCAAGCCCTCTAACAGAACAATACAACTCCTTCAAGACCTCCAATGAAACAATACAATTCCGTCAAGCTCTCAACAGAACAATACATTTCATTCGTCCGTGTGTTACCAGAGCCCAAAATAGGAGTAAAGAATAGTGACACTAACCTCTGCCTGGCATGTGTAAGAGGTGTCTAAGGTGAGTTGGGTATGGGGATACTTGTCCTGTCCCATAGAAAAAAATCAGCCTCTACATCCAATGGTAGAAGAGGAGTGATCTAGTATTGTCAGACTAAGAAGGGTTGGCATGTGGCTGGTTACACCATCATGTAGATGGCATCAGCATACTGACCAGGACGTCGCGTTTGGGTCAGGCCCAACATACTGACCCAGGACGTCATATTAGGGTCAGGCCCAACATACTGACCAGGACGTCGCGTTTGGGTCAGGTACAACATACTGACCCAGGACGTCATGTAAGGGTCAGGTACAACATACTGACCAGGACGTCATGTTAGGGTCATGTACAACATACTGACCAGGACATCATGTTAGGATCAGGTACAACATACTGACCAGGATGTCATGTTAGGGTCAGGCCCAAAATACTGACCAGGACGTCAGGCCCAACATACTGACCCAGGACGTCGCCTTTGGGTCAGGTACAACATACTGACCCAGGACGTCATGTAAGGGTCAGGTACAACATACTGATCAGGACGTCATGTTAGGGTCATGTACAACATACTGACCAGGACGTCATGTTAGGGTCAGGTACAACATACTGACCCAGGACGTCATGTAAGGGTCAGGTACAACATACTGACCAGGACGTCATGTTAGGGTCAGGTACAACATACTGACCAGGATGTCATGTTAGGGTCAGGCCCAAAATACTGACCAGGACGTCAGGCCCAACATACTGACCAGGACATCATGTTATGGTCAGACCCAACATAATGACAAGGACGCTGCGTTAGGATCATGCACAATTTACTGACCAAGACCACATTCTCTCTTTTCTATTTAGCATTCCCTGGAAGTAGTGCTGTTTTTAAGACAGTCTGGCTGACAAGATGTGTTAGAACGCTCAGGGTGTGAGGAAGCTACTATAACCACTTCTTAACTATATTTTTCAAAGCGCACAAAAAAGTAAACTTATTGTGGGCATTCAGCAACAGCAAAAACAGCAACAACAGCAACAGAAACAACAACAGAAACAACACCAGCAACATTAGCCACAAGACACTGACAAAAACATATCTCATCCCATGGTAGAAAACAGACGACTACACCAGCAACATTAGCCACAAGACACTGACAAAAACATATCTCATCCCATGGTAGAAAACAGACGACTACACCGGCAAAATTAGCCACAAGACACTGACAAAAACATATCTCATCCCATGGAAGAAGACAGATGATTAGAACCAGTCAGTCAACATTTAACTACAACAACTACCATACAACATTCACAGTTGAAACACCCAACAATATCACATTGTTGAATATAACTGTTGAGTCTCTGTCTGACACAACTAATAAAGATCTAGTTTCTGATGGTCTGGTCAACACTTCTTGCTTTCACTAGCAAACAAAGTGAGGTGTTAAAATGAAACATACCAACAAAACAAAGGACCAACAAAATTCAACTCTAGTCAAAACAAAATAAAAAAGATACAGGAGAAATACATACAAACTGAATGTTGGTTGAATAACTAAGAACATTTCATGCACATAAACACGTACAAAGATTATATGGGTAAAATAAGTACATAAGGAAGAAAAAGCAGCAAAGGTTGATGTACCTAAACAGTTCTGACTTGATGGCACTCCTTTGGTAGCAATAAACAAATCAATAGAGACAGATCAATAATGTTACACTGTCGAATGAGCACAATAATACACTTCAAACAGTCCTCTTCCGCTTGTGATTCTACTTGAGCTCTTGTCCCAGGTTGTACATAATTCAAACATTCCCAGCATGCGAGGCTGCACTTGAGTGCTACTACGGAGACAATCATGTTTGTACCAAGTTTGTGGTTGATGTTTTTCTGAACCTAGGTGGACCTGAAAACTTCAAAGTTTTCACATTCTTTCTGTCTGCATACAAAACTATTCTATGCTTTTCACAATTTCAGACTGTCAGAATTGCATCCACCGATATCCATGGACTACTTTTATACTTAACTTAACTTAATGTCTTTATACTGGTTTAGAATACTCTGCAGAGTCTGTATACAACCAGTAGCATTTACATTATCTTACTCTAAAAGTTGTGCACTTACAATCTATTCTTAAATGCATTAATTGTCCCTGCATCCACTACTTCCTTTGGCAATGCATTCTAAGCATTCACCACTCTCTGACTAGAAAAATATTTCCTAATATCTAATCTTTACCTTTCTTTAGTTAATTTGTAGCTATACTCTCTTGTTCTTGTAGGTGGTTGTATTTTGAAAAAACTTGTTATAGTCTAATTTATCCGTTCCTTTGATTATCTTATAAACCAGTATTAAGTCACCTCGAATTCTTCTCTTTTCTAGACACTGCAGGCCGGTTTTTCCGAGTCTTACCTCATAACTGTAATTTTGGAATCTCACTATCAGCTTTGTCGCTCTTTTTTGTATCCTTTCCAGCATGTTTATATCCCCTCTATGATAAGGACTCCACACCTGTACCCAGTACTCCAATCTCGGTCTAAAGCTATATATAGTTTGACTATCACTACCTTGCTCCTATGTTTAATATTTCTTTTTTATCATACCTAATATTGCATTTGCCTTTTTCACTGCTACCTGGACTTGCTCACTCACCTTACCTGTATATTCTATTATAACCACTAGGTCCCTTTCCATTTCTACCTTTCTAATATTGTTATTGCCCTTTCTGTAATTATGTTCTACATTGGATCTACCCATATGGATGACTGTACATTATCTACATTAAACTCAATTTGCCAGCTTACAAACCATTCTCAAATTTTATCTAAATCCAATATATTCACTTCTGCTTTAGATGAGACACTGCATAGTTTTGTGTCATTATGGCCAAGATGTTGGGAGGAAGCATCCACCAATATCCATGGACTACTTTTATAGCCAAGATGCTGGGAGGAAGCATCCACCAATATCCATGGACTACTTTTAAAGCCAAGATGTTGGGAGGAAGCATCCGCCAATATCCATGGACTACTTTTATAGCCAAGATGCTGGGAGGAAGCATCCACCAATATCCATGGACTACTTTTATAGCCAAGATGTTGGGAGGAAGCATCCACCAATATCCATGGACTACTTTTATAGCCAAGATGCTGGGAGGAAGCATCCACCAATATCCATGGACTACTTTTATGGCCAACATGTTGGGAGAAAGCATCCACCAATATGGACTACTTTTATGGCCAACATGTTGGGAGAAAGCATCCACCAATATCCATGGACTACTTTTATGGCCAACATGTTGGGAGAAAGCATCCACCAATATGGACTACTTTTATAGCCAAGATGCTGGGAGGAAGCATCCACCAATATGGACTACTTTTATAGCCAAGATGTTGGGAGAAAGCATCCACCAATATCCATGGACTACTTTTATGGCCAACATGTTGGGAGAAAGCATCCACCAATATGGACTACTTTTATAGCCAAGATGTTGGGAGAAAGCATCCACCAATATCCATGGACTACTTTTATAGCCAACATGTTGGTAGAAAGCATCCACCAACACCTATGGACTACTTTTATAGCCAAGATGTTGGGAGAACAAAACAGACCAATTGTAACCATCCCAGCATGCATTTTGCAAAAGGTAAATAAAGATGGTTGTGAATGAACCTAGTAACCTCATTATGTAAAAGAAATATGAGACTAACCACCACTGCTAGAACACGTTATTGCATAAGTACAGGCTTCCTGAAAAAGCCTAGCAGAATTGGTTGATTAATTCTAGTTATCTCTGTGTCTCATTGGTTGGTTGGATCTATTTATCTCTGTGTCTCATTGGTTGATTGAGCCTAGTTATCTTTGTGTCCCATTGATTGATTGTGTCTAGTTATCTCTGTGTCCCATTGATTGATTGTGTCTAGTTATCTCTGTGTCCCATTGATTGATTGGGTCTAGTTATCTGTGTCCCATTGATTGATTGTGTCTAGTTATCTCTGTGTCCTATTGATTGATTGTGTCTAGTTATCTCTGTGTCCCATTGATTGATTGGGTCTAGTTATCTCTGTGTCCCATTGATTGATTGTGTCTAGTTATCTCTGTGTCCCATTGATTGATTGTGTCTAGTTATCTCTGTGTCCCATTGATTGATTGTGTCTAGTTATCTCTGTGTCCCATTGATTGATTGTGTCTAGTTATCTCTGTGTTTCATCGGTTGATTGGGTCTAGTTATCCAAGTGTCTCATTAGCTGGTTGAGTCTTTCTCTGTTGATTGTCTAGTTGTTCCTTCTCTGTTCATTGAGTCTAGTTGTCCCTTCTCTGTTGATTGAGTCTAGTTGTCCCTTCTCTGTTGATTGAACTTAGTTGTTCCTTCTCTGTTGATTGAGTCTAGTTGTCCCTTCTCTGTTGATTGAACTTGGTTGTTCCTTCTCTGTTGATTGAGTCTAGTTGTCCCTTCTCTGTTGATTGAACTTAGTTGTTCCTTCTCTGTTTATTGAGTCTAGTTGTCCCTTCTCTGTTGATTGAACTTAGTTGTTCCTTCTCTGTTGATTGAGCCTAGTTGTCCCTTCTCTGTTGATTGAACTTGGTTGTTCCTTCTCTGTTGATTGAGTCTAGTTGTCCCTTCTCTGTTGATTGAACTTAGTTGTTCCTTCTCTGTTTATTGAGTCTAGTTGTCCCTTCTCTGTTTATTGAGTCTAGTTGTCCCTTCTCTGTTGATTGAGTCTAGTTGTCCCTTCTCTGTTGATTGAGTCTAGTTGTCCCTTCTCTGTTGATTGAACTTAGTTGTTCCTTCTCTGTTTATTGAACTTAGTTGTTCCTTCTCTGTTTATTGTCTAGTTGTCCCTTCTCTGTTTATTGAGTCTAGTTGTCCCTTCTCTGTTTATTGAGTCTAGTTGTCCCTTCTCTGTTTATTGAGTCTAGTTGTCCCTTCTCTGTTGATTGAGTCTAGTTGTTCCTTCTCTGTTTATTGAGTCTAGTTGTCCCTTCTCTGTTTATTGAGTCTAGTTGTCCCTCCTCTGTTGATTGAGTCTAGTTGTTCCTTCTCTGTTTATTGAGTCTAGTTGTCCCTTCTCTGTTTATTGAGTCTAGTTGTTCCTTCTCTGTTTATTGAGTCTAGTTGTCCCTTCTCTGTTTATTGAGTCTAGTTGTCCCTTCTCTGTTGATTGAGTCTAGTTGTCCCTTCTCTGTTGATTGAACTTAGTTGTTCCTTCTCTGTTTATTGAGTCTAGTTGTCCCTTCTCTGTTGATTGAGTCTAGTTGTCCCTTCTCTGTTGATTGAACTTAGTTGTTCCTTCTCTGTTTATTGAGTCTAGTTGTCCTTTCTCTGTTGATTGAGTCTAGTTGTCCCTTCTCTGTTGATTGAACTTAGTTGTCCCTTCTCTGTTTATTGTCTAGTTGTCCCTTCTCTGTTGATTGAACTTAGTTGTCCCTTCTCTGTTGATTGAACTTAGTTGTCCCTTCTCTGTTGATTGAACTTAGTTGTTCCTTCTCTATTGATTGAGTCTAATTGTCCTATTTATGTCGATCAGCTCTGTGAGAAGGCTATGGGAGGATGTGATAATCACTTACAAGTGACCATGCTAAAATCATCTGGGGAAAGAGAATGTCACGGAAAAGGAATGTCATGGAAAAGGAATATCAGGAGAAAAGGAATGTCAGGGAAAAATTAATGTCAGGGAAAAAGATTGTCGGTGAAAGAGAATGTTGGGGAAAGAGAATGTCAGGGGAAAGGAATGTCGCCAGAAAATAACACCTCACATTTGTTTCTTTCTATGACTGTATTATTTCTAGTAGATGTATGTGTGCAACAGAGACGAGAAAATGGCCGCCCCCACACTGACAGTATCTTGTAATAGATGACCAATATTCAGGTCTAACCTCCCTAGGGTAGAATCACTCCAACCATCAACGCAGACTAGAAAGAGTGTAGATACAGCTTGCAGGATTAAAAGAAAGCTCCAGTGTGCTATCGGAATCAAAGTGAATTGCCTGTTTTTCCATGGACGCCAGAGATCAAAAGACAAAGTGACTCATCAGATGATTTCCACAGCCTTCCTTCAAGCAGATAGCTAGTTCACACGCAACATGCTTTAGGTCCGTGTCAATGGTCTGGTGTTCAAAGCCATGAGGTGGACATCCTTCTACCCTAATACATTATTTAACTGTGACACACTCTAAGATGATGATGGTGAAGTTTCCAAAGACGTTCACTGTACATTTACATGTAAGACACTGATATTCCTGTACATGATCACTGTACATTTACATGTAAGACACTGATATTCCTGTACACGATCACTGTACATTTACATGTAAGACACTGATATTCCTGTACACGATCACTGTACATTTACATGTAAGACACTGATATTCCTGTACACGATCACTGTACATTTACATGTAAGACACTGATATTCCTGTACACGATCACTGTACATTTACATGTAAGACACTGATATTCCTGTACACGATCACTGTACATTTACATGTAAGACACTGATATTCCTGTACACGATCACTGTACATTTACATGTAAGACACTGATATTCCTGTACACGATCACTGTACATTTACATGTAAGACACTGATATTCCTGTACACGATCACTGTACATTTACATGTAAGACACTGATATTCCTGTACATGATCACTGTACATTTACATGTAAGACACTGATATTCCTGTACACGATCACTGTACATTTACATGTAAGACACTGATATTCCTGTACACGATCACTGTACATTTACATGTAAGACACTGATATTCCTGTACACGATCACTGTACATTTACATGTAAGACACTGATATTCCTGTACACGATCACTGTACATTTACATGTAAGACACTGATATTCCTGTACACGATCACTGTACATTTACATGTAAGACACTGATATTCCTGTACACGATCACTGTACATTTACATGTAAGACACTGATATTCCTGTACACGATCACTGTACATTTACATGTAAGACACTGATATTCCTGTACACGATCACTGTACATTTACATGTAAGACACTGATATTCCTGTACACGATCACTGTACATTTACATGTAAGACACTGATATTCCTGTACACGATCACTGTACATTTACATGTAAGACACTGATATTCCTGTAAATGATCACTGTACATTTACAAGTAAGACACTGATATTCCTGTACATGATCATTGTACATTTACAAGTAAGAATTTGGTGTCCACGTATATGTACAAGAAAGATACTAGTGTCCCCATACATCTACAAATAAGACATTGGTGTTCTCGTACACGTTAATGTTTGATGATGGTGTCCTCGTACATGTTCACCGTACGCAAGTAAACCTCTCATACTTATCTTTGTTAGTATTTACTAGTTTGTTGTCATGCCATCATTGTCTCTCATCACAACTACAAACACACACCTGTGACACACATATACACACCTGTGACACACATATACACACCTGTGACTCACAAACACACCTGTGACACACATACACACACCTGTGACTCACAAACACACACCTGAGCAACATATAGACAAGTGACTGTGAAAGACACACGCACCTGTGATAAACAGAAATGTGATAAACACATACATACCCATGTGATACAGACATGCACCTACTAACAACACCTGACAACACGCATCTAACACACATACAGACACACATCAAACAACACTTGAAAACACGCATCTAACACACATACAGACACACATCAAACAACACTTGAAAACACGCATCTAACACACATACAGACACACATCAAACAACACTTGAAAACACGCATCTAACACACATACAGACACACTTCAAACAACACTTGAAAACACGCATCCAACACATACAGACACACATCAAACAACACTTGAAAACAGACACATAACATCACCTGAAGATATCCATTTAACAACATGTGAACACACATAAGCCTAACAACATGTGAACACACACAAGCCTAACAATATGTGAACACACAAGCCTAACAATATGTGAACACACACACATACACACACACACACCTAACAGCATGTGAACACACACACACACAACTAACAGCATGTGAACACACACAAACACACACACCTAACAACACATGAATACACATCTCACAGCATGTGAACACACACACACATACACACCTGTTCCATTGACAGGAGGAATTTTGTTACTTATCGATCCATCAGGTGATTGGTAGCTGATCATGTCTCGCTTCTTCACAACGTCCGGCAACACATCGTCAGGTACAATGACAATACTCCGATCAGCCATAGTACTGCTCATGTTGTTGTTGTTAGCCTAGACAGTGTACAGACAGCCAAGAAAGACATTCTTTACTTTCATGACACCTCTAAAAAAGTTCAAGATGAACATGTTTCGAGGACTTGAATGAAATAAGTTGGTATCTAATACTGCCCTGTGCCATTATACTTCTTCTGATCCCAGGATTCATGATTGAATACCTTTTTATTCCTGTGTGGTAAATGGAGTATTGTCAAGGAGCAGGTGGAGGAATGGTTACCAGCTTTGTAGCAAAGGGGATACAGGTTTGAAACATCGCTAGGTCAATGATACACACATGGAGAGACAGTAGATATAACTAGGTCAATGATGTATGACAGGACAGCAAACATAACTAGGTCAATGATAAATACATGACATGACAGCAAATATAACCAGGTCAATGATCAATACATGACATGACAGCAACTAGGTCAATGATCAATGCATGACATGACAGCAGCTAGGGCAATGATGAATACATGGCATGACAGCAACTAGGTCAATGATCAATACATGACATGACAGCAACTAGGTCAATGATCAATACATGGCATGACAGCAACTAGGTCAATGATCAATACATGGCATGACAGCAACTAGGTCAATGATCAATACATGGCATGACAGCAACTAGGGCAATGATCAATACATGGCAGCAGCTAGATCAATGATCAATACATGGCATGACAGCAATTAGGTCAATGATCAATACATGGCATGAAAGCAACTAGGTCAATGATCAATACATGGCATGACAGCAACTATGTCAATGATCAATACATGGCATGACAGCAGCTAGGTCAATGATCAATACATGGCATGACAACAACTAGGTCTATGATCAATACATGGCATGGCAGCAAATAGTTGTAATTAAATGGACCTGAACTAAAAGTGAAGGATACAGCATAAGGAACTGCTCGCAGAATGCACATAGAACCAGAATAGAGAAAGAAGGAACCAAAGATCAGTGTATGTGATGGACAAGAGTAAAAGACAGGGTAAGGCATATTACATTCTGAGCTAAACATGACAATGAAAAAGAGGGACAGACAGAATAAGAGAAAACACATAGAAGAAATGGCTGAGGAGATTCTAAAGGCAGCAAAACAAGGTGGAATAAAGTTATTATGCAATATAACCAGAATACTATCAATGAATACTATTCAATGAAGACAAATAGACAGCTGATCAATAGTTTGTTATACCAACTCTCTGCTACCAGTGTCAAACATGGACTCTCACTAAGGTACAAGAAAGAAAGATCATGGTATGCAAAATGAGGTGTTTGAGAAAGGCTGTTGGGGTAACAAGGCTGGACAGAGTACAAAATGAAGTAATCAGACAGACGGTGGGATGGGTGCAACACTGTGCATGGAATACATGGAAAGGCAAAGAATAAAATGGTTCGGACACCTGACAGGAATGCAACCAAAGTTACCAGCTGCTAAAAGTATCTGCAATACCAGAGATCAGGATGCAGAGCAAGAGGCAGACCAAGAAAAAGGTGGATAGATGGTGTCAGTGAGGCACTGAAGAAACACGGAATGACAACAACATCGGTGAGAAAGCTGACATATGACAGAAAACTACATCTCCCCACGATGTCTAACAGCACAAGTGGATAGAAGATGATGATGATGACTATCAAGGATAAAACAGGACCACAACACACCAGAGAAAGACATACAAGGGCAGAACATCAGCAGCAAAGAGAAACAACGAGACAGGTGGGTGAGATACATTAAAGAAACACTAAAAAGAAATCCATCAACATGCCCAACTGAACACACACACACACCTAGCAGCACGTGAACCAGCAAAGGAGCCATTCAAGATTAATATTAATCCACTAACAGAACCAGAGATCATGCAAGCACTCAAACTTTTGAAGAAGTGGAAAATGACCAGAAGGAATCCCCTAGCAGCCATGAAAGTGGGCATCTCAACTACCAAAATGATGCTTCGCAATGTTCTTCAATGAGAACAAGAGACCATTCTCAAAAACTGGAAAGAGGGACTCTTAATTAAATTAGAGAAGGGAAATCTGGCTTCATGCAGTAACTAGGAAGATACATTGCTCCTGGCAGAGATGAGAGGTCCTGACTAGGATAATTCTTAATCATATAACAGGTGCATTAGATGGACAACTGAGAATAATAACTGTCAGGATTTTGAGCAGGAAGATCTTGCACAGATCAAATAGTAATGCTCAGAATAGAGCAATCTAAGGAGTGTAGACACCTCTATATATGAATACAATCAGGTCAGACAGAGATGTTTACTCTCCAACAATCTTTCTCATAGACTGGGTGATGTGACAGACTGGGGTCAGACAGGGATGTCTACTCTCCAACAATCTTTCTCATAGACTGGGTGATGTGACAGACTGGGGTCAGACAGAGATGTCTGCTATCTCCAACAATCTTCCTCATAGACTGGGTGATGGGACAGACGGGTCAGACAGGGATGTCTACTCTCCAACAATCTTTCTCATGGACTGGGTGATGGGACAGTCAACAGCGGATAGAACAACAAGAATATGGTGGACGTTTGATAAACAGCTGTCAGACCTTGATTTCACAGATGATACGTGTACGCTGTCACATAAGCAGTAGAACATACAAGGAAAAATGGACAGACTAATTTATTAAGCAGTAAAAATGGGATTGTAGATTAGTGTGAGCAAAACAAAGGAACTGAGAATAAATAACAAAGAGATCACATAGAAGATTAATGTGGAGACCAAATGAAGAAGTGCAAAGTTTTACCTGTGTTAGAATGTGAGACGTCCTACTTTCTGAGTTACCATATGTATGGAGGTTGGTGTGTGTGTTTGCATGATAGACGAACTACTTTCTGAGTTACCATATGTATGGAGGTCGGTGTGTGTGTTTGTATGATAGACGAACTGCTTTCTGAGTTATCATATGTATGGAGGTCGGTGTGTGTGTTTGTATGACAGACGAACTACTTTCTGAGTTATCATATGTATGGAGGTCGGTGTGTGAGTTTGTATGATAGACGAACTACTTTCTGAGTTATCATATGTATGGAGGTCGGTGTGTGAGTTTGTATGATAGACGAACTACTTTCTGAGTTATCATATGTATGGAGATTATATGTGCACGTATCAGTGCTAGATGGCCTACCTTCAGAGTGGCCATATGTATTGAGCCATATAATTCCTGGTGAACTCTGACCTTGTCCACCTCTTTCTCCGATTGACAACCATCTGCTGGTGAACCTGGTGGGGCATCAGAAACCACAAAGCCTCGCTGGTCTATTAAACTGTTAGAGAAACACATAAACACAAACGTGATATGGCTGAGAAACATAGAATTTAAATCACAGTATCACATCCAGAATGTGGTCCTTCACCAACAGATGTGAACATCACATGTTAAGTAGCCACATATTATATGTGGTGAGGATGGGAACTGGCGACCCCGCATTATAAAATGCTGAGGATGGTTTAATCTTCATCCTTGACATCGAGGGGACTGCGTGGGCTAGTGGTTAAGTGACATGGCTCACAACTCAAAGGTGCTGGAATTTTTTGTAATGTATTTTGGTCGTTTCCCTTGAATTATATTATATGCGTGGAATATAGAAAAATCATCATATGCCCATAACTCATGAAAGAACAGACACAGAAATGAGAAAAATGCTGCACTGATCTACAAATTGGTCATAAAATATTCTGTGAAAATTTCAGGTTGATTCATCTTTCCATTCGCAAGTTATGGTGTTTTCAGACACGCGCTGGCGCCCACACATGCACACAAACACAAATATGTAAAATCATTGAGTTGTATAGTATTAGATACAATCATAGAGGAGACTAGTAATGTCTTATAGAATATTCAATCAGCTTGCTAAAATTATGTTGTTCTGTTACTAAGATTTAACTCCACTGCACCACATTAAAATCTGCTGTCTATATCAGTAAATGACGGGCAGTGTGGTTAATTACGGTTCCTGTAGCTCGCTGGTTGTACACACTCTTCACTTTTGATCATGCGTCCCCCATTGTCGAACCTACATTCTATGAACTGTTGATTCATCTATCATGGTTTCATCATCTAACAAGCAGCCATTGACAGACTTCAAAATTTCACCTGAACCAATATGCAATGTGCCCATAATGGGTACTTGTAGGGCCAGGATGTCAGTTATTACATTGCCCTGAACACCAGCATGACCAGAAACACACCAGCCCATGGACGTTGAAGACCTCTACAGCTACTAATGCCAAGTCAAGTGAAACATACTGACCAAAATCACACCTCACTTTCACACTGTGCTCTTAAACATAAGTGTGACAGCATCCTGGTCAATGAGGTGGATATTGATATACTGGTGAGCCTGCTGAAAAACTTCTTAGCATCGTGTTACGGCCACATTCTTCAGTATACCACAGAATATATGAAAGGCCGCAGTAACATACATCAGGAAGAGTGAAAATCTCTACATGAATAATAACAGCATACCTTGGTGGTGTGGGTCCACACAAGACTCCCATGCAGTTCTTCAGCAGAGATCCTTTACTGAATGGGTTAAAGTTGTCGTGGCCACGTTTTGATGTGAATGTCCCCTTTATCTGAAGCATACAAGCAGCAGAATCAAACACAATTGTTCACCAACTTACAAACAAACAGTACAATCAAACACAATTGTTCACCAACTTACAAACAAACAGTACAATCAAACACAATTGTTCACCAACTTACAAACAAACAGTACAATCAAACACAATTGTTCACCAACTTACAAACAAACAGTACAATCAAACACAATTGTTCACCAACTTACAAACAAACAGTACAATCAAACACAATTGTTCACCAACTTACAAACAAACAGTACAATCAAACACAATTGTTCACCAACTTACAAACAAACAGTACAATCAAAGACAATTGTTCACCAACTTACAAACAAACAGTACAATCAAACACAATTGTTCACCAACTTACAAACAAACAGTACAATCAAACACAATTGTTCACCAACTTACAAACAAACAGTACAATCAAACACAATTGTTCACCAACTTACAAACAAACAGAACAATCAAACACAATTGTTCACCAACTTACAAACAAACAGAACAATCAAACACAATTGTTCACCAACTTACAAACAAACAGAACAATCAAACACAATTGTTCACCAACTTACAAACAAACAGTACAATCAAACACAATTGTTCACCAACTTACAAAAAAACAGAACAATCAAACACAATTGTTCACCAACTTACAAACAAACAGTACAATCAAACACAATTGTTCACCAACTAGCTTCCAGCAACTTTCAAGGAAAGAATACCACTTTATCTTCCGCCTCAGAAACCTTACAAAAATCAAATGATTAAGCACTGATGACAACAGTGTCAGAATAGAGTGATTATTTTTCTAACCAACTAAGGTCTGACTTCTGGTTTAATTAGATTTTAAGTGAGTAATATGTATTCTATCTTCAATGTCATTCTCTCGTCCTGAGCTGCCGCAACCACGGAACCAAGACATTCTAAACAAGACGACTGGCCCGGGTAGGTGGTATATTTGGTAAGAATTTCATTATTTTTCCTTGTTTCAAATTTTGTCTGGATGTGGCTAACAGTCTGCCCAGGGTTTTCTATTACATGCATAGTGTGTTCACGGGACCTCTGAGCTTATCGTTCTTGTCCAATAGGACTATGACCCAGATCTCATTACCGGCAACAATCAGGGAATGCTTGAAACCTGTTGGATTCGAACACCCCACCGCTTTTGCTCGTTTGTTTCTTCTTGTGAGACGGGCACCTTAGCTCTTAGCTACAGAGAACCATTTCTTAATTCCCATACTATCATGGTGATAGACATACCAGAAGAGACAAATCAGAGCTCATACTAGAAGTGACAAGTCAGAGGTTATACCAGAAGTGACAAATCAGAGGTTATACGAGAAGTGACAAATCAGAGGTTATACCAGAAGAGACAAATCAGAGGTTATACCAGAAGTGACAAATCAGAGGTCATCTTCTTCTCTTTTGGCGTTCGTCCCGAAACGGGCTTTGTGTCTTAGCTTACAGCAAAGCTGCGATATCTGCACCTTTTAGCCTGACTTATTCGGTTACAGCACATAATTTTGGGGGCCTGGATTGCCTTTCCTCTTTGATCCCTCTTCTCTCAGCATAGCTGCATGGTTACAGTCTATTTCTAGGGCTGTCACTTGGTGGCGAGATAGGTTCTTGGTTCGGTATGGGTCACTGACCCTGATGCAAGCATACAGCTATAAGTCGCTAGCTGTTGTCATCTCATTCACTGTGCTGCATCTTCAGCCCCAGAGTCTATAACACAGTAAGATATGGGGCCCCAAAAGACCACCTTGCTTATAGGACAAATGAAGGCCATGGAGCAACATTTTCCCAGAATACAACTGGAGGTAAACTTTTAGAGAGTGGTCTGATACATGACTCACATACCTATCATTTTATTTGTAAATATTCCCAAATTCACCCGAGTGATGCGCAGGTTGAAAAGAATAAGACCCATGTAACTTTGAATGGTTCTAACAAGTGACTAAGGAGGGCCTAGCATCCCTATAATGTAATGCCATGGTTCTAACAAGTGACTAAGGAGGGCCTAGCATCCCTATAATGTAATGCCATGGTTCTAACAAGTGACCAAGGAGGGCCTAGCATCCCTATAATGTAATGTCATGGTTCTAACAAGTGACCAAGGAGGGCCTAGCATCCCTATAATGTAATGCCATGGTTCTAACAAGTGACTAAGGAGGGCCTAGCATCCCTATAATGTAATGCCATGGTTCTAACAAGTGACTAAGGAGGGCCTAGCATCCCTATAATGTAATGCCATGGTTCTAACAAGTGACTAAGGAGGGCCTAGCATCCCTATAATGTAATGCCATGGTTCTAACAAGTGACTAAGGAGGGCCTAGCATCCCTATAATGTAATGCCATGGTTCTAACAAGTGACTAAGGAGGGCCTAGCATCCCTATAATGTAATGCCATGGTTCTAACAAGTGACTAAGGAGGGCCTAGCATCCCTATAATGTAATGCCATGGTTCTAACAAGTGACTAAGGAGGGCCTAGCATCCCTATAATGTAATGCCATGGTTCTAACAAGTGACTAAGGAGGGCCTAGCATCCCTATAATGTAATGCTATCCCTATTGAAACCATCACAGCAAATGCTTGGATACATGCTTAATGTAAAGGAATCAGCTGTAGTAGTGGCCCTATGCTTCGCTTGGATCACCACAGTGAAACGAACATTGATTTCCAAGCTAAATACAAAATATTGTCAGATCATTTCCTATAAAGGAGAAAAATTCAAAAGATGACGTTTGAAAAGTGTCCCCATTTATGGATACAGGAGAAGAGTTTAATAAGATTCTACGAGTACATTTGTAGATTGAGAAGATTCTACATTTGTAGATTGAGGAGTGAGAAGATTCTACATTTGTAGATAGAGGAGTGAGAAGATTCTACATTTGTAGATAGAGGAGTGAGAAGATTCTACATTTGTAGATTGAGGAGTGAGAAGATTCTACATTTGTAGATAGAAGAGAAGAATTTAACAATAATCAATCATCTTTATTTGTAGATAGATGAGGTGAGTTTGAGAAGATTCTTCATTTGTGCTACACATATAGACAGTGGATTTCTAGTTAGAAGAGAAGAGTTTGAGTAGATCTACATTTGTAGATTTGGAACTGTTACGAATTACGGACTACGATTTTTAGAACACAGAAGATTAGAAGAAATAGCGAAAAAATGAACGAGTTCAGACGATATTTGAAATTCAAAATTGGAAATCCCCGCTCTCACAGAAACTAAGAAAGTAGTTCCTGTCGGTTATGGACCGTGACATTAATACGCTTCTCTACAACGGAGTTCCCCAATATCGATCAATCCAGAAGGGGAGGCCATATTGTGGCCATGAGTCAAAGAGACAACATCAATCGATGGCGATTATTCTCTGAACGCATTATGGTACTATACCTCAAAGAAGAAGGCATGAGAATCAGCACTGTCATTATCTATGCACCGAAACTAGGAAATATAGAAGACGAAAATAAGAAATCTTTGAGCTGTTTGAAAACACATTGATGATTACTACGGCTAAACTATACTTGGAGATTTCTATGCCAT
The DNA here is from genome assembly GCA_036924085.1 of Ariolimax columbianus. NCBI lineage: Eukaryota > Metazoa > Mollusca > Gastropoda > Stylommatophora > Arionidae > Ariolimax > Ariolimax columbianus. Next base: position 41,987,411 of record JAVGWX010000023.1, on the reverse strand, counting down.
GGCAAGAAATGATCATTCCCGATGGAACGGAGTGATTGTGAATATGACAATGGAAGGCGACTCCTGAGATTCCGGGTCATTACAAAGTTCCCTCACAAGCATGCGCGCGTTCACACGCACGCGAAGACACACGCATTCATGCACATACACATAGATACACACGATGTAAGTCTACAAGGAATAGTTAATCCATCATTGATTCGAGATATTCCAGAGATGATAGATTCCAGAGATGATAAGATTCCAGAGCCAGGAGGGGACCAGCCATCGGGAAAGGCCGCTACCTAGTGGCAGAAAGAGAACAACGGAAGAAAGAGATGAGTAGGTTGGAACCAGGCCAAAAGGAAGACACAAGATAGAATAGGCTGGCGTTCCTTCAGATAAATGTCTTCCCCCAGAGTAGAAGAGGGGCGACAAAAATGTTGTTGTGAATGCCCACAACGAGGTGTAATTTTACTCTTGTGCGACCTGAAAAGAGAGTTAGGTGGCGGGTTGCAGTTATGGTATACTCGTCCCATAACATACTCGACAGTTGATGATTGTGTTGTCCTGTGTGTGATAATGTGGTCTGACGTACGAGCGCTTCAGGACATTCTCAATAGCTTTCTTTGTTGCCCACTGGATTGTTACAACTTTCCAATAAAACCATATCTCATTGGCTCTAAGCTTCCGGTATGTTTAAACATTTGCCTATCATCCGATTTCATATGATAGAGTATGTAGTAGTAGCACCATTCGCATATCACGGTAAAGTAAATGGTTCACTCCTGCTACGGACACGCTCATGTCGACTGAGCTCTAAATGGGTACCTGGGTTACTGCTAGGGAAGGAAAGGTAGTGGAGAAGGGAACTGGCCGCCCGACCTCGTAAACAAGAAGGCCTGGAAAAATGATGTTTCTAACACTTCCTCTCCGACATCGGTGTCTGCTCTGGGACTACCGTTACCCACATGGCAGAATTGGTTGTCTGCAACAACAGAGAGGCATCTTCCTCACAAATGTCTTTAGAGTCACCAAGCTTAACCTCATCACAGGACATACAATATGGTCTCTCTGCGAATGAAACAATGACTGACTCAAAACCAGGGCCAGTTAATAACATGGTTCGAGTCCCAGCTTCCTCTATCCGTAGACCAGTCTAGACAGGATCTGAACCCCAGTAATGATCTCTGCCAGCCTGCGGGGTTACCGTGACCAGTTTACCAACCGATTCTCAGCTAGTCTATTCGCAGACACCACTGCAGAATCATCTGAGCTTTATTGATTGTGGCGTTCTCTGTGGTGGCTTTAACGAGAATAAATGAGAGCTGGTAACAGCTAATGGTCACATTACATGGATGCTGGTCTGTCTGTCTACACTACGGGGATGCCAGTCGGTCTGGCTATCTATTTTTCTTGGTAGCTTCCATCAGAATACGTAGCAGTAAGCGCTAATGACCACTTTCCATGGATGCCTGTCTGTCTGTCTGTATGCTGTAGCTTCCCCTAGAATGAATGCTGGTAACATATCAATGCCACATTACACATATGCCAGTCTGTCTGTTTGTAGCAGCTTCCACGAGAATTGATGACAGTAACGGATTATTGCCACAATACATGGATGACATTATGTCTGTCTGTATGAAGTTTTACAGTAATGACTTGTTGACCTTTTGACATAAACATATTGCCTATGAGAGGTCGAATAGAGCAAATGTCTTTTGCAACAAAGGAGCTGGCTCCAGTTTACCCAGATATGATGTCCCAGTTAACAAAAGAGCTGGCTGCAGTTTACCCAGATATGATGTCCCAGTTAACAAAGGAGCTGGCTCCTGTTTACCCCGATATAATGTCCCAGTTAACAAAGGAGCTGGCTCCAGTTTACCCAGATGTGATGTTCCCGTTAACCAAAGAGCTGGCTCCAGTTTACCCAGATATGATGTCACAGTTAACAAAGGAGCTGGCTCCAGTTTACCCAGATATGATGTCCCAGTTAACCAAGGAGCCGGCTCCAGTTTACCCAGATATGATGTCACAGTTAACAAAAGAGCTGGCTCCAGTTTACCCATATATGATGTCTCAGTTAACAAAGGAGCTGGCTCCAGTTTACCCAGATGTGATGTTCCCGTTAACCAAGGAGCTGGCTCCAGTTTACCCAGATATGATGTCCCAGGTAACAAAGGAGCTGGCTCCAGTTTACCCAGATATGATGTCTCAGTTAACAAAAGAGCTGGCTCCAGTTTACCCAGATATGATGTCTCAGTTAACCAAGGAGCTGGCTCCAGTTTACCCAGATGTGATGTCCCAGGTAACAAAGGAGCTGGCTCCAGTTTACCCAGATGTAATGTTCCAGTTAACCAAGGAGCTGGCTCCAGTTTACCCATATATGATGTCCCAGTTAACCAAGGAGCTGGCTTCAGTTTACCCAGATGTGATGTTCTCGTTAAACAACCTCTATGAACGATCAGCTCTTTGGGGGCTCTGTAGTCAAGAGGTTAAGGCACTCGCCTCTGACAGTGATGAACGGAAACGGTAGGCGATCGAATCCCGCAAGTCTCAAGCGACCGCTGGTCTCACGGGACAGAAGACCAGAGTGCCTGCATACCGAGTACCTCCAGTCGTCTCGACCAGTAGTCTTGCCACTGATCCAAGGTAACTCGGGATAAGAGTGAGATTGATGGCCAGCGCATTATCTCTCCCACTATAATCCAAAATACAAGGCACATCACATTAGTAAGACATAATCGTGTGATGATGTGACCATCATCTCTTCGTGATCCGCAATAACTTGTATATAATAATGGTGAGGAGACTGCGGCCTTCCTTCCCGGGCAGAAATAAGAAAGCGTATGGCTCTTCCGTGACCCAAGGGAAAGCATGTAACCCAGCTAAGTGTTGGTACCTGACCAACTCTAGTAGAAGGGGCAGGCAACTAGTCAGACAACTGTTCATTATACTACACACAAAGTCTCCAACACTTCATCACCCACGGTGGTGTCTGTTTTCGGACAGCAGTGACCGTTTTTCATATATGCACATGTATCTCTCTCTCTCTCTCTCTTTACACACACAGACACACGCGCGCGCACCCGCAGACAGACAGGAGGCAGGCAGGCATGCAATAACATACATACCATACATACATCGCGCGCGCGCGCGCACGCACGCACGCACGCACGCACGCACACACACACACACACACACACACGCATGCATGCATGCATGCATGCATACATACATACATACATACATACATACATGCATGCATCGCATTGCATCCATCCATCCATCCATCCGCCCAACCACCCACCCACCCAGACACGGTATTACATTAGTCATAGTTTGATCACGACGTGCCCATGACTAATGTGACGCACTGACGTATTAGTAGTTCAATAACCAGATTGTGTATGCCTGGCGCACAATCCTACACATCAAAGTGTGTCTGCTGCCAGGCAACAACCACATGTTGGAATATAGTCTAGTCTTTTGTCACGAATACCGATTAGACCAATGGACGGAATACTTATTAGACCAATGGGCGGAATACCGATTAGACAAATGGGCGGAATACCCATTAGATCAATGGGCGGAATACCCATTAGATCAATGGGCGGAATACCGTTGATCAAATGGGCGGAATACGCATTAGATCAATGGGCAGAATACCCATTAGACAAATGGGCGGAATACCGATTAGACCAATGGCTTGACATACACATTCTGTCTTTCTTTTTAAATGTATGTTCTGGATAGGATAATTAATAACGCTTGATTATTTCCATGTTTCCTAGTTAGTTAGTTCGTTTTCTTTCCACTTATGTCGTTGAGCGTCGAGTGGAGCTTAAGTCCTATGTCCTGCGCCAAGTGCGTTGCGTCGGTCAATGTGAGCCCGTGTCGCTGCACAATCACTCTAACGTCATCTACCCACCTGCCGCGCGGCCACCCCCTTGCCATGTAGTTAAATCTACCAGCGTTGTAAGCCATCAGTCGAAGCTGATGAGGGTGCATTCTCATGAGATGAAACTAACGTATTGTATGCCTGGAAATGTACCCTGAACAAGACGTAGTGCCGTCCATACTTCGAACGTCGTCGTCTTTCCTGGTAACACAGATGACCTTCCTCAAACATTTTTTTACAAGTTTCAATTCTGCTCTCCCGAGCCCTGGACAGAGGCCATGTTTGTCACTGGTAACACAGAGTCGGCATAAATATAATGTTTATCAGCTGTTGCTTTGTTGTCAAACTAATGCTCGAGTGTCTAAGCAGTGGGTACAGCTGATGTCACAGCTGATGTCACACGAGACACCTTGTCTCGTTATCCCTGTCGATCCTACCGTCCGCCGAAGAAATGCTGCCCAAATACTTGAGCTCGTCGGCCTGTTGAAGAGCAGTATCATTTCATTTACACGTATGTTGAGTGGCCCAGGTGCTCTGCTAATCTCATAGTTTTTCTTCTCGTTAATTCACATTTTGTATTTAGCACAGGTAGTCGCAAGCACGGTCATGTGATGTTGCAGTTTATTTTCATCATCGTCCAGCAAACACTGATCATCTACAAAGAGTTATTCGTGTTTTGAGTTATGTTCTGCTTCAGATGTCTCGACTTATCTGTTATGCGATTGTGTCCATGTATATGTTGAGCAGCAGAGGGGGAAGTACACACTCCTGTCTCACACCGGAAGTGATTTCAAAAGCATGTGTGACACCACCAGTCGTTCTGACGACGTTTGTACTCCTACGATACAGTTCTCTGACATTATCAAGTAGCTGGCTGGCCTGGTACACCATTATCTTCCAGTATTGTTCACAGTTTAATCCTGTCTACGGTATGTTTTCTTTTCATAAACAAAACTTGTTTAGTTTTGATTGTTCTGCGAAACACCATAAATACATATCGGAAATATGCTGTATTTAAGGGCTTTTATACAGATTTTCAACTTGTGCAAAAACGTTTGGAATAAATTAACAGTGCGACTCAAGGACGAGATATGTATATTGGGTGAGTATGCACAAAGGATCCAATACAAATTCATTATAAAATAAATGAATTGTTTATTAATATTAAGGGGAATTTATACAGTTGCACATACTTAGCTAACGCAGATGTCGACTTCTTTATTCTGTATTCAAAGTTGCCTCCTTCTGCCGAAGCACAAGTCTTCAGACCCTTCCGACGTTGGGATTACCCCGTCGATTGTGGTTTGATGGAGTTCGTCCCAAGCTTCCAAAATTCGTTGTTTTAACTCACTGAAGTCACTTATTTTCGAGCGATACACTTTTTGAACTGCCAGGCCCCAAACTACTTAGCCAACAGTAGTTAAGCCTGGACTGTTCGGGTGGCCAACTTGTTGGATGGGAAATAAGTCTGAAAATGCTAGAATATCTGGTGGACCATGATGCTTCAGCACAACATGGCGGCAGTTGGCACCGGTTCGATGACGCGAACAGAAGTGTGTCCCAGGCTAGACATGTCGACAGAGCAGAGACAATAATCGATTTGCTGAGAGTTGGTTGCAAGAGAAGCAATCTTTCTTCATCTATGTCACGTAAGGAAGTTCCGATTTAGGCGTAGAAGCTAATGTTGATTGCACCGCGGAGTAGCAACAGTCAACAACGTGTAATCGGTAAACAGAATAAAATGTCTGCACTGAGCATCCGGTCAGCACCAACCGTCATCGACGCAGTCATCCTACCGGTCTGCTGGCTTCCGTTAGTTGAGTCGCTCTCCAGTTTTTTAAACATTTCAGTTTCAGATTTCTCTTCAATTGATAACTGGAAAATGTTGAAATCTCTGAAAATGTCCATTTGGGTAGGATAGCGAGATTGACCTTCCTGGCTTAGCACCAACCTTTGAACATTGGGAATGCTCTGGTCAGTGGCTACATATCAAAGTCTTCCTCTCTCTCGGTAATGCGTTTGACCGAACCAGTTCCATCAACCTTCCGCACAAGTTTGTCCAAAACCTCCAAGCAACAAACCTTTGTCTGGAAACTCTTTCAAATCGTCTTGAACAATTTTAGTTTGGCTACTCAACACTTGACGAAGGAGGGGCGAAACACCAAGAAATGCACAAGATGGATATACCCGTAGTCACAATTATCTCCCCTTGAACGCTAATCAGTAAATTTGCCATAATATGAAAATAAGTTTCCCAGCAAATGTCACAAAGCAAGCAGAAAGCAAACGTTGGTCTTAGTACCAAATATACTACATGATAACTGACTGCATGACTGACACGTTTACCACAACCAATAAGAAAGTCAGGGCACACTCAGTGACCTGGTGTCAATCATATCATCGTGTGCCGAGAGGTTTTATATTAACACACAAAAAGTCATCCAGGAATATCACGGGGACACCACTGCAACCACCAGGTCACAAGTCATCCTATAGAAGTATTTTCTCTGGTCATTACAAGATTATTTTAACATGATGAGATTGCTAACCCCATGCACAACCACACGCAGTTTACTTATGCAACATGTATATTAGGGCACAGTGGGCTTATTTGTTCGTTTCCAATAAGGGGCGACTAGACCCATGCAGCATATATATATATAGGCTGACAACAACGTCCCATTAACATATGTAACACCATTTAGTATTAAATTAAGTCTGGCTTTCTTCTTCTTCTTCGTTCGTTCTCAATCTCCCACTACCAAACCCTGAAAGGGCTTATGTAGCAGAATATAGTCCAGAGAACGGAATGCGCTGTGTCGTAGTTTACAGCTTGGCTGCGATATTTGCACCTTTCGGTCCAACACATCCGACTTCAGCAAGCATTTTTTGAGTACCGGGTTAGCATTCCCTCTTCGATCCCTTCTCCTTAACCAGTCTGCCCTGCTGCAGCCTGTTATCCAGGATCACCGCATGGAGGTGTAGAAGGGTCTTGGCAGCTCTGGTTCGCTGGCCCTGACGCTAGCAGTCAGCTATGGGTCGCTAACCACTGCAGCTCATGTGCTGCTCAGCATCTTGATCACAAGTCAGGTTTTCAAAATGGCTTACCAAATATTTTCATAATATATTAAAGTTTTCCATGGGACGACAATTTCTCCACAAAAAGCAGCAGCTGTAATATATCACGTTTAACGTGTCGTTTGACATTACGAAAATCAAGGCACTTTCACAAATAGGATTTCCATGAATGTATCAGCAGTGATAGCTTGGTTGGTAGGAATCATGCACTGGCAGATTTAGTACCTGTCAGTTTTTGCTTTCATTCAAAGTTGTATGACTGATTACCTTTTCAATTTTATTTTGAAAACCATTACCGAAGACGTTATTTTGATTTCTCAATTCAAAATTGAATTTTTATACACTGAATACCGTACGCAGAAATATTGTTCTCAATATTTTTCATTGAATATTCTTTGAAAAAATTCACTTTCACCAAAATATGTAATCAAAGGGCTGTTAATGTCTGTCATTACTAGCGGGTTGTTGTTGATGGGCTGTTAATGTCTGTCATTACCAGCGGGTTGTTGTTGATAGGTATTGACATATCTGATGACTATTTCTATTTTCGCTGCATTGGGAGCATAAGATCACAGCTACAGCTGGTCCCTTTACAGGAAGCGTGTAGCGGAGCATTTGCAGTGACAGTTTCAATAGCAGTGGTTTTACATGATGAAGTTGCTGGTTCCATGCACAGTCCGCTTAAGCAACATTTTGTGACATGCTTGGAACGTTACAGTTGTCTTATTCTTTTCAACTCAGTAAGTCAGGTACTCATTTACAACTGAGTGAATTGGAGCATGTCGAGATAGACGATATATGAACCCGCTACAAGAAGTCACGGTCGGAACCACAGTGGTGCTGAGGTCTTTAGTAACATCACCGCAACGACGACAAATTAGAAGGAAAAGAAGAAGATAATGAAGCAGATGAAAGAGGATTATCAATGAGTTGTAGATCAATATGATCCCAGGCTGACGGACACTGAACATATTCCAGTTTACGTCTAATTAAATCACATTCTTAAATGCTCCAAGTCCACATTGGGGAACTCTGTACCACTGGACGGAAGTGATTAATTGAGACTGTCACATGTCATAGCTTTCCCTTGATTGGATATCAATCCTGTCAGTTTCAAATAGCATCTGATTGAGAAGTTTCACGGGTAGTTTCCTTTTTGCACATGATTTTTATTGCCAGACTCTTGTGAACTGCACTGATCAATGTAATGGAATCGAATAGCGTGTTCGTCAGCGGTCAGGAAGTAGTCACAGACTGGAGTGTGTCAGTCAGCTGTCAGGAAGTAGTGACAGTATAGAGTTTGTCAGTCAGCTGTCAGGAAGTAGTCACAGACTGGAATGTGTCAGTCAGCTGTCAGGAAGTAGTGACAGACTGGAGTGTGTCAGTCAGCTGTCAGGAAGTAGTCACTGACTGGAGTGTGTCAGTCAGCTGTCAGGAAGTAGTCACAGACTGGAGTGTGTCAGTCAGCTGTCAGGAAGTAGTGACAGTATAGATTGTGTCAGTCAGCTGTCAGGAAGTAGTCACAGACTGGAGTGTGTCAGTCAGCTGTCAGAAAGTAGTCATAGACTGGAGTGTGTCAGTCAGCTGTCAGGAAGTAGTGACAGTATAGAGTGTGTCAGTCAGCTGTCAGGAAGTAGTCACAGACTGGAGTGTGTCAGTCAGCTGTCAGGAAGTAGTGACAGTCTGAGTGTGTCAGTCAGCTGTCAGGAAGTAGTGACAGCCTGGAGTGTGTCAGTCAGCTGTCAGGAAGTAGTGACAGTCTCTGAGTGTGTCAGTCAGCTGTCAGGAAGTAGTCACTGACTGGAGTGTGTCAGTCAGCTGTCAGGAAGTAGTTGCAGTCTAGAGTGTGTCAGTCAGCCGTCAGGAAGTAGTCACAGACTGGAGTGTGTCAGTCAGCTGTCAGGAAGTAGTCACAGACTGGAATGTGTCAGTCAGCTGTCAGGAAGTAGTGACAGACTGGAGTGTGTCAGTCAGCTGTCAGGAAGTAGTGACAGTATAGAGTGTGTCAGGAAGTAGTGACAGTCTAGAGTATGTCAGTCAGATGTCAGGAAGTAGTCACAGACTGGACTGTGTCAGTCACCTGTCAGGAAGTAGTGACAGTCTAGAGTATGTCAGTCAGCTGTCAGGAAGTAGTTACAGTCTAGAGTATGTCAGTCAGCTGTCAGGAAGTAGTGACAGTCTGGAGTGTGTCAGTCAGCTGTCAGGAAGTAGTGACAGTCTGGAGTGTGTCAGTCAGCTGTCAGAAAGTAGTCACAGACTGGAGTGTATCAGTCAGATGCCAGGAAGTAGTGACAGTCTAGAGTGTGTCAGTCAGCTGCCAGGAAGTAGTGACAGTCTAGAGTGTGTCAGTCAGCTGTCAGGAAGTAGTCACAGACTGGAGTGTGTCAGTCAGCTGTCAGGAAGTAGTGACAGTATAGAGTGTGTCAGTCAGCTGTCAGGAAGTAGTCACAGACTGGAATGTGTCAGTCAGCTGTCAGGAAGTAGTGACAGTATAGATTGTGTCAGTCAGCTGTCAGGAAGTAGTCACAGACTGGAGTGTGTCAGTCAGCTGTCAGAAAGTAGTCATAGACTGGAGTGTGTCAGTCAGCTGTCAGGAAGTAGTGACAGTATAGAGTGTGTCAGTCAGCTGTCAGGAAGTAGTCACAGACTGGAGTGTATCAGTCAGCTGTCAGGAAGTAGTGACAGCCTGGAGTGTCAGTCAGCTGTCAGGAAGTAGTGACAGTCTCTGAGTGTGTCAGTCAGCTGTCAGGAAGTAGTCACTGACTGGAGTGTGTCAGTCAGCTGTCAGGAAGTAGTTGCAGTCTAGAGTGTGTCAGTCAGCCGTCAGGAAGTAGTCACAGACTGGAGTGTGTCAGTCAGCTGTCAGGAAGTAGTCACAGACTGGAATGTGTCAGTCAGCTGTCAGGAAGTAGTGACAGACTGGAGTGTGTCAGTCAGCTGTCAGGAAGTAGTGACAGTCTAGAGTGTGTCAGGAAGTAGTGACAGTCTAGAGTATGTCAGTCAGATGTCAGGAAGTAGTCACAGACTGGACTGTGTCAGTCACCTGTCAGGAAGTAGTGACAGTCTAGAGTATGTCAGTCAGCTGTCAGGAAGTAGTTACAGTCTAGAGTATGTCAGTCAGCTGTCAGGAAGTAGTGACAGTCTGGAGTGTGTCAGTCAGCTGTCAGGAAGTAGTGACAGTCTGGAGTGTGTCAGTCAGCTGTCAGGAAGTAGTCACAGACTGGAGTGTATCAGTCAGATGTCAGGAAGTAGTGACAGTCTAGAGTGTGTCAGTCAGCTGCCAGGAAGTAGTGACAGTCTAGAGTGTGTCAGTCAGCTGTCAGGAAGTAGTCACATACTGGAGTGTGTCAGTCAGCTGTCAGGAAGTAGTGACAATATAGAGTGTGTCAGTCAGCTGTCAAGATGTAGTGACAGTATAGAGTGTGTCAGTCAGCTGTCAGGAAGTAGTCACAGACTGGTGAGTGTCAGTCAGCTGTCAGGAAGTAGTGACAGTCTAGAGTGTGTCAGTCAGCTGTCAGGAAGTAGTGACAGTATAGAGTGTGTCAGTCAGCTGTCAGGAAGTAGTCACAGACTGGAGTGTGTCAGTCAGCTGTCAGGAAGTAGTCATAGACTGGAGTGTGTCAGTCAGCTGTCAAGATGTAGTGACAGTATAGAGTGTGTCAGTCAGCTGTCAGGAAGTAGTCACAGACTGGTGAGTGTCAGTCAGCTGTCAGGAAGTAGTGACAGTCTAGAGTGTGTCAGTCAGCTGCCAGGAAGTAGTGACAGTCTAGAGTGTGTCAGTCAGCTGTCAGGAAGTAGTGACAGACTGGAGTGTGTCAGTCAGCTGTCAGGAAGTAGTCATAGACTGGAGTGTGTCAGTCAGCTGTCAGGAAGTAGTCATAGACTGGAGTGTGTCAGTCAGCTGTCAGGAAGTAGTGACAGTATAGAGTGTGTCAGTCAGCTGTCAGGAAGTAGTGACAGACTGGAGTGTGTCAGTCAGCTGTCAGGAAGTAGTGACAGTCTAGAGTGTCAGTCAGATGTCATGAAGTAGTCACAGACTGGAGTGTGTCACTCAACTGTCAGGAAGTAGTGACAGTCTAGAGTGTGTCAGTCAGCTGTCAGGAAGTAGTGACAGTATAGAGTGTGTCAGTCAGATGTCAGGAAGTAGTCACAGACTGGACTGTATCAGTCAGCTGTCAGGAAGTAGTGACAGTCTAGAGTATGTCAGTCAGCTGTCAGGAAGTAGTCACAGTCTAGAGTGTGTCAGTCAGCTGTCAAGAAGTAGTCACAGTCTAGAGTGTGCCAGTCAGCTGTCAGGAAGTAGTGAGAGTCTGAGTATGTCAGTCAGCTGTCAGGAAGTAGTGACAGCCTGGAGTGTGTCAGTCAGCTGTCAGGAAGTAGTGACAGTCTCTGAGTGTGTCAGTCAGCTGTCAGGAAGTAGTCGCAGCCTAGAGTCCAATAGTGTGTTCACATGGTGAAGATAGAGATACTGGTTGGTCAAGAGATAGATACTGTATCGTGAAGAGAGAGATACTGTATGGTGAAAAGAGAGACACTGGTTGGTGAAAAGAGAGATATATTGTATGACGAAGAGGAAGATTTGATATAGACCGGCTATCAGTGAGCAACCAACATCATTTGAAGTGGCAGTCAAAGAATGTGTCAGACAAGAAATTGAACAGTACATAGTAATATAACATGTGATTTTTGAAATGAGGAGAAACTTACGTCTTCATTTGTTGTCTGCTCGGTGGTGGCCAGGTACGTATGGAAGCCAGCAAGTCCAATCACAGACCAAACGGAGAAGAAGCAGATAAGAGATTCCACTATAGTAACAAATGTCAAGGAATGTGTCTGACAACTAATGGACAGAGATCTCAAATATTACTGGAAGATATGTCAAGGTATTGCTGAAACTGGTCGTGTTGCTGTTGGTGGTAGTGGTGGTTTTGTTGTTGGTGGTGGTGATGGTTTTGTTGTTGTTGGTGGTGTTGGTTTTATTGTTGTTGTCTGTATTGTTGGTGGTGGTGTTGTTGGTGGTCGTGTTTTGTTGTTGTTTGTTGTTGTTGTTTGTGTTGTTATTGGTGTTGTTGTTGCTGGTGGTAGTGGTTTTGTTGTTATTGTTATTAGTGTTGTTATTGGTGTTGTTGTTGGTGGTGGTGTTGTTGGTGGTGTTGTTTTGTTGTTTTTGTTTGTTGTTGTTGGTGGTGGTTTTATTGTTGTTGTTTGTGTTGTTGGTGGTGGTGTTTTGTTCTTGTTGGTGTTGTTGTTTGTATTGTTGTTGTTGTTGGTGGTGGTAGTGTTATTGTTATTGTTTGTTGCTATTTCTAGTGCTGCTGACAGTGTTATTGTTGGTGTTATTTGTGGCTGTTGTTGGTATTGTTGTTTGTTTGTTGGTGTTATTCTTCTTGGTGTGTTGTTTGTGTTGTTGGTGTTGTTGTTTGTTGGTGTTGTGTGTGCTATTGTTGATGGTGGTGTTGTGGTGTAGGGGTGTGTTGTTGTTATTTGTGTTTTTGTTGTTTGTTATTGGTGTTGTTTGTTATTGGTGTTGTTGTTGTTAGTGGTGTTGATGGTGTTGGTGTTATTGTGTGTTGCTATTTTTGGTGCTGCTGAAGGTGTTGTATTTGTGTTGTTGTGTGTTGCTGTTGGTGTTGTTACTGTTGTGTTGGTGTTTGTTGTTGGTGTTGTTTGTTGTTGATGTTTGTTGTTGGTCTTGTTTTCTTGTTAGTACCATTGTTAGTCTTGTTTGTGTTGTTGGTGTTGTTGTTGGTGTTGTTGTTGTTGGTGATGTTTGTGTTATTGTTGCTAGTTTTGTTTGTGTTGTTGTTGCTAGTGTTGTTGGTGTTTTTGTTGGGGATTTTGATGTTTGTATTTTTGCTGGTGTTTTTGTTGTTGTTGTTTTTTGCTACTTTTGAGGCTACTGATGGTGTTGTTGTTGGTGTTGCTGTTGTTTGTTGGTGTCGTTTGTTGTTGTGGCTTGTTGTTGGTGTTGTTGTTTGTGTTGTTGTTGATGTATGTTTTTGGTGTTGGTATTTGTTGTTTATTGTTGTTCTTTTGGTGTTGTTGTGATGTTGTTGTTGTTGTTCCTGCCGTTGTTGGTGTTGTTTAAGCTACTTGTACACACTTCTTCACTATTAACTAATTTTCTCTGGCAAGCAGAGTTTTTGAATCGGTTCTTTTCACATCCCATAGCATACCGAAGAAGATAGACATGTAATATCCTAACTGTAGTAGAATGCATGGTTTCTGAACAGGTTCATGGTGTTAATCCCTGCCTTGTTGACGAGGCTGCTGTAACATAGCATGTTTTCATGTACCCAGCATGGACGTGGGGTATGGTCTTGACCAGTAAGCTTCCACTTTGGAGGTTTGTCTGACGTTTGTCATCTTTCCACTTTGGAGGTTTGTCTGACGTTGCTCATCTTTCCACTTTGGAGGTTTGTCTGACGTTGCTCATCTTTCCACTTTGGAGGTTTGTCTGACGTTGCTCATCTTTCCACTTTGGAGGTTTGTCTGACGTTGCTCATCTTTCCACTTTGGAGGTTTGTCTGATGTTGCTCATCTTTCCACTTTGGAGGTTTGTCTGACGTTGCTCATCTTTCCACTTTGGAGGTTTGTCTGACGTTGCTCATCTTTCCACTTTGGAGGTTTGTCTGATGTTGCTCATCTTTCCACTTTGGAGGTTTATCTGACGTTGCTCATCTTTCCACTTTGGAGGTTTGACTGACGTTGCTCCTCTGATTTGCCAATCAGGCTCCACTTAAAATGTTGTCCATCCACTTAAAATGTGTGCCTCTTGAACGACCGCCTTCCACCCTACCTTCTATTATGGTCTCCAACAGGGAGGTAAGTCTTGTTATATGGCCAAAATAACGTAGCTATCTAACCAGAGAGATGGTTGCAGGCGGGAGAGATGGTAGCTGGCGGGAGAGATGGTAGCTGGCGGGAGAGATGGTTGCAGGCGGGAGAGATGGTTGCAGGCGGGAGAGATGGTTGCAGGCGGGAGAGATGGTTGCAGGCGGGAGAGATGGTAGCTGGCGGGAGAGATAGCAGCTGGCGGGAGATGGTAGCTGGCAGAGATGTGGTAGCTGGCAGAGAAGAGAGATGGTCGCAAACACAGCGTAGCCTCATAGAGTAGGCATACACGCACGTACAAGCACAGGTGCGTGCGTGCACACACACACACAGACAGACACACACAGAGACAGACACACGCGCCCAGAGACACACACAGACAGACACACACACACATAGACACACACAAACCGACATACACATAGAAACACACATACACACACACACACAGATACACACACAGACAGTCACACACACAGACACACACACAGACACACACAGAGACACACACACACACACCGACATACACATAGAAACACACACACAGCCATACACACACAGACACACACACACACAGCCACACATACATACACAGACACATACACACACGCACAGACACACACACACAGACACACACACACACACACAGACAGACAACAACAACAACGACACTCGTTTCTAGAAAAGGATATCTAGCAGGAGAATCCTTCATGGCTGTCACAAAGTTATCATCTTGTGCTCCTGAAATGAGATACACAGAAAAACCATTGATATCATGTCTGAGAGACATACATGTGTGGATTGTTTGGTCAAGGAATATCACCAGCTAGCTTATAGAGAATGGACATGTCTGCACTTCGGGCTGTCCTATAGGTGGCCAGTGTCTCTCAAATAATAGCGAACGGCATACTGTGTTACCGTAACTAACTAATTGTACACACTCTAAATATATCATTTAGTCATCCATCTCTGCTGAACTCACGTCCCAGTCCAACTCATAGAATCTATGACTAACTGACTCTACCGTAAATAATGTCATTATCTACCAGGCAGTCACTGGTCGAATGCATATACCACCCACCGACCCACACCCTTCCTATATATATATATATATATGATGTGCTTAGGATGGGTGCTTTTGAAGTCAGGGTGTCAGCTCTTTGCCATAAACTCCAGTACGACTATGTATAGTGTCATTACGAGAGGTCGCACATTACGAGAGGTCGCACATTACGAGAGGTCGCACATTACGAGAACTCGCACATTACGAGAGAGGTAGCCCCTCACACGAGAGGTAGCCCCTTACACGAGAGGTAGCTTCTTACACGAGAGGTAGCACCGTACACGCATGCTAGGGCTTTGCACTTTGTGCTTTCGTGTAGTGGTGGTTGAATCAGCAATTTGTTTATATAATGTTGCTAGCGCTATGTACATCCTTCTTAAGACGCATTTTACAATATTCTTGCAATGTCTATGTATGTTATCCTCTGATGTGGTAGTCATCCTTTCCATCCATCCCCATGCACGGATCGAGAGTCAGAACGCCTCGAGCAATGAGATAGCCCATAGCCATCTCAGAGCGGAAGCCACAACCTCAGGCTCAAACTATCAAGTCTATACAGTCTTGTCATGGTGCTGATGTCGTGTTCAGGTAACCTGGATCTGCTATTAAGATTGCCGTATTGCTTGAAGGGACCAGATGAGGCCCAGGTAGCGGCCGCTGACAGAAAGGGCTGGTGCAGGATTGTGGGAGTGTCTTGAAGGGTGCCCCAACGACCTGACCGGAAACGGGATGACCTGACCTGATTGTTTGGACATTACGTTGACATAACATTACCAGAACCGCAGTGATGTCCCAAAGTTACCTACATGTATATGTGCGTGTTTTACTGTGTGAGTAGGTGTGTTACTAGTTCAGTAGCATGTCTGCGATAGACAATATGTGCTTGTCTTACTGTGTGAGTAGGTGTATGTTACTAGTTCAGTAGCCTGTCTGTGATAGACAATGCAGTACTTAGAAATGGTCGCAAAAAGGTTTTTACTCCTTTCTCACTGAGAGTGTACATCCCTCCCATCACCTGTTACCCCCCCCCATCACCTACTACCCTCCCACCACCTGCTACCCTCCCACCACCTACTACCCTCCCATCACCTGCTACCCTCCCATCCCCTGCTACCCTCCCATCACCTACTACCCTCCCATCACCTGCTACCCTCCCATCACCTACTACCCTCCCATCACCTGCTACCCTCCCATCCCCTACTACCCTCCCATCACCTACTACCCTTCCACCACCTACTACCCTCCCATCACCTGTTACAGGGCTATCTTCTGAAACCAACATTACGAAGGTAAACATATGCTCTAGCTGATCCCCAACTTTGTTACACCTGCGGACATGTATAAATAGAACTTGTTCGCAGACCGCTCAGACATGATTAAACCCCACTATTTATATAGTATGTTGTGTATTAGTTTTGAAATCTAATATCAAATGAAAATGTTACAGTTATTTAAAATAACCAGAAACCGAGCAGTAAATGAAAATACTAACAGTAGAAAGTCTTCAGCTTTTGAGAAAGCAAAATTCCATTCAAATAAAGTTAGTAAAGTTAGTGCCAAATTTGTTGCTGCTTCTTTGCTAGAGTATTTGTTAGCCGAGATTGCAGTGAGACGTGGTTCTGAGAGACGAAGCTCTGCATTGACATCCAATCGGTTTCTCTGTTTGGTTTTGATCACTGACAAGGCTGAATTCGTATTCTCACGCAAATAGGTTATCAAAATGCAAACCAACAATTTAATAGAGCTTAGATCACCTCGAGGCAATCTCCGCAGTGAAAGAGTTAAGGAGCAGTCACTTCTACGCGGACCGGCGGTTGAAACTGCCTCAGCTTACTCATTCTTTGAGCACGACCTAAACATTAACGCCACCAAAGCCGTGTTGACCAGGCCAAGAGGACCGCCCCCAAGTGCCAACTAGAGGGTCAGAGTCAACTATTTGACGGTTACACGAACGTGGCACCCGTCAGGTCCTGCTTGCTCTTTCTAGTGACTAAAAGCGACTATCTAAATGGCTGCCAGTCCTTGAGGCGCAAGAAAATAGTATCTTGGGATAACGCTTTACGAGACAGACACAACATTGTCTGTCTAGCGTTGACACAGCTTCTCACCCCACTAAATGAATCACCCATTGAACTATCTAATGAAACGGGGCAATATGGTAGAATTTGATGGGACTCGACAACCGAGTCCAGACAGGGCGCCCCAAACCCGCCCTTATATTGTGCCCCCCCCGTTCTACTTACCAACCGAGTCCAGACAGGGCGCCCCAAACCCGCCGTTGTGCTCCCCCCGTTCTACTCACCGACCCAGTCCAGACAGGACAGCACTACAAACCCGCCCTTGTGCCCCCCCCCCCCCCGTTCTACTCACCAACCCAGTCCAGACAGCACCACAAACCCGCCATTGTCCCCCCCGCCCGTTCTACTCATCAACCCAGTCCAGACAGCACCACAAAACCGCCCTTGTGCTCCACCCCCTCCCCCCGTTCTACTCACCAACCCAGTCCAGACATGACAGCGCTATAAACCCGCACTTGTGCCCCCCCCCCCCCGTTCTACTCACCAACCCAGTCCAGACATGACAGCACCACAAACCCGCCCTTGTGCTCCCCCCACCCCCCGTTCTACTCACCAACCCAGTCCAGACAAGACAGCACCATAAACCCGCCGTTGTGCCCCCCCCCCGTTCTACTCACCAACCCAGTCCAGACATGACAGCACCACAAACCCGCCCTTGTGCCCCCCCCCCCCGTTTTACTCACCAACCCAGTCCAGACATAACAGCACCACAAACCCGCCCTTGTGCCCCCCCCCGCCCCGTTCTACTCACCAACCCAGTCCAGACATGACAGCACCACAAGCCCGCCCTTGTGCCTCCGTTCTACTCACCAACCCAGTCCAGACAGGGCGCCCCAAACCCGCACTGATAATCGTGTCCTGCTCAAAACGAATTGCCCCAACTAACCAGAACACCACTCGAGTCACTAACAGTAACTGGCTCGCGAGTGGCCGAGGCAGGTTAGTTAGTCGGACGTCTCGCCAAGAACATATCAATAACTAGTGACGTTAGACTAGTGGTCGAACAATACGACATGTCCGGGTCAGTATCTGGTGTGTTGCACAAGGACAAGAGGTCACGTGGAGGTGTCCATACGGAAGACCAGTTGTTCGTCGCTCTTGTTCTTAGTCAACCTGTACATCTACCAGGACAGATGCCTCTGTGCAGGTCCCACTTAGTCGACCTGTTCATCTACAGGGACAGATGCCTCTGTGCAGGTCCCACTTAGTCGACCTGTACATCTACAGGGACAGATGCCTCTGTGCAGGTCCCACTTAGTCGACATGTACATCTACAGGGACAGATGCCTCTGTGCAGGTCCCACTTAGTCGACCTGTTCATCTACAGGGACAGATGCCTCTGTGCAGGTCCCACTTAGTCGACCTGTTCATCTACAGGGACAGATGCCTCTGTGCAGGTCCCACTTAGTCGACCTGTACATCTACAGGGACAGATGCCTCTGTGCAGGTCCCACTTAGTCGACCTGTACTTCTACCGGGACAGATGCCTCTGTGCAGGTCCCACTTAGTCGACCTGTACTTCTACCATGACTGATGATTAATCCTCTACGTTGGGACAAGTGCCGCTGTGCGTGTGAACTAAGCACAACGTGGAAACGGTCTTTTTCGGAACGAAGAAGAAGAAGAAGAACCCTACACCTCTGCATGAAATGTAAGTGCTCTATAGCACAACCGACTGGAGGTTCCGGTCCATCTTCATTTGCACGCTCGGATGTGAGAAAAGAAACCGCAACACACCACTTTTCATGGCGCACAAAAGAGAACATATTTTTTTCTGGCCATTCAACAACCAACAACCACCCATGTTTCGTAAAGTTTAACTAAGATACTCAGTCTTTGTTTTGTAAGGTTTAAGTAAGTTTTAAATGATACTTGGTTTTTTAAAGAACATTAGAACAGGAATCAGGAATAGAATGATCTATCAGTTTTTGTAGTCAGAGAGCATTCTGTTAACATTAAAGCTGAAACCTCAAAGAGCTGGTGCAGATATACTATCCTGGTCATGCAACAGAAGAGCTGATATCCTGGCTTCAAACCTCCAAGAGCTGGTGCAGATATACTATCCTGGTCATGCAACAGAAGAGCTGATATCCTGGCTTCAAACCTCCAAGAGCTGGTGCAGATATACTATCCTGGTCATGCAACAGAAGAGCTGATATCCTGGCTTTAAACCTCCAAGAGCTGGTGCAGATATACTATCCTGGTCATGCAACAGAAGAGCTGATGTCCTGGCTTCAAACCTCCAAGAGCTGGTGCAGATATACTATCCTGGTCATGCAACAGAAGAGCTGATATCCTGGCTTTAAACCTCCGAGAGCTGGTGCAGATATACTATCCTGGTCATGCAACGGAAGGGCTGATATCCTGGCTTCAAAAGCACACATTGTGAGCACATTAGATGTGGATAGGGGCCACATTTAGAACTGAATCAATGACCGCCGGTTAGATGATAACACAGCAATAGATGAATAAGCCATACGGATATTGTAGAGCTTTCTAATCAACGGAAGACGAGCAGGTTAGGACAAGAATGTGCAAAACCAGAAAGAACAATCGTCAGAATCTTCTTCTTCATTGATCAACTGATGCTATGCTTCTAGTCCGGTGAGGTTCACGATCAACTGATGCTAGACTTCTAGTCCGGTGAGGTTCACGATCAACTGATGCTAGGCTTCTAGTCTGGTGAGGTTCACGATCAACTGATGCTAGGCTTCTAGTCTGGTGAGGTTCACGATCAACTGATGCTATACTTCTAGTCCGGTGAGGTTCACGATCAACTGATGCTATGCTTCTAGTCTGGTGAGGTTCACGATCAACTGATGCTAGGCTTCTAGTCTGGTGAGGTTCACGATCAACTGATGCTAGGCTTCTAGTCCGGTTAGGTTCACGATCAACTGATGCTAGGCTTCTAGTCTGGTGAGGTTCACTTTCAACTGATGCTATGCTTCTAGTCCGGTGAGGTTCACGATCAACTGATGCTAGGCTTCTAGTCTGGTGAGGTTCACGATCAACTGATGCTAGGCTTCTAGTCCGGTGAGGTTCACGAAGGAGACTGTGTTTCAGGTCTTCGCCGATCCCCGGCAGCTTTTCGAGCATGGTCGCTCCCACAGGCCAGACTGCCTCTCTATGGTCTGCATAGGTAGGGCACATTGCAGAATATGTTCTGGCGTTTGATTGGGTACTCGACAATCGCACGTGGCAGTGTCTCTGAGACCCATTCTGTGGAGGTGGGCCTTAAGTCTACAATGTTCCGTTCTGAGTCTGAAGATCTTTTTCTGTCCATCTCTCCCACGTGTGTCTATGTTGTCCTTTTCTGGCTTGTATTCTTTGTGCTGGTCTCTTTATTCTGTCCTCATAGATCGTTTGATGAGTGTCTTTGCTTCTTTATAGCTCTGTGGATGGGGGAGTCTGCTTGCCGCCACTTCCGGCTTTTGAGAGCTCATCTGCTTTCTTGTTTCCAGGGATCCCACAGTGGGCCAGAATCCATTGTAGGACTAAATCTGTTTTTTGAGACAGCAATCCTATGTTGTATTTTATTTCATGTGAGAGTCTATCTTGTTTGGGGCTTGAGATGGCTTGAACTACAATCCTGGAGACGGTTAAGATGATCGTTTTTCTTGTTGTTGTGTTTAGGCTGATAAGATTCGTCAGAATCAACAACCATCGACATTTGCTTAAAGAGACTGAGCACCTATGAGCGACAGAAGTGCAGTGAAGTCGACATTTGCTTACTATGAGTATGTCAGAAGTGCAGTAAAGTCGACATTTGCTTACTATGAGTATGACAGAAGTGCAGTGAAGTCGACATTTGGGACCACATGTAGGTTATTAGAACATGTATAGTAATATCAGCCAGATTTATGGAATTTGATAAGCAGAAAGCGAAGTTGGTACCCAGCTAGCAAGTCTGATAGATTAGATTATTTTCAATATTTGTTGCTTTAATTTAATTAAATACGCTTGAACTTTTCAGTATACAATCAATCTTAACAGGTAAAAATAATAGCCAAAATTAAACCATACAAAGATCAAAAATTTTCTGACGCCAATCATTGACAAAAAAAGCCATATTTCTGGAATTTGGTTCTAAAAATGCCAAGCTGGCACCCATGGTCCAAGTACCTACGCACTTCAATGAATTCACTCGCACATATACATGGTCAAGTGAGCAGACTGGTGGTCCTATCAGGCTGAATGTAGTCCTATCAGGCTGGATGTAGTCCTATCAGGCTGAATGTAGTCCTATCAGGCTGAATGTAGTCCTATCAGGCTGAATGTGATCCTATCAGGCTGGATGTGGTCATATCAGGCTGAATGTAGTCCTATCAGGCTGAATGTGGTCCTATCAGGCTGGATGTGGTCCTATCAGGCTGAATGTAGTCCTATCAGGCTGGATGTGGTCCTATCAGGCTGAATGTGATCCTATCAGGCTGGATGTGGTCCTATCAGGCTGGATGTGGTCCTATCAGGCTGAATGTGGTCCTATCAGGCTGGATGTGGTCCTATCAGGCTGAATGTGATCCTATCAGGCTGAATGTGGTCATATCAGGCTGAATGTAGTCCTATCAGGCTGGATGTGGTCCTATCAGGCTGAATGTGGTCATATCAGGCTGGATGTGGTCCTATCAGGCTGGATGAGTGGCCCTATCAGGCTGGATGTGTGGTCCTATCAGGCTGGATGTGGTCCTATCAGGCTGGATGTGGTCCTATCAGGCTGAATGTAGTCCTATCAGGCTGAATGTGGTCCTATCAGGCTGGATGTGGTCCTATCAGGCTGAATGTGGTCCTATCAGGCTGAATGTAGTCCTATCAGGCTGAATGTGGTCCTATCAGGCTGGATGTGGTCCTATCAGGCTGAATGTGATCCTATCAGGCTGAATGTGGTCCTATCAGGCTGAATGTAGTCCTATCAGGCTGGATGTGGTCCTATCAGGCTGGATGTGGTCCTATCAGGCTGAATGTGATCCTATCAGGCTGAATGTGGTCATATCAGGCTGGATGTGGTCCTATCAGGCTGGATGTGGTCATATTAGGCTGAATGTGGTCCTATCAGGCTGAATGTGGTCCTATCAGGCTGGATGTGGTCATATCAGGCTGGATGTGGTCATATTAGGCTGAATGTGGTCCTATCAGGCTGAATGTGGTCCTATCAGGCTGAATGTGGTCCTATCAGGCTGAATGTGGTCCTTTCAGGCTGAATGTGGTCCTATCAGGCTGGATTTGGTACAATCAGGCTGAATGTGGTCCTATCAGGCTGAATGTGTGGTCCTATCAGGCTGGATGAGTGGTCCTATCAGGCTGAATGAGTGGTCCTATCAGGCTGGATGAGTGGCCCTATCAGGCTGGATGTGTGGTCCTATCAGGCTGGATGAGTGGTCCTATCAGGCTGGATGAGTGGTCCTATCAGGCTGGGTGTGGTCCTATCAGGCTGAATGAGTGGTCCTATCAGGCTGGGTGTGGTCCTATCAGGCTGGGTGTGGTCCTATCAGGCTGGGTGTGTGGTCTTATCAGGCTGGATGTGTGGTCCTATCAGGCTGGGTGTGGTCCTATCAGGTTGAATGTGGTCCTATCAGGCTGAACGGGTGTTTTTCCTGAGGGTTATGTCTTTCAGAGACGAGAATAGTACCACTGTCGCACACTGAGATCATGTGACTAAGAGTGTGTTTTTATCCAGTCAGCAGTAGAGGACTCACCAACTTATAAGTTTGTATATCCGGCCATTCACAGTCAAAAACCTGATAAGTATGAAGAAGGCTTCTTTGTTAGAGAGAAAGCTCTAGAAGCAATAGGGCATGCCATCAATGGTACAGAAGTAACGAAGAGTGATTCACTTGTTTTCAGTGGGAAGAGATGAATAAGCAGACGATGACCTGACCTGTCCGTCAATAGAAGCAATGCCCGAGCTTGGTTTCACCTTTTCCGGGCCATTAGAAGCATTTCCTGGGGTTGTCACAGAGAATGAATATCAAGTTAGTCCAGACAAGCGGTTCTCAATCTTCTGTAAAGTCCAACACAGGGCAGCCACCTCTTAGACTTGACTTCTCTCTTTTGTTTGTGACAGTTCTTCGATTTGTCTTTGCTTTGTGTGTGATATCGTTTTGACTTGACTTCTCTCTTATGTGTGTCACATCTCTTGCGTGACTTCTCTCTTCTGTTTGTGACACTTCCTAGATTTGCCTTTTCTTTGTGTGTGATATCCTTTACACTTGACTTCTCTCTTCTGTGTGTGACATCTCTTTGACTTTACTTCTCTCTTCTGTCTGCGACACCTCTTTGACTTTTCTCTTCTGAGTGTGACATCTCTTTGACTTCTCTCTTCTGTGTGTGATATTTCTTAGACTTGACTTCACTCCTCTGTGTGTGACATCTCTTAGACTTGACTTCTCTCTTCTGTGTGCGACACCTCTTTGACTCTCTTCTGAGTGTGACACCTCTTTGACTTCTCTCTTCTGAGTGTGACACCTCTTTGACTTCTCTCTTCTGAGTGTGACACCTCTTTGACTTCTCTCTTTTAAGTGTGACAGCTCTTTGATTTATACCTTCTGAGGGTGGCACTTGTTTTACTTGCCTGCCGCTTGTGTTCTCTCCACCTAACATTAGGTTATCTCCTGTTCTCTCTGTGGAACCCTATTCTGGGAGCTGTTCTCCATCTTTTCCTCTCAAAAGACCCCCAGCTGACCCTACTCATACACAGTTCTTCATGAGTTGTTCTTTGATATCTTCACTCATCTCTCCCTCCGTGTACACATTACTTTATGTTCTAGAACTGGTATAGACCATTGAATACGTGAGAGGAGAACTTGAGGTTATGTCTTCTCGTTCCTTTTACTCTCCTTCTCTTTCTATCCTTTTCTATCTCAATCTCTCTTTTCTCTCTCTTTCTTTCTTTCTCTCTCTCTCTCCTCTATTTGCTCTCACTCTCCTTTTTCTCTCTCCCTCCCTCCCTCCCTCCCTCCCCCTCTCTCTCTCTCTCTCTCTCTCTCTCTCTCTCCAACCAATATAAAGAGCCGACTGTATGGTGATGAGAGAAACCTGAGACAGACTGCCCAGACTATCAGTGAACGAACTACATGCGATTATCTGAAAGCGAATGACCAAGAAACAGACGTCACTTTGTGCTTTCGTGTAGTGGTAATTTGGGCGTTTATAATTGATTTACACGATCAAGTTGCTAACCCTATGTACTCCCCTGTTAAGTCGCATCCTTGTGCAATAGCAGTGGACATATTCTTTGCTACACGGGTGACCCCAAACCATAGTCTGGTAGAATGGCGATTACAGACAATCGTGTTTGTGGCATGAGCCCTTAAGTCTTGACTATCTAACGACATCGTTTAAGTGCGTACAAGCAAGTGATAACACAGAGAGTGTGGATGGCAGGAGGGACTCTGTACAAGCAAGTGATAACACAGGGAGTGTGGATGGTAGGAGGGACTCTGTACAAGCAAGTGATAACACAGGGAGTGTGGATGGTAGGAGGGACTCTGTACAAGCAAGTGATAACACAGGGAGTGTGGATGGCAGGAGGGACTCTGTACAAGCAAGTGATAACACAGGGAGTGTGGATGGTAGGAGGGACTCTGTACAGCATTACCTGTCAACGATCAAGGATGAAGTGTTAGACACATCATTGTACGATGTAAAGGCAAGTTAAAGATTAGATACTGTCACCTAACAATAAGATACTGTCACCTAACAATTAGATGTCACCTAACGTTTAGATACTGTCACATAACGATTAGATACACGATTAGATACTGTCACATAACGATTAGATACTGTCACCTAACGATTAGATGTCACCTTAGGATTAGATACTGTCACCTAACGATTAGATGTCACCTAACGATTTGATACTGCCACCTAACGTTCAGATACTGTCACCTAACGATTAGATACTGTCACCTAACGATTAGATGTCACCTAACGTTCAGATACTGTCACCTAAAGATTAGATACTGTCACCTAACGATAAGATACCGTCACCTAACGATTAGATGTCACCTAACGATTAGATGTCATCTAACGATTAGATACTGTCACCTAACGATTAGATGTCACCTAACGTTCAGATACTGTCACCTAACGTTCAGATACTGTCACCTAACGTTTAGATACTGTCACCTAACGATTAGATGTCACCTAACGTTCAGATACTGTCACCTAACGATTAGATGTCACCTAACGACTAGATGTCACCTAACGTTCAGATAATGTCACCTAACGTTCAGATACTGTCACCTAACGATTAGATACTGTCACCTAACGATAAGATACTGTCACCTAACGATTAGATACTGTCACCTAACGATTATATACTGTCACCTAACGATTAGATACTGTCACCTAACGATTAGATACTGTCACCTAACGTTCAGATACTGTCACCTAACGACTAGATGTCACCTAACGTTCAGATACTGTCACCTAACGTTCAGATACTGTCACCTAACGATTAGATACTGTCACCTAACGATTAGATACTGTCACCTAACGATTATATACTGTCACCTAACGATTAGATACTGTCACCTAACGATTAGATACTGTCACCTAACGATTAGATACTGTCACCTAACGTTCAGATTATGTCACCTAACGTTCAGATACTGTCACCTAACGATTAGATACTGTCGCCTAACGATTAGATACTGTCACCTAACGTTCAGATACTGTCACCTAACGTTCAGATACTGCCCCCTGTCATTTCAAACCAGATCCCAGTAAAACACAAGTACATGTTTTCAACCTCAGAAACAGAGAGGTAAAAATAAGTGGTAAGGTCAGGAGCTAAAAAACAGTGTGGCTCCCATATATCTGGGTGTCAAGTTTCATAGCACCTTGTCATATAAGATACATTGTCAAGAAACATATATCTGGGTGTCAAGTTTCACAATACCTTGTCATATAAGATACATTGTCAAGAAACATATATCTGGGTGTCAAGTTTCATTGCACCTTGTCAAATATAATACATTGTCAAGAAACATATATCTGGGTGTCAAGTTTCACAATACCTTGTCATATAAGATACATTGTCAAGAAACATATATCTGGGTGTCAAGTTTCACAATACCTTGTCATATAAGATACATTGTCAAGAAACATATATCTGGGTGTCAAGTTTCACAATACCTTGTCATATAAGATACATTGTCAAGAAACATATATCTGGGTGTCAAGTTTCACAATACCTTGTCATATAAGATACATTGTCAAGAAACATATATCTGGGTGTTAAGTTTCACAATACCTTGTCATATAAGATACATTGTCAAGAAACATATATCTGGGTGTCAAGTTTCACAATACCTTGTCATATAAGATACATTGTCAAGAAACATATATCTGGGTGTCAAGTTTCACATTACCTTGTCATATAAGATACATTACCAGGAAACAGAACGGATGATATATTCGAGAAATAATATTATTTGAAAGCTGACTCGCGCTAAATGGGGAAGTCACATGTTCTCCGAACATCGGCACTTCCCCTAATTGTCTCCTTATCTTAGTAGGCCGCGCCAAAGTGGAAACAATTCTGCACAAGTCAAACTTATTGATACACCAATAATTGGGACTGGTCGGGCAGCTGCAGTGTGGCTGA
Organism: Ariolimax columbianus; assembly: GCA_036924085.1. Classification (NCBI taxonomy): domain Eukaryota; kingdom Metazoa; phylum Mollusca; class Gastropoda; order Stylommatophora; family Arionidae; genus Ariolimax; species Ariolimax columbianus. Next base: position 41,960,871 of record JAVGWX010000023.1, on the reverse strand, counting down.
AACCTACTCAAACTAAACAAAAATATACTCTATAATCGGCGTGGCACCACCTGCGACAAGAAAAAGTGTCCCGTCAGAAATGGCAAGAGAGATAGAGATAAACGATTCAAGACATCCCATGTATGGACACCAGATTTTTTTTACCATTTCAAAACAGACCATAGATATTAGTCCCGGAAACAGCGTTATCGAAAAATGGAATGGACTGACGAGGGTCCCTGGGGTCGAGCTCCGGGCAGAACCTGCGTCTGGATACCACTTAATTTGTACAACACGGAAGTCATTTAATAGTCTCCGAGCAGATGTCTCACCATGCATGAAGAACAGAGATGGGGGAACAGGGATGATGGGATATGGGGATACATGGATGATGGGATATGGTGATACAGGAATGATGGGACATGGGGATACGGGGATGATGGGATTACGGGAATGATGGGATATGGGGATACATGGATGATGGGATATGGGGATACAGGGATGATGGGATATGGGGGATACAGGGATGATGGGATATGGGAATACATGGATGACGGGATATGGGGGATACAGGGATGATGGGATATGGGGATTCATGGATGATGGGATATAGGGGATACAGGGATGATGGGATATAGGGGATACAGGGATGATGGGATATGGGGATACGGGGATGATAGGAATACGGGGATGATGGGATATGGGGATAATGGATGATGGGACATGGGGATACAGGGATTATGGGACATGGCGATACGGGGATGATGGAATATGGGGATACATGGATGATGGGCTATGGGTATACATGGATGATGGGATATGGGGATACATGGATGATGGAATATGGGGATACATGGATGATGGAATATGGGGATACGGGGATGATGGGATATGGAGATATATGGATGATGGATATGGGGATGATGGGATATGGGGATACAGGGATGATGGGATATGGGGATACATGGATGATGGATATGGGGATACAGGGATGATGGATATGGGGATGATGGGATATCGGGATACAGGGATGATATGATATGGGGATACAGGGATGATGGGATATGGGGATACAGGGATGATGGTATATGGGGATAGATGGATTATGGTATATGGGGATACAGGGATGATGGGATATGGGGATGATGGGATATGGGGATGATGGGATATGGGGATACAGGGATGATGGGATATGGGGATACAGGGATGATGGGATATGGGGATACAGGGATGATGGGATATGGGGATACATGGATGATGGGATATGGGGATACAGGGATGATGTGATATGGGGATACAGGGATGATGGATATGGGGATGATGGGATATGGGGATACAGGGATGATGGGATATGGGGATACATGGATGATGGGATATGGGGATACATGGATGATGGGATATGGGGATACAGGGATGATGTGATATGGGGATACATGGATGATGGGATATGGGGATACAGGGATGATGGGATATGGGGATACAGGGATGATGGGATACAGGGATGATGGGATATGGGGATACAGGGATGATGGGATACAGGAATGATGGGATATGGGGATACAGGGATGATGGGATACAGGGATGATGGGATATGGGGATACAGGGATGATGGGATATGGGGATACAGGGATGATGGGACATGGGGGATACATGGATGATGGGATATGGGGGATACATGGATATGGGGATACAGGGATGATGGGATATGGGGATACAGGGATGATGGCACATGCAACTATTGAGCAACACACTACCCAGACTACCTTATGGTATGCCCACACCTTCTAGAGACTTGCAATATGGCTGACATGTAGACGGGGATGACAAGGCAATTCACGCGCGCGGCTGAACATTGGAAACATGATGTCTGACGTGGCGCTCAGGACAGGAAGGAAGGGCGGGGGGGGGTGGAAGAGATGGAGTGGCGGGGGTGCGGCTGGGGGAGAGAGAGAGGAGGAGTAAGTAAGTCATGGTGCGAAGTACAATGGAAGTAAGTCATAGTGCCCAGGACAGGGGATGTGAGGAAACATCTTAGAGACATCATTACACAAGCTAAAGGTATGCTTACATCAGACACTGCATCGTGGGTGAAGTGTTAGGGACATCATTATAAGAGCCGAATGTAACTAGACTGCTAGTACTGCCGTCGGGGATATAATGTTATAGGATTGCCTGTACACGGTTTCAGCTTGATTTGAAGTCTGGTCATAAGTTCCCTTTCTCGCTGATTTTACTTTCCTAACGTTGAGTCAGGCACCACATTTTCAGCTGGGTACACCAAAAATTAAAAAGCCGGCACGTTTGTGGCGAGAAACAAACAGCGCTACCCACGAGGAGACAGGCAGGGTTCCTATAATTACTGATATCGATCAGAAACTGATTCAACATTGACTATAACCAAAAGCCAACTCCGCGAGGAAGCAAAGCCCTCATTAAGGGCATCAGCCCTTATCTGAGACCTGGGGGCACGCAGAAATGTCAATACTTAATGAGAGGCCACAGAAATTAGAACTGGAAATCCAGAGAGAAAAGGACACGACTAAAAGAAAAAATACAACGAGAAAAATGGCGATCGGAGAGAGACACACTCGTCCAACATATGGAAACATATGTTAGTAACATACACACAACAGGACAAACATATATAATTATCAACATATTGCTAGTCAGTCAGGTCAGGTCATCAAGTAACTCGTGATGTCGCTGGGACACACATGAAGACACCCCTATAACCCAACGCCATCCCTCTCTGTCAGCGGCCGCTGCCCGTGCCTCGTCTGGTCGGAGATTTGTCCATTCTTTTACCTTGTTCTCCCACCTGGTTTTGTGACGACTTCTTTGTCGCCCGCTTTGCACCTTTCCGGACAAGATCTATTTCCAATACCGTTTGGTCTCGATATGTGGCCGCAACAAGGTTCCGTCTTTTGACAGTTGCCAAAAGGAAGGCCCTATTGCTGTTTTAATTCTTTCTCATATTTCCTCATTTCTAACTCGTCTTTATTACTAGTAATATACACATAACAGGAGAGACAAATTTAGGTATCACAATAAAGATACAAAATACAAGAGGAGCTCTAATGTTATTGGAGACCAGTAGGTCCGCCATAAAAATACAAATCTTCAACTATTAAACACCTGCCTGTTCTAGTCTAACACCTGCCTATTCTAATCTAACACCTGCCTGTTCTAGTCTAACACCTGCCTGCTCTAGTCTAACACCTGCCTGCTCTAGTCTAACACCTGCCTGTTCTAGTCTAACACCTGCCTGTTCTAGTCTAACACCTGCCTGTTCTAGTCTAACACCTGCCTGTTCTAGTCTAACACCGGCCTGTTCTAGTCTAACACCTGCCTGTTCTAGTCTAACACCTGCCTGCTCTAGTCTAACACCTGCCTGTTCTAGTCTAACACCTGCCTGTTCTAGTCTAACACCTGCCTGCTCTAGTCTAACACCTGCCTGCTCTAGTCTAACACCTGCCTGTTCTAGTCTAACACCTGCCTGTTCTAGTCTAACACCTGCCTGTTCTAGTCTAACACCTGCCTGTTCTAGTCTAACACCTGCCTGCTCTAGTCTAACACCTGCCTGCTCTAGTCTAACACCTGCCTGCTCTAGTCTAACACCTGCCTGTTCTAGTCTAACACCTGCCTGATCTAGTCTAACACCTGCCTGTTCTAGTCTAACACCTGCCTGTTCTAGTCTAACACCTGCCTGCTCTAGTCTAACACCTGCCTGCTCTAGTCTAACACCTGCCTGCTCTAGTCTAACACCTGCCTGTTCTAGTCTAACACCTGCCTGTTCTAGTCTAACACCTGCCTGTTCTAGTCTAACACCTGCCTGTTCTAGTCTAACACCTGCCTGCTCTAGTCTAACACCTGCCTGCTCTAGTCTAACACCTGCCTGTTCTAGTCTAACACCTGCCTGTTCTAGTCTAACACCTGCATGTTCTAGTCTAACACCTGCCTGTTCTAGTCTAACACCTGCCTGTTCTAGTCTAACACCTGCCTGTTCTAGTCTAACACCTGCCTGTTCTAGTCTAACACCTGCCTGTTCTAGTCTAACACCTGCATGTTCTAGTCTAACACCTGCCTGTTCTAGTCTAACACCTGCCTGTTCTAGTCTAACACCTGCCTGTTCTAGTCTAACACCTGCCTGCTCTAGTCTAACACCTGCCTGCTCTAGTCTAACACCTGCCTGCTCTAGTCTAACACCTGCCTGTTCTAGTCTAACACCTGCCTGTTCTAGTCTAACACCTGCCTGTTCTAGTCTAACACCTGCCTGTTCTAGTCTAACACCTGCCTGCTCTAGTCTAACACCTGCCTGCTCTAGTCTAACACCTGCCTGTTCTAGTCTAACACCTGCCTGTTCTAGTCTAACACCTGCCTGTTCTAGTCTAACACCTGCCTGTTCTAGTCTAACACCTGCCTGTTCTAGTCTAACACCTGCCTGCTCTAGTCTAACACATGCCTGCTCTAGTCTAACACCTGCCTGCTCTAGTCTAACACCTGCCTGTTCTAGTCTAACACCTGCCTGTTCTAGTCAACACCTGCCTGTTCTAGTCTAACACCTGCCTGTTCTAGTCTAACACCTGCCTGTTCTAGTCAACACCTGCCTGTTCTAGTCTAACACCTGCCTGTTCTAGTCTAACACCTGCCTGTTCTAGTCTAACACCTGCCTGTTCTAGTCAACACCTGCCTGTTCTAGTCAACACCTGCCTGTTCTAGTCTAACACCTGCCTGTTCTAGTCAACACCTGCCTGTTCTAGTCTAACACCTGCCTGTTCTAGTCTAACACCTGCCTGTTCTAGTCAACACCTGCCTGTTCTAGTCTAACACCTGCCTGTTCTAGTCTAACACCTGCCTGTTCTAGTCTAACACCTGCCTGCTCTAGTCTATAGATATTTAAAATGTGCATTGCTAAACACACGTTCTTTTTAAACTATTTCTCTTCTATGTTCGTTCTCAATCGCCCGCTACCAGGTCCTAAAATAGACTCTGAAGGTTGCAGAATGAAGTCCAGAGAATGGCATGCGTTGTGTCGCTAGTTTACAGCTTGACTGCGATATTTGCACCTTTCGGTCCAAGACTTCCATCTTCGGCAAACTTTTTAAACTACGACTACCGTTTCTACTCTCATTGCTGAGGTTCACTAGGGAGGAATGATAGAGCTGAGGAAAAAAGATCGTGTACCGTTGCAGTCGCCGCGCACTCAACAGACTCAACAATTTGTATTTACATTTTATATGTGTATAAATATGAGAAGACTCGACAAGAAGACAGACGTCCATAAATGGTTGATTAACGAGAAGAGAACACTTGCAAGCTTATGATGAGATGGCTAACTGTGACAAGAACCAGACACAAAACTATGGAACTGATGCAAAGAGAAGCCTCGAGCCCGGGATAATATGTCAAGTATAAAGGAAACCAGTAGGAAACATTACCATGCAGTCTGTGTTCTGTAATCTCCAAGGTAAGAGAAACAGAGGCAGATCCAAACATAATCGATAACAGAGGTCGTGAGTGATATAGCAGAGTTACAAGCGAGCAGGAGTGGATACCACAGTACAGGAAGACATGGTGTTTTATTGTTAGACGTGCTTCGCAAGGTGTTGAAAGGTAATGATTGATACATGCAGCAAATACACATACATGTATCGCCATCTCATTTCTTGAGAAGCTGATATTCAGCACTCATTATTACAACATAAAGACCAAGACGTCGCGTCAGGGTCAGGCACAATATACTGACAAGTTTGTCGCGTCAGGGTCAGGCACAATATACTGACAAGTTTGTCGCGTCAGGGTCAGTCACAATATACTGATACGTTTGTCTCGTCTGGGTCAGGCACAATGTACTGACAAGTTTGTCGCGTCAGGGTCAGTCACAATATACTGATACGTTTGTCGCGGCAGGGTCAGTCACAATATACTGACAAGTTTGTCGCGTCAGGGTCAGGCACAATATACTGACAAGTTTGTCGCGTCAGGGTCAGTCACAATATACTGACAAGTTTGTCGCGTCAGGGTCAGGCACAACATACTGACAAGTTTGTTGCGTCAGTGTCAGGCACAATATACTGACCAAGACCACTTTCTATCTTCCATGTATCGTTTCCTAGAAACAAGCTGTTTTCAAGGCTGTCTGGCTGACGACTTGTGGATCACGTGATCCCCGTAGTGGTGAGCGTCACGCAAAGCATAGCACAAATGCCTGGAGAATCGCAGTCCACCTTCATCAGCACGCACGGGATGTACGGAAAGCCCTTTTCAGGGTGCACAAAAGAGTACACTTACACATTGTAGGTATTAACAACCCCTAATAGAATCCTGCGCCAGAGCTATGTATGTTTTTGCAGTGGTTGCTTATGTAGCCAGTCGTGTGACATGATGAGGATGCTACCGTAATGTACAGCTTTCTTTAGTCGTTTCATTTTCAGATCAGCAGCTACGGTCACCACGTTGAATCAGGACGCGTAAACCATTATACAATAGTCGGAACATGGAGAGGGATGGGGTATGGAGAGGGATGGGGTATGGAGAGAGATGGGGCATGGAGAGGGATGGGGTATGGAGAGAGATGGGGTATGGAGAGAGATGGGGTATGGAGAGAGATGGGGTATGGAGAGGGATGGGGCAAAGAGAGGGATTGGGGCAATGAGAGGGGTGGAGCAAGGAAAGGGGATGAGCCATGACGAGAGATGAGCCATGAAGAGGGATGAGCCACGAAGAGGGATGATCCACAAAGAGTGATGAGCCACGAAGAGTGATGAGCCACGAAGAGTGATGAGCCATGAAGAGTGATGAGCCACGAAGAGGGATGAGCCACGAAGAGGGATGAGCCATGAAGAGGGATGAGCCACGAAGAGGGATGAGCCACGACGAGAGATGAGCCACGACGAGAGATGAGCCACGAAGAGGGATGAGACCCGACGAGAGATAAGCCACGAAGAGGGATGAGCCACGACGAGAGATGAGCCATGAAGAGGGATGAGCCACGACGAGAGATGAGCCACGAAGAGGGATGAGCCACGACGAGAGATGAGCCACGAAGAGGGATGAGCCACGACGAGAGATGAGCCACTAAGAGGGATGAGCCACGAAGAGTGATGAGCCATGAAGAGAGATGAGCCATGAAGAGGGATGAGCCACAACGAGAGATGAGCCACGAAGAGGGATGAGCCACGAAGAGGGATGAGGCACGACGAGGGATGAGCCACGAAGAGGGAGGAGCCACGAAGAGGGATGAGCCACGACGAGAGATGAGCCACGAAGAGGGATGAGCCACGAAGAGTGATGAGCCATGAAGAGGGATGAGCCACGAAGAGTGATGAGCCATGAAGAGGGATGAGCCACGAAGAGTGATGAGCCACGAAGAGGGATGAGCCATGAAGAGGGATGAGCCATGAAGAGGGATGAGCCACGAAGAGTGATGAGCCATGAAGAGGGATGAGCCACGAAGAGTGATGAGCCACGAAGAGGGATGAGCCATGAAGAGGGATGAGCCATGAAGAGGGATGAGCCACGAAGAGGGATGAGCCATGAAGAGGGATGAGCCACGAAGAGTGATGAGCCATGAAGAGGGATGAGCCACGAAGAGGGATGAGCCACGACGAGAGATGTGCTATGAAGAGTGATGAGCCACGACGAGAGATGAGCTATGAAGAAGGATGAGCCATGAAGAGGGATGAGCCATGAAGAGGGATGAGCCATGAAGAGGGATGAGCCATGAAGAAGGATGAGCCATGAAGAGGGATGAGCCATGAAGAGGGATGAGCCATGAAGAGGGATGAGCCATGAAGAAGGATGATAGAGCGCTATTTTCAGCGCTGGTAAAAAGCATGCAATGGACAAGTATTTCTCTCCCTCCGTCCGGCTCCAGAAAATAAAGCAGTCAGTGACAGTCCATTGAAATGCAGATTATGTCATGTTGGTGCCAGGAAACAATGCATTGCTAGGAGACATGAACTAATCCGTCTAGTTTTCAGCTAAAACGCTAAGAGACGAACACAGCCAGCATATGCGTGTGACCTAGGATGACAGTTGAATATTTCGAGAAATCCACTTTCAAACAACAAACATCGATGTTTTCTATCACCTCCAGCTATTTCAGCACTTTAACCACCGACAGTCCAAGGCGAGTCTAGTTTCATATACAAGTCAGTCAGTAATTTAAAAGATGGGTCAAGACGACAGAAGGACGTGTGTGGTGTGCCATATCAAAATACGATTTGAGCACATCAGCTCGACACACCTTGACAAAAATTGCCCGTCCAAGATATGACCAGCGAGTGACATTAATACTTGGTGTGTATGTGTGTAAATGTGTGTGTAAATGTGTGTGAAAATGTGTGTGTAAATGTGTATGTATGTATGTATTGATAGCCTGCTTCCAGCTTTCAACCGGTTGTTGGTATAATTCTTTCTGCCTCCATCGCCTGATGTATATTCCTATTGCTACATCTATGGCGGGCCGCCAATGATGGATCATATTTGGATAGGTTTTGTACACAATATTTGTCATTGTGCTGTGTTATTCACTTCTATAGAAATCAAATACATATTTTGCCTAATGGTATCAATAACAGCCATGCAACCAGTGACGTCAATATCGTTCTTTCATCATGTTTTCAAATCTCGAGCGGGTTCGCGCAATATTTTATACGATAACGTCAATCAATATCAATTTTGGAAATGTATTTGAGCACCGGAATCCTCAACTGTCTTCATTATTCAGTGTGATATTTATTTCGTCCGTGACTTTTCTTCATGCTCAACGTTCTACGTCATCGACTCAAGCCGGTTATTTGTGTTCTACGTCATTGACTGCTGTAGGCCAATGAGAGTCAACTATCATCCTGTCGTCAATATTACAAGCATTTTCTCTACACAACCCGTTCTCATAGCGATTTCATGAGGGAAATCTATTAAATCTACGAAAATCATCCAGCAACATCAAAAATACACATCTCAAGGAGCAGCGAATGTCCAAGTAAACAACACAGAGTGGAGGCAGACGGAGTGGTATGCAGCCGGGCGGAACTAGTGGAACCATCATTCCTGATCAGAACTGGTCAAGAAACATCTTCATAGCCTGACGCTGAAAGGCACAAGCATGACACAAACGAAAAGAAGAAAGAGGAACATACATGTTGATTACTTGAGAGCTAACTACAACGACAGACAAGAAAAATATCAATATGATTACCATGATGACAGAAGAAGAAGAAGAAGAAGAAGAAGAAGAAGAAGAAGAAGAAGAAGAAGACGAAGAAGAAAGGAGAAAAGAGGAAAAACGAATAAGAAGAAGAAGAAGAAGAAGAAGAAGAAGAAAAAAGGAGAAGGGAGGAAGAACGAAGAAGAAGGAAGGAGAAGGGAGGAAGAACGAAGAAGAAGAAGAAGAAGAAGAAGAAGAAGAAGAATAAGAAGAAGAAGAAGAAGAAGGAAGGAGAAGGGAGGAAGAACGAAGAAGAAGAAGAAGAAGAAGAAGAAGAAGAAGAATAAGAAGAAGAAGAAGAAGATTGAACTTGTAAAACAAAACGAAACTGCTAATCTGTAGCCTGATCTTGATGATTTCTCACGAGTTGACCTACAGCAAGCAATGTACTAAACATCCAGTCAATTTTCATCGATTTTTTCAGTCCAGACGATGAGATCAAAGACAGTTCATATCGTACGCACTCAGACGCTGGTTGACGAACTATATTAACTGGGGCGTTTTGGGATTTAACAATCTGAAACTCCTAATCAGATGTCTTTCTGAATTGGGAAAATAAATTTGATGAGGGGCAAATACTAAAATAGTTACAGCTTCTACAATCACTAGCATCTAGTGCTGTGCCGACTGATGGTGCTGGTCGAATGTGTCCGCAAGAAGTAAGATTACTCTTTTGTGCGTCCAGAAAAGGGCGTTTCGTGACAGGTTGCAGCAGCTTTCTTCACATCCCGAACGGTTATGCTTGGCTTGATTTGATTTTAATGTCGCTCACTACTACGGTGATCACGTCGATCCCCCACCTCGTTAGTCATGATGTCATGAACCAGCCCGTTTCCATGGAGACCTGCGTGGAAGCGGGGTGGAGGACTTGGCCAGTAATGTTTACCTGATCCTGACTAACATGTTCTATGAATATATTTTGGCTGACCAGACGTTAGTCTCCTCCCCGCACCGACTAGTGTAGATCTGTACCAGACGTTAGCCTCCTCCCCGCACCGACTAGTGTAGATCTGTACCAGACGTTAGCCTCCTCCCCGCACCGACTAGTGTAGATCTGTACCAGACGTTAGTCTCCTCCCAGCACCGACTAGTGTAGATCTGTACCAGACTTTGGCCTTCTCTCCGCACCGACTAGTGTAGATCTGTACCAGACGTTAGTCTCCTCTCCGCACCGACTAGTGTAGATCTGTACCAGACGTTAGGCTCCTCTCCGCACCGACTAGTGTAGATCTGTACCAGACGTTAGTCTCCTCTCCGCACCGACTAGTGTAGATCTGTACCAGACGTTAGTCTCCTCCCCGCACCGACTAGTGTAGATCTGTACCAGACGTTAGTCTCCTCCCCGCACCGACTAGTGTAGATCTGTACCAGACGTTAGGCTCCTCTCCGCACCGACTAGTGTAGATCTGTACCAGACGTTAGTCTCCTCTCCGCACCGACTAGTGTAGATCTGTACCAGACGTTAGGCTCCTCTCCGCACCGACTAGTGTAGATCTGTACCAGACGTTAGTCTCCTCCCCGCACCGACTAGTGTAGATCTGTACCAGACGTTAGTCTCCTCCCCGCACCGACTAGTGTAGATCTGTACCAGATCTTTGGCCTCCTCTCCGCACCGACTAGTGTAGATCTGTACCAGATCTTTGGCCTCCTCTCCGCACCGACTAGTGTAGATCTGTACCAGATCTTTGGCCTCCTCTCCGCACCGACTAGTGTAGATCTGTACCTCATATGTTTACCTTTCAACTTGTAACGTCTCCTCCCCTGCACCCGTACATCCCCTAATGCACTTCCTGCCAGTTGCCCTAAGGCGTTACATTTAGCACGATATTACCTCACTACGCCAACTCTCCTCGCACCTCAACACCCCCCCCCCCCTCACTTGTTGGCTTCATTCATCTCCCTGACTGAACCATCCAAGACGGAAGCAGAAACTCTGTGTCAATGAGACAAATGACACGATGCAGAGAAAGCCGCACGCGTCATATCTGCTCTTGATACAGAATTTCTGCCATGGACTACTTTAGATATCTACAGTTGGCTGTAGTTTCTGCCTAGCAGAAAAAAAAAACCAAAAACATGTTTCTGTTGAATACAATTTTTATTTTTTTTTATTTTTTTTATCGGGGTATAACGGCGGAATGTCGAAATGTCAAGTCAGTAATGTCCTAATGGTCCTAAAAATGTAATTATGCAAAATGTAGTTTAGGTCGGTGGAGCTGTCTAGAATTGTAAAAGAAACGAACACACATGCAGTTATGTGTTTACCAAGATGACGTTTTGGTCGGTGGAGCTGTCTAGAATTGTATAAGAAACGAACACACATGCAGTTATGTGTTTACCAAGATGACGATTCACTTATCGCTGTGGTTCCAAAACATTAAAACCTCACTATGCTAGGAGATTTGAAGACCTGGGGCAGATCACGTGGGAAACGACATAGATAGAAGTAACGAGAATGGCTTACTGTTACTGACGACATGTGCCACAAACTGTTACCAACACCATCTTCCGACTCCCAGCTAGACAAAGGACCGCTTGGATAAAAACAATGTCTCGTCACTGCCATATTATCGACTGTACCATTGTCAAACGTCGGAACCGAAGTGATATGGGCATAACTAAGTGCGTGTGTGTACACGACCAACTCAACACAAATAGCTATCCGGGACAATGTGATCAATTGTTTTTGTGACGTGCTGAACACTTATCTCCCTTAGACCTAATTACTTCCCCTCACCTAAAACATAGATGCATTTTTAACACGAAAGTCTATTTCTTGACAAATATAAAATGCAAATGTTTATAACCATGACTTGATAGGATCACATCCATACAGTCTGAACTATCATTATCTAAGCTCTCTTATCAGAGGTGTTGGCATTTAGCCGGATGTTCCCCTGTGCTTCAAACCCTGATCTATCTCAGGTCAACTAGTTATTTCTATCCCTAACAACATCATCTACTATATATCTAAATTCGTGGTTCTTCTTTCTCGTCCCATATAGCGTGTCTGACCTCTGACGTTCTGGCAGTTTCAATTTTTTCAGTTTTTCGATGTGGAATAAAGATCTCGAATTCATGCCATGAGAGGTAATCCCTAGTGTTTGCCCACACCTTTTTCTGAAAAGAACGTACAATGTGATACGATCCCTAGTGTTTGCCCACACCTTTTTCTGAAAAGAACGTACAATGTGATACGATCCCTAATGTTTGCCCACACCTTTTTCTGAAAAGAACGTACAATGTGATACGATCCCTAGTGTTTGCCCACACCTTTTTCTGAAAAGAACGTACAATGTGATACGATCCCTAATGTTTGCCCACACCTTTTTCTGAAAAGAACGTACACTGTGATACGATCCCTAATGTTTGCCCACACCTTTTTCTTAAAAGAACGTACAATGTGATACGATCCCTAATGTTTGCCCACACCTTTTTCTCACAGCGAAGTGATCGAGACAATGACGTACCACAGATACTTGCTGAATTCATACGGTCAGTGCCCGTCCAAAGACAATTTAGTGCAAGCCTTTAACTTCACAGAGGTTCCGACCCAATTGTAAGTATTTCAGGCTCTCAAAAGAACACCCCTCATCAAGTTACCAATGTGAACTCCACAACCGTCAAGCCTTCCTGCCAAATCTAATCTGCAGTATCAGCAACAACCCTTTTTATCTGCCTCCTCAAACTCCGCCTCCTTTCAAGACTGTTGCTAAGTGCTAGCCACGTGATCCCAAACTCTCCACTGCGTGGGCAATTTGTATGAAAGCTTCAGTGACCTTACAATACGTCAGAGCTCCACTTTTGGATTCCCATTTCTCCCTTAAAGAATCCCTGTTGGTTATGCTAATGTCCCCACCATCTTTTTGAATTATGCCTTTCACTACAGTTCTAACTAGAAGTCTTAGGATCATTTAAAAGTTGAACATGCCATGTCCACGTGTCCAGCATTTAGATCAATCATACTAAACCATGGATCATGTTTCGAATGCCCACAATGAGAATGTTTACTCATTTGTGCGTCCTGAAATGGACGTTCAGCTGTGCTATGCTTGGCTTCATCTGCGTGTCACTCACTATTACGGGGATCACATGAATCCCTCACCTTGTTAGAAAGGCTGCTATGAAAACAGCACGTTTCCAGGAAGGGAGGGCTACGAGGAAGCAAGAGTGAGGGTCTTTGCCAGTATGTTTTGCCTGAACCAGGCCAGCTTTGTTCGAAATGACCGATACATCTTGCATGTCTGAACCATGAATTATACTTTATTTCTCACCCATCTCCTTGATCTACCAAATTATAATTAGCTTTCATTGCCCCCCCCCCTTTTTTGGTCCGAGGTCGTGATCTGAATCATCTCTGTGATCCTGTCGAGATCCCAGTGGAATCCCTGATCCTAGGGTCTATGACGAGCACAAACACCCTGGTTTTAACCATTGAAGTATTGCAAATAAGACTGGTGATTTTGCTGAGGACAGACAGTATGTAAGACTTATGCCAGTCAATGGTAGCGGAATTCGTGAGACTGATAGATTTCTTGGTTGAATGAGGTAGTTCTTAAGACTTGGGAGAAAGCTGTTGAATATTGTGTAACTGTTGACTTGAGTATTCTGTGAAAACTTAATTAACAGGCCGTGTTGTGAAACTAGGTGTCTGTATTTAAAGACGTTACAGAACACCGAGCGAGCTAGGGAGAGAGAGAGAGAGAGAGAGAGAGAGAGAGAGAGAGAGAGAGAGAGAGAGAGAGATAGAGAAGACGTGTTATAGGATAATGTATGTGAAGACTGGCACATAATAGATTATTTGGTTTCCTGTAACCAAGACTTCTATAGAAGGACGTAAGGCCGTCCGTCACACACGTACCACGAGTTCCAGGATTGATGAGCGAGGACAACAGTCACCATAATAACCAACACAGCACTGACGCATTCACCAACAATATTCATTAAAGTCGCTCGTACTAGGCGCGAGTCGTGTTGTTTTTGTGGTGGGGAGGTTTGAACTCGCAGATCTTTCCTGGCGGCAAATTTCTGATTAATTTATTTTTGTTTCGTCCAATTGTGCTGATAAGCACCGGATGAGCTGAAGTTTTCTCCCCTGTACAAAGTGTATTGTAGATGTGTGAGTCCGTTCTGCTGTAGAGTTTCTGTTATACCATCTAACTACCTCGCCATCTGTCTTGTACATCTTCTTGCGTTATAGGGGTGCAGTGGTAGCTAATCACGTTTCATCCTCAAAAGATGGCCGAACCATCTGATTTTCTGTCTTGCTATTTATTAAGCTCGGGAGCTAATTCTGGCAATATGTGGTGACCAGCAATATGTGGTGACCAGCAATATGTGTGACCAGCAATATGTGTGACCAGCGATTAGTAACGCCAATAACGACGGCTTGGAGTTACAACGATGTATTCAAGAAACAATCATAACAGAAGTAAATCAACAAGCTAGTTGTGATTGACTCGATCGTTTCTTCCGTTCAGCAATAAGTCTGCAATACTTTCAATTAAAAGCGTTTCTAGAATAAACAACGACAAATTTATATTTTCTGGATCCAAGAACGCTATTTGCTAATTATTAACGGTCCAACGGAAACAGCTGTGTGCATTCATATTCAGACTGATGCTCCCTCAGTGATAGACTGATGCTCCCTCAGTGATAGACTGATGCTCCCTCAGTGATACTGTGAGGTTGACAGTTTAGAAGTGACATGATATCTCTCATCGCTTCTACATTTATTTTTAGATGCGTTCATCTCTCTGGCGTCGTCAGCAATTCCCCTTTGACCTGGATTTAACGGAAACCCATAGTTTATATTGACCTTTGCTTGCAGTTATTTTTAGACTTGACGTCCCTGCCAGCAAGACAAGACAGACCAAGACTATTATGACATAATTTGTATCATCATTTTCATTCTATATTATATCGAAAAACAAAACCACTAAGAAAAAAAACAATACGAAATCAATGAAGAGACAAAACACCAGAATCGGTGAAAGAAACTGTCAGTGCTTCCAAAACTGTTCCACGAGGTGAGCAAAACCGAATTAGTCAAATAATATAATCTATACAATGAAACCACAGATCTGTGTGGTAAGTTCATGTTTATATAATCTATACAATGAAACCACAGATCTGTGTGATAAGTTCATGTTTATAATGAGCGAGACGCTCTTCTCATGTCACACAACACTAATACACATTTACACACACACAGTATTTTATGTAAAAACTGGCAGATAAATTTCCAGAATAGGTACCCGCGTGACATCTGGGTCAACGAAACCCGTCACGCCAATGACAGAAGTCTGTATCAGTCACGCCAATGACATACGTCTGTATCAGTCACGGCAATAACAGAAGTCTGTAATAGTCACGCCGATGACATAATTCTGTAATAGTCCCGCCAATGACATAAGTCTGTATCAGTCACGCCAATGACAGACGTCTGTATCAGTTACGCCAATGACAGAAGTCTGTATCAGTCACGCCAGTAACAGAAGTCTGTATCAGTCACGCCAGTAACAGAAGTCTGTATCAGTCACGCCAGTTACAGAAGTCTGTATAAGTCACGCCAATGACAGACGGCTGTATCAGTTACGCCAATGACATAAGTCTGTATCAGTCACGCCAGTAACAGAAGTCTGTATCAGTCACGCCAGTAACAGAAGTCTGTATCAGTCACGCCAATGACAGACGTCTGTATCAGTCACGCCAATGACAGAAGTCTGATCACAGTTAGTGAGTCCGCCCATAGAGGAACACTGCCACTGCTGGGAGGCGAGATCACATAAGGCGACAAACAATAAGAGATCAATGATAGAAGCACAGCTCCAACATGTTGAAGAAAGTGTTCCTACACATGTCTGAACGGTCGATGTGTCATAGTTGGCATTTATAGGTGGCGCGAGATAGACTGAGTGAACCCTTTTTTTGTGGGTGGGAGAGGGCGGGGGTTTGTCGCCTAGTTGGCCTAATACCCTAACTCATGTATTTATGTATTTCCAACAACGCGTATCCTTCACTTGGAAGCCCGTGATCAAATCCATGCTGGCTGTTACTACATTGTATTGTCTGGTGTTGTGTAAATATTTTATGTTGTCTGGTGTACATGTTTTCTGGTGTTGTGTATATATTTTATGTTGTCTGGTGTACATGTTTTCTGGTGTTGTGTATATATTTTATGTTGTCTGGTGTACATGTGTTCTGGTGTATACGTTTTCTGGTGTATATGTTGTCTGATGTATATGTCGTCTGGTGTATTGTGTATGTGTTGTATATGCTCGGATAGGTGCTACACGTAAATGGATGATCTGCAGTTGTTGTTATATGCTTCAGATGGAACGAAAAAGCGGATCATCATAACCAGGTAGAGAATTAAGTGAGTGCTGGCATGCAGAATGGGGGGAGCGATTGATCGCAGCGCAACCAGATAAAACACGTGATGATGGTGATCATAGATCATTAGGATAAAAGCAAAGATAGCCCACAACGCGTGCGTCAGTGACAGAAAAAGTTGATTCTACCAAACAACTTTATCAAAGAATTTATGCAGGTTTCATGTGGTGCGGCTCTGCGGCACTGACACTTGGGATTGGTGTGTTGGTTGAGTTATTTCATTGACATTGATACTTCCCTGTTGGTGATTTTGAGTTTTCCAGACGCAGTTTCTTCTCTAGGTAAAAAGGTTATGGAGGTACTATAGAAAACACTGCCGGTATTGATAAAGTGTTAGATACTTCTTTGTAATGCGTTAGAGCTTTTGGAGTGAGGTGAGCAATTCCCTTCCTAGCTTTCTTGCCTTTCAAAAATGTAAGTTGTTGTTGTTGAATGGCCATAATGAGCAGGATTACTCTTTTGTGCGTCCTGAAAATGACGTTTGGTGGTGGGATGTTGTAGCTTTCCGCAGATTCTGAGCGTCCTGATGAAGGTGGATTGTGGTTCTTCAAGCGGTTGTGCTATGCTTGACTTTATTTGCGCGTGGCTCACTACTACTGGGATTATGTCGATCCCCCACCTCATTAGCCAAGCTGCCATGAAAACAGCCAGTTTCCATGGATGACTGCGAGGAAGTCGAGGTGGCGGCCTTGGACCGACCCTACTAAAACTAAAAAATGTCAGTCAGGTATACATAATTACAGAAGCGTAGATTGGAGCGACTAACGAATGGCATTGAATCCTGTTCTGCTGAAGATAGATGTGCCTGACCGAAAAGTGCAAATATCACAGTCAAGCTGTAAACTAGCGACACAATGCATATCGTTCTCCTGACTAAACCCTGCTACTTACAACGTTCTGGGCTTGGTAGCGGGAGATTGAGAACGCACGCAGAACAAGATGAACCCTGTAATTTGGTGGCTAGATGCAACAGCTCTAACCACTCTCCAATTTAGATAATTACGGAAGAAATAGTTATTTTACTCTCTGACTTATTTAATCGCTCCTCTTCTTCCCTGGGGTGTAGAGTCTTCTACCTTACTTAGTTGCTCCTCTTCTACTCTGGGGTGTAGAGTCTTCTACCTTACTTAGTTGCTCCTCTTCTACTCTGGGGTGTAGAAGTTTTCCCAGAAAGAGCGCTAAACCATTCTATCCTGTACTATCATCTAGTCATGGTTCCAGTCGAGTCCTGGGTCCCTTATATGCTGAATTATATTGTCATCCTCGCTGAACCTGGATCGTACTGATGGTATGGGTCGTCCTGTTGGTCTGGGTCGTCCTGATGGTCTAGGTCGTTCTGGTGCCTGGATCGTCTTGGTGGTCTGGATCCTCCTGTTGATCTAGGTCGATCTGGTGGTCTGGATCGTCCTGGTGGTCTGGATCGTCCTGGTGGTCCTGGTTGTCGGGGTCGTCCTGGTGGTCTGGGTCGTCCTGG
Organism: Ariolimax columbianus; assembly: GCA_036924085.1. Taxonomy (NCBI): domain Eukaryota; kingdom Metazoa; phylum Mollusca; class Gastropoda; order Stylommatophora; family Arionidae; genus Ariolimax; species Ariolimax columbianus. Next base: position 41,942,812 of record JAVGWX010000023.1, on the reverse strand, counting down.
TGGTCTGGATCGTCCTGGTGGTCCTGGTGGTCTGGGTCGTTCTGATGGTCTAGGTCGTTCTGGTGGTCTGGATCGTCTTGGTGGTCTGGATCGTCCTGGTGGTCTGGGTCGTCTTGGTGGTCGGGATCGTCCTGATGGTCTGGGTCGTCCTGGTGGTCTGGATCCTCCTGTTGATCTGGGTCGATCTGGTGGTCTGGATCCTCCTGGTGGTCCTGGTGGTCGGAGTCGTTCTGATGGTCTAGGTCGTTCTGGTGCCTGGATCGTCTTAGTGGTCTGGACCCTCTTGTTGATCTGGGTCGATCTGGTAGTCTGTATCCTTGGCTCTTTGTTTCCCATGACTGTTGCGGAAGCCCATCGTCTTTCATTCAGCAGTCATGACTGAACCACCAAACTCGAGTCTGCAAGGGCTGGACTTCGAAATCTTTCTGTTTTTTCTAATGGTGGGCCTTGCTTCTTCTTGTCCATTGGCCCCCCCTTTACTAGATATCTCATTTCAGAGGCTTACAACTGTCTTTTCAGGGAATGTAGACAATGCCCATGATTTACATCCGCAAGTCAAAACTGAGACGCAGGTGAGCAGTATACAACATCTCAGTAGTTCTTACTTTATTCCCTCCCCCCCCCCCCCTTATTTTTATATTCCCCAAGGCGAGTATGCGTTGCACTGTGTTTATATTTTGCGCCTGTTGACCTAATGCAACCGATTTCTGCATGAATTTTATGTAAGGGCCTGCTTCCTCCAGCATTTTTTAAGGGTTTGCTTCCCCGGTGTAATTGCCAGTGTTGTGATTGGGGACGAACCCAGCACCTTCGTGTTGTGAACCACGTCACTTATCCACTAGCCCACGCCGTCCCCTGTTTTCTTACTTAATAACTATATTAAAACTTTAAAACTGAAGGTGTCAGGGAACCTACATGACAGCCAGCAAAATGTTTAACAAACAGTACCTCGCAAGAATACTCAAAGATTCCAGAAGCGACCAAGTTCGCGGCTATGAAAGTCAAGACAGATTACCCTGAGGTGCTGCCTTTGAGTCTCTGAACTGGCTTGCGGGCGGCCCTGAGGGTGGGCAGTTCTAGTTGCCTTTGTCTCTGAACTGGCTTGCGGGCGGCCCTGAGGGTGGGTAGTTCTAGTTGCCTTTGTCTCTGAACTGGCTCGCGGGCGGCCCTGAGGGTGGGTAGTTCTAGTTGCCTTTGTCTCTGAACTGGCTTGCGGGCGGCCCTGAGTGTGGGTATTTCTAGTTGCCTTTGTCTCTGAACTGGCTTGCGGGCGGCCCTGAGTGTGGGTATTTCTAGTTGCCTTTGTCTCTGAACTGGCTCGCCGGCGGCCCTGAGAGTGGGTAGTTCTAGTTGTCTGAGAAACCTGCTCTAGAAGAGCCCAAACACAACGGATCCATGGACCGACACCAAATCAGGTGTCTCGTTCGGACTATCAATTCCACGTCGTCATTATCTAGTGAGGTGACCACTGGCACAGGGGCATTAACAGATGACATAAGAGATAGAAAAGTTAGGTGACCACCGGGTCAGGGGCATCAACATATGAGATAAGAGATAGAAAAGTTAGGTGACCACCGGGTCAGGGGCATCAACATATGAGATAAGAGATAGTTTATCGAGTGAGGTGGCCACTGAGTCAGGGTATCCACATAAGAAATAAGAGATAGAAAAGTGAGGTGACCCCCGGGTCAGGGGCATCAACAAGTGAGATAAGAGATAGTTTATCTAGTGAGGTGACCACCGGGTCAGGGGCATCAACAAGTGAGATAAGAGATAGAAAAGTGAGGTGACCCCCGGGTCAGGGGCATTAACAAGTGCGATAAGAGATCGTTTATCTAGTGAGGTGACCACCGGGTCAGGGGCATCAACAAGTAAGATAAGAGATAGTTTATCTAGTGAGGTGACCACTGGGTCAGGGTATCCACAGATGAGATAAGAGATAGAAAAGTGAGGTGACCCCCGGGTCAGGATATCCACACGTGAGATAGAGATAGAAGAGAATGGGCACTGCCACACTGACACGGGAATAGTTTTCGAATGAAATGAATCTTCGGGACGATGTGCTTTTTAGCGCTGTACAAGAGTACAGACATGGCCGTCTGTTATTTTTTCGGACACAATTGCCCTGCTATAACCAATCAGACTGTGAAAATGGCTTAAAGAGGTGTAGCTTCACAGAATCGAAAACAGAAACATTTCCACCATCATGAGTGTGTGGAGTAACATGGCCAGCCAAAATGGTGCTGACGACAGCCTCATGGCGCACACATACACACCCAGATGAACACGCTCACAAGTCAACGACATGATATGCTATTTGTTCGTGTATTGCTATACTCTGGCGGAGCTGGCATTCAGAAAATCAATATAGAATGTATATTTTATCACGTCAATACTAGACACAGTAAGGCTAACCTGGCTTCCAGGAATTATGTATGAATAAGTTAACAAGTAAGATATCGCTGTGACAGAGAGAGAGAGAGGGGGGGGGGGGGGGGTCGCGAGGGGCAGGAGAAGACCCACATAAAGATGCTCAGAGAGAGAGGGGGACGCGAGAGGCAGGAGGAGACCCACAGAAACAGAGACCCAATGAGAGAGACCCACAGAGAGATACCCACAGAGAGAGAGAGAGACCTAGACCAAGACCATGAATGAAGTGCATGAGAGGTTGGCTGGATCTCGAGTTAGGTTTTAGCATTGCTGTATGTCGATTGAGTGACAGCTTGACAGAGCATAGGAGTTGGTGCAGTGAAAGACAGAATACAGAGAAACGGGTAGAGCGACAGACGGAGACAGGCAGAATACAGAGAAACGGGTAGAGCGAGAGACAGAGACAGACAGAATACAGAGAAACGGGTACAGCGAGAGACAGACAGAATACAGAAAAACGGGTAGAGACAGACAGAATACAAAGAAATGGGTAGAGCGAGAGTGAGAGACAGACACACGCGTAAAGTGAGATGAACAAAGAGACGAGAAACGGTGAGTTGTGAGGAAGAAATAACAAGCAAAAGACGGTTTTGGAGCTTTCTTGTTCGCCGCTTTCTAAAGCCAAACTTTACTGCGTGTTGCACCTATCGAGGCAGTGCATCCAACTTTAGCACCAATTCTTATGAATGATGTTACTTCCCAAAGGGAGGCGATCTTTCATAAATCTGAACACAAGCTCCTTTTGGTTTGTTAGCGGCGTCACTAGCTGGTTGGCCACGCCGTCCCTAGAGAAAGAGAGGGAACGAGAGAGCAGGGGAGGGGAGGGAAGAGAGTGAGAGGAGGGTAGAAAGAGGGGAGGGGAGAGAGTGAGAGAGGGGTAGAGTGTGAGGGAGAGGGTGGAGGGAGAGGAAAGAGGGAGAGGGGAGAGAGTGAAAGAGAGAAGGGGTAGAGGGAGAGTGGTGGGGAAAGAGTGGTGGGGAAAGAGTGAAAGAGAGAGGTGGGTAGAGAGAAAGAGGGAGAGGGGAGACAGAAGGTTGAGATACAGGGGAGGGGAGAGAGTGAGAGAGAGGAGAGGGTGGAAAGAGGGTTAAGAGGGTTGAAAGAGGTGAGAGAGGGTGGAGAGGATTGAGAGATGGGAGAGGGTTGAGAGAGGAGAGTGCAAGAGAGAGATAGGTAGAGAGAGAGGGAGGAGGGTGGAGAGAGTGTTAAGAGAGGAGAGAGGGAGAGAGAGGGAGAGAGAGGGAGGGAGTGGGAGGAGAGAAAGGAAGGGAGAGAGAGAGAGAGAAAAAAATGCAGAGAGATAGAAGAGGGGATGAGATAGAGAAAAAAAGAGACATGCAGTCGATTAATGGGTCGTGGTAAAGATGGCTTCATATTACCTCCGACCGGGAAGCAGAGATGGAGGTGCTTCATTGTAGTAGGTCTCAGCTATTGAGGTGGTTGGCGAGGCTGGCTGGGGGGTGACCAGTTTCCACTTTCATCGCCTTGCCTTCCCTAATAGTCAGGCATGAATCCATTGACAGCAGTATAGACTGAAGTATGTCAAGATCTTGGCCAAGTCTTGATTCTGGCAAAGTCCTGATCTTGGCCAAGTCTTGATCTTGGCCAAGTCTTTATTCTGGACAAGTCCTGATCTTGGCCAAGTCATGATCTTGGCCAAGTCTTGATTCTGGACAAGTCTTGATTCTGGACAAGTCCTGATCTTGGCCAAGTCTTGTTTATGGACAAGTCCTGATCTTGGCCAAGTCTTGATTCTGGACAAGTCCTAATCTTGGCCAAGTCTTGATTCTTGACAAAATTCATATTTTGGCCAAGTCCCGATCTTATCTTCAGAAAAAAAAATGTCGAGTGGCATAAAAAGGAAATATAAGTTTAAGAACACATACAAAGGTCAAGGTAATTTAATAGAAGACACTGCTGTCAGGGATGAAGTGTCCGAGACGTCATTGAGCTAGAAAGCCGCTTTTAATGAGGCCAGTTGCCTTCCTTATTACAATACTTTTGTTCTCCTAACAGTAGGTCAGGTAAGCTTTACAACTAGGTCGACTGGAACGTGTTGATATCGGGGATCGAATGATGTATACCTGCGACGAGAAGCAGTCAATACACAAATATAACACGTAAACAGGAGCTGGAGAAAATGACCAAGCGTACCAATAAAGTGACCTTAATGACACAGAAATATAAAGGAGAGCTAATCGGAAGGAGAAAGAAAGACTTATTTAGGTGGTTTCGTGAGCGGGTGGACGACAGACGATCGACGACTGGCGGATCAGAGAGCCAGCACCGACATATTGGCCACCAGCAGATCTTGTGTCTGAGTCATTCCATACCAGCCCTCGCGCTGGTGCCAGGTCAATGACAAATGGCGAACCTCGCGAGGAAGATGTGTCGTAGAGTATCTACTGAGGCTAAGTGCTATTTCTCGCGCATATTTTTCCCGAACAAATCTCAGCAGAACTCGATTAACGTCCCTAGATACCCGACATAAGTAATCAGGAAGTGTTTCGTGATTATAATAAAAGTGAAACTTGATAGCCAGGATTAAAGGAACGAGAGAAGGTAGAGAGGCAGATAGAACGATGTCAGTCTTACTGTGGTCCAGTAGAGTAAAACAGAAGAATAGGGCCGCAGCTGTTTGATTATACGATAGAGTAAACGGATATCTAAGCCAGGAATAACGTTTAGGAAGAAAGATGAAAGGAAATAACCAATAGTTTAACGACAGTCGTTTTAACTTAACGTCTTTATACTGGTTTAGAAGACTCTGCAGAGTCTGTATACAACCAGTTTCTTTTACATTACCTTGCTCTAAAAGCTATGCGCATTAATTCTATTCTTAAATGCATTAATTGCCCCTGCCTCCACTACTTCCTGTGGCAATGCATTCCAAGCATGCACCAATCTCTGACTAATAAAATATTTCCTAATATCTAATCTGGACCTTTCTTTAGATAATTTGTAGCTATGCCCTCTTGTTCTTGTAGGTGGTTGTATTTGGAAAAAAAACGTATTATAGTATATTTAACTGTACCTTTATCTTATTATCTTATAATCCTGTCAAAATAATATTACTTATAAACCTGTATTACGTCACCTCGAATTCTTCTCTCTTCTAGACAATGTAGGCCGGTTTTCTAGGTCTTTCCTCGTAACTGTAATTATGGAATCCCACTATTAACTTTGTCGCTCTTTTTTGTATCCTTTCCAACATGTTTATATCCCTTCTACAATAAGGACTCCACACCTGTACACAGTACTCCACACCTGTACACAGTACTCCAATCTAGCTCTTAATAATGCTTCATACAGTTTGACTATCACTTCATTGCTCCTATGTTTAATGTTTCTTTTTATCATACCTAACATTGTATTTGCCTTTTTCACTGCTACCTGAACTTGCTCACTCACCTTTCCTGTATGATCTATTATAACCCCTAGGTCCCTTTCTTTATCTATCATTCTAATATTGTTCTCTCCAATTCTGTAATTATGTTCCATATTGGATCAACTTATGTGGATGACTACATTTATCTACATTAAGCTTCATTTGCCATCTCACAGACCAGTCTTGAATTTGATCTAAATCCGACCTCAATGTATCCACTTCTGGTATAGATGACACTACTGCATAGTTTTGTGCATAGGCTTTCCTCAGTACATCCTCATTATTTTTGTATAAAGCTTGATGGCGTTCTAATGTTCAATATATCCACTTCTGCTTTATATGAGACCCTACTGCATAGTTTTGTGTCATCTGCGAATTTTGCATGATCCCATATCAATGTCAAAATCGTTAATATATATCAAGAACAAAATTAGTTCCAAAACCGAGCCCTGTGGCACTCCACTTTTCACATCACACCACTCAGAGTACTACTTATTTATGCCCACCCTGTCTTTTTCCCGTTGACCAATTTTCAATCTATCTGGCAACTTCCCCACCTATTCCATGTGATTTTAAGTTTCTAAACAATCTTTGATGAGGTACTCTATCAAAGGCCTTTGCAAAATCTAGATAAATAACGTCCACTGGCTCCCCTTTATATATCATTTTAGTAACCTCCTCCATGAATTCTAATAGATTTGTTAAGCACGATCTCCCTCTAGTAAACCCATGCTGGCTATTGCTGATTAGATTAAACTTGTCTAAATGTATGACGATGCTTTCTTCGATTATTGACTCTGACAATAATGGCGACGACGGAGATGATGGTGTTCTGTAGAAAGCAGTGATTTAGTCTGCTTGCCATCAGATTCAATATGAACAACCAATAAAACAGAAAACACAGCGAGTCTGCTCACAACCGAACAAATGCCGAACCAAAGACGGAGAATGAAAACATTGAACTTGAAACCAGGTAATGCATGAAGAAATTCTGGAACATCTAATCAAACTACTCGGTTGAAGAACAGGCAATAATCATCACACATTATCACTGTATCCTGGGTGTTTAGTCCGACAGATGTGCCGTAGGTGAGGAAGCCAACAATATCCTGGGTGTTAGTCCGACAGATGTGCCGTAGGTGAGGAAGCCAACAATATGATGGGTGTTAGTCCGACAGATGTGCCGTAGGTGAGGAAGCCAACAATATGATGGGTGTTAATCCGACAGATGTGCCGTAGGTGAGGAAGCCAACAATATGATGTCTGCGTCCGGATCCTTTGCCACGCTGTACCTATGCGGGTCTAAATCTATCATGAGTCCATCTCGCTATTACATAGGTAGGTGACCCCGTGGACGTGTACAGGCATACGACCACCCAGACGTTGTTATCCGTGCCCAACTCTCGTTAGGCATGTCTACTACATCAGCAATAATCATTGCTGCTCAAGAATACAGAACACAACAGGCCTATGCCAGCAGGTTAAATTCCTTGCAGATACAATTTCAGTTCTGAAAGTCCTGATGAATGATAGACTGACAGATCTTTGAATAGCCCTGTGCGAACTGGGGGCAAAAAGAAGGGTAGTGCTAGGCTTAGCGTTACTCCTAGCCCTGAACTAAGCATTTGACCGTCTTTCAATCAGTTCCACGCGCACATCTGGTCCCCTCCTCTTGTTCCCGCATGCCTTCTAAGTTAATTTATATTCTCGTCTGTGTGAAACCTTGCTACTAAAACAAATCTCCTTCTCGTTATGACGTGTGACCAACTGTATGATACTGAGAGAAACTAGAAGAAGAGACCACACATTTGATATGATGGATACACTGCAGAACGACACTAAACAGCATATGGCGATTCAGAGAAACCAAGATTCACACAAAAGTTAGACTATTCAATGCCAGTGTCAAGTCGATGCTGCTGTATGGAGCGGAGACATTGACAACGACCGGGGCCATACAACACAGATTTCAGACCGTCGTTAACAGATGCCTTGGAAATATCAAGGGCAAAAGTGGCAGGACATGATGAGGAATGAAGACATATGGTAAAGACGCCAATAACACCGGAACAACGAATTGAGAGAAGAATATGGAGCTGGATATGATATACGCTGTGGAAGGTACAGTCTAACAGCCAGACAGGCTCTTACGTGGAATCCTCAATGGGAGAGACATAGAGGGGGCGACCCAAAAACACATGTAAGAAGGGGCTTAGATTAAATCATTACATCTGGAGAGATGCAGAAAAAGTAACCCAGGACGATGCATTATAGCGGAATGTGGCCAATGATTGAATGATTGATTGATTGATAAACTGCAAGGTGCAACATAAATCTGATATAGACTGCCACGCTTATGAGGTAATAGATGTGGTTATCTGGTGGATGGACTGTTTGATAACCACACAAACCGGCTGGGGAATGCCACGCTTAAGAGGGAAACAGATACGAATATTTATGAGCGTACTATGAGGAAGGTGAATCGACCTCAGCATGAATCACACATCTGGCAGTATCGAATGATCAATCAATCAATCGACTTACGAGAGTGAGTCACGTGTGTCTCATAGTGCGTGTTTAGACAGCCGACAGTACAAATCATTGATCCCACAGCATCCTGCCTGACACAGTATCACCTATTAGTGGGGCTTAGGTAGTACTGTACCCCAGCAGGATGGGCAAATAGATTTTGGACAACATTGTGTAGATCTGTGTGTCATAATTGGGTAGTTACGCCCAAAATATCTTCGTCGGAAACCAAATTAAACAAAATAGAAAGCGTTAAGAAGACAATCTATTACTAAAGCTTTTCCTCCAACTGATGTGGTGGGGTGTAAGGTAGCTAAAGCAAATGTGTACTTGTCTGTTCTCATTTGGTTTTGTTTTTTGTGAGTGTTTACATGACCAAAAATCGTACCCCTAACACATATGTTTAGTTAACAGAACCAGCTACCACACACATGTGTTTAGTTAACAGGACCAGCTACCACAAACGTGTTTAGTTAACAGAACCAACTACCAGACACACGTGTTTAGTTAACAGAACCAGCTACTACACACGTGTTTAGTTAACAGAACCAGCTACCAGACACATGTGTTTAGTAGGGCGCACACCACGGCAACATAAACATGAGACTTCTGTCTACAAAGACGTGCCATGCCTTCTAAGTTAATTCATAATCTCGTCTGTGTGAAACCTTCCTACTAAAACAAATCTCCTTCTCGTTATGACGTGTGACACATGAGACTTCTGTCTACAAAGACGTGTCATGCCTTTCTGTCACGAACAACTTTTCGCGGCGTGCCCCTCGCCAGAGACACGCCGCACGGCTCATCTCATCCTCCATGACGATCCCCTCCAAAAGTCTACCTTCCTTTCTGTGATCCTACCATGTCCACAGAAGTTCAGTTTGTGCGGGCATGTCCGGACTCATTCTCGTGATATACCCCAGCTATTTCTATTTTCTCTGTCTTATGACATCCATATCTACTTGTTTTGTGACCTGTAGTAGCTTGCTATTTTGTCTGGCTAAAACATTCTGATGCATTCATGGTAGATAATTCTACACCCCATGCTAGAAGACTCTAAACCCCATGCTAGAAGACTCTAAACCCCATGCTAGAATACTCTACACCCCATGCTAGAAGACTCTACACCCCATGCTAGAAGACTCTAAACCCCATGCTAGAATACTCTACACCCCATGCTAGAAGACTCTACACCCCATGCTAGAAGACTCTACACCCCATGCTAGAAGACTCTACACCCCATGCTAGAAGACTCTACACCCCATGCTAGAAGAGAAACGACTAAGAAACCCTAGCATCCACCCTTGTGTTAGTAACATTATTATTTCTACTCTGACTTCTCTTAGGCACAGCGAGTTGTATTGTGTTTTGCTCTTTCTTTACCAGTCCATTGCATCCGACTTTATGAAGAACCTTTTACTGGGTTTGCTTCACATATGGATACGATCTTGCTGTTTCGTGGATCTGAGCACAAGCAAGTCTGGGTTTTGAGCAGTGCCACTACCCGCTCCTCCAGGTCAGGTCAGCCTCCCGTCCCTCTCTGTCCGTGATATCGCGACATGACATCTCCCCAGGCCAAATTAATCATTGAGATTAGTCGTGCACGCTTTACTTGGGTGTGGCTGGAGTGTCCTTCGTGCTGCATCCATGTAGTTTGATTTTTAAAACTCCCCTCCCCCCCCCCCTCCCCACATCGTCACGTAATGTCCACACGTTAAGAAGCAACGTACCATTATCTGGCATCATGCCTGTCCTCGGATGTACCACAGCTCATTGTAATCGACGGCAATAAAGAAGCTTTGTTTGGCTTACCCGTTGGGGAGACATTATTGATGGATGTGGGCGACATTCTAGATTCAATCATTTGACGGTGACACTGCAATCGAGGAAGATGCACAGACAGCAAGAACATCAACCGTGGGTCGACCACCATGGGTCGAGTACCGTGGGTCGACCACCATGGGTCGAGTACCGTGGGTCGACCACCATGGGTCGAGTACCGTGGGTCGACCACCATGGGTCGAGTACCGTGGGTCGACCACCATGGGTCGAGTACCGTGGGTCGACACCATGGGTCGAGTACCGTGGGTCGACCACCATGGGTCGAGTACCGTGGGTCGAGCACCATGGGTCGAGTACCGTGGGTCGACCACCATGGGTCGAGTACCGTGGGTCGACCACCATGGGTCGAGTACCGTGGGTCGACCACCATGGGTCGAGTACCATCGATGCTGGTACACCTTGTATGAGTGATTGTCAGAAACCCCAGTTAAATGTCAACAGAAAAAAGCCTTGAGGCCAGACGAACCTGTACCTTCTCCAGGACTAGTAAGCCACGACAAAGGAAACCACCCACAAACTTACTATTAATAGTCAAATCTGAGTCCAAAAGGCAAACCATGGGCGGCGCCTTCTAATGGTCCACCAGATAGATTTACAAAACGAATAGATAGCTTTGGGCTTTCTTGAGTCAATGCACTTATGTGACTGACAGAAAACTGGGGTACCAGTAAGTCGAGTATGGGGTGGGGTGGGATGGAGTGTGCCCCCGAGACCACGGAGCAGGAGTGAGTACAATCAACGAGCTAATGGAACCATTTAATGTCAGAAATCTCACTACCATCACTGCATGGCATGTCTCACCTCAGGGCCCACTAATTTGTTTTAATTTTGTTTTGTTTTTTAAATTTCAATATCGATAGACAAAAGCCCAACAACCTAGAAACATTATCACGATGTTTCATGCCGTGTGGTGAGACAATACTTCCATGCATAATCATTTGTTCCTGGACCAACCCAAAATTTCATCTGTTCATTGGTTTGATCCTAACCTAGGTCCTTACGTCAGATTAGAGCGAACCACCCTTTGTTTGTTTGGGTTCACATTCTTTTGGCGAAAGGGCATTCCTTTCAAACACAGATAGTCGTATAGACGTCCAGTACAGCAAGGTGACCAAAATGTGACCAAAATATCTAAACTGACAGATTCTGGTTTTCTTCATCAATTCTCGTTGCGCTTCAAGTCTCTCTAAGACTTCCTTAATAAATAAGTCATTTCTGTGTGCCTAAAATAGCCTTTTATGTGTGAATATTCAATAGTGTCTTGTAGTTGTTGTTAAAGAGATGTCTCATATTAAGTTCTTACAGGGATGGCTCATATTAAGTTCTTACAGAGATGTCTCATATTGAGTTCTTACAGGGATGGACCATATTGAGTTCTTACCGGGATGTCTCATATTAAGTTCTTACAGGGATGTCTCATATTAAGTTCTTACAGGGATGTCTCATATTAAGTTCTTACAGGGATGGCTCATATTGAGTTCTTACAGGGATGGCTCATTTTGAGTTGTTACATAAATGGATCATATTAAGTTATTACATGCATGTGTTGCAGTTGAGTTGTTACAGCGATGGTTCATTTTGATTTGTTACATGAATGGCTCCTGACAGAGTCCTCGCGATCTTATAATGTTTCTGACTAATCAATCACCTAAGTGGTACCAAGGAAAGAAGAACAGGAGCACTGTAACCATCTAAGCATGTTGGAAAATGCAAGTAAAGAATGGTGTGCATGGAACTAACAACTCACCCCCTTCAAATGGCCTGAAACAGGCTTCCTGTAAGGAGACCAGCTGTACTGATAGCCCCATGCTTCACAAGAAGAGCGAAGGTGAAAGAAAAAGGACGGATTAGCTAAAGAAGGATATCATTCTAGCCTGTTGCACTCAGGCACTGTCAGCTTGCAGCACGGGTAGACAACTCTCTTGTAACTGATGACAGGCAGGAGTTCTATTTCTAACCTAGACCAATCTCCTGGAGGCCAATCAATTAGCCTTTTATGATGGACTCGCTCAGAAGCCTTCCTGTTCTCTAAGGAACACATATACTGATTAGATGGCCAGATATTACTGATCACTCGAGCTGTATACGGGTTGAAAGGAACAGAACCATTGAACCTTCCAAAACTGCAATAAATGGTGAGTAAAGAGGGTTGTGCTCGTGGATAGCAACTTCAAGATGTATAACCGTTGCTACTGAAACCGCTACAACAATTATTTGGATACAGATTTTCTTAAAAGAAGGCAAAAGACAAATTATCATAAATATCATACATTAAATAGGGGGGGGGGGGACCTGTGGTCTCGAGATAAGGTGGTCACCTCGGGTGCTGGAGGACGCGAGTTCAAATCTCGGTGGAGACCGGCATTTTTTTTCACGTGGATCATCCGGTAAATATTTCCCCTGATCTCTGAGTAGTGAGATCAGGCACCCGAGTTTAGTGGCGCTCACGTTAAAAATCCCTTAGCAGTTGGAAATCGAAAAGTGTAGGCTTAACGACCGCTGCTCGGGCAAAATTCAAGTTAAAAATCTTCTCATATTATTCTAGTTCTCGCCTCACAATATGTCGCAAAAAGAGGGTCTGTGTGGTTATAACATCAGGTCGTGGTTAGCGGAGAGGCATAGATTACAGGCTGCGGGTCTACCTTGCTCTAACGTATGCTTCCATCCCCACCAGTCCCAAAATTAGACGATCACATAATCCAAGAACTACCAACCTGACGGATGGTAACAGATACTGGGATTGACCTGCGCCGTGACGGATGGTAACAGATACTGGGATTGACCTGCGCCGTGACGGATGGTAACATGCTGGGATTGACCTGCACCGTGACGGATGGTAACATGCTGGGATTGACCTGCACCGTGACGGATGGTAACAGATACTGGGATTGACCTGCGCCGTGACGGATGGTAACAGATGCTGGGATTGACCTACACCATGACGGATGGTAACAGATGGCTGGGATTGACCTGCACCCTCACGGATGGTAACAGATACTGGGATTGACCTACACCATGACGGATGGTAACATATGGCTGGGATTGACCTGCACCCTCACGGATGGTAACAGATACTGGGATTGACCTGCGCCGTGACGGATGGTAACAGATGCTGGGATTGACCTACACCATGACGGATGGTAACATGCTGGGATTGACCTGCACCGTGACGGATGGTAACAGATGGCTGGGATTGACCTGCACCGTTACGGATGGTAACAGATGGCTGGGATTGACCTGCACCGTGACGGATGGTAACAGATGGCTTGGATTGACCTGCACCCTCACGGATGGTAACAGATGCTGGGATTGACCTGCACCATGACGGATGGTAACAGATGCTGGGATTGACCTGACAAGTCCCCATCAGATTTTTGCCTGCCAAAAAAATATGAAACAAAGAGGTCACACCTCCCCACGACGTCTAACGACACAAATGACTTGAAGATAGATAGAAACATAAACATGTGGCAACGATCATGAAAACGGTTTTAAATTTTGGTGAGAACATGGAGATGAATTGGGTACACCTTCAGTGTGAAAACACACAGACGTATGTAGACATACATGTACTGTACTGGGAGTCACCAGGAAAGACAGAGAATGGGAATGCCAGGGAACACATGGCTAAGAACGGTGGAGGAAATCAAGATGACTGGCGTATCATGGGTAGTTAAGCTCAAGAGGATGGCTCAAAGATCAGTTGCTACTGGCATCTCATGGGTAGACAAGCTCAACACGATGGCTCACAGGTCAGTTGCTGGAAGGTGAGTGGTTAAAAGATAAATTGCTACAAAATGACATGTTAAATAGTAAATTGCTGGCAAATGGCCGGTTAGAAGATCGATTTATGGAAATTAACTAGTTAAAACTGCTGCAAGGTGATAAGATTAACAGCTGGAAAGTGACAGTTGAAAGATCAATTGGTAGAAAGTGACAGTTGGAAGATCAATTGGTAGAAAGTGACAGTTGGAAGATCAATTGGTAGAAAGTGACAGTTGGAAGATCAATTGGTAGAAAGTGACAGTTGGAAGATCAATTGGTAGAAAGTGACAGTTGGAAGATCAATTGCTGGAAGGTGACAGGTGGAAGATCAATTGCTGGAAGGTGACAGGTGGAAGATCAATTGGTAGAAAGTGACAGTTGGAAGATCAATTGCTGGAAGGTGACAGTTGGAAGATCAATTGGTAGAAAGTGACAGGTGGAAGATCAATTGGTAGAAAGTGACAATAACTCGATGATGACAGCTTGAAGATCAATTGCTGAAAAGATACAACTGAAAATTCAATCGATGAAAAATGACATCTGAAAGATCAATTGATGGAAAGTGGCAATTAAAAACCCATCACTCAAAAGTGACAATTAAAAGATCAATCACTTAACAGTGACAACTAAAAGATAAATCGCTGACAAGTGACAAGTTAAAAGATTAATCACTGAAAAGTGACAATCTATAGATCAATAGCTGGAAAGTGGCAGTTGAAATATCAATGTTGCCATGAAACACCTGAAGGAACACCTGTAGAGGTATCTTTCATTTCTCTAATATCCATCGAGAGTGTCCAAGCAGAGGAGTGGTGGAGCGCTTGCTCCTCCCAGCAAAGATATTGTGTTCAACCCCAGTTTATCTGCATGCTCTATTCGACCCGTATAAATTGGTTCCTAGCTTTATGTTATGCAAGGAAAGGCGGCAAGGAAGGGAGCTGGGCACCCCTCCTCATAAAATGATGACACCTGGTTTCAGTATATCTCTAACACTTCATCCCATAGTGCTGTGGATGTTGTATGGCTGCTAATATTTACATGTTTCTAATTTTGGTCCACTACTTCTCCGAAAAGCAAACGATAATTAATACACGGCCAAATTGTGTGCTTTGTGTTCCTTCGCGTACAACCATCTTATTTTAATGCATGCCCAATTAGAACTTGACAAAAACTGACCACGCAATTTCTAGCAGATGCTCGCCTGTCTCCCCTCGCCCATTGGCGCGAGACATGCCAGGCGGTGCCAGCCTTGCCTAGATGCTCGTTCAGGCTGGAGCCAACTTACGGAAAATCAATACTTCAGCAGCTGGCATGACTCATACCCTATTGAACAATCTATGCCGACCTGGTAATCACTTGACCTACCACAACACCAAAACGGGAAGGTTTAATGGCCCAACAAGTGGCAACAATGATATTGGTTATGTTAACTGGCTTTATCTTATCCTCAACTTACACAACAGCCAGCAAAGGCAGCTGTGATGTGGTTTCTTTACTGGTATCAAATCTGATAACTGTCATATCCTGAGTCTAGATCCTGATACAGTCACTAGAACTGCCAGCCTCCAGATGAAAAGTCAAAGAGAGGCCGTTCTAAAACAACTTGGCGAAAAACTGTAGAAGCCAAAAGGAAAATGAAGAAGTAGAATACAAAAGTTGGCTGCAGATTGGGTGAGTGACAGACACTTACTTTATGAAATTAATGGCATACAAAGATACAAGAGTATTTTACAATGACGTTTTTGAAAGTAATAATTTTACATTCTCAAATATTATACAAGAATATACCCTATTCTCAGCCATACATGTCGCAAAATGTGACTTATACATGTTTGTGCATGTGGCTGGCATCTTCGTCATGTCAAATAGATTGCTACAAAAATCACTTCTACAGCAATAAACAAAGTGTTTTGGCACATAATGACACTTGAAAGACGCTTGAGTCATAAATAATGATACTTGAGTCATGCCCAACAGAATAGCACTTGAAGGAGGCTTGAGTCATACATAATGATACTTGAGCCATACATAATGACACTTGAGTCATACATAATGATACTTGAGTCATACAAAATGATACTTGAGTCATGCCCAACAGAATAGCACTTGAAGGATGCTTGAGTCATACATAATGATACTTGAGTCATGCCCAACAGAATAGCACTTGAAGGATGCTTGAGTCATACATAATGATACTTGAGTCATGCCCAACAGAATAGAACTTGAAGGACGCTTGAGTCATACATAATGATATTTGAGACATGCCCAACAGAATAGCACTTAAATGACGCTTGAGTCATACATAATGATACTTGAGTCATGCCCAACAGAAAAGCACTTGAAGGACGCTTGAGTCATACATAATGATACTTGAGCTATACATAATGACACTTGAGCCATACATAATGATACTTGAATCATACATAATGATACTTGAGTCATACAAAATGATACTTGAGTCATGCCCAACAGAATAGCACTTGAAAGACGCTTGAGTCATACATAATGATACTTGAGTCATGCCCAACAGAATGGCACTTGAAGGACGCTCGAGTCATACATAAAGATACTTGAGTCATGCCCAACAGAATAGCACTTGAAGGACGCTAGAGTCATACATAATGATACTTGAGTCATGCCCAACAGAATAGCACTTGAAGGACGCTAGAGTCATACATAATGATACTTGAGTCATGCCCAACAGAATAGCACTTGAAGGACGCTTGAGTCATACATAATGATACTTGAGTCATGCCCAACAGAATAGCACTTGAAGGACGCTTGAGTCATACATAATGATACTTGAGTCATGCCCAACAGAATAGCACTTGAAGGACGCTAGAGTCATACATAATGATACTTGAGTCATGCCCAACAGAATAGCACTTGAAGGACGCTTGAGTCATACATAATGATACTTGAGTCATGCCCAACAGAATAGCACTTGAAGGACGATTGAGTCATACATAATTATACTTGAGTCATGCCCAACAGAATAGCAGTTGAAGGACGCTTGAGTCATACATAATGATACTTGAGTCATGTCCAACAGAATAGCACTTGAAGGACGCTTGAGTCATATATAATGATACTTGAGTCACGCACAACAGAATAGCACTTGAAGGACGCTTGAGTCATACATAATGATACTTGAGTCATGCCCAACAGAATAGCACTTGAAGGACACTTGAGTCATACATAATGATACTTGAGTCATGCCCAACAGAATAGCACTTGAAGGACGCTTGAGTCATACATAATGATACTTGAGTCATGCCCAACAGAATAGCACTTGAAGGACGCTTGAGTCATACATAATGATACTTGAGTCATGCCCAACAGAATAGCACTTGAAGGACGCTCGAGTCATACATAATGATACTTGAGTCATGCCCAACAGAATGACACTTGAGAGTCCTAACCAAGTGCTCATCCGCCAACCCCAATTTAGAGTACCCGGAAGCTAATGAGGCCGAAATAGTCAGTGGATCAACTAACAGACTACCACCTATGGCAGATCTCCAGCAGCTTCCTATCATCATAATGTGAGAGGAAGAAAATATGCTCATTTGTTCTTGTGATGTTGAATTTACACCATAAAAACAAAAATATGCACGTTAACTCTAAGCTTTATCAGCCGTAGAAGAGGTTCTACTAATAACATCATTGATAGACCAGCAGCCCGCTTTGGCGGGGGTAAGCTTTACAGATTTTTTAAGACACAGTTCTTCATACTGCTGTTGCACTTCTGAGCTGCAGTTCCTATTTTCGAATGTTTCCATCAATAGAGTAGGCGTGCCCCCACAAGGAATCCTTCAACCAGCAGTAACAATGTTTCCATCAATAGAGTAGGCGTACCCCCACAAGGAATCCTTCAACCAGCAGTAACAATGTTTCCATCAATAGAGTAGGCGTGTCCACACAAGGAATCCTTCAACCAGCAGTAACAATGTTTCCATCAATAGAGTAGGCGTGCCCCCACAAGGAATCCTTCAACCAGCAGTAACAATGTTTCCATCAATAGAGTAGGCGTGTCCACACAAGGAATCCTTCAACCAGCAGTAACAATGTTTCCATCAATAGAGTAGGCGTGTCCACACAAGGAATCCTTCAACCAGCAGTAACAATGTTTCCATCAATAGAGTAGGCGTGTCCACACAAGGAATCCTTCAACCAGCAGTAACAATGTTTCCATCAATAGAGTAGGCGTGTCCACACAAGGAATCCTTCAACCAGCAGTAACAATGTTTCCATCAATAGAGTAGGCGTGTCCACACAAGGAATCCTTCAACCAGCAGTAACAATGTTTCCATCAATAGAGTAGGCGTGTCCACACAAGGAATCCTTCAACCAGTAGTAACAATGTTTCCATCAATAGAGTAGGCGTGTCCACACAAGGAATCCTTCAACCAACGGTAACAATGTTTCCATCAATAGAGTAGGCGTGTCCACACAAGGAATCCTTCAACCAACGGTAACAATGTTTCCATCAATAGAGTAGGCGTGTCCACACAAGGAATCCTTCAACCAACGGTAACAATGTTTCCATCAATAGAGTAGGCGTGTCCACACAAGGAATCCTTCAACCAACGGTAACAATGTTTCCATCAATAGAGTAGGCGTGTCCACACAAGAAATCCTTCAACCAACGGTAACAATGTTTCCATCAATAGAATAGGCGTGTTCACACAAGGAATCCTTCAACCAGCAGTAACAATGTTTCCATCAATAGAGTAGGCGTGTCCACACAAGGAATCCTTCAACCAGCAGTAACAATGTTTCCATCAATAGAGTAGGCGTGTCCACACAAGGAATATTTCAACCAGCAGTAACAATGTTTCCATCAATAGAGTAGGCGTGTCCACACAAGGAATCCTTCAACCAGCAGTAACAATGTTTCCATCAATAGAGTAGGCGTGTCCACACAAGGAATCCTTCAACCAGCAGTAACAATGTTTCCATCAATAGAGTTGGCGTGCCCCCACAAGGAATCCTTCTAACCAACGGTAACAATGTTTCCATCAATAGAGTAGGCGTGCCCACACAAGAAATCCTTCAACCAGCAGTAACAATGTTTCCATCAATAGAGTAGGCGTGTCCACACAAGAAATCCTTCAACCAGCAGTAACAATGTTTCCATCAATAGAGTAGGCGTGTCCACACGAAGAATCCTTCAACCAGCAGTAACAATGTTTCCATCAATAGAGTAGGCGTGTCCACACAAGAAATCCTTCAACCAGCAGTAACAATGTTTCCATGGATAGAGTAGGCGTGTCCACACAAGGAATCCTTCAACAAGCAATGACAATGTTTCCATCAATAGAGTAGGCGTGTCTACACGAGGAATCCTTCAACCAGCGGTATCAAAAAGAGACTTTTACTAGCCTGTAAGTGCATGGTTGAAACTCTTAAGATAATGACTAGGGCTGGGACTCTGCCATCCAAGTATAATGTCATGGGTTATTCCCTCATGGGAGGGACTGAATGGAAGTCATATGATAAATTGATGTGTTCTTTAATTACAGCTGGAGACATATCGCTTTTCTGTGATCAATCTGTTCTTGAGTCAGACAGAATTTGCTTCCTATTACTTTTCCTAAACTATTTCGATGAACAATTATTTGGTAAATGTCAGGCTCAGAAATACAGTTAAATGACAGGCAGATGGCATATAGTTAGCACAAGAAACATGGCAGGAAATTGTGAAATAAACAGATGACAAGTATAGATCACATAAATACAATAAGGATGAGGA
Organism: Ariolimax columbianus; assembly: GCA_036924085.1. Classification (NCBI taxonomy): domain Eukaryota; kingdom Metazoa; phylum Mollusca; class Gastropoda; order Stylommatophora; family Arionidae; genus Ariolimax; species Ariolimax columbianus. Next base: position 41,923,103 of record JAVGWX010000023.1, on the reverse strand, counting down.
GACAGAGTAGGAGAGAGAGAGAGAGAAAGGGGTAGAGAGAGAGAGAGGAGGAGAGAGTGAGAAAGGAGGGGAGAGTGAGAGAGGAGGGGAGAGTGAGAGGGGAGAGAGCAAGGGGGTGAGAGAGCGTGGGGAAGAGGGCTCATCTCATCCTCCATGACGACCCCCTCCAAAAGTCTACCTTCCTTTCTGTGATCCTATCATGTCCACAGAAGTTCAGTTTGTGCGGGCATGTCCGGACTCATTCTCGTGATATACCCCAGCTATTTCTATTTTCTCTGTCTTATGACATCCATATCTACTTGTTTTGTGACCTGTAGTAGCTTGCTATTTTGTCTGGCTAAAACATTCTGATATACTGCGAAGGCATATGTGTGAAATGTATTTAATCTCATGGTTTCCCTTCTTGTCATCTTCCAGCATTCCGAACCATACAGAAGTAATGGTAAAACACTACTATTATATACCATATGTCTAATATTTCTACTGTATATGCTGAGAGCGAGGGGTGAGAGGGGATGGGAGAGCGAGATGGGATAGAGCAAGGGGGAAGAGAGAGCATGGGGTAGACGGGGAGGGGGAGAGCGAGGGGAGAGGGAGAGCGAGGGGAGAGGGGATGGGGAGAGAGAGGGGAGGGGAGAGCGAGATGGGAGAGAGAGCGTGGGGAAGAGGGGGGGGGGGAGCGTGAGGGAGAGGTAGAGCGAGGGGGAGAGAGGGGATGGGAAGACGAGATGGGAGAAAGCAAGGGGGAAGAGAGAGCGAGGGGGAAAAGGGGGAGGGGAGAGCGAGAGGAGAGGAAGAGCGAGGGGAGAGGAGTTCGAGGGGAGGGCGAGGGCGGGAGCGAGAGGGGAGGGGGAGTGCAAGGTGGGAGGGGAGAGCGAGAGGGAAAGAGGGCTAGGGGGAAAGAGGGCGAGTCGGAGCGGAGGGCGAGCGGAGGGCGATGGGGAGCGGAGGGCGAGGGGGAGCGGAGGGCGAGGGGGAGCGGAGAGCGAGATGATAAAAGTAATTAAGTAGTAAGACAATGCCACATCCGCAGGATAGGTCTATAAATGGACTCATCTAGTGGCATTCATCACTGGAGATTGGAAACGTGACCGCAACAAAACAAGGTCTATAAATAGACTTGGGATCGCATTCATCCCCGAAGATAAAACGTCACCCACAACAAGAATAGACAAGTTTGAATTATTTCTACAACTTCAATAAAAACATGTTGCTGGAAAAAAATACTGGAATAAAGAAGAGGGTGTCACAAAGGCTATACTAGGGGATGGACATTTCTGTATGGAACAGAAAGCTAGAGTCTTGAGAAGAAATAACGAATAGAAAATTCGATCATTGATATTCTGGCTATATGAACTAATGCCGTGATAGTGACTTTTCTAGGACTGAATACGCTCCAACTCACGAGAACCTGCACGCGACGCCAAACACAGGTAAATATGAAGTATCTTTCTGTGTCAAAATGGAATGATCGAGAAACAATGTTCTAAATATGATATGGTAGGATCAGAGCGGATAACGCTTCACTATCATCAGAACAAGTAGATGAATGCCCATCATATGATGGATAGAAATAAACACGACAGAAGCAGTCGGAATAATCAAGCTGAAATCAGGTGAGCTCAGGGGCAGTCCAAGCTGGTGGAAAGACATTACGGCGCTCGATCCCCGCCCTCTAGCACACGGGGACAAAGAGACAATTCAATGGCAGAATAATTTGAATCAAATGATATACCTCCATCTTGGTGGATCATGGATATAGCACTGGATCTGCACATATTCAAGTTGCTGTGGACTTTATTCCCAGCCATGTCAAACTGTCTAGATCCCAACTGTCTAGTTCTCTTCGTGTCTCTTCTCCCGGAAATGTTGCCTGCTGAACTTCATGCTTTAACCGCCCCAAGGGAAACATCGGGAGAATTGTCAAGAGACATTGTATGATGAGAAGATTCTCTTGTTGGCTCCCAGTTCAGTATAAGATGCCTGCTACAGCTCGTCCCATTACAAGAAATTCGTACCCGAGCATTTTCGGTGCTGGTTTACTAGCAATGTTTTTGCATGGTGAGGTTGCTAGCCTCATGCAGAACAAACTTTAGTCACGTTTTACGACATGCTTGGAAGGTTAGTGGTTCTAATCTTTGAGTCCAGGTACCACAAGCGTCCAAGAGGACCAGCTCAGGTACCATGAGTGTCTTAGAGGGCAAGCTCATGTACCACGAGTGTCCTAGAGGGCAAGCTCAGGTACCACGAGTGTCCTAGAGGGCAAGCTCAGGTACCACGAGTGTCCTAGAGGGCAAGCTCAGGTACAACATGTGTCCTAGAGGGCCAGCTTAGGTACCACGAGTGTCCTAGAGGGCAAGCTCAGGTACCACGAGTGTCCTAGAGGGCCAGCTCAGGTACCACGACTGTCCTAGAGGACAAGCTCATGTACCATGAGTGTCCTAGAGGGCCAGCTCAGGTACCACGAGTGTCCTAGAGGACCAGCTCAGGTACCACGAGTGTCCTAGAGGACCAGCTCAGGTACCACGAGTGTCCTAGAGGGCAAGCTCAGGTACCACGAGTGTCCTAGAGGGCCAGCTCAGGTACCACGACTGTCCTAGAGGACAAGCTCATGTACCATGAGTGTCCTAGAGGGCCAGCTCAGGTACCACGAGTGTCCTAGAGGACCAGCTCAGGTACCACGAGTGTCCTAGAGGACCAGCTCAGGTACCACGAGTGTCCTAGAGGACCAGCTCAGGTACCACGAGTGTCCTAGAGGGCAAGCTCAGGTACCACGAGTGTCCTGAGGGCAAACTCTGGTACCATGAGTGTCCTAGAGGGCAAGCTCAGGTACAACATGTGTCCTAGAGGGCCAGCTTAGGTACCACGAGTGTCCTAGAGGGCAAGCTCAGGTACCACGAGTGTCCTAGAGGGCCAGATCAGGTACCACGACTGTCCTAGAGGACAAGCTCAGGTACCACGAGTGTCCTAGAGGGCCAGCTCAGGTACCACAAGTGTCCTAGAGGACCAGCTCAGGTACCACGAGTGTCCTAGAGGGCAAGCTCAGGTACAACAAGTGTCCTAGAAGGCAAGCTCAGGTACCACAAGTGTCCTAGAAGGCAAATGACAAGCTCTAATCCTAATGACAGCATCAATCAAATGACAAACCCAAACCCTAATGACAGCATCAAATGACAAGCTCTAACCCTAATGTCAGCATCAATCAAATGACAAACCCAAACCCTAATGACAGCATCAAATGACAAGACCAAACCCTAATTACAGCACCAAATGACAAGCCCAAACTCTAATGACAGCACCAAATGACAAGCCCAAACCCTAATGACAGCACCAATCAAATGACAAGCCCAAACCCTAATGACAGCACCAAATGACAAGCTCTAACCCTAATGACAGCACCAATCAAATGACAAGCCCAAACTCTAATGACAGCACCAAATGACAAGCTCTAATCCTAATGACAGCACCAATCAAATGACAAGCCCAAACCCTAATGACAGCACCAAATGACAAGCTCTAACCCTAATGACAGCACCAATCAAATGACAAGCCCAAACTCTAATGACAGCACCAATCAAATGACAAGCCCAAACTCTAATGACAGCACCAATCAAATGACAAGCCCAAACTCTAATTACAGCACCAATCAAATGACAAGCCCAAACTCTAATGACAGCACCAATCAAATGACAAGCCCAAACTCTAATGACAGCACCAATCAAATGACAAGCCCAAACTCTAATGACAGCACCAAATGACAACCCCAAACTCTAATGACAGCACCAATCAAATGACAAGGAGGTATCAAGTCACCATTTTCCACCTGTTACAAATTTTACAATGGTATGAACAGAATCCAACCACAACACTCCACAGTACCAGATGTGAACACACCTTTACAAAACCGTTCATCATCATCATCTTGTTCAGTGTCCACAAGGGACGATGTTAACAAAAATGCTTTTTCCGTTGAGAACAGATAAATGGAACACTTGTACGGGAGGAAAACCAAACAGGTAAATATTATTATATGACATTAGGCGGAAGGACGAGAGCATTAACGCTGCTGAATCCATAATATTAACGCATGTAACATAACAAGAATTGTGACCTACTTCTGTACCCTTGTCATATGCCCATTACTGTTGTGATGTATCCCTGGGACCCCTAATACTTTTCTTTCAAACTACATCTAGATTGCTTCCAGTGATTTTGCTGCATTTGTTGTTCGCAGCGGTAGCACCAATTGAATGAAAGCATGCTACACTAAAAGATAAAGGTGGTCATGTAGCAGACACTGCTGTCAGGGATGGGGTGTTGGAGACCTCATTGTACTAAGCCACAGCCGTTTATGAGATGGGATTGTCAGTTTCCTGTGCTTCATCGTCTTTCCTTCCCTGACAGTAAGTCAGGCATCCAATTGGGCTGTCTGGTATTTCCCCGGATCTCTAGTTAGTAAAAATCGGACGCTCGTGTTCAGTATCGGCAGCTGCAAATTGAAAAGAGTCGCTTAAAGGCCGCTGCCCGGTAACAATTCAAGAATCATGTTAAAAATCTAGCCAATCTTTTTCGGGATCCTCGCCGGTGCTACGAGGTTCGTGCATTGTGATGAGATTCTCCACAATTATGGGGAAGAACAGAGCACTTATGTGACAGCATAACCACGTTGTGCAACGACGTTGATTCTTTAACTAAACTAAACAGGTATCCATTGACAGATGGATGAACTGGTGCATTTCAATAAAGGGGATTGAACCAGGTACTGTTGCTGTAACATGCGAAGCTAGCGCTCAACCACTCCGCTAATCAGATTATTATAACTACTCCACGCTACCTGAAACGTCGTATTCGGGCAAATCTCCAGAGAATAATGTCTGGACAATTATAACGGCCAAATTGGAGCCAACCCAAACAGAGCAGAAACATAGAGAGAGAGACAGTTGATGGTCTAAGGGGTGTGGGACCAACACTAGGACTGTCAGGATGTGCGTGAGGGCGTGTGAGAGCGAGCCAGATACGTGAGGGTAAGAGACAGTTAATGGTCTAAGGGGTGTGGGACCAACACTAGGACTGTCAGGATGTGCGTGAGGGCGTGTCAGATACGTGAGGGTAAGAGACGGTTGATGGTCTAGGGGGTGTGGGACCAACACTAGGACTGTCAGGATGTGCGTGAGGGCGTGTCAGATACGTGAGGGTAAGAGACGGTTGATGGTCTAGGGGGTGTGGGACCAACACTAGGATTGTCAGGATGTGCGTGAGGGCGTGTGAGAGCGAGCCAGATACGTGAGGGTAAGAGACGGTTGATGGTCTAAGGGGTGTGGGACCAACATTAGGACTGTCAGGATGTGCGTGAGGGCGTGTGAGAGCGAGCCAGATACGTGAGGGTAAGAGACGGTTGATGGTCTAAGGGGTGTGGGACCAACACTAGGACTGTCAGGATGTGTGTGCGAGGGCGCGCTAGATACGTGAAGGTAAGGACAGTTCTTGCTGATTCATAAGACAGGCCATTATAAGTACTGGTACTGTGCCCCGACTGCAGGGAGTAAGGAAGCTGACCACACCAGCTCATAAACAAGCTATTGGGTGATACAATGAAGTCGCTAACACTTCATCCCTGACAACAGTGTCAGCTGTGGGACTACCTTGACTATTATTCATAAACGTAGGACACTGTTTCTTGAGCGTTCTTTCCAACCCAGAAGGCAGTCATATCGATCAAAACACTGTCAGCTTCCTGTGGAGCAAGGGTCGTCAACGTCATAATCATCATCCTTTTCTTCTGCTTTTATCCTCTCACTCCCGCTACCAAGCCCTGAACGTTCTCTCACTCCCGCTACCAAGCCCTGAACGTTCTCTCACTCCCGCTACCAAGCCCTGAACGTTCTCTCACTCCCGCTACCAAGCCCTGAACGTTCTCTCACTCCCGCTACCAAGCCCTGAACGTTCTCTCACTCCCGCTACCAAGCCCTGAACGTTCTCTCACTCCCGCTACCAAGCCCTGAACGTTCTCTCACTCCCGCTACCAAGCCCTGAACGTTCTCTCACTCCCGCTACCAAGCCTGAAAAGTGCTTTGCAAGAAGCAGGACGTAGTTCGGAAAACCGGATGCGTTGTATCGTGGTTCACAGCATGACTGCGATATTTGCACCTTTCGGTCTGATATATCCGACATCAGCATGCCATTTTTGGGTACCGGGTTAGCCTTCCCTCTTCGGTCCCTTCTCCTTAGCCAGTCTGGGTACCAGGTTAGCCTTCCCTCTTCGGTCCCTTCTCCTCAGCCAGTCTACCCTGTTGCAGTGTTGCTTAGTCCTCATACCTGTCCCTGGGGACGGCGTGGCCTAGTGGTTCGGTGGCACGGCTCACAATCAGAAGGTGCTGGGTTCGATCCCCATCACAGCACTGGCCATTACCCCGGGGAACCAAACCCTTAGAAAATGCAGGAGGAAGCAGACCCTTACATAAAATGCTTGCTGAAGTCGGATGCATTGGGCCGACAGGCGCAAAATAAAAACCACAGTGCAACGCACACCGCCTTCGGGATAGAGAAATAAGGCGAACGGATAAGAAAAAAAACCCTGTCCCACGCAGAAAGCACGCGGGACCAATCGGGACGGGACAGTTGTCGTAGGCAGACTAACAGGTTTGATCTTAGTCCTCATACCTTTCCCACACAGAAAGCACGCGGGACCAAGTCACCTACAACTGTTGCTAGGCTACCTTAGGCCATGGCAGGACAAATCTTGGGCACCAGGTCGCCTACAACTGTTGCTAGGCTACCTTAGGCCAGGGCAGGACAAATCTTGGGCAATAGGTCGCCTACAACTGTCGCTAGGCTACCTTAGACCAGGACAGGACAAATCTTGGGCACCAGGTCGCCTACAACTGTTGCTAGGCTACCTTAGACCAGGACAGGACAAATCTTGGGCAATAGATCGCCTACAACTGTCGCTAGGCTACCTTAGACCAGGACAGGAAAAATCTTGGGCACCAGATCGCCTACAACTGTTGTTAGGCTACCTTAGACCAGGACAGGACAAATCTTGGGCACCAGATCGCCGACAACTGTCGCTAGGCTACCTTAGACCAGGACAGGACAAATCTTGGGCACCATGTCGCCTACAACTGTTGCTAGGCTACCTTAGACCAGGACAGGACAGGACAAATCTTGGGCACCAGGTCGCCTACAACTGTCGCTAGGCTACCTTAGACCAGGACAGGACAAATCTTGGGCAATAGGTCGCCTACAACTGCCGCTAGGCTACCTTAGACCAGGACAGGACAAATCTTGGACAATAGGTCGCCTACAACTGTCGCTAGGCTACCTTAGACCAGGACAGGACAAATCTTTGGCATCAGATCGCCTACAACTGTTGCTAGGCTACCTTAGACCAGGACAGGACAAATCTTGGGCACCAGGTCGCCGACAACTGTTGCTAGGCTACCTTAGACCAGGACAGGACAAATCTTGGGCACCAGGTCGCCTACAACTGTCGCTAGGCTACCTTAGACGAGGACAGGACAAATCTTGGGCAATAGGTCGCCTACAACTGTCGCTAGGCTACATTAGACCAGGACAGGACAAATCTTGGGCAAAAAGTCGCCTACAACTGTCGCTAGGCTACCTTAGACCAGGACAGGACAAATCTTGGGCATCAGGTCGCCTACAACTGTCGCTAGGCTACCTTAGACCAGGACAGGACAAATCTTGGGCAATAGGTCGCCTACAACTGTCGCTAGGCTACCTTAGACCAGGACAGGACAAATCTTGGGCAATACGTCGCCTACAACTGTCGCTAGGCTACCTTAGACGAGGACAGGACAAATCTTGGGCAATAGGTCGCCTACAACTGTCGCTAGGCTACATTAGACCAGGACAGGACAAATCTTGGGCAAAAAGTCGCCTACAACTGTCGCTAGGCTACCTTAGACCAGGACAGGACAAATCTTGGGCATCAGGTCGCCTACAACTGTCGCTAGGCTACCTTAGACCAGGACAGGACAAATCTTGGGCAATAGGTCGCCTACAACTGTCGCTAGGCTACCTTAGACCAGGACAGGACAAATCTTGGGCAATACGTCGCCTACAACTGTCGCTAGGCTACCTTAGACCAGGACAGGACAAATCTTGGGCAATAGGTCGCCTACAACTGTTGCTAGGCTACCTTAGACCAGGACAGGACAAATCTTGGGCAATAGATCGCCTACAACTGTCGCTAGGCTACCTTAGACCAGGACAGGAAAAATCTTGGGCACCAGATCGCCTACAACTGTTGTTAGGCTACCTTAGACCAGGACAGGACAAATCTTGGGCAATAGATCGCCTACAACTGTCGCTAGGCTACCTTAGACCAGGACAGGAAAAATCTTGGGCACCAGATCGCCTACAACTGTTGTTAGGCTACCTTAGACCAGGACAGGACAAATCTTGGGCACCAGATCGCCGACAACTGTCGCTAGGCTACCTTAGACCAGGACAGGACAAATCTTGGGCACCATGTCGTCTACAACTGTTGCTAGGCTACCTTAGACCAGGACAGGACAGGACAAATCTTGGGCACCAGGTCGCCTACAACTGTCGCTAGGCTACCTTAGACCAGGACAGGACAAATCTTGGGCAATAGGTCGCCTACAACTGCCGCTAGGCTACCTTAGACCAGGACAGGACAAATCTTGGGCAATAGGTCGCCTACAACTGTCGCTAGGCTACCTTAGACCAGCACAGGACAAATCTTTGGCATCAGATCGCCTACAACTGTTGCTAGGCTACCTTAGACCAGGACAGGACAAATCTTGGGCACCAGGTCGCCGACAACTGTTGCTAGGCTACCTTAGACCAGGACAGGACAAATCTTGGGCACCAGGTCGCCTACAACTGTCGTTAGGCTACCTTAGACGAGGACAGGACAAATCTTGGGCAATAGGTCGCCTACAACTGTCGCTAGGCTACATTAGACCAGGACAGGACAAATCTTGGGCAATACGTCGCCTACAACTGTCGCTAGGCTACCTTAGACCAGGACAGGACAAATCTTGGGCAATAGGTCGCCTACAACTGTCGCTAGGCTACCTTAGAACAGGACAGGACAAATCTTGGGCATCAGATCGCCTACAACTGTTGCTAGGCTACCTTAGACCAGGACAGGACAAATCTTGGGCACCAGGTCGCCTACAAATGTTGCTAGGCTACCTTAGACCAGGACAGGACAAATCTTGGGCACCAGGTCGCCTACAACTGTTGCTAGGCTACCTTAGACCAGGACAGGACAAATCTTGGGCACCAGGTCGGCTACAACTGTTGCTAGGCTACCATAGACCAGGACAGGACAAATCTTGGGCACCAGGTCGCCTACAACTGTCGCTAGGCTACCTTAGACGAGGACAGGACAAATCTTGGGCAATAGGTCGCATACAACTGTCGCTAGGCTACCTTAGACCAGGACAGGACAAATCTTGGGCAATAGGTCGCCTACAACTGTCGGTAGGCTACCTTAGACCAGGACAGGACAAATCTTGGGCAATAGGTCGCCTACAACTGTCGCTAGGCTACCTTAGACCAGCACAGGACAAATCTTGGGCACCAGGTCGCCTACAACTGTTGCTAGGCTACCTTAGACCAGGACAGGACAAATCTTGGGCACCAGGTCGCCTACAACTGTCGCTAGGCTACCTTAGACGAGGACAGGACAAATCTTGGGCAATAGGTCGCCTACAACTGTCGCTAGGCTACATTAGACCAGGACAGGACAAATCTTGGGCAAAAAGTCGCCTACAACTGTCGCTAGGCTACCTTAGACCAGGACAGGACAAATCTTGGGCACCAGGTCGCCTACAACTGTCGCTAGGCTACCTTAGACCAGGACAGGACAAATCTTGGGCAATAGGTCGTCTACAACTGTCGCTAGGCTACCTTAGACCAGGACAGGACAAATCTTGGGCAATAGGTCGCCTACAACTGTCGCTAGGCTACCTTAGACCAGGACAGGACAAATCTTGGGCATCAGATTGCCTACAACTTTCGCTAGGCTACCTTAGACCAGGATAGGACAAATCTTGGGCACCAGGTCGCCGACAACTGTTGCTAGGCTACCTTAGACCAGGACAGGACAAATCTTGGGCACCAGGTTGCCTACAACTGTCGCTAGGCTACCTTAGACCAGGACAGGACAAATCTTGGGCAATAGGTCGCCTACAACTGTCGCTAGGCTACCTTAGACCAGGACAGGACAAATCTTGGGCAATAGGTCGCCTACAACTGTCGCTAGGCTACATTAGACCAGGACAGGACAAATCTTGGGCAATAGGTCGCCTACAACTGTCGCTAGGCTACATTAGACCAGGACAGGACAAATCTTGGGCAATAGGTCGCCTACAACTGTCGCTAGGTTACCTTAGACCAGGACAGGACAAATCTTGGGCACCAGGTCGCCTACAACTGTCGCTGTCAGACCAACATTTCAAGATTAGTGATGTATTTGCTCGCATCATTTTCTCTTCAGCTTTAAAGGACAAAAAATATATTTTCCAAAGTAATCTCTGTCTCTCTGTCTCTCTCTCTCTCTTTCTACCTCTCTCTCAAAATGTTACGGTCAGACAGTCCGCATCATAATAAGCTGCACCCAGAACATAACACATAAGGAATAATAGAAACAAATCAGTACAGCTTTGAAAATAAACTTAGATTTCAAATTCAAATGATCAAAAACAATTTCTCCATCCCAATTGGGCGTAGTGGTCCACGATCTCTGCTTACAAGTAATGAATGGTTGCTCAAACAAAAGTTCCCATACATCGCCCACTTCCACGATATTGTTTTGATCCTATTTTGCTCAGCTTATAGGAGATGACAAGTCTGTTTAACTGGAGGAGAACCCATGTATGTCTAGCAGTTGTGCTGTACTATGCAGACTAATTTTGTCGTACTAAAAGGTTGAATCTATGTCTGTTTCACTGACCAGCCGAGTCTAAGTGTCTGTCTTACAAGAGAAGAGAGTCCAAGTGTTTAACGGGAAAGAAAGTCCAAGCCTTTCTAACTAGATAGTACATATTATACCTCCTAGAACACTTTAAAAGTTACCTAACATTCAAATATCTTGAGTCAGATCCCTAAAGAAAATCTTCACAAAATGTAACAGTAAATTTGGTGTGAAAACACGCGAAGAAATTCAAGCCTGATTAACGAGAGGCACAGATTACAGCAAACTGAGAGGCACAGATTACAGCAAACTGAGAGGCACAGATTACAGCAAACTGAGAGGCACAGATTACAGCAAAACTGAGAGGCACAGATTACAGCTGAGAGGCACAGATTACAGCAAACTGAGAGGCACAGATTTCAGCAAACTGAGAGGCACAGATTACAGCAAACTGAGAGGCACAGATTACAGCAAACATTTGTCCTCAATCTACTCGAGTATTGGTCGCTCCCAGTTGCCGACATGCTACTCGTCTGCAAAATGGCATTGTTCCTCTTACACAGAATGTACTTCTTCTGCAACTTCGTCCACCTGGATCTTGTCAACCAACTAATCAAAATTTGGTCAGCCTCTTGTGCAGCACAGATCTTCAAGAAATACATGACAAGTCTACTATATGACAAGTCTACTATATGACAAAGTCTACTACATGACAAAGTCTACTACATGACAAGTCTACTACATAACAAGTCTACTATATGACAAGTCACATTACATATTTAACATCTGCAGAGAGAATGTTCAGACAGAATGTGGGGATGCCAGGACTAAATATCCACAGCAGGATGGTTAACAATATCCGTTATTCTGATGTTAGTTTATTGTTGGATGAAAGTGAGCAGGGGCTGCACGAACTGGTAGAGCCAGTCCACAATAGACGCAGGGGTTATAGTTTGGACATTCACTTTAGAGAAACAAAAAACTGTGCTAATTAGCGAAGCAAGTGGCAAATTCAACAGTCAACGGACGTCATAGTAAGCAGAGAGATGCTGGAACCGGTGAATAGTGTCTTGTACCCTCGACAGATCACATCAGATGATGGTAGATGTGAGCGGGATTTCTTGCTTAGCGGGCTAGGCTCAAGCAGCTTATTACTCTGCTGTGTTAGGACAAGTGCCGCAGCGGGTGATTAATAGATCTTAATAGACTCAAACACTAGAGAAAAGTAGACCCGCAGCCTGTTAGACGCCATCTATGCTGCTCTCAACAAACCACCTAACCATGGCCGGTGTTATGTAATGTCACACAGGGACAATGTAAGTGCAATAATAAATAGTTTTCAAATTTCTATCTCCTTTAGTTATTTTTTTAAATAGCCATTTGTGATCAATTCACTAACCTGCCCTCGCATTTATATGAGAAAATCAATAATTGTATGTGACAGTTCGTATTTATATGTGAAAGCCAGTATATCTTAATTTCAATATTCATATATGAAAATCAGTATTTATATGTAAAAGTATATATTAACGTCAGAATTTTTATTGGAAAGTCAGTATTTGTATTTGAAAATCAGTATTTGTATATTAAAGTCAATATTTGTATATCAAAATTAGTATATATGAAAGTCAGTATGGGTATATGAATGTCAGCATATATATGTGAATGTATTTATATGTGAAAGTCAGTATTTATATGTGAAAGTCAGTTATTGTGAAAGTATTTATATATGAAAGTTAGTATTTATATATGAAAGTCAGTATTTATATGTGAAAGTCATTTAATGTCAAAGTCAGTATTTATATGTGAAAGTCAATATTTCATGTGAAAGTCAATATATTTCAAAGTGAGTATGTATATGTAAACGTCAAAATTGTTTGTGAAAGTCAGTATTTATATATAAAAATAAGTTTTTATATGCAAAAGTCGATATTTTATGTGAAATTAGGGATTTATATTTTTGTATGTATGAAAGTGAGTATTTATATATGAAATGAAAGTCAGCAATTTCAGAGCGGAGGCAGAGGCACTGAGGGCTGCAGCAGAAGCAATGCTGACAGGCAAAAGAAATGAAAGCCAGATAGTCCTGTTTATAGATGCCCTGGCCGTAGTCACAGCACTAAAAAGCCAGAAAAATACTGAACTTAATGATTTAAGAGCAGTACTCTGTCAACTATGCCAGCAGACCGCACCAAAAAGAGTAGTGGTACAGTGGGTTCCATCCCATTGTAACATCCAAGGCAACGAGGAGGCAGACAGACTGGCAAAAGAAGGTGCAAGACTACCACAACCAGACTCTAGTGTAACCTACGAAGAGTCCAAAAGGCTTATTAGAGCCAGATAAATGGCCAAATGGGAAACAGAACATACTGGCTACACAAAAAATGATGCCTATTACCAAATGAACAGAAGAGAGCAGGTCGTGGTCTTCAGACTCCGCACAGGCCACAACAGACTGAGGTACCCCCTATTCAATAAACAAAAGATAGGTGGCACTGACGAATGCAGTTGTGGTACCGGAAAAATGACCGCTGAACATCTGCTGCAAAACTGCCCTAAATACGAGGACCAGAAGAAGCACATGTGGCCATCACCAGTGCAAACACTACACAAGCCCTATGGCAGTGTCGACAGCCTCAGGATGACCGCTGCTTTTTTCGAAAAAATACAGATTGATGTCTGACAGCGTACGAAGAAGAAGAAGAAGAAATGAAAGTCAGTATTTATGACAGTCTGTATTTGTATAAGGTAATCAGTATTTATATGTGAAAGTCAATATTTATATATGAAAGCCAGCATTTGGCTATGAAAGTTAATATTTACATGTGAAAGTCAGTATTTATGTATGAAATCCAGTATTTATATGTGAAAGTCAATATTTTATGTGAAAGTTGGTATGTATATGTGAAAGTAAGTATTTATATCTGAAGGTCAATATTTTATGTAAAAGTCAGTATTTATATATAAAAGTCAACATTTATATGTAAAAGTCAATATTTAATGTGAAAGTCAGTATTTATATGTGAAAGTCAGTATTCATATGTGAAGGTCAATATTTGATGTGAAAGTCAGTATTTATTATGAAAGTCAACAATAAATGATGTCTCCCTAGATTAAATGGCTAAAACAAAGGACACTACTTCACACACAACCGTTTCAGATGATGAATCCAGGCAGCAGAATATGGCTTTTATCCAGATGTTTGTGATCAAAATTCAAACGTATTAATTATTCACAAAATTTCAGAAATATCGCTGTATGAGCAAGGTCTACACACATATTTATACACCAGTCACATTAAACCCGCACAGTCCTGACATACATTGTGTCCTCAGTTAAGATTACAGTGGATAAATAGAGAGAACTTCTTCTTCTTCTTCTTCGTACCCAGTCAGACATCAACCTTTATTTTTTTTTAAAAGCAGCCGTCATCCTGAGGCTGTCGACACTGCCATAGAGCTTGTGTAGTGTTGCCACTGGTGATGGCCACATCTGCTTTCTCTGATTCTCGTATGTCGGGCAGTTTTGCAGCAAATGCTCAGCGGTCATTTTCCCAGTACCGCACGTGCATTCGTCAGTGCCACCTATCTTCAATTTGTTGAATAGATGTTACCTCAGTCTATTGTGGCCAGTGCGAAGTGTGAAGACCACGACCTGCTCTCTTCTATTCAACTGGTAATAGGCATCGTTTTTTGTGTAGCCAGTATGTTCGGTTTCCCATTTGGTCATGTATCTAGCTCTAATAAGCCGTTTTGACTCTTCGTACGTCATACTAGTATCTGGTTGTGGTAGTTTTGCACCTTCTTTTACCAGTCTGTCTGCCTCCTTGTTGCCTTGGATGTTGCAGTGGGATGGAACCCACTGCACCACTACCCTTTTTGGTGCGGACTGCTGGCATAATTGACAGAGTACTGCTCTTAAATCATTAAGTTCAGTATTTTTCTGGCTTTTTAGTGCTGTGACTACGGCCAGGGCATCTGTAAGCAGGACTATATGGCTTTCATTCCTTGTACCTATCACCATTTCTTCTACTGCCGCCCTCAGTGCCTCTGCCTCCGCTCTGAAATTGCTTGTGTATTTTCCAGTAGCGAATGACAGTGTTATTTTTCTGCCATTTGGTAGGTTCAGAAATGCTCCTGCCCCTCCGTTCTGTGTTGTGTTTGTTACAGAACCGTCGGTGTATGCATGGGTCCAGTCCATGCTTGGGTAGTTTTTCGTTATGTAGCTCAGGGTAGTATCTCTTCTTTCTTTTTCAGTCTGGCAGTTTTTGTTACCAATACCTGGTATATTTTCTACCACCTCTGGAAATATATCCTGCCTCCAGGTGGGTTTTCGTGCAGTAGGGATGGGCTTTGGTGTTGTTAGTGCTTTCATGGGGTCTTCGTACATCTTTGCTTTGGCTATTTCTGTAAAGTTTCTTCGCTTTAGTTTCCCACTTCCGAAATTGTTTAGTCTCTGGTGCATTGGATGGTCAGTCAGTCTTTTGAGTTTCTCTGATGCTGCTGGGCTCTGCAGTCTCTTCTGTTGGTCATGGATTGCAGTTTTGTAATCTTTTCAAGTTCTACAATTGGCGTTGACTTCATGCCTCCTGTTATAACTCTCATATAGAGAGAACAATTTGCTTCCAGATAAAACATACAGAAAGAACAATTTGATTAAATACAAAACATAAAGAAACAAATTTGGACAATTTACTCACGTAATATAAGGTTGGTCAGAGCGCAGGCAAAGATGTATATGCACAAGAGTGATAATGAGAGGATGAAGAGGTAAAAGTATCGGTAATTCCTGCGTCCCACACAGTTGCCTACCCATGGACAGTGATGGTCAAACCGTTCTGTAACAAAAAGAACACAAGAAACTGATAATGATTAATATCGATACACAGAGAAGAGACGGTAGCAACAATATCATGCATGACATATATACATCCATCAGTATCTACATTCCTTACCATTTAATGACAAGGACTGAATACCTTGCTCTGCCTGGGGTGCAATGATGTGAATTCTTAACAAAAAAGTACAACAGAACAGGACAAATATAGATAGACAAAATCTTATTGGATATGATTATATAGGATAGGTTGAGGAAGCCTTTAAAACCAAACAGCACAGAGAAGACTAAGAAATATAATGGACTGATGGGGTGTTAGAAACATTACAGAAATATTGATTGAAAATATAAATGACCATATAGATTACCAAAAAAATTTGGTGCATCTCGCCAAACTCCTGTCAGTGACAGATGAATACACAGAACTCACACTACTGTCAGTGACAGATGAATACACAGAACTCACACTCCTGTCAGTGACAGATGAGATGAAAACACAGAACTCACACTCCTGTCAGTGACAGATGAATACACAGAACTCACACTCCTGTCAGTGACAGATGAGATGAATACACAGAACTCACACTCCTGTCAGTGACAGATGAATACACAGAACTCACACTACTGTCAGTCACAGATGAGATGAACACACAGAACTCACACTCCTGTCAGTGACAGATGAGATGAAAACACAGAATCCACACTCCTGTCAGTCACAGATGAGATGAACACACAGAACTCACACTACTGTCAGTGACAGATGAGATGAATACACAGAATCCACACTCCTGTCAGTCACAGATGAGATGAACACACAGAACTCACACTACTGTCAGTGACAGATGAGATGAAAACACAGAATCCACACTCCTGTCAGTCACAGATGAGATGAACACACAGAACTCACACTACTGTCAGTGACAGATGAGATGAAAACACAGAATCCACACTCCTGTCAGTCACAGATGAGATGAACACACAGAACTCACACTACTGTCAGTGACAGATGAGATGAATACACAGAACTCACACTCCTGTCTGATATAACACTCCAATCAGCTAATCAGTTCCTGATAACACTCCAATCAATTAATCAGTTCTTGATAACACTCCAATCACCTAATCAGTTCCTGATAACACTTATATGACCTAATCAGTTCCTGATAACACTCCAATCACCTAATCAGTTCCTGATAACACTCCAATCACCTAATCAGTTCCTGGTAACACTTCTATGACCTAATCCATTCCTGATAACTCTTTTATGACCTAATCGGTGAATGATAACACTCCAATCACCTAATCAGTTCCTGAATAATACTTATATGACCTCATTGGTTCCAGCATCAATACAATATAGACACACCCACCCATCCACATACTGGCTTAAGCATCCTGATAAACCAAAAAGACATGTTTTCAGTTGAAAGGGTTGTACCTTCCGTAAGACAGACTTTAAAATGAACAAACAAACAAACAATGGTCTGATTTGGTGCATGACCTCTAATCTTCTCAGCACATCTACTGCTTGCATGCCACTTATAACAATGAAGGATGTCAGAGACCACAGCCATTTGTCAAATGTTGCTGCTTAATGTTTACATCTTCTGATCCACAAAATCAATAAACTGACACAGGCCCCCACTCAGGCCTACTGCTCACATCCTGCACAAGATTATTGTTGTTCCTTAAGCGATTTGCCTCCTTTCGGTGAGTCCCTTTTGTTAGAGTATTGCCTCCTGTTGGTGAGTCACAGCCCTTTCCACCACAGACAGTCCTTCTGGTTAGACTAAAACATGTTCACCTTCTTAAAGGTGTGGCACTCAGATTGGGCTTAGCGACAGAAAGAGCTTTTCAATTTGACTTTTATTGCCTGGTGGTCTGGTTTAACCTGTATCTGGTGTCCTTTTAACCATGAGTAAAACCTATAGCTGTGAGGTAACAACCAGTAATTATATTGTGTTAACACACTATTGGTGGCGAAGAAGTGTTAGAGACTTGTTCTTGGAGCCACTAGCCCAGCAAATTAAGTACTGGGGGCCACTAGCCCAGCAAATTTAGTCCTGGGGGCCACTAGCCCAGCAAATTAAGTCCTGGGGGCCACTTGCCCAGCAAATTAAGTCCTGGGGGCCACTAGCCCAGCAAATTAAGTCCTGGGGGCCACTAGCCCAGCAAATTAAGTCCTGGGGGCCACTAGCCCAGCCATCAGTCCTGGGGGCCACTAGCCCAGCAGTCATTAGTCACAAGCCCAGCTGCCATTAGTCACAAGCCCAGCTGCAATTAGTCACAAGCCCAGCTGCCATTAGTCACAAACCCAGCTGCCATTAGTCACAAGCCCAGCTGCCATTAGTCACAAGCCCAGCTGCCATTAGTCATAAGCCCACAAAAGCTGATAGACTCTCATATAGTTATCATATAAAAGATTTGCCGCAGCTGGAGCAACACTCACCTACACAGTTGTCACACATAACAGATGGGAGCAACACTCACCTACACAGTTGTCACACACAACAGATGGGAGCAACACTCACCTACACAGTTGTCACACACAACAGATGGGAGCAACACTCACCTACACAGTTGTCACACACAACAGATGGGAGCAACACTCACCTACACAGTTGTCACACACAACAGATGGGAGCAACACTCACCTTCACAGTTGTGACACACAACAGATGGGGCAACACTCACCTACACAGTTGTCACACACAACAGATGGGGCAACACTCACCTACACAGTTGTCACACACAACAGATGGGAGCAACACTCACCTACACAGTTGTCACACACAACAGATGGGAGCAACACTCACCTACACAGTTGTCACACACAACAGATGGGGCAACACTCACCTACACAGTTGTCACACACAACAGATGGGAGCAACACTCACCTACACAGTTGTCACACACAACAGATGGGAGCAACACTCACCTACACAGTTGTCACACACAACAGATGGGAGCAACACTCACCTACACAGTTGTCACACAGAACAGATGGGGCAACACTCACCTACACAGTTGTCACACAAAACAGATGGGAGCAACACTCACCTACACAGTTGTCACACACAACAGATGGGGCAACACTCACCTACACAGTTGTCACACACAACAGATGGGGCATCACTCACCTACACAGTTGTCACACAGGCTACAATGTGAAGCCCTGGGAGGACGAAATATTTTACAGGTGAAGCAGTACTTGAGTTTGATCACCTGGCCTTTTATCACAACCTCTTTTGTTCTGGGTGGAGGCCGACATGTGCCTGGAGGGCTACAGTTGGCTACTGGAGAAAACATGGAGATATCAAAGTGTGAGGATTGACTAATACAAGCAGAGACATTTCTACCAAATTGAAGTGTTAGGGTTGGGGAAATGGGAAACGGTTTACAGAACCTACTTCATGGCATCTGGCCATCCCTCACATGTGGTGGTCATTGCTGAAAGTGTGGACGACATAGCAGGAGCTATGTAGCTCTCGTCGCGGCTCCAAAATTGTGTCCGTGACCTGGTGAGGTTCCCATTTACAGCGGGCATTCACCAACAGCAGCTGGGTCGACAGAAAGAAAGGTCATGCCATGATAAAACCCACCACATGTCCGGTCTGAGCACCACACGATTTGAACCTGATAATTTGTGATTGTGCGCTAAGCTGACAAACCCTAGGCCACACGGTTCTCCAAACAGAACAGGAACACACAGACACATACCCACGCATGCACACACACACATTTACACACACATACACACACACACACACACAAACATACACATATACACACACCCACACATACACACACATACACACCAAAAAGGACCCAAAAAACAGACATTGAACTTTGACAGACAATTAAAAATGTCTGCAGTTTAAACGTTGATCTATCTATCTATATCTAGTGTTTGTCTTTGTTGAATGATGTACAACGGCTGGTCAAAGATGGCAGTCATGTTCCATCGTGGTTCATTTGATCTATCTCCTCAGGAGCATAGGTTTACTACTGTGGATGGGTCCAAATTGGAAGCATGTCTAAATTACTTGCAGTTGTGAGTTCTGCATCAGTGTGTGCTACATGATGATGCTGCTAACCCTACACGCACCCCCCTTTAGCTATCTTGTACATCATGCAGTTCTTCACAGCCTAGTAAGGCAGGTCACAACAAATCTCGGGCGCCATGGCGCCTAGAAGTGTCGCTGTGGCGCCGAACATTTCAGGAACAGTGTTTTGTTTACTATAATCACGCGTATTCCTTTCTCCTCCTTCCCAACCCCCCCCCCCCCCCCGCCCCCACAAATTCTTTTAAGGGGCGTAAGTAAGATATGATTTTTCCCACGCAATATATCTGCCCTTCTGCCGGTTTGTAATGTCGCACAACCGGCGTAGTGTTACGAAGCGCACACAAAAATTTCACCAACCAGATCAGACCTCGTTAAGCGTTAAGGTCCAACACTCTTTTTGGTTTACATTAACCATCTTTTTGGGAATCCTGAATGCATTTTATGCTGCCTGGGCAATTTCGTTAGTAATTGTTATAACATTGTAAGATTGCCAGTCCCATGCACAACCTTCTCTAACCAAATGTATTTTTAAAATTTTATTTTTTTTAACTTTTATCTTTTGTGAAATACAAATTTGAATACATTTTGTCTATATTTGTACAATTTTTACATTTCAATTCTATTCAATAATGAAATTTGAACAAAATGCACAAGAAAGAAGAGGAGGAAAAATAAAGACAGAATGAGAAATAGTGAGTGAGGTAGATTAATGGAAGAAGAAATAATAAAGCTGAGAAATAGTGAGTGAGGTAGATTAATGTAAAAAGAAATAATAAAGCTGAGAAATAGTGAGTGAGGTAGATTAATGGAGGAAGAAATAATAAAGCTGAGAAATAGTGAGTGAGGTAGATTAATGGAGGAAGAAATAATAAAAGCTGAGAAAATTAAAACAACTTATTTAATATATCGTCCTTCCTGGAATGAAATAGCGCCCCTATTATTTTTAACATGGGAAGCACTCGAGCATCGAGGCGAGTTCGATGAGAGACGGCCAGCAACATTAGGGAACGGCCAAGATGACTGTCTCCTGTGTGAACATATATCAACGGTCCAGATTGAATATAAAAAGCGACTGTTCGATGGTGAGAGAAGTGATACTGCCACCAGGACCAGCATATTGACACTTTGAAAATGCTGGTTTAACATTCGAAGTCCCGCAAAGATCCGTTTTAATTGAACAGTCGACTTCCTTTGATCCCTAGCAATATGTGAAAGCACAATATCAGCACCGTCCCGAGCGGTAACCACTGCCTTATCCTTCGTCGCTCGTTCTCTCACTACCGCTACCAAGCCATGAGAAGAGCTTTGTAATTAGTAGGATGTTGTCCGGAGAACGGAATGCGCTGTGTCGTAGTTAAGTTTCACTGCGATATATGATTCTTTTGGTCCCACACATCCGAGTTCAGAAAGGCATTTTTTGGGTACCGGGTTAGCCTTCCTTCCTCAATCAATTCGCCTTAGCCAGTCTGCCTTGTTGCAGCCTGTTATCCAGGATCAGCACGTGAAGTGGGAGAAGGGTCTTGGCAGCTCTGGTTCGCTGGCCCTCACGCCAGCAGTCAGATTTGGGTCGCTGACAGCTACAGGCCAGGCACTGTTCAGCTCTGGTTCGCTGGACCTGATGCTAGCAGTCAGATTTGGGTCGCTGACAGCTACAGGCAATGCACTGCTCAGAATCTTGATACCATTAAAAAAAATATATACAGCAATTTTCTAACTAAATTATTATTACCATTCTGTCGCTCCACCTCGGCTGCCTCTTCCGTTGTGGCTCTGGGTATTACCCCAGGGTCACTGAAACTTGTTCGCAGCAGTGTAGCCATCACAAATATGAAAAGTGTACCGCCTATTGCCGGTATGGCTGGTGTTACATTCTGAGCCAGGTACACGCAGCTGAAAACACAACAATTGTTGGTAACAGAGAGCTATTATTTGCATATCAATAATAACTAGGGCAGGGATAAGCAACAAAACAACAACACAGTATTAACAAGAACAAACAAGAACAACACAAAAGTACAATGAATCATCATCCTCATCATTATGTAGCATGTCTTTTATAGAACGACGCTCCCATCACAGTCTGTCTCTCGACTGTCATAAGTTTCTTGGCATATTACATCCAGTAGTTTGCCATTGTTATCTGGACTATGAACGATGCAAGAAATTCCATCTTAAAGTAGCAGAGTGTACCACCAATACACAATAAGACAAAACATTCCCGCGGAAAATGCAGCTATTTTTTGTGAACTGATTGTATTTAAATATGGTCAAATGGTGGCTATTTTGTGTGTGTTTGAAGTGATTGTAATTTAATGTCATGAAATGGTGGCTTTCTGAGACTGAGACAACAAGGAATGCCATTGTACCGGACTAGCTTTGCCATCTGAAGGTACAGAAAGGATTGCTCTGGACTGAGTGGTTATGGGACATTGTGTCGTCGAGCTTGTGGGTCTTGCCCGGAACTTGTGCTGGGGTTCATGACAATGAACGAGTTGAAATCAGTGGTGGATCATAGAGCAGGGAAGGGCCAGGGGCGATGGTAAAGGCGGAGAAAGGTTATTTACAACCAGCGTACTATTAATACCATCAGTATCAAAACTCTTCCCCATTTACTGAGAGAGACTGTGCACCTGTGGGTTCTCCCGTAGTACAGCGACATGGAAAAAACAGAACAGAACAAATTCCATATGAACGTCTCACAGACTTGAAAAAACGTGTACCAAAAGATTGCCAGATAGGTCTCTCAGTTGTTGAGAAGACACGGAGATACAATTGGTGCTAATCTGATTGGTCCATGAATTGTTGAGAAGACACGGAGATACAATTGGTGCTAATCTGATTGGTCCATGAATTGTTGAGGAGACACGGAGATGCAATTGGTGCTAATCTGATTGGTCCATGAATTGTTGAGGAGACACGGAGATACAATTGGTGCTAATCTGATTGGTGCATGAATTGTTGAGGAGACACGGAGATACAATTGGTGCTAATCTGATTGGTCCATGAATTGTTGAGGAGACACGGAGATACAATTGGTGCTAATCTGATTG
This sequence comes from Ariolimax columbianus, assembly GCA_036924085.1. Taxonomy (NCBI): domain Eukaryota; kingdom Metazoa; phylum Mollusca; class Gastropoda; order Stylommatophora; family Arionidae; genus Ariolimax; species Ariolimax columbianus. The sequence goes on along the minus strand of JAVGWX010000023.1, from coordinate 41,900,238 downwards.
GTCCATGAATTGTTGAGAAGACACGGAGATACAATTGGTGCTAATCTGATTGGTCCATGAATTGTTGAGGAGACACAAACTCCAAAAATGTACCTGGGACATTCCAATGATGATAACGGTACTCCTATTCTAAACGAGACTTCGTGTTAGCTTCTCATAGCACGTGACCGCCCGAGACAGAGACCCAGGCTAAAGCTTGCCTTTATTCCGTTCACTGGCCAAGCTGCTTTCTTGTTTCTTAGAGTCATTGATTTTCCTCGCACAATAACAACAATAAAGACTCTCTCAAGACCAACAACATATACCAGACGCCGTTTATACCAGACCTATACTCAGACTATAATTAAAAAGACATATCAGGTAGTGCTTACCCCAGATATACCGAGCGGTGCTTGCGCAGACATAACAGAGGCTGCTTACATCAGGTATAACAGACGCCACTTACACCAGACAACATACGCCGCTTACACGAGATAACAGACACCACTAACAACGAAACATAACAGACACAGCTTACACCAGACATAACAGACACTGATTACTCCAGACATTACAGACGCCGCTTACACCAGGCATGACAGATACTGGTTACACCAGACAACAAACGTCGCTTACACCAGACATAGCATACGCTGCTTACATCAGACATTACAGACGCAGCTTACACCAGGCTATATTTGATACTCCTAGGCTAATGTAAGATTGCAAATTGGGAAGGAATTGCAGTAGTTTGTTAGAATGTTACATGGACAGTGACTAACAACCTACACTTGCATCAACTGCCAATGATTCGTGTACGTACACAGTGTGTACATGGGATCTTATTCTTGTTTTTCAATCTCCAACATAGTACAACCACCTGGAAGACCCTGGTCCACCTTTATCAACATGCTCGGAATGTAAGGAAAGCTACAGCAACCCACCACTTAACATCCTTTTCATGGCGCACAAAAGGGTAAACTTACTCATTGTGGGCATTAAACAACAATAATATAACTAGCCGCTTGCTTGACCTCCCTCGAGATGACCTGACACCTGAAAAGTGTGGGAATTAGATAGCCCACAGATCGGCCAAGTTGGCCATGTTTTGGCGCTGTCGTTTCTTGTAAGGCTAGCGCCTTTACCTATCAGCTACTGCGACGTACACGTAACATGACGGTGTGAATATTCTCTCCGTGTTAAAAATTGTCAGTCTAGAATGACCGGAAGGCCTGGTAAGGGAGCCACAATCCCAAGACGGTTTAGCTGTACGGTAAGAAGCTTTCACAGATAAGAGGCTTTCTGACTCCAGATGTGTTTGTGTGTGTGGCGTTGTCGTGTGTTGTGTGACGTCAACTTTCATCGGGAAACATCTCCCTCCCTTCGATGCCCACATGTTCTCACGTGGATGTCTGATATCTCCTTATGTGAGCGAAGGGTCTTCTTCTGCGTTCATCCACAGATCAAGGTCCTGGTATCTCTTACATCCACAGATCAAGGTCCTGGTTTCTCTTACATCCCCAGATCAAGGTCCTGGTTTCTCTTACATCCCCAGATCAAGGTCATGGTTTCTCTTACCTGCTCAGATCAAGGTCCTGGTTTCTCTTACATCCCCAGATCAAGGTCCTGGTTTCTCTTAGATCCCCAGATAAAGATCCTGGTTTCTCTTACATCATCAGGTCAAGGTCCAGGTTTCTCTTAGATCCCCAGATCAAGGTCCTGGTTTCTCTTACACCCCAGATCAAGGTCCCGGTTTCTCTTACATACCCAGATCAAGGTCCTGGTTTATCGTACATCCCCAGATCAAGGTCCTGGTTTCTCTTACATCCTCAGATCAAGGTCCTGGTTTCTCTTACATCCTCCTATCAAGGTTCAGGTTTCTCTTACATCCCCAGATCAAGGTCCTGGTTTCTCTTCCATCCTCAGATCAAGGTCCTGGTTTTTCTTAGATCAAGGTCCAGGTTTCTCTTACATCCTCAGATCAAGATCCTGGTTTCTCTTACATCATCAGATCAAGGTCCTGGTTTCTCTTACATCATCAGATCAAGGTCCTGGTTTCTCTTACATCCACAGATCAAGGTCCCGGTTTTTTTTACATCCACAGACCAAGGTCCTGGTTTCTCTTAGATCCCCAGATCAAGTTCCTGGTTTCTCTTAGATCCCCAGATCAAGGTCCTGGTTTCTCTTACATCCACAGATCAAGGTCATGGTGTCTCTTACATCCACAGATCAAGGTCCTGGTTTCTCTTTCATCATCAGATCAAGGTCCTGGTTTCTCTTACATCCCCAGATCAAGGTCCTGGTTTCTCTTAGATCCCCAGATCAAGGTCCTGGTTTCTCTTACACCCCAGATCAACGTCCCGGTTTCTCTTACATCCCCAGATCAAGGTCCTGGTTTATCTTACATCCCCAGATAGAGGTCCCGGTTTCTCTGACATCACAGATCAAGGTCCTGGTTTCTCTTTCATCCTCAAATCAAGGTGCTGGTTTCTCTTACATCCTCAGATCAAGGTCCTGGTTTCTCTTACATCCCCAGATCAAGGTCCTGGTTTCTCTTACACCCCAGATCAAGGTCCCGGTTTCCCCTACATCCCCAGATCAAGGTCCTGGTTTATCTTACATCCCCAGATCAAGGTCCCGGTTTCTCTGACATCACAAATCAAGGTCCTGGTTTCTCTTACATCCCCAGATCAAGGTCCCGGCTTCTCTTATATCCCCAGATCAAGGTCCCGGCTTCTATTACATCCACAGATCAAGGTCCCGTTCTCTCTAACAAAGGGAAAAAAACATGAAAAAAAAACTAGTAAAAGTTGATTAAGGTTGAGCTTAATCAAAATTTAAAAATGGGTATGGTCAGATACCACACCGAGACGAGAACACAAACAAAACCTACGTTACGACCAATAGGCCTTCATCAGGGACAACAACACTGAACTAACAAATCAACATATAAGAAAAAACGGTCAACTCATCTGTTTCAGGTGGGAGACGCTTTCTGTCTAAGCGACCGGTCGTGCCAAGTACTCGATAGAAACTGAAATAGGAGCGGTCAAACAAAAAGTGGCGGAATATGCCTGATAAGCCAAGCGTGGCCAAATAGTGGTCCCGATAGGAGAACAATGAGAAGGCAATATAAGCCGGGAGGCCGTGATATTGATATAAGAGAGGGGGGAAGAGAACTGATGGAAGAATGGGGGAGGGGGGGGAAGGAAGACAAATAGATGGGGGCCAGTGTGAGGGTTTCAGAAAAAGTATGGAAGATATTTATACCATGTGGTTGGAGACAGCCCATACCCGAGATAAGTCTGTTCTCAAGGGCGAATCGATGACGATCGTCAGAGAAGCACGAAACTAGACCAGTGACACTGACGTCAGCCATACCCCGGTGCTCAGGACCATTGAAGTGGCTGGCAATTGGGGAACCAGTGCTGTTGCGGATGTCGTTGAGGTGTTGGCAGAAACGCTCCCGTAGTTCCATACCAGTTTCCCCAATGTAAGTCATACCACACTGGCGGCAGATGATGGAATAGATGAGGTTACGAGATTTGCATGTGAACCCCTCTTTGATGAAGAATTCAGCCTTAGGAAAGGTAATGGAGCGAGAAAGGATGACATGACGGCAGGTAACACAGCCACGTGAATTTGTGCACGACCTGGTGCCTGTGAGGCTATGAGGGCTGGTGTGTAGGGAGGCTAGTATTGGTCTCTCTTTTTCTGCGTGAGCATGCAGCTTTGTAGGATGTGTTCCACGGTCATGATATGCTCCCCACATGGACGCCTGTCATCTGTCACAATCCTCAATTTGTTGTAAAGATTACCCTTGAGTCGGTTATGCCCAGTACCCAGTCGGAAGATAATGACTTGCTCTTCTCTAGTTAAATGAAAGTAGCTGTCTTCTTTTCGGAAGTCGGAGTTTTGATCAGCCCATTTTACCTTGAAGTTGGCTTTAATTATGGTCTTGGCCTCATTATATGTGATACTCAGGTCTGTTTGTGGGGATGCTCCTCCACACTTTGCTAGTTTGTATGCAGCTTCATTGCCTTCATTATTGCAGTATTGATGGGCTCCACTGTATGACCAACCTTGGGTGGTTCTGCTGAGAGCTGGGTCAGGGAGAACATTCATTGCTCGAGATCTTCATTCTAATTGTTTGTGTTGTTTTAACTTGGATCTGAGAAAGGAAACAAGCACCAGGATGGCCAGACAATCGAGAGAATATGATGAGCCTCTACAACTAAAGGCTGGCCCATCGAGAGAATATGATGAGCCTCTACAACTTAAGGCTGGACAGTCCAGAGAATATGATGAGCCTCTACAACTAAAGGCTGGCCCATCGAGAGAATATGATGAGCCTCTACAACTTAAGGCTGGCCCATCGAGAGAATATGATGAGCCTCTACAACTTAAGGCTGGCCAGTCGAGAGAATATCATGAGCCTCTACAACTAAAGGCCAGACAATCGAGAGAATATGATGAGCCTCTACAACTAAAGGCCAGACAATCGAGAGAATATGATGAGCCTCTACAACTAAAGGCTGGCCCATCGAGAGAATATGATGAGCCTCTACAACTTAAGGCTGGCCCATCGAGAGAATATGATGAGCCTCTACAACTAAAGGCCAGACAATCGAGAGAATATAATGAGCCTCTACAACTAAAGGCTGGCCAATCGAGAGAATATGATGAGCCTCTACAACTAAAGGCTGACCAATCGTGAGAATATAATGAGCATTACCTCTATTTCTACAACGAAATGTATCTTGTTAAGTGCAGTGGCGCGATCCTGCAGAGACGTACTCACCCCACACGACGCCCTGGGCACAAACTGTGCGGGCGCTCATTATATAATGGGCTGAACTAATATAATCAACCTAAGTCGCATCGGTCATGGGTATTCAATTCAGTTTGTCACCAAATATCCGAAGATCATTCTCCCCTTATCTGACTCATTCGCAACCATACGCATGGAATATTCAATAGCGTATATGTTGGTCTATACTAGTTCATAAACATTTACTTGAATTGTTTTTATAGTGATTTACAAATATTTTAGCAATAGTTAATGTTTCAAAATTGTATAACTTGAATAACAGTTGGTTTATGCATTGTTTTACATGTTCATACCTAATTACTTAAGAGATTAAACTGAAGCAGGCTTCAATAAAATAGAATACCAAAATATTGTAATCCAGTTTATAGTCAATCAGAAGCCTGCAATTGTTGTTGAATACGCGGGATGCAGCGAATGATGAAATACCGTGCCATGACAGCAACAGCGTTGTACAGTTTCTATGAACAACAGTTTCATCAGAAAATATGTCTGTTAGAGAATCAGATTACCAAGTATGCTGTGGGTTTTCCCGATGCTAAAAACACCTAGTGAGAGAGGAAAGTGAAAGTGATGGGCTGTGTCGACACGGCACAATAAGGTGTGTCATGTCCGGTAGATGATGCATGTGTAACTATTCCCGCCGGAGCAGAGAGTTTAGGACGAGAGTGATGTGGTTGCTGATAACAAATGTACCTGAATGCGTATCAAGGTCACTCACCGTCTCAACAAAGGAGAACAGAGTTGGGGCAAAGAATGTGGACAGATAGAAACTGACCACTGGCCTTCCGATTTGGGTAGGGAGATAATGATTGGCAGCGGGGCTTGCTGCGAGAGAATGAGTGACAGGTGTGCACAGTGTTTCGTTCCAATAAGACTGAATATAGCCATCCTCTGAAATCCATTGGTTAAGCTCTGACTTTGCTTGAGTGTATATAACTCGAGACAAAGTTTGGCTCAGGAGGCTGGATGAAGAGGAGGGATAGAGAGATGAGAGCGAGAGAGCGAGAGAGAGAGAGAGAGAGACTGAATTTAGATACTATGTTTAACTCACCGACTTAGATAGAGGAGCGATTGATAGACTGTTGCACGAATGTTAGTGATAGAACAGGATCGCTCAAGTAGGTGTGTGAGTTTTGTATTAAGTGATAATCTGAACGTTGTGTTGTAAGCAGGACACAATGTGAACGAGGTATGTCCAGATCGCCCGCCTGAGGGTATTTGAGTGAGGAAGAGTATTTGATAAAGTGTGTTGAGGACGCAGTTAAGGCGATGTGTGTGTGATGTAATTGCAAGGCAATAGAACTGAGTTCAGATAGTTGGGAATTCCATTAATAGCTAATGCTTAAAATTTCCGCTTTAGTTACTATGTATATTAACATAGGATACTTAGTTAAGATGATATGTATTGTATTGTGTTTGTAATTTCACTACTCATTTTTCTGGTATGAGTATTATATAATAAATATGCCACCTGCTGTGTGATATGTCATTTACTGAGTATGGTCATGAATGATGTGGATGAGTGTGAGAATGTTCTCAGTTAGAATAACGACCAGGGCAAACTGTGAGGTCTGTTACACATGTACGGTCTGGAGAATTCTGGCTCAAGCATTTGTTTCCCAAATTGTTCCGATCAATGCCCCCTCTCCCCCGTTGGGGTGTAGGTGGGGGTTAAGGAGTGGGAGACTCCTGGTGGGGGATCTATGAAATACATCCACATGGGCTACGAGATGACACACACAAGACCATGTTCTCTAAGTCTGTCGACTCCACGAGAGGAGAGCAGCGACATCACATCCCTCCCAAACTCAGTGGAAGGATACAATGAATGATGACGGGACCGGCCCGAGACGGACAGCCGAGGCTTATTGAGGAAATGGACGAGGTTATTTGAGAGCCAGCGGAGAAGAGGCTGGAGATGTCTTTCTGTTCGATCACTACTTTCAGGGGGGGAGGGGTGGGGTGTCGGGGTGGGGGGGAGCGGCCCGAGACGGACAGCCGAGATTATTGAGAGCGAGCGGAGAAGAGGCTGGAGATGTCGTTCTTTCCGATCACTAATTTCAGGGGTGGGGTGTGGGGGTGGGGGGGGGGGGGGAGGGGCTGGAGATGGACAGCCGAGATTATTGAGAGCGAGCGGAGAAGAGGCTGGAGATGTCGTTCTTTTCGATCACTACTTTCAGGGGGCGACTCCTAGACGTGCCTAGTTTCCTCGGACGTTATCATGATGGATGCCTTAGTGTTGTCTGGCATAATGGGTTTGGCTAAGAGGCGTGAACAGACTATTACCAGACCGTCTCTACAACACCCCATTCCTCCTCCCCATCCCTCCCTTCCCCCATCATCTCTGTTCAGCTACATTGACCTTCTTTTCGTCGTTCGTTCTCTCGCTCCCGCTACAAAGTTCTGAAAAGGCCTTTTGCAAGTTGCAGGATGTAGTCCAGAGAACGGAATGCGATGTGTCGTGGCCGCTACCAGCTCCTGCACTGCTCAGCTTTGGTTCGCTGACCGCTACCAGCTCCTGCACTGCTCAGCTTTGGTTCGCTGACCGCTACCAGCTCATGCACTGCCCAGCTTTGGTTCGCTGACCGCTACCAGCTCATGCACTGCCCAGCACAAGGGACGAGAAACAAATGTAACTCCGACCACGGTTGTGATGCGACACACTTCCTGTCTCGGCGCCACTACATTCAACAGATGACTGCAAAATTGCCATAGCAGCCCGGTAATGTCTAGATGTGCGTGTACCGGGATGACAAGAACAGGCCCAATGTCACCTTCTAGAATGTCGTAACAACTGAGGGGTATGACTGGGACTGGCAAGCTGACCCTGTAAAAGAGACATTGTCATTATAATCAGCCACTGCAAAAGTTTCGATACAGGCTGCTTGTGAAGGGAACAGGCTGCTTGTGAAGGGAACAGGCTGCTTGTGAAGGGAACAGGCTGCTTGTGAAGGGAACAGCTGCTTGTGAAGGGAACAGCTGCTTGTGAAGGGAACAGCTGCTTGTGAAGGGAACAGGCTGCTTGTGAAGGGAACAGGCTGCTTGTGAAGGGAACAGCTGCTTGTGAAGGGAACAGCTGCTTTTGAAGGGAATAGCTGCTTGTGAAGGGAACAGCTGCATGTGAAGGGAACTGGCTGCTTGTGAAGGGAACAGGCTGCTTGTGAAGGGAACAGGCAGCTTGTGAAGGGAACAGGCTGCTTGTAAAGGGAACAGCTGCTTGTGAAGGGAACAGCTGCTTGTGAAGGGAACAGCTGCTTGTGAAGGGAACAGCTGCTTGTGAAGGGAACAGCTGCCGTTGTTGATGATTTACGAAAGTCTATAATGAGTTGGCTTACTCTTTTGTGCGCCCTGAACAGGGCGTTACGTGACGGGTTGCAATAGTTTTCCTCACATCCCGAGCGTTCTGATGAAGGTGGACTGGGGTGCTCCAGGCGGTTGTGCTTTGCTTGGCTTCATCTGCGTGTCGCTCACTACTACGGGGATCAACGCCGATCCCTCACCTCGTTAGTCAGACTGTCATGAAAACAGTCCGTTTCCTGGAAGGGATGCAGGGGGCCGAGGTGAGGGTCTTGCCCAGTATATTTTCCCTGACCAGATGTTAGTCTTCCTCTCTCCCCTCTCCCCCCCCCCCCCCCCCCCAGCTGCAGTTAAAACGAATGATTTATATTGGAGCGAAAAGGTGATACATTGTTAACTCTTGGAAACATGCCTACACGATGGCTAATATCTCACATGTGAACAAGTGCATGAATGAATGACTAGCTAACTATTTTGTCTTTTCGTGTGTAAAATAAAACAGCCTGCACACTGCGTGGCGACGTCCACGCAAGATGTATTGTTCCGTCAGTCCAACCAGCAATTGGAATATACAGGGTCACGATATAGTTTGTTCTTCTTTGTTTTGTTGTTGTTGCTGGCCTGATACACCGGCTGTATGGGAGGATAGTTGTTGGCCTCATACACCGGCTGTATGGGAGGATAGTTGTTGGCCTCATACACCGGCTGTATGGGAGGATAGTTGTTGGCCTCATACACCGGCTGTATGGGAGGATAGTTGTTGGCCTCATACACCGGCTGTATGGGAGGATAGTTGTTGGCCTCATACACCGGCTGTATGGGAGGATAGTTGTTGGCCTGATTCACCGGCTGTATGGGAGGATAGTTGTTGGCCTCATACACCGGCTGTATGGGAGGATAGTTGTTGGCCTCATACACCGGCTGTATAGGAGGATAGTTGTTGGCCTGATACACCGGCTGTATAGGAGGATAGTTGTTGGCCTGATACACCGGCTATATTTAAGGATAATCAACGTGAAGCAACAACTTGCTGCATCGATTAGTTCCCTCGCCAAAAATATATCCGTTGTGCGACATTAGCCACCTCCAAATGAGGGATAAGGGAGAGAAGATCTAAGGAGAGATAATTAGTTCCACAACGGATAGATACAGCCCCTTAGCAGAGACTGGTTGTATGGATGTCGGGCTAATGGCTCGGCTCCTTTGTTAGGGCTCGGTTCTGTGAGGTGGGTTGTCGGGGTCGGTTCTGTGAGGTGGGTTGTTGGGGTCGGTTCTGTAAGGGGGGTTGTTGGGGTCGGTTCTGTGAGGTGGGTTGTTGGGGTCGGTTCTGTGAGGTGGGTTGTTGGGGTCGGTTCTGTGAGGTGGGTTGTTGGGGTCGGTTCTGTGAGGTGGGTTGTTGGGGTCGGTTCTGTGAGGTGGGTTGTTGGGGTCCGTTCTGTGAGATGGGTTGTTGGGTCAGTTCTGCGAGGTGGGTTGTCAGAGTCGGTCTTGTGAGGTGGGTTGTCAAGCTATCTCCTGTGAGGTTGGTTGTGGAGCTCTCTCCTGTAAGGTGGGTTGTAGAGCTTTCTCCTGTGAGGTGAGTTGTAGAGCTGCCTCCTGTGAGGTGGGTTGTAGAGCTGCCTCCTGTGAGGTGGGTTGTAGAGCTGCCTGCCTCCTGTGAGGTGGGTTGTAGAGCTGACTGCCTCCTGTGAGGTGGGTTGTGGAGCTCTCTCCTGTGAGGTGGGTTGTGGAGCTCTATCCTGTGAGGTGGGTTGTAGAGCTGCCTCCTGTGAGGTGGGTTGCAGAGCTGCCTCCTGTGAGGTGGGTTGTAGAGCTGCATCCTGTGAGGTGGGTTGTAGAGCTGCATCATGTGAGGTGGGTTGTAGAGCTGCCTCCTGTGAGGTGGGTTGTAGAGCTGCCTCCTGTGAGGTGGGTTGTACAGCTGCATCCTGTGAGGTGGGTTGTCAAGCTCTCTCCTGTGAGGTGCGTTGTAGAGCTGCCTCCTGTGAGGTGGGCTGTTGAACTCCCTCCTGTGAGGTGGGCTGTTGAGCTCCCTCCTATAAAGTAGACTGTCAAGATTCAACCATACCTACTTTCCATTCCTTAGCTCTAAAGGTAACTCCAAAACTGATAAGTGCCGTCAGGGATGAAGCGATAGAAACACCAACGTACTATTCCTGTCAAATGTTAACCTATTCACTTCCTAGCTGTTGAAGCCTTCGATGAGTCAAGCTCCCAACCGACAGATTAAACTTGTGCGTAGAGTTCCAAGATTGCGTGCGCCTTCCAATTTCCCTTAAGATGCAAATATGTGTATTTTTGTTTCTGCCTTTCCATTTAAACTCTGTGAATATGTGTCCAGATAACGGCACAACGGACACCAGAAATTGGAAATCAAAAAGTGATTAATTCATTTTGTTTTATTAGGCGTTGTGCTGAATGCCTGTTAGTTTGATGCGTGAGTCATTCTCCACAATCAGACAGGAAGTACGTCACAAGCCTGGTATTTGTGTCACACGTACGCCATTTTGATTGACCAACTTTGACTCGCGTGTTACTGAGACACAGAGAATACCACACTGTAACCTGCCACGAGTGGTAAACGGGATCAAAGGAATGGATTGTGATCTCTTGATTATAGGAACCAACATCATCACACAGGGGACATTCCTATAAGTGCTCCGTTCTCCCTCCAAGCAGCCAGCCAAGCGTGTATATACTCAGAGTCCCAGCCAGGTGTTGACTTCGTGTTCTTCGGATATTTCCAGACAGAACACACGTTCTCCCATCGTCACTGCTAAATCTATCATCCATATGATCACTGTTATATTATAATCATGTCATAAAAGGAGGCTAAAGAGTGTTGTTCATGGTGCTTGCAACCCCATCATTTACACAAAATGGCTTTATAAAAAGCTACTGTAAATTCCGGGGTACAGTCTTCCTGTAAATGGACCAGATGCAGTGAATTATGGTAAATGTTTGGTTACAGGCTTCCTTAAAGGGGCCAGCTGAAATGGTGGTATATGCTTCACATTGAAGCAAAAAGGTAAACGCATAAACCTGCAACGACATATGATAAGAGGAGTAACTAAGGAGGTTTCAGTTTGGGATCAGCTAACTCTTTCTGTATAAACTATAAGGGACAAGAAAAGTCCTGGGCCGCTAGGTAGAAGAGGAGTAACTAGGGAGGTTCGAGTTTGGGATCAGCTAAATCTTTCTGTATAAACTATAAGGGACAAGAAAAGTCCTGGGCCGCAAGGTAGAAGAGGAGAAACTAAGGAGGTTTGAGTTTGGGATCAGCTAACTCGTTCTGTATAAACTATAAGGGACATGAAAAGTCCTGGGCCGCAAGGTAGAAGAGGAGTAACTAAGGAGGTTCGAGTTTGGGATCAGCTAACTCTTTCTGTATAAACTATAAGGGACAAGAAAAGTCCTGGGCCGCAAGGTAGAAGAGGAGTAACTAAGGAGGTTTGAGTTTGGGATCAGCTAACTCTTTCTGTATAAACTACAAGGGACAATAAAAGTCCTGGGCCGCAAGGTAGAAGAGGAGTAACTAAGGAGGTTTGAGTTTGGGATCAGCTAACTCTTTCTGTATAAACTATAAGGGACAAGAAAAGTCCTGGGCCGCAAGGTAGAAGAGGAGTAACTAAGGCAGTAAGATTTACCAACAAGCAATCAACATCTTCCAAACCATAAGGCAGTTGGCAAAACTATTGAGACAACAAGAGATCCCCCACCTCATCTGTGCTCTTCCGTTGCAGACCGCCGTACGGTGCACAATCTCTGTTTGCGTGATATCTGCGGGGCTGTTCTTATGTGGAATCTATCAGCCTTTGTCTGTATTCATATTGATTGAGATTGTTTGGGTGTTTGCTTTTTTTTTTCTTTTCTTTTATTATTTGAATTGAGCCTACTCTATATCCTAACTGACATAAAGGCCAATTATCATTTCTCACACAATCCTGGCCACTTTATTGCAAATGGCAGCCGCCAGATTCGTATTTTTGTCAAGACAATGTTTATTTTTGTATTATATTTTTAGAAATTAAATTTGTCTTTGTCTCTGACGACAGTTTTGTGACCGTGATGTAGGAATGGTTCTGTTCTGTGACGAAGTGGTAGGTGAGACACGCGTGATGTAGGAATCGTATGTGTCCGTGCTTCCTTTCAGTGTCGCTGTCTGTATGTGTCCGTGCCTCCTTTCAGTGCTGCTGTCTGTATGTGTCCGTTCCTCCTTTCAGTGTTGCTGTCTGTATGTGTCCGTGCCTCCTTTCAGTGTTGCTGTATGTATGTGTCCGTGCCTCCTCTCAGTGTTGCTGTCTGTATGTGTCCGTGCCTCCTTTCAGTGTTGCTGTCTGTATGTGTCCGTGCCTCCTTTCAGTGTTGCTGTCTGTATGTGTCCGTGCCTCCTCTCAGTGTTGCTGTCTGTATGTGTCTGTGCCTCCTTTCAGTGTTGCTGTCTGTATGTGTCCGTGTCTCCTCTCAGTGTTGCTGTCTGTATGTGTCCGTGCCTCCTTTCAGTGTTGCTGTCTGTATGTGTCCGTGCCTCCTTTCAGTGTTGCTGTCTGTATGTGTCCGTGCCTCCTCTCAGTGTTGCTGTCTGTATGTGTCCGTGCCTCCTCTCAGTGTTGCTGTCTGTATGTGTCCGTGCCTCCTCTCAGTGTTGCTGTCTGTATGTGTCCGTGCCTCCTTTCAGTGTTGCTGTCTGTATGTGTCCGTGCCTCCTCTCAGTGTTGCTGTCTGTATGTGTCCGAGCCTCCTCTCAGTGTTGCTGTCTGTATGTGTCCGTGCCTCCTCTCAGTGTTGCTGTCTGTATGTGTCCGTGCCTCCTCTCAGTGTTGCTGTCTGTATGTGTCCGTGCCTCCTCTCAGTGTTGCTGTCTGTATGTGTCCGTGCCTCCTTTCAGTGTTGCTGTCTGTATGTGTCCGTGCCTCCTTTCAGTGTTGCTGTCTGTATGTGTCCGTGCCTCCTCTCAGTGTTGCTGTCTGTATGTGTCTGTGCCTCCTTTCAGTGTTGCTGTCTGTATGTGTCCGTGTCTCCTCTCAGTGTTGCTGTCTGTATGTGTCCGTGCCTCCTTTCAGTGTTGCTGTCTGTATGTGTCCGTGCCTCCTTTCAGTGTTGCTGTCTGTATGTGTCCGTGCCTCCTTTCAGTGTTGCTGTCTGTATGTGTCCGTGCCTCCTCTCAGTGTTGCTGTCTGTATGTGTCCGTGCCTCCTCTCAGTGTTGCTGTCTGTATGTGTCCGTGCCTCCTCTCAGTGTTGCTGTCTGTATGTGTCCGTGCCTCCTTTCAGTGTTGCTGTCTGTATGTGTCCGTGCCTCCTCTCAGTGTTGCTGTCTGTATGTGTCCGTGCCTCCTCTCAGTGTTGCTGTCTGTATGTGTCCGTGCCTCCTCTCAGTGTTGCTGTCTGTATGTGTCCGTGCCTCCTCTCAGTGTTGCTGTCTGTATGTGTCCGTGCCTCCTCTCAGTGTTGCTGTCTGTATGTGTCCGTGCCTCCTCTCAGTGTTGCTGTCTGTATGTGTGGGTACCAATTGGAAGGGTGGGTAGAAGAGTATGAATTGATGCGTGTCTCTTACACGAGCTACTTGGACACTCATCCTGTGACACATCCCATTTCGTCAATCCCTCTGTTCACTCCTCCTAGATCTGGTCACGTCAATCACTCTGTTCACTCCTCCTAGATCTGGTCACGTCAATCACTCTGTTCACTCCTCCTAGATCTGGTCACGTCAATCACTCTGTTCACTCCTCCTAGATCTGGTCACGTCAATCACTCTGTTCACTCCTCCTAGATCTGGTCACGTCAATCACTCTGTTCACTCCTCCTAGATCTGGTCACGTCAATCACTCTGTTCACTCCTCCTAGATCTGGTCACGTCAATCACTCTGTTCACTCCTTCTAGATCTGGTCACGTCAATCACTCTGTTCACTCCTCCTAGATCTGGTCACGTCAATCACTCTGTTCACTCCTCCTAGATCTGGTCACTCTCCCAATTTCCAGGAACATAATGGCCGGCTACAGCGCGACCAGGCCAGCCGTGAGTAAAGGCCATTAAGCTGTGTGACGTAAGTGGCGCAACACAGTTGTGTGAATGACTCTCTTCCCATTCAGATCTGAATAACAATCGAATCAGGCAGACCGATATTGATTAGACATACATCTGCGGGACACTTCGTCATCGTGTGTCACGTAGACCGGTGTAGGCGATGTTGCTTCGAAAACTTCCTTGACTTTTTAGTGTATATCCAGTCTGCTATTGCGACTTTGTGCCATTTTTGCTTATCAGTAAAAAATATCAGCGTAACGGTGTTGCTACATTGGTGTTCCTTAAGTGTGGCCCTTTCTTGATGGCGAAGACATGGCCCGTTCAGCCTGATACATTCTCACTCATGTTATATATCAGGACAGATAAGTCTGTGTATGGATGCGCGTGTGCTGCTGCCAATTGCCGCGTGTTGGTCCCATCGATTGCGCCGAATCTAACCGATAGCCTAGCCTACATTTCACATTACTGTGCTGTTTTCCTTTGCCGAGTCAAGCAGTTTGTTTTATAGAGCTGTATAGATCGTCCACAGGACAATTACCGGTGTGGTTTGTATTCCACCTGTACTTGGTGTGGTTAAAAAAACACTTGATTAAGAAAGAGGAGCGGGACTTGCGAGACAAAAACCTACATAAGAATCCTAAAAATACCCCGGTTAAAGAAAATAACAAATAAAGCCATCCTGCAAGATCTGAGTGGAAGAGAACTGGCTTATAAACCACGTTATGTCCCAAAACTGAGTTTTTTCGGCCACATCGAGCGCAATGACGAACTGGAAGAAGCAGTTCTGGAAAGCATTGTTCTAGCAAGACGAGGCCGACAAAGACGTAGATGTAGATGGACAAAAGACATCATGGACACCCTTAAACATGAACATGGAGCAGGTGAGTAGACTGACTGCTGATCGAGACATCAAGAACACCCTAAACATGGAGCAGGTGAGTAGACTGACCGCTGATCGAGACATCAAGGACACCCTAAACATGGAGCAGGTGAGTAGACTGACCGCTGATCGAGACATCAAGGACACCCTAAACATGGAGCAGGTGAGTAGACTGACCGCTGATCGAGACATCAAGGACACCCTAAACATGAACATGCACCAGGCGGGTAGACTGACCGCTGATCGAGACATCAAGGACACCCTAAACATGGACATGGAGCAGGTGAGTAGACTGATCGCTGATCGAGACATCAAGGACACCCTAAACATGGAGCAGGCGAGTAGACTGACCGCTGATCGAGACATCAAGGACACCCTAAACATGGACATGGAGCAGGTGAGTAGACTGACCGCTGATCGAGACATCAAGGACACCCTAAACATGGAGCAGGTGAGTAGACTGACTGCTGATCGAGATTCCTATCGAATGGCAGTAATGAGAGCCAGGTTCTGCCATGGACATGCTACATGATGATGATGTACTTGCAGTTAGGCTGCCCATTAGCTTCTCTCTTGGTATTTGCCCGTGATTTCTGTTTCCCACAACGATGTGTGTAGTCTGGTCTCCTCAATCTTTTCCTCCTGGTCGTTCCAACACAGCGCATATCTCGTTATACATCTGTCGTATCTTGTATGTGGCCTTGTGCCGCTAGACCACCTAGGACAATGGAATCTCCTTTCCCGTGTTATCTATGCAGCTACTGATATTTTCAATCCGTCTCTGAAGTGTTTCTTTAACAAAACCAATCTATCTTTTCCTTGGTGTGTCTCTTGATATAAAGCCACGTTATCCGTTATTACAAGCCTGCATGACGGAGAGGTTAGGAGACAACTCAACTTAAACTTAACGTCTTTATACTGATTTAGAAGACCCTGCAGTGTCTGTATACAACCAGTTTCTTCTACACTCTCTTAATTAAAAATACTTATGCACATCAAATCTATTCTTGGATGCATTGATTTACCCTGCCTCCACTATTTCCTGTGCCAATGCATTCCATGCATTCACCACTCTATGACAAAAAAAAACATCTTTCTTGTCACGTGTTCATTGTTCCTGTTACACTATCGTACGGAATTTCTGAGAGAGAACATCCACCCACTATTCACTAGGACTGCACTAAGGTCACATACTAGTCGCTCCATATGAAGCATGGAGGCACAACAAGTCCCCTTAGAGGAAGCATGTATCAAACCGCTTAGATGTACTATTACAGCTGTGGTAACTGTAGCACTTTGTTTTAAACGATGAGATTACTAGCCCTATGCACGACCCTCTTTAGTCCTTATTGGCGATATTCTACAAATGTACAACTTGGTGGATAATGGTGATGGAAATCAGCGCCTTCACCATGAGAATATCTCTATCACTCATTACTTTACCCATTAACAACCTCCTTCAGTAACCTTTTAGTACATACTTGAACGGGTGCACGGCTGTGTGCTACCACGCAGACAGCACGCTTATTCTTGTCTTGTCCCTTTTTCAGTCCAGTCGGAGTATAGTCTTCCACTACAGTTGGACTTGTTTGCTCCCCAGAGAGACCCCACAACTACAAGAGGGCCGATAGTACTCGAGTGGGTAACACTCCCCAGAGAGAGACCCCACAACTACAAGAGGACCGGTAGTACTCGAGTGGGTAACACTCCCCAGAGAGAGACCCCACAACTACAAGAGGACCGGTAGTACTCGAGTGGGTAACACTCCCCAGAGAGAGACCCCACAACTACAAGAGGACCGGTAGTACTCGAGTGGGTAACACTCTCCAGAGAGACCCCTAAAGAGGGCTGGTAGTACTCGAGTGGGTAACACTCTCCAGAGAGACCCCTAAAGAGGGCCGGTAGTACTCGAGTGGGTAACTCCCCACAGAGACCTCAGGATCTGCAAGAGGACCGGTAGTACTCGAGTGGGTAGCTCCCCAGAGAGACCTCAGGATCTGCAAGAGGACCGGTAGTACTCGAGTAGGTAATAACATTAGCATTCCAGATAAATTAAAGGCATTTAGTCCAACACGTGTGTATCAGCTCTGTTTTACATGGAGCCAATCTTGTCAAACTGAAGTCAAACAAGATAATGAACATGAGAGAAGATAACTGAGATTTGGTTTTATAGAAGAATGTTCAGAATCCAGTAGACAGATCTAGACTGAGGAATGTACCGTCAGGGAAGTTTATGTTGGTTGTACACGCAAGAGATACGTTTTACTCTTTTGTAGGCACGTGTATGGGTGGGCGCACGATTTGGGGGGTTGGGTTGTTGTTGACCTAGCGATTACGTGCCCTGTATGAGTGAGATCAGGGAGGTGTGGGTATGGAAGGGGGGGGGGGGGGGTGTCTAGAAAACACGGACGTAGAATGAGAGCATGCGCAATGTTTTTTTTAATAGATTAGTAAAACATTAAAACGGAGCGCTGGGTCAGACTGCAACAATATGGGTCATTGTTGGGAGTAGATAACTAGAGCATTGACAGAACCATGGTTTAACGCCATGACATGGAGAGATAGAAGACACTGGACGGTTTAACGCCATGACATGGAGAGATAGAAGACCATGGTTTAACGCCATGACATGGAGAGATAGAAGACACTGGATGGTTTAACGCCATGACATGGAGAGATAGAAGACCATGGTTTAACGCCATGACATGGAGAGATAGAAGACGATGGTTTAACGCCATGATATGGAGAGATAGAAGACCATGGTTTAACGCCATGACATGGAGAGATAGAAGACGATGGTTTAACGCCATGACATGGAGAGATAGAAGACGATGGTTTAACGCCATGATATGGAGAGATAGAAGACCATGGTTTAACGCCATGACATGGAGAGATAGAAGACACTGGATGGTTTAACGCCATGATATGGAGAGACAGAAGACACTGGATGGTTTAACGCCATGATATGGAGAGATAGAAGACACTGGATGGTTTAACGCCATGATATGGAGAGATAGAAGACACTGGATGGTTTAACGCCATGATATGGAGAGATAGAAGACACTGGATGGTTTAACGCCATGACATGGAGAGATAGAAGACACTGGATGGTTTAACGCCATGATATGGAGAGATAGAAGACACTGGATGGTTTAACGCCATGATATGGAGAGATAGAAGACACTGGACGGTTTAACATGATGACATGGAGAGACAGAAGACACTGGACGGTTTAACATGATGACATGGAGAGACAGAAGACACTGGACGGTTTAACATGATGACATGGAGAGACAGAAGACACTGGACGGTTTAACATGATGACATGGAGAAACAGAAGATACTGGACGGTTTAACATGATGACATGGAGAGACAGAAGACACTGGACGGTTTAACATGATGACATGGACAACATGGACGGAAAATGCTGGATGACCCACCTACAGCGAAATCAACAGCTACCCCTCCACCAAAGGAGAACCCCTTACGCCTCAGCTATAACGAGCCGTAAAATCAATTATGACCGGAGAACGTACCGGTATGTTTTCATGTTTTCTGACAAAATTATGATTATTCTAAATATAGACGTAGAACAGACAACTGTATCCGGTCAGGTCAACCAGTGGTACAGAAACCATATCTTCAAGGTCACGAACATATTTAACACTGTCTGCCTTCAAACAGACCAACCATAGTCACAAAACACACGCAGCAACGCAAACATATTGAGAGGAAGACAAACGTAGAGACCGTGGGGGGAAATGGAGGATTTAGTTAGAACAAAAGTGAATCTATATTTAAAATGGAGGATTTAGTTAGAACAAAAGGGAATCTATATTTAAAATGGAGGATTTAGTTAGAACAAAAGGGAATCTATATTTAAAATGGAGGATTTGGTTAGAACAAAAAGGAATCTATATTTAAAATGGAGGATTTGGTTAGAACAAAAGGGAATCTATATTTAAAATGGAGGATTTAGTTAGGACAAAAGAGAATCTATATTTAAAATGGAGGATTTAGTTAGGACAAAAAGGGAATCTATATTTAAAATGGAGGATTTAGTTAGGACAAAAAGGAATCTTTATTTAAAATGGAGGATTTAGTTAGAACAAAAGGGAATCTGTATTTAAAAAGCGAGTAATAAATAATGCTGATGTCAGGTTGTGCCACTATGGGAAGTAAACACTTTTGTCAAATGTGTACTAAAATCAGATGTACTGTACAATACAGTGCAAAACACAATACAATGCAATCCATCATAGGAAACAACGTGAATAAGTAGAAAAAGATGGACAAAAATGTTTACACCACTGTCTAGACACATCCAATTGTGTTCAATATCAGATCAGCATTAAATATGTGATCAGCATTCTATATCTGATCAGCATTCAATATCTGATCAGCAGTGTACAATATCTGATCAACATGCAATATCTGATCCCCAGTATTCAATATCTGATCCGCATCCAAACCCCGTGTGATTATGTTCCCCCACGTGTCCCTCCTACCCCAACCTCACGTCTGATTCTGTCCCCCACGTGTCCCTCCTACCCCAACCTCACGTCTGATTCTGTCCCCCCACGTGCCCCTCCTACCCCAACCTCACGTCTGATTCTGCCCCCCCCCCACACGTGTCCCTCCTACCCCAACCTCACGTCTGATTTTGTCCCCCCCCCCCACGTGTCCCTCCTACCCCAACCTCACGTCTGATTCTGTCCCCCCCCCCCCCACGTGTCTCTCCTACCCCAACCAACGTCTGATTCTGTCCCCCCACGTGTCCCTCCTACCCCAACCCACGTCTGATTCTGTCCCCCCCCCCCCCCCCCACGTGTCCCTCCTACCCCAACCTCACGTCTGATTCTGTCCTCCCACGTGTCCCTCCTACCCCAAGCCAGGTCTGATTCTGTCCCCCCCCCCCCACGTGTCCCTCCTACCCCAACCTCACGTCTGATTCTGTCCCCCCACGTCTCCCTCCTACCCCAACCCACGTCTGATTCTGTTCCCCCACGTGTCCCTCCTACCCCAACCCACGTCTGATTCTGTTCCCCCACGTGTCCCTCCTACCCCAACCCACGTCTGATTCTGTCCCCCACGTGTCCCTCCTTCCCCAACCCACGTCTGATTCTGTCCCATCACGCGTCCCTCATTACCAGACCCCAGATTTCCATACTCCTGATATGCGTAGATAGCTGGTTCATTGCACGCGTAACTAACGTGGATTAATCAACTGAGAAAATACAATTTTGATGCATTGTCTTGGCATAGAGAAAACAGACGACAGACATACTGATTAGTGTAGAGAGGAACGTCAGCACGAGCGTTGACGTGTAGCCATGGTAACAGAACGAAGGGAACACGAAAACACATCTACCACTTGCAGTTGAAACATAATGAGAAACTCAGAAGCAGTTCGTCCTGTTTGTTGTCGTTGTGTTCTCTAAATGGTTAAGAGCTGGGCAACTGGTCAGCAGCATCCTTTCTAATCCCATCTTCTGAGTGTTTGTGAACTCACACAATTATGTTGGGGAAACAACAGAGGTCAGTGACGCACGAAGCGAATTTGTGTTGATGATAAAGTCAGGATGCGACGACAAATGCAAGAATACAGACACAATAAGTGTTGGAGTTATATGCCCACAATGAGTGTTGGAGTTGTATGCACACAATGAGTGTTGGAGTTGTTGTATGCCCACAATGAGTGTTGGAGTTGTTGTATGCCCACAATGAGTGTTGGAGTTGTTGTATGCCCACAATAAGTGTTGGAGTTGTATGCCCACAATGAGTGTTGGAGTTGTATGCCCACAATGAGTGTTGGAGTTGTATGCCCACAATGAGTGTTGGAGTTGTATGCCCACAATGAGTGTTGGAGTTGTATGCCCACAATGAGTGTTGGAGTTATATGCCCACAATGAGTGTTGGAGTTGTATGCACACAATGAGTGTTGGAGTTGTTGTATGCCCACAATGAGTGTTGGAGTTGTTGTATGCCCACAATGAGTGTTGGAGTTGTTGTATGCCCACAATGAGTGTTGGAGTTGTTGTATGCACACAATGAGTGTTGGAGTTGTTGTATGCCCACAATGAGTGTTGGAGTTGTTGTATGCCCACAATGAGTGTTGGAGTTGTTGTATGCCCACAATGAGTGTTGGAGTTGTATGCCCACAATGAGTGTTGGAGTTGTATGCCCACAATGAGTGTTGGAGTTGTATGCCCACAATGAGTGTTGGAGTTGTATGCCCACAATGAGTGTTGGAGTTGTATGCCCACAATGAGTGTTGGAGTTGTTGTATGCCCACAATGAGTGTTGGAGTTGTATGCCCACAATGAGTGTTGGAGTTGTATGCCCACAATGAGTGTTGGAGTTGTTGTATGCCCACAATGAGTGTTGGAGTTGTTGTATGCCCACAATGAGTGTTGGAGTTGTATGCACACAATGAGTGTTGGAGTCAGTGTTGTTTAATGCCCACAATGAGTGTTGGAGTCAGTGTTGTTTAATGCCCACAATGAGTGTCGGGGTTGTATGCCCACAATGAGTGTTGGAGTTGTATGCCCACAATGAGTGTTGGAGTCAGTGTTGTTTAATGCCCACAATGAGTGTTGGAGTCAGTGTTGTTGTATGCCCACAATGAGTGTTGGATTTGTATGCCCACAATGAGTGTTGGAGTCGGTGTTGTTTAATGCCCACAATAAGTGTTGGAGTCAGTGTTGTTTAATGCCCATAATGAGTGTTGGAGTCAGTGTTGTTTAATGCCCACAATGAGTGTTGGAGTCAGTGTTGTTTAATGCCCACAATGAGTGTTGGAGTCAGTGTTGTTTAATGCCCACAATGATTGTTGGAGTCAGTGTTGTTTAATGCCCACAATGAGTGTTGGAGTCAGTGTTGTTTAATGCCCACAATAAGTGTTGGAGTCAGTGTTGTTTAATGCCCACAATGAGTGTTGGAGTCAGTGTTGTTTAATGCCCATAATAAGTTTACTCGTTTTGTGCGCCCTGAAAAGGCCGTTAAGTGGCTGGTTGTAGTAGCTTTCCTAACATCCCGAGCGTGCTGATAAAGGTGGACCGCGGTCTTGCTATGTCTGCGTGGCGCTCACGTCGATCCACATCTCGTCAGTCAGGCTGCCATGACAACAGCCCTGTTTCAGGGAACGCTACATGGAAGAGAGATTCTAGTCTTGGCCAATGGATTGTGTCTAACCTGATGCGAAGTCCTGGTCAGTATGTTGTGCCTGACTTGACCAGCACCTAAGTGCCCCAAGTGTTGGAGTGAGTACTGTGACTGTCTCTGCCAGCAGATGGACGAGGTTAGCTTCCAGGTAACTACAGGCTCTAGTCTACCCATGTGTGAATATGCCCAGTTACGGAAGATAAAGTATTAAAAAAGATATCCTTCAGTAGATTTAATCGCTGGCCAAATTCAAGTATACTAAGCCTCCGCTTGTGAGGTAGGGTGGCCAGTTCACTTCTTCGCTGTCTTTTCCTTTTCCAACCGTAGATCAGGTACCCATTTGCAGCTGGGTTGGTTGGAGCTGCCGGGAGCGAGAGTTGAACCCCGTACCTTTGCCGTGACAATCGAGAGCTCTACCATCTGCGCTAATCAGCCGCTCTGACAATGTATCGAAGAAGGTCATCGTGTCACAGAAGCTATATGACATCACAGAAAAACGCTACTAAAGCTTCATCCTGGACTGCTGTTCCTGGTGTGGACCTGGCATGACCTTTGACAACAACGACAAGACAACATCTCATCGACAGATATAAGGGACACTTGAATACAAGAGTACACGAGCTCAAATATATTTACCTGGGATCAATATGCTGAGCAGTGCATGAGCTGGGGCGGTCAGCTACCCAAGGCTGAGCAGTGCATGAGCTGGGGCGGTCAGCGACCCAAGGCTGACTGTTAGCATCAGGGTCAGCGAACCAGAGCTGACTGCTAGCATCTGGGTCAGCGACCCATATCTGACTGCTAGCATCAGGGTCAGCGAACCAGAGCTGACTGCTAGCATCTGGGTCAGCGACCCATATCTGACTGCTAGCATCAGGGTCAGCGAACCAGAGCTAACTGCTAGCATCTGGGTCAGCGAACCAGAGCTGACTGCTAGCATCTGGGTCAGCGAACCAGAGCTGACTGCTAGCATCTGGGTCAGCGAACCAGAGCTGACTGCTAGTATCTGGGTCAGCGAACCAGAGCTGACTGCTAGCATCAGGGTCAGCGAACCAGAGCTGACTGCTAGCATCTGGGTCAGCGACGCATATCTGACTACTAGTATCAGGGTCAGCAACCCAGAGCTGACTGCTAGCATCTGGGTCAGCGACCCATATCTGACTGCTAGCATCAGGGTCAGCGAACTAGAGCTGACTGCTAGCATCTGGGTCAGCGAACCAGAGCTGACTGCTAACATCAGAGTCAGCGACCCAAAGCTGCCAAGACCGTTCTGCCCCTCCACGTGGAGATCCTGGATAACAGGCTGCAACAGAGCAGACTGGCTAAGGACAAGGAATCGACGGAAGGCTAATCCTGTACCCAAAAATGCTTGCTGAAATCGGATATGTCGGACCAAAAAGTGCAAATATCGCAGTCAGCATGCAAACTTTGACTCAACGCATTCCGTTCTCCGGACAACATCCTGCTACTTGTAAACCCATTTCAGGGCTTAGTAACAGGAGTTTGAGAACGAACGAAGAAGAAGAAATATATTTACCTGAGAACTAAAGGTAAACAAATAAAAAGAAACGTTCAAGATACCTTACAAGTATTCATTGAAGAGACATGTACAATACGACATATCGTTAAACACAATTAGAATACCCCGCCTTCTGTTCGGCTGGTGTACTGTGCGCCAGGTAGTCAATAGGTCTGGTCATCCAGTAACCGGTGAGGTTGTTGGGCACACATGGAGACACCCCCACAACCCCAAGCCACCCCTATCTGTCAGAAGCCGTCGCCCTAGCCTCCTCTGGTCAGAGATTGGGACATAATTGTATGTTGTCTTTCCACCTTTTGGGACGACATCTTCGACTCCCGTCTTGCATCTTTCAGTGCAGAATCGTATTGGCAAGATCGTTTGATTTCGGTATGTGGCTGTACCAAGCAAATGTCTGTCTTTTGACCGTTGCAAGAGGTCTTCAAGGGGTCCTATTGCTGTACTGCACATACGAGGGGCGTTCAAATAAGATTTGAGGAGAGACATATTGGAGGAAAGACAGATTGGAGGAGATTGAACGCGAGAGAGAGAGAGAGAAAGAGAGAGAGGGAGATTGGTGGAGATTGAATGTGAGAGAGAGATAGAGTGCTTGGTGGAGATGGAATGTGAGAGAGAGATAGAGTGATTGGTGGAGATTGAATGTGAGAGAGAGAGATAGAGTGATTGGTGGAGATTGAATAAGAGATAGAGAGAGAGAGAAAGAGATTGGTGGAGATTGAATGTGAGAGAGAGAGAGAGATTGGTGGAGATTGAATATGAGAGAGAGATTAGTGAAGATTTGAGTGCGAGAGATATTGATGGATGAGAGAGATAGAGAGAGATTGAAGGAGATTGAATGAGAGAGAGAGAGAGATTGAAGGATATTTAATGTGAGAGAGAGATAGAGAGATTGGTGGAGATTGAATGTGAGAGATATTGGAGGAGATTGAATGTGAAAGAGAGAGATTGGTGGATATTGAATGTGAAAGAGAGAGACTGGAGGAGATTGAATGTGAGAGATATTGGATGAGATTGAATGTGAGAGATATTGGAGGAGATTGAATGTGAAAGAGAGATTGAAGGAGATTGAATGTGAGAGAGAGATAGAGAGACTGGTGGAGATTGAATGTGAGAGATATTGGAGGAGATTGAATGTGAAAGAGGGATATTTGAGGAGATTGAATATGAAAGAGAGAGATTGGATGAGATTGAATGGTAAAGAGAGAGATTGGTGGAGATTCAATGTGAAAGAGAAAAACTACCCAAGCATGGACTGGACCCATGCATACACCGACGGTTCTGTAACAAACACTACACAGAACGGAGGGGCAGGAGCATTCCTGAACCTACCAAATGGCAGAAAAATAACACTGTCATTCGCTACCGGTAAGTACACAAGCAATTTCAGAGCGGAGGCAGAGGCACTGAGGGCGGCAGTGGAAGAAATTGTGACACATAAAGAAAATGAAAGCCATATAGTCCTGCTTACAGATGCTCTCGCCGTAGACACAGCGCTAAAAAGCCAGAAAAACACTGAGCTTAATGACTTAAGAACAGCACTCTGTCAACTATGCCAGCAGTCCGCACCAAAAAGGGTAGTGGTACAGTGGGTCCCATCACACTGCAACATCCAAGGCAACGAGGAGGCAGACAGACTGGCAAAAGAAGGCGCAAGACTACCACAAACAGATACTAGTATGACGTACAAAGAGTGAAAACGGCTTATTAAAGCCAGATACATGACCAAATGGGAAACAGAACATACTGGTTACACCAAAAACGATGCATATTACCAGCTGAACAGAAGAGAGCAGGTCGTGGTCTTCAGACTTCGCACTGGCCACAATAGACTGAGGTACCACCTATTCAACAAATTGAAGATAGGTGGAACCGACGAATGCCCGTGTGGTACTGGTAAAATGACCGCTGAACATCTGCTGCAGAACTGCCAGACATACGAGGATCAGAGAGAGCAGATGTGGCCATCACCAGTGGAACCACAAGACAAGCTCTATGGCAGTGTCGACAGCCTCAGGATGACCGCCGCTTTTTTTCGAAAAAATAATGGTTACTGTCTGACTGCGTACGAAGAAGAAGAAGAAGAAGAAAAAGAAGAAGAAGAAGAATGTGAAAGAGAGTGATTGGTGGAGTTTGAATGAGAAAGATATTGGAGGAGATTGAATGTGAGAGAGATTGGTGGAGATTGAATGTGTGAGAGAGAGAGATTGAATGTGTGAGAGAGAGAGATTGGTGGAGATTGAATGCGAGAGAGAGATTGGTGGAGATTGAATGCGAGAGAGAGATTGGTGGAGATTGAATGTGAGAGAGAGAGAGAGATTGGTGGAGATTGAATGTGAGAGAGAGAGAGATTGGTGGAGATTGAATGTGAGAGAGAGAGAGATTGGTGGAGATTGAATGTGAGAGAGAGAGAGATTGGTGGAGATTGAATGTGAGAGAGAGAGAGATTGGTGGAGATTGAATGCGAGAGAGAGATTGGTGGAGATTTATGTGAGAGAGAGAGAGAGATTGGTGGAGATTGAATGCGAGAGAGAGATTGGTGGAGATTTATGTGAGAGAGAGAGAGAGATTGGTGGAGATTGAATGCGAGAGAGAGATTGGTGGAGATTTATGTGAGAGAGAGAGAGATTGGTGGAGATTGAATGCGAGAGAGAGATTGGTGGAGATTTATGTGAGAGAGAGATTGGTGGAGATTGAATGCGAGAGAGAGATTGGTGGAGATTTATGTGAGAGAGAGAGAGATTGGTGGAGATTGAATGCGAGAGAGAGAGATTGGTGGAGATTGAATGCGAGAGAGAGATTGGTGGAGATTTATGTGAGAGAGAGATTGGCGGAGATTGAATGCGAGAGAGAGATTGGTGGAGATTGAATGCGAGAGAGAGATTGGTGGAGATTTAATGCGAGAGAGAGATTGGTGGAGATTTATGTGAGAGAGAGATTGGTGGAGATTGAATGCGAGAGAGAGATTGGTGGAGATTGAATGCGAGAGAGAGATTGGTGGAGATTGAATGCAAGAGAGAGATTGGTGGAGATTGAATGCGAGAGAGAGATTGGTGGAGATTGAATGTGAGAGAGAGAGAGAGATTGGTGGAGATTGAATGTGAGAGAGAGAGAGATTGGTGGAGATTGAATGTGAGAGAGAGAGAGATTGGTGGAGATTGAATGTGAGAGAGAGAGAGATTGGTGGAGATTGAATGCGAGAGAGAGATTGGTGGAGATTTATGTGAGAGAGAGAGAGATTGGTGGAGATTGAATGCGAGAGAGAGATTGGTGGAGATTTATGTGAGAGAGAGAGAAATTGGTGGAGATTGAATGCGAGAGAGAGATTGGTGGAGATTTATGTGAGAGAGAGAGAGATTGGTGGAGATTGAATGCGAGAGAGAGATTGGTGGAGATTGAAAGCGAGAGAGAGATTGGTGGAGATTTATGTGAGAGAGAGAGAGAGAGAGATTGGTGGAGATTGAATGCGAGAGAGATTGGTGGAGATTGAATGCGAGAGAGAGATTGGTGGAGATTGAATGCGAGAGAGAGATTGGTGGAGATTTATGTGAGAGAGAGAGAGATTGGTGGAGATTGAATGCGAGAGAGAGATTGGTGGAGATTGAATGCGAGAGAGAGATTGGTGGAGATTTATGTGAGAGAGAGAGAGAGAGATTGGTGGAGATTGAATGCGAGAGAGAGATTGGCGGAGATTTATGTGAGAGAGAGAGAGATTGGTGGAGATTGAATGCGAGAGAGAGAGATTGGAGATTGAATGCGAGAGAGAGATTGGTGGAGATTTATGTGAGAGAGAGATTGGCAGAGATTGAATGCGAGAGAGAGATTGGTGGAGATTGAATGCATGAGAGAGATTGGTGGAGATTGAATGCGAGAGAGAGATTGGTGGAGATTGAATGCGAGAGAGAGATTGGTGGAGATTTATGTGAGAGAGAGAGATTGGTGGAGATTTATGTGAGAGAGAGAGAGATTGGTGGAGATTGAATGCGAGAGAGAGATTGGTGGAGATTGAATGCGAGAGAGAGATTGGTGGAGATTGAATGCGAGAGAGAGATTGGTGGAGATTTATGTGAGAGAAAGAGACAGAGAGAGCGATTGTTGTAGAATGAATGTGAGAGGGAGAGATTGGAGGAGATTAGATGAGAGAGAGAACGATTTATAAAATCATAGAAGGAAGAAAGCACGAAAGTGGGAAATATATTCCCAAGGTAGAGAGAGAGAGAGAGAGAGAGAAAGGCAGAGTGAGTGTAAGAGAGATATCCAAATATTACAGAAGGAAGACAGCACGTAATTAGCCGACAAACACGAACGCTGGAAAAAGCAAAATAAAGGAACGGAGATGTGATTATGCCAGAAATGTGGCAACACCAAATTTGCACATAAAAAAACAAGAAGAACAAAAAGCTGTTAAACAGCTCTCCACTCTAAGTTCAGGAGAATGACAAGAGTGGAGTGTGTCAGGCAGAATGAGAGACAGTGTGAGGTAGAGTGTTAACGAGTATGCGAGAGAGTCAGGGGTATATGAGAGAGCGAACGAGATGGTGTGAGGTAGGAGACAACGAGCAAGCAAGAGAGAGCAGCGAGAGAGTGAGATAGAGTGAGAGAGCGAGTCAGAGGGTGTGAGGTACAGAGACAACGAGCAAGCAAGAGAGAGCAGCGAGAGAGTGTGAGGTAGAATGAGAGAGAGAGCCAGAGGGTGTGAGGCACAGAGAGAACGAGCGAGAGAGTATGAGGTAGAGTGAGAGCGTATGAGGTAGAGTGAGAGAGAGTGTGACACAAAGAGAAAACGAGTAAGCGAGATGAGAGGGGGCAGCGCGAGGGAGCAGCGAGTGTGCGTGAGGCAGTGAAAGAGAGAGGGTAAAAGGGTGCGTGAAGTAGAGACAGAGAGAGAGATAGGGAAAGAGAGAGGGTGAGAGGGTGTGTGAAGTATAGAGAGAGAGGGAGAGAAAGAGAGTGCAGCGAACTGATGTGCTGAAGCTAGTTCAGAGATGGGATATAGTGGACGAATGTGAACTGACTCTCTCAAGTACCCATCAGCTCGCTCCATTGATTTGGGGACGTCGCAGTAGGCAGGCAGACTGTTAGCAGCACCATATACTAGAGGAAGGGAGTGAGGGGAGGGAGGGAGTGAGGGGAGGGAGAGAGCGAGGGGAGGGAGGGAGAAAGACGATGCCCGCGACGTAAAAGCGGAACAATAGAAGCCGGACACCAAGCTGGCAGCACTCAGGACTTGACGGAGTTCAGCAAAATTTGAACAATAGAAGCCGGAAACCAAGCTGGCAGCACACAGGACTTGACGGAGGACAGCAAAAGTTGAACAATAGAAGCCGGACACCAATCTGGCAGCACACAGGACTTGACGGAGGACAGCAAAAGTTGAACAATAGAAGCCGGACACCAATCTGGCAGCACACAGGACTTGGCGGCAGGACTTGACGGAGTTCAGCAAAAGTTGAACAATAGAAGCCGGACACCAAGCTGAACAAAAGCAGACAGACTGTTAGCAGCACTCAGGACTTGGACGTCTGCGCTGGGGGAGCTGGAGATGGAGGTAAATGTAGAAGCTGACTGGAAACAAAAGAAGTTAGCACAGCAACACTCGGTATTGGGGAGAAGTTGATCAAAAAAAGTTAGCACAAAGTGGGCAACACTCGGTATTGGGGAGAAGTTGATCAAAAGAAGTTAGCAAAAAGTAGGCAACACTCGGTATTGGGGAGAAGTTGATCAAAAGAAGTTAGCACAAAGTAGACAACACTCGGTATTGGGGAGAAGTTGATCAAAAGAAGTTAGCACAAAGTGGGCAACACTCGGTATTGGGGAGAAGTTGATCAAAAGAAGTTAGCACGAAGTGGGCAACACTCGGTATTGGGGAGAAGTTGATCAAAAGAAGAGGTTCTCTATCCTGTTGGCTGGATGTACTGCATGGGTATTGATTCTCGACCAGACAGACTATGCTGTCGAAGTATTCCGTGTGCAGAGAAGTGGCACTAACATCAACAAGGGAGATGGCTTATGACGGGTGGTTTGACCTGGTGTGTTAGATTAGATTTAGAGTACGTCACTATGACACCTTTTCAGGCTTGTATTGTGTAACGCACATAACTTGCCAGTTCATTTAATAGGAAAATGAGTTTGCCTTACACACAAATAAGCAACCATTAGATGGCTACTGTAATGGATGTAGCAGGTTCCCTCACTCTCCCGCCCAATGCCAGGTAATCGTGTCTGCACGTGCCTATTAGTTGTTTAGTACCTCCCAGTTTTCCATGTATATGGCCTCAGAGGAAGACCTAATATCGTTGGGCGCCGGGCACTTGAGAGGATGGTGGTGGGCGGTACTCTACGTGTGTACACAGCTGACGCTCTGGGACGTGGCGTTCAGGTGGGATAATTTGGGTCCCCAACTATTCAGGTGACTGGCAGGTGGGACAAGTTGGGTCCCCCACTGTTCAGGTGACTGTCAAATGGGACATGTTGGGTTCCCCACTGTTCAGGTGACACATGTTGGGTCCCCCACTGTTCAGGTGACTGTCCCCTGGGACATGTTGGGTCCCCCACTATTCAGGTGACTGTCAGATGGGACATGTTGGGTCCCACACTGTTCAGGTGACTGTCAGGTGGGACATCTTGGGTCACCCACTGTTCAGGTGACTGTCAGGTAGGACATGTTGGGTCCCCCACTGTTCAGGTGACTGACACGTGGGACATGTTGGGTCCCCCACTGTTCAGGTGACTGTCAGGTGGGACATGTTGGGTCCCCCACTGTTCAGGTGACTAGCTCTTGGGACATGTTGGGTTCCCCACTGTTCAGGTGACTGTCAGGTGGGACATGTTGGGTCCTCCACTGTTCATGTGACTAGCTCGTGGGACATGTTGGGTCCTCCACTGTTCAGGTGACTAGCTCGTGGGGCATGTTGGGTCCTCCACTGTTCAGGTGACTAGCTCGTGGGACATGTTGGGTCCTCCACTGTTCAGGTGACTGTCAGGTGGGACATGTTGGGTCCTCCACTGTTCAGGTGACTGTCACCTGGGACATGTTGGGTCCCACACTGTTCAGGTGACTGTCACGTGGGACATGTTAGGTCACTTTCAGGGAAATAAGGGGAAACCAAGTGCTGTCTGTTGAAGATATACGACAGACTCATTCGCCGAGAATAGACAAACACCGAAAGTATACAAACAAACGACCAGAGTGTACAATCAACTGACGATGTTAAATACCTCCTTCCCTCTCTCTGTCTCGCTCTATCTCACCCGAGCAAACTTGCTACTTGCTACAATGTGTTATATCTCGCCTTTTCCCACGACATTTCCCAAAGGTGTTTACTGCCGCTACATCATCTCTGTAATAAAGTTCTAATGCACATGATATTCCCTGACACCCATTGGCTGCCAGGTTTAAAAGAATAGGACCACAGTAACCTGTCAAACATGCCCTAATCCTAAAAGGTGACTAAAGTGGTGAGACTAGCAACTCCCTCGTGTTAAAATCACAGCAAACCAAATCACCACAGTAAATGCTCGGGCACAGACTTCCTGTGAATGGACGAAATGTAGCGGTGACCCCATGTTTCACTTGGAGCACTCCGTGAGGACATTCTCGTTCACTGTTCCTGAGATACCACACAACTTAACTTATTTATACTGGTTTAGAAGACTCTACAGAGAATGTATACAACCACTTTCTCGGAGGGTGGTTTAACCGATGTGCGAGTCCATCTTAACAGACTCAAACACTAGACCTAAGTAGACCCGCAGCCAGTTAGGCGCCATCTATAGCTGCTCTTAACAAACCACCTGATGAAGGTACAAATAACTTGGATAGATTTTTAATTTGAATTTTACCCGGGGAGCGGGCGTAAATTCTACTTTTCTATTTCCAACTGCCAAGTAATTTTTAACGTGCTCGACACTGAACACGGGAGTCCGATCTCACTACCCAGAGATCAGGGGCATTTTTACAAGAAGATCCACGTGAAATAAAATGCCGGTCAGAACCGAGATTCGAACCCACGACATCCGAGGCAGACACCTTATTCTGCTTCTCCCAGAAAAAGTAACGACAATCTGCAGTTCATCCAGCTGTAAGCAGCTGACCGATTGACAGTTAAAGACGACAGAGCAGAGAGGAATATACCTGGCCACCCCATCTCAGCCGACGATGTAACCTCACACACTCAAGCCTATCCCACCAGCAGTGCAAACGGTGGGTCCTGGCTATTAGTGTGTCTGTGTATAAATCTGGATGCACTGTAACAAAGATCGAAGCAATAAGAGACGATACAGCAAATCAATGAAGGAATCTAAGTGAAGGTCACAAGGACGCCAACTCCTCACTACATTTCACGTCAATAATTCCGAGACAAGCTGCCAGGGAAATGGCAGTGTCTGGGCCATATGAAGCATATCTGATAAACATGGCGGTATGGACAAACAACATTTACCAAACAAAATGTCAAAGGACTAGCAGGCAGCATTCAGCGTAATGCATGTCAGAAAATGATATGGGTGGGACCAAATGTGTGATACTGCCGTAGTAGATGGAGTGTTGAAGGGGTAATATTATGTCTGGCTCTCTGGGTTGATATTTTATTCTACTTGTTGCACATTTCCTAATCTGGGCTGACAGGTACTGGTGTTTACAGCTGGGTAAACTGTGTAGAGTGACTGGGTCATGAGCCCGACCTCTTATTCTGCGAGAGGCATGAACTCTAACTGCTGCGCCCATCATCACTCTATATATCGCTGATCAAACAAAGTGACTGCTGATGAAATAAACTGTCCTCTGATGAAACAGGGTAACTTGTGATTAAACAAACTACCCTCTGATGAAACAGGGTAACTTATGATTAAACGAACTACCCTCTGATCAAACAGGGTAACTGATGATTAAACAAACTACCCTCTGATCAAACAGGGTAACTTATGATTAAACAAACTACCCTCTGATCAAACAGGGTAACTTATGATTAAACGAACTACCCTCTGATCAAACAGGGTAACTTATGATTAAACAAACTACCCTCTGATCAAACAGGGTAACTGATGATTAAACAAACTACCCTCTGATCAAACAGGGTAACTTATGATTAAACAAACTACCCTCTGATCAAACAGGGTAACTGATGATTAAACAAACTACCCTCTGATCAAACAGGGTAACTGATGACTAAACAAACTACCCTCTGATCAAACAGGGTAACTGATGATTAAACAAACTACCCTCTGATCAAACAGGGTAACTGATGATTAAACAAACTACTCTCTGATCAAACAAGGTAACCGATGATTAAACAAACTGCCCTATGATCAAACAAGGTAACTGATGATTAAACAAACTACCCTCTACTGATCAAATAAAATGTCCACTGATGTACAACATGTTCACATCAACACCCTTCTATCAATGGCATTGTCATTTGTGTAGAAGCTACAAAACACTAAGCTATTCAATTTTGACAAAGTTTCTCTGGCAGCAGCTCTTCTTATATCCAGGAGTGTACTGACGATTCTGGAGTTGTTATCCTGGCTGTAGTGCAGCGCAAAGTGTCTCAGGAGGATCACAGTGTATATCGCAAACTTGTTACTCAAACTGATGTAATACAGCCTGTCTCCAGCAATGTTGGCTCCGTACCGACTGCAGGCCTAACATTGCTCTGTTTTAGTTCATTATGGATGCCATCAGGCCACGGATTTGCCTGGAATTCGGACTAGTCAACGACATACACCTGTGTTCACGGAAACATGTAGTTTTCCATTTAGACTAGTTAATTCGTTCATTTCTTGTGTTCTCTTCCATCCGATTATCCTGACCTGAACATCGACGATATGAATTGATGACTACAGTCAAACCTGTGACTTGTCTTCACGGTCTGGACTTCACGAGGTTGGTGGCCTTCGCCCTAGTTGCAGACAGTGTCGGTTTTGGTGTGACTGTAAAATGTACACACGTGACTATAATGGGAGAGATGCCTAACACATGACTCACCCGCTGAGTGATGTCCCTAGCACCTCTTGCGATTATGGGAACGATAGATGTAATACTTTTATTTCTAAATAACAATGCGTACCAAACCAAAATATATTGTATTACTTCCACAGTAATAGTCTATTTTTTTTTCTTTTAAAAAAAAATGCACTGCTGTCAGAGAGACATGACGTATGTGTCCTTAAACATTCTTTGTAGTTTTAGCACTGTAATACCATTTATCGATGGCTTAAGTAAGCTTGAATAATGGCATTGTAGGTCCATTTAAATTCACCATTGCAAACTAGTTTATGTACAATATATTCGAACCGTAATATTATTATATAGAGTCGTTATGTAGAGACGATTACAAACGTAATTAACGATTAAAAACGGATTTTTGTTAACTGGTCAAGCAATAATGTCTACTCGTTACAGACGAGCACTGTGAGACTACCCCACACCCAACAGGCTAGCCCACACCCAGCAAGCTACCCCACACCCACCAAGCTACCCCACACCCTGCAAGCTACTCCACACCTAAAAGGCTACCCCACACCCAGCAAGCTACCCCACACCCAGCAAGCTACTCCACACCTAAAAGGCTACCCCACACCCAGCAAGCTACCCCACACCCAGCAAGCTACCCCATACCCAGCAGGCTACCCCACACCCAGCAGGCTACCCTACACCCAGCAAGCTACCCCACACCCAACAGGCTACCCCACACCCAGCAGGCTACCCCACATCCAGCAGGCTACCCCACACCCAGCGTGCTCCCCCACACCAAACAGGCTACCCCACACCCAGCGTGCTCCCCCACACCAAACAGGCTACCCCACACCCAGCAGGCTACCCCACACCCAGCGTGCTACCCCACACCCAGCAGGCTACCCCACACCCAGCGTGCTCCCCCACACCCAGCGTGCTCCCCCACACCCAACAAGCTACCCCACCCCCAGCAGGCTACGCCACACCCAGCACTTAGTAAGCTCATTTTGTGCGAAGAGCTTACTATTCATTCAATAGACTTGACATTGTAAATAGATCTGGTCCTGAGGGGGGACATACCATCTGAAGACGACAGTGGCCACAGATACAATCAAAGCTGCCAACCTAATTTTGTATCAATTTTTAATATTTACAAATGAAGATGTACAGTTTAAACCAAAAAATTATAAGTAGGTTTCAATTGTATTTTAATAATCTGTACGGAAGTCTTTTAGTGATTTGTGGATCCAGTATAGTTTGATGGACGTGAAAATTGGTTAATGACAAAATAAATCATAAATGAGGTATCTGAGAAAACCGAATGTCACCAATTGTTTTTACAGATACAAATAATCTAGTGAAATAATTACAGGAAAACAATTTAACGAAATCAATGCTAGGTACAGTAAAAAGATGACAGGCAAGATTCGTTCCTGCATATATATTTGAAATATCTTGTGACAGCAGGAAAGGCTGCAAGTAAAATAAATAAAGAGAGACAGACAAAAAATATGTTATGACATATCAAGATGGCAGGAGAAAAGAGTTTATGAAGTAATAGAATTGTTGTAATGACAGTGAGTTGTGGAGATAAGCAAGCCACTCTGCACTGCAGATGATTATTGATGGTTAGAAACAGCCCAATACATATTTTGTGGTGGCAACTTCATAGTGTCAAAATAATGGCTGAAATGCGCGACACAAAAGCAGCCTTCAAGTAGATTGTAGTTAACACAGCAAGCAGCTGTCCCCTGGAAACACCTTTTAAGTTAACCAATACTTTCACTATCAAAGCATCATGGATGATAAAACAGCCCTCCTGTTGATTTAAATCAACATAGAAGTACTCTAAACACAACAGACAGATCAACTGATGATCTGTCCAAACCTTCTGGAAACATGAAATATGGATGACATGTTGAGGGGAAGGTAATCCACATCGCCAAAACATTATAAACATGATGTTTGATGTGATGCTTGGGATACAGAAAGTAAGTAAATAATGGCTGAAATAGAAACAAAGTTAAATATAAGTTTTCAAAGGATCAGTAACAGTGGTTTACATACAAAAAGAAATTTTCAGTTAAGGATACAGAACAAAAACTGACAGGGGCTTTCCTCACATTGGAAAAATTGTGGAACTACAAAGAATTCAAGTCTGGCACGAAGATTAACATTTTCAACTCAAATGTACAGCAAGGACTGCTATGCAATTCTGAAGTCTTGAGAACAACAGTCATTAACAAAGCAGGTGCAAACATTCATAAACAGATGCCTGTGCAGGATCCATGTTTTGAAATGGCACGAAAAGCTCACCAATGTTGACCTGCTGGAAAGACATGACAGATCTCAGTGGAACATGACATAAAGAGAAGGCTCTGGTCTTGGTTAGAGGAGTAGAGACGTATGAAAATACAATTGAAGAAGAGAACTGGAGTCTAACATGAGGGACACAAGACAGGCTTATACTGGAGAGAAGGAAAGGGTACAACAAACTTTCAAGATTTTATTTGAGAACCTATGTTCTACAGTGAGCTGAACAGTTTTGGTTGGTTGATTGATTGACTGAAAGAGGAACAACACTAACAAAACCAGTACAAAGTTTAGGTTGCTCTCATTTCTTCAGTTCTTATGTATAATTGATTTTTAACCTGTCTGTATTTCAATCATTATTAGTATTCAGTTTGACTGTAGTCACTGATATAAATTAGCGTGAAAGATATGTTATTTTGATTATTTTGCAGCAGATTCTTTTACAACACACAGTAATGTAATTGTTGATGTTTGAAAATTTTGCTTAGTTTAAAGACAAGTCAACTAACTGCTGTTTATGTTGCACTATCAATGTAAAATCAGCAAATTAAATATTTTACTAATACATGAGTCAACATAAAACTCAAACATGAGTCTATAATAAAATGAACTACAATAAAACATAATTTTTTTTAAACAAATTGTATTTGATAACAAGGTAAATGGGACATCTCCAAAATGCTTAGAAATACAAAATCATTCTAAGCACAACCTATGGACCAAGAGGCTTTTATTCCTCAGACCCATAAGTTATCCCAGTGAACCTCATCTAATGAGAAAATTCAGTCATTACATATCTTTTATTAAGATTATGAACACAAATGAGACAAACTTAAACATACAATATCAGTAATATAAGAGAACTGAGCATATTTATTGACTGCATTTCATATTTTAGTAGCGGCCTTTCTTTTCGACTAAACCGTCAATCTGATTGATCATTCTAGACAGATTATTCCCCATTAATCTGATTGATCATTCTAGACAGATTATTCACAATCAATCAGAACTATCTGGACATAAGAAATGTCCACACCTGTTTCAGGAACTTCAATCACATATCAAATCGTTTGTGTCATTAGTGAATGTTACTGATGTCATGTGAACAATCATTTATATGCTGACTCAAACTGTATGAACTCACTACATCTCTAAGTTACATGCTCCACGACCACCAGACCTCACTCTTAATTTAAACTTGAAGAAATCCTGTGGATATTCATTTATTTATTTTTTGTTCTGTGAAGTTATAATTGATATAAGCATGTTAATTTCCAATACCCTATGTCTTATCTCAATAGTTGTTTTAAAGATAATATAAATTTTTATAATTTAGAAAAAAAGGGAATTATTACGGCAATAATTCAATTGAAAAATACTCACTCGAAAGCAAAGAAAAGTCCACTGGTGATGATAATTAGCGCACATGTAAGGTAGAATACGCCAGCTTGTCGTGCCATCATAATCCTTCCATTGCAATAAAATTTATTTTTGCCGGGAAAGACCTCCCATCGTCTGGGAGACTTGGTCATGTTGAAGTGTTGAGACTCCCTCCCTGCTGGTTAGCTTGTCTGCTGCTGCTGGGTGAGCAAGTCAGCCACACTCACTCATAGTTCGACAATGTCAGTCAAATCCAAAAGCGATTTTGAAGCTACTTTATAATAAACTACGCTATATACAGACATTATAATATGTGAACAAACTCCTCTGTGTGTTGATGGAATATTTCTGGGACAGTATGAGCAAGAATCCCGACCACAGATGACAAATTGTGCACGGTTCCTCGCCAGCGAATGCTAGCAGATCGCCATGGATGCGCTGACAATTACATTCCTATTGCGCAGGCGCAGTAGGAACAACGACTTCGAGCTTTAGCTTCGTATTTAGACAAGTTTTTTTAACTAGGTTACCAATTTCAACAAGGTTAACTAGACAGTATTCTAACTGACAGCAATACATATGCTATTTACTTAACCTGGAAAAAATATACGAAACTGAAACATGTATGGGTTCAAGTCAAATCAGGTCAAATAATTTGTGTGTATTGATACCAGCGGTTCTCTAAAATGGTGAAAATAGACCCCTTTCCTGTACAATCCTCGCAACGATTGAAAACGAAGTAGTGATTAGCTGACTATATTTTATCGACTTTGCGGCATATGATTATCATTATTTATACTGAGCATTTGGTCGCAAATTGCATTTTGTCATTGATTTTAATTTCGTTCCATGAGGTTCAGTCTACCTGTTGCCTATTCTCCTGCTTTTTTTTGGCTTGTGTTCTTTAGTTTCCTCACACTTAATTTCCAATGTGAGCTCATTTGAACTCATATCGTATTACATCTTTAAGTTCCATCCTAATGGTAAACTTCACCCGAGAGTTGTCGAAGCCCGAATGGGCAGCAACTAATAATAATACTCTACATCTGGAAAGCAATATTGGACGGCTAAGGAAGGTTAGACATAAGGTCGCCTACTTCATCCTGTATCTAACTGTAATGTATGTAGGGTGTACGAACATGGGAAGACTGCATGAATGAGAATCTGTCAAACTGATATCGTGTGACTTGCTAAAACAAGATGGAGAGAAACTGACATAATCAAACTGAGCACAATTGTAATGCTGCTGTCCCTAGGTCACATTGAAGAAATCCCATACCAGAATGAAGATGCTTTGGAAAGAGTTCTGAAACCGCATTAATGTCTGTTATCAAAAAAATATCATGGATAAAAGGTCACATAAAACGAGGCCGAGAATACGCAGAGAAAACACTAAGATCATGAGAATAAATATAGCAAATGACAATCTGGTTGTTTTGGATGACATGCTGCAACAAGATGTGAAATCTTGTATTTACCTTGTTAGCAATATGGACACAGTTAGACGTACAGATACAGATATCAAGATAAGAACACAAAAGTCTATAGTGATTAACGTTATTTGTACTGAGTTCATTGGGAAATCAATAGAAATGAAATCTAAAACAAAATTTCAATCTTCAACTCCATTGCAACGTTCTATTGTACAATTATGATCATAAAACATAGAGAACAACACACACAATAACGAATAATGAACATACTTTCATATATGGGCACATGTGCAAAATAGAGGCATTGAAATGGTATTATAAGATCACTAATGTGGAAATGTTGAAAAGAATCAGGCAGGTATCAGTGGAACATGGCGTGAGGTGATCGCGCAGGTATCAATTGGATACACAGTAAAGAAACTGTACTTTAATCTTCAAGGCAAGAGACATAGAGCCAAACCAAAAAATGCACCAAGAAGAGAGCTCTACACAAACATAAATGAAACATCGAAGAAGTTGACAGAGATGGAACGCATGGCTCAAGACAGGAGGTTTGGTTCGTATTTCTTGAAGATCTCTGCTCGAGAGTAAGCTGACACGTTTTGGCATAACGGTATATTTATATATGTATGCCACCTCCTCCTTAATCTTTAGCTGTATCAGATGTTATCTTGCTCTCTTAAGAACATTGATTTAAAGCAATACCCATGAAGATGGAGTGTTTGAGAATTCCTGCACGAGGCCTCAGATATCCTACACCAACCTATGTTCTGTATTACTTCAGGCTTTCTCATACCATGTATGTGACCTGCATTTCTGATGTCCGAAAACAGATGACACAGGGAGTTGGAAGACTTTCTTTAAGTGTCGTGTTGCATAATAATGAGATATTAAAAGTCTATGAAATGTGTTTATGTTGAATGCAAGTATTAGTAACAAAGGTTACCTGAGAGCGTGTAAGGACATGCCATTGTTCTGCAATTGACATCCATTATTCTTCTCATTTGGGCATCAAGATGCTGAGAAGCTCATGAGCTGCAGCGGTCAGAGAATCATAGCTGACTGCTAGTGTCAAGGCCAGCGAACCAGAGCTGTCAAGACCCTTCTACACCTCCACGCGGTGATGCGGGATAACAAGCTGCAGCAGGGCAAACTGGCTAAGGAGAAGGGATCGAAGAGGGAATGTTAACCCAGTACTCAAAAAATGCTTGCTGAAGTCGGATGTGTTGGACCGAAAGGTGCAAATATCGCTTTCAAGCTGTAAACTACAACACAACGCATTCCGTTCTCTGGACTACATTCTGCTACTTAAGCCCTTTCAGGGTTTGTTAGTGAGCGATTGATAACGAACGAAGCCAAGCCATTCTTCGCGTGTGTTTGTTGCGTGCTTTATCAGTCTGACTAGGAGCTAATAGCAATCAGGTTCAAATGGAACGTACTGGTCAAGATCCCATCTGACGGTCTCATTTGTGCTCCTGGAAATAGGATGTGCTTCAGCAGTTTGACTAGCGAGGTTGGGATCGAAACTGCAATCCCAATCGGGGTGAGAATACCGAGAAACTCGTTATTTCACGTCAACCAAAAGGACCCTTGTCCACCTTGTCATGTACGCCTCAGGATGTAGAAAGAGCCTCTGTAACCCACTACCAAAGAAACATCGTCAGTAGTTAGTTCAACTCAGCGCGAGTAGCATCGAACAAGAGTGACATAGTTTTGATTTGTTCAATTAAACAAAATTGGTGTCAGTAGCACTAGGCGAATATGTTAAAATTCGTGCGTGTCTCCATCTGTTATTATTTTATATCTAGGAGATGTAATATAAGGACCATTGCAAATGATTGAATTGCACGTGGTCTCAGTCTTTGTGTTGTGGGATGT
Source organism: Ariolimax columbianus (assembly GCA_036924085.1). Classification (NCBI taxonomy): domain Eukaryota; kingdom Metazoa; phylum Mollusca; class Gastropoda; order Stylommatophora; family Arionidae; genus Ariolimax; species Ariolimax columbianus. The sequence continues at coordinate 41,859,562 of JAVGWX010000023.1, read as the reverse complement.
GTTTTTAATGCTTCCTTGTTTTCCCTATATACAGCATTAAACCAGTAATTATGGTCACCTTTTGAGAATGGAGTGAGAACCACTGGAACACGTTCCGAACTAGTTTTACCATCGATTTGAAGCTTGAATGCTGACAACTTCCCATGTTAAGGGTTGCTTTTTGTGTGTAAATAAATGAAAATGACGTTGAATCGTTATACAAAGAACAGAATGGAAATTAGAATTATATTATGGAAATATGAAATCAGGAGTTCAATTTCGCTTGGCTTGGCTTCGTTCGTTCTCAATCTCCCGCTAGCAAACCCTGAAAGGGCTTAAGTAGCAGAATGTAGTCCAGAAAACCAAATGAGTCGTGTCGTAGTTTACAGCTTGGCTGCGATATTTCCACCTTTCGGTCCAACACATCCGACTTCAGCAAGCATTTTTTGAGTACCGGGTTAGCATTCTCTCTTTGATCCCATCTTCTTAGCCAGTATGCCCTGTTGCAGCCTGTTATCCAGGATCACCGCGTAGAGGTGTAGAAGGGTCTTTGCAGCTCTGGTTCGCTGGTCCTGACACTAGCAGTCAGCTATGAGTCGCTGACCACTGCAGCTCATGCGCTACTCAGCATCTTGATCCCGGGAGTTCAATTTAAATGTTTTGTTTAAAAAACAAATTAAAAAATTAACCATTTAAAAAACAAATTATAAAATATTTGTAGTTACTGATAGAGGGATCATTCACGAGAGAGAACGTTCGGATGTTAATTAATATTATTTGTCATGGCATGTGGATATCTGACAAACTTTTTTGAATTTGAGGACCAACATTTGAATGGCAGAATCGGATGAGTAAATATTTCTTGTAATGCTGGTACTAAGACTTAAATTTTCGCAGGTAAACGATAAGAAGTTAATTTTATCAGCCCTATTAGTTTCCGATGCTACACTATTTCCCTGTTCCTCTGATGTGTCCCACCTCAAAATGAAGCATTGGTCCGGCTCTGCATTTAGCTGCTTATTCTAACCTTTTTAAAACAAACACGTAAACAATAATATACGGCGGTTGCAGTGATTTTACATGATGAGGCTGCTATCACCATAAACAATCCTCTTTAGTCGCCTTTACGACATGCTAGGAGAGTGACAGAAGACTTATTCTTGCCATTGTGGGTACACGAGCACCCTCCTCTGTAGGTGGCCAGTAATCAGGAACATCGATAAGAACAAAGGGACACAACCTCATAAATATTACTGTATTTTTAAACAAAAGAAGACGTTGTAAAGTTATCTTCTAGGTTTGCAAGGCAGAAACAATATAATGCAGAAGATCTGGCCATTAGCTAAAGTCCAGAACATAAAAGAAACAAAGAGATTCGTATCTTTCAAGCTACTTTAAATTAATTACCATTGCCACTTAGACTAGATATTCTGAAACTGACTTTGAAAAATGTGCACACACAAAAATAAATTAAGAAACCAAATAAAAATACAATCAATTCTCACAATGCCTGTAAACTTTGAACAATGATAGACTGGGGGCACGTAGTCTTTCCATTCACAGAGCTTTAAAGAACTAAAGACACTCATCAAACGATCCGCGAGGATGGAATGGAGAAACTAGCACAAAGAATACAAGCCAGAAAATGACAGCATAGACAAACATGGTAGAGATGGACAGGCAAAGATATTAAGACTAAGAACTGGACATTGCACTTAAATTCAACCTCAAAAGAATGGGTCTCAGAGAAACTGCCACGTGCGATTGTTGAGCTCCCAAGCAAACACCAGAACATATCATGAATGACTGACCTACTTATACAGACCAAAGACAGACAGTCTGGCCTGTGAAGCGATCATGCTCGAAAAGCTATAGGGGCCCGGTGAAAACACAGTCTCCTTAATGAACCTCACTGGATTAGAAGCATATTATCAGCTGATAGGAGAAGAAGAAGAAGAAGAAGAAGAAGAAGAAGAAGAACAAGAAGAACAAGAAGAACAAGAAGAAGAAGAAGATGTACAAAATGGTTCTGTGTCTTCTCATAGTTCTCTATTATATTTGTTCACCATCCTAACCTTTTCTGCGATCTCTGTCAATTTGATTCCTTACTATTTTTCTTCTGTATTTTTTTTCAAAAGTTTCATTTGCTCAATCGTTTCTTCTCCTGAAATTATAATTCCTTTCATATCCTGAATCTATGACAATAGCTTAATTTCCTTTTTCCCTTTTTCAATCTACTTCTGTTTATATTGAGTAGCTCCTCCAAATTTTATTCTGACAGAAAAGAGCAAAGGACAGACATCAGTATCATGGCAAAAAAAATTAAATTGAAATTGTAATCATAAATAAATCTAATTCCTTTAGGCTTTTACTGTAATTGAATACAATGCAGTGGTCAGCGACCCATAGCTGACTGCTAGCGTCAGGGCCAGCGAACCATAGCTGCCAAGACCCTTCTACACCTCCACGCGGTGATCCTGGATAACAGGCTGCAACAGGGCAGACTGGATAAGGAGAAGGGATCGAAGAGGGAATGCTAACCCGGTACTCAAAAAATGCTTGCTGAAGTCGGATGTGTTGGACCGAAAGGTGCAAATATCGCAGTCAAGCTGTAAGCTACGACACAACGCATTCCGTTTTCTGGACTACATTCTGCTACTTAAGCCCTTTCAGGGTTTGGTAGCGGGAGATTGAGAACGAACGAACAAGAAGAAGAAGAAGAATACAATTGTCAAGCCACATTCTTTATTATAAAAAGTTTATATTGTGAACATGTCATTGTAAATGGAAAAAAAATACAATTCAGCTTCTACTAATAATACTTCAAAAATCCGAGCCATTAAAAAAAAAGATAGTGAACTAGGGCATTCACGTGCTTAAGATCTAGACATACTGACTTACTTCCCCTGTCCTGGGCCTTACGTCAGACATCATGTTTATAATTTTCAGCCAGGTGGATTGTTTTCTTTTCTTTCTCAACATGTCATCCATATTTTAGGTTTCTAGACGGTCTGGGCAGATCATCAGGTGGTTTGGATCTTGTGTTGCTACAGAGTTGCATGTCTCATCAGGTGGTCTTGGTCTTGTGCTGGTCCACAGTTTCATGTCTCATCATCAGGTGGTCTTCGTCTTGTGTTGCTCCAGTTTCATGTCAAATCATCCATGTTTCCTCATCTCTTCAATTATTCTTGCATCGTGACGCACTAGTGACTGGCTGCTTGCAACCTTAAGTGACTCCCTCTCCTACCGATCTCCAACTATAAGAAAGCAGACGACACTAGAGCCTCCATTTGTGAATATTTCAGAAGAATGTGAAGCTGTGAACTCCGGTTCTCTCTTACATCGTGATACTGAATGCAGACAAGTGTACCATAACAGTTATGACCACACACAATAATCCTCAAACACTACGCTCATGTATGTTGGATTCGAATTTTTATTTTTTAGATTCCTTTCCATTTAACAGCCTTCCTGCATTAACTGGTACCTCTTCTCCCCTATCAGTTTGATATATTGAGGATTAACTGTATAGATCAGTGCTCCTCAACCTTTTTACACCTGTGGACCGGTGAAACTATCAATATTTTTTCGCGTACCGCTAAGACAGTTTTAAAAAAAAAATATTTATTTAGTAATTTGTGCATTCGTTATTAAATCCAACATTATGAAAATTGTATTGTTATTTAAAATAACCCGAAATCGAGCAGTAAACAAAATGCGTTTCTCTGGTTTTTATTTCTGCAGAGCTGAACAAGTCTTCTCATATCAAATAAGTAGTCGAATATACGACCATCAGTTTAATAGAACTTAGTTAAGGGGTTAGAAATGTCGTAATAACGTTTTCGCGGACCGGCAGGAAGATTCTACGGACAGTCAGGAAGATTCTACGGACAGTCAGGAAGATTCTACGGACAGTCAGGAAGATTCTTCGGACAGTCACGAAGATTCTACGGACAGTCAGGAAGATTCTACGGACCGGCAGGAAGTTTCTACGGACCAACAGGAAGTTTTCGAGGACTGGAAGGAAGTTTTCGAGGACCGGCAGGATGTTTTCGAGGACTGGCAGGAAGTTTTCAAGGACCGGCAGGAAGTTTTCAAGGACCGGCAGGAAGTTATCAAGGACCGGCAGGAAGTTTTCAAGGACCGGCAGGAAGTTTTCAAGGACCGGCAGGAAATTTTCGAGGACCGGCAGAAAGTTTTCAAGGACTGGCAGGAAGTTTTCAAGGACCGGCAGGAAGTTTTCAAGGACCGGCAGGAAGTTTTCAAGGACCAGCAGGAAGTTTTCAAGGACCGGCAGGAAGTTTTCAAGGACCGGCAGGAAGTTTTAAAGGACCGACAGGAAGTTTTCAAGGACCGACAGGAAGTTTTCAAGAACCAGCAGAAAGTTTTCAAGGACCGGCAGGAAGTTTTCAAGGACCGGCAGGAAGTTTTCGAGGACCGGCAGGAAGTTTTCAAGGACCGGCAGAAAGTTTTCAAGGACCGGCAGGAAGTTTTCAAGGACTGGCAGGAAGTTTTCGAGGGCCTGCAGGAAGTTTTTGAGGACCGTCAAGAAGACTCTGCGTACCGGCAGGAAGTTTTCAAGGACCAGCAGGAAGTTTTCAAGAACCAGCAGGAAGTTTTCAAGGACCGGCAGGAAGTTTTCAAGGACCGGCAGGAAGTTTTCAAGGACTGACAGGAAGTTTTCGAGGACCGGCAGGAAGTTTTCAAGGACCGGCAGGAAGTTTTCAAGGACCGGCAGGAAGTTTTCAAGGACCGGCAGGAAGTTTTCAAGGACCGGCAGGAAGTTTCTGCGGACCGGCGCCAGTTAGGTACAGATGACACAAGAATAAAAGACCGGATAGCTCATCTTCCTGGGGGACCAGAAGAAAATAAAGAAATAGAAAAGGCTGTGAACTTCTTGAAGACAGCTCGCTATTAAAAGAGACAACATTCGATCACAAAGACGTACAACATTTTATCATACAATTTTTTTTTAATTTCACAGATTGTTGTATACAGACTCTGCAGGGTCTTCTAAACCAGTATAAAGACGTTAAGTTAAGTTAAGTTAAGATACAAATTGAAAAAAGCAGGAATACATTCGTAATTTATTTTAATATAATTTCTTAACAAAAACGCAAAATAATTGCCGGAAATAATTTGTAAAGAGCATGCGTATTTAATACTCATGCAACATCACAGCATAAATGTACACAAATAAAATATATGTATGTATATAATTGTAACTATGTCTTTTGTAACTTCCCAAGAAACAAATATGTAAGGTAACAGAAATATACAGAAAACAGATGCATACACTTGCAAATAAACATATTTAAAATCAATTCTGCCTCTGTTTCCATTGTTAACACTAATATTACCAGCCATCCAGAAGCAAGATTGGGAATATTACTTCACATATATAATTCACTATAAATGTACATATATAACTGGATCTATATTATTCTGGCAAAGATGGCGTCATAACTGGCTGCGAGTCTACATTTCTCTACTGTTTTGGATCATTATGGATGCCGCCAGACCACGGATTTGCCTGGAATTCACACTAGTCGACGACTTACACTTGTGTTCACGGAAACGTGGTGTTGTTTTCCGTCGGAATTTGTTATTTCGTTCTTTTTTTGTGATGTCTTCCATCCGTTTATCCTGGTCTGGACGCCGACTGAATGGCACTACGCTTATACCTGTGTCGTATTTCACGGGTTAGTTCTGCCGGTTCACCTTCACGAATTTGGGGTGTGGGAATTTTAGATGCTACTATGATGAGCTGAATACAGCTGGGGAGAGATGCCAGACTCACTCACACGCTGAGTGTTGTCCATACGACCTCTTGTGGTTATCGAAAAGTCACGACAAACTGCGTTAGATGCCATCCCACCTTTCTACCCTGCGGGTTACATGTTTACGGAAAGGCTTCGGTGGTAACCCTGAGACAAAATCTGCATCCCATGCTATCTCCAGTCGTCTAGATGAATGTCTTGCCACTGGCAAAGGGTAGCTTAGGCTCTGTGAGTGAGGTTGACAAAAGGCGCAGTTTCTTCCTCACTTTAATCCAAATCTCCGCGCAAGTCACCCATTTCAGCGGACACAGCAAGAGATACGACTGTCCACACAGCTGGACAAAGAGAGTGGTCTTCATCACTTATGACGGACAACTATTATATTATTCATGAATAAAGTATGTTCTGTTATTGTTTCCGTTGTGACGAATTTGAAAAAGTAACACTTATCAAAGAGGAATTCGTAAACGGTGAAGTGCAAGTACCACTCTGTCAGAGAGTGGTGAATGATTAGAATGCATTGCCACAGGAAGTAGTGGAGGTAAGGACAATTAATGAATTTAAGAATAGATTGGATGCACATAGCTTTTAGAGAAAGGAAATGTAAATGAAACTGGTTGTATACCGGAGTCTTCTAAACCAGTATAAAGACATTAAGTTAAGTTAAGGTAATCGCGCGGGCAAACATATATTGTTTAACACAGGATGTAAATAAATTTGGTTTTTTAATACTGCAACTTTAACAAATGGTAGGGAATGCTGATGAGTATTCTCACGGTGACTACCTGAGTGAATTGTATTTGATGAAGAGATGCTTTCGTGGAAGTTGTTGGAATGTGAATCTTCGTACACAAATGTTTACAGGTAGGTAAATAGTCAAAATAATGTCTTTGTCTTAGTCGACCTGTACTTCTACAATGGCAGATGTTCCTGTGCAAGTCTAGAATGGCAGATGCTCCTGTGCAGGTCTACAATGGCAGATGCTCCTGTGCAGGTCTACAATGGCAGATGTTCCTGTGCAGGTCTACAATGGCAGATGCTCCTGTGCAGCTCTACAATGGCAGATGATCCTGTGCAGGCCTACAATGGCAGATGCCCCTGTGCAGGTCTACAAAGACAGATGCTCCTGTGCAGGTCTACAATGGCAGATGCTCCTGTGCAGGTCTACAATGGCTGATGCTCCTGTGCAGGTCTACAATGGCAGATGCTCCTGTGCAGGTCTACAATGGCTGATGCTCCTGTGCAGGTCTACAATGGCTGATGCTCCTGTGCAGGTCTACAATGGCTGATGCTCCTGTACAGGTCTACAAAGACAGATGCTCCTGTGCAGGTCTACAATGGCAGATGCTCCTGTGCAGGTCTACAATGGCAGATGCTCCTGTGCAGGTCTACAATGGCAGATGCTCATGTGCAGGTATACAATGGCAGATGCTCCTGTGCAGGTCTACAATGGCAGATGCTCCTGTGCAGGTCTACAATGGCAAATGCTCATGTGCAGGTCTACAATGGCAGATGCTCCTGTGCAGGTCTACAATGGCTGATGCTTCTGTGCAGGTCTACAATGGCAGATGCTCCTGTGCAGGTCTACAATGGCAGATGCTCCTGTGCAGGTTCCAGCTCTGGCGTGAGATGGATGTAGCTGGGAGGAGTATTTCCTGCTTAGCGTGCTAGGCTCAAGCAGCTTATTACTCCGCTGGGGCGGGACAAGTGCCGCGGAGGGTGGTTAACCGATGTGCGAGTCTATCTTAAAAGACTCAAACACTAGAGAAAAGTATACCCGCAGCCTGTTAGTATCCATCTATGCTGCTCTAAACAAACCACCTAATTATGGCATGTGTTATGCCATGTTCCACAGCTAGTCGCCTCTTACGACATGCTCTCTGTGGGGCAGTGGTGCTATTCTTGTCCTTGTCATACACAAAGACCCCGGCAGACCACTCGGGACATAATGTCAATAGCCAAACATAATGTTAATAGCCAAACATAATGTCAATAGCCAAACATAATGTTAATAGCCAAACATAATGTCAATAGCCAAACATAATGTCAATAGCCAAACATAATGTTAATAGCCAAACATAATGTCAATAGCCAAACATAATGTCAATAGCCAAACATAATGTTAATAGCCAAACATAATGTCAAAAGAAGACACACATTAGAAGAGATGTTTTCAATCGACAAGTTTAATGAACATCGTATCTCTGACCGACGACGCAGGGAAGGATATGTCAGCAATGAGTGACATATATGACTGTGCATCAGGAGCAGCGAACCAGAAATGTTCACGACCCTTTTTCGTCTCCAAATGGCGGGCCTGGAAACAGGCTGCATCCTTGCAGCTTGTCTTAGAGAATATGGGATGAAGAGGGAAGGCAAACCCAGTTTCAGGCAGAAAGGCGCAGATATCGCAGCCTCGTTGTAAACTGCATCATTATGTAACAAAACGTCCTTTTCAGGAACAGCGTCGAAGAGACAGAAAGGAAATAAAAATAAAAATTAGTGAATTCGAAGGTAACATTTTTCTCCTACAAATATACCAATACATAATATTGCGAATATGTATTGATACTTTTTAACTAGTTATTACTTTGCTTGACATATTCCAGACAATTAGAAAGGTATTATTAGCTTACAAGTAATCCGAAGCTGCGTAGAAGTGTGCTATAGCAATGCTGTGGCCTGTAATACTATGTTGGACTAAGGTCTTTGCTTATTCTATATCCTCATCTCATTGGTTGGCGACTGAGCGTACGTTTATAATAACAGGATCACCAGAACTTCACTTTTCATGTTCATCCACTTCCTCTGTAATCTGTAACACTGGTACTTGACCAGCCATAATGCGGGTCTGATGTCAGATTGCCAAAAGATGTTTAACTCAGTCATTACGTAGAACCTATATTTGGACTGGTGATAAAAACAAATTGTCCACATACCTTTCTCTGATACCACCTGCGCTTTGTTTTTAAATTCCAAGTTTTTCTAAACGTAGAAATTGTGTTTATTTCGGAAATACCGTTGAGGTCTAGAGTTAAGAAAGTTTTGTTGTGTGCCACGCGCGATCTTTGATAAAACATGTCCAAACATGTGGCCATTTTGCTATTACAAAAAAAGATATTTAATTTTCAAGTTTACATAGCCTCTGTCAAATGTAAATATTTCGAACAATTTTACACCTAATAAGGTAAAACCTCTTTTCACGTTGATTATCTTTGACAAGTCTTTCTTGTTCGTGCAAAGATTACATAGTTAGTTCAAGTTGGATTCTTGCGTTAGATTACCAAGTTGGGTCAAAGACTTCACCTAACCACTCTCTCCATCTAATTGGTGGGCCACTGAGTGGACGTTTGTTGTTGGTGGGCCACCGAGTGGACGTTTGTCGTTGGTGGGCCACCGAGTGGACGTTTGTCGTTGGTGGGCCACCGAGTGGACGTTTGTCGTTGGTGGGCCACCGAGTGGACGTTTGTCGTTGGTGGACCACCGAGTGGACGTTTGTTGTTGGTGGGCCACCGCGTGGACGTTTGTTGTTGATGGGCCACCAGAACGTCCTTTTTGGTGCCCATCTATTCTAAGGTGTAATTAGAATTTTATTGCATTTTTATCAGATAAATGTGGCTGGATTATTGCATTGATAAAATTATGTGGACTGATTGGATTGACCAAGTCATCGTCTATTGTTGATACGTTTATGTGGGCTGATTGGATTGACCAAGTCATCGTCTATTGTTGATAAGTTTATGTGGGCTGATTGGATTGACCAAGTCATCGTCTATTGTTGATACGTTTATGTGGGCTGATTGGATTGACCAAGTCATCGTCTATTGTTGATAAGTTTATGTGGGCTGATTGGATTGACCAAGTCATCGTCTATTGTTGATAAGTTTATGACGTGTCTGTACAGCTTTATATTTCACCGTCTCTCTATCTATCTATCTCTCTTTCTCTCTCTCTCTCTCTCTCTCTCTCTCTCTCTCTCTCTGTCTCGTCTCATACAATCGTTTTCACATCCCCCCCCCCCCCCCCGGACAGAACTCATGCACATATTTTCTCCCTCTCCTCTTTACTCCCTTTATTTTATTATCTCTAGCTAATATGTTCCATCATTCAAATATCCCCCCCCCCCCCAACCTTCACCAGGGCCTACTCCGTCACAACACACCTCCCTTCATCACTCCCTCTCTTCATCATTATCCCATCTTTTTCCAAACACAACCACTCCTATTCAAACTCACCTCACTCTGACCTTTCTAATCACTCAACCACCACACACAACTCTCCTCCCCCCCCCCCCAATTAAACACAATCAACCCTTCCCCAAACACTACACACAATACCCAACACCCTCTATCAGATACCTCCCAAACCACTTGACACCCTCCCCAACCACTTGACACCCTTCCCAACCACCAGACACCCTCCCCAACCACTTGACACCATTCCTAACCACCAGACACCCTCCCCAACCAACAGACACCCTCCAAAACCACCACACCCACCTCAACCACCAGACACCCTCCCCAACCACCACACCCTCCCCAACCACCACACCCTCCCCAACCACCAGACACCCTCCCCAACCACCAGACAGTCTCACCAACCACCAGGCACCCTCACTAACCACCAGACACAACCACCTCCCACCCATTCAATAAGACACCCTCACCAACCACCAGACACCCTCACCAACCACCAGACACAACCATCTCCCACCCCCTCCATCAGACACTCTCCCCAACCACCAGACAACCTCACCAACAACCATGCACCCTCACCAACCACCAGACACAACCACATCCCACGCCCTCCATCAGACACCCTCCCAAACCACCAGACAGTCTCACCAACCACCAGGCACCCTCACCAACCACCAGACACAACCACCTCCCACCCATTCAATAAGACACCCTCACCAACCACCAGACACCCTCACCAACCACCAGACACAACCATCTCCCACCCCCTCCATCAGACACTCTCCCCAACCACCAGACAACCTCACCAACAACCATGCAACCTCACCAACCACCAGACACAACCACATCCCACGCCCTCCATCAGATACCCTCACTAACCACCAGACACCCTCACCAACCACCAAACACCCTCCCCAACCACCAGGCACCCTCACCAACCACCAAAAACAACCACCTCCCACCCCCTCCATCAGACACTCTCCCAAACCACCAGACACCCTTCCCAACCACCAGACACCTTCACCAAACACCAGACATCCTCACCAACCACCAGACACCTTCACCAACCACCAGACACCCTCACAACCACCAGACACCCTCCCCAACCACCAGACACCCTCACCAACCACCAGACACCCTCACCAACCACTAGACACCTTCACCAACCACCAGACACCCTCACCAACCACCAGACACTTTCCCCAACCACCAGACACCCTCACCAACCACCAGACACCATCCCCAACCACCAGACACCCTCACCAACCACCAGACACCCTCCCCAACCACCAGACATAACCACCTCCTACCATCTCCATCAGACACCCTTCCCAACCACCAGACACCCTCCCCAACAATCAGACACCCTCCCCAACAACCAGACACCCTCACTAACCACCAGACACCCTCACCAACCACCAGACACCCTCACCAACCATCAGACAACCTCACCAACCATGAGACACCCTCACCAACCTTCAGACACCCTCCCCAACCACCAGACACCCTCCCCAACCACCAAAATTCTCCCAACCACCAGACATCCTCCCCAACCACCATACACCCTCCCCAACAACCAGACACAAGCACCTGCCACCCTAACCACCCGCCTTGTAGATGTTGACGTAGCAGGGTGTGGAGAAGCTGCTAGTGGCCAGATCTGAGACAGCCGAGTATGTGGACGCCACCCCAGCTACAGCACCGATGATCATGATCTCAATGCAGGCAACCTTCTCGTGAAGCGGAGCTGTGCTGGAACACACAACAGACAAAATGATTGAATGTGTCCACACATTAACCATACAGATGATTTCAATCAGCGTGATTGTGATGTATCATTGAGGTGTGCATCTCTTATATATCATTGTGATGAATGATTGTGATGTATGATTGTGAGGTATGATTGTGATGTATGATTGTGATATGTGATTGTGATGTGTGATTGTGATGTATCATTGAGGTGTGCATCTCTGATATATGATTGTGAGGTATGATTGTGATGTATGATTGTGATGTGTGATTGTGATGTATCATTGAGGTGTGCATCTCTGATATATGATTGTGAGGTATGATTGTGATATATGATTGTGATGTGTGATTGTGATGTATCATTGAGGTGTGCATCTCTGATATATGATTGTGAGGTATGATTGTGATGTATGATTGTGATGTATGATTGTGATGTATCATTGAGGTGTACATCTGTGATATTTTATTGTGATGTGCGATTGTGATCTATTATTGTGATGTACGATTGTAATGTTTGATTGTAATGTGTGATTGTGATGTATCATTGAGGTGTACATCTGTGATATTTTATTGTGATGTGCGATTGTGATCTATTATTGTGATGTACGATTGTAATGTTTGATTGTAATGTGTGATTGTAATGTTTGATTGTAGTTGCCTGATTACTATGTGTTTGTGTGATGTATTGTTGTGATGCATGATTGTAATGTGTGATTGTCATGTTTGATTTGTATGTGATATTATGAAGTATGATGGTAGTGTATATTTGCATTGTGTGATTGTGGTGTATTGTTGTGATGCATGATTGTAGTGTTATTATGACATATTATTAGTATGTATGATTGTAGTGTATAATTCTAATGTGGTGTTACGATGTATGCTTGTAATGTGTGATTATGATGTGTGTCTGTGATGTATGTTTGTGATGAATGTATGTGTTGATTTGGGAGTTAGTGATATGGATGGAGAGAGCGTGAGATGATGATATGGATGGAGAGAGCGTGAGTTGGTGATATGGATGGAGAGAGCGTGAGATGGTGATATGGATGGAGAGAGCGTGAGATGGTGATATGGATGGAGAGAGAGGGAGTTGGTGATATAGATGAAGAGAGCGTGAGATGGTGATATGGATGGAGAGAGCGTGAGATGGTGATATGAATGGAGAGAGCGTGAGATGGTGATATGGATGGATAGAGAGGAAGATGGTCATATGGATGGAGAGAGAGGGAGATGGTGATATGGATAGGAGAGAAAGTGAGAGAGATGGTGATATGGATGGAGAGAGAGGGAGACGGTGATATGGATAGGAGAGAAAGTGAGAGAGATGGTGATATGGATGGAAAAAGAGATAGATGGTGATATGGATTAAGAGAGTGGGTGATATGGATGGAGAGAGAGGGAGATGGTGATATAGATGGAGAGAGAGGGAGATGGTGATATGGATGGAGAGAGAGGGAGATCGTGATATGGATGGAGTGAGAGGGAGATGGTGATATGGATGGAGAGAGAGGGAGATGGTGATATGGATGGAGAGAGAGGGAGATCGTGATATAGATGGAGAGAGAGGGAGATGGTGATATGGATGGAGAGAGAGGGAGATGGTGATATAGATGGAGAGAGAGGGAGATGGTGATATGGATGGAGAGAGAGGGAGATCGTGATATGGATGGAGTGAGAGGGAGATGGTGATATGGATGGAGAGAGAGGGAGATGGTGATATGGATGGAGAGAGAGGGAGATCGTGATATAGATGGAGAGAGAGGGAGATGGTGATATGGATGGAGAGAGAGGGAGATCGTGATATGGATGGAGTGAGAGGGAGATGGTGATATGGATGGAGTTGACTGACTAATGATGTACCTACTTACACTGTCTCCCAATCTCCCTTCATGGAGCACAGCTTGAGGTAGAAGATAGGAGGTAGAATGTAGGCTAGAAGTGTGGTAGTGGAGCCTCCAACCAGTGACAGGATGGCTCCAAAGTGGGGGATGCTCTCGGCAACAAACAAGATGGCGCACATCATGACAGTCCGGTTGACGACGCGTTTCCAGTTGAAATCTGCAAGTAAGATCAAGAGTTGGGCAAATGTCTCACGTGTGTCTTTGTTAGGAAGAGTTGAGCTTGTGTCTCACGTGTGTCTTTGTTAGCAAGAGTTGGGCTTGTGTCTCACGTGTGTCTTTGTTAGCAAGAGTTGGGCAAATGTCTCACGTGTGTCTTTGTTAGCAAGAGTTGGGCTTGTGTCTCACGTGTGTCTTTGTTAGCAAGAGTTGGGCTTGTGTCTCACGTGTGTCTTTGTTAGCAAGAGTTGGGCTTGTGTCTCACGTGTGTCTTTGTTAGCAAGAGTTGGGCTTGTGTCTCACGTGTGTCTTTGTCAGGAAGAGTTGGGCTTGTGTCTCACGTGTGTCTTTGTCAGGAAGAGTTGGGCTTGTGTCTCACGTGTGTCTTTGTCAGGAAGAGTTGGGCTTGTGTCTCACGTGTGTCTTTGTCAGGAAGAGTTGGGCTTGTGTCTCACGTGTGTCTTTGTCAGGAAGAGTTGGGCTTGTTCCTAACGTGCTTTTTGTTATCTACTTCATGTTCCTTTTTGTCTTCTTCTTCTTCCCCTTCTACTTCTTTTTTTTTTCATCTTCTTCATCTTCTTCTTCTTCTTCATCTTCTTCTTCTTCTTCTTCTTCTTCTTCTTCTTCTTCTTCTTCTTCTTCTTCTCTTCTTCTTCTTCTTCTTCTTCTTCTTCTTCTTCTTCTTCTCTTCTTCTTCTTCTTCTCTTCTTCTTCTTCTTCTTCTTCTTCTTCTTCTTCTTCTCTTCTTCTTCTTCTTCTTCTTCTTCTTCTTCTTCTCTTCTTCTTCTTCTTCTTCTTCTTCTTCTTCTTCTCTTCTTCTTCTTCTTCTTCTTCTTCTCTTTCTTATAGTTTTTGTTCAACTTCTTCTTCTTCTTCTTCTCTTCTTCTTCTTCTTCTTCTTCTCTTTCTTATAGTTTTTGTTCTACTTCTTCTTCTCTTCCGTACACTAGTATATCGAAGACACCCCACATCACAAAGTGGTATGGATTGACAGCTTTGAATTATATCTGCCCACCACTAATGTTTCTGCTTGTCTTAAAGTATGTTCGGGGACGGTGTGGGTTGGTGGTTAAGTGACAAGGCACACAACCCGAAGGTGCTGGGTTCGATCCCCATCATAGCACCGGACATTACCCAAGGGAAGCAAACCATTACAAAATACAGAAGGAAGCAGACCCTTACATAAAATGTGTGCCGAAGTGAGATGTACTAGGCCGACAGGCGCAAAATAAAAACTGTAGTACAACGCACATCGCCTTGTGGAATAGAAAAATAAGGCAAACGCAAAACAAACAAAAAGGGAAAAGAGAAAGAAAGTATCATCTGCCCATTTCTAACGGTTTTATGTTAGCTATATCATAAATTCTGCATCTAGTTCAATATTACAACAGATGCATAGATTAGTGTTATCATTATTCAAATTCATATCGTTGTGATATGCAAAGGTTGTGAAATAGACAACATCAACTAACAGTGACAGGATGATATGGACTTGAGCTGCTAGGAAGTTTGACAATCAAGACTTTTCCGATGGCTTGTCTCTTATATTCCATATCGATGATCAGATGCAGAGCAGGAACGGTGCGCTTGGTTGGTTGTGCCAGATGTCGGGTCCACAAATGAATAGGGCCCAGATACAGTTTTTGAGAATCAATGCAACTGATTGTGTTTGGGCACTCGGTGCTCTCCAGGTAAGGGTGTCCACCTCGGTTGGGCGGACCCAGTGGTCTCGAGGTAAGGTGTCTGCCTCGGGTGGGGGACCCAATGGTCTCAAGGTAAGGTGTCAGCCTCGGGTGGGGGACCCAGTGGTCTCTAGGTAAGGTGTCCGCCTCGGGTGGGGTCCCAGTGGTCTCGAGGTAAGGTGTCCGCCTCGGGCGGGGCTCTCAGTGGTCTCGAGGTAAGGTGTCCACCTCGGGTGCCGGAGGTCGCGGGTTCGAATTACGGTGGATCACGTGGATCCTCTGGTAAAAACTACCTGATTTCTTTGTAATGAGATCGGACTCCCGAGTTTAGTGTCCCTTGGCAGTTAGAAATCGAAAAGAGTAGGCTTAACGGCCGCTGCCCGGACACAATTCAAGTTAAAAACCTGCTTAACTTATATGTACCTTTCCCCGTGTGGTTTGTTAAGAGCAGATATAGATGGCGCTTAACTGGCCGTGGGTCTACTTAGCCTTAGTGTTTGAGTCTATTAAGATTTACCTGCACAACGGTTAAACCACCCTCCAGGTAACTGGTTATATATAAACTCTGTAGTCTTATAAACCAGTATAATGACGTTAAGTTAAGCTAAGCTAAGCTAAGGTAAGTTAAGTTACGCTAAGCTAAGTTAGGTTAAGTTAAGCTGACCTAAGCTAAGTTAAGTTAGTTAAGCTAAGCTAAGTTAAAGCTTAAGCTTCAGTTTCAGTTTCAGTGAAGTAAAGTGAAGTGAAGTTAAGTGACGTTAAGTTAGGTTAGGTTAAGTTATGTTAGGTGACGTTAAGTTAGGTTAGGTTAAGTTAAGTGACGTTAAGTTAGGTTAGGTTGAGTTAAGTGACGTTAAGTTAGGTTAGGTTAAGTTAAGTTAGGTGACGTTAAGTTAGATTAGGTTAAGTTAAGTTAGTTGACGTTCAGTTAGGTTATGTTAAGTTAAGTGACGTTAAGTTAGGTTAGGTTGAGTTACGTGACGTTAAGTTAGGTTAGGTTAAGTTAAGTTAGGTGACTTTAAGTTAGGTTAGGTTAAGTTAAGTTAGGTTACGTTAGTTAGGTTAGGTTTAGTTAAGTGACGTTTAGTTAGATTAGGTTAAGTTAAGTTAAGTGACGTTAAGTTAGGTTAGGTTAAGTTAAGTTAGGTGACGCTAAGTTAGATTAGGTTAAGTTAAGTGACGTTAAGTTAGGTTAGGTTATGTTAAGGTAAGTGACGTTAAGTTAGGTTAGTTTAAGTTAAGTTAGGTGACGTTAAGTTAGGTTAGGTTAAGTTAAGTGACGTTTAGTTAGATTAGGTTAAGTTAAGTTAAGTGACGTTAAGTTAGGTTAGGTTAAGCTAAGTTAAGTGACGCTAAGTTAGGTTAGGTTAAGTTAAGTTAGGTGACGTTAAGTTTGGTTAGGTTAAGTTAAGTTGGGTGACGTTAAGTTAGGTTAGGTTAAGTTAAGTGACGTTAAGTTAGATTAGGTTAAGTTAAGTTAGGTGACACCCTCCTACAAGATGTATGATCCCTCGTATATCTTGTTTGCTGGAGACAAAGTGGGAGACACGGATTTCATGGAATTGATGGATTGAAACGGAATGATATTATCACTAATATGAATCTATGAGAGAGAACCGGAATCGATGGAGCAAGACACGAAGTGGAGGAAAATATATAATACTGTTACAAGGCAGTCTCTGTTCTGGAACACAAAGAGCAAGAAAATAGAGGCAGGAGTGATCAGCCTTGGCGGGGATAGCTTGAGGCAAATATTAAAAGGGCCAGGAAGACGTAAAATCAGCTTGTGCAGGTAAATCATGATAGGCAGACCATGTTTCTGTCGAGGGCACATGTTCCACAGGAAGCGGTGAAGATTTTGATTGGCTTGGTTTGGCTTCGTTCGTTCTCAATCTCCCGCTACAAAATCCTGAAACGGCTTAAGTAGCAGAATGTAGTCCAGAGAACGGTATGCGTTGTGTCGTAGTTTACAGCTTCACTGCGATATTTGCACTTTTCGGTCCAACATATCCAACTTCAGCAAGCATTTTTTGAGTACTGGGTTGGCATTCCCTCTTCGATCCCTTCTCCTTAGCCAGTCTGCCATGCTGCAGCCTGTTATCCAAGATCACTGCGTGGAGGTGTAGAAGGGTCTTGGTAGCTCTGGTTCGCTGGCCCTGACGCTAGTAGTCAGCTAAGGGTCGCTGGCCCTGACGCTAGCAGTCAGCTCTGGTTCGCTGGCCCTGACGCTAGCAGTCAGCTCTGGGTCGCTGGCCCTGACGCTAGCAGTCAGCTATGGTTCGCTGGCCCTGACGCTAGCAGTTAGCCCTGGGTCGCTGGCCCTGACGCTAGCAGTCAGCTATGGTTCGCTGGCCCTGACGCTAGCAGTCAGCTCTGGGTCGCTGGCCCTGACACAAGCAGTCAGCTCTGATTCGCTGGCCCTGACGCTAGCAGTCAGCTCTGGTTCGCTGGCCCTGACGCTAGCAGTCAGCTATGGCTCGCTTACCCTGACGCTAGCAGTCAGCTATGGTTTGCTGGCCCTGACGCTAGCAGTCAGCTCTGGTTCGCTGGCCCTGACGCTAGCAGTCAGCTCTGGTTCGCTGGCCCTGACGCTAGCAGTCAGCTATGGCTCGCTGACCCTGACGCTAGCAGTCAGCTATGGTTCGCTGGCCCTGACGCTAGCAGTCAGCTCTGGTTCGCTGGCCCTGACGCTAGCAGTCAGCTCTGGTTCACTGGCCCTGACGCTAGCAGTCAGCTATGGTTCACTGGCCCTGACGCTAGCAAGCAGCTCTGGGTCGCTGGCCCTGACATAAGCAGTCAGCTCTGGTTCGCTGGCCCTGACGCTAGCAGTCAGCTATGGTTCGCTGGCCCTGACGCTAGCAGTCAGCTAAGGGTCGCTGAACACTGTAGCTCATACGCTCCTCATTATCTTCGAAGATTCTGATTGATCAACATCATTCTCATCTACGTTTACGTAACAATAACATTGTACACTTCCAGTAACTGTTCTTGGATTCACAACAGCAACAACAACAACAACAACAACAACAATATACAGGCATGACAGACATTACTAGATCCACTGACGTTTTGGTATCCGAAACAGCTCCTCTGTCTCTTGACACACCGGGTTGATGACGATGATGTAGCCACAGAAGAGATGGAGTGTAATGAGTATCTGGACAACGTACAGCATGGGCCCGGGCGAGATGCTCTCGAGGATGTTGTCCTGTGTGTGGACACCGTAGACTATGTAGCCACCGATTGCCACAGGCAGGTACATCAGGAGCACGACTGCAAGAACATTTTGAGATTCATAACCAAAACAGATTCACTGAACTAATAATCATCACATAATACATTCACTGAACTAATCATCACATAACAGATTAACTGAACCAATAATCATCACATAATAGGTTCACTGAACTAATCATCATATAACAGATTCACTGAACTAATAATCTTCACATGACAGATTCACTGAACTAATCATCACATAATGGCGGAAGTCATTAACCAACTCCACGCAGTGATCCTGGATAATAGGCTGCAACAGAGCAGACTGGCTAAGGAGAAGAGATCAAAGAGAGAATGCTAACCCAGTACTCAAAAAATGATGGCTGAAGTCGGATGTGTTGGACCGAAAGGTGCAAATATTGCAGTCAAGCTGTAAACTACAACACAACGCATTCCGTTCTCTTGACTACATTCTGTTACTTAAGCCTTTCCCAGGGTTTGGTAGCGGGATATTGAAAACAAACGAAGCCAAGCCAAGCCATTCACCATAACACATTCACTGTACTGAATATCCCATAACTCATTCACTGTACTGAATATCCCATAACTCATTCACTGTACTGAATATCCCATAACTCATTCACTGTACTGAATATCCCATAACTCATTCACTGTACTGAACATCCCATAACTCATTCACTGTCCTGAATATCCCATAACTCATTCACTGTACTGAATATCCCATAACTCATTCACTGTACTGAATATCCCATAACTCATTCACTGTACTGAATATCCCATAACTCATTCACTGTACTGAATATCCCATAACTCATTCACTGTACTGAATATCCCATAACTCATTCACTGTACTGAACATCCCATAACTCATTCACTGTACTGAATATCCCATAACACATTCGCTGAACCGAATATCCCATAATGACGTGCGTCATTCATCTGTAGTAATTGACTCCTTCATTAATGAGAGTGTTCTAGAAATAGAGCGTGTAGCCTAGACGGCAGTGAGCAGGCTTACTAAGATTGGGATTACAGTGCGCCATGTTTCTAAATCACGAACGACCAGAAAAAAATACGAGACGTGGTTCGTCAAGGTACGACCGCTACTTCAGTCGACCCAGCTGTAAAAGGGTAGCTGACGTATGAGTTGGGAAAGGTTCAAACAACAAAGAAGGGAACTCGCCACCTCACCTCTCATAGGATGCGGCTTAGTACACGAAGAGTTATCTCCACCCCCTACGGTAATTGGACCATAGGATTGACCCTTACCTTTACTAGAAATGGAAAATGGCTCACAGTACAGCCTCCATTGCACCTGGAAGTACACGTATGTGAGCAGTCCCATTCACTGCTTGAAGGGACGGCGACAGAGCCCGATCTCTGTAGCTGCTGCAGTGGCTCCAGAAGTGTTCCCTCACTTCGTCAGAACTCCATTGCTGGCACTCTCTCTCTCACTCTCTCTCTTTCTCTCCCCCTCTCTCTTTTCTCTCTCTCTCTCTCTCTATTTATATATAAATATATATGTCAAGTGCGTATGAACAACACTAATAGAGCAGATGACACAGTCCTATCAGGCTTCCACCCTCAGGCACTGATCAAACCGCAACCGGAACACCCAGAAACCTTTGCATTCAAGATTAGATCTCCAAATCTCATGGACACAAACCAAGACATGAAACCTTAGCTGAAACTCCACAGTGGCAGGAATTATCGTCGACGGCAACCATATCAACTCTACCGATAATGCCATGTATCTAGTAAGTAATCAAAACTCAGACGCCAAAAGTCACCCGGACATCAATAGAGGAATCGGTCTGTCTGCCACATCGAATCTACATAACCTGTGTCGTCGCCATCCTGATGCATGGTTCTGAACCCTGGACTATTCTGTCTATTAAAATATTCCATTTGCGCAACTAAACGCGAATTCTTGACATCCCTGCTGGTTTGATTGGGTCTCAAACGATGAAGCTACGCATTGGACATACTCCGAGAGCCCACTCCCCATGCCAAACCGTCGCCGTTTGGTCTTGTTTTGACATACGACACGTATATCCCCGTCTACCAGCTCTTAAAGTAGATCATGAGCATCAAGGGTGGGAAACGACCATCTCCGTCACCGTAGGTCCTTGTGGCCGTCATCGTACCATCTGGTTCACTCAATTGGGAAAGACATCATCTTCATTGCATGCAGGATGGGAATCAACCACTTATCGTCCTCATGGACGACTGGCGAGACAAGCCCTCGCTGTCTAATAGGACTACCCTTCTCAATCAAATCAAAGCCAGTCGCTCCTCTCTCACAGGCCACCGACAACATCTCGCCAGCGTACACGGTCCTGGGCCGCTCTCTCACAGGTCACCGACATCATCTCGCCAGCGTACACGGTCCTGGGCCGCTCTCTCACAGGTCACCGACATCATCTCGCCAGCGTACACGGTCCTGGGTCGCTCTCTCACAGGTCACCGACAACATCTCGCCAGAGTACACGGTCCTGGGCTCCTCTCGGTACATAGGCCACCGACAACATCTCGCCAGCGTCTACTGTCCCGGGCTCCTCTGGTACATAGGCCACCGACAACATCTCGCCAGCGCCCACAGTCCTGGCCTCCTCTCGGTACATAAACCACCGACAACATCTCGCCAGCGTACACGGTCCTGTGCTCCTCTCTCATAGGCCACCGACAACATCCCGCCAGCGTGCACGGTCCTGGGCTCCTCTCTCACATGCCACCGACATCCCGCCAGCGTACACGGTCCTGGGTCGCTCTCTCACAGGTCACCGACAACATCTCGCCAGAGTACACGGTCCTGGGCTCCTCTCGGTACATAGGCCACCGACAACATCTCGCCAGCGTCTACTGTCCCGGGCTCCTCTGGTACATAGGCCACCGACAACATCTCGCCAGCGCCCACAGTCCTGGCCTCCTCTCGGTACATAAACCACCGACAACATCTCGCCAGCGTACACGGTCCTGTGCTCCTCTCTCATAGGCCACCGACAACATCCCGCCAGCGTGCACGGTCCTGGGCTCCTCTCTCACATGCCACCGACATCCCGCCAGCGTACACGGTCCTGGGCTCCTCTCTCATAGGCCACCGACAACATCTCGCCAGCGTCCACTGTCCTAGGCTCCTCTCGGTACATAGGCCACCGACAACATCTCGCCAGCGCCCACGGTCCTGGGCTCCTCTCTCACATGCCACCGACATCTCGCCAGCGTACACGGTCCTGGGCTCCTCTCTCATAGACCACCGACAGCATCCCCGCCAGCGTGCACGGTCCTGGCCTCCTCTCTCATAGACCACCGACAGCATCCCCGCCAGCGTGCACGGTCCTGGCCTCCTCTCTCATAGACCATCGACAACATCTCGTCAGCGTACACGGTCCTGGCCTCCTCTCTCATAGACCACCGACAGCATCCCCGCCAGCGTGCACGGTCCTGGCCTCCTCCCCCCGCCCCCCTCCAGGTGTTATAATTTAATTTTAGCTCCTTCTCACATTCTCTTCTCCACGTATTGTTTGGGTCTACCTCTCTCTCATTTACCCTGAGGATTCCATGTAAGAGCCTGTCTGGCTATGTTAGACTGTGCCTTTCGCAGCGTATGTCCTATCTAGCCCCTTTTTTTCGCTTAATTTGTTGTTCTAATGGCTGTTGTTGGCTCCTTCCCCATAAGTCTTCATTCCTCACCATGTCCTGCCACTTTATGCCCATTATCCTTCCTAGGAATGTGCTAAATAAGGACTGAAGTCTTTGTTGTATGAGCTTGGTCGTTCCCAATGTCTCCGGTCCATACAGAAACACTGACTTGACTTTGTTGTATGAGCTTGGTCGTTCCCAATGTCTCCGGTCCATACAGAAACACTGACTTGACTTTGTTGTATGAGCTTGGTCGTTCCCAATGTCTCCGGTCCATACAGCAACACTGACTTGACTTTGTTGTATGAGCTTGGTCGTTCCCAATGTCTCCGGTCCATACAGCAACACTGACTTGACTTTGTTGTATGAGCTTGGTCGTTCCCAATGTCTCCGGTCCATACAGCAACACTGACTTGACTTTGTTGTATGAGATTGGTCGTTCCCAATGTCTCCGATCCATACAGCAAAACTGACTTGACTTTGTTCTATGAGATTGGTCGTTCCCAATGTCTCCGGTCCATACAGCAACACTGCCTTGACTTTGTTGTATGAGCTTGGTCGTTCCCAATGTCTCCGGTCCATACAGCAACACTGACTTGACTTTGTTGTATGAGCTTGGTCGTTCCCAATGTCTCCGGTCCATACAGCAACACTAACTTGACTACGTTGTATGAGCTTGGTCGTTCCCAATGTCTCCGGTCCATACAGCAACACTGACTTGACTTTGTTGTATGAGCTTGGTCGTTCCCAATGTCTCCGGTCCATACAGCAACACTGACTTGACTTTGTTGTATGAGCTTGGTCGTTCCCAATGTCTCCGGTCCATACAGCAACACTGACTTGACTTTGTTGTATGAGCTTGGTCGTTCCCAATGTCTCCGGTCCATACAGCAACACTGACTTGACTTTGTTGTATGAGCTTGGTCGTTCCCAATGTCTCCGGTCCATACAGGAACACTGACTTGACTTTGTTGTATGAGCTTGGTCGTTCCCAGTGTCTCCGGTCCATACAGCAACACTGACTTGACTTTGTTGTATGAGCTTGGTCGTTCCCAATGTCTCCGGTCCATACAGCAACACTGACTTGACTTTGTTGTATGAGCTTGGTCGTTCCCAATGTCTCCGGTCCATACAGCAACACTGCCTTGACTTTGTTGTATGAGCTTGGTCGTTCCCAATGTCTCCGGTCCATACAGCAACACTGCCTTGACTTTGTTGTATGAGCTTGGTCGTTCCCAATGTCTCCGGTCCATACAGCAACACTGACTTGACTTTGTTGTATGAGCTTGGTCGTTCCCAATGTCTCCGGTCCATACAGCAACACTGACTTGACTTTGTTGTATGAGCTTGGTCGTTCCCAATGTCTCCGGTCCATACAGCAACACTGACTTGACTTTGTTGTATGAGCTTGGTCGTTCCCAATGTCTCCGGTCCATACAGCAACACTGACTTGACTTTGTTGTATGAGCTTGGTCGTTCCCAATGTCTCCGCTCCATACCGTATCACCTACAACTGCTTTGAATATTCTAATTTTCGTGTGAATCTTGATATCTCTGGATTACCACATATTTTTTCGTGTTAGGAATGCCCCTCGTGCCTTTCTAATTCTGATCCTTACATCTGTACCTGTACCTGTACCTCCTGACGTGCCTACTGTGCTGTCTAAATAGGTCAAGGTATCCACTTCCCCCAACTGCTCGCCCTCTAGCATGATTGGTTCTTTGCTGTTAGTGTTGAGTTTAAGGAGCTTGGTTTTCTTCATGTTGATATTCAGTCCCAGTTTGGCCAATTGTTCTTTCACCCTATCAAGTTTCTCTTGTATTTGGTTTTGACTGTGTGACAAAAGTACCAGATCATCTGCGTAGTCCAAGTCCTCCAATTGTGACAATAGTGTTCACTGAATACCAGTTTTTTTTGCCTTCGATTGATGTCTTCATTATCCAATATAGATTATAGCTAACAAGAACAAGAAAGATGAGAGCAGGCATTCCTGCCTCACCCCTATTTGCATCCCAAAGCTGTCAGTCAGTGCTCCTGCCTTCCTACACGTATATACATTTGCTATCATAGCCTTTAGGTCATGAGTTGACAGTTCGAGAGTTCATGTCAAAGGTCGCCTCCTGAACCAATCCAAACTGTTCTTTCTGTTCATCTATTTGGGATGTTTGTTGTCCAGCTAAGCGTGTTCTTCACTCTTGGAGAACAATCTATTTATAACATGCATATAATAATAAAGTTGTCGTTGTTTCCGAGAATATGTAGCCCAAATGTATACAACCAATTCAGATATTGTTCCTGGCTTTGGTTTAACAATCCACCATAATTGAAGATTGGTGAAGACATTTTAATAGGTTTTAAAAAATTTATTTAGAATTATCGTTTCTTCAAAATATTTATGTTTCGTATTATTTCCTTTCTCTCTTTCTCTCCTACACACACCACACACATAATATAAGAATGCGTTAGTAGACATATACTTTTTGTATATGTATGGTTTGATTTATTTTGTATGTACTTTTATTTAATTTTTGTATGTACGATTTTATAATTTTGTTTTAAAATAATTACTCATATATGCGATACGGTTTTGATATTTAGTACGCTGTCAGTTGCCTTTTGTTTGTTTTGAGGGCTCGCTTCTCGTGATCTACTTACAAACATGAACGACTTACTCAAATACGCTATAAAGATGGCTACTCCAAACTTCTCCGGGTTTTTCATGTCAGCCTGGAATGTTGGAAATGCTGGGTGTCCACCGAACGCGAAACAGATGGTCCCAAACGCCATGAAGAATCCAGTGAAATCTATGTCTTGGTGAAACGCTGGTGGCAAATCTTGTCCATCTTTGACGATGTTAGCCACAATGACACAGCATGCTATGCTTGTGGCTGCAACAGCTCCAACGGCAATTGGCCTAGAGGTAAACCACAATGTAAGATTAGTGTTTCAGCCATTGACCTAGAGGTAAACCACAATGTAAGATTAGTGTTTTAGCCATTGGCCTAGAGGTAAACCACAATGTAAGATTAGTGTTTCAGCCATTGGCCTAGAGGTAAACCACAAAGTAAGATTAGTGTTTCAGCCATTGGCCTAGAGGTAAACCACAATGTAAGATTAGTGTTTTAGTCATTGGCCTAGAGGTAAACCACAATGTAAGATTAGTGTTTCAGCCATTGGCCTAGAGGTAAACCACAATGTAAGATTAGTGTTTCAGCCATAGAGTATGTAAGCAGACACGTGTCGTTTAAATAAAATATAATTTGAACGTTTTCCATTTGATGAGGTATGCGGTAGGGATCTATAAGGATCATGAATAAAGGTCGCTTAATTATGTAGCTGTCACACTGACCAATGGAGCGTGGAGTGACCAGCATCAGGTGAAACATACTGACCAATGGAGCGAGGAGTGACCAGCATCAGGTGAAACATACTGACCAATGGAGCGAGGAGTAACCAGCATCAGGTGAAACATACTGACCAAGATTCAACCAGACGACCTCGTTCGTGCAACCTGGAAACAGAATGTGTCACAGTCGTCTGGCCAAGGAATACGGGATCGAAAATAATCAGCTTGCTAGTTTTATGTATTTTGTTACACTTAAAAAAAACTAGAATGTTGGCCTGATTTAGGTTTGAACCCGTGTCTGTTAGAGTGGAGTGCCAGTATTCTTATCTCTTAGCTGGCCACATGCTCCTCTGGGAACCATAGTGTAAGATACAAAACGTTTGCGATAATGGCATGTACTGTGTTTATATTTTTTTAAGTGAAACTTTCTTTCAATTACAAATTTAAATTTATATGTTTCATGAACCTTCCTTATGTACACATGTCTCTTCATACTGACCAATGAGAGCGCAGAGTAATCAGGATCAGGTGATACATACTGACCAATGGCAGCCTAGAATAATCTGGATCAGGTGATACAAATTGACCAACGAGAGCGTAGAATAATCAGGATCAGGTGATATATACTGACCAATGGGAGCACAGAGTAATCAGGATCAGGTGATATATACTGACCAATGGGAGCGTAGAGTAATCAGGATCAGGTGATACATTCTGACCAATGTCAGCGTAGAGTAATCAGGATTAGGTGATACATACTGACCAATGGCAGCCTAGAATAATCTGGATCAGGTGATACAAATTGACCAATGAGAGCGCAGAGTAATCAGGATCAGTTAATACATACTGATCAAGATTCAACCTTATGACTTTGAACGGGCTCCTGAACACATAATTTGTCATTGTCGTCTGGTCAATAAATAGGGGATCAAAACGGTAATCACTGTAGTGCTGAGCTTACTGGGGTTCTTCACATTATACTACAGCCAGAAGTATCCAGGCACACTTTCTTCAGTGTAATGTTCTCTAAAGAAACATCACAAAGAGCTAAGAGCTCAGTACTAACAGCTTCAACAACAACATCATCATCATCATGTTCATGTTTTTCCTCGTTCTCCATAAGACATCCACATGTACATCTATGATAAAGTCATGCCTGTGGCTGTCTCCATGAAGAGGGTTGTGGCGTTCTCTGACAACCACAGCACAGATGGTGATAATGTTAATGATCGTGTGATGATGGTGGTGATGAGATGTTTAAAAAAATAATCCAGCTAATGTGACAAACATACATACACCTCACCAAAAGTCTTTAGGAGTTCCTAGCCAGCTAATAGGGCACAGTGCCCCTGCCACAATTATTAACCAATAGCAGAAGGAGAGGTCCTTGCCAGCACTCTTGACCAGCGACTGGATGTTCTCTGAGGCCAGCAGCAGGAAGACAACAGCCACACCGAAGAGGGTCACGTTAATGGCGCAGGAGACCACGAGCCTGTTAGAGAATTGGGACACAGGAGAATTACTGAGAGCGCACTCGTCGTGTCAGGTTTCGTCAGCTCTTCGGCTCCACATTTAGTGTCTCCTGAAGCTTGGCTTGGTTTCGTTCGTTCTCAATCTCCCGCTACCAAACCATGAAAGGGCTTAAGTAGCAGAATGTAGTCCAGAGAGCGAAATGCGTTATGTCGTAGTTTACAGCTTGACTGCGATATTTGCACCTTTCGGTCCGACACATCCGACTTCAGCAGACATTTTTTTAGTACTGGGTTAGCATTCCCTCTTCAATCCCTTTGTCCTTAGCCAGTCCGCTCTGTTGCAGCCTGTTATTCTGGATCACCACGTGGAGGTGTAGAAGGGTCTTGGCTGCTATGGGTCGCTGGCCGCTGAAGCTCATGCGCTGCTACTGAATCTTGATTTATTGGGTTAAGCTGTTTACACAGGAAAAGATTAGAGCTTCCAATAATTAAAACTAGTCTTATAAAGTTTATTGCTATTGATAAGGTCCAGCAGAGGGATATTTAGGGCTGAGGAATACAGGTCGCGTGTCAGTACAGTCTTCGTAAGGCTAGTTTTGTATTTCGCTTTGGTCAATACAAAAAATATACGAATAAAAAGTTAATAAGTAGGTCGCAAACTCGTATGAGAAAGCTTGCAGATTTAGTTGGTAGTTTCTAAAGGTGCTATTAGATGACAGCAACGTCCAGCTGTGTGAGTACTGTAGGTAGTAGCCGCTAGGTGGCAGCAACGTCCAGCTGTGTGAGTACTATTGGTAGTAGCCGCTAGGTGGAAGCAACGTCCAGCTGTGTATGTACTGTAGGTAGTAGCCGCTAGGTGGCAGCAACGTCCAGCTGTGTGAGTACTGTAGGTAGTAGCCGCTAGGTGTCACATGCACGTGCACAGCTCAGATATAATATGGCGTCCATGCTCACAGAGTGTACAATCAAATGGCGGCATGCTGTTGAACGTTTTTTGGCGGCAAAAATGTCTAGATGGAAAGGATATTCATAACAAGATGCAGACTGTGTGCAGCGAGAAACGTTTGTCGCGAAAAAACGGTGCACAACTGAGTTGACACATTTTCTCAGGGGCACTTAAACATTGCTAATGAAGCTTGACCTGGTCGTCATGTTCAGATTACAACAGAAGCATCTGCGCTGTGACTGGGGTAGATGATTCGATCTGACAGGCGAGTAACGATAGACAGTGTAGCAGCTCGGTGAACCATGTCTGCGCCTGCCATCATGAGGTGACTTACAATGCTCCGCCTTATGTGCTGGTAGACCAAGAACATTCTTCTTCAACAGATGGTAAGTTGTTTTTCAGCTCTGTTGTTATTTCATTTCCGAGCAGGGGGAGTGTCTTAGGTTTAAGAATTTCTCCATTGGAACCAACACCAAAAAAAACTTACATACACACTGCGTGCCGAGCGCATTGGTAGGCGACCTCTATTCCTCAATATTATAACATAGTTGACCCTGGTGAACAAAAGCAACCGATAATAGATTATATTGCTGCTCTGGTCTCCCCTGAGAAATGGGATTCTCCCCTCGCGCTTCTTCGTCTCACCTGTCCAGGTACGCCGTTAAACGTCACGGAAAGGTGGTGTCTTCTTGCCTGTGTCTTCCTTAACCTTCAAAGTCCAATCCTGCGTCCTCGTCTTGAAGAATACAAACAGCAGAGTAGGACATTGCTATGGTGGGGCTTTCTGTCACCGGACGGATATGCTAGCCATGACAGTCATGGTGGGTCGCCCTGAACAGCGGGCCAATTGGGTTTTGGTAGGAAAGTAGGACTCTGCTAATTAGTTACCAGTGTTTCTCAAATAGCTCATATGAAACTAATGGAATAAATACAACATAAAGAGATAAAATATATTGGCAACAGAAATCAAGATGCAGAGCAGCACACGAGCTGCAGTGGTCAGTGACCCATAGCTGACTGACAGGGTCAGGCGTCAGCGAACCATAGCTGCCAAGACCCTTCTACACCTCCACGCAATGATCCTAGATAACAGGCTGCAGCAGGGCAGACTGGCTAAGGACAAGGGATCGAGGAGGGAAGACTAACCCAGTACTAAAAAATGCTTGCTGAAGTCGGATGTTTCGGACCGAAAGGTGCAAATACCGTAGTCAAGCTGTAAACTACGACACAACGCATTCCGTTTATCAGGACTACATTCTGCTACTTAAGCCCTTTCATGGTTTGCTAGCGGGAGATTCGTGGCTTAGTAGCGGGGAATTGGGAACGTTCAGGGCTTGGTAGCGGGAGGTTGAGAACGTTCAGGACTTGGTAGTGGGAGATTGAGAACGTTCAGGGCTTGGTAGCGGGAGATTGAGAACGTTCAGGGCTTGGTAGAAAGAGATTGAGAACGTTCAGGGCTTGGTAGAGGGAGATTGAGAACGTTCAGGACTTGGTAGCGGGAGATTGAGAACGTTCAGGGCTTGGTAGAGGGAGATTGAGAACGTTCAGGGCTTGGTAGCGGGAGATTGAGAACGTTCAGGGCTTGGTAGCGGGAGATTGAGAACGTTCAGGGCTTGGTAGAGGGAGATTGAGAACGTTCAGGACTTGGTAGCGGGAGATTGAGAACGTTCAGGGCTTGGTAGCGGGAGATTGAGAACGTTCAGGGCTTGGTAGAAAGAGATTGAGAACGTTCAAGACTTTGTAGCAGGAGATTGAGGACGTTCAGGGCTTGGTAGCGGGAGATTGAGAACGTTCAGGGCTTGGTAGAGGGAGATTGAGAACGTTCAGGACTTGGTAGCGGGAGATTGAGAACGTTCAGGGCTTGGTAGCGGGAGATTGATAACTTTCAGGGCTTGGTAGAGGGAGATTGAGAACGTTCAGGGCTTGGTAGCGGGAGATTGAGAACGAACATAGCCAATCCATATTGACAACATCAGGAAGCGTTTTTTATCTGGGACAAGGCGCTTGAGACGGATAGCGATGTGACCTTTATGTCTTCGACTGTGATTGTTCCCTTGTAAACTAGCATTAAATCGTTTCTAGTTTATCAATAATGGTGTAGTTATGGCATTGATATTCATTCTATCAGTTTTATACCGGAACCCAAAGGCGAGTAAAGAATAGTGAAAGGTGGTGACTAACACCTGTGTTCCCTGTTGTGGTTTTTTGTGGATTTAGTTTGTTCATTTTGTGGTGCTTTTTCTCTCCGATTATCCTGGCGTCATCATCGGCTATTTGTAACAGTATTTCAGTTCCCCTGTCTCGTATTTCCACGTCTAAACAACACGAGATTGACTCACTTCGCACTATTTGCATACAGTGTCAGTTTTCGTGTAGCTGTAAATAGTAAACGCAGATCAATAATAGACTACAACACATTGCCCCGAAGAGACTGGCCTCTGCCTAGTTAGCAAGATGCCCAAGACACATCACTCACGCGCTGAATGATGTCACGACGACTCTTGGATGTGGGAAAAGACAAGACAACAACTGGTCGTATGCAGACTTGCCAGTATAAACCAGTTTAATGACGTTAAGTTAAGTCAAGTTAAGCTAAGTTTAAGTCAGTGGTCAGTCGGGGTTTTGTGTTTGACAAGAAAAAGAATAGCGCCACTGCTCTCACAGAGAGCATGTTATAAGAGGCGACTAACTGTGTGTCATGGCATAAAACTGGTCAAGTGTTTTGGGAACAGCAGCTTAGATAGTACCTAACAGGCTGCGGTTATACTTTGCTCTAGTATTTTTGTCTGTTAAGATGGACTCGCACATCGGTTAACCACCTTCTGCTGCACTTGTCCCAACACATCGGAGTAATAAGCTGCTCAAGCCTAGCCCGCTAAGCAGGAAATCTCTCTCACGGCTACATCCAGTTCACGCCAGAGCTGAGACCTGCACAGGGGCATCTGCCTGTACATAAGTACGGGTCGACTAAGACCAAGACCAGGACTAAGACTAAGACTAAAACTAAGACTAAGACTAAGATTATGACTAAGACTACGACTAAAATTAAGACTAAGACTAAAACTAAGACTAGCTTAAGACTACGACTACGACTAAGACCAAGACTAAGACTAAAACTAAGACTAAGACTAAGACTACGACTACGACTAAGACTAAGACTAAAACTAAGACTAGATTAAGACTAGATTAAGACTACGACTAAGACTAAGACTAGACTAAAACTACGACTAAGACTAAGACTAAGACTGAGACTAAGACTACAATTAAGACTAAGACTAAAACTAAAACTAAGACTAAGACTAAAACTAAAACTAAAACTAAAACTAAGACTAAGACTAAAACTAAAACTAAGACTAAGACTAAAATTAAAACTAAGACTAAGACTACGACTAAGACTAAGACTAAGACTAAGATTAAGACAAGGACTAGGACTAAGACTAAGACTAGATTACGACTACGACTAAGACTAGACTAAGACTACGACTAAGACTACGACTAAGACTACGACTAAGACTACGACTAAGACTAAGACGTATAAGCAAGAATAACGTTTCAAGAAAATCGGTAAAAGAAAGATGGGATGGTCAGGACAATGTAAAATATATCGTACCTCCCAGGCTTCCCGAAAGTGACCTGGCCAATAGCTGGAAACGGGTATCTGGTAGGCTCCTTGTACTCATCGTATCTGTGTATGACCATGAGCCAGCACTTGCCCAAGAGCACTCCAGTGTAGGCTGACACCAGAGCACACATGATGTTCAGCAGGATGCCCGTGTAGCCTGTCATAGTTGCAAGATAACGATACATTATTTGGTTGTTATAGTGTGGGAGGCGGGGCGGTGAGGTGAAACGGTTCATCGTGCTCACAGCCCTAGCTAGCCCTAGTGGTGGAGTTGTGAAGTAACAAGGTCGTACTGCTAAGACAGTTTACCTTACCATGAATAAAATGTGTGCTGAAGTCGGATGCACTGGTCCGTCTGAAGGGCAAAACAAAAGTGCAACGCAGTCAATCTTGTATAGCAACGCAAACGAGAAATATATAAATATATTAACAACAATAAACACAAAGATATAAACATAAAAACAAAAACCTTTCACACAAATTGACATGTCACTCCATAGCATGCACTGCACTCGGGGATGAAGTGTTGCATACCATTTTTGTACTAGGCCACATCTTGTTTATGATGTGGGGTGACCAGTTCCTTTCGTCTTGTCTGCCCTTCCCTAACATTAAGACATCAATCCACAGCTAAACCCACTGGAGACCTAATGCATATTTATTGATTTGAGTGTTTCTTGTGCTGTTTATGTTTCGTTGATTGTATTTATAATAATTTTATTTGTTCAGGCTATATGCATTAGAGTGGCTCAGCGGTCTCGTGGTAAGGTGTCCGCATCAGATGTCGGAGTTGATAGGTTCGAATCACGGTGCAGATCGTGTTTTTTGTAACCTGGATCTTCTGGTAAAAAAAAATCCCCTGATTCCTGAGTAGTGAGATAGGACCCTTGATCTCTGAGTAATGAGATCGGACCCCTGATCTATGGGTAAGGAGATCGGACCCCTGATCTATGGGTAGTGACGTCGGGCCCATGATCTATGGGTAGTGAGATCGGACCCTGATCTCTGGGTTGTGAGATCGGACTCCTGATCTCTGAGTAGTGAGATCGGACCCCTGATCTCTGAGTAGTGAGATCGGACCCCTGATCTGTGGGTAGTGAGATCGGACCCCTGATCTCTGAGTAGTGAGATCGGACCCCTGATCTCTGAGTAGTGAGATCGGACCCCTGATCTCTGAGAAGTGAGATCGGACCCCTGATCTATGGGTAGTGAGATCGGACCCCTAATCTATTGGTAGTGAGGTCGGACCCCTGATCTCTGAGTAGTTACATCGGACTCTTGATCTCTGGGTAGTGATATCGGACCACTGATCCCTGGATAGTGAGATTGGACTCTTGATCTCTGGTCAGTGATACCGGACCCTTGATCTCTGGGTAGTGAGATTGGACCACTGATCCCTGGGTAGTGATACCGGACCCCTAATCTCTGGGTAGTGATATCGGACCACTGATCCCTGGGTAGTGAGATTGGACCCCTGATCTCTGGTCAGTGATACCGGACCCCTGATCTCTGGGTAGTGAGATTGAACTCCCGTGTTCAGTGTCGAGCACGTTAAAAATCAAGCAGAAATCGAAAGGAGTATGCTAAACGGCGCTGCACGGACACACATTCTAGTTAAAATCTATCCAAATTATGTTTATCTACACCCAGATCTAATAAGCCGATGGAACCTGTAAAATTCATACTACGTATAACCGAAGCATTCGCCTACATGGCAACAGATATTAACATGCCTGTTTTGGGTTGTTTTTTTCGTTCGCCTTATTTATCGTTGCACTGTGGTTGTTATTTTGCGCCCGTCAGCCCAGTCCATCCTTCTTCTTCTTCTTCGTACGCTGTCAGACGTCAACTTGAATTTGCTCGAAGAAAGCAGCTGTCATCATGAGGCTGTAAACACTGCAATAGAGCTTGTCTAGTGTTGCCACTGGTGATGGCCACATGTGCTTTCTCTGGTCCTCGTATGTCGGGCAATTTTGCAGCAGCAGTTCAGAGATCATTTTCCCTGTACCACCGGTGCATTCGTTAGTGCCAACTATCTTCAGTTTATTGAATAGATGGTACCTCAGTCTGTTGTGGCCCGTGCGGATTCTGAAGACCACGACCTGCTCTCTTCTGTTCAGCTGGTAGTAGGTATCATTTTTTGTGTAGCCAGTATGCTCTGTTTCCCATTTGGCCATGTATCTGGCCCTATTAAACCTTTTGGACTCTTCGTAGGTCACACTAGAATCTGGTTGTGGTAGTCTTGCACCTTCTTTTGCCAGTCTGTCTGCCTCCTCGTTGCCTTGGATGTTACAATGGGATGGAACCCACTGTACCACTACTCTTTCTGGTGCGGATTGCTGGCATAGTTGATAGATTACTGCTCTTAAACCATTAAGTTCTGTATTTTTCTGACTTTTTAGTGCTGTAACCACGGCCAGGGCATCTGTAAACAGGACTATCTGGCTTTCATTGCTTTCGCCTGTCAGCATTGCTTCTACTGCAGCCTTCAGTGCCTCTGCCTCCGCTCTGAAATTGCTTGAGAATTTTCCAGTTGCCTCTGACTGCGTTATTTTTCTACCATTTGGTAGGCTCAGGAATACCCCTCCCCCTCCCCCTCCATTGTGTGTTGTGTTTGTTACACAACCGTCGGTGTATGCATGGGTCCAGTCCATGCTTGGCCCAGTGCATCCGACTTCAAGTGCCCTGTCAGTGCTCTGTCAGTGCTCTGTGGCAATTTCAAGAATCTAAAAGTCAACTGGTATACCTAAAAATTGGTAAGGGTAAATGTTTGTCACGTAATGAAAATAATATGGAAACTAAATCCGACAACTGCCCTTGATAAAGTCAATATAGTAGTTCATTATATGCCACACAGACGAGCTTTGGCGAGATTCCCGCAACTTTCTCTCCAGTTTATTTTTAAACGCCACTGAAGTCACTGAACCTGTCTTTGTGTGGCCCTTGATAGACAAAATATTCCATATGCGGCCCTGACGTGGCCGCAGTTTGAGACCCCAGCTTGTCACAAGTCACAGTCCACCAACCATCACTGCTCCAAGAATATGAGATAACCACAGAGAAAAATAGCCACTGCTGGCCTGGTGCAAAGGATATAATTTGTATACAAAAAGAGGAGATGTTATAGTGAATTAGATAATGATTACCTGTCCCTCCTAGAGCAGAGGGTAAGGCTAGCACCCCTGAGCCCGCCATTTCTCCTACAGCAAACACAGCTGTTGTTAACACGCTAAGTCCGTGAATCTGAGGGCCTGCATCTGCCTGCCGAGTTTATAAATGTAAATCATGTAAGGTAAGCCATCATTCAAGTGGTAATCCAACAGCCAGGTCATGTCATTCATTATACGTAGAATCAATCTAGAATCAAAATAAGCTTCGTGTGTCTATGTATGTGTCACACATCACTACCACAACAACCACCAACACATCACTACCACAACAGCCACCAACACAACACTACCACAACAACCACCAACACATCACTACCACAACCACCAACACATCCCTACCACAACAATCACCAACACATCCCTACCACAACAACCACCCACACATCCCTACCACAACAACCACCCACACGCCATTACCACAACAACCACCCACACATCACTACCACAACAACCACCCACACATCACTACCACAACAACCACCAACACATCACTACCACAACAACCACCCACACATCACTACCACAACAACCACTCACACATCACTACCACAACAACCACCCACACATCACTACCACAACAACCACCCACACATCACTACCACAACAACCACCCACACATCACTACCACAACCACCAACACATCACTACCACAACAATCACCAACACAGCACTACCACAACAACCCCCCACACGCCATTACCACAACAACCACCCACACATCACTACCACAACAACCACCCACACATCACTACCACAACAACCACCAACACATCACAACCACAACAACCACCCACACATCACTACCACAACAACCACCCACACATCACTACCACAACAACCACCCACACATCCTAACCACAACAACCACCCACACATCACTACCACAACAACCACCCACACATCACTACCACAACCACCAACACATCACTACCACAACAATCACCAACACAGCACTACCACAATAACCACCAACATATCACTACCACAACAACCACCCACACATCATTACCACAACAACCACCCACACATCACTACCAGAACAACCACCCACACATCACTACCACAACAAACACCCACACATCACTACCACAACAACCACCCATACATCACTACCACAACAACCACCCACACATCACTACCACAACAACCACCCACACATCACTACCACAACAACCACCCACACATCACTACCACAACAACCACCCACACATCACTACCACAACCACCAACACATCACTACCACAACAATCACCAACACAGCACTACCACAATAACCACCAACATATCATTACCACAACAACCACCCATACATCACTACCACAACAACCACCCACACATCACTACCACAACAACCACCCACACATCACTACCACAACAACCACCCACACATCACTACCACAACCACCAACATATCACTACCACAACAATCACCCACACATCACTACCACAACAACCACCCACACATCACTACCACAACAACCACCA
Organism: Ariolimax columbianus; assembly: GCA_036924085.1. Classification (NCBI taxonomy): domain Eukaryota; kingdom Metazoa; phylum Mollusca; class Gastropoda; order Stylommatophora; family Arionidae; genus Ariolimax; species Ariolimax columbianus. The sequence continues at coordinate 41,823,195 of JAVGWX010000023.1, read as the reverse complement.
ACACATCACTACCACAACAACCACCCACACATCACTACCACAACAACCACCCACACATCACTACCACAACAACCACCCACACATCACTACCACAACAACCACCCACACATCCCTACCACAACAACCACCCACACATCACTACCACAACCACCAACACATCACTACCACAACAATCACCCACACATCACTACCCCAACAACCACCCACACATCACTACCACAACAACCACCCACACATCACTACCACAACCACCCACACATCACTACCACAAGAACCACCAACTTGTACCCAAACACTGGCATATCCACCTGACCTAAATCCCTGACGAGTCAGCTGTTGCTGGTGGTGGTAGTTTTTTATCACCTTGTTACTTGATGGTTACCTTGTTACTTGATGGTTACCTTGTTACTTGATGGTTACCTTGTTACTTGGTGGTTACCGCAGTTCCAACGCTTACCTTAACAATAAACATCCGAGGTAGAACAGCGCTCGAGTCTTGTAGGCTAGCCATCTGTGATCTGTGAAAGACATGACGTCTGTGAAGAAAGCATTGTAAGAAACGCTCAACATCTCTCTATCTCTCTCTCTCTCTCTCTCTCTCTCTCCCGCTGTGTGTGTGACATTTCTATTTCTCTCTCCCACCCTCTGTCTCTATTCTCTCTATCCCTCTATCTGTCTCTATTTATATTTATCCTCTCTCTGTCTCTCTCTCTCTTTCACTCTCTCTCTTCCGCTCTGTGTGTGTGTGTGTGTGCGACTTATCTATATTTCTCTCTCCCTCTATCTTTCTCTATTTCTCTCTATCCTTCTGTCTTTCTTTCTCTCTCTCCCCCGCTCTGTCTGTGTGTGTGTGACTTATCTGTATTTCTCTCTTCCTCTCTCTGTCTCTATTTATCTCTACTCCTCTCTCTCTATGTATCTCTACCCCCCCCCCTTTCCCTCTATGTCTATATCTATATTGTTTCTGTCTATTTCTTTATCTATTTTTCTCTTTGTATATCTCTATTTCTCTCCCTCTGTCTATCTCTATCTGTTTCTATCCCCCTCTATGTCTCTGTTTGTCTATTTCATTTTCTCTCTCCCTATCTCCCTGTCTCTATCTCTATTTCAATATCTCCTTCTCACTCTGTCTGTATTTTAATCTCTCCTTCTCTCTCTCTCTCTCTCTCTCTCCCTCTATCTATCTCTATTTCCCTATGTCTAATCTCTAGTTCTCTTTGTCTTTCTGCCTCTATTTCAATCTGTTCCTCTCTCTCTCTCTCTCTCTCTCTCTCTCTCTCTCTCTCTATCTGTCTCTATCTCTTTATGTCTTTATTTATCTATATCTGTATTTCTTTATTTGTCTATCTCAATTTCTCTCCCCCTCTCTGTCTCTATCTGTTTTCTCTCTGTCTCTCCCCCTCCCCCACCCTATCTCTATATTTAAACACATTTTGTAAAAATGACTGGCGTCCGACCAGGTAAACCATACATGTCAAACTAAGTTAGATCATATATATTGATATCTACCTCTAACTCACTCCCAAGCAGGTTTCCCTGTCAGAGAGTACAGAACCCAAATACTCGTGATGTAAACAGCGACAACAACAACTGGCTTTCAGATCCTTGGTAATGCACTCTATGGGAGGTTATCCTAAACCAAATCTATACAGTGCGTGGCGACTGCACTACCAAGCGACCTTTATTCATCAGCTCTTTAAATCCTTCTACTGGGCCTCAGTAATAGGAGCAAACACAATATTGGTAGCTTGTTTTATTTTAAATCTGAAGGCGCGCTCGACACCCCCGTGTTGCCCGGGGTATAAATACAAGACCACGGTAACCTTGTAAAGGGAGGAACTAAGGCAATGAGTTAGCCAGCCCACCGCATGTACGCCGGTGATAGGGAGGGAGCTAGCCAGCCTACCTCAACAAGCCGGTGATAGGAGAGCACGAAGGAAGGGAGATAGCCAGCCCACCTCATACCAGCCTATGCTAGGAAGGTGGGTAGCCAGCCCACCTCATACAAGCCAGTGCTAGGAGAGCACTAAGGAAGGGAGCTAGCCAGCCCACCTTATACCAGCCTATGCTAGGAAGGTGGGTAGCCAGCCCACCTCATACAAGCCAGTGCTAGGAGAGCACTAAGGAAGGGAGCTAGCCAGCCCACCTCATACCAGCCTATGCTAGGAAGGTGGGTAGCCAGCCCACCTCATTCAATCCAGTGCTAGGAGAGCACTAAGGAAGGGAGCTAGCCAGCCCACCTCATACCAGCCTATGCTAGGAAGGTGGGTAGCCAGCCCACCTCATACAAGCCAGTGCTAGGAGAGCACTAAGGAAGGGAGCTAGCCAGCCCACCTCATACCAGCCTATGCTAGGAAGGTGGGTAGCCAGCCCACCTCATACCAGCCAGTGCTAGGAGAACACTAAGGAAGGGAGCTAGCCAGTCCATCTCATACAAAACGAAAGCCTAGTACAGTGAAGTCACTAACACATCACCCCACGACAGTATCTGCTATGTGACTACCTTGACCTTTGGTATTAGCTACGTATCGAATATTTCCATTTCAAACTTGATTTTATGTCAGTAAGATCGATGCTTCAGTTCAGTTCTTGTGCCATCTCCACGGCGGAAGTCGGCTACATTGGACCTCCAAATTCCTCTGTCTCCTGCCTTGAAGGCAAAATCAGACAGGTTCTTCCCTGTCCATCTTGTGATGATATATTCCCTTCTTTTAAACATCATTGTCCAGTTCTTAACTGTTGTTTTCGACCCACTTTTGTCACAATACGCTACCTGCATTCTGCGATGATTGTCAACTGGTCGACATCCATCAGCTGTTAGAAACCGAATCACCGCTCGCTGATCAACTCTGGACGGATTCCGTTTCACAACCGCCTTATTTTCAACGGTCTGCTGAAGAAACTATTAGTCGGCGAATAATGACATTTTGCAAACTTGACGGTTGGTATGTGCTGTTTACACCAGAAATGACGTGCATAGTGCGTATGTTTACGTGTTGTAGTTTGGTCCGGTTTCATTTGAACACGCCTCGTATTTTAAGTGTTAGATACTTGTTTTGCTCATCAATTCTCTTACCTGAATCAATTCTCTTACCTGAATCAATTCTCTTACCTGAATCAATTCTCTTACCTGAATCAATTCTCTTACCTGAATCAATTCTCTTACCTGAATCAATTCTCTTACCTGAATCAATTCTCTTACTTGAATCAATTCTCTTACCTGAATCAATTCTCTTACCTGAATCAATTCTCTTACCTGAATCAATTCTCTTACCTGAATCAATTCTCTTACTTGAATCAATTCTCTTGAATCAATTCTCTTACCTGAATCAATTCTCTTACTTGAATCAATTCTCTTGAATCAATTCTCTAACTTGAATCAATTCTCTTACTTGAATCAATTCTCTTACCTGAATCAATTCTCTTACTTGAATCAATTCTCTTGAATCAATTCTCTAACTTGAATCAATTCTCTTGCTTGAATCAATTCTCTTACTTGAATCAATTCTCTTGAATCAATTCTCTTACTTGAATCAATTCTCTTACTTGAATCAATTCTCTTACCTGAATCAATTCTCTTACTTGAATCAATTCTCTTACTTGAATCAATTCTCTTACTTGAATCAATTCTCTTACCTGAATCAATTCTCTTACTTGAATCAATTCTCTTACTTGAATCAATTCTCTTACTTGAATCAATTCTCTTACTTGAATCAATTCTCTTACTTGAATCAATTCTCTTACCTGAATCAATTCTCTTGAATCAATTCTCTAACTTGAATCAATTCTCTTGCTTGAATCAATTCTCTTACCTGAATCAATTCTCTTACTTGAATCAATTCTCTTGAATCAATTCTCTAACTTGAATCAATTCTCTTACTTGAATCAATTCTCTTACTTGAATAAATTCTCTTGAATCAATTCTCTTACTTGAATCAATTCTCTTACTTGAATCAATTCTCTTACTTGAATCAATTCTCTTACTTGAATCAATTCTCTTACCTGAATAAATTCTCTTGAATCAATTCTCTTACTTGAATCAATTCTCTTACTTGAATCAATTCTCTTACTTGAATAAATTCTCTTGAATCAATTCTCTTACTTGAATCAATTCTCTTACTTGAATCAATTCTCTTACTTGAATCAATTCTCTTACTTGAATCAATTCTCTTACCTGAATCAATTCTCTTGAATCAATTCTCTAACTTGAATCAATTCTCTTGCTTGAATCAATTCTCTTACCTGAATCAATTCTCTAACTTGAATCAATTCTCTTACTTGAATCAATTCTCTTACTTGAATAAATTCTCTTGAATCAATTCTCTTACTTGAATCAATTCTCTTGAATCAATTCTCTTACTTGAATCAATTCTCTTTGCACTCCAACGTTTACAAGACTTCCTTATTTGTTTTCTTTTCTGTCCAGGAGATGCGAACCACCCTTCTGTATATACACACTCCTCTTCTCCGTGTTTATTGTCCATGTTTCTGCGCCATACTGTAGTGACGCGTATAGGGAACACATGTTCACTCATTAATACTAAGTGAACGATTTACTTGGATGTCAACACATTCAGATTGGTGATAACAGATTTGGCCGTCCATAAACTCTTCTTCATTGTCATTTTCAATGTCCCATTTTCCGTTCCTATATTTCCAAGATAGGAGAAGTTCTCGACCTAGTTTAGTATTTCCCAGTCTATTTGTATCCGTGGAGCAGATTCTGAGTCTAACTCTGCCAATTATTATAATTTTTTGTTTTCTAAGCGTTAATGTACAATCTATACTTGATCGTAACTTGTTGATTGTGTCTTTGCAATTCCAGCATTTTTATCTGGTTTTATTTTCAACAAGGCATCCATTCAATATGGCATCTGTCTGGGGCTCTGTTCAACTTGACATTTGTCTGGGGCTCTGTTCAACATGACATTTGTCTGGGGTTCTGTTCAACATGACATTTGTCTGGGGCTCTGTTCAACATGACATTTGTCTGGGGCTCTGTTCATCAAGACATTTGTCTGGGGCTCTGTTCAACAGAACAGCTTTTCAACATGACATTTGTCTGGGGCTCTGTTCAACATGACATTTGTCTAGGGCTCTGTTCATCAAGACATTTGTCTGGGGCTCTGTTCAACAGAACAGCTTTTCAACATGACATTTGTCTGGGGCTCTGTTCAACAAGACAATTTATTCAATATGACATGTGCCTGTTCAGATTCTCACTTGGATCAAGATGCCGAGCAGCGCATGAGCTGCAGTGGTCAGCGACCCATAGCTGACTGCTAGCGTCAGGGCCAGCGAACCAGAGCTGCCAAGACCCTTCTACACCTCCACGCGGTGATCCTGGATAACAGGCTGCAGCAGGGCAGACTGGCTAAGGATAAGGGATAGAAGAGGGAATGCTAACCCGGTAATCAAAAAATGCTTGCTGAAGTCGGATGTGTTGGACCGAAAGGTGCAAATATCGCAATCAAGCTGTAAACTACGACACAACGCATTCCGTTCTCAGGACTACATTCTGCTACTTAACCATCTTAAGCCCTTTCAGGGTTTGGTAGTAGGAGATTGGGAACGAACGAAGCCAAGCCAAGCAGCAACCAGATTCTCACTAGAAGCGTGAGGGTATTACCTTTGGCATGAGAATATGTTCCGTTTAACCTTGAAGGAATGTCGTAATAACGACTAAAGAGAGCTGTGCATGGAGCCAGAAACATCACTATGTAAAAACACTTTTAAAGAAACCACTACTGCAACGCTCTTTGCTACAGGCTTCCTGTAAAGGATCCAGACGAATGTTGGCCCTACGCTTCCCAAGCAACGGACAGTCGAAATGAAATGTCATGGCTGGAGGCGCTAAGATCGTGCACAGACACCAATGCCTCCCTGAAACTACCACAGAAAACGTCGATATAGAAGGAGAGTTGACACCAGCCTTACATTTCCATATTCTTCTCTTTTTCCGCAAATAAATTGTGCACATGTGGTTCTACACGTAGTGCAGGTCTACACGTAGTGCAGTTCTACACGTAGTGCAGTTCTACACGTAGTGCAGTTCTACACGTAGTGCAGTTCTACACGTAGTGCAGTTCTACACGTAGTGCAGTAATGTCGTCTCTGTGAAACCTAGCGCCTGTCATATTGTTTAATACTCAACAAGATACCATGTACATCTACTATACCAAAAACGTATATAAACTTTGTCAGTATCATGCACATGTTTGCTCTAACGGGGAGCAAATGCCACTGGTGCAGATCGTCACTTTTAAAGCAAGCTTGTCCCCAAATATTTAGTCGTCCAGCCTTCCACTCTAATGTGAGACATGGACCTCAGCCGGTCACTTTACTAGAAGTCTGAGTCTTATCATATGGAGACATGTATCTCTCCGCTCTAATGTGAGACATGGACGTCAGCCGGTCACTTTACTAGAAGTCTGAATCTTATCATATGGAGACATGTATCTCTCCGCTCTAATGTGAGACATGTATCTCTCCGCTCTAATGTGAGACATGTATCTCTCCGCTCTAATGTGAGACATGTATCTCTCCGCTCTAATGTGAGACATGTATCTCTCCGCTCTAATGTGAGACATGTATCTCTCTGCTCTAATGTGAGACATGTATCTCTCCGCTCTAATGTGAGACATGTATCTCTCCGCTCTAACGTGAGACATGTATCTCTCCGCTCTAATGTGAGACATGTATCTCTCCGCTCTAATGTGAGACATGTATCTCTCCGCTCTAATGTGATACATGTATCTCTCCACTCTAATGTGAGACATGGATCTCTCAGCTCTAATGTGAGACATGGATCTCAGACCGTCCCTGTACTAGAAGTCTGAATATTAATAGCTGTACTGGTTCATTATAATAACAAAGTTGTTTTTGTGATCCGTTTGCTAGGTCCATGCACAACGCTCTTTGGTCGCCTTGGTGAGAGGTATGGAAGTCTAGAATAGTTTTGTTTTCTCCACCCTATAGTGATTCTATAAACGCGCTACACACTAAAGAAAAACAGTTAACGGTAAGGTCAAACCGACATGGAATCAGACGGGTTTTTAAATACATCCAATCGCGAAGACAATATCTGTTACAACTCACCGTTTGTGATTTATCGATAACACTCAATCAGTTATCTGTGTGTACTGAAACGCACACACAAACTCGCGAGCACACACACACACACACACACATTGCAAGCGCTAGATAATAGACAAAATTCATTACGATAAATACATTGTATGACAAATCGTTAGACGTACTTGTGAGTGGGGCCGATTCCTAATAGTCTTAATAGACTTAAACATTAGAGCTAACTAGACCCGCAGCCAGTTAGGCGCCATCTATATCTGGTCTTAACAAACCACCTGGGGAAAGGTACAGATAAGTTAGGCAGGTTTTTAACTTTAATTTTATCCGGGCAGTGGCCGTTAAACCTACTCTTTACGATTTCCAACTGCCAAGGGATGTTTAACGTGCTCGACACTGACACGGGAGTCCGATCTCACTACCCAGAGGTCAGGGAATTTTTTAACAGAAAATCCAGGGGAAAAAATGCAGGCAACCATCGTGATTCGATCCCGCGACCTCCGGCACCCGAGACGGACACCTTACTTCGAGAGAGGCCACTGAGTCCCCCACCCGAGGCGGGCACCTTACTTCGAGACCACTGAGTCCCCCACCCGAGACGGACACCTTACTTCCAGACCACTGAGTCCCCCACCCGAGGCGGGCACGTTACTTCGAGACCACTGAGTCCACCACCCGAGGCGGATACCTTACCTCTAGACCACTAAGTCCCCTACTTGAGGCGGACACCTGACCACGAGACCACTGAGTCCCCCACCCGAGACGGACACCTCACTACGAGACCACTGAGTCCCCCACCCGAGACGGACACCTTACTTCGAGACCCCTGAGTCCCTCACCAGAGGCGGACACCTTACATCGATACCGCTGAGTCCCCCACACGAGGCGGACTCCTTACATCGATACCGCTGAGTCCCCCACCCGAGGCGGACACCTTACTTCGAGACCGCTGGGTCCCCAACCCGAAGCGGACACCTTACTTCGAGACCGCTGAGTCCCCCACCCGAGGCAGACACCTTACTTCGAGACCACTGAGTCCCCCACCCGAGGCGGGCACCTTACTTCGAGACCACTGAGTCCCCAACCCGAGGCGGGCACCTTACCTCGAGACCACTAAGTCCCCCACCCGAAGCGGGCACCTTACCTCGGGACCACTGAGTCCCCCACCCGAGGCGGGCACCTTACCTGGAGACCACTGAGTCCCCCACCCGAGGCGGACACCTTACCTCTAGACCACTGAGTCCCCTAATTGAGGCGGACACCTGACCACGAGACCACTGAGTCCCCCACCCGAGACGGACACCTTACTTCGAGACCACTGAGTCCCCCAATCGAGGCGGACACCTTACCTCGAGACCACTGAGTCCCCCACCCGAGGCGGGCACCTTACCTCGAGAGAACTGAGTCCCCCACCCGAGGCGGGCACCTTACCTCGAGACCACTGAGTCCCCCACCCGAGGCGGGCACCTTATCTCGAGATCACTGAGTCCCCCACCCGAGACGGACACCTCACTACGAGACCACTGAGTCCCCCACCCGAGACGGACACCTTACTTCGAGACCCCTGAGTCCCCCACCCGAGGCGGACACCTTACATCGATACCGCTGAGTCCCCCACCCGAGGCGGACACCTTACATCGATACCGCTGAGTCCCCCACCCGAGGCGGACACCTTACTTCGAGACCGCTGGGTCCCCAACCCGAAGCGGACACCTTACTTCGAGACCGCTGAGTCCCCCACCCGAGGCAGACACCTTACTTCGAGACCACTGAGTCCCCCACCCGAGACGGACACCTTACTTCGAGACCACTGAGTCCCCCACCCGAGGCGGGCACGTTACTTCGAGACCACTGAGTCCCCCACCCGAGGCGGGCACCTTACCTCTAGACCACTAAGTCCCCTACTTGAGGCGGACACCTGACCACGAGACCACTGAGTCCCCCACCCGAGACGGACACCTCACTACGAGACCACTGAGTCCCCCACCCGAGACGGACACCTTACTTCGAGACCTCTGAGTCCCCCACCCGAGGCGGACACCTTACATCGATACCGCTGAGTCCCCCACCCGAGGCGGACACCTTACATCGATACCGCTGAGTCCCCCACCCGAGGCGGACACCTTACTTCGAGACCGCTGGGTCCCCAACCCGAAGCGGACACCTTACTTCGAGACCGCTGAGTCCCCCACCCGAGGCAGACACCTTACTTCGAGACCACTGAGTCCCCAACCCGAGGCGGGCACCTTACCTCGAGACCACTAAGTCCCCCACCCGAAGCGGGCACCTTACCTCGGGACCACTGAGTCCCCCACCCGTCGCGGGCACCTTACTTCGATACCGCTGAGTCCCCCACCCGAGGCGGACACCTTACATCGATACCGCTGAGTCCCCCACCCGAGGCGGACACCTTACTTCGAGACCGCTGGGTCCCCAACCCGAAGCGGACACCTTACTTCGAGACCGCTGAGTCCCCCACCCGAGGCAGACACCTTACTTCGAGACCACTGAGTCCCCCACCCGAGACGGACACCTTACTTCGAGACCACTGAGTCCCCCACCCGAGGTGGGCACGTTACTTCGAGAGCACTGAGTCCCCCACCCGAGGCGGGCACCTTACCTCTAGACCACTAAGTCCCCTACTTGAGGCGGACACCTGACCACGAGACCACTGAGTCCCCCACCCGAGACGGACACCTCACTACGAGACCACTGAGTCCCCCACCCGAGACGGACACCTTACTTCGAGACCCCTGAGTCCCCCACCCGAGGCGGACACCTTACATCGATACCGCTGAGTCCCCCACCCGAGGCATACACCTTACATCGATACCGCTGAGTCCCCCACCCGAGGCGGACAATTTACTTCGAGACCGCTGGGTCCCCAACCCGAAGCGGACACCTTACTTCGAGACCGCTGAGTCCCCCACCCGAGGCGGGCACCTTACCTCGAGACCACTAAGTCCCCCACCCGAAGCGGGCACCTTACCTCGGGACCACTGAGTCCCCCACCCGTCGCGGGCACCTTACTTCGAGACCACTGAGTCCGCCACCCGAAGCCGGCACCTTACCTCGAGACCACTGAGTCCCCCACCCGAGGCGGGCACCTTACCTGGAGACCACTGAGTCCCCCACCCGAGGCGGACACCTTACCTCTAGACCACTGAGTCCCCTAATTGAGGCGGACACCTGACCACGAGACCACTGAGTCCCCCACCCGAGACGGACACCTTACTTCGAGACCACTGAGTCCCCCACTCGAGGCGGACACCTTACCTCGAGACCACTGAGTCCCCCACCCGAGGCGGGCACCTTACCTCGAGAGAAGTGAGTCCCCCACCCGAGGCGGCCACCTTACCTCGAGACCACTGAGTCCCCCACCCGAGGCGGGCACCTTATCTCGAGATCACTGAGTCCCCCATCCGAGGCGGACACCTTACATCGATATCGCTGAGTCCCCCACCCGAGGCGGACACCTTACTTCGAGACCGCTGGGTCCCGAACCCGAAGCGGACACTTTACTTCGAGACCGCTGAGTCCCCCACCCGAGGCAGACACCTTACTTCGAGACCACTGAGTCCCCCACCCGAGGCGGGCACCTTACTTCGAGACCACTGAGTCCCCAACCCGAGGCTGGCACCTTACCTCGAGACCACTAAGTCCCCCACCCGAAGCGGGCACCTTACCTCGGGACCACTGAGTCCCCCACCCGTCGCGGGCACCTTACTTCGAGACCACTGAGTCCGCCACCCGAAGCCGGCACCTTACCTCGAGACCACTGAGTCCCCCACCCGAGGCGGGCACCTTACCTGGAGACCACTGAGTCCCCCACCCGAGGCGGACACCTTACCTCTAGACCACTGAGTCCCCTAATTGAGGCGGACACCTGACCACGAGACCACTGAGTCCCCCACCCGAGACGGACACCTTACTTCGAGACCACTGAGTCCCCCAATCGAGGCGGACACCTTACCTCGAGACCACTGAGTCCCCCACCCGAGGCGGGCACCTTACCTCGAGAGAACTGAGTCCCCCACCTGAGGCGGGCACCTTACCTCGAGACCACTGAGTCCCCCACCCGAGGCGGGCACCTTATCTCGAGATCACTGAGTCCCCCACCCGAGACGGACACCTCACTACGAGACCACTGAGTCCCCCACCCGAGACGGACACCTTACTTCGAGACCCCTGAGTCCCCCACCCGAGGCGGACACCTTACATCGATACCGCTGAGTCCCCCACCCGAGGCGGACACCTTACATCGATACCGCTGAGTCCCCCACCCGAGGCGGACACCTTACTTCGAGACCGCTGGGTCCCCAACCCGAAGCGGACACCTTACTTCGAGACCGCTGAGTCCCCCACCCGAGGCAGACACCTTACTTCGAGACCACTGAGTCCCCCACCCGAGACGGACACCTTACTTCGAGACCACTGAGTCCCCCACCCGAGGCGGGCACGTTACTTCGAGACCACTGAGTCCCCCACCCGAGGCGGGCACCTTACCTCTAGACCACTAAGTCCCCTACTTGAGGCGGACACCTGACCACGAGACCACTGAGTCCCCCACCCGAGACGGACACCTCACTACGAGACCACTGAGTCCCCCACCCGAGACGGACACCTTACTTCGAGACCTCTGAGTCCCCCACCCGAGGCGGACACCTTACATCGATACCGCTGAGTCCCCCACCCGAGGCGGACACCTTACTTCGAGACCGCTGGGTCCCCAACCCGAAGCGGACACCTTACTTCGAGACCGCTGAGTCCCCCACCCGAGGCAGACACCTTACTTCGAGACCACTGAGTCCCCCACCCGAGGCGGGCACCTTACCTCGAGACCACTAAGTCCCCCACCCGTCGCGGGCACCTTACTTCGATACCGCTGAGTCCCCCACCCGAGGCGGACACCTTACATCGATACCGCTGAGTCCCCCACCCGAGGCGGACACCTTACTTCGAGACCGCTGGGTCCCCAACCCGAAGCGGACACCTTACTTCGAGACCGCTGAGTCCCCCACCCGAGGCAGATACCTTACTTCGAGACCACTGAGTCCCCCACCCGAGACGGACACCTTACTTCGAGACCACTGAGTCCCCCACCCGAGGTGGGCACGTTACTTCGAGAGCACTGAGTCCCCCACCCGAGGCGGGCACCTTACCTCTAGACCACTAAGTCCCCTACTTGAGGCGGACACCTGACCACGAGACCACTGAGTCCCCCACCCGAGACGGACACCTCACTACGAGACCACTGAGTCCCCCACCCGAGACGGACACCTTACTTCGAGACCCCTGAGTCCCCCACCCGAGGCGGACACCTTACATCGATACCGCTGAGTCCCCCACCCGAGGCGGACACCTTACATCGATACCGCTGAGTCCCCCACCCGAGGCGGACAATTTACTTCGAGACCGCTGGGTCCCCAACCCGAAGCGGACACCTTACTTCGAGACCGCTGAGTCCCCCACCCGAGGCGGGCACCTTACCTCGAGACCACTAAGTCCCCCACCCGAAGCGGGCACCTTACCTCGGGACCACTGAGTCCCCCACCCGTCGCGGGCACCTTACTTCGAGACCACTGAGTCCGCCACCCGAAGCCGGCACCTTACCTCGAGACCACTGAGTCCCCCACCCGAGGCGGGCACCTTACCTGGAGACCACTGAGTCCCCCACCCGAGGCGGACACCTTACCTCTAGACCACTGAGTCCCCTAATTGAGGCGGACACCTGACCACGAGACCACTGAGTCCCCCACCCGAGACGGACACCTTACTTCGAGACCACTGAGTCCCCCACTCGAGGCGGACACCTTACCTCGAGACCACTGAGTCCCCCACCCGAGGCGGGCACCTTACCTCGAGAGAAGTGAGTCCCCCACCCGAGGCGGCCACCTTACCTCGAGACCACTGAGTCCCCCACCCGAGGCGGGCACCTTATCTCGAGATCACTGAGTCCCCCACCCGAGACGGACACCTCACTACGAGACCACTGAGTCCCTCACCCGAAGCGGGCACCTTACCTCGAGACCACTGAGTCCCCCACCCGAGGCGGGCACCTTATCTCGAGATCACTGAGTCCCCCATCCGAGGCGGACACCTTACATCGATATCGCTGAGTCCCCCACCCGAGGCGGACACCTTACTTCGAGACCGCTGGGTCCCGAACCCGAAGCGGACACTTTACTTCGAGACCGCTGAGTCCCCCACCCGAGGCAGACACCTTACTTCGAGACCACTGAGTCCCCCACCCGAGGCGGGCACCTTACTTCGAGACCACTGAGTCCCCAACCCGAGGCGGGCACCTTACCTCGAGACCACTAAGTCCCCCACCCGAAGCGGGCACCTTACCTCGGGACCACTGAGTCCCCCACCCGTCGCGGGCACCTTACTTCGAGACCACTGAGTCCGCCACCCGAAGCCGGCACCTTACCTCGAGACCACTGAGTCCCCCACCCGAGGCGGGCACCTTACCTGGAGACCACTGAGTCCCCCACCCGAGGCGGACACCTTACCTCTAGACCACTGAGTCCCCTAATTGAGGCGGACACCTTACTTCGAGACCACTGAGTCCCCCAATCGAGGCGGACACCTTACCTCGAGACCACTGAGTCCCCCACCCGAGGCGGGCACCTTACCTCGAGAGAACTGAGTCCCCCACCCGAGGCGGGCACCTTACCTCGAGACCACTGAGTCCCCCACCCGAGGCGGGCACCTTATCTCGAGATCACTGAGTCCCCCACCCGAGACGGACACCTTACTTCGAGACCCATGAGTCCCCCACCCGAGGCGGACACCTTACATCGATACCGCTGAGTCCCCCACCCGAGGCGGACACCTTACATCGATACCGCTGAGTCCCCCACCCGAGGCGGACACCTTACTTCGAGACCGCTGGGTCCCCAACCCGAAGCGGACACCTTACTTCGAGACCGCTGAGTCCCCCACCCGAGGCAGACACCTTACTTCGAGACCACTGAGTCCCCCACCCGAGACGGACACCTTACTTCGAGACCACTGAGTCCCCCACCCGAGGCGGGCACGTTACTTCGAGACCACTGAGTCCCCCACCCGAGGCGGGCACCTTACCTCTAGACCACTAAGTCCCCTACTTGAGGCGGACACCTGACCACGAGACCACTGAGTCCCCCACCCGAGACGGACACCTCACTACGAGACCACTGAGTCCCCCACCCGAGACGGACACCTTACTTCGAGACCCCTGAGTCCCCCACCTGAGGCGGACACCTCACTACGAGACCACTGATTCCCCCACCCGAAGCGGGCACCTTACCTCGAGACCACTGAGTCCCCCACCCGAGGCGGGCACCTTATCTCGAGATCACTGAGTCCCCCATCCGAGGCGGACACCTTACATCGATATCGCTGAGTCCCCCACCCGAGGCAGACACCTTACTTCGAGACCACTAAGTCCCCCACCCGAAGCGGGCACCTTACCTCGGGACCACTGAGTCCCCCACCCGTCGCGGGCACCTTACTTCGAGACCACTGAGTCCGCCACCCGAAGCCGGCACCTTACCTCGAGACCACTGAGTCCCCCACCCGAGGCGGGCACCTTACCTGGAGACCACTGAGTCCCCCACCCGAGGCGGACACCTTACCTCTAGACCACTGAGTCCCCTAATTGAGGCGGACACCTTACTTCGAGACCACTGAGTCCCCCAATCGAGGCGGACACCTTACCTCGAGACCACTGAGTCCCCCACCCGAGGCGGGCACCTTACCTCGAGAGAACTGAGTCCCCCACCCGAGGCGGGCACCTTACCTCGAGACCACTGAGTCCCCCACCCGAGGCGGGCACCTTATCTCGAGATCACTGAGTCCCCCACCCGAGACGGACACCTTACTTCGAGACCCATGAGTCCCCCACCCGAGGCGGACACCTTACATCGATACCGCTGAGTCCCCCACCCGAGGCGGACACCTTACTTCGAGACCGCTGGGTCCCCAACCCGAAGCGGACACCTTACTTCGAGACCGCTGAGTCCCCCACCCGAGGCAGACACCTTACTTCGAGACCACTGAGTCCCCCACCCGAGACGGACACCTTACTTCGAGACCACTGAGTCCCCCACCCGAGGCGGGCACGTTACTTCGAGACCACTGAGTCCCCCACCCGAGGCGGGCACCTTACCTCTAGACCACTAAGTCCCCTACTTGAGGCGGACACCTGCCCACGAGACCACTGAGTCCCCCACCCGAGACGGACACCTCACTACGAGACCACTGAGTCCCCCACCCGAGACGGACACCTTACTTCGAGACCCCTGAGTCCCCCACCCGAGGCGGACACCTTACTTCGAGACCACTGAGTCCCCTACTTGAGGCGGACACCTGACCACGAGACCACTGAGTCCCCCACCCGAGACGGACACCTCACTACGAGACCACTGAGTCCCCCACCCGAGACGGACACCTTACTTCGAGACCACTGAGTCCCCCACCCGAGACGGACACCTTACTTCGAGACCACTGAGTCCCCCACCCGAGGCGGGCACGTTACTTCGAGACCACTGAGTCCCCCACCCGAGGCGGGCACCTTACCTCTAGACCACTAAGTCCCCTACTTGAGGCGGACACCTGACCACGAGACCACTGAGTCCCCCACCCGAGACGGACACCTCACTACGAGACCACTGAGTCCCCCACCCGAGACGGACACCTTACTTCGAGACCCCTGAGTCCCCCACCCGAGGCGGACACCTCACTACGAGACCACTGATTCCCCCACCCGAAGCGGGCACCTTACCTCGAGACCACTGAGTCCCCCACCCGAGGCGGGAACCTTATCTCGAGATCACTGAGTCCCCCATCCGAGGCGGACACCTTACATCGATATTGCTGAGTCCCCCACCCGAGGCGGACACCTTACTTCGAGACCGCTGGGTCCCCAACCCGAAGCAGACACCTTACTTCGAGACCGCTGAGTCCCCCACCCGAGGCAGACACCTTACTTCGAGACCACTGAGTCCCCCACCCGAGGCGGGCACCTTACTTCGAGACCACTGAGTCCCCAACCCGAGGCGGGCACCTTACCTCGAGACCACTAAGTCCCCCACCCGAAGCGGGCACCTTACCTCGGGACCACTGAGTCCCCCACCCGTCGCGGGCACCTTACTTCGATACCGCTGAGTCCCCCACCCGAGGCGGACACCTTACATCGATACCGCTGAGTCCCCCACCCGAGGCGGACACCTTACTTCGAGACCGCTGGGTCCCCAACCCGAAGCGGACACCTTACTTCGAGACCGCTGAGTCCCCCACCCGAGGCAGACACCTTACTTCGAGACCACTGAGTCCCCCACCCGAGACGGACACCTTACTTCGAGACCACTGAGTCCCCCACCCGAGGCGGGCACGTTACTTCGAGAGCACTGAGTCCCCCACCCGAGGCGGGCACCTTACCTCTAGACCACTAAGTCCCCTACTTGAGGCGGACACCTGACCACGAGACCACTGAGTCCCCCACCCGAGACGGACACCTCACTACGAGACCACTGAGTCCCCCACCCGAGACGGACACCTTACTTCGAGACCCCTGAGTCCCCCACCTGAGGCGGACACCTTACATCGATACCGCTGAGTCCCCCACCCGAGGCGGACACCTTACATCGATACCGCTGAGTCCCCCACCCGAAACGGACAATTTACTTCGAGACCGCTGGGTCCCCAACCCGAAGCAGACACCTTACTTCGAGACCGCTGAGTCCCCCACCCGAGGCAGACACCTTACTTCGAGACCACTGAGTCCCCCACCCGAGGCGGGCACCTTACTTCGAGACCACTGAGTCCCCAACCCGAGGCGGGCACCTTACCTCGAGACCACTAAGTCCCCCACCCGAAGCGGGCACCTTACCTCGGGACCACTGAGTCCCCCACCCGTCGCGGGCACCTTACTTCGAGACCACTGAGTCCGCCACCCGAAGCCGGCACCTTACCTCGAGACCACTGAGTCCCCCACCCGAGGCGGGCACCTTACCTGGAGACCACTGAGTCCCCCACCCGAGGCGGACACCTTACCTCTAGACCACTGAGTCCCCTAATTGAGGCGGACACCTGACCACGAGACCACTGAGTCCCCCACCCGAGACGGACACCTTACTTCGAGACCACTGAGTCCCCCACTCGAGGCGGACACCTTACCTCGAGACCACTGAGTCCCCCACCCGAGGCGGGCACCTTACCTCGAGAGAAGTGAGTCCCCCACCCGAGGCGGCCACCTTACCTCGAGACCACTGAGTCCCCCACCCGAGACGGACACCTTACTTCGAGACCCCTGAGTCCCCCACCTGAGGCGGACACCTCACTACGAGACCACTGATTCCCCCACCCGAAGCGGGCACCTTTCCTCGAGACCACTGAGTCCCCCACCCGAGGCGGGCACCTTATCTCGAGATCACTGAGTCCCCCACCCGAGACGGACACCTTACTTCGAGACCCATGAGTCCCCCACCCGAGGCGGACACCTTACATCGATACCGCTGAGTCCCCCACCCGAGGCGGACACCTTACTTCGAGACCGCTGGGTCCCCAACCCGAAGCGGACACCTTACTTCGAGACCGCTGAGTCCCCCACCCGAGACGGACACCTTACTTCGAGACCACTGAGTCCCCCACCCGAGGCGGGCACGTTACTTCGAGACCACTGAGTCCCCACCCGAGGCGGGCACCTTACCTCTAGACCACTAAGTCCCCTACTTGAGGCGGACACCTGACCACGAGACCACTGAGTCCCCCACCCGAGACGGACACCATACTTCGAGACCCCTGAGTCCCCCACCCGAGGCGGACACCTTACATCGATACCGCTGAGTCCCCCACCCGAGGCGGACACCTTACTTCGAGACCGCTGGGTCCCCAACCCGAAGCGGACACCTTACTTCGAGACCGCTGAGTCCCCCACCCGAGGCAGACACCTTACTTCGAGACCACTGAGTCCCCCACCCGAGGCGGGCACCTTACTTCGAGACCACTGAGTCCCCAACCCGAGGCGGGCACCTTACCTCGAGACCACTAAGTCCCCCACCCGAAGCGGGCACCTTACCTCGGGACCACTGAGTCCCCCACCCGTCGCGGGCACCTTACTTCGAGACCACTGATTCCGCCACCCGAAGCCGGCACCTTACCTCGAGACCACTGAGTCCCCCGCCCGAGGCGAGCACCTTACCTGGAGACCACTGAGTCCCCCACCCGAGGCGGACACCTTACCTCTAGACCACTGAGTCCCCTAATTGAGGCGGACACCTGACCACGAGACCACTGAGTCCCCCACTCGAGGCGGACACCTTACCTCGAGACCACTGAGTCCCCCACCCGAAGCGGGCACCTTACCTCGAGACCACTGAGTCCCCCACCCGAAGCGGGCACCTTACCTCGAGACCACTGAGTCCCCCACCTGAGGCGAGCACCTTACCTGGAGACCACTGAGTCCCCCACCCGAGGCGGACACCTTACCTCTAGACCACTGAGTCCCCTAATTGAGGCGGACACCTGACCACGAGACCACTGAGTCCCCCACTCGAGGCGGACACCTTACCTCGAGACCACTGAGTCCCCCACCCGAAGCGGGCACCTTACCTCGAGACCACTGAGTCCCCCACCCGAGGCGGGCACCTTATCTCGAGATCACTGAGTCCCCCACCCGAGACGGACACCTCACTACGAGACCACTGAGTCCCTCACCCGAAGCGGGCACCTTACCTCGAGACCACTGAGTCCCCCACCCGAGGCGGGCACCTTATCTCGAGATCACTGAGTCCCCCATCCGAGGCGGACACCTTACCACGAGACCACTGAGTCCCCCACCCGAGGCGGACACCTTACTTCGAGACCGCTGGGTCCCCAACCCGAAGCGGACACCTTACTTCGAGACCGCTGAGTCCCCCACCCGAGGCAGACACCTTACTTCGAGACCACTGACTCCCCCACCCGAGGCGGGCACCTTACTTCGAGACCACTGAGTCCCCAACCCGAGGCGGGCACCTTACCTCGAGACCACTAAGTCCCCCACCCGAAGCGGGCACCTTACCTCGGGACCACTGAGTCCCCCACCCGTCGCGGGCACCTTACTTCGAGACCACTGAGTCCGCCACCCGAAGCCGGCACCTTACTTCGAGACCACTGAGTCCCCCACCCGAGGCGGGCACCTTACCTGGAGACCACTGAGTCCCCCACCCGAGGCGGACACCTTACCTCTAGACCACTGAGTCCCCTAATTGAGGCGGACACCTTACTTCGAGACCACTGAGTCCCCCAATCGAGGCGGACACCTTACCTCGAGACCACTGAGTCCCCCACCCGAGGCGGGCACCTTACCTCGAGAGAACTGAGTCCCCCACCCGAGGCGGGCACCTTACCTCGAGACCACTGAGTCCCCCACCCGAGGCGGGCACCTTATCTCGAGATCACTGAGTCCCCCACCCGAGACGGACACCTTACTTCGAGACCCATGAGTCCCCCACCCGAGGCGGACACCTTACATCGATACCGCTGAGTCCCCCACCCGAGGCGGACACCTTACTTCGAGACCGCTGGGTCCCCAACCCGAAGCGGACACCTTACTTCGAGACCGCTGAGTCCCCCACCCGAGACGGACACCTTACTTCGAGACCACTGAGTCCCCCACCCGAGGCGGGCACGTTACTTCGAGACCACTGAGTCCCCCACCCGAGGCGGGCACCTTACCTCTAGACCACTAAGTCCCCTACTTGAGGCGGACACCTGACCACGAGACCACTGAGTCCCCCACCCGAGACGGACACCTTACTTCGAGACCCCTGAGTCCCCCACCCGAGGCGGACACCTTACATCGATACCGCTGAGTCCCCCACCCGAGGCGGACACCTTACTTCGAGACCGCTGGGTCCCCAACCCGAAGCGGACACCTTACTTCGAGACCGCTGAGTCCCCCACCCGAGGCAGACACCTTACTTCGAGACCACTGAGTCCCCCACCCGAGGCGGGCACCTTACTTCGAGACCACTGAGTCCCCAACCCGAATCGGGCACCTTACCTCGAGACCACTAAGTCCCCCACCCGAAGCGGGCACCTTACCTCGGGACCACTGAGTCCCCCACCCGTCGCGGGCACCTTACTTCGAGACCACTGAGTCCGCCACCCGAAGCCGGCACCTTACCTCGAGACCACTGAGTCCCCCACCCGAGGCGGGCACCTTACCTGGAGACCACTGAGTCCCCCACCCGAGGCGGACACCTTACCTCTAGACCACTGAGTCCCCTAATTGAGGCGGACACCTGACCACGAGACCACTGAGTCCCCCACTCGAGGCGGACACCTTACCTCGAGACCACTGAGTCCCCCACCCGAGGCGGGCACCTTACCTCGAGACCACTGAGTCCCCCACCCGAGGCGGGCACCTTATCTCGAGATCACTGAGTCCCCCACCCGAGACGGACACCTCACTACGAGACCACTGAGTCCCTCACCCGAAGCGGGCACCTTACCTCGAGACCACTGAGTCCCCCACCCGAGGCGGGCACCTTACCACGAGACCACTGAGTCCCCCACCCGAGGCGGGCACCTTACCTGGAGACCACTGAGTCCCCCACCCGAGGCGGACACCTTACCTCTAGACCACTGAGTCCCCTAATAGAGGCGGACACCTTACTTCGAGACCACTGAGTCCCCCAATCGAGGCGGACACCTTACCTCGAGACCACTGAGTCCCCCACCCGAGGCGGGCACCTTACCTCGAGAGAACTGAGTCCCCCACCCGAGGCGGGCACCTTACCTCGAGACCACTGAGTCCCCCACCCGAGGCGGGCACCTTATCTCGAGATCACTGAGTCCCCCACCCGAGACGGACACCTTACTTCGAGACCCATGAGTCCCCCACCCGAGGCGGACACCTTACATCGATACCGCTGAGTCCCCCACCCGAGGCGGACACCTTACTTCGAGACCGCTGGGTCCCCAACCCGAAGCGGAGACCTTACTTCGAGACCGCTGAGTCCCCCACCCGAGACGGACACCTTACTTCGAGACCACTGAGTCCCCAACCCGAGGCGGGCACCTTACCTCGAGACCACTAAGTCCCCCACCCGAAGCGGGCACCTTACCTCGGGACCACTGAGTCCCCCACCCGTCGCGGGCACCTTACTTCGAGACCACTGAGTCCGCCACCCGAAGCCGGCACCTTACCTCGAGACCACTGAGTCCCCCACCCGAGGCGGGCACCTTACCTGGAGACCACTGAGTCCCCCACCCGAGGCGGACACCTTACCTCTAGACCACTGAGTCCCCTAATTGAGGCGGACACCTGACCACGAGACCACTGAGTCCCCCACTCGAGGCGGACACCTTACCTCGAGACCACTGAGTCCCCCACCCGAGGCGGGCACCTTACCTCGAGACCACTGAGTCCCCCACCCGAGGCGGGCACCTTATCTCGAGATCACTGAGTCCCCCACCCGAGACGGACACCTCACTACGAGACCACTGAGTCCCTCACCCGAAGCGGGCACCTTACCTCGAGACCACTGAGTCCCCCACCCGAGGCGGGCACCTTATCTCGAGATCACTGAGTCCCCCATCCGAGGCGGACACCTTACCACGAGACCACTGAGCCCCCCACCCGAGACGGACACCTCACTACGAGACCACTGAGTCCCCCATCCGAGGCGGACACCTCACTACGAGACCACTGAGTCCCCCTTCCGAGATGGACACCTCACCCCGAGACCACTGAGACCCCCATCCGAGATGGACACCTCACCCCGAGACCACTGAGTCCCCCATCCGAGATGGACACCTCACCCCGAGACCACTGAGTCCCCCACCCGAGACGGACACCTCACTACGAGACCACTGAGTCAGATCTATAACTTGTAACTGTAATTATTGCAAATAGAATATATGTCGGTATTGTCACCACTGGAGTCGAGTGTTTGTGCCTGTCACTATCTGTAGGTGTCTAATATTCGCCGATACTCCAGCAGTGAACATTGCTGTGTTGTCTGTGACTTTGTAGTTTATATTTTTTTCCCGTTCCAGTAGTAGTATTATTTCTACAACTAATCTACTATGTTGACCCATCTATACAAATGGTTACCTAACCATTAGGTTTGAATGTTTAATCTAACGTATTCATTTGCTTCATTTCTTATGTTGTATGTTTTGGTACTCTGACATTCTTCCAGAAGCAATGAAAGTGTCTGCAATTTGAGTGATAGGCTTCATGGAAGAAGAGACCTGCGTGTGATGTTTATTGTTTGGTTTGATTTATGTGAGTTGTTGATGTTTATTGTTTGGTTTGATTTATGTGAGTTGTTGATGTTTATTGTTTGGTTTGATTTATGTGAGTTTTTGATGTTTATTTTTTTTTTTTTTTTATTTTTATTTTTATTTTTTTGCGTTCGCCTTATTTCTCTAATCCCCAAGGCGTGTGTGCGTTGCACTGTGGTTTTTATTTTGCGCCTGTCGGCCCAATGCATCCGACTTCAGCATGCATTTTATTAAAGGGTCTGCTTCCTCCTGCATTTTCTAAGGGTTTGCTTCCCCGGGGTAACGGCCGGTGCTGTGATGGGGATCGAACCCAGCACCTTCGGATTGTGAGCCGGGCCACTTATCCACTAGGCCACGCCGTCCCCGTATTGTTTGGTTTGATTTATGTGAGTTGTTGATGTTTATTGTTTGGTTTGATTTATGTGAGTTTTTGATGTTTATTGTTTGGTTTGTTTTATGTGAGTTGTTGATGTTTATTGTTTGGTTTGATTTATGTGAGTTGTTGATGTTTATTGTTTGGTTTGATTTATGTGAGTTGTTGATGTTTATTGTTTGGTTTGATTTATGTGAGTTTTTGATGTTTATTGTTTGGTTTGTTTTATGTGAGTTGTTGATGTTTATTGTTTGGTTTGATTTATGTGAGTTGTTGATGTTTATTGTTTGGTTTGATTTATGTGAGTTGTTGATGTTTATTGTTTGGTTTCTTCTTCTTCTTCTTCTTCTTCTTCTTCGTACGCAGTCAGACAGTAACCATTATTTTTTCGAAAAAAGCGGCGGTCATCCTGAGGCTGTCGACACTGCCATAGAGCTTGTCTTGTGGTTCCACAGGTGATGGCCACATCTGCTCTCTCTGATCCTCGTATGTCGGGCAGTTCTGCAGCAGATGTTCAGCGATCATTTTCCCGGTACCACAAGGGCATTCGTCGTTTCCAGCTATCTTCAATTTGTTGAATAGGTGGTACCTCAGTCTATTGTGGCCAGTGCGAAGTCTGAAGACAACGACCTGCTCTCTTCTGTTCAACTGGTAATATCCATCGTTTTTGGTGTAACCAGTATGTTCGGTTTCCCATTTTGTCATGTATCTGGCTTTAATAAGCCGTTTTGACTCTTCGTACGTCATACTAGTATCTATTTGTGGTAGTCTTGCGCCTTCTTTTGCCAGGCTGTCTGCCTCCTCGTTGCCTTGGATGTTGCAGTGTGATGGGACCCACTGTACAACTACCCTTTTTGGTGCGGACTGCTGGCATAGTTGACAGAGTGCTGTTCTTAAGTCATTAAGCTCAGTGTTTTTCTTGCTTTTTAGCGCTGTGACTACGGCGAGAGCATCTGTAAGCAGGACTGTATGGCTTTCATTTTCTTTATGTGTCACCATTTCTTCCACTGCCGCCCTCAGTGCCTCTGCCTCCGCTCTGAAATTGCTTGTGTACTTACCAGTAGCGAATGACAGTGTTATTTTTCTGCCATTTGGTAAGTTCAGGAATGCTCCTGCCCCTCCGTTCTGTGTAGTGTTTGTTACAGAACCGTCGGTGTATGCATGGGTCCAGTCCATGCTTGGGTAGTTTTTCGATATAAAGCTTAGGGTAGTATCTCTCCTTTCTTTTTCAGTCTGACAGTTTTTGTTTCCAATACCTGGTATATTTTCTACCACCTCTGGAAATATATCCTGCCTCCAGGTAGGTTTTCGTACAGTAGTGATGGGCTTTGGTGTTGTTAGTGCGTTTATGGGATCTTCGTGCATCTTTGCTTTGGCTATTTCTGCAAAGTTTCTCCGCTTTAGTTTCCCATTTCCCAAATTGTTTAGTCTCTGGTGCATTGGATGGTCAGTCAGTCTTCGGAGTTTCTCTGACTGCAGCTGGGCTCTGCAGTCTCTTCTGTCGGTCATGGATTGCAGTTTTGTAATCTTTTCAAGTTCTACAATTGGCGTTGACTTCATGCCTCCTGTTATAACTCTCATGGCTTGGTTTTGAAGTTTGCTAACTTTATGGAAGTTCGCCTTTGCTGCTGTTGTCCATGCCGCAATGCCATACTCGAGAACTGGTCTCACTCTTCCAGTGTACAGTTTCTTTAGTATGCCTTCGTCTGCTCCCCAGCTTGTGCCAGCAAGTTTCCTCATGATTGCCATTCTTTCTCTGGCTCTCATTCGGTTTCTCTCAATCTGACTTTTCCATGTCATGCGCCGATAAAATGTGACTCCCAGATAGTTTGGGTTGTCGTTTGGCTGCAGGAATTTGCCATTTAGGCTTAATTTTGTGATTTGTGGTTTGATTGAAAGCGAGAATATTGTGCATGTGGTTTTCTCCTCGTTTATTTTGACCAGCCATGAGTTCGCCCACTCTTCCAGCGATGTTAGGGCATGCTGCATCCGATTTCTTGCTATGGTGAGATTCTTTTCAGAGGTCCACATAGCCAGATCGTCTGCAAACATTGAGCTATGGACTCTTCTTGTATATTCTCTGTAATGTCGTTTATATACACCAGGAAGAGTGTGGGTGACAGTACTCCCCCTTGGGGTACTCCCTGCTCGAGTGTCACCTTTTTGCTCATCTGCCCTTGTACTTGGACTCTGGCCGTTCTTTTTTGGAGGTAGTGATTGATCCACTTGTACATTCTCCCACAAACTTCACTTCTCCTTAGCTTGACTCTAAGTCCGTCTTTCCAGACTTTGTCAAATGCCTTTTCCAGGTCCACCCAAACCGCTACTGTGTGTTTCTGTGCCTGGTAGGCATCTTCTATTTCCTGGGCTATGAGGATGACCTGGTGCTCAGTGGATCTGTGCTGTCTAAAGCCGGCTTGCTGTGGAATTAGTATTCGTTTTTCTCCCAGATGCCACATCAGTCTGGTGTTTATCATACGTTCCATCAGTTTGCCAACACAGCTCAGTAGGCTGATAGGCCTGTATCCATTCGGATCTGTTTTGTCCTTTCCATTCTTTGGTACTGGTACAAGTACTGCGTCTTTCCATGCGCCCCCCCCCTCCCCCGCTCACTTCACGCTCCAGTCTCAAGGAAGGTGAGATGAGCACCCAATTCTACTGGAGATGGCAGAACAATCTCGAAGATAACGTCTACAACTGTGCACATAAATTAACCTTTACTGAATGATTGGACGCCCCGTTTCTCAGAGGCGGTTACGCCCCTGCAGGACCCAACTTCGCTTCCATTGTCTTCTGTCTTGGGTCTCGTTGTGTGAGGAGTTTCTCGTCTGTTCCATCGTGGATGTCATGTTTCAGCCCACCCCCCCCCTCCCGCCCCCAAATACCCCCTACCCTACAGTGGGGGAGCCTTGTGCTTGAAGATTAAAAGGCTACACGACTACTGGACACGCCGCTGAGAACGCTGACTTTGATGGAGAGCGCTGCTGTGAAGATGGACATACCTTCCTATTCCACAGTATCGCAAGACGCTGTTGAGGTGGCCCGTCTGGTGTGTTTGAGGCTGCATTAATAGAGTGGACTTTCGTATCCTAACGAACTTTCCCTCTTCAATAAGGTATGGCTGTCTTCTTATCCTTCCTGTCTACAGGACGGGGTAGCCAGCTCTAAGCACAACCTTTCGTAGTCAGACTTGACTTAGTCGCTCGTCTTCTACAATTGGATGTAGAGGTTTTCTTTTCTTCTTCTTGAGTCTTACAGTTTCTACCAAATTGGTTATTCGGCCCAATGCCAAATTCTCTCTTATCGCCTTTCGGTATATGCCTGGAGGGTTACAATGCTACTATACTTTTCCCGGTTCCGGTAATACACGAGCGATGTACAATTTGATAGACTGGTAATGGCCTATAAATTTACAAAAATCAGCTTATGTTGAAAAAATATAATAACATTTGCTAAATTTCGCACGGAATACTTATTGGCGTAAAAAAGTCACTTGGCTACTGCCATAGCAAAAGCTTTTTGTGTAGCCATGGAGAGATAATGAACTTGATATAATTGAAATCTTATATTATTCGACATACAATCTGGCGTGTTCTGGTCCACAAATCCAACTTATCTTTACCAAAATATTTGTAAAACAAACCGAGCACACTAAGTGATGAGTAACAGGACGAGCGCACAAAGTGACGAGTCCCGGGAAATACCCAATATTCTGTAAAAGTCTATTTCATTGAGAAAACACAATATGGTAACAACTGCATGAATAAATAACAGTTCAAAGTGACATTGAAAGTCGCTACATAGATCTCCAACGTCCTCTGTCTCTTGCCTTGATGGTACAATCTGCCAGGCAATTCCCTGTCCACCATTTGAGGTACCATCTATTCAATAAACTGGAGATAGGTGCTACTGACTAATGCACTTGTGGTACTGGGAAAATGACACCTGAACATCTGCTCCAAAATTGCCCGACATATGAGGACCAGAGAAATCATATGTGGTCATCACCCCAGTATCAACACTAGACAAGCTCTATGGCAGTGTCGACAGCCTCGGGATGACCGCTGCTATTTTTGAACAAATTCAAGTCAACCTCTGACCGCGTGAGAAGGAGAAGCAGAAGAAGAAGAAGAACAACAAGAATAAGAAGAAGAAGAAAAGAAGAATACGAAGAAGAAGATTTGATGTTATCCTTCTACATAAAGCGTGGCCCACGCCTGCCATTGCGCCTCCTTCCAGAATTCTATTTAACAAGGTATTAGCCTTTTGATGCGACTACAATATTTTAACTGTCCGACTGTGTTTCTCTTTACACCCGTAATTTCCCCAATCCATCCTTATGTGTTTTCTTTTCTTGATATACGATTACAGCACACACACCCCCCCCCCCCCCCCCACCCCACCTTCTTATTCTATTTATCCAGATTTTTAAGTACCCCTTTTATCTTCCTCGACTGTTTGTTCATTCACCGTGTGTCTACGCCAGATAGTAATCCAGAATATATATAACACTTGATCACTCTCATTTTTAATTTGTGAGGTATTTGTTTGAATGTGATTTGTGTTAATGAAAACATATTTGACCAGCCCTATTCTCTTCTTCTTTTCCATCTTCGGTGATGATATTTCCGAGATAGGAGAAACTGTTCACCTGTACCAGTGTTTGATTGTTTAACATTATATAGTAGTACAATTACAAGAAAACAAAATGGCGATATTATGGCTGCTATAACGACTACATCTCCCCCTCCCCCCACCACCTCCTCACTCGTATGTCCTAACACCTCCACCCCCTTATATTCAATGTGAAATTTAAGAGAAATTGTCCAAGACAAATCTAAGTTAAATCGATGAAGATATTCGTGCCGCTACAATGTGAACGTATTGAACACGCATCATATTTTAAAACCTGAAAGCATCATTTGCTATTGTTAATTATATATCTTTATGATATAGTCCAACAAAAGTTGTGTGGGGTCGACAGGCATGTTTCGCCACACAGAAGGAGACACGAACCAAACAAAAGCAATCTTCTTCTCAAGGCAAACTGTTGGTTTCATACCTTGGTTACGTCATAACATTGTCTGTGCCAGGAGCGAGACTCGAGGTTAGGTTCTCGTTCTAACGAAATACTCTCAAAGCATGCACATCACGTAGCCTGTGACAGAAACAGCCCAACTCCTGGTCTTCTCCCGTCATGACTGTCTGCTGAGGCGAACTTCGAGCACTACCAGAATATTCCTGGTTACTTGAGCCCCGTCAGTCATATCTGGCAACTCATCTAAGAAACGGGTCCTCAATCAGTGGGGAATTATCTTCCACCTCCCCCTCCCCTCGCTCGGTGAGAAAGTTATGGTTTCAGTCGGCTAAATTATGCTTCAGTGTAGTCTGTCACGTAAATGAGTTATTCATATTTTTAAAACACTAGTTTTTTCAGTTTTAAAATTCATAAATATTTGGAATTACCGCTGAATCGGTATAAAAATAGTTCAACTGAATGTTTATGTAGTAATACCGAAAATAAATGCTTTCAATATTATTTGGTATGGATCTTTTGCAATGGGGACATTGGTGCATGGGACAAACAATATTGAAGGACTATGGTCTAAGAGACTAGGAGAATAAAAACGCTAGCTTCAAATCATCTGCCGTCTTGCGTGTATACTCTGATGACCATAAAAGGCTGGGAGCATTAAACAAATACAAGGAATCGCGGAAAACAAATCTGCGGGGTTGAAAGCCGCAGATACCCTAGTTAAACTGCTAAACTCTGCCCGGTTGAAAAGCGCAGATACTACCGCAGTGAAGATGTAAAATGCAGCACAACTTATCTCACAAAAAAGAAAAAACGAGCGAACGACAAATAAAAATTCTTGACTAAAACGACGACAAAATGATCGACATACCTTCAGATCGATGAGATGATCGACATACCTTCAAATCGATGAGATGATCGACATACCTTCAAATCGATGAAATGATCGACATACCTTCAAATCGATGAGATGATCGACATACCTTCAAATCGATGAGATGATCGACATACCTTCAAATCGATGAGACGATGTTTAAGTTTAAGATACATTATCACAAAGACAAAACACGTGCAATACATGGATACAGATATTTACTACCTTTGTTGCTTGGTCTGGTAACTCTGAACACAACCAGTACACCGGTTTCCTCAATATAGTTGGTGTACACACACGTCTCGTGATCTGATAACTAGCGTCATCAAACTCGAGATTTAAAAATAAAGGTCACTGTGAAAAGTTATCTGTCGTTTCAGTTCGCCGCCCTCGACCAGATATTGAGATAAGTGCGAGTCATATTATATCACGACTCAGCGCTGCTTATATCGCTGTTAGCGAGTCAGTAAAATGGACATTCAAAGATAACGGTGTCTAGGAACTGAACTACAGTCAATTGATATACTTTCGAAGTGCAGGACAATGTGGTTTTCATGTCTGCCTGATGTTCCCGAGACCATGCGTTCAATACTTTGGTACGGCATATATTTTTTTTTCTATCGTAGGTAATATTCAAACATTGCATGAAGATGTCGTGACGTCTGCAAGTGCAAGCGGCCTTTATTTCTGAGCCACATAAATATTCCCAGTATACCTCAGCAATGGGAATAAAGTTTAGAAGGAGAAAGGAAGGTCACTTTATGTGGGATAACAGACAGGTACTTACTGTATGTGGGATAACAAACAGGTACTTACTGTAGGTGGGATAACAGACAGGTACTCACTGTAGGTGGGATAACAGACAGGTACTCACTATAGGTGGGATAACAGACAGGTACTTACTGTAGGTGGGATAACAGACAGGTACTCACTGTAGGTGGGATAACAGACAGGTACTTACTGTAGGTGGGATAACAGACAGGTACTTACTGTAGGTGGGATAACAGACAGGTACTTACTGTAGGTGGGATAACAGACAAGTACTTACTATAGGTGGGATAACAGACAGGTACTCACTGTAGGTGGGATAACAGACAGGTACTTACTGTAGGTGGGATAACAGAAATGTACTTACTGTAGGTGGGATAACAGACAGGTACTCACTGTAGGTGGGATAACATACAGGTACTTACTGTAGGTGGGATAACAGAAATGTACTCACTGTAGGTGGGATAACAGAAATGTACTTACTGTATGTGGGATAACAGACAGGTACTTACTGTATGTGGGATAACAGACAGGTACTCACTGTATGTGGGATAACAGACAGGTACTTACTGTATGTGGGATAACAGACAGGTACTTACTGTAGGTGGGATAACAGACAGGTACTCACTGTAGGTGGGATAACAGACAGGTACTCACTGTAGGTGGGATAACAGACAGGTACTTACTGTAGGTG
This sequence comes from Ariolimax columbianus, assembly GCA_036924085.1. Classification (NCBI taxonomy): domain Eukaryota; kingdom Metazoa; phylum Mollusca; class Gastropoda; order Stylommatophora; family Arionidae; genus Ariolimax; species Ariolimax columbianus. The sequence continues at coordinate 41,793,101 of JAVGWX010000023.1, read as the reverse complement.
GGATAACAGACAGGTACTCACTGTAGGTGGGATAACAGACAGGTACTTACTGTAGGTGGGATAACAGACAGGTACTTACTGTAGGTGGGATAACAGACAGGTACTTACTGTAGGTGGGATAACAGACAAGTACTTACTATAGGTGGGATAACAGACAGGTACTCACTGTAGGTGGGATAACAGACAGGTACTAACTGTAGGTGGGATAACAGACAGGTACTCACTGTAGGTGGGATAACAGACAGGTACTTACTGTAGGTGGGATAACAGAAATGTACTTACTGTAGTTGGGATAACAGACAGGTACTCACTGTAGGTGGGATAACAGACAGGTACTTACTGTAGGTGGTATAACAGACAGGTACTCACTGTAGGTGGGATAACAGACAGGTACTTACTGTAGGTGGGATAACAGACAAGTACTTACTGTAGGTAGGAGAACAGACCGGTACTCACTGTAGGTGGGATAACAGACAGGTACTTACTGTAGGTAGGAGAACAGACCGGTACTCACTGTAGGTGGGATAACAGACAGGTACATCAGAAACGGAATGAACAAAGCCAAAAAATCGTCGCTAGTTTATATAGTGAATGAACTGAAGCGGTCAGCGACCCAAAACTGGCTTCTAGCGATAGTGTCAGCGACCCAAAACTAGCTGCTAGCGACAGGGTCAGGGACTCAAAGCTGGCTGCTAGCGTCAGGGCCAGCGACCCAAAGCTGCCAAGACCCTTCTACACCTCCACGTAGTGATCCTGGCTAACAAGCTGCAGCAAGACAGACTGGCTAAGGAGATTGGATCGAAGAGGGAAGGCTAACCCGGTACCCAAAAATGCCTGCTGAAGTCGGATGTGTAGGACCAAAAGGTGCAAATATTGCAGTCAAGATGTACACTACGACCCAACCCATTCCGTTGTTTGGACTACATCATGCCATTTACAAAGCCCCTTTTGGGGCTTGTAGTGGGAGTTTAAGTACGAACAAAGAAGAAGAAGAATATGAGAAAGAAGAAGTTTCTATATTGAACAAAAATAGTACGACTTCACAGTACAGCGCCCTCATCATGCCAATCAGGGTGGGCAGCACTAGACAGTAACAAAACCAAATGTCCAAATTGAATCATCATCATCATGTAGCATGTCCTTTGTAGAACGTCGTTCCCATCACAGTCTGTCTGAAAGAAACTCGTTCTCTTGCCAAATTGAATAATAAAGTCTAATATGCGCTTCTGGTCAAAAACTATGGATAACCAAGAGTTGATTTCCACGTCACTTAGACGTCAGCAGTTCATGAGCATGGTGATTAGATGGGTTCAAGGCTACATGCAATGAGGATGATGTCTTTCCGATTTGACCTAAGCAGGTGGTGCGTGGACCGTCCGTCTAATCCTGACGGAGAGGAGCGTATCCCACCCTGCCAGTAGTGTCTGGACCTGACGGAGAGGAGCGTAACCCGCCAATGGGGAAATCCAGTTGGGGGGTTGGGGCAGTGGGGGAGGAACAATTGGGGGGCAGTCGGTAAACCAGACTGCTGACTAGTCAGGTGACCAGTGAGGTAACTAGCGGGATGACTATTGAGGTGACTAGTCAGGTGACTAGTGAGATGACTACTGAGGTGACATGAGGGGAATAATGAGGTGACTTGTGAGGTAACTTGTGAGGGGACTAGTGGGGTGACTAGTGATTTGACTACTGACGTGACTAGTAAGGTGACTTGTTAGGTGACGTGAGATGGTTAGTGAGATGAATAGTGAAGTGATTAGTGAGGTGACTTGTGAGGTGACTAGGGGGGTGACTAGTGATGTGGCTACTGAGATGACTAGTGGGATAACTAGTGAGTTGACTACTGACGTGACTAGAGAGGGGAATTGTGAGGTGACCAAGGGGGGGGGGGTGACCAATGGGGTGACCTGTGAGAAGACCAGTGAGGTTATTAGGGAGGTAATTAGGGAGGTGACTAGTGAGGTGATTAGTGAGATGACCTATAGGCTGACTAGTGAGGTGATTAGTTAGGTTACTAGTCAGGTGACTAGTGAGGTGACTAGTGAGGTGACTAGTGAGGTGATTAGTGAGGTGATTAGTGAGGTTACTAGTGAGGTGACTAGTGAGGTGACAAGTGAGGTGATTAGTGAGGTGACTAGGGAGGTGACTAGTGAGGTGATTAGTAAGGTGACTAGTGAGGTGACTAGTGAGGTGACTAGCCATGTGGCTAGAGGAGTGACTACTGACGTGACTACCAGTACACAATTGTTCTACAAACAAAAACATACAGAGAAAGAGAAAGTTACAGAGAGAGAGAGAGAGAGAGAGAGATAGAGATAAAAACAGTGAGATGGAAAGAGATAGAGATAAAGAGAGAGCGAGATAGAAGATAGAGAGAGAGAGATGTAGAGAGAGAGAGAAAATAAATATATTGAAAGAGAGAGAGAAATGGCACGAAAGAAAGAGAGAGCGAGATAGAGAAAGCAAGATAGAGATATAGGTAGAAGGAGATGGAAATAACGAGAGAGAGATACGGTGAGAGAGAGAGAGAGACAGAGAGAGAAACGTCGAGATAGGGAGAAAGAGTTTGTTTATGTGTAAATCTATTTTTACACGATATTTAACCTTATGATATGTTTATAATGGCTCATATCTATTGAAAATAAGGTCAGACATGGGTATACAGCGTGTCATATGTGCTATCTTATTGTGTTTGGACCATGATTGTGTATGTCTGTTATGTTGCTGTATGTCTGTTATGTTGCTGTATGTCTGTTATGTTGTTGTATGTCTGTTATGTTGCTGTATGTCTGTTATGTTGCTGTATGTCTGCTATGTTGCTGTATGTCTGTTATGTTGATGTATGTCTGTTATGTTGCTGTATGTCTGTTATGTTGCTGTATGTCTGTTATGTTGCTGTATGTCTGTTATGTTGTTGTATGTCTGTTATGTTGCTGTATGTCTGTTATGTTGCTGTATGTCTGCTATGTTGCTGTATGTCTGTTATGTTGATGTATGTCTGTTATGTTGATGTATGTCTGTTATGTTGCTGTATGTCTGTTATGTTGCTGTATGTCTGCTATGTTGCTGCATGTCTGTTATGTTGCTGTATGTATGTTATGTTGCTGTATGTCTGTTATGTTGCTGTATGTCTGTTATGTTGCTGTATGTCTGTTATGTTGCTGTATGTCTGTTATGTTGCTGTATGTCTGTTATGTTGCTGAATGTCTGTTATGTTGCTGTATGTCTGTTATGTTGCTGAATGTCTGTTATGTTGCTGTATGTCTGTTATGTTGCTGTATGTCTGTTATGTTGCTGTATGTCTGTTATGTTGCTGTATGTCTGTTATGTTGCTGTATGTCTGTTATGTTGCTGTATGTCTGTTATGTTGCTGTATGTCTGTTATGTTGCTGTATGTCTGTTATGTTGCTGCATGTCTGTTATGTTGCTGTATGTCTGTTATGTTGCTGTATGCTATGTTGCTGTATGTCTGTTATGTTGATGTATGTCTGTTATGTTGATGTATGTCTGTTATGTTGCTGTATGTCTGTTATGTTGCTGTATGTCTGCTATGTTGCTGTATGTCTGTAATGTTGCTGTATGTATGTTATGTTGCTGTATGTCTGTTATGTTGCTGTATGTCTGTTATGTTGCTGTATGTCTGTTATGTTGCTGTATGTCTGTTATGTTGCTGTATGTCTGTTATGTTGCTGTATGTCTGTTATGTTGCTGTATGTCTGTTATGTTGCTGTATGTCTGTTATGTTGCTGAATGTCTGTTATGTTGCTGTATGTCTGTTATGTTGCTGAATGTCTGTTATGTTGCTGTATGTCTGTTATGTTGCTGTATGTCTGTTATGTTGCTGCATGTCTGTTATGTTGCTGTATGTCTGTTATGTTGCTGTATGTCTGTTATGTTGCTGTATGTCTGTTATGTTGCTGTATGTCTGTTATGTTGCTGTATGTCTGTTATGTTGCTGTATGTCTGTTATGTTGCTGAATGTCTGTTATGTTGCTGTATGTCTGTTATGTTGCTGAATGTCTGTTATGTTGCTGTATGTCTGTTATGTTGCTGTATGTCTGTTATGTTGCTGTATGTCTGTTATGTTGATGTATGTCTGTTATGTTGCTGTATGTCTGTTATGTTGCTGTATGTCTGTTATGTTGCTGTATGTCTGTTATGTTGCTGTATGTCTGTTATGTTGCTGTATGTCTGTTATGTTGCTGTATGTCTGTTATGTTGTTGTATGTCTGTTATGTTGCTGTGTGTCTGCTATGTTGCTGTATGTCTGTTATGTTGCTGTATGTCTGTTATGTTGCTGTGTGTCTGCTATGTTGCTGTATGTCTGTTATGTTGCTGTATGTCTGTTATGTTGCTGTATATCTGTTATGTTGTTGTATGTCTGTTATGTTACTGTATGTCTGTTATGTTGCTGTATGTCTGTTATGTTGTTGTATTTCTGTTATGTTGCTGTATGTCTGTTATGTTGTTGTATGACTGCTTGTTTTTTTTTGTCTTGCTATTTTGTTTTTCATCTTTCTTGTAAGTTTTTTTTAAAATGTTTATTTTCATCATTTACAGAACCTCCCTCTCATCCCAGCCCTCCTCTCTCCTCCCTCTCATCCCAGCCCTCCTCTCTCATCCCAGCCCTCCTCTCTCCTCCCTCTCATCACAGCCCTCCTCTCTCCTCCCTCTCATGCCAGCCCTCCTCTCTCCTCCCTCTCATCCCAGCCCTCCTCTATCCTCCCTCTCATCCCAGCCCTCCTCTCTTCTCCCTCTCATCCCAGCCTTCCTCTCTCCTCCCTCTCATTCCAGCCCTCCTCCCTCTCATCCCAGCCCTCCTCTCTCCTCCCTCTCATCCCAGCTCTCCTCTCTCCTCCCTCTCATCCCAGCCCTCCTCTCTCCTCCCTCTCATCACAGCCCTCCTCTCTCCTCCCTCTCATCACAGCCCTCCTCTCTCCTCTCTCTCATCACAACCCTCCTGTCCGACTCCCCTCTCTCATCACAACCCTCCTGTCCGACTCTCCTCCCTCTCATCCCAACCCTCCTCTCCCCTCCCTCTCATCACAACCCTCCTCTCTCCTCCCTCTCATCACAGCCCTCCTGTCCGACTCCCCTCCCTCTCATCACAGCCCTCCTGTGAGACTCTTGGTCGTTAGCCAAGACTCCATCCTCCCTGGTTATAGTCTGTCGAACATCCTTGATGTCATGTGCCCTTATGGAAGAGCAGTTATGCCAGTTAGTCTACTCGTGGGGCAACCTGAACCATGGTTGGAGCCCTGGTAGCACAGAGTTGACATCAATAGCTCTTCCTGGAAAAGAGATGTTTCTATAACGGGGTAAGGGATCGATTGTATCCCCGCAGGTAATGAGCGACACGCAGATATAGCCGCGCATAGCACAATCGCCCGGAGGACCCCGGTCCACCTTTATCAGCACGCTTGGGATGTGAGGAGAGTTATAACAAACCGCCACTGAACGTCCTTGTTAGGACCCCAAAGGGTACATCTACCTATTGTGTGCATTCCTTCAACAACAACAATTCAAAGTGCTATATCTGCAAAATGGTCTCTGTAATATTACCGAAAAAGTGTGGTTCTACAACGTGACGTCAATTTAATATTACCCCAAATGTTGTGCCCACCTCTTGGTGTAGATTTGATAATATTAAAGCCCAAAGCTGGTATAGGCCCACCAGAGGACGTAGATATGATAATATTAAAGCCCAAAGCTGGTATAGGCCCACCAGAGGACGTAGATATGATAATATTAAAGCCCAAAGCTGGTATAGGCCCACCAGAGGACGTAGATATGATAATATTAAATCCCAAAGCTAGTATGCGCCCACCAGAGGACGTAGATATGATAATATTAAAGCCCATAGCTGGTGTGGGCCCACCAGAGGACGTAGATGTGATAATATTAAGCCCAAAGCTGGTATGTGCCCACCTAAGGACGAAAATCCGATAACCTGTGTACACTTTTTTTGTTTATTCAGTTGGAAATCATTAGAATACAGCACCTAGAATGAGACTAAAGTTTGATGGCAGTACGCGCGTGCAGTGAATATTCAAATTAATGTTCATCATAAACTACCGCCAAATCGATCTCCACGTGGCGACTGTCACCAAATATACTATCAATCTGCGGTCACCTGTAACGTGATACGACCAACTATCATTGACTTACTAGCACACATGTCACAGTACGAAGATGCTATCTTTATGTTGCAGATAAAGGACACGTTCGTTAAGCTTGTGTCCGGAAAAGGCACCTTTCCACTGCACTGTGTAATCGTTCCACATGTGGTGTGTCAGCGGGTCCGCTCACTTGTTCGGTAGAAAACTTCGCAAGTAATTTATCGCGCTTATGAACATTTAGAACAAATCAAGTTGTCGGTAAAGGTTCTATTCATCCCTAGCCAGCCATCATCATTGTCAACAACATCATTATCATTACCATCATCAACATTAACCCGGTCCGGTCAAGTACAACATACTGACCAGAACGTCGTGTTCGGGTCAGTGATACAACATGCTGACCAGGACGTCGTGTTCGGGTCAAGTACAACATACTGACCAGGACGTCGTGTTCGGGTCAAGTACAACATACTGACCAGGACGTCGCGTCAGGGTCAAGTACAACATACTGACCAGAACGTCGCGTCAGGGTTAAGTACAACATACTGACCAGGACTTCGCGTCAGGGTCAAGTACAACATACTGACCAGGACGTCGCGTCAGGGTTAGATACAACATGCTGACCAGGACGTCGCGTCAGGGTCAAGTGCAACATACTGACCAGAACGTCGCGTCAGAGTCAGAAACAACATACTGATCGGGGCGTCGCGTCAGGGTTAGACACAACATACTGGCCAGGACGTCGAGTCAAGACCTCTTAGCCTTAGTTGACCTGTACTTCTACTAGAATACGAGCGCATGTGCAGGTCCCACTTAGTTGACCTGTACTTCTACTGGAGCACGAGCGCCTGTGCAGGTCCCACTTAGTTGACCTGTACTTCTACTGGAGCTCGAGCCCCTGTACAGGTCCCATCTCTGCTGTGAGCTGGACGTAGTCACGAGGATTTCCTGCCTAGCGGGCTAGGCTCGAGCAGCTTATTACGTCACTATGCAGGATGGTTAACTGATGTGCGAGTCCATCTTAATAGACTCAAGCACTACAGCAAAGTAGACCCACAATCTGTTAGGGCTGTGTCGAAAAATTAGACACGAAATAAGGTCTAGTTTTTATTCTTGTAACAACAAATTATTCACACAAATCATGTTGTTGACTGTCCCTTGTAATTTGCTACCATTTTATGATTTATATAACGCTACGGCTTACATCTGTTACTTCCAATTGATAAGAAGGTGGTCGAGCGGTTTGGATGTCGACCTTTCACCACGAGGACATTCGTTCAAATCATTGGTACCTCATACGTATTTTTCTCTATCGGAGGTCACATAAAAGTCTAGTTTGTACAGTCGATGGCGACTGTAGGGACAAGCGCCCTTATTTCTTAGCACTTCAAATTCTCATTGCGGATCGGTTTTAAAAAAAAAATTAACATTGTGGTGGTCGTAGTAGTCAATCAAATCAAAGCTCCTTGTGAAGCAAAGGTCTTCAACAACTACTCCCCAAGTCATCTGGTCATGAGCCATCTGTTGCAGCTCTCTCCACGCTGCCCTTGCTTCCTTTATGTTCGAGCTATAGTCTCCCTGCGTGTTTGGTCTTCCTCTACCTCTCTTACTCTGGGGATTCCGGAACAGAGACTGCCTTGTAATTATATGATAGTTTAGTTTAGAAGAAAAAAAGGAAACCCTCTAAGAAAATGTAGGCTGGGATGTGCTAGGTCATAGAAGACACTGTGGGCTGGGATGTGCTAGGTCATAGAAGACACTGTGGGCTGGGATGTGCTAGGTCATAGAAGACACTGTGGGCTGGGATGTGCTAGGTCATAGAAGACACTGTGGGCTGGGATGTGCTAGGTCATAGAAGACACTGTGGGCTGGGATGTGCTAGGTCATAGAAGACACTGTGAGCTGGGATGTGCTAGGTCATAGAAGACACTGTGGGCTGGGATGTGCTAGGTCATAGAAGACACTGTGGGCTGGGATGTGCTAGGTCATAGAAGACACTGTGGGCTGGGATGTGCTAGATCATAGAAGACACTGTGGGCTGGGATGTGCTAGGTCATAGAAGACACTGTGGGCTGGGATGTGCTAGATCATAGAAGACACCGTGGGCTGGGATGTGCTAGGTCATAGAATACACTGTGGGCTGGGATGTGCTAGGTCATAGAAGACACTATGGGCTGGGATGTGCTAGGTCATAGAAGACACTGTGGGCTGGGATGTGCTAGGTCATAGAAGACACCGTGGGCTGGGATGTGCTAGGTCATAGAAGACACTATGGGCTGGGATGTGCTAGGTCATAGAAGATTGTGTGGGCTGGGATGTGCTAGGTCATAGAGACAGTGTGGGCTGGGATGTGCTAGGTCATAGAGACAGTGTGGGCTGGGATGTGCTAGGTCATAGAAGACACTGTGGGCTGGGATATGCTAGGTCATAGAAGACTGTGTGGGCTGGGATGTGTTAGATCATAGAAGACACTGTGGGCTGGGATGTGCTAGGTCATAGAGACAGTGTGGGCTGGGATGTGCTAGGTCATAGAAGACTGTGTGGGCTGGGATGTGCTAGGTCATCGTAGACAGTGCTGTCTGGAATGGGTCAGGTCATAGTAGACAGTGATATTCCACTATATTGTCGTTATTTTAGAAAGCAGTATACCTCAACCTAAAGGAAGGTGGTCCAGGTGACGAAACCAGATAATACCTAACAATCTCGAAGCCTAACTCCTGCAGACGCGAGTGGAGCAGTCCAAACTACAGTGGTTTAGCCATGTCTGTAGAATGGAATGAGATGATGAGGCTAACGTCTGGACAAGCACAACACACTGATCAGACAATGTTAGCCAGGGTTAATAGAAATATACTGGCCGAGACCCTCACCTGACCTTCGTTGATCGTCCTGGAAACGTGCTGTTGTCGAGGACAACAGTCTGGCAAACAAGGTAAGGTTTAACGTGATCCCCGTAGTAGTGAATGACACGCATTGCACAACCGCTTAGAGGACCTCAGTCCACTTCATCAGCACGCTCGGGATGTGAGGAAAGCTACTGCAATCTGCCACAAGTTCCGTCCTTTTCAGGACGCACAAAAGGGTTACCAACCCATTGTGGGCATTAGCAACCAACCAACCAGCCAGCCAACGAACCAACCAACCAACCAACTGTAGAATGGAAGAAGATCGGATACAAAGATGGTCATATGAGACAAAAAGTCAAAGACGGTGGACAGAACCTTAAGGCGTTCTCTCAGACAAACGACTCCACCTCACCGTAGAAGACCAAGTATACTCAATTGTGACCCGAACTAGGATAGATCAAGTCATGTGTGTCCCGTTGAACAAATAAAGGCTGGCCAGACTTATTCAAGTATCTACAAATGTATGATCTGGTTAGAACGTGATAAATTAGCAAGGCTTAGCTTGCGTTTAGGGTGTGCACCTGCCAGAATACACGAACTCTTCTATTTCTTGGAACGATGCACATTCGTCGCTTGGATACCGAGGTCAGTTTCCGGAAATGCTTGTTAATTCACTTTCTTGACCGGTGTTCCTTGTGTATGTTTTATCAGTGTCACAATATTGGTCTGAGATCGTTATCGTGGCACGCCTACTTTGTTCAGTAGTCTTTGTTGCAATCAAGCGGTGGTATATGTTCAAGTTGACCGTAGACACGTATACAACCACATGGGGTCAGTTTTACGACATCACTGGTAATCTTGATGTACTATCGGAGACCAGGCTTCTCTCTCCTAGCGAACGTAATCAATAAATATTACATAATAACGCAATGTGTATGTGTGTGTGTGTGTCACTGTGTGTGTGTTTTTTTGTTGCTCTTTGTCTGGTATTACTAGCAACAGCGGGCGATCAGATACAAAGAGTAAAAAAAAAAATTTTCAATTCAAGGTACTTTCATATCAATTGATGCTATCGTGGATGAAGTGTTACATATTTCAGTGTACGAGTAAACGGCTTGTTTACTAGGTGAGGTGGCCAGTTTCCTTCCTCGCTGCCACTCCTTCTCACACAGCAGTCATGTACACATTTACTGCTGGATCGAATCTGAAACGGGAGTTGAATCCAGTACGTCTGCTGTGGAAAGTTTACACTCGTTCAGATATACTGGGGTTTAAAATAGTCCGGTCAGTAGAGGGGAAGGGAAGGTGGGGGCAAATAAATGGACAGACGTAGAATGTTAAACACGCGGAGCGAGGTACAAAATGTTAGAGAGAGAGAGAGAGAGAGAGAGAGAGAGAGAGAGAGATGTAGAACGAATTTATTCTAGTTACTGGGATAGTCAATGTGTTTTAAAGACCGAGGACTAAAGGCACCTTCGCCAATGCTGTCGCCACGTCGTGTACTGGGTGTGTTTATGGTTTTGCCTTACCAAGGATTCGATCCGCTGCCTTCCATGTCAGCATACAGGCATCTAAACTATTCTGTCACGCTTCCTCAAAAGTTACAGACGGAGCGATAAAGAAAGTGACATATAAAATGAAAGAATGATTAAGTTTCTTATAAAGATAATTAAGAGAGAGAGAGAGAGAGAGAGAGAGAGAGAGAGAGAGAGAGAAAGAGAGAGAGAGAGAGAAAGAGAGAGCGAAAACAGAGAAAGATTTATAACGGCCAAATGGCATTTTTCGAAAAAAAGCTTACATAAAGAAAATGTAATCTCTTCTCGCCAAGGTAGAAGAGAAGCGTCTAAATAATATGAAGCGGGTTTGGAGAGAATAAGAAAGTCGGAGAAAACGGGCAGATCAAGACATAGCCAGAAAGTCGCAGAGACGGAAATAACACATACAAACACACACCTCACAACACCTGATCTGTTATACTCTCGATCTCTACTATGTATGTATGTATGTATGTATGTACGTATGTACGTATGTATGTATGTATATAAATCTGGCAAAGATGGCGCCATAACTGGCTGCGAGTCTACATTTCTCTACTGTTTTGGATCATTATGGATGCCGCCAGACCACGGATTTGCCTAGAATTCACCCTAGTCGACGACTTACACTTGTGTTCACGGAAACGTGGTGTTGTTTTCCGTCGGGACTTGTTATTTCGTTCTTTTTTTGTGATTTCTTCCATCCGTTTATCCTGGTCGGGATGCCGGCTGAATGGAACTACGCTTATACCTGTGTCGTATTTCACGGGTTAGTTCTGCCGGTTCACCTTCACGAATTTGGCGTGTGGGAATTTTAGATGCTACTATGATGAGCTGAATACAACTGGGGAGAGATGCCAGACTCACTCACACGCTGAGTGTTGTCCATACGACCTCTTGTGGTTATCAAAAAGGCACGACAAACTGCGTTAGATGCCTTCCCACCTTTCTACCCTACGGGTTACATGTTTACGGAAAGGCTTCGGTGGTAACCCTGAGGCAAAATCTGCATCCTATGCTATCTCCAGTCGTCTCGATGAATGTCTTGCAACTGGCAAAAGGTAGCTTAGGCGCAGTTTCTTCCTCACTTTAATCCAAATCACCGCGCAAGTCACCCATTTAAGCGGCCACAGCAAGAGATGCGACTGTCCACACGGCTGAACAATGAGAGTGGTCTTCATCACTTGTGATGGACAACTATTATGTATGTATGCATGTATGCATGTATGTATGTATGTATGTATGTATGTATGTATGTATAACGTACGTTCGAACAACGTGCATACACCCTCGGCGTCCCAGAAGGTTATAATAAGAGTTTGTGTTTTTTGCTTAGATGTTTGCCTCACTAGTATCTACTGGAAGAGGCACGCCATTTTCCACCCCAGACCGTATTCAATTGGGCGATATCAGGACGCATAAACCAGTGCTTGGATGCGTGTGTGAATCTGTATGTACCTAACCTAGTGTTTCAGTGATGCAAAAGTGTTTCATGTCCTCTCGTTGATTCTTCCTTTCATTGATAGGTGGTCTCCAATTTAAAAAAAAAAAAATTATTTTGTACTCTGTCCGGTTTCGGAGGCTCTGTTTATTTTCCATTTCCAGGTTTTGAGGCGCCAAAAATTGAAAATGGGTCAGATAGCGGCGCGTATCGGACGTAACTTGTCGTAGCTAAAGCAACATCTTTCTGATAGCAACACTTGTATCTAATGTCACTCTGGCTGTTATACGTGGAACCTATTATACAGTACATGTGTGAACAGTCATAACAACCGTCTGACGGGTCTATGTGTGTACTACATTCTACTTCTTGTCGTTATTTTACAAATACAAAGTTTACCATTTAACCGTGTATGGCTTGGCTTGGCTTCGTTCGTTCTCAATATCCCGCTACCAAACCCTGAAAGGGCTTAAGTAGCAGAATGTAGTAAAGAGAGCGGAATGCGTTGTGTCGTAGTTTACAGCTTGACTGCGATATTTGCACCTTTCGGTCCAACACATCCGACTTCAGCAAGCATTTTTTGAGTACCGGGTTAGCATTCCCTCTTCGATCCCTTCTCCTTAGCCAGTCTGCCCTGCTGCAGCCTGTTATTCAGGATCACCGCGTGGAGGTGTAGAAGGGTCTTGGCAGCTTTGGTTCGTTGACCCTGACGCTAGCAGTCAGCTATGGGTCGCTGACCACTGCAGCTCGTGCTTCCAACCGTAGGGAACAGCATTAACCCTCGATAATAGACGTCTCTGAAGCGTTATATGTGTGTCATTAACCCTCGAGATGTAATCTCTTTACTTTTGCTTAATTGGAATCTTAATCACTTAAAAACCTTCTTCATTTGCTTTGATATTCTGTACATCAACAAAACCATTTAACTGGTTGACAGAACTATCACAATCTGGCTGCTAATCTGGTCGTTTCATGCAACATGTTTCCACAACTAAACATTTTTTAAGAACAGCTCAATAGTTTAGACCAAGATGGCCCACACGCCTAATATAACTGAAATGACTGTGGTTTAAAATGGCGCTGATCCATGATTCGTTTTTACGCTCCATGTGAAGTATTGGGACCACCATTTCGACCTGTTTTCTAACATTTGCATTACCGGTTTCAATGGTACGGGTCCTATATGATGCGGCTGCTAGTTCCATGCACAATCATCTTTAGTCACCACCTATTACGACATGCATTGAGGGTTACAGTGGTGATATTCGTTTGGACCTGGTTGTAAAAATAACGGACCTAAGCCAAACCTTGACATCATCCCCTGACGCTTTTGTGCCCACGTAAGGTGGCAGCCTACCACAGGCTAGCATCACATGAATGTAGTGGGGTATTATCATATCGACAATAGGTGTAGCATGACTATAAGGGGGCCAGTGCTGAACTGAAGGATTAGGTGCAGCATACTGACCAAGACCCCTCCTCAGGTCAGGGACACATACAACATACTGACAAAGACCCCTCCTCCTCCTAAGATCAGGGACACATTCAACATACTGACCAAGACCCCTCCTCCTCCTCAGATCAGGGACACATTCAACATACTGACCAAGACCCCTCCTCCTCCTAAGATCAGGGACACATGCAACATACTGACCAAGACCCCGCCTCAGATCAGGGACACATACAACATACTGACCAAGACCCCTCCTCCTCCTAAGGTCAGGGACACATGCAACATACTGACCAAGACACCTCCTCCTCCTCAGGTCAGGGACACATGCAACATATTGACCAAGACCCCGCTTCAGATCAGTGACACATACAACATACTGACCAAGACCCCTTCTCCTCCTAAGGTCAGGGACACAATCAACATACTGACCAAGACCCCTCCTCCTCCTAAGGTCAGGGACACATGCAACACACTGACCAAGACCCCTCCTCATCCTAAGGTCAGGGACACATGCAACACACCGACCAAGACCCCTCCTCTTCCTAAGGTCAGGGACACATGCAACATACTGACCAAGACCCCTCCCTAGATCAGCGACACATACAACATATTGACCAAGACCCCTCCTCCTCCTAAGGTCAGGGACACATGCAACATACTGACCAAGACACCTCCTCCTCCTCAGGTCAGGGACACATGCAACATATTGACCAAGACCCCGCTTCAGATCAGTGACACATACAACATACTGACCAAGACCCCTTCTCCTCCTAAGGTCAGGGGCACATGCAACATACTGACCAAGACACCTCCTCCTCCTAAGGTCAGGGACACATACAACATACTGACCAAGACCCCTCCACCTCCTAAGCTCAGGGACACATGCAACATACTGACCAAGACCCCTCCTCAGGTCAGGGACACATACAACATACTGACCAAGACCCTTCCTCAGGTTAGGGACACATGCAACATACTGACCAAGACCCAGCCTCAGATCAGGGACACATACAACATACTGACCAAGACCCCTTCTCCTACTAAGGTCAGGGACACATGCAACATATTGACCAAGACCCCTCCCCCTCCTAAGGTCAGAGACACATACAACATACTGACCAAGACCCCTCCTCCTCCTATGGTCAGGGACACATGCAACATACTGACCAAGACCCCTCCCCCTTCTAAGGTCAGGGACACATGCAACATACTGACCAAGACCCCTCCTCCTCCTAAGGTCAGGGACACATGCAACATACTGACCAAGACCCCTCCCTAGATCAGCGACACATACAACATACTGACCAAGACCCCTCCTCCTCCTAAGGTCACGGACAGGTACAATATACTGACCAAGACCCCTCCTCAGATCAGGGACACATACAACATACTGACCAAGACCCCTCCTCAGGTCAGGGACATGTACAACATACTGACCAAGACCCCTCCTCAGGTCAGGGACAGGTACAACATATTGACCAAGCCCCCTCCTCCTCCTCAGATCAGGGATACATACAACATACTGTCCAAGACCCCTCCTCAGGTCAGGGACAGGTACAACATACTGACCAAGACCCCTCCTCCTCCTCAGGTCAGGGACAGGTACAATATACTGACCAAGACCCCTCCACAGGTCAGGGACAGGTACAACATACTGACCAAGACCCCGCCACAGGTCAGGGACAGGTACAACATACTGACCAAGACCCCTCCTCAGGTCAGGGACAGGTACAACATACTGACCAAGACCCCTTCTCAGGTCAGGGACAGGTACAACATACTGACCAAGACCCCTCCACAGGTCAGGGACAGGTACAACATATTGACCAAGCCCCCTCCTCCTCCTCAGATCAGGGATACATACAACATACTGTCCAAGACCCCTCCTCAGGTCAGGGACAGGTACAACATACTGACCAAGACCCCTCCTCCTCCTCAGGTCAGGGACAGGTACAATATACTGACCAAGACCCCTCCACAGGTCAGGGACAGGTACAACATACTGACCAAGACCCCGCCACAGGTCAGGGACAGGTACAACATACTGACCAAGACCCCTCCTCAGGTCAGGGACAGGTACAACATACTGACCAAGACCCCTTCTCAGGTCAGGGACAGGTACAACATACTGACCAAGACCCCTCCACAGGTCAGGGACAGGTACAACATACTGACCAAGACCCCATCCTCCTCCTCAGATCAGGGACATGTGCAACATACTGACCAAGACCCCTCCACAGGTCAGGGACAGGTACAACATACTGACCAAGACCCCATCCTCCTCCTCAGATCAGGGACATGTGCAACATACTGACTCACAAAGACTTCTCTCACCCTCAAGCCAGGGACAGGTACAACATACTGACCAAGACCCCCCTCCTTCTCCACAGGTCAGGGACAGGTACAACATACTGACCAAGACCCCTCCTCAGGCCACTGACAGAAAAGAAAACGGAGAGGAACGAAAGAAATAAGATACCCAGGAGAACGATGCTATATTGTGGACGAAATGAAAGACAGAAATTCAGAAAGATTTCAAGTGCTCATGGTCAGTAACAGTATATAAGAAAAATGAATGCAATCGGGTTCATAAACAATAATATCGAACATAATGACAACGGTTTCCTACATTTAAACAGCTTGTCCGTGAAAGTAGATAGTAAAAACAGGACATTTCTTTGAGCTTACACGTATAGGAAGTTTTCGAAACAATCCTTTTAGTTTTTTAATTGTGTTGTTGTTCGTCTACCAAGGGTGATGAGGACCAGCAATAGTTTGAATAATAAATGATTATATTAGGTAGGGGTGGGGGAGGGGGTGTCAGCAGCAGTCACATCAATCTTGGCGCCACATGAGCAATGCTCGTGCTCGACTCTTGCTGTATTTATTGTATGCTGCACTTAACTTAACTTCTTTATACTGGTTTAGAAGACCCCGCAGAGTCTATATTCAACCAGTTTCATTTACATCACCTTGCTCTAAAAGCTATGGGCATCCAATTTATTCTTAAAAGCATTAACTGTCCCTGTCTCCAATACCTCCCCTGGCAATGCATTCTAAGCATTCACCACTCTCTTGACTAAAAAAATATTTCCTAATATCTAATCTAGACCTCTCTTTAGTCAACTTCACACTGCGCGTGTGCTCCATATTGAACCGAATACCTGCGTCTGATGTAGGGATAGAATGTGAATTAGGAGTCTACATTTGGATGTTACTAACCCCCTCTTCCCACGGATCATAAATGAAATACTGGCCAGGTCGAGCGACCTTGACGCTACTGTTAAGTTTCAGACCAGGCCTGGATCTGTGAGGACAGCAGTCGACATGCATTGTTAATGTGGTCCTCCTAATCGCTGTTCTGGTTCCGTCCGCATTCTGATCTAGTCGGACAGTATGTGGGTTATAAAGGCCAAGACTAGTCTACCTAGCTGTAACTAGAAGGCTGTCAGTCTGTGTCCGTTGTTAGCAAGCCTGAACTGAAAGCATTGTTTACAATCACACGTGAGTAATGTTGTATGTAATATTAACATGCTCTGCCCTTGCACTTTTATAACTGAAAACTTGTTTGTCAAGACCGGATTAGTATATTACTGTACAAGTGTTACTGCTTTCAATATTACAGCATCAGCTCTGGTAAGCATAAATACACATTTATTTTCTTCTTCTGGTTCATGTGTGTTTGCTGATTACGATTCTTTGCAACTTACACTTACACCAACGTCTACATCTTTCTGCGTTCGTTCTCTCACTCCCGCTACCAAACCATGAACAGGGCTTTGCAAGTAGTAGGTTGTAGTCCAGAGAACGGAATGCGTTGTCGCTAGTTTACAGCTAGACTGCGATATTTGTACCTTTCTTTCCGACATATCTGTCTTCGACACAAACGTGAAGGTTAGTGTTTCCAAACCGCCGGTCCGCGGACTGCATCTAGTCCGCAGAAATGTCCTGCCGGTTCGCGAAAAAATGATATTGCTGCTGAACCCCTTTTCTATTTACTGCTAGAATTCTGGGTTTTTTAAAAATAGGTTTAGAATTTTTATTTTATAATATTAGATTTAACAACTAATGCACAAAATACTATTTCAAGAATTGAATTGTTTTTTTTTATGTCTGAGTGGTCCACGGAAAATGTTTCCTATTTTCACTGGTCCGTGAACAATTTTTTCCTATTTTCACCAGTCCGCAAAGAATATTTTCCTATTTTCACCGGTCCACAAAGAATATTTTCCTATTTTCACTGGTCCACAAAGAATATTTTTCTATTTTCACCAGTCTGCAAAGAATATTTTCCTATTTTCACTGGTCCGTGAAAAATGTTTTCCTATTTTCACCAGTCCTCAAATAATATTTTCCCATTTTCACCTGCCCACGAAGAATATTTTCCTATTTTCACCAGTCCGCAAACAATGTTTTCTTATTTTCACCCGCCCGCGAAGAATGTTTTCTTATTTTCACTGGTCCGCGATGAATATTTTCCTATTTTCACCTGTCTGCGAAGAATATTTTCTATTTTCACCAGTCCGCGAAGAATATTTTCCTATTTTCACTGATCCGCGAAGAATATTTTCCTATTTTCACCGGTCCATGAAGAATATTTTCCTATTTTCATCAGTCCGCGAACAATGTTTTCCTATTTTCACCCGCCTGTGAAGAATGTTTTCATATTTTCACTGGTCCGCGAACAATGTTTTCCTATTTTCACCCGCCTGTGAAGAATGTTTTCCTATTTCCACTGGTCCGTGAACAATGTTTTCCTATTTTCACCGGTCCCTGAATAATTATTTTCTATTTTCACTGGTCCGCGAGTGTAAAAAGGTTGGGAAACACTGGTCTAAGTCGCTACTACAAACTGGTCCATTGTAAAGGAAGCATGTCCCCTAGCATTTGCAGTTATCGACATCTTCGCTTCAATGTGAAACATAGGTTTCAACTATAATTAAATTCAGTTGAATTGAAGACAGGAAGTCTGTCTTTGATCATTTTGCTGGTTTCAATAACCAGTCAATATGAAATGTATGTGCTGTTTGTGAATTATTTTGTTGAATTTGAATGTACCTTGATGTTAAACTGTCATTTATCTAATCTATTTGTTGCCTTCTGGTTCTTTGATCAACTTTATAGAACTTTGCCCTAGTGTTCTAATTATTTTTACATGAAATGTACCAAAAACATGGATTGCTACGTTCTTTTCTTTCAAATAAGCTTCTTTTAACTTAACTTAGCGTTTTTATACTGATTTAGAAGACTATGCAGAGTTTGTATACAACCACTTTCATTTGCATTACCCTGCTCTAAAAGCTATGCACATCCAAATCTATTCTTAAATGCATTAACTGTCCCTGCCTCCACTACCTTCTGGGGCAATGCATTCCAAGTATTCACCAATCTCTGACTAAAAACATATTTCCTAATATCCAATATGGACCTTACTTCAGTTAATTTGCATCTGTACCCTCTTGTTCTCGTTGGTGGTCGTATTTTGGAAAACATGTTATAGTCTAATTTTACCTTTCCTGTGATTATCTTAAAAACCTGTATTAAGTCATCTCAAATTCTTCTCTTTTCTAGAAACTGTAGGCAGGTTTTTCTGAGTTTTTCCTCATAACTATAATTCTGGTATCCCACTGTCAGTTTTGTCGCTCTTCTTTGTATCCTTTTCAGCATGTTTATATATCTTCTATGATAAGGACTCCACACCTGTTCACAGTACTCCTATTTAGGTCTAACCAATGCTTTATACAATTTTGATTATCACTTCCTTGCTCCTATGTTTAATATTTCGTTTTATCATACCTAACATTGCATTTGCCGTATTCACTACTACCTTAACTTGCTCACTCACTTTATCTATATGATCTATTATAACCTCTTGGTCCCTTTCCTTATCTATCATTCTAATATTGTTCTTGCCCGTTCTGTAATTATGTTCCATATTAGATCTACCCATGTGAATGACTGTACATTTCCCAATATTAAACTCCATTTCCCATCTCAAAGACCAGTCTTGAATTTGATCTAAATCCGACCTCAATATATCCACTTCTGGTATAGATGAGACACTCCTACATAGTTTTGTGCATAGGCTTCCCTCAGTACATCCTCATTAGTTTTGTATAAAACTTGATGGTGTTCTATTGTTCTTTGCATTTTCCTGTAAAATTATATATCTCTCTATCTCTCTCTGCGTCCTGCAAAGCCCTTTTTAGCAGTAAAACCCCCTTCTGGATTGTCCATTATTGTCAGAATTACAGAAGCAACTACTACTATCTACTCCATTCATCACCAACTTATCTCTGTACGGAGACACACAACAATTTAAGAAGACAGGCAGCTACATTCCACTACCTGGAACAGGTACAAGAAGAGAGAAAATTTATTTCAAGGATTGGAAAAGACAAAAGTCAAGTCTGGTTAGGATACTGATGTTCCAACCACACACAGTTTTGTTTAGTAATATCATAATTTATAAGCCATTATTGTGGCCCGGCGGTTGTAATTTAGCCTAAATGAAAACTGTGTGTTGTGGTACACTGCTGCTGTAAGTTTGATGTATGTTGTGGCTGATGTCTGGAAACTGTGCCTAGCTCGATCGGGCAGGGGCTGTGATACTCTTGTGAGATCCATCTTCTAAGACACACCTTTTGATGGTTCTCTCAAGGCACCTGACTAAACTTCTGTGAAACTTTGATTTTTTCTAAAATATTATCTTAAGTATATTAGTATATTGCAAATATGAGTTCTCCTTTGAGCTTTCTGTTTTGTTTTGTCTGTTTTTAAAACTAAATTTACAATACATTGCAAAATTATTCCTCTTTAAATCCACAGTGCACAATGGCAGACTCCACAGTGCCACCTCTTGTCAGGCCAGATCTGATTAAAGAGAAATATGGCTCAGCATCCAACCTGGCCTTCAATGAGAGGATTAAACACCTCATGAAACAGGTTTGTAGATTATCAAATCTGTATCAGTTTCAGTCTTCATCAAATTGTTGATGCTAACTGATTAAAACAACACAAAAGGAAGGGGGCGTCTTGGATGCCAGCAAAGCTCAAAATGATTAAACATTATCCATCCTTACCATTTACTGTCTTCTTGTGCGCTACGTCCTCAAAATGACGCGGTGACATTGTCTTGTCCTTCACAGCAAAGCTGCGATGTCTCTGCTTTTGGGCCAGACACATTTAATCTCTGCTGGATTTTTTGGGGTGAGGGGTTTGCCTTCCAACTGTGATTGCTATTCTCTTAGGCAGACTACACTAGCGGAGCCTTGCTATTCTATTAGGCAGACTACGCTAGCGGAGCCTGTTTCCAGCGTCGCCGCTCCCGAGGCAGAATAGGGTCTTGGTCAGTTCTAGTTTGCTGACCCTGATGCAAGCAACCAGCTGTGAGTCTTTGACCATGATGCATGCAACCAGCTGTGAGTCACTGTCTTCTGTCAACTGATTCACTGTGCTGTATCTTCAGCTCCAGAATTTCCTATGAAAGATAGAGCTTGTGACCTGCTCAGATTGTACGTTTAGAGCTGTAACTGTTGTGCCTGCTCAGATTGTACGTTTCATGAAATCTCTTGTTTGCTGATTGATATTTTCAGACATAATGTATGCTTTATATTTAGAATAACAGTTGATTGATCGGACCTACAAGAATAACAGTTTCTTGATCGGACTTACAAGAATAATAATTACTTGATCGGACCTACAAGAATAATAATTACTTGATTGGACCTACAAGAATAACAGTTTCTTGATCGAACCTACTAGAATAATAATTACTTTCTGATGAAGACGGATGTGCCAGACTGAAAGGTGCAGATATCACAGTCAAACTGTAAACTAGTGACACAATGGATGCATTTTTCCTAACTAAATCCTGCTACTTGCAAAAGGGCTTAGGAGCCGGAGATTGAGAACGAAAGAAGAATAAGAAAAATAATTACTTGATTAGACCTACAAGAATAATAATTACTTGATTGGACCTACAAGAATAATAATTACTTGATTAGACCTAAAAGAATAATAATTACTTGATTGGACCTAAAAGAATAATAATTACTTGATTGGACCTACAAGAATAATAATTACTTGATTGGACCTAAAAGAATAATAATTACTTGATTAGACCTACAAGAATAATAATTACTTGATTAGACCTAAAAGAATAATAATTACTTGATTAGACCTAAAAGAATAATAATTACTTGATTGGACCTAAAAGAATAATAATTACTTGATTAGACCTACAAGAATAATAATTACTTGATTAGACCTAAAAGAATAATAATTACTTGATTAGACCTAAAAGAATAATGATTACTTGATTGGACCTACAAGAATAATAATTACTCGATTAGAGCTACAAGAATAAAAGCTACTTGATTAGACCTACAAGAATAATAATTACTTGATTAGACCTACAAGAATAATAATTACTCGATTAGACCTACAAGAATAATAATTACTTGATTAGACCTACAAGAATAATAATTACTCGATTAGACCTACAAGAATAAAAGCTACTTGATTAGACCTACAAGAATAATAATTACTTGATTAGACCTACAAGAATAATAATTACTTGATTAGACCTAAAAGAATAATAATTACTTGATTGGACCTAAAAGAATAATAATTACTTGATTAGACCTACAAGAATAATAATTACTTGATTAGACCTACAAGAATAATAATTACTTGATTAGACCTACAAGAATAAAAGCTACTTGATTGGACCTACAAGAATAATAATTACTCGATTAGACCTACAAGAATAATAATTACTTGATTAGACCTACAAGAATAATAATTACTTGATTAGACCTAAAAGAATAATAATTACTTGATTGGACCTAAAAGAATAATAATTACTTGATTAGACCTACAAGAATAATAATTACTTGATTAGACCTACAAGAATAATAATTACTTGATTAGACCTACAAGAATAAAAGCTACTTGATTGGACCTACAAGAATAATAATTACTCGATTAGACCTACAAGAATAATAATTACTCGATTAGACCTACAAGAATAAAAGCTACTTGATTAGACCTACAAGAATAATAATTACTTGATTAGACCTACAAGAATAATAATTACTTGATTAGACCTACAAGAATAATAATTACTTGATTAGACCTACAAGAATAATAATTACTTGATTAGACCTACAAGAATAATAATTACTTGATTAGACCTACAAGAATAATAATTACTCGATTAGACCTACAAGAATAAAAGCTACTTGATTAGACCTACAAGAATAATAATTACTTGATTAGACCTACAAGAATAATAATTACTCGATTAGACCTACAAGAATAAAAGCTACTTGATTAGACCTACAAGAATAATAATTACTCGATTAGACCTACAAGAATAAAAGCTACTTGATTAGACCTACAAGAATAATAATTACTTGATTAGACCTACAAGAATAATAATTACTTGATTAGACCTGTACATCTGTGTAATCATTTCACAACACACTCGTTCCCTAAAAATGTGCCTTTCTAGAATTATCTGCTCATTTATCTTTATGGTATCATTTTGTTAATTCTTATTTCCATTGTTGTTCTCACATTGATCTTTAGTCATGTTTTTGTTCCTTTTTGACTAATTGTTCAGATAAACATTATTTGTTATATTCAGCATCATCATAATCCTCTAGATTAGTGATTAATTATGATTTATGTTGTCCCTGTAGAAGACCATTTGGTTGGATCGCAGGTTATATTTTAATGTATTAATAATCATGTAAAACTGGTACATACTTGTTTATGTTAAAACTTAATTACCTGGCCGCTCCTCAGGGTCAAACAATCTACCATTTTGGATTTGGACAAGCTCCATTTCCTGTACTGGAAGTTGCAGTTGAAGCACTCAAAAAACATGCCACGGAATGTGCTTATCTACCAGTGCAAGGTAAGAAAAGAAAATATATTGAATAATAGACTTTTACCTTTTAAAAGATAAGTTCCATCGTAGTTTTGGGTAGTGTTTGCAGTTGCTGTGTCAGCATCAGATTTTGTTGATAAAAATAAGTTTTTAGTTGTTGTTTTTTTAATATCATTGCTTTAATGTGTTTCCTAGAAAATACATTACCCTTACCTTACCACGGCTAATTCAAGTCTTACTACCTCACGATTAGGATGGATACATTTGGCTTGGCTTCGTTCGTTCTCAATCTCCCGCTATCAAACCCTGAAAGGGCTTCAGTAGCAGAATGTAGTCCAGAGAACGGAATGTGTTGTGTCGTAGTTTACAGCTTGACTGCAATTTTTGCACCTTTCTGTCCAACACATCTGACTTCAGTAAGCATTTTTTGACTACAGGGTTAGCATTCCCTCTTCGATCCCTTTTCCTTAGCCAGTCTGCCCTGCTGCAGCCTGTTATCCAGAATCACAGT
Source organism: Ariolimax columbianus (assembly GCA_036924085.1). Taxonomy (NCBI): domain Eukaryota; kingdom Metazoa; phylum Mollusca; class Gastropoda; order Stylommatophora; family Arionidae; genus Ariolimax; species Ariolimax columbianus. The sequence goes on along the minus strand of JAVGWX010000023.1, from coordinate 41,769,298 downwards.
GTGGAGGTGTAGAAGGGTCTTGGCAGCTTTGGTTCGCTGGCCCTAACGCTAGCAGTCAGCTATGGGTTGCTGACCACTGCAGCTCACTGCACCACAGTGTAACGCACATCGCCTTGGGGATTAGAGAAATAAGGCGAACGAAAAAAAAAATGAAAAAAATATCAATATCGATAGCGCAATCATGAAATGGTTTCAGACTAATCAACAGAATAGAAAGTACAAGATAGATAATTCTAAATCAAATTACGGTCCTACAGGTAATGAATGTGCCTCGCTACATGAAAGATGTGAGTTAAGGGATTTGGCAAACTAGATAATGGCTAGAAGGGTCCAGTTGAGGGAATTCATTCAATTAGATACTACAGTTAGAGGTGTTAGCAAAGAATAACATCAGAGTCAGGTAAAATCAGAGTTCCCTGGTTTCCCATCTAACATATTTGGTAACTGATGCATGACCTACTTTAGACAGGCTGACTCACCGGGAAAAGCACTTTGAAACGTCACATTCCAGGGCCGACTGGATAACAGAACTCATGTTGTGCCAAGGTTTATAATAAATCCATGGTCCACACAGAGAAATAAAAAAAAGTCATAACACATAACACAACAAATCACTGTTGAGAGTGATCCTTTCACAGAATCTGCCCTGAAACCAACTGTATATCCATCTTTGTTTCCCGAACACGCTGTTATAGTTGTACTGATAGTTGACATATGCGAGTTCCGTTATCTGGTCGCCCTTGGAATGTGACGTTTATATAGTTACTTTTAGATAATGGGAATGTAAAAGAAACTGGTTGTATATAGACTCTGCTGAGTCTTCTAAACCAGTATAAAAAGTTAAGTTAGAACAAACTGATCAAGACCCCACCTCATGTCATGTTTATGCTCATGCTAACAGACTTTGTCACAGCAGATGACCGACCTCTTCTTCTTTCTTCTTTTTGCTTATCCTGTTTTGCCTTTCAGCGTCAGGTTGTAAACAGATCTCTAGAATGAGCCCGACTGTGTGCCTCATGCACAGTGGCAGTCACCACCTCATATATTCATGTAGCCCACCTTTTTCATGGTCTGCCTTTGGCCTTGAATCTGTGGTATACAAATAGCATTGCTTGTTGGGGGGTGTTGTGTGGTGGTAGCTTTGTTATATGGCCAAACCATTTTAGTTGCTGTATTTTGATGTAGTCTAATACTGGTGTTGTTCCCATTAGTCTCCTAATGTAATACTTTCTGATCATGTCTCTCCTTGTTACACCCAATATTTTTGTAGGCATTTCATTTCTGCCATTATGATTTGTCGTTTTTGATTTGATGTTAGTGTCCAGGTTTGACATTGGTAGTGTAGTGTTGGGACAGAAATCGTGTTGTATAAAGCATTTTTGGTAGTTATTGTAAGTGTATGGTATCTGGTGAGAGAGCGTGTGAGAGCTGGCTGTATGCACTGGTGAAGCCAGGAGACTAAATCATTTTCACATAAACTGTCTGAGACGCATATTGCATATACGCTGGCAGGACCACATAACAGATACTGAAATGCTGTCCAGAGCCAACATGCAAAGTATTCATGCACATCTGCAAAAATCCCAATTGAGATGGGCTGGCCACCTTGCCCGAATGTCAGTCGAACGGCTTCTAAAGGCTTCTGAAGAGGCTCCTGTATAGCGGACTGAGTGAAGGAGAACGATCACAAGGACGTCCTAAAAAATGTTTCAAGGACAGCCTGAAAGAGTCCCTTAAGTGCTGTCAGACATTAACACCTGGGAGAACCTGGCTCACAATCGCTGGAGTCCCCCCTTAAGTGCTGACAGACATTAACACCTGGGAGAACCTGGCTCATAATCGCTGGAGTCCCCCCTTAAGTGCTGACAGACATTAACACCTGGGAGAACCTGGCTCACAATCGCTGGAGTCCCCCCTTAAGTGCTGACAGACATTAACACCTGGGAGAACCTGGCTCACAATCGCTGGAGTCCCCCCTTAAGTGCTGACAGACATTAACACCTGGGAGAACCTGGCTCACAATCGCTCAACATGGAAGAGCATGGTCACAGACAGCATTTAACTCAGCGAGGGTCTTCGTATCCAGGCAGCTCAGGATAGACATGCAAACAGGAAGTCAAGAGCAGAGAGAATTTCAGAGACAACTGCTGATTACGTTTGCCAGTCGTGCATAGACTTTTCCAGGCTCAAATTGGCTTGATAAGTCACGAGCGCACACACATACCGAAGGTTACATTATGATATATGATGACATGTTGGTGGACTTCATTGATGACGATAAACAAATTATTATTCTTATGTTGTCTGGTGTATATGCTTTCTGTTGTCTGGTTTATTTGTTTTCTGTTGTCTGGTGTATATGTTTTCTGTTGTCTGGTGTATATTTTTTCTGTTGTCTGGTGTATATGTTTTCTGTTTTCTGGTTTATATGTTTTCTGGTTTATATGTTTTCTGTTGTCTGGTGTATATGTTTTCTGTTGCTGGTGTATATGTTTTCTGTTGTCTGGTGTATATGTTTTCTGTTGTCTGGTGTATATGTTTTCTGTTGTCTGGTGTATATGTTTTCTATTGTCTGGTTTATATGTTTTCTGTTGTCTGGTGTATATGTTTTCTATTGTCTGGTTTATATGTTTTCTGTTGTCTGGTGTATATGTTTTCTGTTGCTGGTGTATATGTTTTCTGTTGTCTGGTGTATATGTTTTCTGTTGTCTGTTGTATATGTTTTCTATTGTCTGGTTTATATATTTTCCAAATATTTAAAAATACATTTATCGTTGCAATCATTTAGTTACTTTGTGTACCAAGTTTTATGTCACTTCCTCTTCCGCATATCGCCAACCCCTTTTTAACTATTTCCATAATATTTAGCAGATACAGTAATGTTATATTGACAGTCTTTGCTTCTCTTCCTCTATCTTCCAACTTGTTTGTCCGTGTGCTGAATAAACTGATATGGCATTCCAGCAATTTGATAACAGGTGCTCACACATTCGTTTAGCAAACACAACTTTATTTTTTTAAATTTTGGAATTTGTACAAACAGCATGCATGAATTCGGCAAGGGCACAAGCAAAACATATAAAACATCATTTGTGAATTGCCTAGGTAAGACTAGGTAAAGTACTGTCTATAATTATCTAGGTAAAAATCAAGCAAAGCTGCAGAGGTAACTGAGCCACACCTGTATATGTTTTTAACGACTACCTGTTTTTTTCCTAGTGCCGTCTCCGCTATAATTCCAGTTACCGATAATGTATAATCTGGTTTCAGGAATTCCTGAGCTTCGTCGAGGCATTTGTCATTTCCACCAACATTATGATCATATAACCTTTGACCCAGACAATGTCATTGTCGCACCTGGCAGCAAGGAGCTGATCTTGCTTCTGATGTTGATATTTAACGGAGGTAAGTCATCAACTAATACACACAATAGATGTGGCACAATGGACAGCAAACCTTATCAACACTTTAGTTTAGTTTAGCTTACCTTAGTTTAGTTTAGTTTAGCTCAGTTTAGTTTAGTTTAGTTTAGTTTAGTTTAGTTTAGTTTGGTTTAGTTAAGGTTAGCTTAGTTTAGCTTAGTTTAGTTTAGTGTACTTTAGTTTAGTTTAGTTTAATTTAGTTTAGTTTTGTTTAGTTTAGTGTACTTTAGTTTAGTTTAGTTTAATTTAGTTTAGTTAAGGAATCAATGTCTTTGCACACGGTTTAACCCATAAGTCCTCTGTTCTTCTGCATATGTTTGGAGAATCTCAGAACAATGGACGAACTCCGTAGCACCGACGAGGATCCCGTAATAGATTCGGTAGATTCTTTACATAATTTTGAACTTTGCCTGTGCAGTCACCATTTAGTCTACTCTTTTCGATTTTCAACTACCGACGGGTTTTTAAAGTGCGTGACACTGCACACGGGCGCACGATCTCTACTACCAAGAGATCCAAGAAATACCATAATGTCTATGGGAAAAAAATCCCAGCCTCCACTGCGATTTCAACCTGCGACCTCCAGCACCTGAGGCCTACATCACACAGTCCCAATAAACAGTCCACTATCATCAGTATTTCGCTTTAGTGTACAGTATTATTATGGAATTATGAATTATAGAAGGTGAAAGAGAGAGCTGCTTAGTGAGGGTTGGTTGATGGTCTAGGCTGCCATGAGTGATAGAAGGTGAAAGAGATCTATCTCCTGATATTTTCTTATCTATTGCTCAGCCAGTTCTTCTTTAGTCTGCTCCAAACTGAAGTAGCCAACGTTCCTAACATCATCATTATTGAAGTCATTATAATAACCACCGACCTAAATTACAGACATCCTGGTGAACTCGCCATCCTGGACATCATATCACGCCCAAGCAATCCTGACAGGTCACAAACCTGTTATCATCACCAGCAGAGAGGAGGATGAGTGGAGGATCACGCCTGAGGGAATTGAAAAGGTGAGCCCCTGCTTTTCAGTCTTAATTTGTGGTTCTGGTCAGGTTTTAGATTTCTCTGTAGAAGATAAGACATAATCCAACTCTGGCTTTGTACATATTACCATCACTCGTGTTAAAAGCCAGGTGAATGTGGAGTAGTTATCTGTACTTAGTTCAACCACTCAATCAAATTACTATGGGGATCGCAACAACCCCCACCCCCACCCTCTCACAAAATGTATGCCAAAGTCGGATGCACTGGGCTGACAAGCGCAAAATAAAAACATAGTGCAGCGCACACCGGGTTGGGGAATAGTGAAATAAAGAGAGCCACATTTCAATTCTTCCATTCTACACAGGCACCCATTTGTGAAAGCCTGCACATTTGTTTTTTTGTTTTTATTTGTAGTCTTTCATATTTCATATAGGACTTGAAAATAGCATGCTATAGGCCAAGCGAAGGCAAGGACGTCCGAGAACATGATTGGAAGACAATATGCATGAATGGGCTAACCTACGACTCGAGAAGGCACACTGACTTTACATTGGAGTTGAAGATGTTTATTTTCATGTTGGATTTGATTTTTGTCAGTTCCTCAATGCAATGAAAGCACCTCTCATCTTTTGCATCCATCATCTGACACCTGTATCAGTTCATCAATGCAATGAAAGCACCTCTTACCTTTTGCATCGATCATCTGACACCTGTATCAGTTCCTCAATGCAATGAAAGCACCTCTCACCTTTTGCATCCATCATCTGACACCTGTATCAGTTCCTCAATGCAATGAAAGCACCTCTCACCTTTTGCATCGATCATCTGACACCTGTATCAGTTCCTCAATGCAATGAAAGCACCTCTCACCTTTTGCATCGATCATCTGACACCTGTATCAGTTCCTCAATGCAATGAAAGCACCTCTCACCTTTTGCATCCATCATCTCACACCTGTATCAGTTCCTCAATGCAATGAAAGCACCTCTCACCATTTGCATCGATCATCTGACACCTGTATCAGTTCCTCAATGCAATGAAAGCACCTCTCACCTTTTGCATCCATCATCTCACACCTGTATCAGTTCCTCAATGCAATGAAAGCACCTCTCACCTTTTGCATTGATCATCTGACACTTGTATCAGTTCCTCTTATTTTGTCTATATTGCTATTAAGATATGTGAAGAAGATCACATCTTGTAGGATGGTGTCACCTAACACAATCTGATCATTGATACATGCATTGATTCTCAAAAACATTTGCTTTTGCCTTGTGTGTTTGCAGATCTTTTGGCTTGTGTGTTTGCAGATCGTTTGCCTTGTGTGTTTGCAGATCGTTTGCCTTGTGTATTTGCAGATCTTTTGCCTTGTGTGTTTTCAGATCTTTTGGCTTGTGTGTTTGCAGATCGTTTGCCTTGTGTGTTTGCAGATCTTTTGCCTTGTGTGTTTGCAGATCCAAAGTTTGTAACCACTTATCAAGCATAATTATTTTATTTTGCATCAGGCCATGGATAAAATCAAGTGTGTACTACCAGCTAGCGACAATTACCATTAGTATCTATACCCTTCCTCATATTCTTAGATAGAGTTTAAGCGCCTGTGGGTTTGCCATGAGGGCAGTCGTGTTGTTTCTGTTTAACATAACACAATCCTGATCCCGTCCTCAGGTGATCAAAGAGAACAGCTTGAGCCACTACAAGCTTCTAATCATGACCAACCCATGCAACCCAAGTAAGTATTACATCAGTAAGATTGAGTCATCAGAGATGTGGGTTGTCCCCATTCTAATCATGACCAACCCATGCAACCCAAGTAAGTATTACATCAGTAAGATTGAGTCATCAGAGATGTGGGTTGTCCCCATTCTAATCATGACCAACCCATGCAACCCAAGTAAGTATTACATCAGTAAGATTGAGTCATCAGAGGTGTGGGTTGTCCCCATTCTAATCATGACCAACCCATGCAACCCAAGTAAGTACTACATCAGTAAGATTGCGTCATCAGAGGTGTGGGTTCTCCCCATTCTAATCATGATTAACCCAACCAACCCAACCAGCCCAAGTAAGTATTACATCAGTAAGATTGCGTCATCAGAGGTGTAGGTTGTCTCCATTCTAATCATGATTAACCCAACCAACCCAACCAACCCAACCAGCCCAAGTAAGTATTACATCAGTAACATTGAACTATCAGAGGTATGGACTGTCCCTACTGTATGTTAATATGTATATGGACAAAATTGCTTTAGAGACCTATTAGACTGCGACACACGATCAGGATCATAATTCCATATGAGCGCTGGTATTAACAGACGACCAATGTCTCACAAATACAGATGAACAGAAACTCTAAAATCACTTGGTTGAGTTTGACTCAGCCTGCGAAAAGTATGATATGCGTATCAGCAAGTATAAGGTGACAACTCTGAGGGTGGACAGAATGCAGGGGCTGTTTAATTATAAAATTCAGAATCTGGTTCCATTATGCTCAGGAGGTCAGGTACATGAACAGTGTTCTATCGCAAGATTTCAGGTTTGATCGAGAATTTGAGACCAGATACCAGCGAGCAGCATAGATGACATCAATTGGTACCCCACTGCTCAAACATCCAAATGTTAATCTAGCACCCACTGCTCAAACATCCCATGATTTGGGTTGGTAGTCATCCATCCACCCATGATTGAGGTTGGTAGTGATATCCCCATGATTGAGGTTGGTAATGATGTCCCCATGATTGAGGTTGGTAATGATGTCCCCATGATTGAGGTTGGTAATGATGTCCCCATTATTGAGGTTGGTAATGATGTCCCCATGATTGAGGTTGGTAATGATGTCCCCATGATTGAGGTTGGTAATGATGTCCCCATGATTGAGGTTGGTAATGATGTCCCCATGATTGAGGTTGGTAATGATGTCCCCATGATTGAGGTTGGTAATGATGTCCCCATGATTGAGGTTGGTAATGATGTCCCCATGATTGAGGTTGGTAATGATGTCCCCATGATTGAGGTTGGTAATGATGTCCCCATGATTGAGGTTGGTAATGATGTCCCCATGATTGAGGTTGGTAATGATGTCCCCATGATTGAGGTTGGTAGTGATGTCCCCATGATTGAGGTTGGTAATGATGTCCCCATGATTGAGGTTGGTAATGATGACCCCATGATTGAGGTTGGTAGTGATGTCCCCATGATTGAGGTTGGTAATGATGTCCCCATGATTGAGGTTGGTAATGATGTCCCCATGATTGAGGTTGGTAATGATCCATCCATGATTGAAGTTGGTAGTGATCCACCCACCCATGATTGAAGTTGGTAGTGATCCATCCATGATTGAAGTTGGTAGTGATCCACCCACTATTCGTCTTCTCTTTCATCTGAACACCAGAGAGATGCTCCAATGACAGATTCATTTGGTTTGTTTTGTGTTCTGCAATCAGCTGTCAATTTAAGACCCTAGTACAGTTGCTATACTGTCTGTCATTACTCGCATGTCAGCTGGATTCATCTCCCCTACCTGCCGTACAGACGCATCTGTTGTAGTATTCATCTCCCCTACCTGCCATACAGATGCATCTGTTGTAGTATTCATCTCCCCTACCTGCCGTACAGATGCATCTGTTGTAGTATTCATCTCCCCTACCTGCCATACAGATGCATCTGTTGTAGTATTCATCTCCCCTACCTGCCGTACAGATGCATCTGTTGTAGTATTCATCTCCCCTACCTGCCGTACAGACGCATCTGTTGTAGTATTCATCTCCCCTACCTGCCATACAGATGCATCTGTTGTAGTATTCATCTCCCCTACCTGCCATACAGATGCATCTGTTGTAGTATTCATCTCCCCTACCTGCCATACAGATGCATCTGTTGTAGTGTTCATCTCCCCTACCTGCCATACAGATGCATCTGTTGTAGTATTCATCTCCCCTACCTGCCATACAGATGCATCTGTTGTAGTATTCATCTCCCCTACCTGCCGTACAGATGCATCTGTTGTAGTATTCATCTCCCCTACCTGCCGTACAGATGCATCTGTTGTAGTATTCATCTCCCCTACCTGCCATACAGATGCATCTGTTGTAGTATTCATCTCCCCTACCTGCCGTACAGATGCATCTGTTGTAGTATTCATCTCCCCTACCTGCCGTACAGATGCATCTGTTGTAGTATTCATCTCCTCTACCTGCCATACAGATGCATCTGTTGTAGTATTCATCTCCCCTACCTGCCATACAGATGCATCTGTTGTAGTATTCATCTCCCCTACCTGCCGTACAGATGCATCTGTTGTAGTATTCATCTCCCCTACCTGCCATACAGATGCATCTGTTGAGTATTCATCTCCCCTACCTGCCATACAGATGCATCTGTTGTAGTATTCATCTCCCCTACCTGCCGTACAGACGCATCTGTTGTAGTATTCATCTCCCCTACCTGCCATACAGATGCATCTGTTGTAGTATTCATCTCCCCTACCTGCCATACAGATGCATCTGTTGTAGTATTCATCTCCCCTACCTGCCATACAGATGCATCTGTTGTAGTATTCATCTCCCCTACCTGCCGTACAGATGCATCTGTTGTAGTATTCATCTCCCCTACCTGCCGTACAGATGCATCTGTTGTAGTATTCATCTCCCCTACCTGCCGTACAGATGCATCTGTTGTAGTATTCATCTCCCCTACCTGCCATACAGATGCATCTGTTGTAGTATTCATCTCCCCTACCTGCCATACAGATGCATCTGTTGTAGTATTCATCTCCCCTACCTGCCATACAGATGCATCTGTTGTAGTATTCATCTCCCCTACCTGCCATACAGATGCATCTGTTGTAGTATTCATCTCCCCTACCTGCCGTACAGATGCATCTGTTGTAGTATTCATCTCCCCTACCTGCCGTACAGATGCATCTGTTGTAGTATTCATCTCCCCTACCTGCCATACAGATGCATCTGTTGTAGTATTCATCTCCCCTACCTGCCGTACAGATGCATCTGTTGTAGTATTCATCTCCCCTACCTGCCGTACAGATGCATCTGTTGTAGTATTCATCTCCTCTACCTGCCATACAGATGCATCTGTTGTAGTATTCATCTCCCCTACCTGCCATACAGATGCATCTGTTGTAGTATTCATCTCCCCTACCTGCCGTACAGATGCATCTGTTGTAGTATTCATCTCCCCTACCTGCCATACAGATGCATCTGTTGTAGTATTCATCTCCCCTACCTGCCATACAGATGCATCTGTTGTAGTATTCATCTCCCCTACCTGCCGTACAGACGCATCTGTTGTAGTATTCATCTCCCCTACCTGCCATACAGATGCATCTGTTGTAGTATTCATCTCCCCTACCTGCCATACAGATGCATCTGTTGTAGTATTCATCTCCCCTACCTGCCATACAGATGCATCTGTTGTAGTATTCATCTCCCCTACCTGCCGTACAGATGCATCTGTTGTAGTATTCATCTCCCCTACCTGCCGTACAGATGCATCTGTTGTAGTATTCATCTCCCCTACCTGCCGTACAGATGCATCTGTTGTAGTATTCATCTCCCCTACCTGCCATACAGATGCATCTGTTGTAGTATTCATCTCCCCTACCTGCCGTACAGATGCATCTGTTGTAGTATTCATCTCCCCTACCTGCCGTACAGATGCATCTGTTGTAGTATTCATCTCCTCTACCTGCCATACAGATGCATCTGTTGTAGTATTCATCTCCCCTACCTGCCGTACAGATGCATCTGTTGTAGTATTCATCTCCCCTACCTGCCATACAGATGCATCTGTTGTAGTATTCATCTCCCCTACCTGCCATACAGATGCATCTGTTGTAGTATTCATCTCCCCTACCTGCCGTACAGATGCATCTGTTGTAGTATTCATCTCCCCTACCTGCCGTACAGATGCATCTGTTGTAGTATTCATCTCCCCTACCTGCCATACAGATGCATCTGTTGTAGTATTCATCTCCCCTACCTGCCGTACAGATGCATCTGTTGTAGTATTCATCTCCCCTACCTGCCGTACAGATGCATCTGTTGTAGTATTCATCTCCCCTACCTGCCATACAGATGCATCTGTTGTAGTATTCATCTCCCCTACCTGCCATACAGATGCATCTGTTGTAGTATTCATCTCCCCTACCTGCCGTACAGATGCATCTGTTGTAGTATTCATCTCCCCTACCTGCCGTACAGATGCATCTGTTGTAGTATTCATCTCCCCTACCTGCCATACAGATGCATCTGTTGTAGTATTCATCTCCCCTACCTGCCGTACAGATGCATCTGTTGTAGTATTCATCTCCCCTACCTGCCGTACAGATGCATCTGTTGTAGTATTCATCTCCCCTACCTGCCATACAGATGCATCTGTTGTAGTATTCATCTCCCCTACCTGCCGTACAGATGCATCTGTTGTAGTATTTATCTCCCCTACCTGCCATACAGATGCATCTGTTGTAGTATTCATCTCCCCTACCTGCCGTACAGATGCATCTGTTGTAGTATTCATCTCCCCTACCTGCCGTACAGATGCATCTGTTGTAGTATTCATCTCCTCTACCTGCCATACAGATGCATCTGTTGTAGTATTCATCTCCCCTACCTGCCATACAGATGCATCTGTTGTAGTATTCATCTCCCCTACCTGCCGTACAGATGCATCTGTTGTAGTATTCATCTCCCCTACCTGCCATACAGATGCATCTGTTGTAGTATTCATCTCCCCTACCTGCCGTACAGATGCATCTGTAGTACAAATAGAACGACCAGGCTGGACTTCATCTGTAATTTTAGAGCGTCCTTTAGATAATATATTGACCCAGTTGGGCAACACTTTACGTGATAAACACTTTCCGCCATAAACAAAAAGCATTTTCTTATGAAATTTGCGGACAGTCATTTTGCCCCCAAAAACGTACAACAGTACGCTGTGCTTATCTGTGATTATACACTCTATGAGCACAGATGCCAATTTGTATTTGAGCTGTGCATGTGCATGCGACACCTAGTGTCTCCTACCTACAGTAATCACAAAGCTGGATGTTGCTGTCGCCTATTGACATCTGTAGAAACTACCAACTACATTTTCACCTATGCTATTTCAGTTTGTGACCTACTTACTGAATTTTCCTTGTAATTACATTTCATATGTTGTTATGTGATGTAAAACTGTCATGTTACATATAACATTTCATATTTTGCCACGTGTTTGTGACATATGTTATACATGTTACAGCTGGTACATGCTATTCTGAAACACATCTCAAGACTCTCACGTAAGTACGTTATGTTGACTGTGCCATGAGGCCTAAACTAATTTTAAAACAAAAAATATCAACATCAAATGTTTGTTTTAGGCTCGCAAGACAAAAATACTGTGGATGGTAGTTGATTGGTTGGTTATTGATTCAGCAGCCTGTGGGCTCCTTCCCTTTGACCCATTGCCATATAGTGGTATCTGCAAGTGTTTGTGAGCTGTTGTTTAGTTCCGAACAGAGTGTTCCATTTGTCTGGCCTCGGAGGAAGAAGCATTACTAGCATGCAATTGGTGGCGGTGAACCCTATCTTGGCTACAGTATCTCGGAGCAGAACATAGTCGCTAACTTATGTCCCACACTGATGTCCCTTTCTGGCTTCAGACCTGGGTGGGTAGAACTTCAGACCTGGGTGGGTAGAACTTCAGACCTGGGTGGGTAGAACTTCAGACCTGGATGGATAGAACTTCAGACCTGGATGGGTAGAACTTCAGACCTGGATGGATAGAACTTCAGACCTGGGTGGGTAGAACTTCAGACCTGGGTGGGTAGAACTTCAGACCTGGGTGGGTAGAACTTCAGACCTGGGTGGGTAGAACTTCAGACCTGGGTGGGTAGAACTTCAGACCTGGGTGGGTAGAACTTCAGACCTGGGTGGGCAGAACTTCAGACCTGGGTGGGTAGAACGTCAGACCTGGGTGGGTAGACCTTCAGACCTAGGTGGGTAGAAAATTCACAGACAGCAACAGGATGTCAGTGTGAGATAGTAAAGAAGGCTTTCTAGCGAACAAGGTTTTCTTCAGGATAGTAAATGAGAAAGTAAAGCAACGGAATCTCCGGAAAGATGGTTATTTTGCTTTCTAGAAGTGTTTATATTTCTGTAGGTGGAGTGTGTAGTCTAGTCGTTGACGAGCTACTTACTAGACTGGGATTACAGCATGCACAGGGTTCAAGTTCACGGACAGACAGAACAAAATCTGGGCCGTAATTCGTTCCTGGTACTACCACTCCTCCAGTCGACCCAGCTGTAAATTGGTATGTGACGTATTAATTGGGGAAGGTAAAAACAGCAAGGAAGGGAACTGGTCACCACACTTCACACAGGCTGCGACTTAGTGAATGAAGAGTTATTTTCATCCCCGACGGAAATTGTTGCCATATGACTTATCTCTACATATTCCTGTAGGAGCAGTAAGCCACTACTGCACTCTGGGAAACTTTATCCAGAGCAGATCACTTACTACTACACTGGGGTCACTGTGATCTGACGGGAAGACTAAGAATAGTACCAGTATTTGGTGTAGAGCTACCCCAACCTACAGATATTTAAAACACAAATTCTTCAATAAATATGATAAAGTCAACATTTGTTGTTAACTGACATGTAGTTGTTGATGGACTGTGCTCCTCATGGATCTGAACAAGTTTTGATTGATGGATTTGACACTGGTGGTTTTTACACACATTTGTGTGTTACATAATGAGGTTGCTAGTTGTATGTGCAGCCCTCATTTGTTGCCTTCTATGTCTTGTGTGGCCATTTGTTGCCTTCTATGTTTTGTGTGGCCACTTGTTGCCTTCCATGTTTTGTGTGGCCACTTGTTGCCTTCCATGTTTTGTGTGGCCACTTGTTGCCTTCCATGTTTTGTGTGGCCACTTGTTGCCTTCCATGTTTTGTGTGGCCACTTGTTGCCTTCCATGTTTTGTGTGGCCACTTGTTGCCTTCCATGTTTTGTGTGGCCACTTGTTGCCTTCTATGTTTTGTGTGGCCACTTGTTGCCTTCCATGTTTTGTGTGGCCACTTGTTGCCTTCCATGTTTTGTGTGGCCACTTGTTGCCTTCTATGTTTTGTGTGGCCACTTGTTGCCTTCCATGTTTTGTGTGGCCACTTGTTGCCTTCTATGTTTTGTGTGGCCACTTGTTGCCTTCCATGTTTTGTGTGGCCACTTGTTGCCTTCCATGTTTTGTGTGGCCACTTGTTGCCTTCCATGTTTTGTGTGGCCACTTGTTGCCTTCCATGTTTTGTGTGGCCACTTGTTGCCTTCTATGTTTTTGTGTGGCCACTTGTTGCCTTCTATGTTTTGTGTGGCCACTTGTTGCCTTCCATGTTTTGTGTGGCCACTTGTTGCCTTCCATGTTTTGTGTGGCCACTTGTTGCCTTCCATGTTTTGTGTGGCCACTTGTTGCCTTCTATGTTTTTGTGTGGCCACTTGTTGCCTTCCATGTTTTGTGTGTCCACTTGTTGCCTTCCATATTTTGTGTGGCCACTTGTTGCCTTCCATGTTTTGTGTGGCCACTTGTTGCCTTCTATGTTTTGTGTGGCCACTTGTTGCCTTCTATATCTTGTGTGGCCACTTGTTGCCTTCTATAATCTTGTGTGGCCACTTGTTGCCTCCTATGCCCTATCTGGTTCTACACATTGGTCCTATTCTGTACTGTTACATTGACATTTGAGAACAATTGATATAAGTAAGCTTTATCATTTAACAGCTTTATCTCTCAGATGCATGACTTTCTAATACATGACTTTTGTGTCTCAGATAAATGAATTTGTCTCTTGGATACATGACTTGACTCTCAGCTACATGACTTGACTCTCAAATACATGATTTAGTAGGAGTACCCTGCCGAAGACGGATGTGTCAGACCAAAAGGTGCAAATATCGCAGTCAAACTGTAAACTAGCGACACAACACAATCCGTTCTCAGGACTAGATCCTGCTACTTTCAAAGCCCTGTTCAGGACTTCGTAGCAGGAGATTGAGAACGAATGCAGAAGAAGAAGAAGAAGAAGTACAACTCAAGCCACATTTGACACTGAGATAAATAATGCCAAAATGTTTATATTGTTTCTTCTTTTTTTTCAAAAGTCATAAATCTCCGCTCTTTCCTTGATTCCTTGACACCAACGAAGGCCTTCTCTACAGATTTGTTGGAGATTGAGGTGTATATATTTTAAAAACTTGGTCTCCAAATAAAAATGTTGAATATCATCATGAAATTATACATTAATTTATTTTGTTATGGCCAAATGGGAAACAGAGCATACTGGCTACACAAAAAACGATGCCTACTACCAGTTGAACAGAAGAGAGCAGGTCGTGGTCTTCAGACTCCACACAGGCCATAACAGACTGAGGTACCATCTATTCAATAAACTGAAGACAGGTGGCACTGACGAATGCACTTGTGGTACAGGGAAAATGACCGCTGAACATCTGCTGCAAAATTGTCAGACATACGAGGATCAGAGAAAGCACATGTGGCCATCACCTGTGGCAACACTAGAGAAGCTCTATGGCAGTGTCGACAGCCTCAGGATGACCGCCGCTTTCTTCTAACAAATTCAAGTAGACGTCTGACAGCGTACGAAGAAGAAGAATTTATTTTGTTAAAAGTATACAACATGTGCTCACAGAAACATGACTTTTTTGCTGAATATTTTTTCGCTGAATATTTTACAGCAAAGTTTTCAGGGCTCACAACATCATCGTTCTAAGTGATGAAATTTATGCAAGGCTTCACTATAGTGAAAATCATGCCATTTTGTCTAAGGTAAAAACTGACAAGAGAAGTTGAAATATCAAATTTGAGCAAATAAAGTTGTTGTTGTGGTTGTTTGTGAGTGTCCACAATGAGTAGGTTACTCTTTTGTGCGCCTAGAAAAGGACGTTAAGTGGCGGGTTGCAGTAGCTTTCCTCACATCCCAAGTGTGCTGATGAAGGTGGACCGGGTCCTCCAGGTGGTTGTGCATAGCTTGGCTTCATCTGCGTGTCAATCACTACTATGGGGATCACATCGATCCATCACCTTGTTAGCCAAGATGTCATGAAGACAGCCCGTTTCCAGGGAGGGCTACTAGGAAACTGAGGTGAGGGTCTTGGTCAGTATGTTTTGCCTGACCAGACGTTAGTCCTCCTCCCCAGATTATATTATGTGTTACCGCAAGAGACAAGTCAGGATATTATCCCTCCCCCCCTCCCATCAAACTGTCCCTACCACACCACCAACCTCCCTACACCCCTTCCCTCTACTCCCTCCCTCCGCTTCCCTCCACCTTCTCCTACCGCCTCCCTCCACCCCACCTACCCCCTTCCTCCATCTCCTTCGACACCCTCCCTCCTTCCCTATAATCATAGAGTCTGACTAAAAGAAGGATTGAAGAAAGATGGCAAACCTCGTCCCAAGAATTCTGTAGTGAAACCGGATGTGTCTAGCCGAAAGGCTCAGATATTCCAGACTCGCAATGAATTGTGACACAACTTCTTTTTCAGGATCAACGCTGAAGGAACAGAAAAAGACGAAGTCAATGGAGGAGATGAAGAAGAAAATTATATTGTAAATTCTAGTCAACAGAGAAGAAGAAGAGTTATTAAAAAATAAAATTTGTGTGTGTGTTTTGTTGAAAGGTGTGTCCTTTTGTATTCTACTGGTGAAGGCACGTCCCTTTCAACCCCAGCCTGTAGTCTTTTAAGTTATATCAGGACATATTAGCCAGTGTATTGATGCATGTGTGTATCTGTTTGTATGTGTTGTTGTGTGTGTTCCACTATGACAGTTTTACAGTACAATAGTTTTGCCAATCCTTTCTTTAAATGAAGAAGTGGTCATACCGAGAAAAATTTCTGACATGTGCAGTCAAACATAACACACAGTGATAGTGAACATAATCTGCGGGAATTGGAAACGAAGTTTGAAGTGAGCAGAGCTAGACAATGTACACAACTTGTTACCATTCTCTTGTTGTTTCTGGCTTCAGCTGAAGAAGATTAACTCTTTCCGGACCAATAGCCACTGAAGTGGCTCTCTAACGAAACCCTGCAGTACCTTTAGCCACTAAAGTTGACAACAAGTTTCTTTGTTTCACAGAACGGCGATTCAGGTCTTTATATCCATTCGTAATCTAACATACAAAAAAACCTGTGTAGATGGACGTGACGTATTCAGCATTAAAAAATAGCTATTGGTAGGGTCTCCGTCCACACAAAAAATGATATAAGCCGAGTGTGTCAAAATTGGTTTGACGAGGGCGCGCTACAGCTATGTGATCAGATAACTTTACTGTTAAGACTAGAATAGTTCTCTTAACAAAATTTTAACAAAACAAGTGCCTTAGGTGCCGCAAACATGTTGTGTATTTAAATTATAATGTGTTTCACTGCTTCTACCTTGATAAATTGTTCTTATTGTTATTGATTCTAGAGTCACTGAGAAAAAAAATGTACATCTTCAATATTTATGGACATAAATGCATTAAATTAACTGTGTTTTGAAGGACTTGATTCTTGTATAAAATTGCCAGAAAAATGAATAGCAACACATCAAACCATGGACACATTTAGGAAAGTTACAATATTTTGACATATACATTTTTATTTTTTTTATTTTCTTAATTTTACAACCTATTTATTCTGCCAAATAATTTAATATCAACAATTTATTGATATGTTGATTTTCTGTAACCATTTCCCTTCCCAGTGATATATAATATTAATATGTCTATCAGGATAGGAAAGGCAGCAACAACAACGAGCAGATTAACAAACAAAAGGCATGAGAGAACAAGAAGCCCGCTGTTAAAACAAAAACACTTGTTTACCAGGCATGTGTCCTCAGCACCCTTCTTTATGGCAGTGAGACATGGTCTACCTACATGCACCAGGAGAGGTGGTTAAACAGCTATTACATGAGGTACCTGCGCAGAATCCTGGGGGTTGGGTCGCAAGACCCATGACTTAATACAGGTTTATAAAATGATCAGAGGAATCGATAAATTAGACTATAACAAGTTTTTTAAAATACAGCCACCTACAATAACACAAGGGCATAGCTACAAGCTGACTAAAGAGAGGTCCAGGTTAGATATTAGGAAATATTTTTTTAGTCAGAGAGTGGTGTCTGCTTGGAATGCATTGCCAGGGGAGGTAGTGGAGGCAGGGACAGTTAATGCATTTAAGAATAAACTGGATGCGCATAGCTTTTAGAGCAAGGTGATGTAAATGTAACTGGTTGTATACAGACTCTGCAGGGTCTTCTAAACCAGTATAAAGACGTTAAGTTAAGTTAAGTTAAGACAAGATCACCAACGTAGAGGTGTTGGAGAGAACAGGCACTGTTACAATATTTTCCATGCTTAGTTTTTGAAGGTTCCGATGGCTGGGACACATTTGGAGGATGGATGACGACAGAATACTGAAATATCTTCTCTATGGGGAATAACATTTGGGGAAAAGGTCCCGGGGCCGGCCACTACTTCCGTACAAGGATGTATGCAAGCGGGACATGAATGACGCAGGCATCGACTTGGAATCATGGGAACAGGACGCCATGGATCGTGTTACATGGAGGGGCAGGATTAAGCATGGAATACAGACAAAGGAGATACTGATTGCTGATAGGCTAAAGACTCCGCGTTTGAGAAGACACACCACACCATGCGATGCCGCAAACGGTCCTGACATTTCTTGCACACCCCGTGGAAGGTGCTTCTCTGCCTAGATTAGTCTCACTAGTCACATTCGTTACCGTCATGGACTGTAGTTGCATACCATTTTTTTTCAAAGCACAATTACTATCGTCTGACAAGATGGAAAGAGTCAATGATGATGATATTACGGTGCGAAGTAGTAACATAACAAATGGCAGGCAGTGATTTTATTTTAAAAACTTAAAACTAATTTGGTCCAGACTTTAAAAAAAGTCATGAAAGAGTTAATAAATTGGTCTCTTGGCACTTTCAGTACTATCCAGAGGGCACCATCCTGAGTACAGGACTTTCAAAGTGGGCCAGTGCTGGAGGCTGGAGGGTAAGTCAATACACACTACTTCAGTTTTCACCAAGATTCTTTGCTGAAGCTGCCCTTTCTCTCCACTAGTCTGTTCATCATCTTGTACCTTTAACTCTGGACAAAGACAGTAGGTGCTCCTTTCTTAAGTTTATAATGGCTTGCCAGGTTTGTATGTATTTTCTAAGACTTTTTATGGTTTCCAATCATCCATCACTTCTCTACTTCCTTCATAGAAATGTTTGTATAGCTTCTTCTTCTTTCTCATCTTTTATGTAGACCACATACTTGATCTGTCTCTATTCTTCTGTCACTTTCGTAGCATCATCATTATGATGTACCATGTTGACTGACATTAGTAATGATGGATCTTCACGGGGATCAAGATGCTGAGCAGCACATGAGCTGCAGTGGTCAGTGACCCATAGCTGACTGCTAGCGTCAGGGCCAGCGAACCATAGCTGCCAAAACCCTTCTACACCTCCACGCGGTGTTCCTGGATATCAGGCTGCAGCAGGGCAGACTGGCTAAGGAGAAGGGATCGAAGAGGGAATGCTAACCCGGTACTCAAAAAATGCTTGCTGAAGTCGGATGTATTGGACTGAAAGGTGCAAATATCGCAGGCAAGCTGTAAACTACGACACAACTCATTCCGTTCTCTGGACTACATTCTGCTACTTAAGCCCTTTCAGGGTTTGGTAGCGGGAGATTCAGAACGAACGACTTTCTGTCCTGAAAAAATTCTCGGTTAATCGTCATCCTGGAGGAAGACTAACGTCTGGTCAGACAAAATATGCTGATCAGACATGTTTGTCAGGGTCAGACAAAATATGCTGATCAGACATGTTTGTCAGGGTCAGACAAAATATGCTGATCAGACATGTTTGTCAGGGTCAGACAAAACATACTGGCAAAGACCCTCACTTTGGCTTCCTGGTAGCCCTCCCTGGAAACGGGCTGTTTTCATGACAGCCTGGCTTACAAGGTGAGGGATTGACGTGATCCCCGTAAAAGTAAGCAACACGCAGATGAAGCTAAGCATAGCACAACCGCCTAAAGGACCCTGGTCTACCTTCATCAGCACACTCGGGATGTGAGGAAAGCAAAATTTCAAAATTGGGCAAAATTCAAGTTTAAAATTTATTCTAGGATTTCTCATTCATGAGCGCTGGACAGAGTACTGTTCGGAGCTATACAAGCATGAAGATCGAGGTAACTCAGAAATGGCAATGTCTCCTGAAGTGAGTCTGATAGAGGAAAATCAAACGATAACAAGGGAAGAAGTGTATGAAGCCGTAAAAATGCTGAAGAGAGGAAAGGCTGTCAGTGAGGATAATATTCCAGCAGAGCTCCTGCAAGTGGGAGGTGAGGCGACAATCACTACCCTGACTTACATCTGCAATAGAATTTGGCAGACAGGAGTGTGGCCCACCTGCTGGACACAATCAGTCAGTATACCACTGCCTAAATCGGGAAACCTAAATGTGTGTCAGAACTATCGAACAATCAGTCTGATAAGTCATCCAAGTAAAGTTCTCTTGAGGATATTACTCAACAGACTGAATCCTCAGGCGGAGAGTATCATTGCCGAAGAACAAGCGGGCTTTCGAGCGGGAAGGACAGATATTTAATCTTCGTCTACTGAATGAGAAGTACTCAGAGTATCATCAACCACTCTACCATGCCTTCATTGACTTTCGAAAGGCGTTTGACAGAGTGTGGCATGCGGCGCTATGGTCAACAATGACGCATTATAAGTTCAACAGTGGTATTGTGAGGGTAATTGCAAACCATTATCAGCAGGCGACCAGCGCTGTCTCAGTAGAGGGAACGCTAGGCGATTGGTTCCGTACGACGGTGGGTGTGAGACAGGGTTGTATACTCTCCCCCACACTCTTCAATATCTTCTTGGAGAGAATAATGGAGATGACCTTAAAAGGACATGTTGGCACGGTTAAAATAGGTGACAGGCTTATCACAAACTTCCGCTTTGCTGATGATATTGATGTATTGGCAGGCACAGAGAGGGAACTCCAGGAGTTGATTGGTAGATTGGATAGAACAGCCCTGAGTTTTGGTATGGAAATAAATGCTGATAAAACAAAGCTCATGACCAATAACGTTGCAGGGTTTCAATCTGTCATAGAGGCAAATGGGCAGGTACTTGAGGTGGTGAAACGTTTAAAATATCTTGGATCGTTGATCAGCGAAGAGGGTTCGAAGCCAGAGGTAATTGCAAGAATAGCACAAACAACAGCGGCGCTGACTAACTTAACTTAACTTAACGTCTTTATACTGGTTTAGAAGACCCTGCAGAGTCTGTATACAACCAGTTACATTTACATCACCTTGCTCTAAAATCTATGCGCATCCAGTTTATTCTTAAACGCATTAACTGTCCCTGCCTCCACCACCTCCCCTGGCAATGCATTCCAAGCAGACACCACTCTCTGACTAAAAACATATTTCCTAATATCTAACCTGGACCTCTCTTTAATCAGCTTGTAGCTATGCCCTCGTGTTATTGTAGGTGGCTGTATTTTAAAAAACTTGTTATAGTCTAATTTATCGATTCCTCTGATCATCTTATAAACCTGTATTAAGTCACCACGAATTCTTCTCTCTTCGAGACACTGTAGGCCTGTTTTTCTGAGTCGTTCCTCATAACTGTAATTCTGGAATCCAACTATCATCTTTGTCGCTCTTTTTTGTATTCTTTCTAGCATGTTTATGTCCCCTCTATGATAAGGACTCCACACCTGTACACAGTACTCCAATCTAGGTCTAACTAAAGCTTTATACAGTTTGACGATCACTTCCTTGCTCCTATGTTTAATATTTCTTTTTATCATACCTAACATTGCATTTGCCTTTTTCACTGCTACCTTAACTTGCTCACTCACCTTTCCTGTATGATCTATTATAACCCCTAGGTCCCTTTCCTTATCTATCTTTCTAATATTGTTTTCTCCCATTCTGTATTTATGTTCCATATTGGATCTACCCATGTGGATGACTGTACATTTATCTACATTAAACTCCATTTGCCAGCTTACAGACCATTCTCGAATTTTATCTAAATCCGACATCAATATATCCCCTTCCGCTTTAGATGAGACACTACTGCATAGTTTTGTGTCATCAGCAAATTTTGCAATCATGGATCTCATATCAATGTCCAAATCATTTATATATATCAAGAACAAAATTGGTCCCAAAACCGAGCCCTGTGGCACACCACTTTTCACTTCACTCCACTCAGAGTACTCTTTATTTATGCCCACCCTCTGCCTTCTTCCTGTTAACCAATTTTCAATCCATTTGGCAACTTTGCCACCTATTCCATGTGATTTTAACTTTCAAAATAATCTTTGATGAGGTACTCTATCAAAGGCCTTTGCAAAGTCTAGATAAATAACATCCACTGGCTCCCCTTTATCTATGATTTTAGTAACCTCCTCCATGAATTCTAATAGATTTGTTAAGCATGATCTCCCTCTAGTAAACCCATGCTGACTATTTCTAATTAGATTAAATTTTTCTAAATGCATTACAATGTTTTCTTTGATTATTGACTCTAACAATTTACAGACTATGCTCGTTAAACTCACCGGTCTATAATTTGCCGGATCTGATTTTTTGCCTTTTTTGAATAAGGGGATCACTCCTGCATCTTTCCAATCCCGTGGAACAATCCCTTTTGTAAGTGATTGAGAACATAATATAGCCAATGGTTTTGCTAGTTGGTTTCTAATTTCATACAGCAATTTTGGGTGAATACCATCTTGACCTGGACATTTATTCACTTTCAACCCCTCCAATTTTTTAAAAACCATTTCCTCTGTAATACAGATTGATCTTAATCCCGCTGTATCCATGTCTCTTTGAAAAATATCTATAGGCTCTGGGATCTCGGAGCAGTACTCCTTTGTGAAGACTGTGCCAAAGTACTGATTAAGCAGATTAGCAGCCTCCCTATTCTCACTTATTATTTTCCCTGTACTGTCTATGAGAGGGCCTACTTTGTCTTTCGTTCTTTGTTTATTTCTAACATAAGAAAAGAAGCTTTTACTGTCAGTCTTGATCCTCTGAGCAAGTTTTTTTTCAAAGTCTATTTTTGCTGTTTTATTCGCTTTCTGAGATATGTTCTGCTTGTCCAAATATTTTACATATGTTTCTTTTGATTTACCTGCCTCTATATATTTTTTCCATGCTTTATTTTTTGCTCTTCTACATTTCACTACAAATCTAGTTATCCACTTTTTACGCTTGGGGTTTACCTCCCTACATGGAACACATTCCTCTTTTAGCGTTTCTAGAACTGTTTTAAAACTTTCCCACTCCTGTTCAACATCTGTTCCTACAATAATATCTTTCCAGATTATGTGGTTCGCTGCCTCTTTCATCCTCTTAACATCTGTCTTAGAGTAGTCGTATGTTCGCGTGTTTATGTTTACTTCTTTCCCTGCAATAAGATCCCAACGGATGATTTGATGGTCACTTGAGCCAAACAGTTCCCCAACGGTAACGTTTTCAATCATATTTTCCTCTGTGGTAAAAACTAGGTCGAGTATGTTTTTGCCTCTGGTGGCTGCTTCTACATGTTGAATTAAAAAATTGTCAGTTATGCACGTAACAAAAGGTTTTGACTCTACAAGTGCTTCTGCCATATCCCATTTTATTTCTGGATAGTTGAAATCTCCCATTAATAATAATTTCCCTTTACTTGCCTTTGCTATGCTACTAATCAGCTCCTCATCTTCCTCTTTTTGACTTGATGGACATCTATAGCACACTCCAATCACTGTTTTTTCACCCCCACTTTCTATTTCTCCCCATACACTTTCATTTTTGTTACCACATGATAAATAATCTTTGATCGTTATATTAACAGAATTTATACAGTATAATAAAACGCCACCTCCCTTAGTCTTGTCTCCAATTATCCTATCTTTCCTTAACATTGTATATCCCTCAATTTCAAGTTCACTATCTGCAATCTCCTCATATGTCCATGATTCTGTTAACCCTATTATATCTGGTTTTTCTTCTTCTACATACAGTTCCAATTCTTCTCTTTTATTTACTATGCTTCTCACATTTGCATAAAAACATTTTAGTTTGTAATGTTGTTGGTTTTCCTCTTTTTGCTTCTGCTTTATCATTTTAGTGTTTGCTTTTCTACTATGTATTTCACACTTCCCTGACACCAAATTACCCCTTTGACTACATCCTCTATAGCACCCTATTGTAGGCCTATCTTTAGTCTCATACTTCATAGGCCTAACTAGTTTAAATTTCTAACACAATGATAGAACATATACTAGGCTGCAACCTATTTGGCGTTACAAGCGCCTCGCCCTCGGCATAAAAGTCAGACTACTGCGCTCTTTAGTGCTGTCAATATTTCTGTATGCCTGCGAGACCTGGACCATTACAGCAGATATCCAGGGCAGAATACGTGCAATGGAAATGCGGTGCTATAGAAAACTCCTAAATGTTACATATAAAGATCGTGTCACGAACGTAGACATCCGTCAGAGAGTTGAAAGCGCTATTGGTCCTTTTGAAGATCTGTTCACAACTTTCAAAAGACGAAAGATGGCCTGGTGCGGGCACGTCGCGAGGTCCAAAGGATTTCCCAACTCGATACTCTTTGGATCCGTACCGGGACAGAGAGGGCGAGGACGTCCAAGGAAGAGATGGGTGGACAACATCGCTGAGTGGTCAGGCCTTCGTCACGGTGAGATACGTCAGGCGGCGACAGACAGAGAGAGCTGGCATGGGATTTTCATGTCTTCATGTGTGCCCCAACGACCATATGGGTTACGGGATGAACTGAACTGAACTGAACTAGGATTTCTCGCACCACAGAGAATATGTCGCAAAAAAGGGACTGTGTGGCTATAATATCAGGTCTTGGTTATGTGGTTAGCGGAGTAGCATATATTGCGTCTAACAGGCTGTGGTCTACATTGCTCTAATTTCCACCATCACCAGTCCCAAAAATAGAAGATCATATATTCCAGGGGTTACCAACTTAACAGTTGGGAACAAATACTGGGATTGACCTGGTAAGTCACCAACAAATTTTCTGCTGCCAAAAAAAATGAAACAAAGCAGGTCACAACGCCTCAAGACATCTAACGACACAAGTGGACTGAAGATAGATAGATATAGATAGATAGTAACTCTAGCTTTTTGAATCTAAAATATCTTTGAAGGTTCCTATAATGGCATGACAAACTGGTTAAGTTAGAAAGACATAAAGTTTGGGAAGTGCTGAAAAAAACCGATTGTTCTTGAAAGTTTTTTGTCGTGAACGAAACCTTGACATGACACATGTTGATGATGACCGGAAATATGATCTGCAATGAACTAGTTTTTTTTCACATCTCTGTGAGGAAACTAAAAAAAAATAATCTGCTTGGTGGCCCCAATTTGCGTAATTATTGGTCTTCCTGTCTCCTATACCAGACGTTCTTGTGGGCATGGGTTGGGTGCTTCACTTGCTACGTCATTTGTATGCAGAAACATACACACACATACGTACACTAGTACACATTGCTGGTGATAGGATAGTTAACATATCCAATAATATGTGTAATATTGTACTTTCATAGCTCGGATACAACATCTACCCAAAGGAGCTGTCCCCCTTACTACTCACCGTGAAGAGCGCAGCAAGCCATAGCTACTCCTGTGCTCCTGCCCCCATGCAGTACGCCTTTGCTGAGGTAATTTTAATTTAACTTTTATATGCAAAAACTACATCTGTAGTCTCGAAAAAAAACGTTAATTTTTCAATGGGTTTTCTTGGCAGCTTGTCATTAGGCTTTGTCTCGTTGGACTATGCCCAGGCTATGCCTCGTTGGACTATGCCCAGGCCATGTCTCGTTGGACTATGCCCAGGCTATGTCTCGTTGGACTATGCCCAGGCTATGTCTCGTTGGACTATGCCCAGGCTATGTTTCGTTGGACTATGCCCAGGCTATGTCTCGTTGGACTATGCCCAGGCCATTACCCATTCAACCATGGTTATTGGTGGCCTGTTGGTTATGTCGCAGGGACGGCATGGGCTAGTGGTTACGTGATACGGCTCATAATCTAAAGGTGCTGTGTTCACTCCTCATCACAGTACCGGCCGCTACCCCGCGGAAACAAACCCTTAAAAAATACAGGAGGAAGCAGACCCTTGCATAAAATGCATGCTTAAGTCTGATGCACTGGGCCGACATGCACAAAATATAAAATAATACAGCGCACACTGAGTTGGGGAATAGAGAAATAAGGTAAACGCAAAAAACAAAACAAAAACCAAAACATATTCTGTCCTGATTGGCTTCCATTATGTTGTGAGCAGTTTTTGTGTAGTATAGTGTTGTTGTGTTCTGTAAACTTGTTTCTTTAATTTCCTAACATATTTAAGTATGTAGTTCTTGTTATTTGGAATCCTGGCATTCAAATAGGCAGGTTATGCCTGCTGCCAGGTAGCCAAAGGGTATCTGTCGAACGTTATTTATTTTTGCAATGTTTTCTTCCTGTGGCTTACTAGATCCAGGGGAATGGTGGGATAGATATTGGCTAGGAATTTCATTTATTTTTTTTCAAATTTAGTTCAGGCAGTGGCTAACAGTTGATTTTTAACTGTCAAGGGGTCATTCACATGTACAGAGTGAACAT
Source organism: Ariolimax columbianus (assembly GCA_036924085.1). Taxonomy (NCBI): domain Eukaryota; kingdom Metazoa; phylum Mollusca; class Gastropoda; order Stylommatophora; family Arionidae; genus Ariolimax; species Ariolimax columbianus. The sequence continues at coordinate 41,743,139 of JAVGWX010000023.1, read as the reverse complement.
TGGCTTTCAGTGTCTTTCATCAGTCTCCAGAAGTTTCTGTCAAACCAGTTAGTCCGATCACATTTGGTAAGTTGTGATGGAGATCCTTCTACCCTAGAGAAGCTTAGAGATGACCGTTTCAAGATGAAACTTTTATACATGAGAACATATGCCATGAAGAATGAAACGATTGCTTGCAGTGAAGAAGTGAAATGCTTTTTTAATTAATATCGTTTCATGACGTGGTAAAATGACATTCTGACATGGGATAAAATGGGTAGAATGACATTCTGACATGGGATGAAATGGGTAGTATGACCTTCTGACTTGGGATGAAATGGGTACAATAACATTCTGACATGGGATGAAATGGGTAGAATGACATTCTGACATGGGATGAAATGGGTAGTATGACCTTCTGACTTGGGATGAAATGGGTAGTATGACATTCTGACTTGGGATGAAATGGGTACAATAACATTCTGACATGGGATGAAATGGGTAGAATGACATTCTGACATGGGATAAAATGGGTAGAATGACATTCTGACATGGGATAAAATGGGTAGAATGACATTCTGACATGGGATGAAATGGGTAAAATGACATTCTGACATAGGATAAAATGGGTAGAATGACATTCTGACATGGGATGAAATGGGTAGTATGACCTTCTGACATGGGATGAAATGGGTACAATAACATTCTGACATGGGCTGAAATGGGTAGAATGACATTCTGACATGGGCTGAAATGGATACAATAACATTTTGACATGGGGTGAAATGGGTAGAATGACATTCTGACATGGGCTGAAATGGGTACAATAACATTCTGACATGGGATGAAATGGGTACAATAACATTTTGACATGGGGTGAAATGGGTAGAATGACATTCTGACATGGGCTGAAATGGGTACAATAACATTCTGACATGGGCTGAAATGGGTACAATAACATTCTGACATGGGCTGAAATGGGTAGAATGACATTCTGACATGGGCTGAAATGGATACAATAACATTCTGACATGGGGTGAAATGGGTAGAATTATATTCTGATATGGAGAAATGGATGCACAGGGCATAAAAGAATTGACACCATGAGTTACCAACATGTCACCAACATTTCTTTTCAGGATATTGATTTTATTTTTAAATTACAAAACTAACTTCTGTAGGGTAGAAGACTTTCCAACTCTTCAGGCTGCACTCCAAGTCATCCAGACAGGTCAATAGCCTGCTGAGTTTGGAGTAGTCTTAGGGTTTTAAATGAAGCTCTATAAACAACATTCCATATCGCCATCATCATCATGTAGCATGTCCTATGCAGAACAACGCTCTCATGACAGCCTGTCTGAAGGAAGCTCTTCCACCAGTTTCCCGGCCTGCTCCAAGGTAAAATTCAGCTTCTCCTTGATGACCTGAGTCCATCGTCTGCTCATTCTACTCCTGCCTTGCTTTCCGTTGACCATGCCCTCCATAACCACCCTCTCCAGTCCATTGTGTCGTTTGACGTGTCCAAAAATTCTCAGTTTTCGGGTCATTACATCATTTATGAGCCAATTCTCCTCCACATCCGGGTCTTGCCGGATGGATTTCTTTCTTTCTTTCTTTGTCCACTGGATTTTCAGGACTCTTCTGTAGCACCGTGTTTCAAAAGCACCGATCTTCGCTCTTAGTGCTTTTATAATCGTCCATGTATCCCATATATGATACAGGAATAAATTAGTGAATAGCTAATGTTCATTGAAATCGGAAGAAGTATAAATGACCCAGAATGTAGAGATATTCACAAAATAGGGACACTAATATGATAAATGAGCATGCTTTGTTCTGGAAGAATTTCAATAATACAACTCCTGCTAGTCCATGTTTTGTTCACTGGGGGCAAAGGTCACATGTGAACGGCATGTTGTTACAAACTTTTGAAATCTGGGACAGGCTACAGTAACATTCCAGCCATTTCCCAAAGGCTGATATTCCACAGGGAACTAACTGTATGCCATTTCCCAAAAGCTGATAATATACAGCAAACTAACTGTCTGCCATTTCCCAAAAGCTGATAATATACAGCAAACTAACTGTCTGCCATTTTACATATTGTTGTACATTATATATATATATCCTCTATCTCTCTCCTCTTCCCTCCTCTCTCTCTCTCTCACACTCTTTCCTCTCCTCTCTCTCATCTCTGTCTTTCTTTATCTCTTTCTCTTTTTCCTCTCCTCTCTCTCATCCCCTCTCTCTGTCTCTTTCTCCACCTCTCTCCTCTCCTCTCTCTCTCATCCCCTCTCCCTGTCTCTTTCTCCTCTCCTCTCTCTCTCTATCCTCTCCTCTCTCTCTCTTCTCTCCTCTCTTCTCCTTTCTTTCTGTGTGTGTGTGTGTGTGTCCGTCTGTCTGTCACCTTGTTTGTCATTTCTTCCTTCACTTGTTCGTTGTTTTGTTCTCTCCATTATGTCAATACTCAAGATCGTGTCATAACAATACAGCACCTGATGTTTTAATGTTTATACAAAATGTGATTGGAAGTTGACCTGTCATTGTGTCTGTGTGTGTGCCTGTCTGTCTGTGTGCCTGTCTGTGTGCCTGTCTGTGTGTCTGTCTGTGTGTCTGTCTGTGTGTCTGTCTGTGTGCCTGTCTGTGTCTGTCTGTGTGTCTGTCTGTGTGTCTGTCTGTGTGCCTGTGTGTGTCTGTCTGTGTGCCTGTCTGTGTGTCTGTCTGTGTGTCTGTCTGTGTGTATGTCTGTTCTCCGTGGTTTGTTTAAGGTCACTACAGTAAAGGTCATTAGTGTTAATTGTAAGTTCACAATGTCTTTGTTGGTGTCTGTTCCCACTGGACTATAAAAAGATTGAGGTCGTTAGATCGCAGATACGGCTGTCTGGGATGATGTGTTGAAGACATCATTGTACTAAGTCTAAGCTTCTTTTTTTTGTTATTTGACCAGTTCTTCTTCTTCTTCGTTCATTCTCAATCTCCCGCTACCAAGCCCTGAACGTTCTCAATCTCCCGCTACCAAGCCCTGAACGTTCTCAATCAACCGCTACCAAGCTCTGAACGTTCTCAATCTCCTGCTACCAAGCCCTGAAACGGGCTTTGCAAGTAGCAAGATGCAGTCCGGAGAATGCAATGTATTATGTCATTGTTTACAGCTTGACAGCAATATTTGCACCTTTCAATCTGACACATCTGACTTCAGTTTTGCATTTTTAAGTGCTGGGCTAGCCTTTAACCTTTGATCCCTTCTCCTTAGCCAGCCTACCCTGTTGCAGCCTGCTATCCAGGATATGAAAAGGGAATGACGAATATTGCAATCACTTGATAATTTCTAGATTTAAAACAGACGAGAACTATATTTTCTGTATGCTATTTCTCATATTAGATAATATTTTCTGTATGCTATTTCTCATATTAGATAATATTTTCACAGATATTTCATCTTAGATAATATTTTCACAGATATTTTATGTTAGACAATATTTTCACAGATATTTTATGTTAGACAATATTTTCACAGATATTTTATGTTAGACAATATTTTCACAAATATTCCATAGTAGATAACTACACAACATAATTGGAGCCCAGTGCATTGGGATTGGGAAATGGATATTTCACTCCTAGACCATGTTGCCTCACCTTTTATTTAATTTATTTCATGTTACAAACTAAATTCACTGATATTTCCTGTTGTGCAATTATATTGTGCATGTTATTTCAGGTATTGCAAAATCTGCCAGCATGTGATGAATACATAAAGCATACTACAAGAGTGATGAAAACAGTTGGCCATTTTTGTTCAAGGTAAACTACAAAATTAACACATAACATTACCATAACAATTTGTAATAGGCAGCACTGGTAACAGTGTTCCTAAGAACATGCGTATTCCCGGTGGCAGTGTACAGATGTGAGACATGGACCATCATACAAATGTTACAGGAGAATCCTCAAAATACATCAAGCACCATGACGGACTAGAGAAAGCATTTCTGGAGAGCATTGTTCCAGGAAGATGAGGCAGAGGTCGACCAAGACGTAGATGGACACAAGCCATCAAGAACACCCTAAACATGAACATGGAGCAGGCGAGTAGACTGACTGCTGATCAAGATTCCTAACGAATTATTTTTTTTTTTTGCGTTCGCCTTATTTCTTAAATACCCAAGGCAGCGTGCGTTGCACTGTGGTTTTTATTTTGCGCCTGTTGGTCCAGTGCATCCGTCTTCAGCATGCATTTTTATGTAAGAATCTGCTTCCTCATGTATTTTCTAAGGGTTTGCTTCCCCGTGGTAACAGCCGGTGCTGTGATGGGGATCGAACCCAGCACTTTCTGGTTGTGAGCCATGTTACTTAACCACTATCCCACGCCGTCCCTGAATGACTGTGATGAAAGTGGCGTTCTAACAAGGCCATGCTACATGATGATGATGAGTAACAGTGTTAACAGAAAATGCATCAATACAATGAGTGGAAACTTTAAAGGTCAGATAATAACAGAAACATTAAAACTACAAAGACAAACTAAAGAGAAAGAGAAAGTCAAATATAGGGAAATATATAGCGCTGGACAAGGATTGATAAAAATAATTTTTTAAAGATGTAATAAAGTTACAATTTTGTTGTCAACAGAAATGGCAACAATCAATCCATAACCAATATAAATGGTAACAATCAATCCGTAGCCAATAGAAATGGTAACAATCAATCCATAACCAATGACAAAACACTATAAACATCACATCAGCAAGTATCGGCAATATACAAATATAATTACAGCAATAAACAATAAATAACAAGTCATTCACTTGGGAGTACATTGTCAGCAATGATAATATCTTACAACAAGTTTGTAGCAAACTTGGTAACAAACATAGCAAGTCTACAACCTTCCAGAACCATTTCACGGAAACATTTCTTTCTCATACATTTAACTGACATGTTGCAGGGAGTTGCGATCGGTGGGAGTGAGTGTGGTAGAACCAACCTCTGGATATTACATATTTCCTAACTTTGAGGTCATCCGAACTGCTTTACTGAAAAGAGGGGTTGTTACGTGTGAGGGGATGTGTGACCTGATGCTCTCGGAGATATCTGTTGCGGTAAGTCCATGTTGTAAAGACTCATACAAGTCTAAATTAAAATCATGAATTAGAACTGTAGGGCCAGATCACAGACCAGACAGTTCAGGGAGTTCGTTGTTATCGTTAAAGACACCATGAGATGTGATGGTCCCTCGCTGATTGGTCAGTCATCAGCAGAAGACCTATGAAAGAAACTTTAAAGTTTAGACCTAGTAAGACATGAGAAAAAGAACATTTTAGATATAAACATTATCTGATGAGGTAAGACATATAAATAAACATTTTCTGTTGAGGTAAGACCTAGATTTAAACATTTTCTGTTGAGGTAAGACCTAGAATTAAACATTTTCTGTTGAGGTAAGACCTAGAATTAAACATTTTCTGTTGAGGTAAGACCTAGAATTAAACATTTTCTGCTGAGGTAAGACCTAGATTTAAACATTTTCTGTTGAGGTAAGACTTAGATTTAAACATTTTCTGTTGAGGTAAGACCTAGATTTAAACATTTTCTGTTGAGGTAAGACCTAGAATTAAACATTTTCTGTTGAGGTAAGACCTAGATTTAAACATTTTCTGTTGAGGTAAGACCTAGAATTAAACATTTTCTGTTGAGGTAAGACCTAGGTTTAAACATTTTCTGTTGAGGTAAGACCTAGAATTAAACATTTTCTGTTGAGGTAAGACCTAGATTTAAACATTTTCTGTTGAGGTAAGACCTAGATTTAAACATTTTCTGTTGAGGTAAGACCTAGATTTAAACATTTTCTGTTGAGGTAATCCTCAGATTTAAACATTTTCTGTTGAGGTAAGACCTAGATTTAAACATTTTCTGTTGAGGTAATCCTCAGATTTAAACATTTTCTGTTGAGGTACCCCTCAAATTTAAACATGATGCCAAGCTCTTATATATGGAGACTAGAATAAATACATCAAATGGCAATAAATACATCAAATGGCGACAAATACATCAAATGGCAATAAATACATCAAATTACAATACATACATCAAATGGCAATAAATACATCAAATGGCAATAAATACATCAAATGGCAATAAATACATCAAATGGCCTCAATATTATTCATAGCCAGATTTTGGTAAGGAAAATATGTTGTTAAGAAAATATATAATGGCTGGAGGTTGGTTCTGGCACACACACTCCCACTGGGAGGTAGCAGCTCCATGTGTAAGCTGAGTTCGTCCCAAAACTATGATGTTGGCGATGAAGTGTAAAAGGCTTCATTGTATGAGGTCTCATCATTTGTTTGTGATGGGGGACTCATTGGTTTTGAGGTAAGGTGTCCGCCTCGGGTGCTCGAAGGTCGCGGTTTTCGAATCACGGTGACACAGTGGGGACCGGAATTTTTTCACGTGGATCTTCTGGTAAAAAATACCCTGATCTCTGGGTAGTGAGATCGGACTCCCATATTTAGTGTCGAGCACTAGTTAAAAATCTACCAAAATTATTTGTACCTTCCTCCAGACCAAGTAAGCTGCAGGAAGTTTAACATACCTACAACGGATAGCCTTTGGTTACCTGGCACCAGACATTAACAACATGCCTGTTTGAATACCAGGATTCCAAGTAGCGGTGACCAGCCCATTTCTGTCATGCATTCCTTAACTGTAAATCAAATACTGTTAAGGCAATATTGGAGGCTGGGTAGACTGACAAGTTTGGGAGCGAACTAAGTCCCGTTGTTACAAGAGACCGATACCAATACTTCTCCGACATTCCTGTTCCCTCTGCACTATCAGTACTATACAACTAAAAATATAAATACAACATACGACCAACATTATCAGAACAACATACGACCAACACAATCAGTACAACATACGACCAACACAATCAGTACAACATACGACCAACACAATCAGTACAACATACGACCAACACAATCAGAACAACATACGACCAACACAATCAGTACAACATACGACCAACACAATCAGAACAACATACGACCAACACAATCAGTACAACATACAACCAACACAATCAGTACAACATACGACCAACACAATCAGTATAACATATGACCAATTCAATCAGTACAACATATGACCAACACAATCAGTATAACATATGACCAATTCAATCAGTATAACATATGACCAACATTATCAGAACAACATACGACCAACACAATCAGAACAAGATACAACCAACACAATCAGTACAACATACAACCAACACAATCAGTACAACATATGACCAACACAATCAGTATAACATATGACCAATTCAATCAGTACAACATATGACCAACATTATCAGTACAACATACAACCTACAATATCAGTACAACATATGACTAACAATCTCAGTACAACATACGACCTACAATAGCAGTTTTCATTGGTGCGCGTCTTTAAGACATCTATTTAAAAAAAATTAATAACAAATTCTGATGTTGTTAAATACAGACGCCTTGTGCTGATGAAAATGATTGTCAAAAATGTGATAATCTATGTGATTTAGGAGATCTATATTTTCACATCAATTTTCTTTCACTTTTATCAAGGTCATGCCAGGAGGCCCTGCCCACTTGAGACCAGTAGATGAGTTCACGGCCCGTCTGTGTTATGTCAATTTTGATGGCACTGAGCCTCTGGCAGAGAGTAGGAGACGTGGCCTTGACATGGAACTAGATGCTTCTTTCGTGAAAGTGTTCTGTTCCCCAGTATATAAGGGGATAACGGTGAGAGCTGAGACTTACTTCCCTTTGCCAAGTTGATCTTACAATGTATTTACGTATTATGAGTTGATGCAGTTTCAAACCATTGATCAATCAATTAACATCTTTTCAGCTACACGTGGAGCATAGGTCTTCAACAACAAATGCATGCCAGGTCATTATATATTGACTTGTCCATATCAAAGGTTTTGGGACATAATGTTTCTACAGGTTTTGAGAAGCCTAACAGCTTACAGTATTACTATTTTTTGCTTCCCTTTGGAGCCTCTGTAACTCTCGAAATGTTTAATATAGATGGGGGGGGGGATTATAGAATTCAATCCATGACTTCTGGATATAGGGCAATACTGCAATCGGTGAGTCATCAATCAACAGGCTGCAAGAGTTTGACACCACACATAAGTCAAGCATGACAGCACAACCAGGCAGCCGTTGGAACCAACAGTGTCCATAGCTCTCAATTGTTGATGACAGAGACTAAGTACGAGTCTGCCAGGAATGCAGTGCTACTGATTCTGTACACCCGAACAGAGGTTGCTAGTCTTTTAATAAGCTATTTACCTTGACCAACTTATGCCTTACTTTTTGTCAATATTACTTTTGACCAAATAAGATTGTGTATTTTCATTAGTTCCCATAGAGGACCGCGTTGGCTAGTGGTTAAGTGACACGGCTCACAATCCGAAGATGCTACGTTTGCTCCCCATCACAGTACCGGTCGTTACCCTTACATAAAATGCATGCCGAAGTTGGATGCACTGGACCGAAGGCACAAAATAAAAACCATAGTGCAACACACACTACACTGCCTTGGTGAACAGAGAAATAAAGTGAACCCCAAAAAAACAAACAAACAAAAATTGTTCCCTTTCCCACTGTGTCATCTCTTCTGCATTCTGATCAATTGTAATTTTTCATTGTCTGCAGAGTCTTCAATTTGTTTTTTAAATTTTTGATTGAATTTTTTTAGTTTCAAGAAAAATATCATGTGAATCTATCTTCAAACCATCTGGTCATCTTCTTTGATCTTAGTCTTAGCTGACCTGTACTTCTACAAGGACAAATGCCCCTGTGCAGGTCCCAGCTCTGGTATGAGCTGGATGTTGCCGAGAGAAGGGTCTCGTGCTTAGTGGGCTAGGCTCGAGCAGCTTATTACTCCTCTGCATTGGGACAAGCGCCATTATAGGCTGCTGAATTGTGTTGCTCCCAATGTCGGAGTGATTTATATTTGTTTACTAGGATTATCCTGCGATATTCTCGTCATTCTTGGATATAATTGTGCATAATTTAGATGTGAAAATTAACTGGGCCTGTGTTTCCGACCTGTGTTTCTACTGTTTAGGATCGTGGAAAGTGCATTTCTGATTTCCCAATTCACTAAAGGATCACAGCTACCCATGCAAGGGTCATGTTTACAGTCAGAAAATCACCGGTGCATGATGCGATAATGACCCTGCCATGAACCGACGAGCGGGAGAAAACGGTTTGACAGCAGCCGTGAAATCCGTAAAATATTCAAGAACCCATCTCTTAGGGCTACGACTCACAATACCATCATGCACAAACAAAATACTCAAACATCTGAGGGAACACAACATCCTCCAAAAAAACAACTCGTCCGCACAAAATAGAAGGACAAGGAAGCCAAAAAACAAAAGGGGAAAAAGAGGAGGAATAAGAAAATTTAGAAAAATCCACACGGTACTCGGCACTACAAAGACAGCAACAAATATCACACCGACACATGCGAAAAGGAGTACTCGCAAACTCTCTCTCCTCGCGAGGCAGCGGAGTAAAGGGTTCCCTCTCTGGATCCCACATGGACCTTGGTCAACACACCCTCCGTCCAGGCAACACAGTTGCGCACAAAGTATGAGACTAAAGATAGGCCTAAAATAGGGTGCTATAGAGGATGTAGTCAAAGGGGAGAGTTTGGGTCAGAGAAGTTGGAATTAAGTAGTGGAAAACCAAACATTAAAATGATGCAGCAAAAACAAAAAGTGGAAAAACAACAAAATTGCAAACGAAAATGTTTTTATGCAAATGTGAGAAGCATTGTAAATAAAAGAGAAGAATTGGAACTGTATGTAGAGGAAGAAAAACCAGATATAATAGGGTTAACAGAATCATGGACATATGAGGAGATTGCAGATAGTGAACTTGAAATTGAGGGATATACAATGTTAAGGAAAGGGGGATAGTTGGAGACAAGACTAAGGGAGGTGGCGTTTTATTATACTGTATAAATTCTGTTAATATAACTAGCAAAGAGGATTTATCATGTGGGGACAAAAATGAAAGTGTATGGGGTGAAATAGAAAGTGGGGGTGAAAAAATAGTGATTGGAGTATGCTATAGATGTCCATCAAGTCAAAAGGAGGAAGATGAGGAGCTGATTAGTAGCATAGTAAAGGCAAGTGATAGGAATTTATTATTAATGGGGGATTTCAACTTTCCAGAAGTAAAATGGGATATGGCAGAAGCACTTGTAGAGTCAAAACCTTTTGTTAAGTGCATAACTGAAAATTTTTTAATTCAACATTTAGTAGCAGCCACCAGAGGCAAAAACATACTCGACCTAGTTTTTACTTCAGATTGAAAATGTTACCGTAGGGGAACTGTTTGGCTCAAGTGACCATCAAATCATCCGATGGGATCTTATTGCAGGGAAAGAAGTGAACATAAACACGCGGACATATGACTACTCTAAGACAGATGTTAAGAGGATGAAAGAACCACATAATCTGGAAAGATATTGTCAGAGGAACAGATGTTGAACAGGAGTGGGGGAGTTTTAAAGCAGTTCTCGAAACGCTAAAAGAGGAATGTGTTCCATATAGGGAAGTAAACCCCAAGCGTAAAAAGTGGATCACTAAAATTGTAGTTAAATGTTGAAGAGCTAAAAATAAAGCATGGAAAAAATATATAGAGGCAGGTAAATCAAAAGAAACATATTTAAAATATTTGGACAAGCAGAACATATCTCAGAAAGCGAATAAAACAGCAAAAATAGACTTCGAAATGAAACTTGCTCAGAGGATCAAGACTGATAGTAAAAGCTTCTTCTCTTATGTTAGAAATAAACAAAGAACGAAAGACAAAGTAGGCCCTCTCATAGACAGCACAGGAAAAAAAATAAGTGAAAATAGGGAGGCAGCAAATCTACTCCATCACTACTTTGGCACAGTGTACACAAAAGAGGACTGCTCCAAGATCCCAGAGCCTGTAGATATTTTTCAAAGAGACATTGATACAGCAGGATTAGGATCAATCTGTATTACAGAGGAAATGGTTTATAAAAAATTGGAGGGGTTGAAAGTGGATAAATGTCCAGGTCAAGATGGTATTCATCCAAAATTGCTGTTTGAAATTAGAGACCAACTAGCAAAACCATTGGCTATATTATGTTCTCAATCACTTGCACAAGGGATTGTTCAACGGAATTGGAAAGATGCGAGAGTGATCCCCTTATTCAAAAAGGGCAAAAAAGCAGATCCAGCAAACTATAGCCCGGTGAGTTTAATGAGCATAGTCTGTAAATTGTTAGAGTCAATAATCAAAGAAAACTTTATAATGCATTTAGACAAATTTAATCTAATTAGAAATAGTCAGCATGGGTTTATCAGAGAGAGATCATGCTTAACAAATCTATTAGAATTCATGGAGGGAGGTTACCAAAATGTTATATAAAAGGGAGCCAGTGGATGTTATTTATTTGGATTTTGCAAAGGCCTTTGATAGAGTACCTCTTCAAAGACTATTTCGAAAGTTAAAATCACATGGAATAGGTGGGGTAGTTGTCAAATGGATTGAAAATTGGTTAATGGGAAGAAGGCAAAGGGTGGGCATAAATAAGGAGTACTCTGAGTGGTGTGAAGTGAAAAGTGGAGTGCCACAGGGCTCGGTTTTGGGACCATCCACATGGGTAGATCCAATATGGGACATAATTACAGAATGGGAGAGAACAATATTAGAAAGATAGATAAAGAAAGGGACTTAGGGGTTATAATAGATCATACATCTAAGGTGAGGGAGCAAGTTCAGGTAGCAGTAAAAAAGGCAAATGCAATGTTAGGGATGATAAAAAGAAATATTAAACATAGGAGCAAGGAAGTGATAGTCAAACTGTATAAAGCATTAGTTAGACCTAGATTGGAGTACTGTGTACAGGTATGGAGTCCTTATCATAGAGGGGATATAAACATGCTGGAGAGAATACAAAAAAGAGCGACAAAGCTAATAGTGGGATTCCAGAATTACAGCAATAAAGAAAGATTAAAAAGAACTGGCCTTCAGTGTCTGGAAGAGAGACGAATTCGTGGTGACTTAATACAGGTGTATAAGATGATCAGAGCAATGGATAAAGTAGACTATAACAAGTTTTTTAAAGTACAATCACCAACAAGGACAAGAGGGCACAGCTACAAGTTGACTAAGGAGAGGTCCAGATTAGATATTAGGAAGTATTTCTTTAGCCAGAGAGTTGTGAATGCTTGGAATGCATTGCCAAGTGAGGTGCTGGAGGCTGGGACGGTCAATGCATTTAAGAACAGATTGGATGCGTACAGCTTCTAGAGGAAGGTGATATAAATGGAACTGGTTGTATACAGACTCTGCAGAGTCTTGTAAACCAGTATAAAGACGTTACGTTAAGTGATCAGTATGTTTTACCTGACCCTGACTAACATATCCAACCAGTATGGTTTACCTGACCCTGACTAACATGTCTGATCAGTATGTTTTACCTGACCCTGACTAACATGTCTGATCAGTATGTTTTACCTGACCCTGACTAACATGTCTGATCAGTATGTTTTACCTGACCCTGACTAACATGTCTGATCAGTATGTTTTACCTGACCCTGACTAACATGTCTGATCAGTATGTTTTACCTGACCCTGACTAACATATCCAACCAGTATGGTTTACCTGACCCTGACTAACATTTCTGATCAGTATGTTTTACCTGACCCTGACTAACATGTCCGATCAGTATGTTTTACCTGACCCTGACCAACAATGTCCAATCTGTATGTTTTTCCTTACCATGCGATAAGCCTCCTCTTTCCTATCAACCTATTCAATACAAAATAAAACATCCCAGTAATTTCAATGTTCTATGAAAGAAGCTCTGTTCATATTCTGAGGCTCCAAGAAGGCTCATCATCATCATGTAGCATGTCCTTTGTAGAAAGTCGCTCCCATCACAGTCTGAAAGAAACTCGTTCCCTTGCCAAAACACCAGCCTCCGTCACAGTCATACTCAGGCATTCCTGGATATCTTGGTGCCATCGTCTTCTTGGTCTACCCCTTCCTCTTTTGCCTGGCACCATATCTTCCATCACCGTTCTCTCAAGACCGTTGTGTCTCTTGATGTGACCAAAGTACTTGCATTTTCTAGCCAAAATGGAATTGATAAACCAGTTCTCCTCTATGCTCAACTCTTGCCAAATGTCTACATTTGTTCTTTTCTCTGTCCAGGGTATTCTGAGGATCTTTCTGTAACATTTCGACTTGAACGATTCGATTCTTTGTCTAGAAGTTTTGGTAATCGTCCATGATTCACAGCCATAAGCTGCCACAGGAAAAACACAGGCTCTCAAGACTTTTACTTTTATCGTTTTGTTTGTGCTCTGCCATAATTTCTTCAGGCTGTTCAGTCTCTGCATTGCCATAGCTAGTCTTCTTCTGATTTATTTTGAGCAGTCGCCATTTTTGTCAATTCTGGAGCCCATATATTCAAAATGTGTGACCTGATCTATTTCCGCACCACCCGCTGTAAATTTATGCTGACATTGTGTTTTGTCGGTGGTCATTATCTTTGTTTTGTTTATGAACAGATTTTGATCTTTACTATGTCCATTAACAGCTGAAAGTAGCTGCTCTAGCCCTTCCGCACTTCTTGATAGTATCACTGTGTCATCTGCGTATCGTAACTCTGGAATCTCGTACCCCCCAATCGTAAATGGGTCGAAACTTTCAATGTTCTCATCTTCTCGTACATTTCTCATTATACATTCCGCATATATGTTGTACAGATAAGGTGAGAGGATATATCCCTGTCGGACTCCCTTTTCTACTGCAAACCAATCTGATGTTTGCCCAGATACTCGGACAGCGGCTTGTTGATCTTGGTATAATGTTTCAATGAGATGGACTTTATGCAAAGGAAACCCCATTTCCTTCATGATTCTCCACAGATTTTGATGTTTTACCGTGTCGACGGTCTTAGTGTAATCAATGAAACATGTGTACAGGTCTACATTAAACTCTCTACATTTTTCATAGATATTCCTTAAATTGAATATGTGGTCCCGGGTCCCTCTGTCTTTCCTAAAACCTGCCTTGACTACGTGAATTTCAGATTCAAACCTTTTCTCTATCCTTCTTAATAGGATTCGCAAGAGTATCTTGCTAGCATGGCTGATCAGTGCGATAGTTCGGTAGTTCGTGCACAGCTTCAGGTTGCCTTTTGTGGGGAGGGAAATATAAATTGATTTCTTCCATGCTTCTGGCCACTTTGCACTGTGCCATATCTGTTTACACAGCTTGTGATAGACTCGAGCACATGCCTCTCCTCCTGCTTGTATTAGCTCTGCTGGGATATCATCACATCCTGGGGACTTTCCCTTTTTCAGGCTTTTAATTGCAGAGCGTACTTCTTCCAATGTTGGTTCAGGTTGTTTCTCATCCTTTGGTAGGATTGTAACTGAGCGCTTTGTGCTATCTCCATACATGGTTCTGCAGTACTCTCTCCATCTATTCAGTATGTCTTTGGTTTCTGTTAGTGTGTCATCCTCTTCGTCATTTATGACATGTGGAACCGGACGGAATTCCCTTGTCAGTGTTCTTATTGCTTTGAATGCATGTCTTTCTCTGCCTTGTTTTTGTAGGTTTTCTATATCCTTACATGTTTCTACTATGTATCTTCTTTTATCTTTTCTTTTTTCTCTTCTAACTTTTCTTGCGCAGTTTTTATATGCTGTGTTGGTCCCCTTACTTCCCATTTGTTTTAATTGTTGCCTTTCTGCAATGAGTTTCTGTGTTTCCTCTGTTATATAGCTCTGTGTCTTGTGCAATATCTTTGGAATCATTTCTTTTTCTGTCGAGATCAAAATATCCCTTGCGTACGATGTCAACTCCTCAAATGTCATCTCTTCCTGTATAGCAAGCAACGCCTCAAATTTGTTTTCTACTTTGATGTTGTATTCAGTAGGTATTGCTGATACATCGAAGCGTATTGGCTGGCAACACTTGTCAATCCTGCGTAGTCTTGTTTGGAAAACCGCAAACAGCAATTCGTGGTCCGTATCGCAGTCTGCTCCTGGCAGCATTTTTGTGGCTGGAATGCTGGATTTGCTAATTTTTGAGAAATGTGTTATTTTATGAAGTAAAAATTACAGTTAGTTGATTTGACAAATGCATTTCTGGCATGTTTTTGTATATGTATGGTTGTTTTATGTACGGTTGTGTTATGTACGGTTGTTTTATGTATGATTGTTTTATGTACGGTTGTTTTATGTACGGTTGTTTTATGTATGATTGTTTTATGTATGGTTGTTTTATGTATGGTTGTTTTATTAACAGTTGTTTTATGTACGGTTGTTTTATGTACAGTTGTTTTATGTACGGTTGTGTTATGTACGGTTGTTTTATGTACGGTTGTGTTATGTACGGTTGTTTTATGTATGGTTGTTTTAAGTATGGCTGTTTTATGTACAGTTGTTTTATGTACGGTTGTTTTATGTATGATTGTTTTATGTACGGTTGTTTTATGTATAATTGTTTTATGTATAATTGTTTTATGTACGGTTGTTTTATGTACAGTTGTTTTATGTACAGTTGTTTTATGTACAGTTGTTTTATGTACGGTTGGTAACCTGGTATTTGGTTTTACTCATTACATAATTTACATAATTAACTAATTATTATTAACATTATTGTTGTTTATTCACTCGCAGGTGTTGAAGAGCTGGGTGCTCCAACTACAAGGAAACCAAAGATAATTACATGTCTCAAATATGTGCCTGGTCAATTGATTTTTAACTCTACAATGATATGATCCATGATACGTACAATTGGTAGCCTTATCTGGCATACTGTTAGGAGCTGTACCCTAGTAAACACCAGATTTATTGTTAAACTATAAAACGATTACCTGTTAGATTATGATGCCGTGGGGAATGAACCAGCTTGTCCGAGAAATTAGAAATCAAATGTAGGATGAATTGAAAAAGGGGCCTGAGTGGATGGATCACGAGAGTGTGTATAACAAGTGAGCTACAGGAACCATCAGTCTCTATACCCTTCAACATTTGCTGAATAGCGATGAGCACCTATGGGTCTACCAAGAATGCAGTAATGTCACTTAAAGTAAACAATAATGATTGAGAAGAAAACAAGAGCTAATCACTTGGCATATTCTTGCGGTTGTTGTTTTACATGATGAGGTTGCTAGATCCATGTACAACTTTCTTTAGTCACCTTTTATGACATACAGTTTAGGTACATGAGGCCTATTCTTGGTCCTTGAGATCCACGTTCTTCCTCTGCGTTCTCAATCTCCCGCTACTTTGCCCTGAACGTTCTCAATCTCCCGCTACCAAGCCCTGAACGTTCTCAATCTCCCGCTATCAAGCTCTGAACGTTCTCAATCTCCCGCTACCAAGCCCTGAACGTTCTCAATCTCCCGCTACCAAGCCCTGAACGTTCTCAATCTCCCGCTACCAAGCCCTGAACATTCTCAATCTCCCGCTACCAAGCCCTGAACGTTCTCAATCTCCCGCTACAAAGTCCTGAACAGGACTTTCCAAGTTGCCAAGAATATAGTCCGAAGAACGGAATGCGTTGTGTCACTAGTTTACAGCTTGACTGCAATATTGCACCTTTTGGTCTGACACACCTGTCTTCGGCAGCGAGATTCACCTGTATCATTGTCATTGACCTTCCCGCATTAAGTGGGAAGCATCCATCCATCCTTGAAGTGTACGCTAATTGCCTGTGGATTGTGGCATCTGTCCTAGAACTGCAGCTCAAAACAGAAAGTACGATTTTCTATTTGGTCAATAGAATGATTTAAATCATCAAAACTTTTTCAACTCCCTACGGAGCCCAGGTCTTCAACAACTACATGTCAAATCCTCTTGTTCTGATCCATCCATTCACCAATGTCTACATCTTTTGTTTTCTTTGTGTTCGTTTCCTTCTTTTCTCCATGTGTTTTTTGTCTGCCTCTACTTTGCTTGCCATGGGGATTCCCAAATAGAGACTGTCTTGTAATGCTGTAAGTTGGTTTCTATAATGTGTACTATCCATTCCCAGCATCTTCCCCTCACTTTATGTTCTGCTGACATATATCATGTCCTACCCATTGCCAGCATCTTCCCCTGACCTTATGTTTCACTAACATATATCATGTCCTACCCATTGCCAGCATCTTCCCTTGACCTTATGTTTCACTAACATATATCATGTCCTACCCATTGCCAGCATCTTCCCCTGACCTTATGTTTCACTAACATATATCATGTCCTACCCAATGTCAGCATCTTTCCCTTCAGCTTTCTCCCAGACACATGAATCATTTTGGATGGCACTGTGGATAGAGTGCTTGTCTTTCACTGCAAGAGGATAGGGTTCACTGCCAGGTCTTGCCATCTTTCAGTCCACACAGCTTTAAATGGGTACCTGACTTTAGGTCAGAAAAGGCAAGGCAGCTAGGAAGAGAGCATGCCACCGCTCACCAACAGCTTAGACCTCATACAATATAGTTTCTAACACCTCATCCTCGATGGCAAAATCTGTCATGGTCTTACTTGTACCAGAAAACATCAAATTTTTATTTTCTATTGTAATTATTAACATCAAGTTTCAGATTGTTATGTGATGCAGTGAACACTGCAAGAACTCTGCGCCGCTGACCTACCTATTCTCATCAAGGACAAACATAAAGGCTACAAGGAAGACATGTACAGAGCTGGAATGGATGACCCAGGACCGGAGCATGTGGCATGTATTTACTGAAGACCTGTGCTCCACAAGGATCTGAAAGGGTTTGATTGTTAAAGACAAGTATAACTCAGGCATAGCCTTGCAACAATAACATAGATGGAACCTATGTTACAACCAAAAGATTTGATCAGGGACAATGGAAAGCACACACGAGAACAGCTAAGCAATCTTGAGAGTAATGATGAATACACAAAGATACTCAACTCGTGATTGGGGTCTCTGACAATATTTGGCATCCTGGTATTCAAACAGGCATGCTAATGTCTGTTGCCAGGTAGCCAAAGTCAATCAGCAATCCGAAGTAGGAATTTTAAACTTCCTGCAGCTTACAAGAGCTGAGGGCTGGCACAAATAATTTGGGTTGATTTTTAATTTGAATTTTTGTCGGGGCAGTGGCCGTTAAGCCTACCATTTTCAATTTCTAACTACCAAGAGATTTTTCACGTGCTCGACACTGAACACGGAAATTCAATATCACTAACCACTGATCACACCAGAAGGTTCACAGGGAAGAAAATTGCCAGTCTCTTCTGTGATTCGAACTCGCGACCTCCATCACCCGAGGCGGACACCTTACCTGTGAGAAACATCAAATATTTATTCCATTCATGTTATTCACTCATAATGATTGTTTTATTTCTTGTATTAAAACATATTTGAACTTGTTCTTGCCTTAATGTTTGGGGTATCATTTTGTGTGTGGGAAATGTGTTTATTGACTTGCTGTTATTGTTTAGCATGCTGGGATAGATAAAGTGTCTGGCTTCAGGGTCAACATTGACCTACTTACAGCTAGTCGGCATCAACACATTTATCTGCTCATTGTTGAGGGAGGTTTCTGTGGTACTTTATGTTTTCATGATAAGGATGCTAGTCGCCAGGAATAGACTGTTTGACATTTTCAATGTTCAATTAGCCCAACAAAAAACAGACGTCAGCTCCACTTCCCCAGACGTCAGCTCCACTTCCCCAGACGTCAGCTCCACTTCCCCAGACGTCAGCTCCACTTCCCCAGACGTCAGCTCCACTTCCCCAGACGTCGGCTCCACTTCCCCAGACGTCAGCTCCACTTCCCCAGACGTCAGCTCCACTTCCCCAGACGTCGGCTCCACTTCCCCAGACGTCGGCTCCACTTCCCCAGACATCAGCTCCACTTCCCCAGACGTCAGCTCAACTTCCCCAGACGTCGGCTCCACTTCCCCAGACGTCAGCTCAACTTCCCCAGACGTCAGCTTCACTTCCCCAGACGTCGGCTCCACTTTCCCAGACGTCAGCTTCACTTCCCCAAACTACAGGTTCTACAACTAGCTAGTTGCCCACCGGAAGCGATGATGGAGAGATCATGAGATGGTTTTGTCATGATGTAGCTAGCGCTGTATTTAGATTATAGTGAGGGAGAAGCTGCAATCGCCTCTCCTCTTCTTATCTCACACTCAAGCATGGAAAGTTCGCTTCGTGAGATCATGATTGTCAGCAAATCCCTTTATCTCATCCGTTTTATTGCTCAACCAGGAGTCCCGCGACTGAAGCAGCTTTTTAACTGTAGTTTTGCTTGTCAGCGGACTTACGCTCTCCGCTTCGCCGCTCGCCAGTCGTCACAGAACTCGACTGTGTTAGTACTGGATAAATGAAAAGAGAATGACTTGCGCGATGAATTTGATTTAAGTGAGGAAGGGTTGCGCAGTTCGTTGACCTCACTCTCTTGCGAGTCCAACTTTAACTAGTGGCAAGACAAGTCAGAAAGACTGGATATGGACTCTGGTGCAGTGGATGACCACGGCTGCTCAAGTGCCTCGCCGTGTTCTGTGCGGTCCACACCACTCAGCACATTTGCTGTCGTGGTAGCCTGATGACGAGTGTCCTGCTTAGCTGACTAGGCTTGAGCAGGGCAGGGCAAATCTAAAAAAGCTTTCCCTGTTCTTGGCTTCTTACTTTTTCTTTTACCACCTCTCCTGTCCCTTTTCTTTCCGTACGTTTGTTTGGGTCTCTCACTGACAAGAACTCCAGGTAGGCAAGACGTCTTATCACCTCATGTGGTAACGAGTGACCCTTACACACCTCCGGTCTTAGTATCAACAAGGTGCCTCGAGAGTATGCGTGCATGTTCGCTGCACGGTCCAGCGATTTTGTGCTTACGCGTTGTCGGGATTAGGGGACGATAGGCTTAGATTTGGACCACAACTAGAATATGGCACATTATCAAATAGGTGTATCTTATTCCATATATACTAATTATAGTACAGTCTTAACTTAACTTAACGTCTTTATACTGGTTTAGAAGACCCTGCAGAGTCTGTATACAACCAGTTACAATAGATAGTCATGTGGTGTTCCGTCGATAAAACACTTCTTGAATTCATTCGAGTTTTCCTTCATTTGTTTCCTCTAACACAAGGTCTGCCTACCTCTGATGTACATCAATTGTCCATTAGAAAGATGCAGTTATTTATAAAGACAAGGCCGTAGATTGCTGGGTGAACCCCTTGCTGCGAAGAGCCGACGATCGATGGACCACAACGACAGCAATATGGTACCCCAGAGGCAAGACGCGACCACGGGGATGCCCATAAAGGGGCGCTGGTTCGACTCTCCTGCATCCCACAGCAACATTCACGATGCTACAGGTGGGCTATTCATTATTCATTGGTCCACCGTCGTCCACGACAGAGGCCGTTGTAAGAAAAGTTGGAGCCCACAATGGTGTAACCGCCACAGAAAGACAGGTCATCGAGAAGTGCAGTAAATATTTAACAACATGGCGGATAGTTGAGACTACATCTCTTTCAAGGTCAACTGTTATTTTAACGGTGCAGTATAGTTTAAGCTAGATGCTAAGCTAGAGTTTCAGCCAGAGTTTACGCTAGTCTAAGTTAGAGTTTAAGCCATGTTTTGAAGTTTAAACTTTAGTTTAAGAGTGCGTGCGGACTATTGTCTCGTGGCCAACACACGCTGCTAATTACCAGAAAGTATGTCTTCAGTTGAAAGACACACACACCCACACATCAACCCAATACCAGAGTCAATCTCAAGCAACATACCCACCCGAAAATAAACCATACATGAACACACACCGACAAAAACAGTTGTTTGTTCATCTGTTAAGTTAACCCACACACCAACAAGAACATCTATTTGCCATCTGTCAAGCTATCCCACACACCAACAAGAACAGTTGTTTGTCCATCTGTCAAGTTAACACACACACCAACAAAACACAGACGCGTGTTGGTAAATCCAGACAGTTTTATTGACCTTCAAACAGCCATATTAGGTTGTGTTCTATGACGGGGCTACAGCCAGGCACTCTCCGTCGTGATCCAAGAGGACCGCTCCACACTGGGCCTTCAGCGAGCAAAGGTTTCCATAGGTATTTCCATCATTACCACAAACAGGATTGTAGTCCATTGTGCAGAACTGCGGACATGGATCAGCTACAGCCTGGCACTCTCCTTCGTAATCCAGGAGGACCGCTCCACACTGGGCCTTCAGCGAGCAAAGGTTTCCATAGGTATTTCCATCATTACCACAAACAGGATTGTAGTCCATTGTGCAGAACTGCGGACATGGATCAGCTACAGCCTGGCACTCTCCTTCGTAATCCAGGAGGACCGCTCCACACTGGGCCTTCAGCGAGCAAAGGTTTCCATAGGTATTTCCATCATTACCACAAACAGGATTGTAGTCCATTGGGCAGAACTGCGGGCAATCTTCATCTACAGCATTGCACTCTCCTTCGTAATCCAGGAGGACCGCTCCACACTGGGCCTTCAGCGAGCAAAGGTTTCCATAGGTTACTCCGTCATCACCACATACAGGCCTATAATCCATCGTGCATGCCTGCGGACATGGATCAGCTACAGCCTGGCACTCTCCTTCGTAATCCAGGAGGACCGCTCCACACTGGGCCTTCAGCGAGCAAAGGTTTCCATAGGTATTTCCATCATTACCACAAACAGGATTGTAGTCCATTGTGCAGAACTGCGGGCAATCCTCATCTTGGCTGAGGGCTGAAATAGTAGGTGTCACGGGTTATATATTGAACGAGAGAGAGAGAGAGAGAGAGAGAGAGAGAGAGATAAATAGAGAGAGAGAAAGGGGGTAGGGGGAGAGAGACTGGAACAGAGAGCGAGAACAAGAAAGAGTGGGAGAGGTCAGAGAGATTGTTGGATTTTTAAGCGGTTAGTTAATTAAAACGAACGTTTGATATTGGAAGGACCATTTTAAGACGATTGGAACAAAATGAATAAACTTTACAGAACACACAGACATTAATACATACTTGAAAGGTATTTAGCTTGGTTAGTTAGTTAGTGGTTGGTTAGAGAGTTAGTTAGTTGGTTAGTTAGTTGGTTAGAAAGTTAGTTAGTTGGTTAAAACGTTGGCTAGATAGTTGGTTAGATAGTTGGTTAATTGATTGGTTAGATAGTTAGTTAGTTGGTAAGATAGTTGGTTAGTTGGTTAGTTAGAGATTTAGTTAATTGGTTAGTTAGTTGGTTAGAAAGTTAGTTAGTTGTTAAATAGTTGGTTAGATAGTTGGTTAGATAGTTGCTTAGAAAGTTAGTTGATTAGATAGTTGGTTAGGTAGGTGGTTAGATAGTTGGTTAGATAATTAGTTGGTTAGATAGTTAGTTAGTTGGTTAAATAGTTGGTTAGATAATTAGTTAGTTGGTTTAGTTATTTGTCGGTTAATCAGTTAGTCGGTTAGATAGTCAGTAAGAAAGTTAGTCAGTTAGTTAGTCGGATAGTTAGTTAGGAATTATTTCTTGAAACGCTCTCTCCGCTTGAGCCTCTCGTCTAGAGGGCATCCTTTACCGCCCGGTCTGACTCCCTCGTCTAGAGGGCATCCTTTACCGCCCGGTCTGGCCCCCTTGTCTAGAGGGCATCCTTTACCACTCGGTCTGCCCCCCCCCCTCTTCTAGAGGACATCCTTTACCGCCAGGTATGGCCCCTCGTAAAGAGGGCATCCTTTACCACCCGGTCTGGCCCTTCGTCTAGAGGGCATCCTTTACCATCCGGTCTGGCCCCTCGTCTAGAGGGCATCCTTTACCATCCGGTCTGGCCCCTCATCTAGAGGGCATCCTTTACCGCCCGGTCTGGCCCCTCGTCTAGAGGGCATCCTTTACCATCCGGTCTGGCCCCTTGTCTAGAGGGCATCCTTTACCACCCGGTCTGGCCCCTCGTAAAGAGGGCATCCTTTACCACCCGGTCTGGCCCTTCGTCTAGAGGGCATCCTTTACCATCCGCTCTGGCCCCCTCGTCTAGAGGGCATCCTTTACGACCGTTAATGTTCTGGAGCGGTAACTGTCGCCCCTCTCACTCATCGAGGGTGATCCTCTTGTAGAAGTCTCCAGGGCGGGACTATGGCCTATGTTTGGAAGATGCTCGTCTTACTGTGTCCAAGCTTCCTCCTTAGTCCTCTCGGTTATGTGCTTGTTATGTCTCCTCATGTTCGAGTAATAAACATAATCGGCTGTCTCCATTGAAGTGAGCCATGCTCCATTCCTGTTTGACCTGTACCGAGGCTTCTATATTCCCTCCCAGGCTCTTGTTCTATTTGCACTTTTCTGTGTCCTACAGATTTAGTTCTACACTCCTTTCTGACAGCGTTCGTCGCTGCCAGTCTGAAAGAGGCCCTTTCGTTGTCTATATTGGTGGTATCTCTGTCAAGTGTTTGGTATGTAATAGTCCTAGCAGTTCTTACACTGACCCTGACAGACTCGCGTCTCAATGTCTAGAGGATCGTGATCTCCCTTCTTTGTCAGTTCCGTGCCGGAGAGCAGCGTGTCATAACGGCTTATCTGTGATCAAGATTCACATGCAACATATTAGAATGTAGTCTGTCTGTGAGGACACCGCTGTGTTATTTCATCTGTACCACTATACCACGGCTACCCCATCTTGTAGAAACTGCAAGCCAAAGAAAAAACCCACAAAAGATTACCCCCACCGCCATTGCTGGATGTAGACTCGATGAAGCCCCAAGCTATACGATATTTGAGGACCTTTATTATAAAATGATTGAACATAAACCTTAGGTAGCTAATATCTCTTAACTAGAGAGCTCAATGTTTCTCACTTCCGGATGCGCCAAGTTTACAAAACTTATAAATGAAATATTTGCTGCACAATCCATTTAGAAAAATTAATTCTGAAATGTGTGAGATCCATGTGGATTGTAAGCCCCTAAACTATAACTTGCTTCTATAACTATTACTATCTTCTGACTAAACCCGGCTCTGTCTACACACTATGTCAGAAGTCATGGCATCAATCAATCAATCCAATCAATCAATCAAGATTCAGCTGATTCTCAAACAAGATGTCCAACAAATTGGAAAAACAGTGTTAAATGGTAACAGAAATTGACGAATAGAAAGAATAAATGTTTGTGACAACAGCCAGAATATGAGCGATAGTACAACCAGACAGACAATTGCAGCGTCTTCTGGTCGTCATGGTTACTAGACATAACACAGGATGATGATGAGACTTGTTTCTGTGACATGACCATTACCTGTCCCAACCAGCGCGAGCAGCAACACAACCAAGACTGTCTGTTTCCACATGATTATTGCAAGTTCACGACAAGAGATTCAAACTTTGAAGCTGTCCGATTTATGAAGACAGTTACGTGAGAGCTATCGTTTTATAGTATCTGGTCAGTTCTGAGATGACGAAACCGAAACTGGAACTAAGGTTCGTTCTGTATATCACATTGGACATGTTAGACATTCATTTGATACCAACAAATACTGGTCTATATCTTGTCAACTGTCACAGTTGGACTGGACGTCATATTGATATCCGTGGAGGTTCTAGCAGATGATGTTAACGGGCATGTATCTGATCAGATAAAACAGAAGATAACTGAGTTTTAAATATATGTCATTTCTTCTTCCTTTTTTTCGTTTTCTCATTGTTTTTTGTTATCACCATCATCTACATTTTCGTCCTTGTTTCCTGATCCGATCGTTGTTCTACATCTTCATTGTCTCGTAGGTATTTCATCCCCATGTTCTTCATCTTCATTGTCTTGTGATTAAAACAGACATTATCTTGTTCTCTCTGTGATTCGTTGTTCTTCTGTCCACTGTTGTTATAAACCTTTCTTTCCATTCACTCTCTTGTTATAAATCTGTCTTTCCATTCACTCTCTTGTTATTAGTCTGTCTTTCCATTCACTCTCTTGTTATAAATCTGTCTTTCCATTCACTCTCTTGTTATAAACCTTTCTTTCCATTCACTCTCTTGTTATAAATCTGTCTTTCCATTCACTCTCTTGTTATTAGTCTGTCTTTCCATTCACTCTCTTGTTATAAATCTTTCTTTCCATTCACTCTCTTGTTATAAACCTTTCTTTCCATTCACTCTCTTGTTATAAATCTGTCTTTCCATTCACTCTCTTGTTATAAACCTTTCTTTCCATTCACTCTCTTGTTATAAATCTGTCTTTCCATTCACTCTCTTGTTATTAGTCTGTCTTTCCATTCACTCTCTTGTTATAAATCTTTCTTTCCATTCACTCTCTTGTTATAAATATGTCTTTCCATTCACTCTCTTGTTATAAATCTTTCTTTCCATTCACTCTCTTGTTATAAATCTTTCTTTCCATTCACTCTCTTGTTATAAATATGTCTTTCCATTCACTCTCTTGTTATAAATCTTTCTTTCCATTCACTCTCTTGTTATAAACCTTTCTTTCCATTCACTCTCTTGTTATAAATCTTTCTTTCCATTCACTCTCTTGTTATAAATCTTTCTTTCCATTCACTCTCTTGTTATAAATATGTCTTTCCATTCACTCTCTTGTTATAAATATGTCTTTCCATTCACTCTCTAGTTATAAATCTTTCTTTCCATTCACTCTCTTGTTATAAATCTTTCTTTCCATTCACTCTCTTGTTATAAACCTTTCGTTCCATTCACTCTCTTGTTATAAATCTTTCTTTCCATTCACTCTCTTGTTATAAATCTTTCTTTCCATTCACTCTCTTGTTATAAATATGTCTTTCCATTCACTCTCTTGTTATAAATCTTTCTTTCCATTCACTCTCTTGTTATAAACCTTTCTTTCCATTCACTCTCTTGTTATAAATATGTCTTTCCATTCACTCTCTTGTTATAAATCTTTCTTTCCATTCACTCTCTTGTTATAAACCTTTCTTTCCATTCACTCTCTTGTTATAAATATGTCTTTCCATTCACTCTCTTGTTATAAATCTTTCTTTCCATTCACTCTCTTGTTATAAATCTTTCTTTCCATTCACTCTCTTGTTATAAATGTCTTTCCCTTCACTCTTTTATGATAGATCTTTCTTTTTTTTCACTGTTATTATAGATCTTTCTTTTCTTTCACTCTGTTATTATAGATCTTTCTTTTCTTTCACTCTTTTATTTTAGATCTTTTTTTTCACTCTTTTATTCTTCTTCTTCTTCTTCGTACGCAGTCAGACGTCAACCTTTATTTTTTCGAAAAAAGCAGCGGCCATCCTGAGGCTGTCGACACTGCCATAGAGCTTGTCTAGTGTTGGCACTGGTGATGGCCACATCTGCTCTCTCTGATCCTCGTATGTCGGGCAGTTTTGCAGCAGATGTTCAGCGGTCATTTTCCCGGTACCACACGAGCATTTGTCAGTGCCACCTATCTTCAATTTGTTGAATAGGTGGTACCTCAGTCTATTGTGGCAGGTGCGAAGTTTGAAGACCACGACCTGCTCTCTTCTGTTCAACTGGTAGTAGGGATCGTTTTTTGTGTAGCCAGTATGTTCTATTTCCCATTTGGTCATGTATCTAGCTCTAATGAGCCTAATTGACTCTTTGTATGTCAGACTAGTATCAGGTTGTGGTAGTTTTGCACCTTCTTTTGCCAGTCTGTCTGCCTCCTCGTTGCCTTGGATGTTGCAGTGAGATGGAGCCCACTGCACCACTACTCTTATTGGTGTGAACTGCTGGCATAGTTGACAGAGTACTGCTCTTAAATCATTAAGTTCAGTATTTTTCTGGATTTTTAGTGCTGTGACTACGGCCAGGGCATCTGTGAGCAGGACTATATGGCTTTCATTCCTTTTACCTGTCACCATTTCTTCCACTGGCGCCCTCAGTGCCTCTGCCTCAGCTCTGAAATTGCTTGTGTATTTTCCAGTTGCCACTGACAGTGTTATTTTCCTGCCATTATGTAGGCTCAGGAATACCCCTGCCCCTCCGTTCTTTGTTGTGTTTGTTACAGAAGCGTCGGTGTATGCATGGGTCCAGTCCATGCTTGGGTAGTTTTTCGTTATGTACCTCAGGGTTGTATCTCTTCTTTCTTTTTCAGTTTGGCTGTTTTTGTTTCCAATACCTGGTATATTTTCTACCACCTTTGGAAATATATGCTGCCTCCAGGTAGATTTCCGTACAGAAGGGATGGGCTTTGGTGTTGTTAGTGCGTTCATAGGGTCTTCGTTCATCATTGCTTTGGCTATTTCTGCAAAGTTTCTCCGCTTTAGTTTCCCTTTCCAAAATTTTTTAGTCTCTGATGCATTGGATGGTCAGTCAGTCTTCTGAGTTTCTCTGCTTGCTGTTTGGCTCTGCAGTCTCTTCTGTCGGTCATGGATTGCAGTTTTGTAATTTTTTCAAGTTCTACATTTGGCGTTGACTTCACGCCTCCTGTTATAACTCTCATGGCTTGGTTTTGAAGTTTACTAATTTTATCGAAGTTCGCCTTTGCTGCTGTTGTCCATGCCGCAATGCCATACTCGAGAACTGGTCTCACTCTTCCAGTGTACAGCTTCTGTAGTATACTTTCGTCTGCTACCCAGCTTGTGCCAGCAAGTTTCCTCGTGATTGCCATTCTTTGTCTGGCTCTCATTCGGTTTCTCTCGATCTGACTTTTCCATGTCATGCGCCGATCAAATGTAGTTTGGGTTATCGTTTGGCCGCAGGTATTTGCCGTTAAGACTTATTTTGGTGTTTTGGGGTTTGTTTGACAGCGAGAATATCGTACATGTTATTTTTTCCTCATTTATTTTGACCAGCCATGAGTTCGCCCACTCTTCTATCGATGTTAGGGCCTGCTGCATCCGATTACTTGCTATGGTGAGATTCTTTTCAGAGGTCCACATAGCCAGATCGTCTGCAAACATGGAGCTATGGACTCTTCTTGGTATATTCTCTGCGATGTTATTTATATACTCTGTTATTATAGATCTTTCTTTTCGTTCACTTTTTATTAAAGCTCTTTCTTTTCTTCTACTCTTTTTTTTCAAGATCTTTTCTATCACTTTTTCATTATAGATCTTAATTTTCTTTCATTCTTTTATTGAAAACCTTTTTATTTTTTTTGCTCTTATATTAAATATCTTCCTTTTCCGTCACTCTTTTATTAACGATTTTTCTTTTTATTCACTCTCCTATTATTTATCTTTCTTTTCATTTCCTTTGTTGTTATATATTTTTTCCTTCACTCTTTTGCTGTTGATATTTTATTTCCCTTTTTATGATAGATCTGTCTTTTCCTTCATTCCCTTGTGTAGATATTTTCCTTCACTGTCTTGTTGTGGATCTTTTCCCTCACCATCTTATTATAGATCTTTCTTTTCATTCACTCATTTGTTATAGATCTGTCTTCTTATAGATCTTTATTCTTGTTCACTCTATTGTTATAGATCTTTCTTT
The DNA here is from genome assembly GCA_036924085.1 of Ariolimax columbianus. Taxonomy (NCBI): domain Eukaryota; kingdom Metazoa; phylum Mollusca; class Gastropoda; order Stylommatophora; family Arionidae; genus Ariolimax; species Ariolimax columbianus. The sequence continues at coordinate 41,714,708 of JAVGWX010000023.1, read as the reverse complement.
CCCTTTATTGTTATAGATTTGTCTTTTTCCTTCACTGTTACATAAACCTACTTTGCCATTTGTTTTATATCAATCTCATGTTTGTTCCCCACGTAGGACCTTCTCGAGGACCGTGTCTGAGATCGTAGTCCTCTCCCACGTCCCAGACAAAAGTCAGTCCTCCACCACGTCCCAGACAAAAGTCAGTCCTCCACCACGTCCCAGACAAAAGTCAGTCCTCCACCACGTCCCAGACAAAAGTCAGTCCTCCACCACGTCCCAGACAAAAGTCAGTCCTCCACCACGTCCCAGACAAAAGTCAGTCCTCCACCACGTGCCAGACAAAAGTCAGTGCTCCACCACGTCCCAGACAAAAGTCAGTCCTCCACCACGTTCCAGACAAAAGTCAGTCCTCCACCACGTCCCAGACAAAAGTCAGTCCTCCACCACGTCCCAGACAAAAGTCAGTCCTCCACCACGTCCCAGACAAAAGTTAGTCCCCCACCACATCAGTGAGATTAAAGACAGATATCACGTCCCAGACAAAAGTCAGTCCTCCACCACGTCAGTGAGATTAAAGACAGATATCACGTCCCAGACAAAAGTCAGTCCTCCACCACATCAGTGAGATTAAAGACAGATATCACGTCCCAGACAAAAGTCAGTCCTCCACCACGTCAGCGAGATTTAAGACACATATCACGTCCCAGACAAAAGTCAGTCCTCCACCACATCAGTGAGATTAAAGACAGATATCACGTCCCAGACAAAAGTCAGTCCTCCACCACGTCAGTGCGATTAAAGACAGATATCACGTCCCAGACAAAAGTAAGTCCTCCACCACTTCAGCGAGATTAAAGACAGATATCACTTCCCAGACAAATAGACAAAAAGTCAGTCCTCCACCACGTCCCAGACAAAGGTCAGTCCTCCACCACGTCAGTGAGATTAAAGACAGATACCACGTCCCAGACAAAAGTCAGTCCTCCACCACGTTAACGAGATTAAAGACAGATACCACGTCTCAGACAAAAGACAAGAAACACAGAGAGCCACAAGAAATTTACCACCACATTCACGTTTAACAATGCCAGACATTCTAACAAAACAACTAACATAGTATAACTAGAAGTGGTGATCCAGTAAGTCTTAGAAGAGCATCACAAAGAACGATTGATATCTACCCAGAAGAATGGATACATGTCTATACTGACGGATCTGCTTTTAAGGCCACCATTTAAGTAGGATATTGAGTTGACATAGAGTATCCAGACCGAACATCTGAAGAGCTGGTTGATGCCTGTGGGGAGATATGTTCAAATTACGAGGCAGAAGTAACAGCATTAGAAGTAGTTCTGTACCACTTGACTGTATTTGATGCTTTTCCATCAAAAGCCCAAAGCATTGTAATCTTTACAGACTCATCTGCCATTCAAGCTCTGGATGATTGGGGTCATTGCTGGACTGAACTTACCAAAACATCCCCAGATTCCAACCAACTTCTCACATCCCATCAAGTCAGAATAATTATACAATGGATCCCTGGTCACTCAAATACACCAGACAATGACAGGGATGACGGACTGGCTAGAAGGGAGCAAGTCAAGAACAACAATACACACCAACCCTACAGACAGCCAAACAACTACTGAGGACTGTGAACAAAGAGGCATTGCTGAATAGATAGGAAATACTGGGAGAGAAATCTACAAACATTTGGCCATCCCAAATCCCAAAGATAACCTTCTGAAAAGGAGAGACCAAAGCACCATTTTCCGACTTCGACCTCAACAAATACAACTTATCGACCACTTGAACAGAATCCAACCAGAACATACTCTAGAGTGCCGGCTGTCCACACATCCCTATGAAACTGTTGAACATCATATTTTTGAATATCCAGCCCTTGTGGGTGTTAGGAAAGAGCTTCTTCCTCTGAGACCAGATATATGGAACACATTGTACGAAACTAAACAACAGCTTACAAACACTTGCAGATATCACTATATCGCATTGGGCTAAAGGGCAAGAGCCTATAGGCCGCTGGATCAATAACCAACCAACTAACTCACGAGCCACGTTAACGTATCAACCACCGATATGAGAAGGTACTTCGGTGAGCCACACACGTGTCTTTGTGAGTATTTGCATGCCCACCTGTGGTAAGACAGAGATTACCGCCCACCTTGATCTAATGGACACGCCCTAGTCATTGGACAGACGTTGCCCGTAGAATGATTGAAGTCCAGCGGTTGTCTCAATCCAGAACGATAAAACTATCTGTATAAGACTTTATACATATATTCCATTCTTATGTTTTTTTATCTTTTCTGTAACTTTTCTCTATATCTCTCTTTCTCTCTCTCTCTCTCTCTCTCTCTCTTTCTCTCTCTCTCGCAGTTTCTCCTGTACCCAGTTCTCTCACTGACCCAGTTATCTCCATCTCTCACGTCTCTTTCTTCTTTACTTCTCCCTCTTCCTTACTCTCCTCATTTCTTTACTTCTTCCTCTTCTTTACTTCTCTCCCTTTCTCACTGTCTTGCTACCTTCTTCCTTCTTATATTTTCTCACTTCCTCCATTCTTTCCTTTCCTCACTTCTCCCCCTTCCTTACTTCTCTCACTTCTCCCCCTTCCTTACTTCTCTCCCTTCCTTACTTCTTCCCCTCTCTTATTTCTTCCACTTCCTTACTTCTCCCCCTTCCTTACTTCTCCCCCTTCCTTACTTCTCTTCTTTACTTCTCCCCATTTCTTACTTTTTCTCCTTCCTTACTTATCCCCTTTCCTTATTTCTCTTCCTTTCATCTCATCCTTTTTACTTCTCCCCCTTTCTTACTTCTCATCCTTACTTCTCCACCTTTCCTTACTTCACTTCCTCCCTTTTCTCCCCTTTTTTACGTCTCTTCCTTACTTCTTCCACTTCCGTACTTCTCCCCCTTCCTTATTTCTACTCATTCCTTACTTGTCTTCTTTACTTCTCTCCTTTCCTTACTTCTCCCCAGTTCTTACTTTTCTTCCAACCTTACTTCTCCCCTTTTCTTATTTCTCTCCCTTCCTTACTTCTCCCCATTCATTACGTCTCTACCTTCCTTACTTCTCCTCCTTCTTTACATCTCTCCCTTCCTCACTTCTCCCCATTTTTCAGTTCTCCGCCTTCCTCCCTTTTCCTCCTTTCTTACTTCTCCTCCTTCCTTACTTGTCTTCCTTACTTCTCCCCTTTCCTTACTTCTCTTATTTACTTCTCCCCCTTCCTCACTTATCCCCCTTTTTTACTTTTTCCCCTATCTTACTTCTCCCCCTTCTTTATTTATCTTCCTTCCATCTCACTTTTCCTTACTTCTCCCCTTTTCTTACTTCTCTTCCTCACTTCACCTCCTTCCACACTTCTCCCCTTCTTTACTTCAACTTTCCTCACTTCTCCCCTTCCTAATTTCTCCCACTTCCTCAATTCTCTCCCCCCCCCCCCCCCTTAATTTTCGTCCTCAATTCTCTCCCTTCTTCACTGCTCCTTCCTTCCTAATCTCACTTCCTCACTTCTCTCTCCGCCTTACTGCTCTTCCTTACTTCTCACCCCCCCCCCCCCCCCCGTTCTTCACTTTTCCATTTTCATCACTTATCCCCTCCCTGTCTTCTTTCCCTTCCTCTTTTTTCTTTCTTCTTTCCCTTCCTCTTTTTTTCTCGTTCTCTCTCTTTTTCCCTTTCTCATTTCTCCCCTTCCTCTTCTCTCCTTCCCTGTCTTCTCTCCCTTCCTCACTTATCTCTCTTTCTCACTTCTCGCCTTCCTCACTTCTCCACTTCCTCTCTTCTTACCCTTCCTCACTACTCTCCTTTCATCACATCTCACCTCACTCACTTCTTCCATTTCTTTCATTTCTCTCATTTACCTCTTTCTCTTTTAGGTTCCACTCTTACTTGTTTTTCTTATCTTTATCCCTCACTTATTTTACTTCTCTCACTTCTCTGTCCGTCTATTCTTTCACTTCTCTGTCCGTCTATTCTTTCACTTCTCTCAATCTCTCCCATCACGCTCTGTATTTCTCTCTTCTCTTCCAACATGACCTGTCTTTCTTTTGTTCCCATCCACCACCCCCCCCCCCCCTCTCCCCACTTCTCTTCATTCCCTTATTTCTTATCTCACATCTCTAACTTCACTCAAATCTCTCATTTCTCTCTCTCTCTCTATCTCTCTCTTTCGCCTCACTTTCCTCTAACTTCTCTCTTTTCTCACTTCTGCCCCTCCCTTATTTCTCCTCACACTTCTCTTACTTTCCTCACTTCTCTGCATCCCACTTCTCTCACGTTTCTCCATCACACTTCTCTTACTTCTCTCCCGTTTCTCCATCACACTTCTCTTACTTCTCTCACGTTTCTCCATCACACTTCTCTTTCTTCTCTCCCGTTTCTCCATCACACTTCTCTTATTTCTCTCACGTTTCTCCATCACACTTCTCTTACTTCCACCACTTCTCTTCCTCAATTATTTCTCTCCATCACACTTCTCTTACTTCTCTCACGTTTCTCCATCACACTTCTCTTCCTCAATTATTTCTCTCTATCACACTTCTCTTACTTCTCTCACGTTTCTCCATCACACTTCTCTTCCTCAATTATTTCTCTCTATCACACTTCTCTTACTTCTCTCACGTTTCTCCATCACACTTCTCTTCCTCAATTATTTCTCTCTATCACACTTCTCTTACTTCTCTCACGTTTCTCCATCACACTTCTCTTACTTCTCTCACGTTTCTCCATCACACTTCTCTTACTTCTCTCACGTTTCTCCATCACACTTCTCTTACTTCCACCACTTCTCTTCCTCAATTATTTCTCTCCATCACACTTCTCTTACTTCTCTCACGTTTCTCCATCACACTTCTCTTACTTCCACCACTTCTCTTCCTCAATTATTTCTCTCCATCACACTTCTCTTACTTCTCTCACGTTTCTCCATCACACTTCTCTTACTTCCACCACTTCTCTTCCTCAATTATTTCTCTCTATCACACTTCTCTTACTTCTCTCACGTTTCTCCATCACACTTCTCTTACTTCCACCACTTCTCTTCCTCAATTATTTCTCCACTCACGCTCTTACTTCCCTTCCTCCTCACAGTTCTCTTACCTCGTTCTTCTCTTACTTCTTTCACTTCTCTCCTTCTCTTACCTATCCTCTCCTTAATCAGACCTGGGAGATCTTGCAGTAGTCAAATCCTCAATTTGACACAACTAATAGAAGATGGTCTCGAGCGCAACCAGGTGACTGGAGTGGCATATATAGACCTAAGCGCTGCCTACGACACAGTAAATCATCGTAGGTTGCAGGCAAAGGTATACAACATGACGAAAGACTGGCGTCTGTCTAACATAATCAAATGTTTACTTCAAAACAGGCGTTTCTATGTAACCTTGGGGAATAAAGAGAGAAGATGACGAAATCAAACCAACGGCCTGGCTCAAGGAAGTGTTCTTGCTCCTATAAAACATCTATACCAATGACCAACCTATGGATACAGACACAAGGAAATGTATATACGCCGATGACACAGCAGTCGCTGCTCAGGCTAATGGCTTCGAGGAGGTAGAAGGTAAACTAACACGCTCTCTGAATGACCTCGCAGAGTATTATCGGGAAAACCACCTAAAACCCAACCCTAGCAAAACTCAGATATGCGCCTATCATCTCAAGAACAGAGAGGCAAACAGAGAACTACGGATCAGATGGCAAGGACAGGATCTTGAACACTGCCCGGCTCCCAAATACCTGGGTGTAAAGTGGGATCACACATTATCCTATATGACACACTACCAGGAGACAAAGCGTAAGGTACATGCGAGAAATAACATTATCCTATATGACACACTACCAGGAGACAAAGCGTAAGGTACATGCGAGAAATAACATTATCCTATATGACACACTACCAGGAGACAAAGCGTAAGGTACATGCGAGAAATAACATTATCCTATATGACACACTACCAGGAGACAAAGCGTAAGGTACATGCGAGAAATAACATTATCCTATATGACACACTGTCAGGAGACAAAGCGTAAGGTACATGCGAGAAACAACATTATCCCAAAATTGACTGGCACAACATGGGGTGCTCAGCCATCAGTCTTACGCACATCAGCGATTGCCCTGTGCCTTTCCGCAGTGGAATATGCAGCCCTAGTCTGGAAAAACTCCGCCCATGCAAAACAAGTTGATACAGCAGTGAACGAGATGGGCAGGATAGTGTCGGGGTGCCTTAAACCCACCCCCACAAACAAAATATATCCCTTAATTGGCATTGCACCACCTGATATAAGAAGAGGTATAGCTGCGGAAATCGAACGAGGGAAACAGGAAAACGACCCTAGACACTCGATGTTTGGCCATCAGGAACAAGCCACAAGACTTAAATCAAAACACAGTTTATTAAAGGAAGGTCGACGCATCTGGAGGTGGCGCGAAACAATGCAGGATCCATGGATAGAGCTCAAGGAAGAGGCTGCGCCTGGACACCACCTGCCCTACGCTGTGAGGGAAGGCAATGAACAGACTTCGAACTGGTGTCTCAAGATGCAGAGGAAACTTGAAGAAATGGGGATACTCAGATGTCGACACATGTGAATGCGGCGCAGTTCAGGACCAAGATCATCTGATGACCTGCCCCAACCTCCCTGAAACCTGTGACATGAACGACATGATGGAGGCGAACGACAAGGCAGTTCAAGTTGCTGAATACTGGACGGATGCTGTGTGGCATGGTGTTTGGACACGGAAAGTAAGTAAGTATCTCCTTCCCTTACTTTTTCTCTTACTTTTCACCATCACATCTCTTAATTCCCTCACTTCTTTCCGACACACTTTTCTTACTTCTCTCCCGTTTCTCTAACACACTTCTCTAACGTTTCTCCATCACAGTTCTTTTACTTCTCTCCCTCGCACTTCTCTTACTTCTCTCCATCACACTTCTCTTACTTCTCTCCATCACACTTCTCTTACTTCTCTCCATCACACTTCTCTTACTTCCCTCACCTCTCCATCACACTTCTCTTACTTCTCTCCATCACACTTCTCTTACTTCTCTCCATCACACTTCTCTTACTTCCCTCACCTCTCCATCACACTTCTCTTACTTCTCTCCATCACACTTATCTTACTTCTCTCCATCACACTTCTCTTACTTCTCTCCATCACACTTCTCTTACTTCCCTCACCTCTCCATCACACTTCTCTTACTTCTCTCCATCACACTCTCTTACTTCCCTCACCTCCATCACACTTCTCTCACTTCTCTCCATCACACTTCTCTTACTTCCATCACTTCTCTTCCTCCATTATTTCTCCTCCCACTTCTCTTACTTCTCTCACTTCTCTCCATCACACTTCTCTTACTTCCATCACTTCTCTTCCTCCATTATTTCTCCTCCCACTTCTCTTACTTCCCTCACTTCTCTCCATCACACTTCTCTTACTTCTCTCCATCACACTTCTCTTACTTCCATCACTTCTCTTCCTCCATTATTTCTCCTCTCACTTCTCTTACTTCTCTCACTTCTCTCCATCACACTTCTCTTACTTCCCTCACTTCTCTCCATCACACTTCTCTTACTTCCATCACTTCTCTTCCTCCATTATTTCTCCTCTCACTTCTCTTACTTCTCTCACTTCTCTCCATCACACTTCTCTTACTTCCCTCACTTCTCTCCATCACACTTCTCTTACTTCCATCACTTCTCTTCCTCCATTATTTCTCCTCTCACTTCTCTTACTTCTCTCACTTCTCTCCATCACACTTCTCTTACTTCCATCACTTCTCTTCCTCCATTATTTCTCCTCTCACTTCTCTCACTTCTCTCCATCACACTTCTCTTACTTCTCTCACTTCTCTCCATCACACTTCTCTTACTTCCCTCACTTCTCTCCATCACACTTCTCTTACTTCCATCACTTCTCTTCCTCCATTATTTCTCCTCTCACTTCTCTTACTTCTCTCACTTCTCTCCATCACACTTCTCTTACTTCCATCACTTCTCTTCCTCCATTATTTCTCCTCTCACTTCTCTTACTTCCCTCCCTCGAAAACGAACGGAACATGTCTGGGAACAGTCCATCTGTCTAGAATGTCTGCTACTGTTGTAAAAACGTTGCCTTGACATGGAATTGTAGGGAAGTTTATCAGAACCCCAAACCTATACGACCGTTATCACTATGGTTATCTGACGTCCTGGACCTGGTGACCAGTCTGTGTTTGGTCACGTGGTTCAAGTTCTGGCTCACCAGATCATGCTCAAGTCAGCTAAGTGTAACAACGGTCTTCCCCCTACCGGAGGCGTGAGAGGGGCCCACCGGCCGGCTGGAGACGTGGGAGGGGCTGGCTGGAGGCGTGGGAGGTGCCATCGGCCAGCTGGAGGTGTGGGAGGGGCTGGCTGGAGGCGTGGAAGGAAAAGGTTGGAGGCGTGGGAGGGGCCGGCTGGAGGCGTGGTAGGGGCCGGCTGGAGGCGTGGGATGGACCGACTGGAGGCGTGGGAGGAACCGGCTGGAGGCGTGGGAGGGGCCAACTTGGAGGCATGGGAGGGGCCACCGGCCGGCTAGATGCGTCGGAGGAGCCTTCTGGCCAGCTGAAGGTGTGAGAGGGGCTGGCTGTAGGCGTAGGAGAGGCAGGCTGGAGTCGTGGGAGGGGCCACCCACCGGTGGGAGGGGCCGGCTAGAGACGTGTTAGATGCCGCCGCCGTTCTACATGGCAGATAGTAGTCTCTTCTTCAACATTGAACAAGTTTTGGCTACATGCCTAAACAGTTGGTTCCTACATGCCTAAACATTTGGTTCCTACATGCCTAAGCAGTTGGTTCCTACATGCCTAAACAGTTGGTTCCTACATGCCAAAACAGTTGGTTCCTACATGCCAAAACAGTTGGTTCCTACATGCCTAAACAGTTGGTTCCTACATGCCTAAACAGTTGGTCTCTACATGCCTAAACAGTTGGTTCCTAAATGCCTATTCGAACATTATCATTTCAGCCAGAGTTTAGAATTAACGTTAGTCTAATTACAATTTAAAGTACAGTTTTAAGCTACAGCTGAAAGCTAGAGGCTACGTTAGAAATTAAGATAATGAGTTTAACTCATCGTTCCTGGCTTATCTGGTGGCTCATGCGCTATGATATAACTAAATGGACTGTATGTTGTTCGAATAAGCGTATCTCTTCACAAAAGTAGGTAAGCATACTAATAGACAAGAACAGTTGGTTTGTCCATCTGTCAAGTTAACACGCACACCAACAAGAACAGTTGGTTTGTCCATCTGTCAAGTTAACACGCACAGCAACAAGAACAGTTGGTTTGTCCATCTGTCAAGTTAACACGCACACCAACAAGAACAGTTGTTTGTCAATCTGTCAAGTTTACAGACACACCAAGAAAACACGGACACTTGTTAGTAAATCCAGACAGTTTTATTGATCGTCAAACAGCCATCTTAGGTTGTGTTCTATGACAGGAGTACAGAATGGCACTCTCCCGCGTAATCTTGGACGAGCTCGGCACACTCGGCCCTCATCTCGCATTCGTTCCCGTAAGTTCTCCCATCGCTACCACATACAGGCATGTACTCCAGGGTGCAGACCGTCGGGCACACCTCTTCTTGGCTGAGGGCTGAAACGGTATATGATACTGGTTATATATTTCACGAGAGCGACATAAAGAGACAGAAAGAATAAGAGAGAGAGAGAGAGAGAGAGAGAGAGAGAGAGAGAGAGAAAGAAAGAAAGAGAAGGAAGGGAGGCGGAATATTTGAGGAGTAATCAAATAAAAACGACAGTTCAGGTTCTAGGAATCATTGTAAAATTGCTAGAATACATTTTGTACAAAAGTCATAGAAACCAATGACACGTGACACGTACTGACAAAATGGTTCAAACGATTATTCTACATATGTAAGATAAGACACTTCGTCTTCTTCTTATTATTATTATTCTCTAACGTCTTCGTTCATTCTCAATCTCCCGCTACCAAGCCCTGAACGTTCTCAATCTCCCGCTACCAAGCCCTGAACGTGCTCAATCTCCCTCTACCAAGCTCTGGATGTTCTCAATCTCCCTCTACCAAGCCCTGAACGTTCTCAATATCCCACTACCAAGCCATGAAAAGGCTTTTGCAAGTAACATGATGTTCTCAGTAGAACAGAAAGTCTGTGTTGTGGCTTACAGCTTCACTGGAATATTATTACACTTCGGTTCGACACATCATATTCTAACAGTCATTTTGAGTAGCGGTTAGCCTTCCCTTTTCCCTTGACAGATACACACGACATATACACACGATAGATACACATGACAGATACACATGACAGATACACATGATAGATACACACGACAGATACACACAACAGATACACATGACAAATACGCACGACAGATACTCTGAGCTTATCCAGAGTAAACAAAGATACTGGAAATGTTAATACAGCAAAACTATAGAGGCGAAGCTGCTAAAAGTCGTAAAGACCTTCATGAGCTCGACAACTCGAATAACACTACCAACATTATGAGATGTTAAACATTGATTTATATTTAAAGAAATCGAATCCTACAAGTTTAAAGTGTCCCTGGTCTAGATGGAGGTTTGATCCGTGCCTCGTCTTTTCGCAGAAAAACAATAAACTCAGAAGTGTGCATGACAAAGAGCTATCGAGAACTGAGAATCACAATAAGCGAACTGTCAAGCAGCTGACCAGAACAAAACTCTAAATGACAAACTTCCTTTTCGATAGTATCCACCATGATGACCAAAAGGGGGCGGACCGTCCATCATGCAACAGCCCGACTATAGGAACACTCGGTTGGAAATAAATACAAATAAAGGCCGCCATACACCCAGGGGTAGCAAAGAAGTGGCTGAGAGAAAAGAGAAGAAATCCGCTTGGAGGCACTTTGTTAGCAAATTATAGAACACAGCCAGCACGTCAGTAATCTGTCTTAACTAGAGTGGGCCGTGTCGTCACTTCGGGCAATGTTTTCTTAAGTTAGAAAAAACAACTCGAAATCTATCAGTTACCTGCAAAAGCCATTGAAAAAAAGGATACACAAACACATACACATACACCCAAACACACGCACACTCATACACAAGGGACAGTCTTTACGTAACAGCGAGTGAATGCATGAAAGACTTCATAATACGGACAATCTTATTTCAGAACACAAAATGGCTTTCCAGCAACATTCGATCTAGAGATATTGATGATAAACAGAATACATAAGCCAAATATAGCCTAGAACATATCGACTTGCAGCAGGAAAGAACAACGAAGCATTATTTGATGTTTTATGGACAGAAGGTGTGAAACCTTCCAAAGTTGACAAAAGAATGAATGTTCTCTATGGAGACAATTGTTTTAAGTGGAGGACAGTTTATGAATGGGTAGACAGATTTCAAAACGGAAGAGAAAACAGCATTGATAAACCCCGGCGTGAGAGAACAGGTGTGGTAAATGACACAATGAAACAGCAAATCGACCAGCTAGTCCGTGGCAACAAGCAAGTCACTATTTATGAAATAGCCGTAGATTTCAACATGAATCACGGCGCTGCGCACAACATTGTCCATGATGCCCTCGGTTATAGGAAAGTGTTTAGCTGATAGGTCCTAACGCAGCTGACAGCGAGGTAATGCAGATGGTGCAAAATTAGTTAAAGGTTACACACAAAAATTGTTGTTATAGGGCATCCACAAGCTAGGGGACATGTGAGCAAAGAGTGTTGGACATCCACAAGCAGGTTGACAGGTGGGCAAAGAGTGTTGGACATTCACAAGCAGGTTGACAGGTGGGCAAAGAGTGTTGGACATTTACAAGCTAGGGGACATGTGGGCAAAGAGTGTTGGACATCCACAAGCTAGGCAAAGAGTGTTGGACATCCACGAGCTAGGCAAAGAGTGTTGGACAAATCACAAGCAGGTGGACAGGTGGGCAAAGAGTGTTGGAGATCCACAAGCTGGGCAAAGAGTGTTGGACATCCACAAGCTAGGCAAAGAGTGTTGGACATCCACAAGCTAGGCAAAGAGTGTTGGAGATCCACACGCTAGGGGACAGCTGGGCAAAGAATGTTGTCAGGCACGGAGACTATGTTGTAAAAACCCACATACAACATTTCTGACCTGCACTCTTGTAAACATGTGATTAATAAAATTGCTGTAACATAATGACTGTCCCTCGTATATATAAATCTGACATTTGATTAGGCCCTTACGGATCATAAAGCCAAAAAGCTGTATCTTGTTCAACTGTCGCCTAAATCCGTCACTGCCTACACCCACTGACTGGAAACAGTTCTTGAACAGGAGGTCTGGGCATATTGGAACCATCAAAAAGGTAAAAGAAAGAGACGAATATAAATCTGAAATGTCTGAGACATCATGAACCGATGTTTGTGACAGAAGTCAGAACCTGCGCTAGAGTAAACTCAGACTGACAGTTGTGTCGTCTACTTGTCGACGTGGCTACTAAGCGTAACACATGATGATGATGAGACTTGATTCTGTGACATGACCGTTACCTGTCCCAGCCAGAGCGAGTAGCAACACAACCAAGACTGTCTGTTTCCACATGATTATTGCAAGTTCCCGACAAGAGATTCAAACTTTGAAGCTGTCCGATTTATGAAGACAGTTAAGTGAGAGCTCTCGTTTTATAGTACCTTGTCAGGTCTGAGATGACGAAACCAAAACTAGAACTAAGGTTCGTTCTGTATATCACATTGGACATGTTAGACATTCATTTGATACCAGCAAATAGTGGTCCATATCTTATCCACTGTCACAGTTGGACTAAGCGCCATATTGCTTTCCGTGGAGGTTCTAGCCGATGATGTTAACGGGCATATATCTGATCAGATAAAATAACAGATAACTGAGTTTTAAATATATGTCATTTATTCTTCTCTGACCTTGTTTTTAAAATTCTTTTTTATTATTGCGATCATCTACATTTTCGTCGTGGTTTTCTGATAGTTTTTCTCCGTCTTCACTGTATCATAGGCACTTCATTTCCATGTTATACGTCTTCATTGTCTCGTAGGCACTTCATTCCCATGTTATTCGTCTTCATTGTCTCGTAGGCACTTCATTCCTATGTTCTACGTCTTCATTATCTTGTGATTAAAACATACATTATCTTGTTCTCCCTGTGATTTGTTGCTCTTCTCTTCCCTATCGTGTTATAGATAATTGGTTTCCTTCATTGTCTTGTTATGTATCTGTTCCTTTACTATCTTGTTAAAGATCTTTCTTTTCCTTTCCTCTTTTGTTGTTGATCTTTTCTTCACATTCTTAACTTAACTTAACTTGACTTAACTTAACTTAACTTAACTTAACTTAACTTAACTTAACTTAACTTAACTTAACGTCTTCATACAGGTTTAGAAGACTCTGCAGAGTCTGTATACAACCAGTTACATTTACATCATCTTGCTCTAAAAAGCTATGCGCATCATCCAATTTATTTTTAAACGCATTAATTATCAATGCCTCCACTACCTCCCGTGGCAATGCATTCCAAGCATTCAACACTCTCTAACTAAAAAATATTTCCTAATATCTAATCTGGACCTCTCTTTAGTTAATTTGTTGCTATGCCCTCTTGTTCTTGTAGGTGGTTGTATTTTTAATAACTTGTTAAAGTCTCATTTATCCATTCCTCTGATCATCTTATAAACCTGTATTAAGTCACCTCGAATTATTCTCTTTTCTAGACACTGAAGGCCGGTTTTTCTAAGTCTTTCCGCATAACTGTAATTCTGGAATCCCACTTTAAGTTTTCTCGCTTTTTAAAAAAATTCTTTCCAGCACGTGTATATCCCCTCTATGATTAGGACTCCACACATGTACACAGTACTCCAATCTAGGTCTAACTAATACTTTATACAGTTTGACTATCATTTCCTTGCTCCTATGTTTAATATTTATTTTTATCATACCCAACATTGCATTTGCCTTTTTCACTGCTACCTTAACTTGCTCACTCACATTACCTGTATGATCTATTATAACCCATATGTCCCTTTCCTTATCTATCTTTCTAATATTGTTCTCGCATATAGCACTAAAAAGCCAGAAAAAGCCAGAAAAATACTGAACTTAATGATTTAAGAGCAGTACTCTGTCAACTATGCCAGCAGTCCGCCCCAAAAAGAGTAGTGGTACAGTGGGTTCCATCCCACTGTAACATCCAAGGCAACGAGGAGGCAGACAGACTGGCAAAAGAAGGTGCAAGACTATCACAACCAGATACTAGTATGACATACGAAGAGTCAAAACGGCTTATTAGAGCTAGATGCATGACCAAATGGGAAACCGAACATACTGGCTACACAAAAAACGATGCCTATTACCAGTTGAACAGAAGAGAGCAGGTCGAGGTCTTCAGACTTCGCACTGGCCACAATAGACTGAGGTACCACCTATTCAACAAATTGAAGATAGGTGGCACTGACGAATGCCCGTGTGGTACCGGGAAAATGACCGCTGAATATTTGCTGCAAAACTGCCCGACATGAGAGGATCAGAGAGAGCAGATGTGGCCATCACCAGTGGCAACACTAGACAAGCTTTATGGCAGTGTCGACAGCCTCAGGATGACCGCTGCTTTTTTCGAAAAAATAAAAGTTGATGTCTGACTGCGTACGACGAAGAAGAAGAAGAAGTTCTCGCATTTTCTCTAAATGTGTTCCATGTTGGATCTACCTATTTGGATGACTGTACATTTATCTACATTAAACTACATTTGGCAGCTTACAACCCATTCTCGAATTTTATCATAATCCGACTTCAATATATTCACTACTGCTTTAGATAAGACACTACTGCATAGTTTTGTGTCATCAGCAAATTTTGCAATCATGGATCCCATATAAATGTCCAAACATTTATATATATCAAGAACAAAATTGGTCCCAAAACCGAGCCCTGTGGCACACCACTTTTCACTTCACACCACTCAGAGTACTCCTTATTTATACCCACCCTTTGCCTTCTTCCCGTTAATCAATTTTCAATCTATTTGGCAACTTCCCCACCTATTCCATGTGATTTTAACTTTCAAAATAATCTTTGATGAGGTACTTTATCAAAGGCCTTTGCAAAATCTAAATAAATATCATCCACTGTCTCCCCATATCTACCATTTTAGTAACCTCCTCCATGAATTCTAATAGATTTGTTAAGCATGATCTCCCTCTAGTAAACCCATGCTGACTATTTGTGATTAGATTAAACGTGTCTAAATGCATTACAATGTTTTCTTTGATTAATGACTCTAACAATTTACAGAACTATGCTCGTTAAACTCACCGGTCTATAAATTGTTGAATCTAATTGTTTGACCCTTTTTGAATAAGTGGATCAATCCTGCATTTTTCCAATCCCGTGAAGCAATCCCTTTTGTAAGTGATTGAGAACATAATATAGCCAATGGTTTTGCTAGTTGTTCTCTAATTTCAAACAGCAATTTTGGATGAATATCATCTTGACCTGGACATTTATTCACTTTGAACTCCAATTTTTTTTTTAAAACACTTCCTGTAATACATATTTATCTTAATCTTGCTGTATCCATGTCTCTTTGAAATATATCTGTAGGCTCTGGGATCTTGAAGCAGTCCTCTTTTGTGTAGACTGTGCCAAAGTACTGATTGAGTGGATTAGCTGCCTCTCTATTCTCACATTATTTTTCCTGACATGTCTATGAGAGGGCCAACCTTGTCTTTCGTTCTTTGCTTATTTCTAACATAAGAGAAGAAGCTTTTACTATCAGTCTTGATCCTCTGGGCAATTTTTTTGTCAAAGTCTTTTTTTTCAGTTTTATTCACTTTCTGAGATATGTGCTGCTTGTCCAAATATTTTAAATGTTTCTTTTGATGTACTTGCCTCTATATATTTTTCATGCTTTATTTTTAGCTCTTCTACATTTAACTAGAAATCTAGTTATCCACTTTTTACGCTTGGGGTTTACCTCCCTACATGGAACACATTCCTGATTTAGTTTTTCTAGAACTGTTTAAAAACTCTGCCACTCTTGTTCAACATCTGTTATTCCGACAATATCTTTCCAGATTATGTGGCTCGCTGCCTCTTTCATCTTCTTAACATCTACCTTAGAGTAGTCGTATGTTTGGGTGTTTATGTTTACTTCTTTCCCTGCAATAAGATTCAAACAGCTCCCCAACAGTCACGTTTTCAATCATATTTTCCTCTGTAGTAAAAACTAAGTCGAGTGTGTTTTTGCCTCTGGTGGCTGCTTCTACATGTTGAATTAAAATATTGTCAGTTATGCACTTAACAAAAGGTTTTGACTCTACAAGTGCTTCTGCCATATCCCATTTTATTCCTGGAAAGTTGAAATCTCCCATTAATAATAATTTCCCTTCACTTGCCTTTACTATGCTACTAATCAGCTCCTCATCTTCCTCTTTTTGACTTGATGGACATCTATAGCATACTCCAATCACTGCATACCCCTCCCACTTTCTATTTCTCTCCGTACACATTCATTTTTATTATCACATGATACATCTTGTTCTATCTCTTTTCATTGATTTTTCATTTCCTTCAATTTTTTATTATAATTATTTCTTCTTAATGACTCTCTTTTTCATATCTTTCATTTGCTCCTCTCTCTCTCCCCCGCTCTCTCTCTCTCTCCTTCTCTCTCTCTCTTCCTCCATCTCTCTCTTTCTCTCTCTCTCTCTCTCTCTCTCTCTCTCTCTCTCTCTCTTGTATTTCTCTTCACTTTTCTGTTGTATATTTTTCCTGCACTATTTTTATACATCGTTTTCTAATCTCTTGTTTGTTATATGTTTTCTCTTTCTCTCTGTTTTTGTTGATCTTCTCCTTCACTCTATTATATTAGATCTTTCGATTCCTTCATTCTATTATATTAGATCTTTCGATTCCTTCACTCTATTATATTAGATCTTTCGATTCCTTCACTCTATTATATTAGATCTTTCGATTCCTTCACTCAATTATATTAGATCTTTCGATTCCTTTACTCTATTATATTAGATCTTTCGATTCCTTCACTCTCTTGTTACCGATCATATTTACACACTCTATTGTAATAAATTGTGTTATACATTTTTATTTATCTTCTCTATTTGCTGCAGATCTTTAATTCACTTTCTTATTATAGTTCTCTTTTCTTCCACTCTCTTGTTATAAAGCCTTTTAATTACTATTTTGTTAATGACCTTTCTATTTCTCCCGCTCTCCTGTTTTAGACCTTTCCGTTACTCTCTTGTTATAGACCTTTCCGTCACTCTCTTGTTATAGACCTATCCGTTACTCCCTTGTTATAGACCTATCCGTTACTCTCTTGTTATAGACCTTTCCGTTACTCTTTTGTTATAGACCTTTCCGTTACTCTCTTGTTATAGACCTATCCGTTACTCTCTTGTTATAGACCTTTCCGTTAACTCTCTTGTTATAGACCTTTCCGTTACTCTCTTCCTTGCCCACGGTTCTTCCTTTCTTTCAACTTTCACACCTCTGCTACTTCATTACTTTTATACCTTATTTAGAACTCTGCCTCATCACTTTTCCTCTCACGTTTCTCCCTTCATCTCTATTTTTTTCTCCCCTCCCTCACTTCTATCCCTCCCCACCCCAACCCCTCCCACTCCTCTCGTCTCACCTTCCACACTTCTCCGATTCATCACTTCTGTTCCTCTCACTTCCCTCCCATTTCGCTAACTTCCCTCACTTATCTGTCTCTCTCTCTCATATATGTTCTACTTCTTCTTCTTCTTCTTCTTCTTCTTCTTCTTCTTCTTCTGCGTTCATTCTCAACCTCCCGTTACCAAGCCCTGAATAAGGCTTTGCAAGTAGCAGGGTGTAGTCCGGAGAACGAATTTGCGTTGTGTCGCTAGTTTACAGCTTGACTGCGATATTTACACCTTTTAGTCCGACACATCCATCTTCGGCAGGATGTTCTACTAACTTCTCTTTCTACCTCAATTCTCTCACTTTTCTTCCTTCCTCACTTATATTTTTTCTCTCCCTCTCTCTTAACTAAGCTAACTCCTATATACTGTTCTAGAAGACTCTACCAGAGTCTGTATACAACAAGTTTCATTTACATTTCCTTGCTCTAAAATCTTACCGCATCTATTCATGAACTCATTATTTATGCCTGTCTCCACAGCTGTGATGCTCGTCCACCTTCATCGGTGGGGACCACCTTGTCAGCATTCCCAGCTCGTACTAGTTCCAAGATGGCTATATAAGCCAATCTGAGCCCGGAATTGTATGTTGCACTTTGTACAGGGAAATAAGACACCTCCTTCCATCGGGGTTGATGAAGGGTTGATGTGAGTTGACTTGCGGACCTCGGATCAAAACGCTGAGCAGCGCATGAGCTGCAGTGGTCAGCGACCCATAGCTGACTGCTAGCGTAAGGGCCAGTGAACCAAAGCTGCTAAGACCCTTCTACACCTCCATGCGGTGATCCTGGATAACAGGCTGCAGCAGGGCAGACTGGCTAAGGAGAAGGGATCGAAGAGGGAATGCTAACCCGGTACTCAAAAAATGTTTGCTGAAGTCGGTTGTGTTGCACCGAAAGGTGCAAATATCGCAGTCAAGCTGTAAACTATGACACAACGCATTTCGTTCTCTGAACTAAATTCTGCTACTTAAGCCCTTTTAGGGTTTAGTAGCGGCAGATTGAGAACGAACAAAGCCAAGCCACTTGCGCCCGATCGTCTCTGTATAGCCTCATCTATTCTTGACGCCTCGTGTCTCTGTAGAGCCTCATCAATTCTCGATGCCTCATGTCTCTGGAAAGCCTCATCAATTCTTGACGCCTCATGTCTCTGTATAGCCTCATCAATTCTCGATGCCTCATGTCTCTGGAAAGCCTCATCAATTCTTGACGCCTCATGTCTCTGTATAGCCTCATCAATTCTTGATGCCTCATGTCTCTGTATAGCCTCATCTATTCTTGACGCCGATAGTCTCTGTATAGCCTCATCTATTCTTGACACCTCATGTCTCTGGATAGCCTCATCAATTCTTGATGTCTCATGTCTCTGGGTGGCCTCATCTATTCTTGATGCCTCATGTCTCTGTATAGCCTCATCAATTCTTTGCGCCTCATGTCTCTGTATAGCCTCATCAATTCTTTGCGCCTCATGTCTCTGTATAGCCTCATCAATTCTTTGCGCCTCATGTCTCTGTATAGCCTCATCAATTCTTTGCGCCTCATGTCTCTGTATAGCCTCATCAATTCTTGACGCCTCATGTCTCTGTATAGCCTCATCCATTCTTGATGCCTCATGTCTCTGTATAGCCTCATCAATTATTGACACCTCATGTCTCTGAATAGCCTAATCTATTCTTGATGCCTCATGTCTCTGAACACCCTCATCAATAGTGCTGCCCCAGTTTGTAGGGTTGGTGACGATTCTCCCCCAGTCGACATAATACCGCACTGAATCAGTGATCTCTTGAGTGTGTCCGCTCGCTCTCTTGCCATTGTGAAGCTCACCATAGAGTAGCTCATTTTGTTGTTACTTCGAATGCCCACAATGAATAGGTTACTCTTTTGTGCGCCCTGAAAAGGACGTTCAGTGACGGGTTGCGGTAGCTTTCCTTACATCCCTAGCGTGCTCATGAAGGTGAACCGAGGTCATCCAGGTGGTTGTGCTATACTTGGCTTCATCTGCGTATCACTCACTACTATCGGGATTACGTCGATCAGTCACCTCGTTAGACAGGCTGCCATGAGAACAACCCGTTTCCAGGAGGCCTACGTCCAGTATGTTTTGCCTGACCCTGACTAACATGTCTAATCAGTATGTTTTACCTGACCCTGACTAACATGTCTGATCAGTATGTTTTGCCTGATCCTGACTAACATGTCTGATCAGTATATTTTGCCTGACCCTGACTAACATGTCTGATCAGTATATTTTACCTGACCCTGACTAACATGTCTTATCAGTATATTTTACCTGACCCTCACTAACATGTCTGATCAGTATATTTTACCTGACCCTCACTAACATGTCTGATCAGTATATTTTACCTGACCCTCACTAACATATCTGATCAGTATATTTTGCCTGACCCTCACTAACATGTCTGATCAGTATATTTTACCTGACCCTGACTAACATGTCTGATCAGTATATTTTACCTGACCCTCACTAACATGTCTGATCAGTATATTTTACCTGACCCTGACTAACATGTCTGATCAGTATATTTTACCTG
Source organism: Ariolimax columbianus (assembly GCA_036924085.1). Lineage (NCBI taxonomy): Eukaryota > Metazoa > Mollusca > Gastropoda > Stylommatophora > Arionidae > Ariolimax > Ariolimax columbianus. The sequence goes on along the minus strand of JAVGWX010000023.1, from coordinate 41,694,477 downwards.
ACCCTCACTAACATGTCTGATCAGTATATTTTACCTGACCCTCACTAACATGTCTGATCAGTATATTTTACCTGACCCTCACTAACATGTCTGATCAGTATATTTTGCCTGACCAGACGTTATTCCTCCTCCCCGGGCTCTCGTGGTAGACGTTGTTGAGATATGCGTATCACATGGTCAGCCCATCTCAGCTGTGCTGCACATATCCTGGTGTGTATACTGGACATTGCCGATCGTGCTAACACATCTGTATTTAGCACCATGTCCTGCCTTCTAATCTTCAGTAGTTTCCCGTGCCAATGCACTCACCACTCTCTGACTAAAAATATATTTCCTAATGTCTGGCTTGGCTTCGTTCGTTCTCAATCTCCCGCTACCAAACCCTGAAACTGCTTAAGTAACAGAATGTAGTCCAGATAACTGAATGCGTTGTGTCGTAGTTTACAGCTCGACTGCGATATTTGCACCTTTAGGTACAACACATCCGACTTCAGCAAGCATTTTTTTAGTACCGGGTTAGCATTCCCTCTTCGATCCCTTCTCCTTATCCAGTCTGCCCTGCTGCAGCCTGTTATCCAGGATCACCGCGTGGAGGTGTAGAAGGGTCTTGGCAGCTATGGGTTGATGACCACTGCAGCTTATGTGCTTAATTTGTAATTGTGCTCTCTTGTTCTTGTAGGTGGTTGTATTTAGAAAAAAAGTTGTTTTAGTTTTATTTATCCTCTTCCTTTGAATATCTTATAGAAAGAGAAGAAGAAGAAGATGATGAAAAAGAAGAAGAAGAAGAAGAAGAAGAAGAAGAAGAAGAAGAAGATGATGAAAAAGAAGAAGAAGAAGAAGAAGAAGAAGATGATGAAAAAGAAGAAGAAGAAGAAGAAGAAGAAGAAGATGATGAAAAAGAAGAAGAAGAAGAAGAAGAAGAAGAAGAAGAAGAAGAAGAAGAAGATGATGAAAAAGAAGAAGAAGAAGAAGAAGAAGAAGATGATGAAAAAGAAGAAGAAGAAGAAGAAGAAGAAGAAGAAGAAGAAGAAGAAGAAGAAGAAGAAGATGATGAAAAAGAAGAAGAAGAAGAAGAAGAAGAAGAAGAAGAAGAAGAAGAAGAAGAAGAAGAAGAAGAAGATGATGAAAAAGAAGAAGAAGAAGAAGAAGAAGAAGAAGAAGAAGAAGATGATGAAAAAGAAGAAGAAGAAGAAGAAGAAGAAGAAGAAGAAGAAGAAGAAGAAGAAGAAGAAGAAGAAGACGAAGAAGAAGAAGAAGAAGAAGAAGAAGAAGAAGAAGACGAAGAAGAAGAAGAACTGTAATTCTGGAATATCACTATTTTCTCTCATGTCTCTCCCTCCGTCTATTCTGTCACTTCTCCCCATCTCTCCCATCTCTCCATGTCTTCTTCTCACTTCTCTTACTTCGTTTTCCCTCTCATCTCTGCCTCCCTTACTTCTCCTATCACTTCAGACCATCACATCTCTCATCCTCTCTCACTTCTCCTCCTGCTTCTCTCTTTCTTCCTCATCTCTACCTCTTAGCTCACATCTCCTAGTGTTCCCCCTCTCTCGCTCTCCTTCATTTCTCTCCCTTCTCTTCATACCTCACTTTCTTCTACCTTTTCTCTCCATCTCTTCTTCTACCACTTCGTCCAGTCCTCTCTCTCTATCTCTCTCTCTCTTCCTCATTCCTTTTTCTCACTTCTCTTCATGCTTCTCACTTTTCTCACTACCTAACTTCTCTCAGTTGTATCCTCACTTCTCTCAGTCTCCCTCAATTCTCTCAGTTGTCTCCCTTACTTCTCTTAGTTGTCTCCCTCACTTCTCTCAGTTGTCTCCCTCACTTCTCTCAGTTGATTCCCTTACTTCTCTCACTTATCTCCTCACTTCTCTCAGTTGTCTCCCTCACTTCTCTCAGTTGATTCCCTCACTTTTCCCATTTGTCTCCTCACTTCTCTCAGTCTCCCTCACTTCTCTCAGTTGTCTCCCTCACTTCTTTCAGTTGATTCCCTCACTTTTCCCATTTGTCTCCTCACTTCTCTCAGTCTCCCTCACTTCTCTCAGTTGTCTCCCTCACTTCTTTCAGTTGATTCCCTCACTTCTCTCATTTGTCTCCTCACTTCTCTCAGTCTCCCTCAATTCTCTCAGTTGTCTCCCTCACTTCTCTCACTTCTGTTTCTCTCCATTTCTCCCAGTCTCACTTCTATCCTTTCTCTCTTTCCTTCACTCATTTTCCTTCCTCACTATACATTCTCCCCCTCTCCTTTCTTAGCTACCCCCTTACTTCCCTCTTCTCTCTCTCCTCTCACTTCTTCTCACTTCTCTCTTTCCTACACTTCTCTACCTTCTTTACCCCTCTCATTTGTTTCCCCTGACTTAATTTAAATGCAACACCAACCGATCACCCGACCCCACCTTGTGTGTTTATCTGGTCGTCTGAGAGCTGTTCCCAGTTCGATAAGTTCCAGTTTGATGTGCCCCCATATTACCTAACCACCCCTGGCTGCTATATAAGGACATCCCATTCTAACGACAAATCACAATCTCCCACATCAGCTGACACAGTCTGTTAAGAGAACCATCAACTTCTCACTCCAGGTTAACCATGTTGTCTATCCTGATTATCTCCCTTCTGCTGCCAGCCTTCCTGGTCACAGGTAAATATACCAATATCTCGTTCAAACAAATATCGATAGTTCTAGGCTAACACATTCCAGGCAAAGATATGTCCAAACTAACACATTTCGAGCAAAGATATGTTCGACCTTAAGTTCTATCTATCTATCTATCTATCTATCTATCTATCTATCTATCTATCTATCTATCTATCTATCTATCTATCTATCTATCTATCTATCTATCTATCTATCTATCTATCTATCTATCTATCTATCTATCTATCTATCTATCTATCTATTTATATATCTATCTATCTATCTCTATCTATCTATATGTCTGTCTGTCTGTCTATCTATCTATCTATCTATCTATCTATCTATCTATCTATCTATCTATCTATCTATCTATCTATCTATCTATCTATCTATCTATCTATCTATCTATCTATCTATTTATATCTATCTATCTATCTCTATCTATCTATATGTCTGTCTGTCTGTCTATCTATCTATCTATCTATCTATCTATCTATTTATCTATCTATCTATCTATCTATCTATCTATCTATCTATCTATCTATCTATCTATCTATATATCTATCTATTTATCTACCTATATATATATATATATATATCTATATATCTATCCTTCTATCTATCTATCTATCTATCTATCTATCTATCTATCTATCTATCTATCTATCTATCTATCTATCTATCTATCTATCTATCTATCTATCTATATATCTATCTATCTATCTATCTATCTATCTATCTATCTATCTATCTATCTATCTATCTATCTATCTATATATCTATCTATCTATCTATCTATCTATCTATCTATCTATCTATCTATCTATCTATCTATCTATCTATATATCTATCTATCTATCTATCTATCTATCTATCTATCTATCTATCTATCTATCTATCTATCTATCTATCTATCTATCTATCTATATATCTATCTATCTACCTATCTATCTATATATCTGTATATCTGTTTGTCTGTCGATCGATCGATCTAGCGGTCTGTCGATTTATCTATCTGTCTATCTATCTAACTTAAAAACGGAGAGGGAGAGAAGATGGCTACCGCCCTCATATAGCCGAGCCTTTGAAATGTGAGATTGCTAACACCTCACACCCCTACGGCAGTAATGCTATGGGTTATTTTACTTTACTATCTAACTTGAATGTTGCCCGTAAAGCGCCTGTTAGGCCAACTCTTTTCAATTTTCAGCTGCCAAAGGATTTTAACGTGCGTGTCACTGCACACGGATGTCTGATCTCCCTACTTAGAGATCAGGGACAATTTTGACCGGGTGATCTACGTGAAAAAAATCAGGTCTACAAATTGATTTAAACCCGCGACCTCCAGCCCCCGATGCGAATACCTTACCCCGTGATCATTGGATCCCCTATTTATATTTATACATGTCTATTTATGAGCTTGTCTATGTCTGTGTATAGTACGCCTGTCTTTGAATACACATCTCAGAAATGTCCACTCGGGCTCACGTTACCAAAGAAAATGTAACATCATCAGATCACGACTTGGGTAGTCAACAACGGGCACACATTAATTCACTAATAGTTTGTCTGGAACATTGTTTGTAACCTGTTCTTATATTCTATCTACAGCTCAGTCTTCCACCGAGTGTCCCATGGTCAAGTGTGTACCTTGCGAATATGGATACCTGATAGATAAAAATGGCTGCCAGACATGTACATGTAGTTCTGTTCCTGTGGAATGTTCCCAGGTTAAGTGTAGGATGGCATGCCCCAATGGATACGAGACAGATATCAATGGCTGCGATATTTGTGAATGCAAAGCCGAGGAATGTTCCCAGGTTAAGTGTAGGATGGCATGCCCCAATGGATACGTGACAGATGGAAATGGCTGTGAGATTTGTGAATGCAAAGCCGAGGAATGTTCCCAGGTTAAGTGTAGGATGGCATGCCCCAATGGATACGTGACAGATGAAAATGGCTGTGAGATTTGCAGATGTAATCCTATTGCATGCCCCATGCTAAACTGTGTGAGCAATTGCGAATATGGTTTCACGACAAATGAATATGGCTGTCGGACATGTACGTGTAATCCTGCCCCTGAGGAGTGCCCCGAGTCCAATTATTCGGACTGCCCCAATGGGTACGTCACGGATGAAAACGGCTGTCTGACTTGTGAATTCATCAGGTCTAAATAAATTTGGTTATCGTTAATGGGAAATAACCTAGAAATTTGTTCATTTTGGAAGGGTTAATTTTGGAAGGGTTAATTTTGGAGGGTTAATTTTGGAGGGGTTAGTTTTGGAAGGGTTAATTTTGGAACTATTAACTTTGGAAGGGTTAATTTTGGAGGGTTAATTTTGGATGGGTTAGTTTTGGAAGGGTTAATTTATAAAGGGTTAGTTTTGGCAGAACTAATTTTCGAAGTGTTCATTTTGGAAGGGTTAGTTTTGGAACTGTTAATTTTGGAAGGGTTAGTTTTGGAAGGGTTATATGACTTTTGGCATAGAAGCGGCACTTTCAATCACATATAAACAACAATGTAAGATCCTTGACTTGGTATGTTCTTATTGAATGTATTGTATACAATGATCAGTGCCACAGAATTTGGAAATCAATAAAGGAAGTGTTGAGAATAATGTTGTGAGGTGTTGAGAATAATGTTGTGAGGTGTTGAGAATAATGTTGTGAGGTGTTGTTGATGAAGTGGAGGATACAGGGAATCATTTTGTTTGATTCTGTATGAGTGGGTTTATCTGTAATGTGTCTGAGTGGTGTGTGTGTGAGTGGGTTTATCTGTAGCGTGTCTGAGTGGTGTTTGGGTGAGTGGGTTTATCTGTAGCGTGTCTGAGTGGTGTGTGGGTGAGTGGGTTTATCTGTAATGTGTCTGAGTGGTGTGTGTGTGAGTGGGTTTATCTGTAGCGTGTCTGAGTGGTGTTTGGGTGAGTGGGTTTATCTGTAGCGTGTCTGAGTGGTGTGTGTGTGAGAGAGAGCTTATTGTAGCAGAATCCAGGTTTGCACTGGGGTTATTCTATCAAGAATGTTACCACATTCATCCACATCATTCACGACCACACACAGCAAATAACATAGCACGCAACAGGTAGCAAATTTATTTTATCATACTCATACAACAACTATTAAATTGAGTGCAATGACATTACAAACAACAAAAGAATTACATCTTATCTAAATAGATACTCGGAGTTTATAAGCATAAGCTTTTGATGTTGCTCCAAACTAATCCAACCCAGTTCTAGCCGCACACTCCCCTCCCCTTATCTGCACCCTCAACACACTTTCAAAAACTCGTCCTCACGTTTGTATTCTGTGACACTCAGATCCCCAGGCGGGTGATCTGGACATAATACATTAAATATATTCAGGGTATACTCACATGTGATCACACACTCGATCGATCTGCGTATACACACACTCTGGAACATACATAGTTCCCTCGGTGTCTATACATCACACACACATCCAGATCTCTTCTAGTCAATCTGTACACTCGCGTAACTTTTTAGAACATACATCGTTCACAAGGCGTCCTGCACGTACAACACACATTCAGATTACCTCTAGACACAGGGCGCCCAGCACACACTTTATAGAGCGACTGGCCAAGACTCAAAGGCGTATGCTGGTTCAGCAACCGTGTTCTATCACTTACATTCGTAAAACAGCCTACCAATCACTCCTCTATTAAGTCGGCCAGCTAAACAGACTCCTAGCTAAAATTCTCTCTCTCTCTCTCTCTCTCTCTCTCTCTCTCTCTCTCTCTCTCTCTCAATGACCAGTCTCATTGAGCAAAACTATGTCTAGTATTATATAGTCTCAAGCAGTGTCAGAGCTGTCCAATGTATCATTTGGGGGATGGCCTCTGTCTGTCCCTCATCCCACACTACCGAAATCGGAACGCCAGTGGTCATTTCCTTGTCCCTAACTGTACCGGTAGTAGACACATTATTTCCCCCAACCCCGTTTTCCTTTGTTGACTTAGTATCGAGAAGTTGACTGACCTTGGCGTAGTGATGAGACGGAGAGTGACCTTGGCATACATTCAGGTACCTTTGCTCTCAGAGTCGCTGCCCACATCATCCCTGTCCTTAACGCTCATGCTCAGGCTGGAACTGTTACCCTATCTGTAGCGTGAGTGGGGTGTGGGTGATTGGGCTTATCTGTAGCGTGAGTGGGGTGTGGGTGATTGGGCTTATCTGTAGCGTGTTTGAGTGGGGTGTGGGTGAGTGGGCTTATCTGTAGTGTCTGAGTGGTGTGTGGGTAAGTGGGATTATCTGTAGTATGTTTGAGTGGGGTGTGGGTGAGTGGGCTTATCTATAGCGTGTCTGAGTCACTTTCCCACTGCTACCAGGAAACATTTCGGTAGCAATCTCACCTCACTTCTCCGCTGTCTCCTGGAAGCATTCTGTGTCACAGAACCCCAGTTAATGAGGTGGACATAGACTCTTGAATCTGCTTAGGGGTGTGCATGCTTTGAAATCTTACTTTGCACTACAGCGAGGAAGACCTACCACCACTTTCTTCCCTGCACCCTAGAATATAACAAGAGCTACTGGAAACCTGCTACCACATACCCCTCTAACTGTTGTGATATCCTAATCTTGATTGTGAATCTGTTCATGTGGGAAGTTTCTTTGTGCAGCAGGTGCCGAATCTGTCAGGTAACGTATATAGACTTTATCGTGTGCCAATCTATATCTGGATGTTACAATGGCAACGATGTAGCAATGAAATTGTACAATGTAGCCGGGTAAATGTTCCTATACAGCAATGAAGGAAATGGTATAATGTAGCCGGGAAAGTCTTCTGATATAGCAGTGAAGGAAATGGTATAATGTTGCAGGATAAATCCTGTGCTGATATAGTAATGAAAGACATTAAAGAATGTAGCATGATAAGACTTCTGATATAGCAATGAACGAAATAGTATAATGCAGTAGGATACATCTGTTTCTGTTATAGCAATGAAGGATATGGTAGAATGTAGCATGATTCACCGTCGGCGATATAGCAATGTAAGAAATGATAGAATGCAGCAGGATAAATCTTCTGATATAGCAATGAACTGCTATGATGTTGCAAGATACATTTTCTGATATAGCAATACAGGAAATAGTAAAATGTAGCGGGATAAATCTTCTGATATAGTAATGAACTGGTACAATGTTGCAGGATACATCTTCTCATATAGTCCACTTGATCTGGACTTTCTACAACAACACGTTGATGCACGGTATCTTGTCCTGTGTGGGGATCTCAGTTTCTGAAACCCTTTCCTGCCACTGTATTCTCAACAATCTACAGAGGCTGCTTGCGGGAAAGGGGTTTACATTTCTAACATGCCTGCTGCATACAGTCCACGCCTCACTAGAATACAGAACGGTGGTGAGCGCTACGGCAGGAGTTCACTTGAAGTTTCGAATCAAGGTCAACACCCTCCAATCTCATACTCTATCACTCAGCCTTCCATAAGCGGCCCTAACCTAGGGCATTCTGTTGCTTATCTCATAGTCAATGGCATTTTCCACTGATTGGAGACGCTCGTTCTTGACTCAGATATCTGGGTCACTGTTGGCAGGCTGGACCGTGACTTCCGTTATTTTTATATTAAGGATAAGATCGACCAGAGACAAGGATGTAGAGAAGCTATCCACAAATCTCTGCATGTCTCGCTCAGTATGGTACGATTAGCGACATTTATTTGTTGATACAGCAACACTTACTTTGTCGAAGTACCAAGTCATTCAGTGTTCAGCTCTCCATACCTAAGCTTACCTTGCCGAGGTTGGAGAGCGTGTGCGCCCCAATGATCAAAGGAGCTATGCCGGCGGGAGCTTTACTCATGGCAGGGTCACCCAAGCCGGACAGGTCCTTGGAGAGAGGCCAGACTAAAGGGCGTAGGAGCAGGGCTCCCCCTAGAGGTGTAGCTGCAGAACCAATCGGCGAGTGGTACATGCTCTGGGGCTGCATCAATCCATCCCCACTAAAAGGTTTACATGCATTCTTGTCTCGTTCTTAACTGTTTGTTCTCTATTATTTTTTCATATGGATGACGAAGAGATGCAGACCAGCGGACATTGCACCTCTGCCCCTTTGTGACGATCTCCAGGTGGTGGGGGATGACACACATACCATCCCTACATATGGGCTGGCAGGACGTGACGATCTCCCAGGTGGCGGGAATGCCCCACATACCATCACTACAGATGGGCTGGCAGGACGTGACGATCTCCCAGGTGGCGGGGATGCCACACATACCATCACTACAGATGGGCTGGCAGGACGTGACGGTCTCCCAGGTGGAGAGGATGCCACACATACCATCACTACATATGGGCTGGCAGGACGTGACGATCTCCCAGGTGGAGGGGATGCTACACATACCATCACTACATATGGGCTGGCAGGACGTGACGATCTCCCAGGTGGAGGGGATGCCACACATACCATCACTACATATGGGCTGGCAGGACGTGACGATCTCCCAGGTGGAGGGGATGCCACACATACCATCACTACATATGGGCTGGCAGGACGTGACGATCTCCCAGGTGGAGGGGATGCCACACATGCCACAACCAGCGATGGACTGGCAAAACTGACGGAAGGATGATGAGATAGCCGAGCCAGATGAATGGCATGTCCCTGGCAGGACGTGATGATCCTGGGACACCGACACACTGGACTGACATGTCCCTGGCAGGACGTGATGATCCTGGGACACCGACACACTGGACTGACATGTCCCTGGCAGGACGTGATGATCCTGGGACACCGACACACTAGACTGACAGTCCCTGGCAGGACGTGATGATCCTGGGACACCGACACACTGGACTGACATGTCCCTGGCAGGACGTGATGATCCTGGGACACCGACACACTGGACTGACATGTCCCTGGCAGGACGTGATGATCCTGGGACACCGACACACTGGACTGACATGTCCCTGGCAGGACGTGATGATCCTGGGACACCAACACACTGGACTGACATGTCCCTGGCAGGACGTGATGATCCTGGGACACCGACACACTGGACTGACATGTTCCTGGCAGGACGTGATGATCCTGGGACACCGACACACTGGACTGACATGTCCCTGGCAGGACGTGATGATCCTGGGACACCGACAGACTGGACTGACATGTCCCTGGCAGGACGTGATGATCCTGGGACACCGACACACTGGACTGACATGTCCCTGGCAGGACGTGATGATCCTGAGACATCGACACACTGGACTGACATGTCCCTGGCAGGACGTGCTGATCCTGGGACGCCGACACACTGGACTTCCTCCCTTTGGGGATACTAGAAAGATGCGTCCATAACCCCCCTTCACAATCATGATGACACTAATGCAACAGACTTTATATGAGACTGGACTTCTCCTCAACAATTGAGGGGGACGTGGGCTTTTGTTCGGGAGGCATTGGGCTGTCACGAGCTGCCAGCTCACAGCTTAAGGGATAATATCTTCATTATCATCAGCATCCAGTGTTCAGCCTTTTAAATGACCCTGTCATTCGACCCCAGCTTGTCGCTCTCGCCACATGTATCCGGAAGGTTGGGGCAAATCATCAGATGACCTGGATCTTGTACCGCCCCACAGTCACGTGTATCCCCGTCCTAGAGACCCCATTTCTTCATGTTCCTCCTGCATTGCGATAAGCCAGTTCCAAGTCTATTTATTGTCTTCCAAAGTGAATAGAGTAAGTGATATCCAGGGGCATGTTCCTCCTGAAGCTCGATCCCTGGGTCTTGTATCATCCATCCCATAATTAAATTCAACGACTTTCAGGTCTTGACTGTATGGACTTTGTTGATTTAAGAAAAGTATGCCTGGATTTGAGTCGAGAGATCTGCTACTGGTGTCCAAACATCGGGTGTCTAGTGTCGTTTTCCTGTTTCTCTCGCTGAATTCCAGCATCCACGCTTCTTCTAACGACAGGTAGAGCTATGCCATATATAGGGTTTATTTTAGCAGCAGAGGTGGGGTTGAGGCATCCTGGCACTATCCTGCCTGCCACGTTTATTGCTATGGCAACGAGTTCTGTGTGGGCAGAGTTTCTCCAGACTGGCGCGGCGTATTCAGTTGCTGAGTATCTTGCGTGTATCTTGCGCTTTGTTTCCTGGCAGTGTATCATGTAAGACAGTGTACGGTCTAGCTTGACTCCTACAAATTTGGGAGCTGTTCGGTGTTTGAGCTCCTGACCTTGCCACCTAATCTGTAGTTTTCTGTTTGCTTCTCTGTGTTTGAGGTGGCAGGCACATTCTTGAGTTTTGCTGGGGTATGGTTTGAGATGGTTCTTCTGCTTAGCAAGTGCATCAAGGAAGGTTGACAGTTTGCTTTAGATCTCTTCAAAACCGTTTTCCTGGGCAGCAGCATCGGCGTATACGAGTTTCCTTGTGATTGTGTCCGACGTTAGTATAGATGCTTCACAACATGGGAGTTAGAACACTTCCCTGTGTTTGTGTCCATCGTTAGTATAGATGCTTCACAGCATGGGAGCTAGAACACTTCCTTGTGTTTGTGTCCATCGTTAGTATAGATGCTTCACAACATGGGTGTTAGAACACTTCCCTGTGTTTGTGCCCATCGTTAACTTAACTTAACTTAACGTCTTTATACTGGTTTAGAAGACCCTGCAGAGTCTGTATACAACCAGTTACATTTACATCACCTTGCTCTAAAATCTATGCGCATCCAGTTTATTCTTAAACGCATTAACTGTCCCTGCCTCCACCACCTCCCCTGGCAATGCATTCCAAGCAGACACCACTCTCTGACTAAAAAAATATTTCCTAATATCTAACCTGGACCTCTCTTTAATCAGCTTGTAGCTATGCCCTCGTGTTATTGTAGGTGGCTGTATTTTAAAAAACTTGTTATAGTCTAATTTATCGATTCCTCTGATCATCTTATAAACCTGTATTAAGTCACCACGAATTCTTCTCTCTTCGAGACACTGTAGGCCCGTTTTTCTGAGTCGTTCCTCATAACTGTAATTCTGCAATCCAACTTAGTATAGATGCTTCACAGCATGGGAGTTAGAACACTTCCCTGTGTCTGTGTCCATCGTTAGTATAGATGATATAAAACATGGGAGCTAGAACACTTCCCTGTGTTTGTGTCCATCGTTAGTATAGATGATATACAACATGGGAGTTAGAACACTTCCCTGTGTTTGTGTCCATGGGCCGACGTTAGTATAGATGATATACAACATGGGAGCTAGAACACTTCCCTGTGCCAGGCCATTGTTTTGATTTCTCCATCTGCTATCTTTTTCCCCTAAGGTGACATCAACACACCACTCAGACCCACTACAGATAAACCCTTTCACCCACACACCACTCAGATCCACCACAGATAAACCCACTCACCCACACACCACTCAGACACACTACAGATAAACCCACTCACTCACACGCCACTCAGACACATTACAGATAAACCCACTCACCCACACACCACTCAGACACACTACGGATAAACCCACTCATACAGAATCAAACAAAATGATTCTCTGTATCCTCCACTTCATCAACAACACTTCACAACATTATTCTCAACACCTCACAACATTATTCTCAACACTTCACAACATTATTCTCAACACTTCACAACATTATTCACAACATTATTCTCAACACCTCACAACATTATTCTCAACACCTCACAACATTATTCTCAACACCTCACAACATTATTCTCAACACCTCACAACATTATTCTCAACACTTCACAACATTATTCTCAACACTTCACAACATTATTCTCAACACCTCACAACATTATTCTCAACACCTCACAACATTATTCTCAACACCTCACAACGTTATTCTCAACACTTCCTTTATTGATTTCCAACTTCTGTGGCACTGATCATTGTATACAATACATTCAATAAGAACATACCAAGTCAAGGATCTTACATTGTTGTTTATATGTGATTGAAAGTGCCGCTTCTATGCCAAAAGTCATATAACCCTTCCAAAACTAACCCTTCCAAAATTAACAGTTCCAAAACTAACCCATCCAAAATTAACCATTCCAAATTTAACAGTTCCAAAACTAACCCATCCAAAATTAACCCTTCCAAAACTAACCATTTCTAAATTAACCCTTCCAAAACCAACCCATCCAAAATTAACACTTCCAAAACTAACCATTCCCAAATTAACCATTCCAAAAGGGGCAAACTACTAGGGTATTTCCTATTAACGATAACCAAATTTATTTAGACTAGATGCATTCACAAGTCAGACAACCCTTTTCATCAGTGACGTACCCATTGGGGCAGCCCATACACCTGTAGGCGGGGCACTCCTCGGGGGCAGGATTACAGGTACATGTCTGGCAGCCATATTCATTTGCCCTGAATCCATATTCGCATTGCGTCGCGCACCTAACCATAGGACATTCCCTACGTTTACATCTGCAAATATCGCAGCCATTGGCATCTGTCTGGTATCCACTGGGGCATGCCATCCTACACCTAACCGGGGAACATTTCACAGGAACAGAACTACATGTACATGTCTGGCAGCCATTTGCATCTATCAGGTATCCATATTCGCAAGGTACACACTTGACCAAAGGACACTGTGTGGAAGATTGAGCTGTAGATAGAATATAAGAACAGGTTACAAACAATGTTCCAGGCAAACTATTAATGAAATAAGGTGTGATGTTGTAGACTATCCCAGTCTTAATCTGTGTTCAATTTTCTTTCATAACGTGTGTCCTAGTCCATAGTTCTGAAAGGTATGTAAATAGACCGACTTACTCTAAGACCCAGATTCGATAACAGAAATAGTGTAACAGATCTAAGCTGTAGAGATATATCATTGAAGGAGCTGAGACATCTTTTAACATTTGAGTTGGGAGAAAGATAGAAAGAGTTTAGACAACGATTTTTCATTTTCTTTCTTTTGATTTAATTAAGGGGTGAGTCAGTGCAGCTGAACTCAGTCCAGCCAGAATGTAAGTAACCAAAACGAACCAGGTACGTTTCTATCACAAACCACGCAAGTGTGAGTTTACATAATCTTATGTAACTTTCAGGTAACACCAGTCATGTGTCCACATGTGGACCGGTAGTGGTGGTAGATGGGTAGAATTGTTGCCACCGACAAACGCGCGTTGTGGGAAAACCACGCGAACAGGGAAGACAAAAAGGGCAAGCAGACGGACAAAAAGAGGCGCCGTTTTGGAAACCAAGCGATCTGGGGAGGCAGATCAAAATATCAATCCCGGTGGAGAGACGGGAGGCACACTTTGAAGAGAGACGCTCGGTGGACGGCAGGCGACGGAGCTATGCAGTTGAGGCAGAGGAGTTGATAACCACAGAGAGAAAGAGAATTTCACTCAGAGACAGAGAAAGAACATTAGAACACTTTGGAAAGAGACGCTCAGTGGAGAGCAAGCGACTAAGATATGCAGTTGAGATAGACACGCAGCAAGCAAGGTAACTACTCTAGTATTATGTATTGGTTGTAATTACAAGTCGTCAGTAGCTTATAAAGGAAGTCTTCCAGTCATCCCATTCATCATATTGACGCAGTTCGACCAAACACGTCCGCATCACCTTGATCACGTGAATGTAAGTCGTCAGTCACAGCTAGATGCAGTCTTCCAGTGATCCCATGGATCATATTTGAGACAGTCTATCCTGACCACCTTGAGACCACTTTGATCTACCGCCAACAAAGAGAAACAGGATCACGGACGTCATACCTGGGTTTAGAACCTACGAATTTCACCATCAGCTGCAATCCGCAACAAAGTCCGATCGCAGCAGACCAGATTAGGAGAGGAGAAAGAACTTGGCAATAACAGTATCGATAAGGTTAGGGTTAGCGGTAGGAGTGTTTTAGAAAGGCGTTTGAGAGAAAGAATTTAAGTTGTTGGAGATTTATAGTGTTATAGTGTTACTTAAATTTTGTTTAGAGTGAGTGTAGAGTGAAATAGAATAGAGCAGACTTTCAGATGTTGTGAAAGAGCTCCGTCAAATCGAGCAGCTCTGGTACAATAGACTCAGATATAGATACACATATAGTTACAGATATTGACACTAACATACAGGTACACATATAGTTACATATATTGACACTAACATATATCCAGACAAAGAAAGAAATACAAAGCCACAGAGGATGACAGAGACGCAGAAACATGTCCATGCACATACATAGACCATAGACACAGACGTAGCCCCAGACACAGACACAGTCTAAAACATATCTAGAAACAGACATTGACGCTGGCATAGACAGAAGTAGAGACAGACAGATACAGACATAGATGTAGACATATATATCGTCAATGACATGTTCATTTATATATATATATATATTGACACAAAAATACACATAGACACAATATTAGACATAAATATGGATATATACATAGACATATATATATATATATATATATATATATATATATATATATATATATATATAAATATATATACAGTCATACATAAAGACAGACATAGACACACACATGAACGTATTTACAAATTTAGACAAAGACATTGACATATATGAATAGAAAAAATTAACAAACATAGATATAACCATATAATTACACTCATAGACAAAATCACAGACATAGATGCAGGCATAAATAGAAACAGGTACATCATAAGACATAGAAGGAGACATACTTATAGACACAGCCATAGACATAGACATTGACATAGACACAAGTCTGTAGACCAACAAATATATCTTCTTTGGCCTCACGAAGTCTTGGACATTGATCCCCAAGGTATACAAATTCTGCTATGTGTCGATCCATGTCCTACACAACATCCTTCATAAGCCCATGTTTGATGTGGACAAAGCGAGCAGAATCTTGTGAGGTTCAACAAATCGTTCTTTGAGTACATTATTGTTCCCTAGTTTAAGTGATTGGCCTTGGGGTCAAATCTTTTTCTTGTAGACGGAAGTCCAGGCATGGCTGTCTCCCAGGCAGAGGAAACAGCAACACTTTGAATAACCCTGATGTAACCAAGTCCACGTGAAAGAAACACACAACATGAAACTTCTGTTACACACCATCCACTACGGCAAGTATAAGGGGCCAATTTGTGATGACCTGAAGGTCCTTGCCATCTTGATGGGACTACAGCAGGTTACACAAAGTTTTTGTCAATGAATGTAATTGTATGTTTAAATGCAAATATCTTTGTCTATTTCTGTAAATATGATCATGTGTGTGTCTATGTCTGTCTTTATGCATGACTGTATGTATATATCTATACATGAGTCCATATTTATGTCTAATTGTGTCAATGTCTATGTTTGTGTCGATATATAAATGTATATGTCAAATGTCATTGACGATATCCATGTGTACATCTATGTCTGGGGAGGAAGACTAACATCTGGTCAGACAAAATATACTGTCCAAGACCCTCACCTCGGCCTCCTAATAGACCTCTCTGGAGACGGGATGTTTCCTTGCAGCAGGGCTAACGAGGTGATGGATCGACGTGATCCCAGTAATAGTGAGTGACACGCAGACGAATCCAAACATAGCACAACCGTCTGGATGACCCTAGTCCTCCTTCATCAGCACACTCAAAATGTAAGGAAAGCCACTGTAACCCGCCACTCAAAGTCATTTGCAGGGCGCACAAAAGAGTAAAACTACTCATTGTGGGCATTCGAAACGACAACAACACTCCAGTTAATTGTATGTGGCCGAGCAGGCTCTCCAATAGGCATGGGACAGGATCTCTAGGTGCAGATGCTTTCACGGGGGACGGATATCCACTGGCATTATTATTATTTTCATCATCCAGGGTAAACAGTTCTGGTGGGTCCGGAACAGGAAGTCCTTCCTGTGAGGCACTGTCCGCATAGCAAAGGGGATATTCGGATGGGTGAAGGTCACATGCCGTTTTGTATTCTGAGAAGTACCATTTCCAATTAAAGGAGTCATACACTTGTAACAATCATTAAGTTGATCTGTATGTTCTCTCCACATCAACGTAACTTATCGATCGACCTTATCTGATCAACCATCAATACATATTCGTTGGAAAGGATCGATATCATATATGTGGGGCGCAATACTGGTCTTGGCAACCGATCTCACAATCAAAATAAAAGCTGTAAATTGTCTTTATCATTAGTGTAAATTGGTTCCTTTTGTGAAGTCAAAGTTATTTGTCAGGAAATATAGCAAAAAATAGTATGCACTGTTCAAACATTCACCCAGGCATTTTGAGCGACACGTCTGCGCTCAAATAATCCTCAACACAAGTAAGGAGGAGATGTGGTTGTAATAACTGCTACATATTGCGTCTTTTAAATGGCGCTGAAGGCAATCCGCCTATTAGGAAATCACGTGCCAGTGAAATAGAAAAGAGAAGGACCATTTACGTCGGAGAGGTTAAGCAACCAGTCTACTGAACCAATTCCCCCCCCCCCCCACCCACCCACCCCCCCCCCCCCCCCACCCCACCCCGGTAATCAGCTTCCTTTTTTTAAAAATATTGAATACATTTATAGCAAATTGTAAAGTTAATATTCGTGACCAGTATGTCCAAATTAGATACGAATATCTACTTTGATGTCTTGGATGCATGTTTGAAATGTCCAGTCGTGTCGATATTAGTTTGAACGAGATATTGGTATATTTACCTGTGACCAGGAAGGCTGGGAGCAGAATGGAGATAATCAGGATAGACAACATGGTTAACCTGGAGTGAGAAGTTGATGGTCCTCTTAACAGACTGTGTCAGTTGATGTGGGAGATTGTGATTTGTCGCTAGAATGGGATTTTCTTATATACCAGCCAGGGGTGGTTAGGTAATATGGGGGCACATCAAACTGGAACTTATCGAACTGGGAACAGCTCTCAGACGACCAGGTGAACACACAAGGTGGGGTCGGGTGATCGAAAGGAGAGAAGCAAATGGAATGTGTGGGACGATTAAACTGAGTGAGTGGAGAAGTGAGAGAAGTGAGGGAGGGTGAGAAGTGAATTAGAGAAGTTAGGGAGGGAGCGAAGTGAGGGAGGGAGAGAAGTGAGGGAGGGAGAGAAGTCAGGGAGGGATAGAAGTGAGAGAAGTGGAGGAGAGAGAGGGAGAGGAGGGAGTGAGGAAGGAGGGAGTGAGGGGGTAGGGGTAGAGGTAAAAGAAGTGAAAGAGAGAGAGCGAGAAGTGAGGGAAGGAGAGAAGTGAGGGAGTGAGAGAAGTGAGTTAGGGAGAGAATTAAGGGAGGGAGAGAAGTGAGGGAGGGAGAGAAGTGAGGGAGAGAGAGGTGTGAAGAGGAGAGAGAAGCGAAGAAAAGGGAAATGTGAGGAAAGGAGAGGTGTAAGGAGTAAAGAAGCGAGGAAGGAAGAAAAGTGAGGAAGGTAGAGGTGGAGGGGAGAGAAGCTAAGAAGAGAGAGTTGTGAGGATGCGAGAGAAGTACGAAGGGGAAAGAAATAGGACGAGAAAGGTGTGAGGAGATGGGAGAAGTAAGGAGGAGATAGAAGTGAGGAAGGGAGATGTGTGAAGGAAGATGTGTTAGGTTAGGAGAAAAGTAATGAGGCGAGAAGTGTGAGGAAGGAAGAAAAGGAGAGAGAAATGAGAAAGGGAGATGTGTGAGGAGGATAGAGGTGGGGAGGGACGCGAAGAGAGAGATAAATGGCGAATGCAGAGAAGTGCTGAAGAGAAATAAACGAGGAATAGAGAGGATTCAAGAAGATAAGGAAGTAATAAAGAAAGAAATGGAAAGAACTACCATGAATTATGAGATATGAGGCAGGGTGAGAATTGGGAAACAATGAGTTTGCGGTGGGAGAGAAATATGGGAGGAAGAAAATAGAAAGATATAAAAGCAAGAAGAATTGAATATACACAATCGTTTTCGTGCAGCTTAATCACTCCATATAGGAAGACATACCTCACTGTTGGAGACCATACTAGAGGGTAGGGTGGAAGGCAGTGGTTAAAGAGGCCCAGACAACGTTTTAAGGGGATTGATAACATCAGGAGATGGACTGGGAAAAGCTTGTCAGATTTCACCACTAAGTCAAGATATAGAGTACAATGGAGATCCATTGCTGCCGGTCTTCGAAACGGAGATGGCACATGGTCGGAACTGAGTTAATTAGAGGAGTAATAACAACAATAATATCGTGGTGAAGTTACTATAGACGTGACGTCGAAGAAAAGACCGCGCAATACAAGAAAATGTTGATGATAGTGATTCTTTTTTTTAAAAATAAATAATAAACAAGGAAAGAGAAGAATACATAATATAAACGATCTTAAACAAAATAGTCAGGGAAAGGAAGAATCAATGAGAAGAGACGGAAAAAGAGAGTGAGGGAAAAGATCAACAACAAAAGACGAAAGGAAAAGAAAGATCTTTAATAAGACAATAAAGAGCAAAACAACAGGTCACACAAAATAATGTCTGTTTTAATCACAAGATAATGTCTGTTTTAATCACAAGATAATGAAGACTAAGAAAAACTACTCGATCAGAAAACCACGACAAAAATGCAGATAATGGTAATAATAAAACTGTCCAAAAAGAAAAAGGTACGAGAAGAATAAATGACATATATTTAAAACTCGGTTATCTTCTGTTTCATCTGATCAGATTCATGCTCGTCTGCTAGAACCTCCACGGAAATCAATATGGCGCTTAGTCCAACTGTGAACGTTGACAAGATATGGACCAGTATTTGTTGGTATCAAATGAATGTCTAACATGTCCAATCTGATATACAGAACAAACCTTAGTTCTTGTTTCGGTTTCGTCATCTCAGACCTGACCAGATACTATAAAACGACAGCTCTCACTTAACTGTCTTCATACGCCTGTGCCTTGCACGTGGTGATCGGTGGTCGATGCTTGTGGATTCAGTGGGAGGATGCGTCGACTGATGATGTAACGGACTCACACTACAATTAGCCCATCGGTTATGTAGCAAGTGGGTGTGACAAATCACGAACGCTACAGTGTGCACACATGTAGGTGTGTAGATATGTAGGTGTGTAGATATGTAGGTGTGTAGATATGTACGTATGAGTATATATATGTGGACATTTTAATTTACACTTATGTATGTATTTATAGGTTTATATATGTATATCCCTTCTGCGGGCATCCTCACCACTATATATCCACACTTAATATAATTATACTACTACTACATCAACCTTTTTTATCTATAATTATTTAATCAATTATCTACCTTTCTATTGTTCTTCTGTTCCTGAGCCTACCACACATTCAACACATAATTGACTGCGAGAGCTAGAGGGGACAGGTGAGATGAGGGATCTACAAGGTGACACACAAATCAGTGAATCGCTTACAAGTTGGAGTACATGAATGCGATGGAAAAATATGAGAGCAGGCAAAACCTGATACACCAAGACCAGACAGAAGGAAGTCAACACAGATGGGCCTCACAACAGAAGGAAGTCAACACAAGTAGGCCTCACAACAGAAGGAAGTCAACACAGATAGGCCTCACAACAGAAGGAAGTCAACACAGATGGGCCTCACAACAGAAGGAAGACACTTTTCAATTAATTTATATTGTACTCTTAATCCTTATGTATCAAGTATATTGTTTGTTATATTTCCCAATCATTCCATCTCATTCATTCTCGTTGTACACCTCACTACACTGCTATCTTCACAATTGTGTATAAAATGTATGAGGGGGCTTTATATTTTTTTTTATAAAATAGAAGGAAAAAAAAAAAAAAAAAGAAGGAAAGAGGGGACAAAAAAAAAAAAAAAAAAAAGAAAGAAAGAAATCAGGAAACAAAAAAAAAAAAAAAAAAAGAGATCCGAATCAAGTATGACAGAAAATAAAAATGGTCCCAGGAAAACTATTGTGCATATTTATGCAAATACCTACGGCGGACAACTAGGAACATCAAAAGCGAGGAACAACGGGAGGAACATCACGGAAACACCAGGTTAGGTACAAACAGATACACACACGCATCCAAGCACTGGTTTATGCGTCTTAATATCGCCCAAATTGACTACGGTCTGGGGTGGAATAGGCGCGCCTCCGCCAGTAGAAACTAGTGAGGCAAACACATAAAATAAAAAAAAATAAAAAAACTGTCTTCATACATCGGACAGCTTCAAAGTTTGAATCTCTAGTCGGGAACTTGCAAAAATCATGTGGAAACAGACAGTCTTGGTTGTGCTGCTACTCGCGCTGGGTGGGACATATAACGGTCATGTCACAGACAGAATCAACAGCCTCATCATCATCATCATGTATTATATTTAGTAACCATGACGACCAGCTGACGCCATAAGAGTCTGTATGTTGAGCTTCTAAGATTATGGCTGCTGTTACAGACATGCTCTCAGTCTGTATCTTTTGTCACTGAATTCAGAAGTTTATGCAGAAGCGTGTCGTCATCATGTGCTTTGTTTAGTAGGAATGGGGAATAGTAGATGCCACCATTGTTTGTCTGAGTTTAGAATCGATCAGATTGTGTCTGCTGAGTCAAACATTGTTTCGCGATGTCTCAGACATTTCTTCTTTGTCTTCGACTTTTTTACTCGTTTAACTGTTTGAATTTGCTGACCCTCTTATTTGATAATCATCTTAACCTTTACTGACATTACTAACATTCACATGACTTCTGCCATAGGGTGTAGACAGGGCTTTCACATGACTTCTACCATAGGGTGTAGACAGAGCTTTCACGTGACTTCTACCATAGGGTGTAGACAGAGCTTTCACAAGACTTCTACCATAGGGTGTAGACAGAGCTTTCTCATGACCTACCATAGGGTGTAGACAGAGCTTTCACATGACTTCTACCATAAGGTGTAGACAGAGCTTTCTCATGACTTCTACCATAGGGTGTAGACAGAGCTTTCACATGACTTCTACCATAGGGTGTAGACAGAGCTTTCACATGACTTCTACCATAAGGTGTAGACAGAGCTTTCTCATGACTTCTACCATAGGGTGTAGACAGAGCTTTCGCATGACATCTACCATAGGGTGTAGACAGAGCTTTCTCATGACATCTACCATAGGGTGTAGACAGAGCTTTCTCATGACCTACCATAAGGTGTAGACAGAGCTTTCTCATGACCTACCATAGGGTGTAGACAGAGCTTTCTCATGACATCTACCATAGGGTGTAGACAGAGCTTTCTCATGACCTACCATAAGGTGTAGACAGAGCTTTCTCATGACCTACCATAAGGTGTAGACAGAGCTTTCTCATGACTTCTACCATAGGGTGTAGACAGAGCTTTCTCATGACCTACCATAAGGTGTAGACAGAGCTTTCTCATGACCTACCATAGGGTGTAGACAGAGCTTTCTCATGACATCTACCATAAGGTGTAGACAGAGCTTTCATATGACTTCTACCATGACTTCCAAGTCCAGCAATAGCTGCAAAGGTAATCGTTTCTGTGTGTAGCTTACAGTTTCAACAAGATCGGATAGCTGTGGTATAGTGGTACAGGTGGAATAACATCCCAGTGTCCTAAATGACAGATTACATTTTAATTAAAAAGAACTGGTCTTCAGTGTCTACACGAGGGGCCAGACCGGGCGGTAAAGGATGCCCTCTACACGAGGGGGCCAGACCGGGCGGTAAAGGATGCCCTCTACACGAGGGAGCCAGACCGGTCGGTAAAGAATGCCCTCTACACGAGGGGGCCAGACCGAGCGGTAAAGGATGCCCTCTACACGAGGGGGCCAGACCGAGCGGTAAAGGATGCCCTCTACACGAGGGGGCCAGACCGAGCGGTAAAGAATGCCCTCTACACGAGGGGGCCAGACCGAGCGGTAAAGGATGCCCTCTACACGAGGGGGCCAGACCGAGCGGTAAAGGATGCCCTCTACACGAGGGGGCCAGACCGAGCGGTAAAGGATGCCCTCTACACGAGGGGCTCAAGCGGAGAGAGCGGTGCAAGAAATATTTCCATGACTTTCCAAGAGGTACAGCACAGAAAATGGAATTCGTGTCTTGACACACGGGCCACCAAGGGCCGGACATCCTTGACACACGGGCCACCCAGGACCGGACATCCTCAACACACGGGCCACCCAGGGTGGGACATCTTCAACACACGGGCCACCCAGGGCCGGACATCCTCGACACACGGGCCACCCAGGGCCGGACATCCTCGACACACTGGCCACCCAGGGCCGGACATCCTCGACACACGGGCCACCCAGGGCCGGACATCCTCGACACACTGGCCACCCAGGGCCGGACATCCTCAACACACGGGCCACCCAGGGCCGGACATCCTCAACACACGGGCCACCCAGGGCCGGACATCCTCAACACACGGGCCACCCAAAGCCCGGCACACTGATTCCGGAAGTGGAAAGAGCACTCAGAAAAGGTCCACAACAAAGTATGTGTGAGAAGATGGCGTTCTGACCAAGGTAATCTAAGCGTGTGGACAGATAGGAGTGATGTGTGCAGGATACTTACAGCGTGGGGAGGGAAGGAAGAGTCCCAGACTACAGGCCACGTTAGTACCGAAATGGAAAGGAAAGGTCTCGAAGGAGAACTGTAACAGCTATAGGGGCAGTTCGCTGTTAAGTCATACTGGGAAGGAGTATGTGAAACGTCTCGATCAGAGAATAGAACCTCATCTCAGCAAACCCCAGTCCGGTTTCCGCAAGGGCACGGGGCACACCAGTGCTTTATTTACTTTCAGGCAGATATGCGACAAAAACGATTGAATACGGCTCTTCAACTTAGAATTTATCATCAAAGTGAAAGCTTTCGGGAGAGTGGACTGAAATCAATTCTAGGCTGTGATTTAGGAGTATGGGATACGGTTAATTGACAAGACGAGGGCTCTGTGCGGAGGGAATGAAAGTGTGGTGCGTGTAAAGGACAGTGTCTCGGAGACTTTAGTGATCATCAAGGTTATGAGTCAGAGATGTGTGCTGCCATCACTGAGTTTTAAATTTTAAATGGGCACACTTATTTCAGATGCCTGTTAGTCTAGAATTAAGCCAGCGAAGCAATAACTGATTCACGGCATCTTCCTGCCAATCCTGTGCTACCAAGGCCAAAGATGGACCATGTCCCTGAGACGAGAGAGCAAAGTCTGCACCTGCGCAATAACACGATCGCGAACGATCGCCGACGTCTCCAGTAGAGGCAGATGAGGTACGAGGACATTCGAGTGGGGGGGGGGGGGGGGGGTGGGGGGGGGGGGGGGGGGTTGGGGGGTGGTGGTCCCATTCCATGAGCAGAACACACGTGCAGACAGAAGATGCGATGGTTGGGTCATCTCACGAGAATGTACCTTGATCCGTTTTTTCTAGATTGACTGACAGACTAATAAACTAACTAATTGACTAACTAATTAACAAACAAACTAACTAACTAAATGACTAACTAATTAACAAACTAACTAAATAACAAACTGACTACCTAATTAACTAACTAACTAAATGACAAACTAACTAACACACTAACCAACTGACTAACTGTCTATCTAACTGAGAAACTACCTAACTAACTGACAAACTGACTAACTAACTGACAAACTGTCTATCTAACCGATAAACTAACTAACTAACTGACAACCTAACTGACTAACTGACAAACTTATTAACTAACTAACTGACAAACTAACTAACTAACTGCCAAACTGACTGACGAACTGACTAACTAACTAACTAACAAACTAACTAATTAAATGACACTCTTATTAACTAACTAACTAACTGACAAAATGACTAACTAACTAACTGACTGACTAACTAAAACTCAACTTAACGTCTTTACGCTGGGTTGGAAGACTCTGCAGAGTTTGTATACAACCAGTTTCCTTGCTGTTAAAGCTACGCGCATCTAATCTATTCCTGAATGCATTAGTTGTCCCTGCCTCCACTACTTCCTGTTACAATGTATTCCAGCATTCACCACTCTCAGACTAAAAAAAACTTTTCCTAATCTCTAATCTAGAATTCACTAACTTGCTGACTAACAACGCTAATTAATTGTATTCTAATCGTTTTAAAATGTCTTTTCAAATATCAACGGTTCTTTTTTGTTAACTAGAGGTTAGCTCAATCATCCATTATTTCTCTCTCTGTCTCTCTCTCTCGCTTTCTCCCTCTCCCCCCCCCTCCCTCCAATCCCTCTCTCTCTCTCTCTCTCTCTCTCGTTCAATATAAAACCTGTGACACCTACTATTTCAGCCCTCAGCCAAGAGGCGCCTTGCCCGACGTTTTGCACGCTGGAGTATGACCCGGTATGTGGGTACGACAGGAACACATGTGGGCACCCTTGCGCACTGAGGGCCCAGTGTGGAGCGGTCCTCATGGATTACGTAGGAGAGTGCAAGGCTGTAGATGAGGATTGCCCGCAGGCATGCACAATGGACTACAATCCTGTATGTGGTGATGATGGAGTAACCTATGGAAACCTTTGCTCGCTGAAGGCCAAGTGTGGAGCGGTCCTCTTTGATCACTCTGGAGAGTGCCTGGCTGTAGCCCCGTCATAGAACACAACCTAATATGGCTGTTTGAAGATCACTAAAACTGTCTGGATTTACCAACACGCGTCTGTGTTTTGTTGGTATGTGGGTTAACTTGACAGATGGACAAACAACTGTTCTTGTTGGTGTGGGTTAACTTGACAGAGAGACAAACAACTGTTCTTGTTGGTGTGGGTTAACTTGACAGATGGAAAAACAATTGTTCTTGTTGGTGTGTGGGTTAACTTGACAGATAGACAAACAATTGTTCTTGTTGGTGTGTGGGTTAACTTGACAGATGGACAAACAATTGTTCTTGTTGGTGTGTGGGTTAACTTGACAGATGGACAAACAATTGTTCTTGTTGGTGTGTGGGTTAACTTGACAGATGGACAAACCATTGTTCTTGTTGGAGTGTGGGTTAACTTGACAGATGGACAAACAATTGTTCTTGTTGGTGTGTGGGTTAACTTGACAGATGGACAAACAATTGTTCTTGTTGGGGTGTGGGTTAACTTGAGAGATGGACAAACAATTGTTCTTGTTGGTGTGGGTTAACTTGAGAGATGGACAAACAATTGTTCTTGTTGGTGTGTGGGTTAACTTGACAGATGGACAAACAATTGTTCTTGTTGGTGTGGGTTAACTTGACAGATGGACAAACAATTGTTCTTGTTGGTGTGTGGGTTAACTTGACAGATGGACAAACAATTGTTCTTGTTGGTGTGTGGATTCACTTGACAGATGGACAAACAATTGTTCTTGTTGGTGTGTGGGTTAACTTGACAGATGGACAAACAATTGTTCTTGTTGGTGTGTGGGTTAACTTGACAGATGGACAAACCATTGTTCTTGTTGGTGTGTGGGTTAACTTGACAGATGGACAAACAATTGTTCTTGTTGGTGTGTGGGTTAACTTGACAGATGGACAAACAATAGTTCTTGTTGGTGTGTGGGTTAACTTGACAGATGGACAAACAATTGTTCTTGTTGGTGTGTGGGTTAACTTGACAGATGGACAAACAATTGTTCTTGTTGGTGTGTGGGTTAACTTGAGAGATGGACAAACAATTGTTCTTGTTGGTGTGTGGGTTAACTTGACAGATGGACAAACCATTGTTCTTGTTGGTGTGTGGATTCACTTGACAGATGGACAAACAATTGTTCTTGTTGGTGTGTGGGTTAACTTGACAGATGGACAAACAATTGTTCTTGTTGGTGTGTGGGTTAACTTGACAGATGGACAAACAATTGTTCTTGTTGGTGTGTGGGTTAACTTGACAGATGGACAAACAACTGTCCTTGTTGGTGTGTGGGTTAACTTGACAGGTGGACAAACAATTGTTCTTGTTGGTGTGGGTTAACTTGACAGATGGGCAAACAACTGTTCTTGTTAGTGTGTATGTGTACATGTGTGTGTGTGTGTGTGTTTACTTGACAGATAAACAACTGCTCGTGTAGGTTTGGTCTATCTATTTATACTTTTGTGGGGTAATTATGCTTATTTCCAGGACATGCAGTCATGTTAAGTAAATAAAACGCATGAGCAACCAGATAGGTCTGCAACCACGCTTAACAACATGGTGGTTGGCTGGGACTGAGGCTGTTTTTAGTGTGAAGTGTTATCGATCGTTGCGTTTGAGTTTTAGCTAGAGTTTAGGCCAGAATTTAAGCTAGATTTAATTTAAATCAGAGTTTAAGCTTGAGCTTAATCTCGAATTTAGGTCAGAGTTTAAGAAATATTTAATTTAAACTAATCAAGTTGAGTTTAAGCTAGAGTTTAGGCCAGAATTTAAGCTAAATTTAATTTCAAATTGAGCTAGAGTTTAAACGGTGTTTTGACTACAATTTGTGCCACATTAAATTTAAGAGAGTTTGATATATTTGTGTCAGAGTTTAGGTATAGTTTAAGCTACATTTAATTTAAGCCAGCTTTTAAGCCAGACTTTGAACTACATTGGATGTAAGCCAAACGACTGAGTTTGTTTACGCCGGAGTTTAGCTGGAGTTCACACTACATGTATTTGTTGTTGAATGCGCATAATGAATAGGATTACCCTTTCGGGCGCCCTAAAACGGACGTTAAGTGGCGGGTTGTCGTAGCTTTCCTAATATCCCGAGCATGCTGATGAGGGTGGGTCGGGGACCTCCAGGCTTGGCCTCATCTCACTCAGCTTACTACTGCGGGGATCGTGTCTAATACTCAGCTTGTTAGCTGGTCAGCCACGAAACCAGACCGTTTCCAGGAAGTGCTACGGGGAGGTGAAGGTGAGGGTCATGGGGGGAGGTCAAGATGAGGGTCATGGGGGGAGGTCAAGGTGAGGGTCATGGGGGGAGGTCAAGGTGAGGGTCGTGGGGGGAGGTCAAGGTGAGGGTCGTGGGGGGAGGTCAAGGTGATGGTCATGGTCAGTACATTTTGTCAGACCCTGACTAACATGTCAGATCAGAATATTTTGTCTGACCCTGACTAACATGTCAGATCAGTATATTTTGTCAGACCCTGACTAACAGGTCAGATCAGTACATTTTGCCTGACCCTGACTAACAGGTGAGATCAGTATATTTTGTCAGACCCTGACTAACAGGTCAGATCAGTACATTTTGCCTGACCCTGACTAACAGGTGAGATCAGTATATTTAGCCTTCCTTCCCGTTTTGGGACTCTGGTAAGACAAAATTAATGACCAACAACACCGAGGGCTTCAACAGCAGGATAAAAGCTAATGGTCAGGAACTCGAAGTGCTTGACCGTTGCAAATAGCTTGTGTCGATTGTCAGTGATGATGGATCAAAATGTGAGGTGTTGGCCAGAATAACACAGCCAATATCGGCGCTTGCACGGCTTAACAAAATCTGGCAAGATAAAGGGTTAGCAATAAGCACGAAAATCAGATTAATGCGTACACTGGTCCTGTCTATATTCCTCTTTGCTTGTGAGACATGGCCAGTTACAGCTGACCTTCAATGAAGGATACAGGCCTTGTAGATGAGATGTTTCCGAAGACTTTTAAACGTCACGTACAAAGATCGAGTTACAAATGAGGAAATACGAGATAGAATTACAACAGTAATAGGGCCTTTTAAAGACCTCTTGGCAGCTGTCAAAAGAAGGAAACTCACTTGGTACGGTCACATATCGAGATCAAATGGTCTTGCAAATACGATCCTCCAGGAAAAGGTGCAAGGCAGATGACGAAGATGCAGTCCCAAAAAGAGATGGGAGGACAAGATAAAAGAATGGACCAATCTCCGACCGGAAGAGGCACAGGCAGCGGCCGCTGACAGAGAAGGGTGGCGTGATGTTGTGAGGATGTCTTCATGTGTGCCCCAACGACATCACCTGTTACGGGATGACCTGACCTGACCTGAGTCGTTAGTCTTTCTCAACTACATTTAATTTAAACTAATTTTTAAGCTTGAGTTTAAGTTAGATTAAAATTAGTCAATTTCAGCTAAATTTTTAGTTAGCGTTTAAGTTAGAGTTAGCTAGATTTTAAACTAGAATTTAAGCTAGACTCAATTTAATTAAGAGTTTCAACAAGAGTATAAGTTAGAGTTAAAGTTACAGTTTAAGCTAAAGTTTAAGCTAGAATTTAAGCTAGAGTTTAAGCTAAAATTGAAAGCTAAAGGCTACGTTAGAAAATGACGATATAGTTTAAAGAGCAGATGGAGAAATTACAGAGAATGGCCGTTGTTGTGTAAAGTATTATCAGCTTGTTCACCAGGTTCAGGGCGTCAGGTAACCATAGTGATAACGTTCGTATTTGCTTGGGATTTTGATAACGTCTCTACAGTTCCATGTCGAGGCAACATTTTCACAATAGAAGCAGACGCACTGAATATTGCTCTGCAAAGTAAGAACTAGGACCCTGTTACGATGAGCTGCTCAATGATGAACTGGAAAATGGCAAGAGAGCAATCGGTGGGCGGCATAAAAGGTACAAGGACACACTTAGGACATCACTGCACTGATCGAATGTGCTACTAACCAAGATGATTGGAGAAGAATAACCACTGATTGCAAATCAGAACTGTTACAGGGGTGGGGGGTGTTCTTCAGGGGTGGGGGGTGTTCTACAGGGGTGGAGGTGTTCTACAGGGGTGGGGGTGTTCTACAGGGGTGGGGGGTGTTCCGAGACCTGGGGTATAAAGAATAAATGAGGCTCTACAGAGACGACCGCTCAGCAAGTCAGCTCACATCAACGCTTTCTCAACCTCGGTGCATGAGAGTGTCTTATCTCCCTGTACAAAGTCCGACAGACAATCCAGGGCTCAGATTGACTTATAAATCCATCTTGGAAGTCATGCGAGCAGTCAATGTTGACAAAGTGGCCCTCATCGATGACAATCAATTAGCCTCTCTGTAACAGACACACTGTTTGCCCTGGCCGTTATTCTAACTAAGAACATGCTCACACTCATCTCATCATCATGACCACACACTTCAAATAATATAGCACACATCAGATGGCATATTCATTACATAATATTCATATTATAAAAATGAGTAGGGGTATTACAAACACAATTCAATACATATCATCTTAACTAATTATTCCTATGTTATATCTAAGTTAATATAAATATAAAATAAAGCGGAAAGTTTAAGCATGAGCTATTGATGGAATTCCCAATTATCTAAACCCAGTTCTATTTCCTTGCAATTACATCACACACACCTCGCCTTAACTGCGTCCTCAACACACCTTATCAAATACTGTTCCTCACTCAAATCCCCTCAGGTGGACGATCTCGACATAACTCGTTCACAATGTGTCCTTGTTTACAAACACACGTTCAGATTATATATTAATGCAAAACAGACACACCTACTTGAGTGATCATGTTCTATCACTAACATTCGTGCAACAGTCTATCAATCGCTCCTCTATCTAAGTCAGTGAGCTAAACATACTATCTACATTCAGTCTCTCTCTATCTCTTATCTCTCTATTCAGCCTCCCATCCATTCAGCTCACCAAGCTTTGTCTCGAGTTATATACCCTCAAGCAAAGTCACGAGTTTGACTAATGGATTTCAGGAAATGACTATATTCAGTCTTATTGGAACGAAACAGTTTGCACACCTGTCACTCATTCTCTCGCAGCAAGCCCCGCTGCCAATCCGTCTGTCAATCCCTCTCCCCCTACCCAAATCGGCAGGCTAGTGGTCAGCTCCTACCTGTCCACACTCCTTACCCCAACTCTGTTCTCCTTTGTTGAGACGGTGAGTGACCTTGAAACGCATTCAGGTAGCTTTAAGCTTTAACATGTTCAGGTATCAGCATCACCCCTGTCCTAAAGTCGCCTTGCTCCGGCGGGAAATGTTACATTATCTTACTAAACTACAGACCGAAACATGGATGGTCATTTTTTTCATCTGCCAAATGTTCCACCATTTTCGTCTCCATTATCCAAAATGTAAATACTACTCCTGTTTACAACTCCAATCCAATTGTACCTGCATCCACAAAAAAACAATGTTACACAATTTTCGTCTCCACTATCCAAAATGTAAACACCACTCCTGTTTACAACTTCACTCACATCGTACATGCACAAAAGACATGTCATTTGATACATATAAACTTTTTGTAATACATACACAATCAATACAAGCAGAAGAAAAACACTATGGCTGGTCGTTTTTACAACACAAGCCCCCACCCTTAAATCGTTTTACAGTCAAACACACCCAATTCTGTCCCTGCAGGACCTTTAGCTCATCAAAACAGAAACACCTCAAGGAATTCTCCTTACTCACTGAGGTCAATATACCTAGCCCCGATTACGTGCCTACCTCTAAGGACACGAACCTTCATTGTTAAACTCGACCAGTTCAGGTCAATTTTCCCAGGCGGCCTCATTACACGCCTCTCCATACGACCCGTGGCGGAAGATTCACTTCATACTAATTCCTGTGAGGCCACGAATTTACGTGGGTTATCCTCGGGCTAGTTATCACTGTCTCTCTTGACAGCTATCCCCTCTCAAAGAAAACAGCAACAATCTTTATGTTTTTCACAAAAACGATATTTGACAACATATGTCATAGTCAATATTACAACTTCTGATCAACGTGGTCTTCTCTGCAAAGACTCCACATACATGTGATAAAATAACAATATGTCTGTTATGACGCATCTCCAATTAAGTCGGCCAGCTGAGTGTCCCACATGCTAGTTCTTGTTCTGGAACTCGTGGTGACCTGTTTGCAGAGGCCTACAGTCTGGATGAGATATACTTCTCTGTAGATCATTACCTAGATAACCTGTATCAAATACCTGTAAACATGATTCAACAACAACAAAAAACCAACAAATTAAAGACAAATGCAATACATACAATGTAGAAACCCAAAACCAAATACAACTGTCAAAATATTCGCACGCTTACTCATGATATCAATATTTCAGTCAGCAAGTATCACACTTTGATACTGTCAGGATATGTAAGCATGTTTAAACAACAATACAACACAAATTAAAGAGAAAAAAAAACAATGCATACAATGTCGAAACATACAAGCCAATAAACATGCAATGCATACAATGTCAGACCCAAAACCGGGATCAAGATGCTGCAGTGGTCAGCAGCCCATAGCTGCCAAGACCCTTCTACACCTCCACGTGGTGATCCTGGATAACAGGCTGCAGCAGGGCAGACTGGCTAAGGAAAAGGGATCGAATAGGGAATGCTAACCCGGTACTAAAAAATGCTTGCTGAAGTCGGATGTGTTGGACCGAAAGGTGCAAATATCGCAGCCAAGCTGTAAGCTACGACACAACGCATTCCGTTCTCTGGACTATATTCTGCTACTTAAACCCTTTCAGGGTTTGGTAGTGGGAGATTGAGAACGAACGAAGAAGAAGAAGAAGAAGAAGAAGAAGAAGAAGAAGAAGAAGAAGAAGAAGAAGAAGAAGAAGAAGAAGAAGAAGAAGAAGAAGAAGAAGAAGAAGAAGAAGAAGAAGAAGACCCAAAACCAAGTACAAATGTCACAATATTTGCACGCTAATCATGACATTAATATTTCAGTACACAAAACGCAACACATGCAAGGTCGATCAAACAAACACTTTAAAAAATCCAGGTCATACCAATGTCAAAATTCAAAAAACAAATTTTAATTTAAAAATATTGGCATACCTAAACATGAGCATGTGCCATCCAACTTTCACACCTGCTAGTGCGGTCATGACCTGCACATACACACCTGCACACCTGTCACTCGTTCTCTCGCAGCAAGCCTCGCTGTCAATCCGTCTGTCAGTCACTCTCCCCCTACCCAAATCGGCAAGCCAGCGGTCAAGTCCCACCTGTCCACACTCCTTACCCCAACTCTGTTCTCCTTTGTTGAGACGGTGAGTGACCTTGACACGCATTCAGGTAGCTTTAAGCTTTAACATGTTCAGGTATGAGCATCACCCCTGTCCTAAACTCCCCTTGCTCCGGCGGGAACTGTTAAACGCCCCAACGGTAATAACAGCTCTGTGTAATCTGTCATTCTACCATCAGTGTGGGCTTATTCTTCTTTCTTGATCCGCCAATAGCTAAGAGCCAAGAGCCTAGATAGATCCAAGAGCCAAGAAAGATTCAAGTGCCAAGATAGATCAAAGAGCCAAGAAAGATCCAAGAGCCAAGATAGATCCAAGAGCCAAGAAAGATCCAAGAGCCAAGATAGATCAAGAGCCAAGATAGATCCGAGAGCCAAGATAGATCCAAGAGCCAAGATAGATCCAAGAGCCAAGATTGATCCAAGAGCCAAGATTGATCAAAGAGCTAAGATAGATACAACAGCCAAGAGCAAAGATAGATCCAAGAGCCAAGACAGATCCAAGAGCCAAGATTGATCCAAGAGCCAAGATAGATCCAAGAGCCAAGATAGTTCAAAGAGCCAAGATAGATCCAAGAGCCAAGATTGATCAAGAGCCAAGATAGATCCAAGAGCCAAAATAGATCCAAGAGCCAAGATAGATCCAAGAGCCAAGATTGATCCAAGAGCCAAGATTGATCCAAGAGCTAAGATAGATCCAACAGCCAAGAGCAAAGATAGATCCAAGAGCCAAGACAGATCCAAGAGCCAAGATTGATCCAAGAGCCAAGATAGATCCAAGAGCCAAGATAGTTCAAAGAGCCAAGATAGATCCAAGAGCCAAGATTGATCCAAGAGCCAAGATAGATCGAAGAGCCAAGATAGATCCAAGATCCAAGATAGATCCAAGAGCCAAGATCCAAGAGCAAAGATCCAAGAGCCAAGAGCAAAGATCCAAGATAGATCCAAGTGCCAAGATAGATCGAAGAGCCAAGAGCTAAGACACGATTACCTTCAAACTACAAATAAACAATAACAGACAACAACAACAAACACAACCACCTGTATAGAAGAACACACCAATTATGGAAACCAGGGTACTGACATTGTGGGGGGTGGTAAGAATGTGAATGGGTCACTGTACTGAACTGAGTTTATCGTAAAATCCGACTACTGAGGGATGTGCATGCTGCTGGTAAATTTATTATATTGGTCGGTTATTGTTCCAGTGGCCTATGGGCTCCTGCCCTTTGACCCTAATTTATTATGTTGGTCGGTTATTCTTCCAGCGACTTATGGGCTCCTGCCCTTTGGCCCTAATTTATTATGTTGATCGGTTATTGTTCCAGCGGCCTATGGGCGCCTGCCCTTTGAGACTAATTTATTATGTTGGTCGGTTATTGTTCCAGCGACCTATGGGCTCCTGCCCTTTGACCCTAATTTATTATGTTGGTCAGTTATTGTTCCAGCGACCTATGGGCTCCTGCCCTTTGACCCTAATTTATTATGTTGGTCAGTTATTGTTCCAGCGGCCTATTTGCTCCTGCCCTTTGACCCTAATTTATTATATTGGTCGGTTATTGTTCCAGCGACCTATGGGCTCCTGCCCTTTGACCCTAATTTATTATATAAATTACTTTTCTTATAGGAACAGGAAGACTAGCGTCTGGTCAGGCAAAATATACTAATCAGACGTGTTAGTCAATGTCAGACAAAATATACTAATCAGGCGTGTTAGTCAATGTCAGAGAAAATATACTAATCAGGCGTGTTAGTCAATGTCAGACAAAATATACTAATCAGGCGTGTTAGTCAATGTCAGACAAAATATACTAATCAGGCGTGTTAGTCAATGTCAGACAAAATATACTAATCAGGCGTGTAAGTCAATGTCAGACAAAATATACTAATCAGGCGTGTTAGTCAATGTCAGACAAAATATACTAATCTGACATGTTAGTCAAGGTCAGGCAAAATATACTAATCAGACATGTTAGTCAAGGTCCAGCAAAATATACTAATCTGACATGTTAGTCAGTGTCAGGCAAAATATTCTAATCAGACATGTTAGTCAGGGTCAGGCAAAATATACTAATCAGACATGTTAGTCAAGGTCCAGCAAAATATACTAATCTGACATGTTAGTCAGGGTCAGACAAAATATATTATTCAGACATGTTAGTCAGGGTCAGGCAAAATATTCTAATCAGACATGTTAGTCAGTGTCAGGCAAAATATACTAATCAGACATGTTAGTCAGGGTCAGACAAAATATATTATTCAGACATTTTAGTCAGGGTCAGGCAAAATATATTATTCAGACATGTTAGTCAGGGTCAGACAAAATATACTGGCCAAGACATTTAACTTCCCCGCAGTCCTCCCAGGAAACGAGTGTTTCCAAGCAATCTAGAAGTTTTTCTCTCCTGTTTCTGCTGGCTAACACTTTTTACAGAATGGTGTAGCCGTTGCCATGCACATCCCTCCATAATCTGACTTGAATTAGTGGCACATCTTCTGCCGTGAGAAGTAGATACTTTTTCTGGATACAAAATTTCTCCAGGATAGAATTCCAATCTTCATGCTTGCTTACTTACTTAGTCGCTCCTCTTCTACCGTGAGGTGTAGAGGTTCCAATCTCCATACACCAACATGTATTAGGGTACGGCTACCACATTTTGCGAGTCACTGGTCAGAGAGTAGATAGCATAGAAGGCAAGAGTGAGAGGTTAATGAATGAAGATCAAAACAAAATGTTAGCCTTAGTGCGAAGAGAGGAGACACGGACAGATCACAGCGGGGGCGTTGACTTCGGTTTCTGAACAGTTGTTTGTCCATCTGTTAAGTTAACCCACACACACCAACAAGAACAGTTGTTTGTCAATCTGTCAAGTTAACCCACACACCAACAAGAACACCTTGTCCATCTGTGAAGTTATCACACACACACACACCAACAAGAACAGTTGTTTGTCCATCTGTCAAATTAACCCACACACGAACAAGAACACTTTGTCCATCTGTCAAGTTAACCCACACACCAACAAGAACAGTTGTTTGTCCATCTGTCAAGTTAACCCCCACACCAACAAGAACAGTTGTTTGTCCATCTGTCAAGTTAACCCTCACACTAACAAGAACAGTTGTTTGTCCATCTGTCAAGTTAACCCACACAGCAACAAGAACAGTTTTTTGTCCATCTGTCAAGTTAACCCCCACACCAACAAGAACAGTTGTTTGTCCATCTGTCAAGTTAACCCTCACACTAACAAGAACAGTTGTTTGTCCATCTGTCAAGTTAACCCACACAGCAACAAGAACAGTTTTTTGTCCATCTGTCAAGTTAACCCCCCCCCCCCCCCCCCACACCAACAAGAACACTTTGTCGATCTGTCAAGTTAACCAACACACCAACAAGAACACTTTGTCCATCTGTCAAGTTAACCCACACACAAACAAGAACAGTTGCTTGTCCATCTGTCAAATTAACCCACACACGAACAAGAACACTTTGTCCATCTGTCAAGTTAACCCACACACCAACAAGAACAAGTGATTGTCCATCTGTCAAGTGAACCCCCACACCAACAAGAACAGTTGTTTGTCCATCTGTCAAGTTAACCCTTACACCAACAAGAACAGTTGTTTGTCCATATGTCAAGTTAACCCACACACCAACAAGAACACTTTGTCCATATGTCAAGTTAACCCACACACAAACAAGAACATTTGTTTGTCCATCTGTCAAGTTAACATTCACACCAACAGGAACACTTTGTCCATCTGTGAAGATAACCCTCACACCAACAAGAACAGTTGTTTGTCCATCTGTCAAGTTAACCCACACACCAACAAGAACAGTCGTTTGCCCATCTGTCAATTTAACACATACACCAAGAAGAACAGTTGTTTGTCCATCTGTCAAGTTAACCCACACACCAACAGGAACAGTTGTTTGTCCATCTGTCAAGTTAACCCCCACACCAACAAGAACAGTTCTTTGTCCATCTGTCAAGTTAACCCTCACACCAACAAGAACAGTTGTTTGTCCATCTGTCAAGTTAACCCCCACACCGAGAAGAACAGTTGTTTGTCCACCTGTCAAGTTAACCCCCACACACCAACAAGAACAGTTATTTGTCAATATGTCAAGTTAACCCACACACCAACAAGAACAGTTGTTTGTCCATCTGTCAAGTTAACCCCCACACACCAACAAGAACTCTTAGTCCATCTGTCAAGTTAACCCACACACCAACAAGAACAGTTGTCTGCCCATCTGTCAAGTTAACCCACACACACCAACAAGAACAGTTGTTTGTCCATCTGTCAAGTTAACCCACAGACGAACAAGAACAATTTGTCCATCTGTCAAGTTAACCCACACGCCAACATGAACGGACTCGTGTTTGTAAATCCAGACAGTTGTATTGATCGTCAAACAGCCATATTAGGTTGTGCTCTATGACGGGGCTACATTCTTGCACGCCCCCTCGTGACCCAAGAGGACCTCGCCAGAAAAGCCCTTGAGTATGCAAAGGTTCATGTAGGTCTTTCCGACATTACCACATACCGGGTCATTCGCCAGCTGGCATAGTGTCGAGTCAGGCTGCTCTTGGCTGAGGGCTTAAATAGTAGGTGTCACAGGTTATATATTGAACAAGAGAGAGAGAGAGAGAGAGAGAGAGAGAGAGAGAGAGAGAGAGCGAGAGAAATAATGTTGGATTATTGAGCTAACCTTTCGTTAACAAAAAAGAACCGTTGATATTTGAAAAACCATTTTAAAACGATTAGAACAAAATTAATTCATTAGTCAGTTAATCAGTCAGTTAGCTAGTTAGTTTGTCAGTCAGCAAGTTAGTTAATTCCAGATTAGATATTAGGAATTTTTTTAAGTCTGAGAGTGGTCAATGCTGGAATGCACTGCAACAGGAAGTAGTGGACGCAGGGCAATTAATGCATTCAGGAATAGATTAGGTGCGCATAGCTTTTACAGTAAGGAAACTGGCTGTATCCGGACTCTGTAGAGTCTTCTAAACCAGTGTAAAGACGTTAAGTTGAGTTTTAGTTAGTCAGTCAGTTAGTTAATTAATTAGTTAGTTAGTCAGATTGTCATTTAATTAGTTTGTTAGTTAGTAAGTTTGTCAGATAGTTAGTTAGATTGTCAGTTAGTTAGTTTGTTAGATAGCAAGTTTGTCAGATAGTTAGTTAGTCAGTTTGTCTGTTAGTTAGTAAGTTAGTTAGATTGGCAGTTAGTTAGTAAGTTAAACAGTTTCTCGGTTAGTTAGTTAGTTAGTTAGTCAGTTTGTCGGTTAGTTAGTTAGTTATATTGTCAATTTATCAAATTGTATTGTCACATATAATTCTTCGCTGTTCGAGACACTGAAAACCAGTTTTTAAATTAGAATGTAGTCTGTCTGTGAGGACACCGTTATTCCACCTGTACCACTATACCACGGCTACCCCATCTTGTTGAAGCTGAAAGCCAAAGAACCCAGACAAGATTACCCCTGCAGCTTTTTCTGGACTTAGACTTAACTTAACTTAACTTAACGTTTTTATACTGGTTTAGAAGACCCTGTAGAGTCTGTATACAACCAGTTACATTTACATCACCTTGATCTAAAAGCTATGCGCATCCAGTTTATTCTTAAATGCATTAACTGTCCCTGCCTCCACTACCTCCCCTGGCAATGCATTCCAAGCAGACACCACTCTCTGACTAAAAAAATATTGTCTAATATCTAACCTGGACCTCTCTTTAGTCAGCTTGTAGCTATGCCCTCGTGTTATTGTAGGTGGCTGTATTTTAAAAAACTTGTTGTAGTCTAATTTATCGATTCCTCTGATCATCTTATAAACCTGTATTAAGTCACCACGAATTCTTCTCTCTTCGAGACACTGTTGGCCAGTTTTTCTGAGTCTTTCCTCATAACTGTAATTCTGGAATCCCATTATCATCTTTGTCGCTCTTTTTTGTATTCTTTCTAGCATGTTTATATCCCCTCTATGATAAGGACTCCACACATGTACACAGTACTCCAATCTAGGTCTAACTAAAGCTTTATACAGTTTAACGATCACTTCCTTGCTCCTATGTTTAATATTTCTTTTTGTTTTTATAACTTGATGAAGCCCTTAGATACATGACATTTGGGGACCGTTATTATAAAATGATTGAACATATACGCTGCGTAGCTAATCTTTCTTAACTAGAGAACTTAATGTCATTCTTTCCGGATGCACCAGGTTCTAAAAACTTGCAAATGAAATATTTGTTGCAAAAGCCATTTAGAAAAAATGCTTAA
Source organism: Ariolimax columbianus (assembly GCA_036924085.1). NCBI lineage: Eukaryota > Metazoa > Mollusca > Gastropoda > Stylommatophora > Arionidae > Ariolimax > Ariolimax columbianus. The sequence continues at coordinate 41,655,743 of JAVGWX010000023.1, read as the reverse complement.
TTCTGAAATTGGTGAGATCCTTGTGGTTTGTAAGGACCTAAACTTTTAGTTTGTTCATCTCCTGCCTAAATCCGGCTCTGTCTACACCCTATGGTAGAAGTCACGTGAAAGCTCTGTCTACACCCTATGTAGAAGTCATGTGAAATCTCTGTCTACACCCTATGGTAGAGGTCACGTGAAAGCTATGTCTACAGCCTATGTAGAAGTCATGTGAAAGCTCTGTCTACACCCTATGTAGAAGTCATTTGAAAGATATGTCTACACCCAATGGTATAAGTCATGTGAAAATTTGTCTACACCCTATGGCATAAGTCATGTGAAAGCTCTGTCTACACCCTATGGTAAAAGTCATGTGAAAGCTCTGTCTACACCCAATGTAGAAGTCATGTGAAAGATCTGTCTACACCCAATGTAGAAGTCATGTGAAAGCTCTGTCTACACCCAATGTAGAAGTCACGTGAAAGCTCTGTCTACACCCAATGGTATAAGTCATGTGAAAGCTCTGTCTACACCCTATGGTAAAAGTCATGTGAAAGATCTGTCTACACCCTATGGTAGAAGTCATGTGAATGTTAGTAATGTCAGTAAAGGTTAAGATGATGTATATCGCTGTATGATGACGGTACAACCTAACAGAAAAAAGTGTGGCGCTCATCCTGTGGAGTCCCGCCTCGAAGGGGCCCACCCAATGCTACTGGTGGCCACCAATGTGCTGTGGAGTCAAGGCACACGGTGATGGGGCAAAAACTATTGACTATAACCCAAGACCCTCAGAATAATACAGTGGAATGCGGAGGGAGTCATTAACAAAAAGCTTTCCCTGACACATCACCTGCATGAAGGTAAGATTGACGTGGCATATATCCAAGAAACTCACCTCAACAACAACCACAAATTCTCAATCAGAGGATACCAGACCTTCCGTCTTGATGGAGAAGCTGACAAAGGAGGGGTTCTGATACTGACCCGTAACTGCATACCGAGTAGCGCGGTAGCTGTCAATCACACCGGACAAGCAGAAATGGTAGGACTCGACATAATGACCCAAGAAACGAGGATCCGCATCTTCAACCTGTATGCCCCACCAAACAAAGACCTGTCGCTCTAGAGTATGGAAATCAAGGACTCCAGCTGCCTAGTAGTTGGAGACTCAACAGCCACTCGGAGAGATGGGATATTCGAACACAGACAACAGAGGTGATGAAGTGGAAGATTTGGAGATAGACACAAATCTCAATCTTATCAATAGGCCGGAGGACAGACCCAGCTTCTATTCTAGAACATGGCATACCACCTCTACTCCAGACTTGGCCTTTTCCACGGTGGATATTCACCACAAAATAGACCGCCGGGTGCTCAACCAATTGGCAGGTAGCGAGCACAGGCCAATTAGGCTAGAAGTTGATATGGAAGTAGGCCCACAGGAAGCAAAACCGCTCCCAGGTTGGAATTATAAACGAGCCGACTGGGACAGATTTGCAATCCTGACATATGGGCTGTGTGAAACCATCAACACACGGAATAACAATATGAAACCCATGGTGGAAAGCCTAAGCAAAGCAATAATACAAGCTGCCATTGAAACCATCCCAAAAGGGGCAAGGAAAAAATACAAGCCATATTTGAATGATGAATTGCAGAAAGCGGAAGACGAAGTCTCAAATGCTAGGAACATGGCAGAGAGAGAACAATCTATGGAGGCAAATATCGCCATCAAAGCTATCACGGCGAAATACAAAAGAACACTAAACCAAATAACAAGAGACATCTGAAAAAGCAAAACAGAAAGCATAAATTTAGATAAGGAAGGGAACAAACTATGGAAGTAAGAGCCATGAATGACGAAACACCATCAAACAAACAAATTACCATCAAGCAGAGCGACAACATGCTCACTCGAAAAAAAGCAGCAAACGCCTTTATAGAACATTATGCCAGAGCAAACCACATTGATGTCCCTACAGACAGGCACACAGACATTAGGGATAAACAAAAGAGCCACGACAACATCAATATGGCATCAGAGGAGCACATGATGGCAAAACTAACAATGAATGAAATGGAAGAGGCCATGAGAACTTTAAAGAAAAAGAAATCGCCCAGAAAAGATGGGGTAACAAACGAAATGCTGATGGGATTGAGCCAAACAGCAAAGAGGAAGTTACTATCTGTCCTGAACCAAAGCTGGAGAAGGGGAATTGTACCGCAGGCATGGAAAGACGCTGTACTTATACCAGTACCAAAGAAAGAAAAAGATAGAACAGATACAAATGGATACAGACCTATCAGTCTACTGTGTAGGAAAACTGATGGAGCGTATGATAAACACCAGAAAGATGTGGCATCTGGTAGAAAAACACATATTAATTCCACAGGTGGCAGGCTTTAGACAGCACAGTTCCACTGAGGACCAGACCACTCTCATAGCTCAGGAAATAGAGGATGCTTACCAGGAGAAAAAACACACAGTAGCGGTTTGGGTGGATTTAGAGAAGACATTTGACAAGGTGTGGAAAGAGGGACTTAAAGTCAAGCTACGAAGAAGCCACTACCTCAAAAACAGAACAGCCAGAGTTCAAGTACAAGGGCAGATGAGCAAAAAGGTGACACTTGAGCAGGTAGTACCCCAAGGGGGAGTACTGTCACCCACACTTTTCCTGGTGTATATAAATAACATCATTGAGAATATACCAAGAAGAGTCCACACCTCCATGTTTGCAGACGATCTGGCTATGTGGACCTCTGAAAAAAATCTCATCATAGCAAGCAATCGGATTCAGCAGGCCCTAACATCGTTGGAGGAGTGGGCGAACTCACGTCTGGTCAAAATAAATGAGGAAAAAAGAACATGTACGATATTCTCGCTTTCAAACAAACCCCAGAACACCAAATTAAGTCTTAGCGGCAAATATCTGCGGCCAAACGATAACCCAAACTACTTGGGCGTCACATTTGATCGGCACATGACATGGAAAAGTCAGATCGAGAGAAACCGAATGAGAGCCAGAAAAAGAATGGCAATCATGAGGAAACTTGCTGGCACAAGCTGGGGAGCAGACGAAAGTATACTAAAGAAACTGTACACTGGAAGAGTGAGACCAGTTCTCGAGTATGGCATTTCGGCATGGGCAACAGCAGCAAAGGCGAACTTTGATAAAATTAGCAAACTTCAAATCCAAGCCATGAGAGTTATCACAGCAGACATGAAGTCAACGCCAATTGTAGAACTTGAAAAGATTACAAATCTGCAATCCATGACCGACAGAAGAGACTGCAGAGCCCAACAGCAAGCAGAGAAACTAAAAAGACTGACATACCATCCAATGCATCAGAGACTAAATAGATTTGGAAATGGGAAACTAAAGCAGAGAAACTTTGCAGAAATAGCCAAAACAAAGATGAGCGAAGACCCTATAAACACATTAACAACACCAAAGCCCATCCCTACTGTACGCAAACCTACCTGGAGGCAGCGTATATTTCCGGAGGTGGTAGAAAATATACAAGGTATTGGAAATAAGAACAGCCAGACTGAAAAAGAAAGAAGAGACATAACCCTGATGTACATAACGAAAAACTACCCAAGCATGGACTGGACCCAAGCATACACCCACGGTTCTGTAACAAACGCAACACAGAACGGAGGGGCAGATGTATTCCTGAGTCTACTAAATGGTAGAAAAATAACACTGTCAGTGGCAACTGGAAAATACTCAAGCAATTTCAGAGCTGAGGCAGAGGCACTGAGGGCTGCAGTAGAAGAAATGGTGACAGGCAAAAGAAATGAATGATTAATAGTCCTGTTTACAGATGCCCTGGCCGTAGTCACAGCACTAAAAAGCCAGAAAAATACTGAACTTTTTTGAAAATTTTATTATTACCATCATCTACATTTTCGTGGTGGTTTTCTGATCGAGTAGTTTTTCTTAGTCTTTATTATCTTGTGGTTAAAACAGACATTATCTTGTGGGATTTGTAGTTTTTATATTCATTATCTTGTGGTTAAAACAGACATCTTGTGTGACCTATAGTTTTTCTCTTTATTGTCTTGTGGTTAAAACAGACATCTTGCGTGACCTATAGTTTTTCTCTTCATTGTCTTGTGATTAAAACAGACATCTTGTGTGACCTATAGTTTTTCTCTTCATTGTCTTGTGATTAAAACAGACATCTTGTGTGACATATAGTTTTTCTCTTTATTGTCTTGTGATTAAAACAGACATCTTGTGTGACCTATAGTTTTTCTCTTCATTGTCTTGTGATTAAAACAGACATCTTGTGTGACCTATAGTTTTTCTCTTCATTGTCTTGTGATTAAAACAGACATCTTGTGTGACCTATAGTTTTTCTCTTCATTGTCTTGTGATTAAAACAGACATCTTGTGTGACCTATAGCTTTTCTCATCATTGTCTTGTGATTAAAACAGACATCTTGTGTGAGCTATAGTTTTTCTCTTGATTGTCTTGTGATTAAAACAGACATCTTGTGTGACCTATAGTTTTTCTCTTGATTGTCTTGTGATTAAAACAGACATCTTGTGTGACCTATAGTTTTTCTCTTCATTGTCTTGTGATTAAAACAGACATCTTGTGTGACCTATAGTTTTTCTCTTCATTGTCTTGTGATTAAAACAGACATCTTGTGTGACCTATAGTTTTTCTCTTCATTGTCTTGTGATTAAAACAGACATCTTGTGTGACCTATAGTTTTTCTCTTCATTGTCTTGTGATTAAAACAGACATCTTGTGTGACCTATAGTTTTTCTCTTCATTGTCTTGTGATTAAAACAGACATCTTGTGTGACCTATAGTTTTTCTCTTCATTGTCTTGTGATTAAAACAGACATCTTGTGTGACCTATAGTTTTTCTCTTCATTGTCTTGTGATTAAAACAGACATCTTGTGTGACCTATAGTTTTTCTCTTCATTGTCTTGTGATTAAAACAGACATCTTGTGTGACCTATAGTTTTTCTCTTCATTGTCTTGTTAAAGATCTTTCTCTTCCTTTCCTCTTTTGTTGATGATTTTTTCCTTCAATATATTTTTCCGTCTCTTGTCATTGATTCTTCTTTTCTTTCACTCTTTTGTTATAGATCTTATATGTCATGTATTCTTCTTTTCTTTCACTCTTTTCTTATAGATCTTATATGTCATGTATTCTTCTTTTCCCTTGTTTAATCATTTTTTTTAAATAATCACTATCATCTACATTTTCTTTGTTGTTTCTTTTATTGCTGCGATCTTTTCTTCGACTTCACGTCTATAGTAACTTCACCACGATATTATTGTTGTTATTACTCCTCTAATTAACTCAGTTCCATCCATGTGCCATCTCCGCTTCGAAGACCGCCAGCAATGGATATCCATTGTACTCTATATCTTGACTTAGTGGTACAATCTGACAAGCTTTTCCCAGTCCATCTCCGGATGTTATCCACCAACTTAAAACGTTGTCTGTGCCTCTTTAACTATGCCTTCCGCCCTATGCTCTAGTATGGTCTCCAACAGTGAGGTATGTCCTCCTATATGGAGTGATTAAGCTGCACGAAAACGATTGTGTATATTATTTTCTTCTTGCTTTTATATCTTTCTATTTTCTACCTCCCATATTTCTCTCCCACCGCAAACTCATTGTTTCCCAATTCTTATACTTCCTCATATATCACCATTCAGGGTAGTTCTTTCTTATTTCCATTTCTTTCTTTCTTATCTTATTCAATCCTCTCTATTCCTCGTTTATTTATCTTCAGCACTTCTCTGCATTCGCCATTTCTCTCCCTCTTGGCGTCCCTCCCCACCTCCTCACACCTCTCTCCATCTCACAGCTCTTCCTTCCTCCCCTCTCTCCTCACTTTTCCCCCTTCCTCTCGCCTCCTTACTTCTCTTTCCTTACTTCTTTCCCCTTTCTTACTTTGATCCTCTTCTTACTTCTCTCTCGTCCTTAATTCTCTCCCATCCTCATACATCTCCCTTCCTCACTGCTCTCCCCTCCTCAAACCTTCCCCTATCTTACTTTTCCTACTTCCCCACGACTCTCACCTCCACCTCACCCTTCCTCACTTTTCCCTCTTTCTCGCTTCTTCCCTCCTCATACCTCTCCCTTCCTCACTGCTCTCCCCTCCTCAAACCTTCCCCTATCTCACTTTTCCTACTTCCCCACGACTCTCACCTCCACCTCACCCTTCCTCACTTTTCCCTCTTTCTCGCTTCTTCCCTCCTCATACCTCTCCCTTCCTCACTGCTCTCCCCTCCTCAAACCTTCTCCTATCTCACTTTTCCTACTTCCCCACGACTCTCACCTCCACCTCACTTTTCCCTCTTTCTCGCTTCTTCCCTCCTCATACTTCTCCCTTCCTCACTGCTCTCCCCTCCTCAAACCTTCCCCTATCTCACTTTTCCTACTTCCCCACGACTCTCACCTCCACCTCACCCTTCCTCACTTTTCCCTCTTTCTCGCTTCTTCCCTCCTCATATCTCTCCCTTCCTCACTGCTCTCCCCTCCTCAAACCTTCCCCCATCTCACTTTTTCTACTTCCACATGACTCTCACCTCCACCTCTCTCTTCCTCACCTTTCTCCCTTCCTCGCTTCTTCTCTCATCACACCTCTACCTTCCTTAAGCCGGTCATCTCCTACATATACTTGGGGCAGGAAATAAATGTCCCCCACACCCTAGACCAGGAGATCTTCAGACGAAGAGTAGCAGGTTGATCTACCTTCAATACCTTAAAGTCTGCATGTGAAAGATACAATTGCAAACGCACACCTTTTCAATTCCTCGGTCATACCAGCCATGATCTACTGATGTGAAGTGTGGATTCTACACAAGGCTGATGGAGAGAAACTAGGCGTTACCCAGCAAGGGATGGAAAGACGCATCATTGGGATCTCAAACAGAGATCGAATCCACAATACTGAAATCAGAGAACGCACTCTTTTTCGAGACGTCGCGGAGGGTTCGTTGTCTCGCAAATACCATTGGGCTGGTCACGTGATGCGCATGCCAGATAACAGTTGGACACTCAGATCGACGTTTTGGTGGCCATATAACTATACACGACCACGCGGCCACCCGCGCATTCGATGGCGAGATGGTCTGTCGAGAGACATGGGTCCGAAATGGTACGACAGGGGCGAAAGATCGAACTGCATACAGGACATTGTTGACTACCTCGTGTACTAGACACTCGCCAGACTGAAGTCGAGGATATTGTATTGTATTGTCCATCTTGTTTTCCATATTTGGGGTGTCCAGCTGTTGTTTTCCATATTTTAGTTGCCCGTCATGTTTTCCATATTTGGGTCGTCCAGTTGTTTTCCATATTTTTGGTTGCCCGTCATGTTTTCCATATTTTGGTTGTTCATGTTGTTTCTCGTATTTCAAAACCATATTATGAGAGTAACTTTTACAGTCCAAAATGTTAAATACAAATTTTGAAAAAAATGGTAAAAATTTAAAAAATCTGACGTAAGACTGTATTCCCATTGCATTCCCAATGCGTGGAGACAAAAGTGTGTCGAAGACAACAGTGAAGAACTGGACAACGATGTTTAAAAAGGACGTGAGTTAATGACAGATTTTCCGAGACCAGGTCAGGCGCATATTGTTGCGTTAATTCACGTCCTTCTTTAAACATCGTTGTCCAGTTCTTCACTGTTGTCTTCGCCACACTTGTGTTACCATACACCGCCTGCATTCTGCAATGAATGTCAACCGGTCGACATCCTTCAGCTGTTAGAAACCGAATCACCGCTCGCTGATCAACTCTGGACGGATTCCGTATTGCATCCTCCATTTTCAACAGTCTGCTGAGGAAACTATGAGTCGGAGAATAATGAAATTTTGCAAACTTGACAATTGGTATGTGCTGTTTACATCAGAAGTGACATCATCATATGCATCGTACGTATGTTCACTTGTACCAGTTTGGTCCGGTTTCATTTGAACACGGCACGTATGTTATTGATCATATCGCCTAGACGAATGTAAATAAGGACCACTTAACTTAACTTAACGTTTTTATACTGGTTTAGAAGACTCATCAGAGTCTGTATACAACCAGTCACAACTGCATTACTCAGCTCTAAAAACTATGCACATCCAATTTATTCTTAAAAGCGTTAACTGTCTCTGCCTCCACCACCTCCTGTGGTAATGCATTCCAAGCATTCATCACTCTCTGGCTAAACAAAATATTTCCTAATGTGCAATTTGGAGCTTTCTTTAGTTAATGTGTATCTGTGCCCTCTTGTTCTTGTTGGTAATTGTTTTTGGAAAAACGTGTTATAATATAATTTATCCGTTCCTCTGATTCACCGATAAACCTGTATTAAGTCAACTCGAATTCTTCTCTTGTCAAGACACTCTTAAGATAATGTCTGTTTTAATCACAAGACGGAAAAATATAGTGAAGGAAAAGTTCGTCAACAAAAGAGGAAAGGAAGAGAAAGATCTTTAACAAGACAATGAAGAGAAAAACTATAGGTCACGCAAGATGTCTGTTTTAATCACAAGACAATGAAGAGAAAAGCTATAGCTCACGCAAGATGTCTGTTTTAATCACAAGACAATGAAGAGAAAAACTATAGGTCACGCAAGATGTCTGTTTTAATCACAAGACAATGAAGAGAAAAACTATAGGTCACGCAAGATGTGTGTTTTAATCACAAGACAATGAAGAGAAAAACTATAGGTCACGCAAGATGTCTGTTTTAATCACAAGACAATGAAGAGAAAAACTATAGGTCACGCAAGATGTCTGTTTTAATCACAAGACAATGAAGAGAAAAACTATAGGTCACGCAAGATGTCTGTTTTAATCACAAGACAATGAAGAGAAAAACTATAGCTCACTCAAGATGTCTGTTTTAATCACAAGACAATGAAGAGAAAAACTATAGCTCACGCAAGATGTCTGTTTTAATCACAAGACAATAAAGATAATAACAACAACAAACACAAGATAATGTCTGTTTTAGCCACAAGACAATGAATAGGAGAACTACAAATCACACAAGATAATGTCTGTTTTAACCACTAGATAATAAAGGCGAAGAAAAACTACTCGATCAGAAAACCACCACGAAAATGTAGATGATGGTAATAATAAAATTGTCCAAAAAGAAAAAGGTACGAGAAGAATAAATGACATATATTTAAAACTCGGTTATCTTCTGTTTCATCTGATCAGATACTTGCCCGTCTGCTAGAACCTCCACGGAATTCAAGATGCCGCCGTCCAACTGTGAACGTTGACAAGATATGGACCAGTATTTGTTGGTATCAAATGAATGTCTAACATGTGCAATCTGATATACAGAACAAACCTTAGTTATTGTTTCGGTTTCGTCATCTCCGACCTAACCAGGTCCTATAAAATGACAGCTCTCACTTAACTGTCTTCATAAATCGGACAGCTTCAAAGTGTGAATCTCTTGTCGGGAACTTGCAATAATCATGTGGAAACAGACAGTCTTGGTTGTGCTGCTACTCGCGCTGGGTGGGACAGGTAACGGTCATGTCACAGACAGAATCAACAGTCTCATCATCATCATCATGTATTATGTTTAGTAACCATGACGACCAGCTGACGCCATAAGAGTCTGTGTGTTGAGTTTCTAAGATTATGGCTGCTGTTACAGACATGCTCTCAGTCTGTATCTTTTGTCATTGAATTCAGCAGTTTATGCAGAAGCGTGTCGTCATCATGTGCTATGTTTAGTAGGAATGGGGAATAGTAGATGCCACCATTGTTTGTCTGAGTTTAGAATCGATCAGATTGTGTCTGCTGAGTCAAACATTGTTTCGCGATGTCTCAGACATTTCTTCTTTGTCTTCGTCCTTTTTACTCTTTTAACTGTTTGAATTTGTTGAACCTCTTATGTCTTCTTCTTCTTCTTCTTCTTCTTCGTTCGTCTTCAGACCTCGACTTCAATGACTCTAACAAAGGCAACAGTCTACTCAAGAGCTGTGCGCTTCTGTACAGCTTCTCCTGGAAGGACACTGGCTGTTGCCAAATGTCACCTCTCTTGTCGGTATACAGTGGACTTGACTGCAACATATGTTCTGCCTTCATGGGGGCTGTGCCGCAGGCACAAAGGTCTGTAGTGCCAATCTTGAAGTTGTTGTACAGATGACACCTGAGTATGTTGTGACCTGTGCGTATCCGGAGAATTATCACCTGGTCTCGCTTGGAGAGTTGATGGTATGCATTGTTTACAATGTGGCCAGGGTGGTCTTTTTTCCATGTTGCACTGTACGTTGCCCTGATGAATGCTTTCGTCTCATTGTATGTGATTTCCGTATCACTCTGCTGCAGCATTCCTCACTCTCTGGCGAGTCTGTCCGCCTCCTCGTTGCCTAAAATGCTACAGTGCGCTGGTATCCACTGGACTGTTCTTTTGTTTTAAGTACTGGGACAGTCGCTCGAGCGAGTCTGCCAGAGCACCAAGTTCATTTTCTTGCTGGTTCTTGAGCGTCTGTGAAAATGACCACTTGCTTTTCTGCCTGCTCCTTATGGTCTATAAGGGTTTCAGCTGCTTGTCTCAGTACACTGGCTTCGGCACTGAAGTTGCTGCAGCGTCTCCCAGTGGCAAATGCTGCTGAGTATACTTTGCTTGTTAGTTTTATTGTGATGCCTCCTCCCCCATTTCCAATGGCTTCTTTAGCTGAGCCATCCGTATAGGCGTGCGTCCAGGCTGATGGTGGGAACGTTTGGTTGATGTAATTTATTACTATGTGTTTTTTCTGTTCCTCTGTTTGTCTTTTTGTCTTCGATGTTGAGGATATTGCATATAATATCAGTTAAGGGTCTTCCTTTTCAGAGGCAGCGGATGGAGCATACTGGTATTGGCTTTATTTTTTCGTTTTAGATTGTAGCATTGTTTTTAATCTTTTCTTTTGCCTGGACTGTAAAACTTTTCGTTTTTAGCCTGCCGCGTCCCAACTCATTTAGTCTGTGATGCATCAGGTGGTCCATGATTCTTTTGAACTTTTCCGCTTGCTGTAGAATTCTGCAGTCTCGGCGGTCTTCCATTGGCTGTAGCCCAGTCATAGCTTCCAGGTCTTTTATTTGGGTGGACTTCAGAGCTCCTGTTATGTGTTATGTGCTGCTTGGTTCTGGGTGCGCCATAGTTTGATTTGGATGCCGTGGACCAAGCTGCAAAGCCATATTCCAAAACTGGTCTCACTAACTAACTAACTGACTGACTGACTAACTAAAACTTAACTTAACGTCTTTACACTGGTTTAGAAGACTCTGCAGAGTCCTGATACATCCAGTTTCCTTGCTGTAAAAGCTATCTATCTAATCTATTCCTGAATGCATTATTGTCTTGCCTCCACTACTTCCTGTTGCAGTGCATTCCAGCATTGGCCATTCTCGGACTTAAAAACATTTCCTAATATCTAATCTGGAATTAACTAACTTGCTGACTGACGAACTAACTAACTAACTAACTGACTGAGTAATTGACTAATGTATTAATTTTGTTCTAATCGTTTTAAAATGGTTTTTCAAATAGCAACGGGTTTTTTTTTGTTAACGACAGGTTAGCTAAATAATCCAACATTATTTCTGTCTCTCTCTGTTTCTCTCTTTCTATCTCTCTCTATCTCTCTATTTCAATATATAACATGTGACACCTACTATTTCAGCCCTCAGAGAAGATGGGATCTGTGATCTGGAGTATGACCCGATGTGTGGTAATGACGGAATCACCTACACAAACCTTTGCGTACTGAAGACCTTGAATGGCGCGGTCCTCTTGGCGCACAAGGGACCGTGCTAGGCTGTAGCCCCGTCATAGAGCACAACCTAATATGGCTGTTTGAAGATCAATAAAACTGTCTCAATTTACCAACACGCGTCCGTTCTTGTTGGTGTGGGGGTTAACTTGACAGATGGACAAACAACTTTTCTTGTTGGTATGGGGGTTACCTTGACAGATGGGTAAACAACTGTTCTTGGTGGTGTGGGGGTTAACTACACAGATGGACAAACAACTTTTCATGTTGGTATGTGGGTTAACTTGACAGATGGATAAACAACTGTTCTAGTTGGTGTGTGGGTTAACTTGACAGATGGACATACAACTGTTCTTGTTGGGGTGTGGGTTAGCTTGACAGATGGACAAAGTGTTCTTGTTGGTAAGTGTGTTAACTTGACAGATGGGCAAACAACTGTTCTTATTGGTGTGTGGGTTAACTTAACAGATGGGCAAACAACTGTTCTTGTCGGTGTGTGGGTAAACTTGACAGATGGACAAACAACTGTTCTTGTTGGTGTGTGGGTTAACTTGACAGATGGACAAAGTGTTCTTTTTGGTGTGTGGGTTAATTTGACAGATGGACAAAGTGTTATTGTTAGTGAAGGTTAACTTGACAGCTGGACAAAGTGTTCTTGTTGGTCTCTGTGTTAACTTGACAGATGGACAAACTTCTTCTTCTTCGTACGCTGTCGGACGTTAACTTGAATTTGTTTAAAGAAAGCAGCTGTAATCCTGAGGCTGTCGACACTGCCATAGAGCTTGTCTAGTCTTGCCACTGGTGATGGCCACATGTGCTTTCTCTGGTCCTCGTATGTCGGGCAATTTTGCAGCAGATGTTTGACGGTCATTTTCCCTGTACCACAGGTGCATTCGTCAGTGCCACCTATCTTCAATTTATTGAATAGGTGGTACCTCAGTTTTTTGGTTGCCTGTGCGGAGTCTCAAGACCACGACCTGCTATCTTCTGTTCAACTGGTAATAGGCATTATTTTGTGTGTAGCCAGTATGTTATGTTTCCCATTTGGCCATGCATCTGGCCCTAATAAACCTTTTGGACTCTTTGTAGGTCACACTAGAATCTGGTTGTGGTAGTCTTGCACCTTCTTTTGCCAGTCTGTATGCCTCCTCGTTGGCTTGAATGTTACAGTGGGATTGAACGCATTGTACCACTACTCTTTTTAGTGCGGACTGCTGGCATAGTTGACAGAGTACTGCTCTTAAATCATTAAGTTTAGTATTTTTCTGGCTTTTTAGTGCTGTAACTACGGCCATGGCATCTGTAAACATGACTATCTGGTTTTCATTGATTTCGCCTGTCAGCATTGCCTTTACTGCAGCGTTCAGTGTCTCTGCTTCCGCCCTGAAATTGCTTGAGAACTTTCCAGTTGCCACTGACAGTGTTATTTTTCTACCCTGTGTTAGGCTCAGGAATACACCTCCCCCTCCATTATATGTTGTGTTTGTTACAGAACCGTCGGTGTATGCATGTGTCCAGTCCATGTACATGTAGTTTTCCGCTATGTACCTCAGGGTTATGTCTCTTCTTTCTTTTTCAGTCTGGCTGTTCATGTTTCCAAAACCTGGTATATTTTCTACCACCTCCGGAATCATATGCTGCTTCAAGGTGGGTTTGCGTACAGTAGGGATGGTCTTAGCTCATCTTTGCTTTGGCTATTTGTGCAAAGTTTCTCTGCTTTAGTTTCCCTTTTCCAAATCTATTTAGTCACTGATGCATTGAATGGTCTGTCATTCTTCTTAGTTTCTCTGCTTGCTGCTGGGCTCGGCAATCTCATCTATCGGTCATGGATTGCAGATTTGTAATCTTTTCAAGTTCTACAATTGGCGTTGACTTCATGCCTCCTGTTTTAACTCTCATAGTTTGGTTTTGGAGTTTGCTAACTTTATCAAAGTTCGCCTTTGCTGCTGTTGTCCATGCCGCAATGCATACACGAGAACTGGTCTCACTCTTCCAGTGTACAGTTTCTTTAGTATACTTTTGTCTGCTCTCCAGCTTGTGCCAGCAATTTTCCTCATGATTGCCATTCTTTGTCTTGCTCTCATTCGGTTTCTCTCGATCTGACTTTTCCATGTCATGCGCCGATCAAATGTGACGCCCAAGTAGTGTGGGTTGTCGGTTGGCCGCAGATAATTAAGACTTATTTTGGTGTTCTGAGGTTTATTTGAAAACGAGAATATCTTCCTTTTTTTTTTCCTCATTTATTTTGACCAGCCATGTTCTTGTTGGTGTGTGAGTTAACTTGACAGATGGACAAAGTGTTCTTGTTGGTGTGTGGGTTAACTTGACAGATGGGCAAACAACTGTTCTTGTTGGGGTGTGGGTTAACTTGACAGATGGACAAAGTGTTCTTGTTGGTGTGTGAGTTAACTTGACAGATGGACAAAGTGTTCTTGTTGGTGTGTGAGTTAACTTGACAGATGAGCAAACAATTGTTCTTGTTAGTGTGTGTGGGTTAACTTGACAGATGGACAAAGTGTACTTGTTGGTGTGTGGGTTAGCTTGACAGATGGACAAAGAGTTCTTGTTGGTGTGTGAGTTAACTTGACAGATGAGCAAACAACTGTTCTTGTTAGTGTGTGTGGGTTAACTTGACAGATGGACAAAGTGTTCTTGTTGGTGTGTGGGTTAACTTGACAGATGGGCAAACAACTGTTCTTGTTTGTGTGTATGTGTAAATGTGTGTGTGTTTACTTGAAAGATAAACAAATAACTGCTCGTGTTGGTTTGGCCTAACTTTATCTGCTTTTGAAGGGTAATTATGCTTATTTCCACGACATGCAGTCCTTTTAGGTATATTAGAACGCATGAACTACCAGACAGGTCAGCAGCCACGCTTACACTGTATCGTAATTTCTAACGTAGCATTTAGCTTCCAAATGTAGCTTAAACTGTAGCTTAAACTCTAGCTTCAACTCTTACCTAAACTCTAGCTTGAACTCTTACTTAAACTCTAGCTTGAACTCTTACTTAAATTCTAGCTTGAACTCTTACTTAAACTCTAGCTTGAACACATACTTAAACTCTAGCTTGAACTCTTACTTAAACTCTAGCTTAAACTCTTTCTTAAACTCTAGCTTGATCTCTTACTTAAACTCTAGCTTGAACTCTTACTTAAACTCTAGCTTGAACTCTTACTTAAACTCTAGCTTGAACTCTTACTTAAACGCTAGCTTGAACTCTTACTTAAAATCTAGCTGAAACTCTTACTTAAACGCTAGCTTGAACCCTTACTTAAACTCTAGCTGAAACTCTTACTTAAACTCTAGCTGAAACTCTTACTAAAATGCAATCTACCTTAAATTCTAGTTTAAAATCTATCTAGTTCTAACTTAAACGCTAACTTAAAATGTATATACAACTCTGACTCATTTTAAACTGGCTTAAACTCTAACTTAAACATTTGGTTTAAATTAAATGTAGCGGGGTAAGACTAACATCTGGTCAGGCGAAATATACTGATCAGACATATTAGTCAGGGTCAGGCAAAATATACTGATCTTACCTGTTAGTCAGGGTCAGGCAAAATATACTGATTTGTCATGTTAGTCAGGGTCTGGCAAAATATACTGATCTGTCATGTTAGGCAGAGTCTGGCAAAATATACTGATCTGACATGTTAGTCAGGGTCTGGCAAAATATACTGATCTAACCTGTTAGTCAGGGTCTGACAAAATATACTGATCTGACCTGTTAATCAGGGTCAGACAAAATATACTCATCTAACCTGTTAGTCAGGGTCTGGCAACATATACTGATCTAACATGTTAGCCAGGGTCTGACAAAATATACTGCTATAACATGTTAGCCAGGGTCTGACAAAATATACTGCTATAACATGTTAGTCAGGGTCAGACAAAATATACTGATCTGACCTGTTAGTTAGGGTCGGACAAAATATACTGAATTGACCTGGTAATCAGGGTCAGACAAAATATACTGGCCATGACCCTCACCTTGACCTCCCCCCATGACCCTCATCTTGACCTCCCCCATGACCCTCACCTTCACCTCCCCGTAGCACTTCCTGGAAACGGTCTGTTTTCGTGGCAGACAAGCTAACAAGCTGAGCCGTCGACACGATCCCCGCAGTAGTAGGCTGAGTGAGATGAGGCCAAGCCTGGAGGTCCCCGGCCCACACTCATCAGCATGCTCAGGATATTAGGAAAGCTACGACAACCTGCCACTTAACGTCCGTTTTAGGGCGCCCAAAAGGGTAATCCTATTCATTATGCGCATTCAACAACAAATAAATGTCGTGTGAACTCCAGCTAAACTCCGGCGTAAACAAACTCAGACTCTTGGGTTACATCCAATGTAGTTCAAAGTCTTGCTTAAAAGCTAGCTTAAATTAAATGTAGCTTAAACTATAGCTAAACTCTGATGTAAAATAGATCAAACTCTTTTTCATTTAATGTGGCACAAATTATAGTCAAAACACCGCTTAAACTCTAGCTCAGACTCTGACTGAAATTAAATATAGCTTAAACGCTGGTCTAAACTCTAGCTTAAACTCAACTTGACTCGGGTTTAAATTAAATCTATCTTAAACTCTGACCTAAATTCTAGATTAAGCTCCAGCTTAAGCTCTGAATTAAATTAAATCTAGTTTCAATTCCTGCCTAAACTCCCGCTAAAATGTTAACTCAATGGCAAATAACACTTCCCACTAAAAATAGACGTAGTTTCAACACACTATCATGTCGTTTAGGAGCTGACCAGATATCACAGACCATACAACTAATCAATGGGGGAAAAAAAATGTAAAAGTTGATTAAGGTTGAGTTTAATGAAAACTTAAATCTGGGTATGATCAGGTACCGTACCGAGACGAGAACACAAACAAGAACCTACGTTACGACTAATAGGCCTTCATCAGGGACCACAAATAACAGCAATACTGAACTTACAAATCAACATATAAGGAAGCAAATGGTCAACTTATCTGATAGTAGTCCCAGTTTGTCTAAGATTTTCAGGTTTTTATTCATCGTTTGCCTCTTCAATTGCGCATTTTACATTTTTAGGTGCCATTATCTTTCAATGTGTTTTTGTGCAAAATGCAGCCAGAGCAAAAAACAGCAAAATGAAATTCTTAATACACTTGTACAAGTTATTTACAAAATACATTTATGGTTATAAACTCCTTCCACGCACATATACACACAGACATACACACACACACACATGCACCCACTCACAGCCACACAAACACCACAGTCCCAGTCAACACGGAGGCATTTCTGTCTACGCATGTATCTTCATCCATCCTTACAATGGAGGAAAACCAAGCTCTGGAAGTAACAGTCCCAATTTAAGAAGAGGGAGACATGGATGGAAACGATAATATCACAATGGAAGAACTAAAGGCAGCATTGGAGAAAATTAAGATTGGTAAAGCAGCAGGACATGATGGTATAACACCAGAAATGGTTAAATACATGGGAGCGGCAGGAGAGATGCTATTCATGAAGATTCTCAGGGCAGCTTGGCGCCACAAGAAGATACCAAGAGACTGGGAGGTTGCAATAATAATTCCAATATTTAAAAAGGGTGACAATCGACAATGTGAAAATCACAAAAGTATTTCCCTTCTCAGTGTCCCCGGGAAAGTCTACTCTAGGATTCTAGAACGGCGATTAAGAGGTCTAGCAGAGCCAAATATGGATGAAACTCAATGTTGGTTTAGGGCAAACAGAAGTACTCAAGACCTTATTATTACACTCAGACAGCTAAGTGAAAAGGCTCTTGAATATGATAAAGAGATGCATATCTGCTTTTTGGATTTGGAGAAAGCATTTGATAAAGTTCCTTGGGACAAACTCTGGGAGTGCCTGACAAGGAAGAACATCCCAGGACCCTTGATCTTTGTCATACAGAGTTTCTATAAAACATGCATAAATTATGTGCGGACATCAAATCAGAAGTCAGGAGAGTTCAAGACCACTAGCGGAGTAAGACAGGGGGACATTCTATCACCGTACCTTTTCATACTCCTAATGGATGAAGTCATCAAAGCCTGTGTAGCAGATACCACTATTTGCAATAGGGTTATTCTAACTTAGAACATTATCACACTTACCCACATCATCCATGACCACACACATCAAATAATATAGCACACAGCAGATGGCATATTTATTATATAATACTCACCAAAAAATAAGTAGTGAAATTACAAACACAATACAATACATATGATCTTAACTAAATATTCCTATATTATATATATCTTAATATAAATATTAACTAAAGCGGAAATTTTAAGCATTAGCTATTGATGGAATTCCCAACTATCAAAACCCAGTTCTATTGCCGTACATACATCACACACCCATCTAGATTTTACCTAGTCGATCTACACACTCGCTTAACTCGTCAGGACATACCGCGTTCACAAGGTGTCCTGCTTACAACAGACGTTCAGATTACCTCTAGATACAAAACGCACACACCTATTTAAGCGATCAAGTTCTATCTCTAACATTCGTACAACAGTCTATTAATCGCTCCTCTATCAAATCGATGAGCTGAACGGATTCCTATCTACATTCACTCTCTCGCTCTCATCTCTCTCCATCCTACTTGAGCTAAACTTTTTCTAGTGTTACATACTCTCAAGCAGTATCAGAGCTGACCAATGGATCTCAGGGGGATGGCTCTATTCAGTCATTATTGGATCGAATTACTCTGAACACCTATCACTCATCTTTCGCAGCAAGCTCCGCTGCTCTTCCGTCTGTCACTCATTCCCCATTCCCCTACTACCCAAATCGGAACGCCAGTGGTCAGTTCCTACCTGTCCACATTCTTTGCCCTAACTCCGTTTTCCTTTGTTGAGACGGCGAGTGACCTTGGCGTAGTCACCAGACAGAGAGTGACCTTGGCACGCATTCAGATACCTTTGTTCTCAGTGTCGACGACCACATCACCCCTGCCCGAAACTCTCTTTCTCTAGCTGAAACTGTTACATTACCTCCTTAAACTACAGACCGAAACATGGATTGTCATTTTTTCCATCTGCCAAATGACCACCATTTTCGTCTCCATTATCCAAAATGTAAACGCCACTTCTGTTTACAACTTCACTCACATCGTACATGCATAAAAGACATGTCATTTGATACATATAAACTTTTTGTAATACATACATAATCAATACCAGCAGAAGAAAAACACTGTGGCTGATCGTTTTTACAACACAAGCAACCACTTTACATCGTCAAACACGCCCAATTCTGTCCCTGCAGGACCTTTAGGTCATCAAAACTAAAACACCTTAAGGAATTCTCTTTACTCATTGAGGTCAACATACCCCGCCCTGTATCCTGTGCTTTACTCTAAGGGTAATACCCTTCATTGTTACACTCGAACAATTCAGGACAATTTTCCCAGGCGGTCTCATTATCACGTCTCTCCTTACGACCCATGGCCGACGTCTCCCTTCATACTAAGTCATGTAAGGCTAGTTATCAGTGTCTCACCTGACATCTATCCCCTCTCAAAAAACGGCAAAATTCATTTTGTTGTTACACACAAAAACGTATTTGCCAAACATATGTCATAGTCAATATTACATGACAATTTTCACACTCAAATTATTCAGATTCTGATAAACTTAGTCTTCTCTTCAAAGACTCCACATACATGTGATAAAATATACACAACAAGTCAGTAACGTCTACTATGACGCGTTTCAAATTAAGTCAGTCAGCTCAGTGTCCCATCATGCTAGTTCTTGTTCTGCAACTCGTGGTAACTTCTGTTTGCGGAGGCCTACAGTCTGGATGAGCTACACTTCTCTGTAGATCAGTACCTAGATACCTATATAAATGCATGTAATCATGCGTAACAACCAGAAGGACAGCCAAATAAAAATGAAAGTCATACAATTGTCAACCATACAACCACACATCGTGTGAACGTATACACGTGACCTTTCACTCAGTGTCACACCTTGATACGTATGTTAGTATATGTAATCATATATATAAACAACAAAATATGCAAGACATACAATGGTTGACCATACACTCACAAATTTTCAAAGTATTTGCACGCATTCACATGCCCATGTGCTATCCACCTTTCACTCCTGCTAGTGCCTCACGTATCAGCACCTGTTTATGCCCCTTTCTGCAGATACCAATTAATGGCTAAGTTCTAACTTATATCAGATACAAACTAGCGCTAACTATGTCTGAGTAAAAAAAAACCGAATAGTCCAGCTGTCGAATTACGTAATGCTGTAACCCTAACTCGTCCAGGTGCAGTCTTTGTTAAAGTTGAATAGCTCCGTTAACTGTTGGCGTCTTTGTCACGGGGAACCAAAACCGAGTGTTGTGATCAAACTAATTGACCGCTGTTTCCCCAAACTCCCCACATCAAAGCCACCATGTCTGCCCTGACCGAAACATCACATCCACATGTTACCTTTGGTCGACGTAACATTACCTGGCGTATCGAGCTACCCTGTGTCTCCTGTCCGTTCCTCTTGTCGAAAATGTCCCTTTGATCTCGGTCAGTCTAGCCTCAGACTGACCGTCCCTTGAGATACTTAGTTCGCTCATTCTCTGGCGTGTACTTCAAACAACGACTTCAAAGGAATTATTAACATCTGGTCATTCCTCAATTCTTACATACCCCCTAATTATTGAAATTTCCGTTTCTCAAGGATACCGGTAGATAAAACAAAGTTATGCAAATGTATGCGTTAGCTTGAGTTTCACATGATAGCCATACATACGGCATTACCATGTGTGTAAGTGTTACACGACTCTACCTAATTACATCTCTGAATTGAGGTAATTTCTCCATGTTTTTGACGTGCCATCAAGCCTACTATAAAACGTTCCTCAGCAGTAATGCTTACTTCAGACGGACTCTGCGCTCCATCGGATGTCTCTAATTGCAGGGCGGTTTCATCTTATTAAACGTTCATCGCAGTTGTCTGGTCTGTTTTGTTTCACGGTTATTTGGTTCGTATCCACCTGGTCCCAGGTGGTGTTACGTACACATACATCGTCCGCTACTTCAGCCATCAGTTCATCTGTGTTCAATATTTGTGGGAAAGACGTTTCCCACTGTTCGTTTGACCGTTAGCTTATCTCGAACTGGGATCTTTTCATCTTTGCTTCGATAACTGGTTCTCTGTCCTGGCTGGGGTTAACCTGTCTTCCCCTTTTCTTCGTTTTCCTCAGAAGCGCTGTTCCTCTCTTCTTGGCTGCACGAGTTTCGCATTCTAACTGTGCGTCATTCCTGCTTCCTTCCTCGGTGGCCGAAGGGTTCTCCCTTCCTTCGGTCTGTTCGACCATTTCTCTCAAATGGCTAGGACCTGAGTGGGTACCAAACCATTGCTGGCCCTTCCACCATTCTTCTTCCTCTCCTTTCCTCTTCATCTGACAAATCTCCCTCTGTTCTCTTTGCTCGATTCTTCATCGACTTCAACTAATGTTCTACCAGGCTTGACCACAAGTTACTGGTAAACTTGGCCCTTTCATCCGGCCCCAGAGTGTCACCTGTCGTAACACCCTCTTCCTGAATACTCGGGCTTCGCTGTCCGATGCGGTTAAGTTTGATCTGGACGTCTGAGAAAACGTTCATTTCGTTTGCATTGCATAGCCTGCCCTCCGTCCCTAACTTTTTTGGATACACAAAACCTGCGTCTATTTCTTTCTGTTTATCTGCCTTGTGCTCAAAGTCTCTTTGATCTTTCTTGCCTTGTTTCTCAACTTTCCTAAAAGAGATACAACTCTGACCTCAAAAAACTGCTGCCTTGCAGATGGGCTGGGGACAGCCAACGGCTAAGGAGGGTATCCCTACAGAAACGCCTGTTGAAATTGGATGCACTGGGTCACAGGCTTAACAAAACAGTGCAACGTAAATCGCTGTGTGATGACGTCACAACCTAACAAAAGAAAGTCTCGAATGGGCCCACCTGAAGCTACTGGTGGTCACCCACCCATTTGCTGTGGAGTCAAGGCACACGGAGATGGGGCAAGAGCTATTGACCAAAAACTCAAGACCCTTAAAATACTGCAGTGGAATGCGGAGGGAGTCCTTAACAAAAAGCGTTCCCTAACAAATCGCCTGTACGAAGATTAGATTGACGTGGCATGTATCCAAGAAACGCACCTCAACACAAACCACATATTCTCAATCAGACGATACCAGACCTTCCGTCTTGATAGAGAAGGTCACAAAGGAGGGGTTCTGATACTGACACGAAACTGCATACCAAGTAGCGCAGTATCTGTAAATCACACGGGACAAGCAGACATTGTAGGAGTCGACATAATGACACAGAAAACGAAAACCCGTATATTCAACCTGTATGGCCCACCCAATAAAGACCTGTCGCTCTCGAGTATGCAAATCAAGGACCCCAGCTGCCTAGTAGTTGGAGACTTCAACAGTCACTCGGAGAGATGGGGATATTCGGACACAGACAACAGAGGTGATGAAGTGGAAGACTGGGAGATAGACACAAATCTCTATCTTATCAATAGGTCGGACAACAGCCCTAGCTTCTGTTCTAGAATATGGCATACCACCTCTACTCCAGACTTATCCTTCTCTACGGAGGATATTCACCACAAAATAGATAGTCAGGTGCTCGACCAATTGGCAGGTAGCGACCACAGGCCAATTAGGCTAGAAATTGATATGGAAATAGGCCTCAGGAAATAAAACCGCTGCCACGTTGGAACTACAGACGAGCCGACTGGGACAGATTTGCAATGCTGACAGATGGGCTGTGTGAAACCATCAACACATGAACTTACAATATGAAACCGATGGTGGAAAGCCTAAGCAAAGCAATACTGCAATCAGCCACCGAAACCATCTCAAGAAGGGCACGGGAAAAACTACAAGCCATATTGGAATCGTGAACTGCAGAAAGCAGAGGATGAAGTCTCAAAGGCTAGGAACATGGCAGAGATAGAGCAATCTATGGAAGCCAATATCGCCCTCAAGGCCATCACGGCGAAATACAAAAGAACACTGAACCAAATAACAAGAGACAGTTGGAAAAACAAAACAGAAAACCTCAATTTAGATAAAGAAGGGAACAAACTATGGAATTTAGTCAGAGCCATGAATGACGAAACACCATCAAATAAACAAATTACCATCAAACAGAGCGACAACATGCTTACATGGGGG
Source organism: Ariolimax columbianus (assembly GCA_036924085.1). Lineage (NCBI taxonomy): Eukaryota > Metazoa > Mollusca > Gastropoda > Stylommatophora > Arionidae > Ariolimax > Ariolimax columbianus. Next base: position 41,632,792 of record JAVGWX010000023.1, on the reverse strand, counting down.
AAAAAAAGCAGCAAACACTTTTATAGAACATTATGCCAGAGCAAACTACATTGATGTCCCTACAGATAGGCATACAGACATTAGTGAAGAACAAAAGAGACACGACAACATCAAGATGGCACCAGAGGAGCACATGATGGAAAAACTAACAATGAATGAAATGGATGAGCCATGAGAACTTTAAAGAAAAAGAAATCGCACAGGAAAAGATGGCGTAACAAACGAAATGCTGATTGGGTTGGGCCAAACAGCAAAGAGGAAGTTACTTTCAGTCCTGAACCAAAGCTGGAAAAGGGGAATTTTACCGCAGGCATGAAAAGATGCTGTACTTATTCCAGTACCAAAGAAAGAACAAGATAGAACAAATCCAAATGGATACAGGCCTATCAGTCTACTTAGCTGTGTAGGTAAACTGATGGAGCGTATGATAAACACCAGACTGATGTGGCACCTTGAAGAGAAAAACACATATTAATCCCACAGCAAGCAGGATTTAGACAACACAGATCCACTGAGGACCAGATCACTCTCATAGTACAGGAAATAGAGGATGCTTACCAAGAGAAAAATCATACAGTAGCGGTTTGGGTGGATCTAGAGAAGGCATTTAGCAAGGTGTGGAAAGAGGAACTTAAAGTCAAGCTTCGAAGAAGTGAAGTATCTGGAAAAATGTACAGATGAATCAGCCACTACCTCGAAAACAGAACAGCCAAATTTCAGTTACAGGGGCAGATGAGCAAAAAGGTGACACTGGAGTAAGGAGTACCCCAAGGAGGGGGCGGGGGGGGGGGATACTGTCACCCACACATTTCCTGGTGTACATGAACAACATCAAAGATAATATACTAAGAAGAGTCCACAGTTCCATGTTTGCAGACGATCTGGCTATGTGGACCTCTGAAAAAAATCTCACCGTAGCAAACATTGCAGCAGGCCCTAACGTCGTTGGAGGAGTGGGCGAACTCATTGCTGGTCAAATTAAACGAAGAAAAAACAACATGTACGATATTCTCGCTCTCAAATAAACCCCAGAATACCAAAATAAGTCTTAACGGCAAATATCTGCGGCCAAACAACAACCCAAACTACTTGGGAGTCACATTTGATCAGCGCATGACATGGAAAAGTCAGATCGAGAGAAACACAAAGAATTGTAATCATGAGGAAACTTGCTGGCACAAGCTGGTGAGCAGACGACAAAAATACTAAAGAAGCTGTACACTGGAAGAGTGAGACCAGTTTTCGAGTATGGCATTGCGGCATGGACAACAGCAGCAAAGGTGAACTTTGATAAAATTAGCAAACTTCAAAACCAAGCCATGAGATTTATAACAGGAGGCATGAAGTCAACGCCAATTGTAGAACTTGAAAAGATTACAAATCTGCAATCCATGACCGACAGAAGAGACTGCAGAGCCCAGCAGCAAGCAGAGAAACTCAGAAGACTGACAGACCATCCAATGCATCAGAGACTAAATACATTTGGAAATGGGAAACTAAAGAGGAGAAACTTTGCACAAATAGCCAAAGCAAAGATGAGCGAAGACCCTATGAACACCGTAACAGTACCAAAGCCCATCCCTACTGTACGCAAACCCACCTCAGTTCAGTTCAGCCCGTAACCCATCAGGTCGTTGGGGCACACACGAAGACACTCCCAAATCCCACGCCATCCCTATTTGTCTGTCGCCGCCTGATGTATCTCACCGGGACGAAGGCCTGACCACTCAGTGATGTTGTCCACCCACCTCTTCCTTGGACGTCCCCGGCCTCTCTGTCCCAGTACGGAACCAAAGAGTAACGAGTTGTGAACAGATCTTCAAAAGGACCAATAGCGTCTTCAACTCTCTGGCGTATTTCTACGTTCGTGACACGATCTTTATATGTAACATTTAGGAGTTTTCTATAGCACCTCATTTCCATTGCATGTTTCCTGCCCTGGATATCTGCGGTAATGGTCCATGTCTCGCAGGCATACAGAAATATTGACAGCACCAAAGAGCGCATTAGTCTAACTTTTATGCCGAGGGCGAGTCGCTTGTCTTGCCATATAGGTTTCAGCCGAGTCAGCGCCGCTGTTGTTTGTGCTATTCTTGCAATTACCGCTGGCTTAGATCCCTCTTCGCTGATCAATGATCCCAGATATTTGAAACGTTTTACCACCTCAAGTTCCTGCCCATTTGCCTTTATTACAGATTTAAACCCTGCTACGTTATTGGTCATGAGCTTTGTTTTATCTGCATTTATTTCCATACCAAAGCTCAGGGCCGCTCTATCCAATCTACCAATCAACTAGAGTTCCCTTTCTGTGCCTGCCAATACATCAATATCATCAGCAAATCGGTGATAAGCCTGTCACCTATTTTAACCGTGCCAACATGTCCTTTTAAGGTCGTCTCCATTATTCTCTCCAAGAATATATTGAAGAGTGTTGGGGAGAGTATACATCCCTGTCTCACACCCACCGTCGTACGGAACCAATCGCCTAGCGTTCCCTCTACTGGGACTGCGCTTGTCGCCTGCTCATAAAGGTTTGCAATTACCCTCACAATATCACTGTTGAACTTATAATGCCTCATTGTTGACCATAGCGCCGCATGCCACACTCTGTCAAACGCCTTTCTAAAGTCAATGAAGACATGGTAGAGTAGTTGATGATACTCTGAGTACTTCTCATTCAGTAGCTCAAGATTAAATATCTGCTCGATGGTACACCTTCCCGCTCGAAAGCCCGCTTGTTCTTCGGCAATGATATTCTCGGCCTGTGGTTTCAGCCTGTTAAGTAATATTCTCAAGAGAATTTTACTTGGATGACATCAGACTGATTATTCGATAGTTCTGACACATATTTACGTTTCTTGATTTAGGCAGTGGTATACTGACTGATTTTGTCCAGCTGGTGGGCCACTTTCCTGTCTGCCAAATTATATTGCAGATGTAAGTCAGGGTATTAATTGTTGCCTCACCTCCCACTTGTATGAGCTCTGCTGGAATATTATCCACACCGACAGCCTTCCCTCTCTTCAGCATTTTCACGGCTTCATTTTCTTCTTACCTTGTTATCGTTTGATTTTCCTCTATCAGACTCACTTCAGGAGACATTGCATTTCTTGGGTCACCTCGACCTTCCCACTAATATAGCTCCGAACAGTACTCTGTCTAGCGCTCACGAATGTCTTGAGCTTCTGTGAGACATTTCCCACTCTTGTCCTGATTCGTTGTATTTCGACTTTGTACAGGCCTTACTAAGTCCTTGACTAATTTATATGCCCTCTTGGCATCATTTCTTCGTAGATTTTGTTCGATATCTGCACACTGAGTCGTTATCCATTCCATTTATCTCTCTATATTGCTGAATCCCATCTAGCGTTTTCTTCGCTCTCTTCATTTGTCGTCTCTTGTCACATAAATCCAGTATTTCACTCGTGATCCATCCTTTTTATCTTAATCCTGCACCTACCTAGAACCTCAGATGCCGTGGAGATTAATGCCGAATTCAAGGCTTTAGTCCTCGTCTCAACATCTGCTTCCTCGTTTAGAACCAAGAGAGGTGCGAATCTTCCCCCCCCCCCCCCCCCCCATCATCATTCAAAAGGTCTCCACTTTATCCGGGTACCTCAACTTCTCCAAGTCAAATCTCAGTCTAGATATCTCTCTTTTCAGAACTTTCTTTAGTCTGAGATGCATAGTCATCAGCACTAAGTCGTGGTCGCTCCCTATATCGGCCCCTGTGAAACTACTTGTCCGGGCGCTGTTGACGCTAGATCTGAATCTCCTTTGGACCAGAATATAGTCTATTTGACTATGAAGCGTACTATTTAAGGCTGTGCCACGTCCACCGTCTCGACATTTTATGTGGTCCCAGCGTATTCGCTACTATCAGCTTATTGTAATACGCAAATTCCAAGAGTCTCAGTCCTCTATCGTTCGTGGTCACATTTCCATATGCTCCACATGTGCCTTTCCAGTCACGTACCATGTCTTCACCAATTTTGGCATTCCAATCTCCATGTACCACCAGTATATCCTTCTTCGGTACCTCGTTCACCAAAGCCCGCAATTCCTCGTAGAAGCTCTCAACCTCGCTGTCCTCGTAATCTGAGGTAGGTACATAGCATTGTATCACCGTGGCATTGAAGGGCTTTGCATTTAGTCGTATACTGAACAATCAGCTTGATACTGGTCGGCAACCCAATACACAACATGCTGTGTCTTTGTGCACCAGCATTCCAACACCATGAAGGTCTTCCACTGTAATAAAACTTGTGACCTTCTTATATGGTGTGTTCTCCGAAGTTTTTCCAACGTGCTTCGCATATGCCAAGCACATTCCAGTGGTATCCATCCATCTCATGGGTCAGTTCTTTTATTTTCCCACTTGCACTTAGAGTTCTAACATTCCAAGAGCTCAGAATGAAATCCTCTCTTCTGAGTCTTATGGTATCACCAGTTGCACACTTAACACCTCCGCCCTGGTGTGGGACGGCAGGCGCGGTCCTCGTTGACCCGGGCTGCGACCGATCCGGTATAATAGATTTCGTTTTTGTCCTCATGTGTGATTCTTAAGCTTGAAATCAACATCTCCTCTCCAAGCTGCGGTTGGCCAACATCTCCATTTAACCCGAAGGAGCCCGTCCCTCCAGGCGAGCCATTGCCTCGTTAGCCTAGAGCCTCACGGTTCTAGTTGCCCAGGGTATTCTGAAGATCTTTCTGTAACATTTTGTCTCCAAGGATTGGATTCTTTGTCTAGAAGTTTTGGTAATCGTCCATGATTCACAACCATAAGCTGCCACAGAAAAAATACAGGCTCTCAAGACTTTAACTTTTAACGTTTTGTTGGTGCTCTGCCATAATTTCTTCAGGCTGTTCAGTCTCTGCATTGCCATGGCTAGTCTTCTTCTGATTTCTTTCGAGCAGTCGCCATTGTTTTTCAATTATTATTTATATTCAAAATGTGTGATAATAATAATAATGTTTGCCTAGGCATCAAAGGCCCGTTTCGTCGATCGACTACCATTTTCCAACTGTTTCGGCTGTTTGTTGCGTAGCGTGATGACCGAAATCCCTACAGACTCCCCAGGTGGAGCCGAGTACGCCGCAGCCTTCGGATTACGGCCGCGAGGAGGGTGTTAGACCAATGTTTGTGTCAGGCTTTGTGTATCTGTCCGTATCAAACTCTGTTTTTTCCGTGTCTCGCCGCCAAGTCCTTTCGATTGTGTCCAGATTTTGGTCAGCGTGACCCTTCCTATGTTGAGAGAATATGAGGTTGGGAAAGGTATCGTGTAACCTTCGGTAGAGGGAGGGGCGGACAGGAGGAAGGCCAAGCAGGAAAGCCCTTTAGTAGTGATAACCTGGACAGAACTCTGATATGCAGCCAAGCGGAACGCCGAACTCCATCATGGTTCAAGCCAGGCTTGACATGCAGCGAAATGCAGCATAATAAACAGGATAACCGATAAAAAGCATATCAATTCTACAAAACAAAGTCTCTGATACAGCCCGGGGAAGGAGTTGTGAATTATAATCCGAACAGAAACCACAAAACATCAGGAAACTTGACACAAACACCGGAGCGAGTCGAGAGCGCAGCCATTAAGGCGCGTCCATCTTACTTTCTAATAATGTCGGGAGCCCAAATCTCCCATCTTCCGCAAACCAGAAGATAGAAGCAGAAGGTGCTTACTTGTCATATTTCTTCTTCTTCTTCTTCTTCTTCTTCTTCTTCTTCTTCTTCTTCTTCTTAGTATGTTGCCAGGCGTCGACTTCAAAATGTTCAAAGAAAGCAGTGGTCTTCCTGATTTAGTGTTGGCATTGGTGATGGTCACGTGTGCTTTCTCTGGTCCTTGTATGTCGGGTAATTTTTCAGCAGATGTTCAGGAGTCATTTGTCTAGTACACAGGGGCATTCTTCAGCATCACCTATCTTCAGTTGAATCAGTAGATGGTAACTCAGTCTGTTGTGGCCCGTTGCGAGTTTGAAGACCACCATCTGCTCTTCTGTTCAATTGGCAATAAACACCATTTCTTGTGTAGCCAATCTGTTTCCCAGTTTTCCAATATTTGGACTCTTCGTAAGTCACACTTGAATCTGGCTGTGGTAACTTTCCACCTTTATTCGCCAGTCTGTCTACCTCCTCGTTACATTCAATGTTTCAGAGGGAGGGCACCCATTGTACTACAACTCCTCTGAGTTTGAACTGCTGGCATAGTTGACAAAGTACTGATCATAGGTCATTTATGTCTGTATTTATCTTCCCATATTTAATATCATGACATGACATATTTCGTGTATGTCATTATTCTCGTGGACCTGTACACAGAGCTGCAGCCTGTCGTTGTGTGTTGTATACCTTTTAAGTATGTTCAACGTCTTGGCTAACAGAAGATGGTGGTCTGAATCGACGTTGGTTCCCACATACTTGTTCATCGTGTAGCGATGATCGAACCTTGTTGTTGAGACATACTTGTATATGGCCAACCTGGCTATTTGTCCTGTGGTCTGGTGACACTCATGTTGCTTGTGTGTAATTATGATGTCATCAATGGCCAGTTGTTTTAGAGCACAGAAGTCCAAAAGTAACTACATTTTCATTTTAAAACTCGACGATGTTTGTCCTATAGGTCAGCCTGAAGTGCAGTGACGTCGATTCTTTACAGAACAGAACAAATTGTTTCTGTATGTATCCCGTACCTTAAATTGAGCCATCTTGATATTCTTCGTTATCTTCTTCTTTTCCTCGTCCTTCTCTTCTTCTTCTTCTTCTTATTCCTTTTTTTTCTTATTCGTTGCGATCTTCACCAAAGTTCCTCACCAACAGTTATTTTATTCACATTTGCTCCCTTTATATTCAGCAATCCATTTAAGCATGTTTCCATGTTTCCTACTCTCCTTTAGTTGCTTCTCTTTACCTTTCAGCAAACGAGGCCAGTATCTCTCTCTCTCTCTCTCTCTCTATATATATATATATATATATATATATATATATATATATATATATCAGTATCTCTCTCTCTGTCTCTCTCATTCTCTCTCGCTACCTCTACTTTACTATCTCTTGCTAAGCGCACTCTTCTACGGTCCCACATCCCTTATTCTCATCTTCAATGATTCCAGTGACAGAGCGATATAGCTCTAACCCTTCACGGTAAAGGACACGAAATTATTCCCGGTTATTAAATATATCGAGTTGTAAATTGGTACCGTGCTTACTTTAAGCGACGGAAATACTAGTCAGAGAACTGACCTGCTCACCTGAATAAAATGTGAAGCCTATTACAGTTGATGACTAACACTTCGTCTCCGATGGCAGTGACTGCTTACTGGATTACCTTTAGTTTTTCTCTACTTAATATTTTTTTTTAGATCTTCTGTAATCCCTTCAGCATTTAACATTTATAGCAGCGTACATCATCCAATCTCTTACATTCTCTCTCTCTCTCTTTTTCTCTCTATCTCTCTCATCTAGACTTTTTATTTCCATATACTGTCAACTGAGAACTGAGAAAGAGAGTAATTGGATACTACGTAGAGCCAGTACTGACATATGGCAGTGAATCATGGACAATCAGCAAGCAAACGCATGGCTCTTTGTAAGAGACGGAGATGTGGTTTTACAGAAGAGTGCTGCGGATCCCATGGACTGCAAGAAAGATTAAGTATGCAGCACTCGAGGAGGCACAAACACAGAAACATGCAGCACTCGAGGAGGCACAAACACAGAGACATGCAGCACTCGAGGAGGCACAAACACAGAGACAACTTATTGCAAGGATCAGATCAAGGCAATCATGTGTGTTCGGACACGCTGTGAGAATAGACGTTTTTGCAATGGGAAATAAAGCAGCAGAGACAGATGAACGCAGATACAGAAGGATATCCTGAGAGAATCAACAACAGAGTTGATAAACGACACACGTGGTAGAACCGGCATGGCACCCGATGACTCTCAACAGCTAGTCCATACTACAAGCTTTCATGATCTCCAACACAGACCGGCGTGGCACACGATGACTCTCAACAGCTAAGTCCATACTACAAGCTAATTCGAGAAAAACTAGAATTGATGTGCCCATTTCAGATATGCCTATTCTCGCCTTCCACTGCCAGTTAAGGGACAACAAGCACAGACGAGCAAAGCTCACGAACAACAGTACGGCCTGACAAACTACCAACCGTAACGACTATCGAATCAACAAACATTTGGTTATATTTAAAATGTAGGTCCAAAACACACACCATTGTAGGACTACAGGCTTGGTCAACTCGTTTTTATGTTCATGGATTTATCAAAAAGATACACTGCAGTCGGGAATGAAGTGGTAGAAACTTCACTGTAAGATGTCTTAGCTTTTGTGAAGCGAGGTGAACAGTTCTGTTTCCCAATGTCGGGTCTAACCTGTAACATAAAGGTACATTAGTCCCATGTCAGTCACTGTCATCAGGGATGGTGCTACTGACTTCAATGTCTGAGACATCAGCGTTTCAGAGAACTACTTCCTTTCCCTTCTGTCATGTCATCCGTAACGGTAAATCAGGTTTCAATTACAACTAAATTGACTGGAACATGTCTCGACTAGAGAGCGAACCCTGTGCCGTCGCGTGAACAGCAACCGCTCTAACAACATTACATCCTGCGCTCTCTATATCCATGTACTATGGTCTTATAATGCTCCCCATTGATATTTGAGTTATAGCTATGTTTTGTAGTACATGGTCATGCTTACATGGGAACCAGATTTGTTCTTCTACTTTGCATGAGGAACAATTATTCCTCTGTTAGTTTAGAGATATATTTCATTATTTGCACAAGTCCATCACTTCAAAATGTTCTAGACTTATTTTATTACATCACAAGGGATACAACCAAATAAATTGTAAAATAAAAGAAAAAAAGAGTTATCCCATCATAAAAAATTCGCGTGAGAGGTTCTGGCTTGGGCGTCTCCCCTCTTTATCCAGGTACAACCTAGAACGAGTGAGCTATGGCCCTACACCAGAACCACATGGACGTGTACATTGGCATCTGTACACTGAAGGCGATAGGTGTTAATTATCCACCCGACCAAATTTCTCACGCTTGTTGTCGTCCTCGTGCACGACATATGGGGAGGAACAGCTCGCGACCCCGGGCGCTCGCGACGATTGTGACAGCAAAGCCGTGCTTATCAGAAGAGCTGAACCTTGGACCTTGACCGGCGTCGAAGTCATGGAGCGAACTAGACAAGTAACTGGCAGAAGACAACACTGGCCGCTCCTGTAGCTGAAACTACTATAGTTACACTTTGTATATATGTCGCAGAAAGTGAAGCTGAACCCTCTGCGGTAGTAACAAGTTTTTGTATATTGCTGTCAAATAATTTCAATAAAGTGCGTAACATTTAAAAACATGTTACATTGCACATTAAAGTTGTTCACTTTCATAAATGAAATTCATAATTTTGAATTGTATAAGTAGACATTTGTTTAAAAAAAATATTAATGAATTTGATATTAAACTGTTTTTTAAGTGCCCTTAATAGTACTGAATGCATCGCCCTTGTGACGAAATCAACATTGGCCATGTGAACACAGTTCACGACTAGGCCTACAACTATTATCTGGCTACTCGGAAGTCCTGTGTTAGTTGTTTTGTTATGTGTAGCTGTGTTTTTCTTCAAGGATTGCTCCAGTGTTTGCTAATAATAAGATGTAAAGACTCAAAGAGATGTATGTCAACTGTCTTGCTTTACTTTTTTTTATAGCATATCAAATATAAACGCAATAATCTTACCACGCTAGACTGAACAATACCCTGGTCCATTTAAACTTGCTAAAGCTGATTTAAAAAACGCATTTTTATGTAGCAACTGAAGGATAGCGTGTTCTTAAAATAAAGTGAATGCGTGTTGCTGTATTATATATGTTTATGCATCTAACGGCTCTCCCACCATCCCTACTCCATACAGTTATGACGTCACTTTTCTCTTTGACACGGTTGCTATAAATCACAATACAGCAGTGGTTCTCAACATTTTAAAGTTCTCACTAAAATAATACAATGATAATTAATTTAGAAACCCTTTACACCTCACTCCTTCTCCGCGACCTCTCGGGATAGCTGCCTTCCCTAAGCACAATCCTCACCCCTCCCAAAAACAAAAAGCAAAAAAACTAACAAACTAACAAACGTTACAGTATTTTACCTAGCCAAATTCATATTAATAATATGCCCCTACAATGAGATACCTTATTAGTTTTAACTGTGGTTTGTTTCGAGTGTTTTCTGTGAGCCTATATGTAATAGAATCTAGATTAACATGACTGCCACACTGACAGTAGTGATAGCAGGTGACAAAACACTATAAACAATGAATCTAGCCCTTAACTCTAGATGATGCATCTTGGCTTAACTTAAAAGTCCAGTGAAACAACTTTCCTAGAGTGCAGTGACATCGATTCTTAGAAACAGAAGCTTGACTTAGCGAGGGCTCATCTCTGTCACAGTGTACTGTCTTGGCCTTGTATTTATTGTCCTTCCTGCCAGTCTTTTGGTTAGTATTCTGTATTTTGTTATAAAAGTTTGTCGAAGATGCTCATTGAGTTTACTGGAGGGCTATGTATGTGATGGGGACGAGATAAGGGCCACTGACACACTGACGGCATGTGGTAGGAAGGGACTGACATTGTGATTCAATCGTTCAGAGTTTATGTGTGTTCCAGTAATAAGAATAGTACCCTTGTCATACACTTCTGTTCTGTCAAGCAAGAACGACCTAAGTGTATTTCAAATAAACCTATAGGTTGTAGGTCCCTTTAGTAAAATGGTGAAAGAGTGTGGGTACTGATGGTTGCAGTACCTTGATGGCTCTACGTACGTATGCTCTGTCTTCTCAGACGTTCCTTTGGTCTCGACCCTAACTTTATGTCGACTAACAGTGCTGTCCAATCTCTATGGGATAGAAAATGGTATTTGTGTTACAGGGTGAAGAATAATACCACTAACACACTGAAATCATGTTATAGAAAAGGACAAACAATACAGTCAAACCCCTATAGTGGCTATAGAGTAGATCCCACTATTGTGGGACAGAGACAATAATAGTACCACTACCACACCAACATTATGTTGTAGGAAAGGACAAAAAACACACTCTATAGAGTAGTATCCACTCTTGTGGCGCAGGGATGATACTAGGAGCCCTGTGACACTGTCAAGATTTAGTAAGAAGTGACAAGCAATATTGTTTAACCTCACTAGGGTAGAAAACACTTCAATTCATGGTTTCGGAACGTTTAGACATTCAGAAAGACCAAATATATGTTGAGAGTGGATTAACTTTGAAAAAATGAAAAAAAGCTCTGGAAACAATACCTGAAATATGATACATCAACACAAAATGAAATAACACGTTTTCTTTATGTCTGAATAGGAAGCAACTGAAGACAATGATGTTTACCTGAGCAACAGAAGAGAATGATGTCTACCTGGGCAACAGAAGACAATGATGTCTACATGGGCAACAGATTACAATGATGTCTACCTGAGCAACAGAAGACAATGATGTCTACCTGAACACCCTACCAGATTTGGAAAGACTTGATCAAATCATTAATTTTCATGTAACAGGAAACATACCACTCTATAGCAAGTTACTCACAACAAAATATGCTGTGATGCCACCTTTAAGATGGGACCTGATACATTGAAGGCTGTAACACTTCATCCTTAACTGCATTATCTGACTACTGACTACATTTATGTTAATACGCTACTAATTGTAAGGTGAGACGGCTTACAACATTTTCTTCTCAATAGCAGTTTCTGCTTTAGGACAAACAATAAGATGACTTCTATCTCTATAAGATCTCTAACTCTATATTATCACATGTAGTAACTGCTATATGACTCAATAAGTTAAGATGTCTCTCAGTGATATCCCTAACTCTACATTATCACATGTAGTATCTGATATATGACTCAATAAGTTAAGATGTCTCTCAATGATATCCCTAACTCTACATTATAACAGGTAGTATCTGCTATATGACTCAAAAAGTTAAGATGTCTCTCTGTGATATCCCTAACTCTACATTATCACAGGTAGTATCTGCTATATGACTCAATAATTTAAGATGTCTCTGAATGAGCAGTATGGCAGTAAAATTGTAACTTATAAGCCAATTTCCGAAACATTTGTTTCCATCAGGCAAGTGGCAGTATGTCAGTAAAGTTTGAACCTACTTGGCAATATTTGTAACATTTTGTTTCCATCCGACAGGTGTCAGTTGAGGAGCAGTTTGACACAATGACATCTATCATGGTAGTGTGTTATAAACAGAGGTGTGCTATTGAATTCCTCTAAGCGGAAAAAGTTGCACCAATTGTCATTTATCAACACCTTGCTGAACATTTCTTGAGTCAGGCCAGATATGACGACAACCTGTCTTTTGCAACACGATAACGCCAGGCCTATACGAGTTTAAAGACCGTTGAGCACATTGTCAGTCTTGGCCGGACTGTGCTACCACAACCAACATCTAGTCCGGATTTGGTGCCTTCTGACTTCCATCTGTTTGGTCCAATAAAAGATGGACTGCATGGGCAACATTTTCCTAGCAACGACACCATCATATCAGCTGTGAAACAGTCGGTCACTTCGGCTGGTGCAGATTTCTATGAATGTGACATGTATGATCTTGTTCATCATTGGAGAAAATGTATAGCCAAGGGTAGTGACGATGTTGAGAAATAGTTTTTTGAAGACAAGAGATTGTTCTATCAAATAGTGCTATGGTGCTCTTTTTATCTGTTTTGGTTTTCATGGAATAAAATTGAAGGCATTAATTTTGGAGTGCCAGTCAGACTAAACAAACCTCACACAATCAGACTAAACAAACCTCATACAGTCAGAGTAAACAAACCTCATACAATCAGACATCTAACAGTGATCAAGATGCTGAGCAGTGCATGAGCTGCAGTGGTCAGCGACCCATAGCTGACTGCTAGCGTCAAGGCCAGAGAACCAAAGCTGCCAAGACCCTTCTACACCTCCACGCGGCGATCCTGGATAACAGGCTGCAGCAGGGCAGACTGACTAAGAAGAAGGGATCGAAGAGGGAATACTAACCCAGTACTAAAAAAATGCTTGCTGAAGTCGGATATGTTGGACCGAAAGGTGCAAATATCGCAGTCAAGCTGTAAATTACGACACAATGCATTCCGTTCTCTGGACTACATTTTGCTACTTAAGCCCTTTCAGTGTTTGGTAGTGGGAGATTGAGAATGAACAAAGCCAAGCCAAGACATCTAACACATCATCCCCAATGACTATATCTAATATACTACTATAAACAAACATCTCATTATAATGTCTTTCCTTAAAGCGCGGGTCCTCCAACATATCGTTGACTAATAAAGAACTACTGTGACTATATTTCCTTTTCCTGATTGTAGATTAAGAATAAGAGTTGACATTTGATAAATGGACTGGACATCTTTAAACTTTGATTCATAATAAATTTCTGTCTCTCTTCCATTCACAGAAGTCTCTTCCTGGTGCCCACCTGTCAAAGTTGAACTGATCTCCTTGAACAACCCAGGCAATGAGGCTGCCATGTTTAATATCAGACCACCCTGCTAGTCAATCTCAGACTGATGTCATCAAGATTATTTGGACGTTTGTCTATATTATGAATGGACAACACATTTGATCCAGCTGGCCGCAGAAGAGTTTGTCCATCCTGTTACTGGCCTCATCACTACAAGAATGACAGATCTACTTAATAAACCTAACTCGTAACATAACATCAATAATAACATTATAATGATTGTTCTTTTGACATTGTTGTCTCTTTTTCATTATTTCCGCTGTATAGGATACATTTTGCAGCTAATCCCTTACAGGAAGCCTGTCCAATTCAGCTACCATTTCTGCCTGGTACGATTGTTGCCATGTTTCTCCAAAGATCTAGACCTCTGGTCTTGATACACACTGTAACATGTTTTCCCTAGTCCATCTCTTAACGTTATCCTCAAACTTATGTCACTCTTTTCCTTGTCCACCTCTTTACGTTATCCTCAAACTTATATCACTCTTTTCCTCTGTCCACCTCTTTACGTTATCCTCAAACTTATATTGCTGTTTTCCTTTAACACCTGTACCCTATACTTTTACTTCTTGTATGATTTTCAGTTTTCTCCAAAACTTCCTTATTTATCAATCTGTCCTTCCATGCACCCCATTTTTCTACATATCAACATTTCAAAAATATACATTCTCTTCTCCGACCATTTTGTTTGAATTCCACTCAGTAATGAGTACATATAAATCTCCAATTTTATCATTTGTGAGCTACGCCTTTGAATGTCCATAATTTTCATACGATGGCCATCTCAATTTATTGTTTTTAATGTATATTTCACATCTTCCATCCTCCGTTATTTTATTTCCAAGACAAGAGAAGCGCTTGTCCTGTTCTAGTATTTAATCATTTATTATTATTTCTACAGAAGATTTCTTGTCTGCTTGTCTGATCATATTCTTGACTTATGTTGCTTTTCTTGACTTGAATGACCAATTTTTTCAATTCTTGATCCCTTTCAGCTAACATAACTGTTCTGCTGTTTCCTCTATTTAATATTTGTTCTGCAATAATGTTAAAGAGTCATGGAGACAGAACACATCCTTGTCCCGAAACTCATCTTAAATCTACATATGGGAAGTGAATCTTGCCAGATCTGTTCACCTACCAAATTCCTGCTGAGTATTTTTGTGTCCTTTCCATCCATACCTAATCCGTCTAGACATTTAATCAGTTATTGATGCTGTCCTTTGTCAAATTTCTTTTTGTGATAAATAAAGCACATTTAACGGTTTAAAAAAACAATAGGTAAACTGCATCAGAAAAATAATGGGCACCATTACTGCAGTTGATTCTGTAGCAATTTATTTTACATTGTGAGGTTGCTAGCTTTTCAAAACAACCCTATTAACTGCCTTTTATGACATGTGCATAAGTTGTACTGCCCCTAATTCTTCTATCCCTAGGGGTCATGCCATGCATACTGAACATTTTATCTTAAAGACATATTGATATAGAAGAAATATGAAATCAAAGAACATCTGATTGGTAGAGCTCTCGCTTCTCATGGCAAAGAGACTGTGTTCATTTGTTATTATGGCACATTCTAGTCAACCCAGTTGTACCTGGCTGACTACTAGTAAAAGAATGGCAGTAAGGAAGGGGACTGACAACACCATGTCTTAAATATGATGTGACTTCGTACAATGAAGTCCCAAACACTTGATCGCTGACTACCTTTACCTTTCATTGTAAGACACAATTATGCAGTATTTTACATGAAAAGTTTGTATTGCTTGAGATTCACATGAATAGTTACAGCCAGCTCAGAGTCACCCCAAATGTGGTTTCTAAAATTATTAAACATAAAACACACTTTTAAACATTCACTGTAAAAACATTCACTGTAACAACATTCACTGTAAGACCAGGCCCTATAACATCATCCACTATAACAACATTGACTGTAACAACATTCCCTATAACAACATTCACTGTAACAACATTCACTGTAACAACATTCACTGTAACAACATTCACTGTAACAACATTCACTGTAACAACATTCACTGTAAGACCAGGGACTATAACATCATTCACTATAACAACATTCACTGTAAGACCAGGCACTATAACAACATTCCCTATAACAACATCCACTATAACAACATTCACTGTAACAACATTCACTGTAACAACATTTGCTGTAACAAAATTCGCTATAACAATATCCACTATAACAACATTCACTGTAACAACACCCACTGTAACAACATTCATTGTAATAACGTTCACTGTAAGACCAGGCACTATAACAACAGTCAATATACGATCATCCACTATAAAAACAACCACTATAAAAACAACCACTATAAAAACATCCACTATAAAAACAACCACTATAAAAACATTCACTATAAAAACAACCACTATAAAAACATTTATTATAAAAACATGAACTATAAGATATATCTATAAAAACATTTAATTGTAAAAACAGTTACAACAAAAACATTCACTATAAAAACAGCTGCTATGAAAACATTCACAATAAAAAATGTCACTATATAAAAATTAGCTTTAAAATCATTAACTATAAAAACAGTCACGATAAAGAAATTCATTGTAAAAAAGTCACTATAATAACAATTGCTGTGTAAACAGTCACTATACAAACATTCACTATATAAAGATTCACAACAAAATCATTATTAATTTACACAGTCACTAAAAAATCATTCACTTTAGAAACAATCACAATAAAAACACTCACTATAGAAATAAGATAAAACCAAGTTTTCCTTGGGCTGCTGGACATGAATAAATATGCTTCTTAAAATATCAGCTGCGCTCTAGTTTTTGAAAAAAATGTATTTTGAAATGTTCTACATACATGCAAGTATGAGTACACACCATATGATATTTCTCATAGATAAAATTACTCAGAGGGATGCAGTTTTACCTTTCACTTGTAAATAGTTTCTGCAGCATCTGTTATATGGGTCCAGCAATAGTCAGCTGGCATTGGTGCCTTCTATTTTCCTTGGTACTGTTTTCCGAGCGTTTACACATCCTGATGTTACCGTTCTCCTTGCAAGTCATTGAAAGCACCGTAGTTTCCCAGGACGAGATTCAGATAAGAATGTAGAAGGTGTCATTTTATTCTTCCTACGCTGTCAGACGTCAACTTGAATTTGTTCGAGGAAAAGCAGCTGTCATCCTGAGGCTGTCAACACTGCCATAGAGCTTGTCTAGTGTTGGCACTGGTGATGGCCACATATGCCTTCTCTGGTCCTCGTATATCGGGCAGATGTTCAGCGGTCATTTTCCCTGTGCCACAGGTGCATTCGTCAGTGCCACCTATCTTCAGTTTATTGAATAGATGGTACCTCAGTATGTTGTGGTCTGTGCGGAGTCTGAAGACCACGACCTGCTCTCTTCTGTTCAGCTGGTAATAGGCATCATTTTTTGTGTAGCCAGTATGTTCTGTTTCCCATTTGGCCATGTATCTGGTCCTAATAAACCTTTTGGTCTCTTAGTAGGTCACACTAGAATCTCGTTGTGGTAGTCTTGAACCTTCTGTTGCCAGTCTGTCTGACTCCTCGGTCCCTTGAATGTTACAGTGGCATGGAACCCACTGTACCACTACTCTTTTTGGTGCGGACTGCTGGCATAGTTGACAGAGTACTGCTCTTAAATCATTAAGTTCTGTATTTTTCTGGCTTTTTAGTGCTGTAACCACGGACAGGGCATCTGTAATAAGGACTATCTGGCTTTCATTGCTTTCGCCTGTCAACATTGCTTCTATTGCAGCCTTTAACGCCTCTGCCTCTGCTCTGAAATTACTTTAGAATTTTCCAGTTGCCACTGACAGTGTTATTTTTCTACCGTTTGTTAGGCTCAGGAATATCCCTCCCCCTCCATTCTATGTTGTGTTTGTTGCAGAACCGTCGGTGTATGCATGGGTCCAGTCCATGCTTGGGAAGTTTTTTGCTATGTACCTCAGGGTTATGTCTCTTATTTCTTGTTTCAGTCTGGCTGTTCTTGTTTCCAATACCTGGTATATTTTCTACGAAGGTGTCATTTTAATGATATGAGAGAGATTCCGTTAACAGGCCAGAGTGGCATATTGGGAATATGGTGTTTGGGCCATATTTGTGTGGGACTAACTAGGGGTGATGTGGTCGACATCACGCTGGGCGCCTTTTCTTTCCCATATTATTCTGGTACCCAATATGTGAGGCTGCGTCGCCTCATGATCCATTTTGAGATTGGAAAAAACAATCTTGCTCCAACTGGGGACCAAACCTCAATTGATTGGTTGAGAAGACAATGCACTATCTACTGCCTCAACTCGGCTCACTAATTTCAATGATGTTTTGCACCATAATCTGTTGTAAGGCTGCAAGAAGTTCATAGTAATTGTCATACATTTGAAATAAATCAATGCATAGGCCATTGACAACCCTACTCTAGTAAGTTACATCTTAAGCTTCCTTTTCTGCTTCTCTCCAATTGAAAGCCAGGAACCTCTTGATCTACTTCTCTTCTTCTTTCTCTGTGGGTTCCATGTCAGGCCCTGTCTGGTCACATTTGATCGTTATTTTCTTAGAGTGTGTCCTATCAAACCCCATTTCCTACATTTGATCTGGTGCTCCACTGGTTCGTGTTGGCTCCTTCCCCATGGATCTTTCTTCATTCCTCACCATGTCTTGCCGGCCTGTACCAGTTATCCTCTGCAGACATTTATTAACTAACGACTGGAGTGTCCTCTGTATTGCCTTTGACGTTCTCTAAGTTTCTGCTCCGTCCAGGAGTACTGACTTAACACTGGAATTAAACAATCGTAACTGTCTGTATTTCTCAGCCAGGTTTATTGTTTCCTAGAGAGTTTCTGGTCACTTGTCGGAAATATGATGTTCTGGTTCGGCTGTCCCGGAGACAGAGGAAACATCAACACGTTGTGTAAATCTGCTGTAACCCTATCATATCAATCTGCTGTAGCCCTATGATGTAGCTCTAATGTAGCCCTATCATGTTGCTCTGCTGTAGCCATATCATGTGGCTCTGATGTAGCCATATCATGTAGCTCTGATGTAGCCATATCATGTAGCTCTGATGTAGCCATATCATGTAGCTCTGATGTAGCCCTATTATGTACATCTGCTGTAGCCATATCATGTTGCTCTGCTGTAGCCATATCATGGGTCTCTGCTGTAGCCCTATCATGTAGCTCTGATGTAGCCATATCATGTGGCTCTGATGTAGCCATATCATGTAACTCTGATGTAGCCATATCATATAGCCATATAATGTACCTCTGCTGTAGCCATATCATGTGGCGCTGCTGTAGCCATATCACGTGGCTCTGCTGTACCCATATCACGTAGCTCTGATGTATCCATATCATGTGGCTCTGATGTAGCCATATCATGTAGCTCTGATGTAGCCATATCATGTAGCTCTGATGTAGCCCTATTATGTACATCTGCTGTAGCCATATCATGTAGCTCTGCTGTAACCATATCATGGGGCTCTGTTGTAGCCATATCATGTGGCTCTGATGTAGCCATATCATGCAACTCTGATGTAGCCATATCATGTAGCCATATAATGTAGCTCTGATGTAGCCATATCATGTGGCTCTGCTGTAGCCATATCATGTGGCTCTGCTGTATCCATATCATGTAGCTCTGATGTATCCATATCATGTGGCTCTGATGTAGCCATATCATGTAACTCTGATGTAGCCATATCATGTAGCTCTGATGTAGCCATATCATGTAGCTCTGATGTAGTCATATCATGTAACTCTGATGTAGCCATATCATGTAGCTCTGATATAGCCATATCATGTAGCTCTGATGTAGCCATATCATGTAGCCATATCATGTGGCTCTACTGTAGCCATATCATGTGGCTCTGCTGTAGCCATATCATGTGGCTCTGCTGTAGCCATATATTGTAGCTCTGATGTAGCCATATCATGTAGCTCTGCTGTAGCTCTATCATGTAGCTCTGCTGTAGCCATATCATGTGGCCCTGATGTAGTCATACTATGATAGCAATAGTATCCATGTCAGTTCAATATAATATGATATGGTATTTTATGGTCCGTGAGTTCTGTTACGTTGTCATATGGTATGTGGTATTATGGTATGTTATGTTATTGCGGTATGTTATCGTAATGTGCACTATATTATGTTATGTAATTAAGTGTTATGAATATGAATTATGTAAACTTATACTTTAGTGTTATCATTTTGCAGCAGCAACAGTGATGCACGTTGGGTAGACTCAGCTTGTTCCAGAAAATGGCCAAGGATATGTTAACTTATGGTCCTCGTTATTTTCTTAATCCTCTTGTGTGTCCTCTCATGAGTACGTCTCTTCCTGACCTGCCCGTTGGACTATAAACTCATATCGTCTGTGCGTTACCGACACACACGTTGGACTATACACTCATCCAGTCTGTGTGTTACTGACACACACGTTGGACTATACACTCATCCAGTCTGTGTGTTACCGACACACACGTTGGACTATAAACTCATATAGTCTGTGTGTTACCGACATACCCGTTGGGCTATAGACTCATCCAGTTTGTATGTTACCAATTCATCAACTGCAATGTCACCATCTAACAAGTCCTCAAAGATAAATATTAACACGTACCGCTATCAAAATCAACACCTACCGCTATCAACACGTACTGCTATCAATATTGATAGTTCTAGCTCTACCGTTTCGGCTTTCAGACATGTTTGAAATGTACGTGCGTTGTTGATAAGCGACGCCCCATTTATTTATGATTATATCAGTAAATGTAGTTCCAGAGCCAACACATCTTCTTCTTCTTCAATCAACTGATGATCTTTCTAGCCCGGCGAGGTTCAAAATAGAAACTTTCCCTTTCAGGTATTGATCGACCTCAATCCTGCTCAACCCTAGAGGAATCGCAGGTTTCAGCGTCATTGACTGACTAAAAAGCCCTCTCTTGATTCGTTGGGTCTAATAGGGAACGTGTGCTGGTATTAGACCCTCGGAAGACAGGTCAGTTTTACCCTACTAATGACAGGGCGTTGCTACGGTAATCCTGCTCAATTCGATAGGTATTGCAGGTCGCAGACATTTGGTCCACGTGCTTGGCTGATAAGCAAATGGTGCGAGGCTACCATCTCAGGGATTACGGCCGAACGCCTGTAAGCCGGAATCCCACCCTAAATCTCAGCACCACTGCGATGGGAGGCTACGATATGGTTGGGACCTGGTGCCCGCACCTCTGCCCGACCCGATCGATCCGCAGAAAGAGATCTCTGCCGATCAAAGCGGGCGGGAAGCTGCTCGATATTCACCCCATACGGCGATGAGGTGTGAAACCACTAGTAGAAGACTTAGTTCTCGGTCGGGGTGTCGTAAGCAGTAGAGCAGCCACCTCACTGTGAACTGTTGAGACTCAGCCCTTGATCATGAGATATGTCCGCACACCAGGCGAACAACATCTCCGTGCTATGACCAGGCTTGTCCCCTGGTTAAATGCACTCCTGCCTCGCTCTTTACCTCTGTCTGCTATCAGTCATCCCAATGGACGCAGAAGAGATGCAGGCCAGCGGAATTGCACCTCTTCCCTATTGTGACAACCTCCAAGGTAGCGGGGAATGCTAGGTGTTGAGCACCAGAAAATAAAAGGAGCAAGGAGATATCTCACTCGCATGCATATGCTACGTTTCCGGCAGGACGTGACGATCCTGGGACACAGACACACTGGACTGCCTCTCTTCTGGGATAGTACAAACTAGTACATAGTCCATCATATCATATCATTGCCACACCCTATAGACACGAGTAGGGAAGACTCGATAGTCCTGCAAGACAACTTCCCTAAGAGAGACAACTCTGACCAAAAACAACTGCTGCCTTGCAGATAGGCTGGAGACAGCCAAAGGCTAAGGAGGGCATCCCTACAGAAACGCCTGTTGAAATCGGATGCACTGGGCCACAGGCTTAACGAAACAGTGCAACGTATATCGCTGTAACCAGCGTACGAAGAAGAAGAAGATGAAGAAGAAGAAGAAGATCGTATCCCACAGTCTCTCTTTAGTCTGCATGATATGTTTTGGCGATTGCTTAGATGCTCTACAATCGCATGTGACGGTGTCTCCAAGACCAATTCTGTAGAGGTGGGGTTGAACATCTCCGGTACTGAGTCTGAAACTTTATGTCTGCCAATGTTGTTAATTAGGTCATTTCCTGGCTTGTATTCTTTATGCTGGTCCCTCCAATTCATCCCCCACCGATCGTGAGCCAATACTGACATCAGTTGTCATAGCTATATCCAATTACAGCTGTGCAGTTGTGTGGGATATCGGGAATTTGAAATTGGGCCCATATTATCTTGAGCAGCCTCACATTGCAGGTGGTGTGATTAGAATCCCGCCAGATGCCTTTACTTCCAAGACTAGCTCTGGTACCCATTTTTTCGGTTGAGTCAACCTTGAAGTTTGTGATCTAAAAGATATCCCACCTCAACTGGAGACTGAACCTAGATATCTCGGCCGGGTAACAAGTGCGCTAACCACTGTGCGACCATATCTACTACTCAGCTGTACCACTCCTGTAATCTGTTTGCGTTATATAGACCACTCATGTAACCTGTTTGCGTTATGTTCGAGTTCATCTTAATAGACTCAAACACTAGATCAAAGTAGACCAGCAGGCTGTTAGGTGCCCTACATACTGCTGTAAACAAACCACATAACCGTGGCCAGTGTTATTCCATGTCACACAGTTAGTCGCCACTTACGACATGCCGTCTGTGGGATGGGGCAGTGGGACTATTCAATTCATTGTCAAACTCAAGGACCCCTGACAGACTACTCTGGACACCTATATGAATGTGCCTTAAGCAGCGAAGGGGTGAAACCTATATAAATCCGTAGAGAATGAAGGACCAGTACGGTGATGCATGCCTTTTTCTTCAGCAAGTGGCATTCACAGTCAATTGTTGATTTTCCTTTAAGAGGCGGTGAACGAATGCAATTGATTTTGAGAAAGTGTCTTCCCGATTATGAAATAAATAAAGTCACGTTACAGACGCTCTCTCTCTCTATATCTCTCTCTCTATCTTTCTTTCTCTCTTTCTTTCTCTCTCTCTATCTCTCTCTCTCTCTCTCTTTCTTTCTCTCTATCTTTCTTTCTCTCTCTCTTTCTTTCTCTCTTTCTCTCTCTCTCTTTCTTTCTCTCTCTTTTTCTTTCTCTCTTTTTCTTTATCTCTTTCTTTCTCTCTTTCTCTCTCTCTCTTTCTTTCTTTCTCTCTTTCTCTCTCTCTTTCTTTCTCTCTATCTTTCTCTCTATTTCTTTCTCTGTCTTTTTCTCTCTGTGTCTTTCTCTCTTTTTCTCTCCCTCTCTTTCTCTCTCTCTCCCTATCTCTCTTTTTCAGATGCCTGATGTATTTGTGGAGGCTTGTCACTGGGCATGTCACCGTGGACATACCATCAGAAACAGACTGCCCACAGTATTCCAATTAAAGAAAGTTAGGTACATGTACAAATTTTGTTCTCACATATTTAAATTGTATGTTGTTTCTTCTTGGTATCTAATAAAAAAAAAGTACTCTTGACTGAATGTTTCTCTACTCATTCGTCTTAAATATCAATATGTTTTCACTTAGATTTCAGGTCATATCAGTTATCGGTGTATGAAGGGAAAGAAGACGATATTAATGTTGGAAATAATTACAAAATGGGGATTATATGAGAACATTCAAAGAAATTAATCACAAATTAAAACAAAATAAATTAATACAAATTGAAACGGATATTCTGTTTCAGAGTACCAACACAAATCGAAACGGATATTCAGTTTAAGAGTACCAACACAAAAATGTTGTTGGGACTGTAGAAACCCGATTTCCTCTTGTGCGGTCTCAAGCGTCGAACACCACTGCCATGACACCGTTCTGCAGCAAAAAAGGACACCCCAAGTTGCAAATCTCTTTTAAATTCGAGTATCCAGTGATGAATCCCTGGCGCTTGTGGTTCCTTGGTGTGTGTCGATCTAGGTTTCTGCGGGATCCTTGAGGGGAGCTGAGTCATCCTCTGGCTTGGAATGGAAGTCACGAGGATTAAGTGCATCACCCGACATGTTGCTAGCAGGGTAAGGCCCAATCTCTATCGGACGGTGGGCATGTTGCTAGCAGGGTAAGGCCCAATCTCTATCGGACGGTGGGCATGTGTAGCAGGGTCCAGATTTCCACTAACTATAATGTTACCACACTCATTCACATCATTCACGACCACACACAGCAAATAAGATCGCACACAGCAGGTGGCATATTTATTATATCATTTCTCTTACAACAACTTTTAAAATGAGTGCAATGAAGTTACAAACAACACAAGAATATACATCTTCTCTTAATAGATACTCCGAGTTTATAAGCATAAGCTATTGATGTTGCTCCCAACTCGTCCAACCCAGTTCTAGACGCACACTCCCCTCCCCTTATCTGCACCATCAACACACTCTCAAAAACTCGCCCTCAATCAGATCCCCTCAGGCGGGTGATATTGTCATAATACGTTCAATATATTCAATGTATACTTGCATATGATCACACGCTCTGGAACATACATCGTTCCCTCGGCGTCTACACACACTACACATGCATCTAGATCTCTACCAGTCGATCAGTACACTCACGTAACTCTTAAAAACATACCTCGTTCACAAGGTGTCCTGCACGCTTTGTCTAGTATTATATAGCCTGAAGCAGTATCACAGCAGTCCAATAGATCTCTGGGAGATGGCCTCTTGTCTGTCACTCATTCCACACTACCCAAACCGGAACGCCAGTGGTCAGCACCTAGCCTCTTACCCGTAAACACATTCTTTCCCCCAACCCCGTTTTCCCCTGTTGACTTAGTATCGAGACGGTGAGTGAGCTTGGCACACATTCATGTACCTTTGTTCTAAGAGTCGCCGACCACATCATCCCAGTCCTAAACGCGCATGCTCCGACTGGAACTGTTATACATGTTGCTGTCCGGGTAAGGCCCAATCTCTATCGGACGATGGGCATGCTGCTAGCCAAGGAAGGCCCCTTCT
The DNA here is from genome assembly GCA_036924085.1 of Ariolimax columbianus. Lineage (NCBI taxonomy): Eukaryota > Metazoa > Mollusca > Gastropoda > Stylommatophora > Arionidae > Ariolimax > Ariolimax columbianus. The sequence continues at coordinate 41,608,126 of JAVGWX010000023.1, read as the reverse complement.
CTATTGGACGGTGGGCATGTTGCTAGCCAAGGAAGGCCCAATCTCTATTAGACGGTGGGCATGTTGCTAGCCGAGGAAGGCCCAATCTCTATTGGACGGTGGGCATGTTGTTAGCCAAGGAAGGCCCAATCTCTATTGGACGCTGGGCATGTTGTTAGCTAAGGAAGGCCCAATCTCTATTGGACGATGTGTTAGTCCATTACTGGCCCATATATTGTCCGCAAACAGGGAGAATGACGCACTTCTCGTGAAATTCAGCCGTGCGCATTGTACGAGGCGTGTTCAAATTAAACCGGACCTATCTGCACCAAGTGAACGTGCGGACGATGTGCATGGTGACGTTACTTATGATGTAAACAGCATATACCAACCGTCAAGTTTGCACGATTTCATTATCACCTGACTCATAGTTTCCTCAGCAGACCGTTGAAAACATTGCGGTGGTGATATATAATTCGTCCAGAGTTGATCAGCGAGTGGTGATTCAGTTTCTAACAGCTGAAGGATGTCAACCAGTTGACATTCATTGCAGAATGCAGGCGGTATATGGTAACAGAAGTGTGTCGAAGACAACAGTGAAGAACTGGACAACGATATTTAAAGAAGGACGTGAGTTAACTAAAGATCTTCCGAGACCAGGTCGGGGGCACATTGTTGCGACAAAAGATGACATCGCCAAGATTGATGCAGCAATTCGGATATACCGTCGCCGGAGATTACGTTCTCCACACTTTTGTCACCATACATTGCCTGCATTCTGCGATGAATGTCAACTGGTCGACATCCTTCAGCTGTTAGAAACTAAATCACCGCTCGCTGATCAACTATGGACGAATTCTGTATCACACCCGACATGTTTTCAACGGTCTGCTGAGGAAACTATGAGTCGGAGGATAACGAAAATTTGCAATCTTGACGGTTGGCATGTAGTGTTATCATCAGAAGTGACGTCATCATGCGCATCGTACGTATGTTTACTTGGTGCAGTTTGGTCCGGTTTCATTATAACACGCCTCGTACCATGTAAAACACAACACAGAGAATCCGAAATAGTATTTCTTCTTTCTTCTTCTTCGTACGCTGTCAGACGTCAACTTGAATTTGTTCGAAGAAAGCAGCTGTCATCCTGAGGCTGTCGACACTGCCATAGAGCTTGTCTAGTGTTGCCACTGGTGATGGACACATGTGCTTTCTCTGGTACTCGTACGTCGGGCAATTTTGCAGCAGATGTTCAGCGGTCATTTTACCTATGCCACACGAGCATTCGTCAGTGCCACCTATCTTCAGTTTATTGAATAGATGGTACCTCAGTCTGTTGTGGCCTGTGCGAAGTCTGAAGACCACGACCTGCTCTCTTCTGTTCAGCTGGTAATATGCATCATTTTTGTGTAGCCAGTGTGTTCTATTTCCCATTTGTCCATGTATCTGGCCCTAATAAGCCTTTTGGACTCTTCGTAGGTCACACTAGAGTCTGGTTGTGGTAGTCTTGCACCTTCTGTTGCCAGTCTGTCTGCCTCTTCGTTGCCTTGGATGTTACAGTGGGATGGAACCCACTGAACCACTACTCTTTTTGGTGCGGACTGCTGGCATAGTTGACAGAGTACTGCTCTTAAATCATTAAGTTCAGTATTTTTCTGGCTTTTTAATGCTGTAACCACGGTCAGGGCATCTGTTAACAGGACTATCTGGCTTTCATTGCTTTCGCCTGTCAGCATTGCTTATACTTCAGCCTTCAGTGCCTCTGCCTCCGCTCTGAAATTGTTTGAGAATGTTCCAGTTGCCACTGACAGTGTTATTTTTCTAGAAAAACTATTTAAAATCTCCGATGTTCATCGTAAGGACAATACCACAAAATGAACGAACTAATTAATCCAAATGTTAAACTGCAACAGAGGATCAAGATGCTGAGCAGCGCATGAGCTGAAGTGGTCAGCGACCCATAGCTGACTGATATCGTCAGGGCCAGCGAATCAGAGCTGCCAAGACCCTTCTACACCTCCACGTGGTGTTCCTGGATAACAGGATGCAACAGGGTAGACTGGCTAAGGAGAAGGGATAGACGAGTGAAGGGTAACCCGGTAGCCAAAAAATGCTTGCTGAAGTCGGATGTGTTGGACAGAAAAGTGCAAATATCGCTGTCAAGCTGTAAACTACGACACAACGCATTCCGTTTTCTGGACTACATTCTGCTACTTAAGCCCTTTCAGGTTTCGGCAGTGAGAGATTGAGAACGAACGCAGAAGAAGAAGAAGAAGAAACTGCAACAGTGGACACAAGTCAAATCCGTGGCCTGGTGGCATCCATGTCTTGTCTTATACATTTGTACCGGTGGCTCAGTAGTTAGAGGTAGTTTTATGTCCATGGCTAGAAGTATCGCTGATGTGGTCGTCATCCCATGACGATCTGGAATATCCGCAACATTTCTTATCCATCTAGTTCTTGGTCTGCGACGGTTGCGAAAACCCAAACGTCGTGCGTTATAGGCGCACAGGGGTAGTTGGTCAGTATGAATTCTCATTAGATGGCCGAACCACTTGTTTCTCTGCTCATCAATATATTCAGAGCAGGGTCCTGCTTCAACTACTCTTCTCACATCTTCATTGTGCCTTCTCTCTCTCCTTGTTACGTTGATTGTTTTCTGGAGGCATCTCATCTCACATGTCGTGATCTTTCTCTCTAGAGTTTTTGTTAAAGTCCATGTTTGGCACTGGTAACAGAGAGTTGGCATTAATGTACTGTTGATTAGCATTCTTTTTGTGGACATGTTTATGTTAGGGTGTTTTTTAATAATGGTGACAGCTGGTATGCAATCGCATTTGTATTTTGGAACCTGATGTCAATATCTCTACCTAAACCTCCATCCTGTTTGAAAACACTGGCCAAGTACTTGAACTCCTGCACCTGTTTGATCTTGGTCCTGTTTACCGTAATGTTCATGTTTTCAGGCGATCTGCTAATTTGCATAGTTTCTGTTTTAGAAGTGTTAATTCTCCTTCTGTATCTCACACACACAGAGTTGAGCGTTGCTACGTTACCCCGGGGAAGCAAACCCTTAGAAAAGGCAGGAGGAAGCAGACCCTTACATAAAATTCATGCTGAAGTCGGATGCACTGGGCCGACAGGCGCAAAATAAAAACACAGTGCAACGCACATCGCCTTGGGGATTAGAAAAATAAGGCGAAAAAAAATAAATTAAAATGAAGATGTTGCTACAGATCAGCTTCACTCTTGTGAAGTACACATTGAGCATCTCCAAAAAGGAGTTCGTTTAACTGAACAGCATCTGTCCTTTCTTCCTCTGCATTTATTGACAGATGATCCAATTTGACCTCCAGCATATATAATGGACTAAAACACGAGCGAAATGCTAGACCCGAGGCTTATAAGGCGCCATCTTTGCTGCTCTCGAAATAAACAACACAGTACATATCATATATAATAACACAAATAATTACATAACGCGAAATAATAGCAAGTCAAGAAGAATAACAGATGGATGTGCAGACGGAAAGAAATCGATGACTTCAGAGGAGGATTTGTCAATATCTTTACAAACAAATATTCTATGAATATGTACGGAATACCTCAACACAACCCACACGAACAGAACACACGTGCGCGCGCACATACACACATAGAAACACGCGCACAACACACACGCACACACGTACACAACAGACGCACATATACATACATGCAAGCAAAAACACACCAACACAAGTACACACGCACACATATATACATGCACACAACACTCAAACATGCAACACACACACTCAAACACACACACACACACAACACATGTGCCAACCTCCTTAATAAATCATTGTAGGAATAATATCTGTTGCAGGGACGTCGACGCTTAACATTAGGCTGATTACTTTCTTGGCGTCATCTGCACAGGTCAGGGGGTCATGCCTTTCTCTGACTACGACTAATGGTATGCGTGTCAAGGCTAGTTCGAATAGCAATGCCCCGGTCAGCGTGCCATGACCTAACCTTGACTGTGAGATTTATTGTGTCGTCAACTTTAAGGACAGAAAATGAGTGATACGATTGTGGAACATAAACTGCCCTAATTACATTCTTAAACCTATAAGATTGTGGAACATAAACTGCCCTAATTACATTCTTAAACCTATAAGATTGTGGACCATAGACAGCCGTAATTGCATTCTTAAACCTATGCAACAGTTCCCGCCGGAGCAGAGAGTTTAGGACAGGGGTGATGTGGTTGCTGATAACAAAGGTACCTGAATGCGTGTCAAGGTCACTCACCGTCTCAACAAAAGAAAAACGAGTTGGGACAAGGAATGTGGACAGGTAGGAGCTGACCACTGGCCTTCCGATTTCGGTCCGGGGAGAATGAGTGACAGACGGATTGTTATCGTAGCTTGCTGCTATAGATGATTGACAGGTGTGCAAAGTATTTCGTTCCAATGGCGACTGAGTAGAGCCATCCCCCTAGATCCATTGGTCAGCTCTGATACCGCTTTAGTGTATATAACAAAAGACAAAGTTTAGCTCAGGAGGCTGGATGAGAGAGGCTGGATGGAGAGGAGGCTGGATGGAGAGATGAGAGCGAGAGAGAGAGAGAGAGACTGAATGTAGATAGTATGTTTAGCTCACCGACTTAGATAGACGAGCGATTGATAGACGGTTTATACGAATGTTAGTGATAGAACAGGATCGCTCAAGTAGGTGTGTGAGTTTTGTATTAAGTGATAATCTGTACGTGTGTTGTAAGGAGGAGACATTGTGAAAGAGGTATGTCCAGATTGCCCGACTGAGGGGATTTGAGTGAGGAATAGTTTTTGAGGGTGTGTTGAGGGAGCAGATCTGAGAGGTGTGTGTGGCAATAGAACTGGGTAATGATAGTTGGGAATTCCATCAAGAGATAATGCTTACAATTGCCGCTTTAGTTAATATTTATATTAACATATATTTAGGAACATTTAGTTCAGATCATATGTATTGTATTGTGTTTGTAATTTCACTACTCATTTTTCTGATATGAGTATTAAATAATAAATATGCCATCTGCTGTGTGCTATATTATTTGAAGTGTGTGGTCAGGAATGATGTGGATGAGTGTGATAATGTTCTAAGCTAGAATAACGGCCAGGGCAAACAGTGGGATGTTACGCATATACGATTGAGAACCATAGATTGCCCTAATTGCCTTCTTAAATCTATTTAAACCATTATTGTCTGCGTATCTTTGGATTTCATCCGCTTTGTTACCAAGCCAGACCATGAGCATCTTCGTGAGCTTGTTCTGAACACATATTTGGTGAAGGCTAACTTTATGGAAGTTGAAGAATGATCATTTGGACGGGTTTTGTCCAAGCGATGTTTTCCAGTCTCAATGGGGATCAAGATGCTGAGCAGCGCATAAGCTGCAGTGGTCAGCGACTCATAGCTGACCGCTAGCGTCAGGGCGAGCGAACCAAAGCTGCAAAGACCCTTCTACACCTCCACGCGGTGATCCTTGATAACAGACTGCAGCAGGGGAGACTGGCTAAGGAGAAGGGATGGAAGAGTGGTACTCAAAACATGCTTGCTGGAGTCGGATGTGTTTGACCGAAAGGTGCAAATATCGCAGTCAAGCTGTAAACTACGACACAACGCATTCCGTTCTCTGGACTACATTCTGCTACTTAAGCCCTTTCAGTGTTTGGTAGTGGGAGATTGAGAATGAACGAAGCCACTCTGGATGAACTGAATACTTTCATCATTCTTATGAAACCAGTCAGGGTTCTTGCGTGATGTATGTCCAAGATTATCCGTAGCGGTAAAGCTATTATATTTTACAGTTTCTTATTTGTTTTCCAAGTAGACAGGCAGAACTGATCAGCCTTTAACCGCCAGTCCAGATCCCTTGAGACGTTCTCTGCGAGTGCGCTGATATTCACTTTTGAAATGTTGACGTTTCTAACACCGATTCCGTCCCTTGTTCTTAATATAGAGATTACAATTTGACTCAATCAGCCAGTGGTCTGTTCAGATTTGAGTACAAAACATATCATTTGTCACGCTCACATCTCGTCTGTCCAGCATTGAGCACAAAACATATCCTTTTTCACGCTTACATCTCGTCTGTCCAGCATTGAGCACAAAACATATAATTTTTCACGCTTACATCTCGTCTGTCCAGCATTGAGCACAAAACATATAATTTTTCACGCTTACATCTCGTCTGTCCAGCATTGAGCACAAAACATATCCTCTGTCACGCTCACATCTCGTCTGTCCAGCATTGAGCACAAAACATATCCTCTGTCACGCTCACATGTCGTCTGTCCAGCATTGAGCACAAAACATATCCTCTGTCACGCTCACATCTCGTCTGTCCAGCATTGAGCACAAAACATATCCTCTGTCACGCTCACATCACGTCTGTCCAGCATTGAGCACAAAACATATCCTCTGTCACGCTCACATGTCGTCTGTAACTCCATCTGGTAATAATATTGTCGATAATGAGTCTTCGTTTAGACAGAGGGTGTATTTATGTTTTTTTGCGAGTAGGTAGGGGAAACATCGTGTAAGTTAAAGATAACTCGTGTATGACACATATGCTTAGCAACTGGAGTGCATTGCAGCTACATTTGAATTTGTCACGTGCTCCATGTATTTTCTGATGGTCGGAGCCAACTCTAGCATTAGTCACCAAAAGTGACGCGTTTCTTAAACGTTATAATTGAAGACATGGCATTGTTAATTTCCTTATACAGCTTTATTTTCGAACACAGGTCAGTTGAGCATTCCTCTTGTTTCCCGGTGAAAGCTGTAAAGTTATAATACAACTACTGGCGCTATTCGGGGGTTTTCCACGCTGGCCAACGAGATGGAAAATGATGCCGAATTCGACATCAGCCTCACGCCTTTCTTAAACGTCATGTTCACTTAGAGAGACCGTGTATCTACCTATAGCTTCTGTGATCTGGACCTTAGTGGGTAGATGTGTATCTACCTACAGCTTCTGTGATCTGGACCTTACTGGGTAGATGTGTCCTATATAGCGATGCTATATCTGTGTTGTACGTTTCAGTTTACTGGGAACCATCGCCGTCCTATTTTATGGTCTTTCATCCCTCGCGCTGTCTTATAACGTTCACACGTTCCACACCTTGAAGATATGGGCCGTCTGTTTTTACTTTACTGTTTTCAAACACATTGGCAGGATTCCCTCCAGTTTATCAAGGCAAGTCAAAGGAGGCTTTATTTAGGAAAGCCCTTTCTGAGTCTATGGAGATAAACAGCTTATGTCTACAATGGTCATCTGAGGATGTGAAGGGACTGCCTAAATTCGCTGGGGCTTGAAACACCAGCTAAGAGTGACCATACGGCCGGATCCGTCTGGTGTCCATGTATTGGGATGCAGCTTCAGTTTTACATGGTTAAGGCTCGACTAAAAGCCTTTGGTATAATACCCGATACTTGGGAAGCTAATTCTTAGGACCGGCTAGGATGGCGAAAATCTCTTTGTGGCGGTAGAGCGCCACGCGAGACATCCATAAAAACAGCAGCTGAGCAACGGAGACAGGCTGGCAAATCCCGAGAAATGAAGACTTCCCATCAGGCGCCTTTCCTGTCCACAATTTCCGAGGTATTTTCAGACCCATATCAGGCTCCTCAGTTCCCTTCAGACACATCGAGTGACCGAACATATTCTAAAGGAATGAACAGAGAGAGAGCGACTGAACATATTCTAAAGGAATGAACAGAGAGAGCGACTGAACATATTCTAAAGGAATGGCTTGGCTTGTCTTGGCTTCGTTCGTTCTCAATCTCCCGCTACCAAACCCTGACACTGGCCTAAGTAGCAGAACGTAATCCAGAGAACGGAATTCGTTTGTGTTGTAGTTTACAGATTGATTGCGATATTTGCACCTTTTGGTCCAACGCATACGACTTCAGCTATCATTTTTTGAGTACCGGGTTAGCATTCCCTCTTCGATCCCTTCTCCTTAGCCAGTCTGCTCTGTTGCAGCCTGTTATCCAGGATCACCGCGTAGAGGTGTATAAGTGTCTTGACAGCTCTGATTCGCCGGCCCTGACGCTAGCAGTCAGCTATCGGTCGCTAATCTACAGCTCATGCGCTGCTCAGCATCTTGATCCCTTCTAAAGGAATGAACGAGAGAATGGTCATCAACACACGTCATGGATGAGCATCAATATAGTATTATCCGACACCTGCTGTGTACGCGACGTTTCCCTTCCCTTCTTTATACCTTAGTGGATGACGAGTCTGCAATCCTAGAGTCTATCTTGTTTAAGGATTGAAATGGCTTGGAGTACACTCCTAGAGTCTATCTCGTTTGTAGCTTGAGATGGCTTGGAGTACACTCCTAGAGTCTATCTTGTTTGGGGCTTGAGATGGCTTGGAGTACACTAAAAGAGTCTATCTTGTTTTGGGCTTGAAATCACTGGGAGTACACTCGGGAGACTATCTTGTTTGAGGCTTGAGGTGGCTTGGAGTACACTCGGGAGTCTATCTTGTTTGAGGCTCGAGGGGGCTTGGAGTACACTACCAAAGTCTATTAGAATAGCCATTTTTTTGTGCAGGTGTTTTGTGAAAATAACCCGTTGCTATAGAGTAACATCTGCTATAAACACAGTATAGATAAAGAAGTTATTTGTCTTGTGAAATGGGAGAATACAAGAAGACATTTTAATGGATAAATGTGGACAATTTTTCTTTTCTTATTCTATGTTGTTGTTGTCGGAGATCAATCGTGATGCGGCCATTTAATTCAAGTTTTTCTTTGGTGGTCGTAACAGGGACTCTTCTTGCAACACAAGGCATACTTAAGAAGCCTGAACGGGGTATTCCTGGTTGTAGTGCAATGCGAGACTCTTGAGTCAAATAACAACTATAGCGATTACAACTACGATCCCTTCCTAGCTAACCAGAGTACTGTTACTCAACCGTTCCCATTAGTCAAATAACGACGTGGGATTTGATTTGAATCAATATACTTCACTTGACCCTAACGTAACTCTTCGCTCCAACTTTTAGCTGGTACAAGGGACATAACTGAAGAAAGTTCACATATTTTCATTTACTAATCTTCTTATTATTATTATTATTATTATTGTTATTATTATTATTATTATTATTGTTATTATTATTATTATTAATGCTACTATTATTATATTCAGACTGCATAAAGATGACTGCAGACTGAAAAATCATTTGTTCAATGAAGTAAAAATTAGCCACACAGACATGTGTCCATGTGGGGAGAACAAAGCAACAGTGGAACATATTCTGCAGGCCTGTCGGCTCCACGAGAGAAGCAGAGTGACTACATGGCAGTGTCTAAAAATATACCCTCTTGTGTTTGGAAACCTGCACTGAATGACTGCAGAGTATCATGGACGAGTGATACTGTAGAGTGTTTCCGTTAGTGCGGATATATGACACTTGTAATCTTGGCTGCTCTGTGTTGGTTATACTATAACAGTGGATATATTATACTTGATACAGGATGTCTGACTCGCAAACCGGCCTCTGGTTTTCACTTACAACTGTTAAACTAATGAACGTATATGGCCTTGTTTGTGGCTTTGCCTTTCATACACCCCAACTGCTCATCGCCTATTTCTAGTTTTATTCTATTCCTCCTTCTTCTTATTACATAATGCCATTTATATTAGGGCTATATTCAGGCTATATTTACCTCGTTAGCCAGGATGCCATTAGAACAGTCCATCTCAAGAGAGGGCTACTAGGAAGCCGAGGTGAGTGTCTTGGCCAATATATTTTGCCTGACCCTGACTAACATGTCTGATCAGTATATTTTGCCTGACCCTGACTAACATGTCTGATCAATATATTTTGCCTGGCCCTGACTTGCATGTCTGATCAGTATATTTTGCCTGACCCTGACTAACATGTCTGATCAGTATATTTTGCCTGACCCTGACTAACATGTCTGATCAGTATATTTTGCCTGACCAGACGTTAGTCTTCCTCCCCTATACCAACATGAGTCCAACATGAGGAATTAATTAAACATCTCCAAGAAATAGGTCTAGAGGGTAAAGATAATTAATGACTGAAATCAGGGTTAGACAGTTACGTTATTTTGGTCATATAACAAGACATACCTCCTCGTTGAAGGTAGGGTGGAGGGTAGGGTGGAAGGCAGTCGTTCGAGAGGTAGACAACGTTTTAAGTGGGTGAATAACATCAGGAGAGGGACTGGAAAAAGCCTGTCAGATTGCACCATTACAGCACGAGATAGAGTACACTGGAGATCTATTACAGCCGACCTTCGATGCGGAGATGGCACATGAACTGACTAGCCGACCTTCGATCAGAAGATGGCACTTGAACTGACTAGTCGACCTTCGATGCGGAGATGGCACTTGAACCGACTAGCCGACCTTCGATGCGGAGATGGCACTCTAACCGACTAGCCGACCATCGATCCGAAGATGGCACTTGAACTAAACTGAACATTATTCTCATAGTGATTCGTAGAAGTATCATCATCGTGTGGTTCTTAAGGCTCATGGTCTGGTGGTCCTCTTATCCAATGCCTCGAGGTTTGTTTGGCAGTGCAATGAATCAGTCAGAATGTATCCACAGTCATATAGTATTGAAAATCCCAAATCTCTCTTGGCTTCATTGTCCTCTATTTGTATTCAATACAAGTAAGTAGCAGGTCCTTTACAGAAGGTCGCGTCTCTCAACCGTCACCTATTTAACTGTTATACGTTTCTTGGCATGTGTACAGAAGGTCGCGTCTCTCAACCGTCACCTATTTAACTGTTATACGTTTCTTGGCATGTGTACAGAAGGTCGCGTCTCTCAACCGTCACCTATTTAACTGTTATACGTTTCTTGGCATGTGTACAGAAGGTCGCGTCTCTCAACCGTCACCTATTTAACTGTTATACGTTTCTTGGCATGTGTACAGAAGGTCGCGTCTCTCAACCGTCACCTATTTAACTGTTATACGTTTCTTGGCATGTGTACAGAAGGTCGCGTCTCTCAACCGTCACCTATTTAACTGTTATACGTTTCTTGGCATGTGTACAGAAGGTCGCGTCTCTCAACCGTCACCTATTTAACTGTTATACGTTTCTTGGCATGTGTACAGAAGGTCGCGTCTCTCAACCGTCACCTATTTAACTGTTATATGTTTCTTGGCATGTGTACAGTACGGCAGGTTGCCACTACTTTCCCTACGTGCCGTCTATGCAACAGAAAGGTGACTGCAAAGGGCTTCCAATACATCCTGTCTCGTGTCTTGACGTCACACTCTGCCAGACATTAATCCATCTTTTGTTGAAACTCTCCCACCTATAGCACCGACCGCTTCTTGTCCACCAATCATGAAAATGTCCCGTACTCCCCCCCCCGTACTCCCCCCCCCCCCCCCCCCCCACCCACGGCCCACCAATATTGTTTTTAAAATGTCTGACTCGCAAACCGGCCTCTGGTTTTCACTTACAACTGTTAAACTAATGAACGTATATGGCCTTGTTTGTGGCTTTGCCTTCCATACACCCCAACTGCTCATCGCCTATTTCTAGTTTTATTCTATTCCTCCTTCTTCTTATTACATAATGCCATTTATATTAGGTACTTAGACTAGCAGAAGGCTTTTGACAGAATCCAACATAAGTTGTTGTTTCGAATGCGCATAATGAGTAGGCTACTCTTTTGTGCGTCCTGAAAAAAGCGTTAAATAGACGGGTTGCAAAAGCTTTCCTCACATCCCAAGCGTGCTGATGAAGGTCGACCAGGGTCCTCTAGGCGGATGTGCTATGCTTGGCCTCATCTGCGTGTCACTCACTACTACGGGGATCACGTCGATCCTTTACCTCGTTAGCCAGGATGCCATTAGAACAGTCCATCTCAAGAGAGGGCTACTAGGAAGCCGAGGTGAGTGTCTTGGCCAATATATTTTGCCTGACCCTGACTAACATGTCTGATCAGTATATTTTGCCTGACCCTGACTTACATGTCTGATCAGTATATTTTGCTTGACCCTGACTAACATGTCTGATCAGTATATTTTGCCTGACCCTGACTTACATGTCTGATCAGTATATTTTGCTTGACCCTGACTAACATGTCTGATCAGTATATTTTGCTTGACCCTGACTAACATGTCTGATCAGTATATTTTGCCTGACCAGACGTTAGTCTTCCTCCCCTATACCAACATGAGTCCAACATGAGGAATTAATTAAACATCTCCAAGAAATAGGTCTAGAGGGTAAAGATAATTAATGACTGAAATCAGGGTTAGACAGTTACGTTATTTTGGTCATATAACAAGACATACCTCCTCGTTGAAGGTAGGGTGGAGGGTAGGGTGGAAGGCAGTCGTTCGAGGGGTAGACAACGTTTTAAGTGGGTGAATAACATCAGGAGAGGGACTGGAAAAAGCCTGTCAGATTGCACCATTACGGCACGAGATAGAGTACACTGGAGATCTATTACAGCCGACCTTCGATGCGGAGATGGCACATGAACTGACTAGCCGACCTTCGATCAGAAGATGGCACTTGAACCGACTAGTCGACCTTCGATGCGGAGATGGCACTCTAACCGACTAGCCGAACTTCGATCCGAAGATGGCACTTGAACTAAACTGAACATTATTCTCATAGTGATTCTTAGAAGTATCATCATCGTGTGGTTCTTAAGGCTCATGGTCTGGTGGTCTTCTTATCCAATGCCTCGACGTTTGTTTGGCAGTGCAATGAATCAGTCAGAATGTATCCAGTCATATAGTATTTAAAATCCCAAATCTCTCTTGGCTTCATTGTCCTCTATTTGTATTCAATACAAGTAAGTAGCAGGTCCTTTACAGAAGGTCGCGTCTCTCAACCGTCACCTATTTAACTGTTATACGTTTCTTGGCATGTGTACAGAAGGTCGCGTCTCTCAACCGTCACCTATTTAACTGTTATACGTTTCTTGGCATGTGTACAGAAGGTCGCGTCTCTCAACCGTCACCTATTTAACTGTTATACGTTTCTTGGCATGTGTACAGAAGGTCGCGTCTTTCAACCGTCACCTATTTAACTGTTATACGTTTCTTGGCATGTGTACAGAAGGTCGCGTCTCTCAACCGTCACCTATTTAACTGTTATATGTTTCTTGGCATGTGTACAGTACGGCAGGTTGCCACTACTTTCCCTACGTGCCGTCTATGCAACAGAAAGGTGACTGCAAAGGGCTTCCAATACATCCTGTCTCGTGTCTTGACGTCACACTCTGCCAGACATTAATCCATCTTTTGTTGAAACTCTCCCACCTATAGCACCGACCGCTTCTTGTCCACCAATCATGAAAATGTCCCGTACTCCCCCCCCCCCCCCCCCCCCCCCCACGGCCCACCAATATTGTTTTTAAAAAGTATCGTATTTTTTTTATATGAGCAAAATATTTGACCTGGCTAATTGTAATGTCTGTCAGGACGTCTCTACCCAAACCTACACTCGTCAGGACGTTTCTACCCAGGCCTACTCTCGTCACGACGTCTCTACCCAGGTCTACTCTCGTCAGGACGTCTCTACCCAGGCCTACTCTCGTCAGGACATCTCTACCCAGGCCTACTCTCGTCAAGTCGTCTCTACCCAGGTCTACACTCGTCAGGACTTCTCTACCCAGGCCTACTCTCGTCAGGACGTCTCTACCCAGGCCTACTCTCGTCAGGACGTCTCTACCCAGGTCTGCTCTCGTCAGGACGTCTCTACACAGGCCTAATCTCGTCAGGACGTCTCTACCCAGGCCTACTCTCGTCAGGAGTTCTCTACCCAGGCCTACTGGCGCCAGGACGTCGCTATTACTTTGTCTCTCTTTCCCATTCTTCTGTATAACCACATTTCGAGGGCCTCTATTCTGTTCTCCAGCTGTTTGTTCATTATCCATGTACCATATGTACCATATTCTCTAACATTCCATATCACTACAATCACATGTAATTAAATGTCCCATATTCTCTACTCCCCTTCCCTATCACTACCATCACATGTAATTAAATGTCCCATATTCTCTACTCCCCTTCCCTATCACTACCATCACATGTAATTAAATGTCCCATATTCTCTACTCCCCTTCCCTATCACTACAATCACATGTAATTAAATGTCCCATATTCTCTACTCACCTTCCCTATCTCTACCATCACATGTAATTAACTGTCCCATATTCTCTACTCACCTTCCCTATCTCTACCATCACAAGTATCTATCTAACCGTTAACACTGATATTCATTTTGGGCTGCACATTTGTTTTGGGAAATACCATAACTTTTGTTTTCTTAATGCTTAGTTCTTAGATTTTAGTTCTTAGTCGACCTGTACTTCTACAAGGACAGATGCCCCTTCGCAGGTCACAGCTCTGGTATGAGCTGGATGTAACCTGGAGACAAATTTCCTGCGAAGCGGGCTAGGCTCGAGCAGCTTAATACTACGCAGAGATAGGACAAGCGCGTGCGGAGGGTGGTTAACCGATGTGCGATTCCATCTTACTAGACTCAAACACCACAGTAAAGTAGACCCACTGTCTGATTGGAGCCATCTATGCTGCTCTAAACAAACCACCTAACCATGGTCGGTGTTATACTATGTCACACAGTTAGTCGCCTCTTACGACATGCTCTCAGTGGGGCAGTGGTGCTTTTCTTGTCCTTGTCAGACACAAAGACCCAGGCGGACCACTCAGGCTTTTGTTTTATAAATGTTAATATCTAAACCATATTCATTACTTCTTGTGTTAACTATGTCCACAAGTTCTTGCAAATATTTCTCACTTCCAGCCAGCGTGTCACCAACACATCTCAGGTTGTTGACTATTATTCCATTGGTGTTTTCTGGCAACGCTAAGATTCAAACCTGGTACGCTGGGATTGTGAAATTGTTATGACGTAAATAAAAGCCTGCCCGAGGAAACAAACAAGGAAACCAATTTGATTTTGTGTCTGTAAAATTGTCCTTTGAGCTGAGTCACATAATATCATGAACTATCTGTAACGCGCAGGTGGATGCGAGAACAAACACACGACTCCATTGTTTTGGGTTCATCGGCGGCCTCTTGCCCATGTCTGGAAAAAAATTTGGTAATGAACAGTTAGCATTTGGACCACAGGGATACATGAGTTAGGTCTTTTATAAAAAGTTAGTTAGTTAGATAGATAGATAGATAGATAGATAGATAGATAGATAGATAGATAGATAGATAGATAGATAGATAGATAGATAGATAGATAGGTAGGTAGGTAGGTAGGTAGGTAGGTAGGTAGGTAGGTAGGTAGACAGACAGACAGACAGACAGACAGACAGACAGACAGATAGATAGATAGATAGATAGATAGATAGATAGATAGATAGATAGACAGATATATAGATATATATATATATATATATATATAGAGAGAGAGAGAGAGAGAGAGAGAGAGAGAGAAAGTGAGTGAAGATGGCAATTATGGTAAAAGATAGAAAATGAAAATAAGCAGAGAAGGACGAAAATACACAACATTAAGATTGCAAAACGAAGATAAAGATGAAGAGAAGAAGAAAAAGAGAAGAAGAATAAGAAAATATTAAGAAGAAACGCAGAAGAAGAAGAATAAGTAGAAAAAGAAGAAGATGCCGAGAATAAGAAGAAAAAGATGACGAAATAAAGAAAAAGAAAAAGAAGACGAAATGCAGAAGAAGAAAAAGAAGACAGATTAAGAAGCAGAAAAAGGAGACGAAATAAAGAAGCAGAAAAAAAACGAAATCAAGAAGAAACAGAAAACGAAATGAAGAAGATGAAAAAGAAGAAATAATGAAGAATAAAAACAAGGAGAAAAAAGGAAGAAGAAAATTAGGATGTAGATGAGGAGAAGAGGTCAAGAGAAAACCGTCTGTTGATGTCCCCATCAACGTTTCCTATGGGCAGCCAATAGTGACACAAATATCGATATGCAAGCAACATTAGTCACATCATAAATTTGTAATGTCTTCTAGCACAAATTAGTCACATAATACGAGGATGTGTAATGTCTTCTAACATAATTTAGTCCCATCATTAATGTGTAATGTTTTCTAGCACAAATTAGTCACATAATACGAGGATGTGTAATGTCTTCTAACATAATTTAGTCACATCATTAATGTGTAATGTCTTCTAACACAAATTAGTCCCATCATTAATATGTAATGTTTTATAACACAAATTAGTCCCATGATTAATATGTAATGTTTTCTAACACAAATTAGTCCTATCATTAATATGTAATGTCTTAAAACATAAATTAGTCCCATGATTAATATGTAATGTTTTCTAACACAAATTAGTCCCATGATTAATGTGTAATGTCTTCTGACACAAATTAGTCCCATCATTAATATGTAATGTCTTAAAACACAAATTAGTCTCATGATTAATATGTAATGTTTTCTAACACAAACGAGTCCCATGATTAATGTGTAATGTCTTCTGACACAAATTAGTCCCATCATTAATGTTTTATGTGTTTCAAGATAAAACAAAAATGACAATTGTAGAAAAGCAATTATGTGCACTATTTTTGTTTTTTCACAATTTACAAACAGTAGATGGTCCATGTGTGTTTAGGAAACCAATAAAATTGTCAGTTTATTTTCAAATTTTCAGTTTATTTTTAAATTTTCAGATCCACTTGTTCGTGGTGTACCTACGATCCTGCCAGATCAGTGAGTGGTTTCGTTCTAAAAATGATTTCGGTCTTTTCCATGAATCGATTAAAAACCAGTCTTGCCAACACGCCATACCCAATAATGCTTAACTTGACTTAACTAAACGTCTTTATACTGTTTTAGAAGACTGTGCAGAGAATGTTTACTACCAGTTTCTTTTACATTTCCGTGATATAAAAATAAGTATGTGCATTCAATCTATCCTTGAATGCATTAATTGATCCTATCTCCAATAGTTCCTTTGACAATGCATTCCAAGCATTCACTACTCTTTGACTAAAAGGATATTTTTTTAATCTAATCTGGACCATTTTCTAAATTAATTTGTGGCTGTGCCATCTTGTTTTTCCAGGCGGTTTTATTTTAAAAAACAATAAACTTGTTATGGTCTAATTTATCATTTTCCTCGATTATCTTAAACACATCTAGAAAGTCCCGTCGAATTTTTCTCTTTTCTAGAGACTGAAGACCGGTTTTTCTGAGTCTTTTCTCACAACTATCATTCCGGAATTACATTTTCAGTTTTGTCGATCTTCTTTGAATCATCTCCAACGTGTTTATATCCATTCAAAATGCTGAGCAGCGCATGAGCTGCAGTGGTCAGCGACCCATAGCTGACTGCTAGCGTCAGGGCCAGCGAACTAAAGCTGCCAAGACCCTTCTACACCTCCACGCGGTGATCCTGGATAACAGGATCCAGCAGGGCAGACTGGCTAAGGAGAAGGGATTGAAGAGGGAATGCTAAGCTGGTACTAAAAAAATGCTTGCTGAAGTCGGAGTGTTGGACCGAAAGGTGCAAATGTCGCAGCCAAGCTGTAAACTACGACACAACACATTCCGTTCTCTGGACTACATTCTGCTACTTACCCTTTCAGGGTTCGGTAGTGGGAGATTGAGAACGAACGAAGAAGAAGAAGAATATCCCATCCAACCGATGTATCATGGTACAAGAAGAATATCCCATCCAACCGGTGTATCATGGTACAAGAAGAATATCCCATCCAACCGGTGTATCATGGTACAAGAAGAATATCCCATCCAACCGGTGTATCATGGTACAAGAAGAATATCCCATCCAACCGGTGTATAATGGTACAAGAAGAATATCCCCTCCAACCGGTGTATCATGGTACAAGAAGAATATCCCATCCAACCGGTGTATCATGGTACAAGAAGAATATCCCATCCAACCGGTGTATAATGGTACAAGAAGAATATCCCCTCCAATCGGTGTATCATGGTACAAGAAGAATATCCCATCCAACCGGTGTATCATGGTACAAGAAGAATATCCCATCCAACTGGTGTATCATGGTACAAGAAGAATATCCCATCCAACCGGTGTATAATGGTACAAGAAGAATATCCCCTCCAACCGGTGTATCATGGTACAAGAAGAATATCCCATCCAACCGGTGTATCATGGTACAAGAAGAATATCCCCTCCAACCGGTGTATCATGGTACAAGAAGAATATCCCATCAAACCGGTGTATCATGGTACAAGAAGAATATCCCATCCAACCGGTGTATCATGGTACAAGAAGAATATTCCATCCAACTGGTGTATCATGGTACAAGAAGAATATCCCATCCAACCGGTGTATCATGGTACAAGAAGAATATCCCATCCAACCGGTGTATCATGGTACAAGAAGAATATCCCATCCAACCGGTGTATCATGGTACAAGAAGAATTTCCCATCCAACCGGTGTATCATGGTACAAGAAGAATATCCCGTCCAACCGGTGTATCATGGTACAAGAAGAATATCCCATCCAACCGGTGTATCATGGTACAAGAAGAATATCCCATCCAACCGGTGTATCATGGTACAAGAAGAATTTCCCATCCAACCGGTGTATCATGGTACAAGAAGAATATCCCATCCAACTGGTCTATCACGGTACAAGAAGAATATCCCATCCAACTGGTCTATCATGGTACAAGAAGAATATCCCATCCAACCGGTGTATCATGGTACAAGAAGAATATCCCATCCAACCGGTGTATCATGGTATAAGAAGAATATAAAACGATGGCGATACACAGATGATGGCACATGTGACTGTGGCATAATACTGGACCAAGACCACCTGATGACCTGCCCAAACCTCCCGGAAACATGCAATAGGTCCAACATGTTGGAGGAAAATAACAAGGAAATCCATGTCGCTGGATACTGGATGTAAACTGTATGACGTGGTGCTTGGACAGGGTGAAGTAAGTCGGTTGGTATATACCCTACACGTTAAGGACTCCACACCTGAACACAGTACTCTAACCTAGGTGTATCTAATGCTATATACAGTTTGACTGATATCTTTTCTTGGTGCTTAACATCAGCTCTCCTTGGAGAATTGTTTACCAAGAAATGGTATGCTGCTGTCTTTCGAATAGCAAATTTAGTTTGCATAATGATGTAAGTTGCACAGATAACTTCCATTAGCTGTTTATTGGATCATGTGATCGTCCGTTTCGGAACCCATCAAATGCAAAAGCAACATCTCACTAACACAATCGCTATACGTTTATGAGATGAAAACAGTTGAGATTTTGAACCGCAAAAACAGAAAACTACCTGGGCACTCAAGCACACCTGACAATGACAAGACAGACGAACTAGCAAAATAAGGATAAGTCAAGAATATCCACATACAGCAACAACTTTACAAACAGCCCATAAGATCAGCAAACAAAGAAACTTGGCTGAACAGATGGACCATGGGAAACATGAAAAGGGAGGTCTGCAGAAATATGGCAAGCCCCAGATGGGCAATGGGAAACATGGAAAGGGAGGTCTACAGAAATATGGCAAGCCCCAGATGGGCCATGGGAAACATGGAAAGGGAGGTCTACAGAAATATGGCAAGCCCCAGATGGGCCATGGGAAACATGGAAAGGGAGGTCTACAGAAATATGGCAAGCCCCAATCCAAATGACAGTGTAAATCAAGGAAGGATCAGAGCACCATTTTCCGACTGAGAACCCAACACATCCCACTAAACAAACACCTGAACAGAACCCAACACATCCCACTAAACAAACACCTGAACAGAACCCAACACATCCCACTAAACAAACACCTGAACAGAACCCAACACATCCCACTAAACAAACACCTGAACAGAACCCAACACATCCCACTAAACAAACACCTGAACAGAACCCAACACATCCCACTAAACAAACACCTGAACAGAACCCAACACATCCCACTAAACAAACACCTGAACAGAACCCAACACATCCCACTAAACAAACACCTGAACAGAATTCCAAAATCCGACACACTGATGAGTGCCAGCTGTATACACACTTTTATGAAACCGTTGATCATTATCTCTTTGATTTTAGGAAAATACTTCATTTTACATGGAACACTTTGTATGGCGCTAGAAAACAGCTGATAAACACGTGTAGGTACCATTACATGGCATTGGATGCTGCTGGATCCGTAATAACAACAATAATAAATACAACAACAACAACATCCCCACGCACAACTTTCATTAGCTGTATATACGACTATGTATTGATCGTCCGTTATAGAACCCATGGAATTAATGGCAGCAGATAACTAACACTATCACTATATGTTTAGGAGATGAAACAGCTGAGGTTTTTGATTCGCAAAAACAACCAACTACATTACATTGGAATCCCATTCTTGTAAACATCTGTTGTTCTGACGACAATATAGAGCGTGGCAGCAGTCGGTGCTTAGGGTGCACTTTTCGCCAGCTGAACTGCAACTTCTTTTCTGTAAATATGGACAGGTCATTAGCTTGGAAAATGTGATCGTATTGGTGTTATTGGTGGTGTTGGTGGTAATAATATTGCTGTTGCTGCTCTATCTGTTCTTGTTGTAACTGTTGTTGCAGATGATGCTGATGTTTTTATAGATGTTGCTGCCGTAGTTGTTGTTGTTGATCCTGATGATGCTGCTGTTGCTGTTGTTGTTTACGAATTCCCGCAATTAGTAGGTTACTCATTTCTACATCCTGAAAGGACGTTAAGTGGCGAGTTGCAGTAACTTTCTGCGTGCTAATGAAGGTGGATCAGAGTCCTGAAATGCGGTTGTGCTTTGCTTGACTTCATTTGCGTGTCGCTCACTACAGCGGGGATCACGTCGATCCCACACCTCAATAGCCAGTCTGCCACGAAAACAGCCCGTTTCTAAGAAGCGCTACTAGGAAGCCGAGGTGAGTGTCTTGGCCAGTACGTTTTACCTGACCCTGACTAACATCTCTGATCAGAATATTTTACCTCACCCTGACTAACATCTCTGATCAGTATATTTTGACTCACCCTAACTAACATCTCTGATCAGAATATTTTGTCTGACCCTAACAAACATCTCTGATCAGTATATTTTACCTGACCCTGACTAACATCTCTGATCAGTATATTTTGACTCACCCTAACTAACATCTCTGATCAGTATATTTTACCTGACCCTGACTAACATCTCTGATCAGTATATTTTGCCTCACCCTAACTAACATCTCTGATCAGAATATTTTGTCTGACCCTAACAAACATCTCTGATCAGTATATTTTACCTGACCCTGACTAACATCTCTGATCAGTATATTTTGCCTCACCCTAACTAACATCTCTGATCAGAATATTTTGTCTGACCCTAACAAACATCTCTGATCAGTATATTTTACCTGACCCTGACTAACATCTCTGATCAGTATATTTTGACTCACCCTAACTAACATCTCTGATCAGTATATTTTACCTGACCCTGACTAACATCTCTGATCAGTATATTTTGCCTCACCCTAACTAACATCTCTGATCAGAATATTTTGTCTGACCCTAACAAACATCTCTGATCAGTATATTTTACCTGACCCTGACTAACATCTCTGATCAGTATATTTTGCCTCACCCTAACTAACATCTCTGATCAGAATATTTTGCCTGACCCTGACTAACATCTCTGATCAGTATATTTTACCTGACCCTGACTAACATCTCTGATCAGTATATTTTGCCTGACCCTGACTAACATCTCTTATCAGTATATTTTGCCTGACCAGACGTTAGTCTTCCTCCTCGATGCGGTTGTAGTTGTTGTTGTTGAATCTATTGTTATAGTGCTGCTGAAGTTTTTGTTGCTATTGTTGTCTTAGGTATTGCTGTTGTTGATAATGTTGTAGTTGTTGTAGTTGTTTGTTGTTAATGCTGTTGCCGTAGTGGTTCTGTTGTTGTAGTCGTTGCTGTTGTTGTTGTAGTTGTTGATGTTGTTTTTGTAGTTGTTGCTGTTGTTGTTCTAATTGTGGCTGTTGTTACTGTTGTTGTAGTAATTCCTGTTGTTGTAGTTGTTGCTGTTGTTGTTGTTGCTGCTGTTATTGTAATCGCTGTTGTAGCTGTTGTTGTAGTTGCTGCTTTTGTTGTAGTAATTGCTGTTATAGTTGTTGTTGTTGGTTTTGCTGCTGATGATACTGCTGTTGTTGCCGTAATTGTTGTTGGTATAGTTATTGTTGAAGCAGTTATTGTTGTTGATGCTGATGTTGTTGTTGCTGTTATGGACCACAAAACACAGATCACCTGATCATGAGACATGAAACTGTGGAGCAACACAAGACCCAGACAACCTGATGATGAGACATGAAACTGTGGAGCAACACAAGACCCAGACAACCTGATGATGAGACATGAAACTGTGGAGCAACACAAGACCCAGACAACATGATGATCTGCCCAAACCTTCTGGAAACATGCCTTTTGGGTGAAATGTTGAGGGGGAAGGACAAGACAATCTACCTGGATGAACATTGTAAACCGAATGTCTAAGGTGGTGCATAGAACATTAGAAATATGATGCCAGACGTGGAGCATAGAACATTTTAAATATGACGCCAGACATGGTGCCTAGAACATTAAAAATATGACGGGGGACTTGAGGCCTAGAAGATTTTAAATTTGATGTGTGACGTGGTGCATAGAACATTTAAATATGACGTGTGACATGGTGCATAGAACATTTGACAAATAATGTGTGACGTGGTGCATAGAACATTTGAAATATGATTTCAGACGTGATGTACAGAACATTTGAATTATGATGTGTGTATGATGTGTGACGTGGTGCCTAGAACATTAGAAATATGATGTGTGACGTAGTTCCTAGAACATTAGAAATATGATGAGTGACAAAGTGCCTAGAACATTAACAACATGACGTCAGACGTAGTTCCCCCTAACATTAGAAACATATGTGACGTGGCACCCAGAGCATTAGAAACATATGTGACGTGGCACCCAGAACATTAGAAAAGTATGTGACGTGGCACCAAGAACATTAGAAACATATGTGATGTAGTACCCAGAACATTAGAAATATGTGTGACGTGACACCCAGAACATTAGAAACATGTGACGTGGCACTCAGAACATTAGAAACATATGTGACGTGGCATCCAGAACATTAAAAACATATGTTACGTGGCACTCAGAACTTTTAAAACTTGATATCTGACGTTGTAAACAGGACATGGAAGTAATTAAGTTAAAACGTTTCACAGACAGACGCAATGTCGATGACGCCACACATACTAACCGATTCACAGCCATCGTTGAAATGTACAAGAGTCAGAAACAAAAACAGATATATTAGTCCATACATCACAATCAACTTGGATGTGACTTGATGCGTCCACGTAATTTTTATTCTGGCAAAATATGGTGGCACCTTTTTATGCTGTCCTGCATAACAGAAGAAAATTATGTTAGTGTCTCAAGTTGTGAGGATGTAGTGGTGTTTATATATATGTGTGTGAGTGTGGTTCTGTTTATGTGAATGTGTGTGAGTGAAGTAGTGTTTATATGAATGTGTGTGAGTGAAGTAGTGTTTATATGAATGTGTGTGAGTGTAGTAGTGTTTATATGAATGTGTGTGAGTGTAGTAGTGTTTAAATGAATGTGTGTAAGTGTAGTAGTGTTTATATGAATGTGTGTGAGTGTAGTGGTGTGAATATGTAATGTGTGTGAGTGTAGTGGTGTTTATATGTTGTATGTGTGTGACTGTAGTGGTGTTTATATGTATGTGTGTGTTATTTCTGTTCATATGTATGTGTGCGAGTTTAGTGGTGTTTATGTGTTTGTGTGTGAGTTTAGTGGTGTTTATATGTTTGTTTGTGACCAGTAGTTTCGGGCAGATGGGGCTCGAAAGTCTAGGAAGGCAGCTCATCTAGGAGAAGGAAAACTCTGATTTCAAACCATCTGAAACCCTGCAGATAAGATACTGTCGTATCTTGTCAGGTTTTATCAGATATGGCTGTGCAACCTGTTTTCTGATAACTCAGAAAGTTGGTCAGCGTCTACCAAACCGACAACCGATGATGTGCGAAGGAGTGCACGAATGGGTATACAGTGCCTTATCCAAGAGCGAGGAAAGACAACCTCAGCTGAGTGTTGTGGCACGGCAGACCAGGCGGCAGGGGGTCTAGGAGTGAAGCCTGGACAGTCGAACAGAAAGAGTATTGCTTGTCCAGCTTGCCTTGTTCCAAATGTATTGGTATCAGCTTTCCCTTGGAGCAAATAAAGCAAACAGAGAGAGGGACCATACTGCATGGGCAACACATGGTCTCTATATTTCTCTCCTGGCTTTGTGCTAAAAGCAAAATTTCTATTGTCTGACCAGACGAAAAGAGCCAATGGGTATAGAGTTTTTATTTGTGTGTGTGCAAATGTAGTAGTTTTTATATTAATGTGAATGCAGGAATGTTTATATACGTGTGTGTGCGAATGTAGTCTTTATGTATGTGGAGCGATCAGGATGCTGGTCAGCGCATGAGCTGCAGTGGTCAGCGACCTATAGCTGACTTCTAGCGTTAGGGCCAGCGAACCAGAGCTGCCAAGACCCTTCTACACACTTCCACGGGGTGATCCTGGATAACAGGCTGCAGCAGGGCAGATTGGCTAAGGAGAAGGGATCGAAGAGGGAATGCTAACCCGGTACTAAAAATGTTTGCTGAAGTCGGATGTGTTGGACCGAAAGGTGCAAATATCGCAGTCAAGCTGTAAACTATGACACAACGCATTCCGTTCTCTGGATTACATTCTGCTTCCTAAGCCCTTTCAGGGTTTGGTGGCCGGAGATTGAGAACGAACGAAGCCAAGCCAAGCCATATATATGGAACAATGTAGTGTTTATTATTATGCGAGAAATGTAGTGGTGTTTATATGTGTGTGAATAAACATCGTTGTCCAGTTCTTCACTGTTGTCTTCGACGCACTTACATACCAGAAGAGCAGTAGAAATACCTGTAGCCACATAAGGTTAGAGCAGACACCTGATCATCTGCAAAGGCAGTTGGCTACTAGAAAAATAAATGTGGCACGTGAACTACTACAAAAATGAATGTGGCACGTGAACTACTAAAAAGATTTCTGAGACACGTGAACTACAAGAAAGATATCTGAGACACGTGAACTACAAGAAAGATATCTGAGACACGTGAACTACTAGAAAGATAGTTGAGACACGTGAAACACTACAAAGATAGTCGAGACACGTGAACTACTAGAAAGATAGTCGAGACATGTGAACTACTAGAATGATAGTTTTGTCAGGTGAACTATTAGAATGATAGTTTGGTCTGGTAAACAAATAGAATATTAGTTTTATCAAGTGAACTACTAGAAAGATAGTTTGGTGAGGTGAACTACTAGAAAGATAATTTGTTCAGGTGAACTACTAGAAAGATAGTTCGGTCCCGAGAGCTACTAGAAATATTGTTTGGGCAGGTGAACTACTAGAAAGATAGTTTGTTCAGGTGAACTACTAGAAAGATAGTTTGGTGAGGTGAACTACTAGAACGATAATTTGTTCAGGTGAACTACTAGAAAGATAGTTCGGTCCCGAGAGCTACTAGAAATATTGTTTGGGCAGGTGAACTACTAGAAAGATAGTTTGTTCAGGTGAACTACTAGAAAGATAGTTTGGTGAGGTGAACTTCTAGAAAGATAGTTTGTTCAGGTGAACTACTAGAAAGATAGTTTGGTGAGGTGAACTACTAGAAAGATAATTTGTTCAGGTGAACTACTAGAAAGATAGTTTGATCACGAGAACTACTAGAAATATAGTTTAGTAAGATTAACTACTAGAAAGCGAGTTTGGTCACGAGAACTACTGGAAAGATAGTTTGGTTAGGTGAACTACTAGAAAGATAGCTGAGACATGCGAACTACTAGAAAGATAACCGAAAAACACAATTTTGGATAGCTATTTTTAGACAGTTGAACCACAAAAAAGACAATTCTAAGGACACGAGAAGACATACACATACACAATCAACATAGAAATGATTACCCGAGCGGTATGGACTAGGGAATAAATACAACTGTGCACACCTGACGTATTGATTGCTTCAGATTTAATGTGCGGTAATTAATTTTCAAGATAATTAATGTGATCACTCCAATTGCCCAATATTTTTCAATATACATGTTTTTTTCCATAAATTAGCCGTTACTCTTTCTTTATGACCAGTGATAATTTGTTTTATGATCAATAAACACACAAATAGAAACCACAGATCAATGTTCTTACTAACTCTAATACAACTATGTTATGAAAGACTGACACTAAAACAACTTTGTTATGAAAGACTGACACTAAAACAACTTTGTTATGAAAGACTGACACTAAAACAACTATGTTATGAAAGACTGACACTAAAAAAACTTTGTTATGAAAGACTGACACTAAAACAACTTTGTTATTAAACACTGACACTAAAACAAATTTGATATCAAACACTGACACTAAAACAACTTTGTTATCAAAGACTGACATTAAAACAACTTTGTTATCAAACACTAACACTAAAACAACTTTGTTATCAAAGACTGACGCTAAAAAGGTTTTGATATCAAACACTGACACTAAAATAACTTTGTTATCAAAGACTAACACTAAAACAACTTTCATACCAAAAGAAAATGCTTTGCCTATCAAAGAACCACTAATTTGCTATCTGTCCCTAACAAAAACAAAACATTGACGTCATATTTCTCATGAACAAATGCTACAGTAACAGTGTCGTGTGTTTGAAAAGAGCAAGAAAAAAAACACTCAACTTTTTGTTCTGTCAAAAGTAAAAACAAAATAAACCAGAAGCCAAATCAAATCTGTTGACAGTTTCTGCGCTAATCGTCCTGATCTTGTTTCTGGCTATGGTACTGGACAAGGAGAACGTAATTGTTGGTCGGGAAAGGTTCGTGAGTTTGTAATGCTCACTTGACAGTATGTTTAATTTGGTGTTAGAAAAAATCGTGCCAACAGCATGCCAGAGAAGGCTACATTTATCAACAAGAACAGTCAGTTTTGTGTACCTTTTTAACTTCACGTAGCCTACCCATACACTTGTTTTAGTCTCTGCACTTGACTTAGTCTCTGCACTTGACTAATTCCAGTGTTAAGTCAGTACTCCTGAACGGAGCAGAAACTTAGAGAACGTCAAAGGCAATGCAGAGGACACTCCAGTCGTTAGTTAATAAATGTCTGCAGAGGATAACTGGTACAGGCCGGCAAGACATGGTGAGGAATGAAGAAAGATCCATGGGGAAGGAGCCAACAACAACCAGTGGAGCACCAGATCAAATGTAGGAAATGGGGTTTGATAGGACACACTCTAAGAAAATAACGATCAAATGTGACCAGACAGGGCCTGACATGGAACCCACAGAGAAAGAAGAAGAGAAGTTTATCAAGAGGTTCCTGGCTTTCAATTGGAGAGAAGCAGAAAATTAAGCTTAAGATGTAACTTACTAGAGTAGGGTTGTCAATGGCCTATGCATTGATTTATTTCAAATGTATGACAATTACTATGAACTTCTTGCAGCCTTACAACAGATTATGGTGCAAAACATCATTGAAATTAGTGAGCCGAGTTGAGGCAGTAGATAGTGCATTGTCTTCTCAACCAATCAATTGAGGTTTGGTCCCCAGTTGGAGCAAGATTGTTTTTTCCAATCTCAAAATGGATCATGAGGCGACGCAGCCTCACATATTGGGTACCAGAATAATATGGGAAAGAAAAGGTGCAAGACTACCACAACGAGATTCTAGTGTGACCTACGAAGAGACCAAAAGGTTTATTAGGACCAGATACATGGCCAAATGGGAAACAGAACATACTGGCTACACAAAAAATGATGCCTATTACCAGCTGAACAGAAGAGAGCAGGTCGTGGTCTTCAGACTCCGCACAGACCACAACATACTGAGGTACCATCTATTCAATAAACTGAAGATAGGTGGCACTGACGAATGCACCTGTGGCACAGGGAAAATGACCGCTGAACATCTGCCCGATATACGAGGACCAGAGAAGGCATATGTGGCCATCACCAGTGCCAACACTAGACAAGCTCTATGGCAGTGTTGACAGCCTCAGGATGACAGCTGCTTTTCTTCGAACAAATTCAAGTTGACGTCTGACAGCGTAGGAAGAAGAAATGACACCTTCTACATTCTTATCTGAATCTCGTCATGGGAAACTACGGTGCTTTCAATGACTTGCAAGTAGAACGTTAACATCAGGATGTGTAAACGCTCGGAAAACAGTACCAAGGAAAATAGAAGGCACCAATGCTAGCTGACTATTGCTGGACCCATATAAGAGATGCTGCAGAAACTATTTACAAGTGAAAGGTAAAACTGCATCCCTCTGAGTAATTTTATCAATGAGAAATATCATATGGTGTGTACTCATACTTGCATGTATGTAGAACATTTCAAAATACATTTTTTTCAAAAACTAGAGCGCAGCTGATATTTTAAGAAGCATATTTATTCATGTCCAGCAGCCCAAGGAAAACTTGGTTTTATCTTATTTCTATAGTGAGTGTTTTTATTGTGATTGTTTCTAAAGTGAATGATTTTGTAGGGACTGTTTTTAATTGATAATGATTTTATTGTGAATCTTTATATAGTGAATGTTTGTATAGTGACTGTTTACAAAGCAATTGTTTTTATAGTGACTTTTTTATAATGAATTTCTATATCGTGACTGTTTTTATAGTTAATGATTTTAAAGCAAATTTTTAAATAGTGACATTTTTTATTGCGAATGTTTTCATAGCAGCTGTTTTTATAGTGAATGTTTTTGTTGTAACTGTTTTTACAATTAAATGTTTTTATAGATATATCTTATAGTTCATGTTTTTCTAATAAATGTTTTTATAGTGGTTGTTTTTATAGTGAATGTTTTTATAGTGGTTGTTTTTATAGTGGATGTTTTTATAGTGGTTGTTTTTATAGTGGTTGCTTTTATAGTGGATGTTTTTATAGTGGTTGTTTTTATAGTGGTTGTTTTTATAGTTGATGTTTTTATAGTGGTTGTTCTTATAGTGGTTGTTTTTATAGTGAATGTCTTTATAGTGGTTGTTTTTATAGTGGATGATCGTATATTGACTGTTGTTATAGTGCCTGGTCTTACAGTGAATGTTATTACAGTGAATGTTGTTACAGTGGGTGTTGTTACAGTGAATGTTGTTATAGTGAATGTTGTTATAGTGAATGTTGTTATAGTGAATATTGTTACAGTGAATGTTGTTACAGTGAATGGTTTTATAGTGGATGTTGTTATAGTGAATGTTGTTATAGTGCCTGGTATTACAGTGAATGATGGTACGGTGAATGTTGTTACAGTGAATGTTGTTATAGTGGATATTGTTATAGCGAATTTTGTTACAGCAAATGTTATTACAGTGAATGTTGTTACAGTGAATGTTGTTATAGTGGATGTTGTTATAGTGAATGTTGTTATAGTGCCTGGTAATACAGTGAATGTTGTTATAGTGAATGATGTTATAGTCCCTGGTCTTACAGTGAATGTTGTTACAGTGAATGTTGTTACAGTGAATGTTGTTACAGTGAATGTTGTTACAGTGAATGTTGTTATAGGGAATGTTGTTACAGTCAATGTTGTTATAGTGGATGATGTTATAGGGCCTGGTCTTACAGTGAATGTTGTTACAGTGAATGTTGTTACAGTGAATGTTGTTACAGTGAATGTTGTTACAGTGAATGTTGTTACAGTGAATGTTGTTACAGTGAATGTTGTTACAGTGGATGATGTTATAATGCATTGTCTTTCAGTGAATGTTGTTACAGTGAATGTTGTTACAGTGAATGTTTTTACAGTGAATGTTTAAAAGTGTATTTTATGTTTAATAATTTTAGAAACCACATTTGGGGTAACTCTGATCTGGCTGTAACTATTCATGTGAATCTCAAGCAATACAAACTTTTCATGTAAAATACTGCATAATTGTGTCTTACAATGAAAGGTAAAGGTAGTCAGCGATCAAGTGTTTGGGACTTCATTGTACGAAGTCACATCATATTTAAGACATGGTGTTGTCAGTCCCTTTTCTTACTGCCATTCTTTTACTAGTAGTCAGCCAGGTACAACTGGGTTGACTAGAATGTATCATAATAACAAATGAACACAGTCTCTTTGCCATGAGAAGCGAGAGCTCTACCAATCAGATGTTCTTTGATTTCATATTTCTTCTATATCAATATGTCTTTAAGATAAAATGTTCAGTATGCATGGCATGACCCCTAGGGATAGAAGAATTAGGGGCAGTACAACTTATGCACATGTCATAAAAGGCAGTTAATAGGGTTGTTTTTAAAAGCTAGCAACCTCACAATGTAAAATAAATTGCTACAGAATCAACTGCAGTAATGGTGCACATTATTTTTCTGATGCAGTTTACCTATTGTTTTTTTAAACCGTTAAATGTGCTTTATTTATCACAAAAAGAAATTTGACAAAGGACAGCATGAATAACTGATTAAATGTCTAGACGGATTAGGTATGGATGGAAAGGACACAAAAATACTCAGCAGGAATTTGGTAGGTGAACAGATCTGGCAAGATTCACTTCCCATATGTAGATTTAAGATGAGTTTCGGGACAAGGATGTGTTCTGTCTCCATGACTCTTTAACATTATTGCAGAACAAATATTAAATAGAGGAAACAGCAGAACAGTTATGTTAGCTGAAAGGGATCAAGAATTGAAAAAATTGGTCATT
The DNA here is from genome assembly GCA_036924085.1 of Ariolimax columbianus. Classification (NCBI taxonomy): domain Eukaryota; kingdom Metazoa; phylum Mollusca; class Gastropoda; order Stylommatophora; family Arionidae; genus Ariolimax; species Ariolimax columbianus. The sequence goes on along the minus strand of JAVGWX010000023.1, from coordinate 41,577,354 downwards.
CAAGTCAAGAAAAGCAACATAAGTCAAGAATATGGTCAGACAAGCAGACAAGAAATCTTCTGTAGAAATAATAATAAATGATTAAATACTAGAACAGGACAAGCGCTTCTCTTGTCTTGGAAATAAAATAACGGAGGATGGAAGATGTGAAATATACATTAAAAACAATAAATTGAGATGGCCATCGTATGAAAATTATGGACATTCAAAGGCGTAGCTCACAAATGATAAAATTGGAGATTTATATGTACTCATTACTGAGTGGAATTCAAACAAAATGGTCGGAGAAGAGAATGTATATTTTTGAAATGTTGATATGTAGAAAAATGGGGTGCATGGAAGGACAGATTGATAAATAAGGAAGTTTTGGAGAAAACTGAAAATCATACAAGAAGTAAAAGTATAGGGTACAGGTGGACAAGGAAAACAGCAATATAAGTTTGAGGATAACGTAAAGACGTGGACAGAGGAAAAGAGTGATATAAGTTTGAGGATAACGTTAAGAGATGGACTAGGGAAAACCTGTTAGAGTGTGTAGCAAGACCAGAGGTCTAGATCTTTGGAGAAACATGGCAACAATCGTACCAGGCAGAAATGGTAGCTGAATTGGACAGGCTTCCTGTAAGGGATTAGCTGCAAAATGTATCCTATACAGCGGAAATAATGAAAAAGAGACAACAATGTCATAACAACAATCATTATAATGTTATTATTGATGTTATGTTACAAGTTAGGTTTATTATGTAGATCTGTCATTCTTGTAGTGATGAGGCCAGTAACAGGATGGACAAACGCTTCTGCGGCCAGCTGGATCAAATGTGTTGTCCATTCATAATATAGACAAACGTCCAAATAATCTTGATGACATCAGTCTGAGATTGACTAGCAGGGTGGTCTGATATTAAACATGGCAGCCTCATTGCCTGGGTTGTTCAAGGAGATCAGTTCAACTTTGACAGGTGGGCACCAGGAAGAGACTTCTGTGAATGGAAGAGAGACCGAATTTGATTATGAATCAAAGTTGAAAGATGTCCAGTCCATTTATCAAATGTCAACTCTTATTCTTAATCTACAATCAGGAAAAGGAAATATAGTCACAGTAGTTCTTTATCAGTCAACGATATGTTGGAGGACCCGAGCTTTAAGGAAAGACATTATAATGAGATGTTTGTTTACAGTAGTATATTAGATATAGTCATTGGGGATGAAGTGTTAGATGTCTTGGCTTGGCTTTGTTCATTCTCAATCTCCCACTACCAAACACTGAAAGGGCTTAAGTAGCAGAATGTAGTCCAGAGAACGGGATGCATTGTGTCGTAGTTTACAGCTTGACTGCGATATTTGCACCTTTCGGTCCAACATATCCGACTTCAGCAAGCATTTTTTTAGTACTGGGTTAGCATTCCCTCTTCGATCCCTTCTCCTTAGTCAGTCTGCCCTGCTGCAGCCTGTTATCCAGGATCGCCGCGTGGAGGTGTAGAAGGGTCTTGGCAGCTCTGGTTCGCTGGCCCTGACGCTAGCAGTCAGCTATGTGTCGCTGACCACTGCAGCTCATGCACTGCTCAGCATCTTGATCACTGTTAGATGTCTGATTGTATGAGGTTTGTTTACTCTGATTGTATGAGGTTTGTTTAGTCTGATTGTGTGAAGTTTGTTTAGTCTGACTGGCACTCCAAAAGTAATGCCTTCAATTTTATTCCATGAAAACCATAACAGATAAAAAGAGCACCATAACACTGTTTGATAGAACAATCTCTTGTCTTCAAAAAACTATTTCTCAACATCGTCACTACCCTTGGCTATACATTTTCTCCAATGATGAACAAGATCATACATGTCACATTCATAGAAATCTGCACCAGCCGAAGTGACCGACTGTTTCACAGCTGCTTTGATGGTGTCGTTGTTAGAAAAATGTTGCCCATGCAGTCCATCTTTTATTGGACCAAACAGATGGAAGTCAGAAGGCACCAAATCCGGACTAGATGTTGGTTGTGGTAGAACAGTCCCGCCAAGACTGACAATGTGCTCAACGGTCTTTAAACTCGTATAGGCCTGGCGTTATCGTGTTGCAAAAGACAGGTTGTCGTCATATCTGGCCTGACTCCAGAAATGTTCAGCAAGGTGTTGATAAATGACAATTAGTGCAACTTTTTCCGCTTAGAGGAATTCAATAGCACACCTCTGTTTATAACACACTACCATGACAGATGTCATTGTGTCAAACTGCTCCTCCACTGACACCTGTCGGATGGAAACAAAATGTTACGGATATTGCCAAGTAGGTTCAAACTTAATTGACATACTGCCACTTGCCTGATGGAAACAAATGTTTCGGAAATTGGCTTCTAAGTTACAATTTTACTGCCATACTGCCAAAATAAATTTCTTATGTCATGGGACATCATAATAAAATATGGGGTATTACTTTTGGAGCGCCCCTCGTAGTATCTCAGATACAGTCATTGGGGATGATGTGTTAAATATCTCACTGTATGATGTATCAGCTTTGAGGTTGACCTTCACAGGGTATTGCTTTTGTTGATGATGTGTTAGGGATCTCATTGAGAAACATCTTAACTTAATAAGTCATATAGCAGATACTACCTGTGATAATGTAGAGTTATGGATATCATTGAGAGACATCTTAACTTTTTGAGTCATATAGCAGATACTACCTGTGATAATGTAGAGTTATGGATATCATTGAGAGACATCTTAACTTATTGAGTCATTTAGCAGATACTACCTGTGATAATGTAGAGTTAGGGATATCATTGAGAGACATGTTAACTTATTGAGTCATATAGCAGATACTACCTGTAATGAAATAATAATAATAATAGCTGTCCATCGTTGTCGATGAGGACCGCCGACATCATCTTTGTCACAGATTTCCCTGTTGGGTGTGGATGCGCATGTGGCTGAACAGGCCAATGCGAGCACGAAAACATCTGCTACATATCGGGCATACGATGTTTGTAGAAGGGGATGGTGTTCCCGCTGCTCGGGATTTCCGCGTCTCGCGTCTGTTCTGGGCTTTCACAACACGGTCATCTTCACCGGCAGCCACACCCGATTTGACTGCGCTTCTCCAGTCAGTACTGTTTTTCGCAAGACATTCCCAGGTGTCGATGTCTATCTGGCAACTTTTTAGTGAGTCCTTCAGACCATCTTTAAAACGTTTCTTTCGGTGCCCTCTCTCGCGCCATCCCTCTCTCAGCTCGTCGTCGAGAAGCTTCTTTGGGAGCCGCTCGTCTGACATACGGACGAGGTGTCCGGCCCATCCTAGTCGTGCTTTTTCTAGCAGTGCATGGATGCTGGGCATGTTAGCGATCGAGAAAACCTCGATGTCAGTGACACGATCTTGCCATCGGATGTGGAATATTCGCCTCAGGCAACCTGTGTGGAAGTGGTTTAACCTCCATGCATGTCCAGAGTATACAGTCCAGCTTTCGTAAGCGTATAGTAGGGTTGGAATGATGGTTGCACGGTAGACTTTGAGTTTGGTCCTGACGCTGATGCCACGACATGCCCAGACCATCAAGCGCATTCTACCAAAGGCTATGCTGGCCTTTGCTATTCTACTTGCCAACTCATTGTCTAGGCTGACAGATCTCGACAGCGTGCTGCCCAGATATGTGAATTTGTCTACGGCATTCAACGTCTGCCCGCTGACTGTAGTCTCTGGTTTTGCGTACGGCATGCCTGGTGCTGGTTTGTACATGACCTCTGTTTTTTTGGCATTTATGGTCAGGCCAAAATTTTCGCATGCGGCAGAGAACTGGTCCATTCCAACCTGCATGTTCAGTTCTGAGTTGCTCATTAGAGCGCAGTCGTCAGCAAATACAAGTTCCCTGATTATGTCGCCAGCCACTTTGGTTTTGGCCTTCATTCTTCTGGAATTTAGTAACTTGCCATCTGTGCGGTACTTTATGGGTATTCCAAGCTCCAATGATTTGAAGGCGTCTGTCATCGTGGCCGCGAACATCATGCTGAACAAAGTCGGGGCGAGTAACACATCCTTGTTTTACTCCGTTTGATACTAGAAACATTTTAGAGATTGCACCGCTGTCCAGTACACGAGCACACATGCCTTCGTGTAGCTGTTTCACCATTTGTTTGTGTATTCTTCTTCCACCTCTCGTTCCTTTGGTCTTCCTCCTTGATTGTACACTTGTGAGTTCCGATGCCTCCTCGGTCAAGTGTATTTTCAGCACACGCAACAGATGTAGATCTGAGTTTGAAGGGACGTAGTGTGCTGATCGAAGTGCGATGAGCTCCTTTCTGAAGTACCGAATGTTTGACGGGGTCAGGATGACCTCCTTCGTTTCAGTGTTCATGCTTCGTTATCTTGGTCACGATACAGCACGGAGCGACACTAGCCTTTGACCGGGTCAAGTTTTGGCCACGCTTTGTCCCATCGAAACTGTACACATTAGTCTACCTTTCACGACTAAAAATACACTGTTATATACTTCGTTGCATCACTTCTTTCACATTAGTATGCTTAATTCACAAGTCGGCACATTTATATCCAGGAATCACGTTAATAGTCCGAGAGTTATCATAGAAAACACAAACAAAACACCGTTTTATCAAGAGGGAAATCGACTGCGACCATGTCCGGCGCCATCTTGACCCACTGTGATAATGTAGAGTTAGGGTTATCACTGAGAGACATCTTAACTTATTGAGTCATATAGCAGAGTTAGAGATCTTATTGAGATAGAAGTCATCTTATTGTTGGTCCTAAAGCATAAACTGCTATTGAGAAGAAAGTGTTGTAAGCCGTCTCACCTTACAATTAATAGCATATTAACATAAATGTAGTCAGTAGTTTGATAATGCCGTTAAGGATGAAGTGTTACAGCCTTCTATGTATGAGGTCTCATCTTAAAGGTGGCATCACAGTATGTTTTGTTGCGAGTAACATGCTATAGAGTGGTATGTTTCCTGTTACATGAAAATTAATGATTTGATCAAGTCTTACCAAATCTGGCAGGGTGTTCAGGTAAACATCATTGTCTTCTGTTGCTCATGTAGACATCATTGTCTTCTGTTGCTCAGGTAAACATCATTGTCTTCTGTTGCTCAGGTAGACATCATTGTCTTCTATTGCTCAGGTAAACATCACTGTCTTCTGTTGTTCAGGTAGACATCACTGTCTTCTGTTGCCCAGGTAGACATCATTCTCTTCTGTTGCTCAGGTAAACATCATTGTCTTCAGTTGCTTCCTATTCAGACATAAAGAAAACGTGTTATTTCATTGTGTGTTGATGTATCATATTTCAGGTATTGTTTCTAAAGCTTTCTTTCATTTTTTCAAAGTTAATCCACTCTCAACATATATTTGGTCTTTCTGAATGTCTAAACGTGCCGAAACCATGAATTGAGGTGTCTTCTACCCTAGTGAGGTTAAACAATATTGCTTGTCACTTCTTACAAAATCTTGACAGTGTCACAGGGCTCCTAGTATCATCCCTGCGCTACAAGAGTGGATACTACTCTATAGGGGTTGGAGTGTGTTTTTTGTCCTTTCCTACAACGTAATGTTGGTGTGGTAGTGGTACTAGTATCGTCTCTGTCCCACAATAGAGGGATCTACTCTATAGGGGTTGGACTGTGTTTTGTGTCCTTTCCTATGACATGATTTCAGTGTGTTAGGGGTACTATTCTTCACCCTGTAACACAAATACCATTTTCTATCCCATAGAGATTAGACAGCACTGTTAGTCGACATAAAGTTAGGGTCGAGACCAAAGGAACGTCTGATAAGACAGAGCATAAGTACGTAGAGCCATGAAGGTACTGCAACCATCAGTACCCACACTCTTTCACCATTTTACTAAAGGGACCTACAACCTATAGGTTTATTTGAAATACACTTAGGTCGTTCTTGCTTGACAGAACAGAAGTGTATGACAGGGGTACTATTCTTGTTACTGGAACACACATAAGCTCTGAACAATTGAATCACAATGTCAGTCCCTTCCTACCACATGCCGTCAGTGTGTCAGTGGCCCTTATCTCGTCCCTATCACATACATAGCCCTCCAGTTAACTCATTGAGCATCTTCGACAAACAGTTATAACAAAACAATACAGAATACTAACCAAAAGACCGTCAGGAAGGACAATAAATACAAGGCCAAGACAGTACACTGTGACAGAGATGAGGCCTCGCTAAGTCAAGCTTCTGTTTCTAAGAATCGATGTCACTGCACTCGAGGAAAGTTGTTTCACTGGACTTTTAAGTTAAGCCAAGATGCATCATCCATAGGTAAGGGCTAGATTCATTGTTCATAGTGTTTTGTCACATGCTATCACTACTGTCAGTGTGGCAGTCATGTTAATCTAGATTCTATTACATATAGGCTCACAGAAAACACTCGAAACAAACCACAGTTAAAACTAATAAGGTATCTCATTGTTGGGGCATATTATTATTATGAAATTGGCTAGGTAAAATACTGTAACGTTTGTTAGTTTGTTTGTTTTTTTGCTTATTCTTTTTGGGAGGGGTGAGGAGGGTGCTTAGGGAAGGCAGCTATCCCGAGAGGTCACGGAGAAGGAGTGAGGTGTAAAGGGTTTCTAAATTAATTATCATTGTATTATTTTAGTGAGAACTTTAAAATGTTGAGAACCACTGCTGTATTGTGATTTATAGCAACCGTGTCAAAGTGAAAAGTGACGTCATAACTGTATGGAGTAGGGATGGTAGGAGAGCAGTTAGATGCATAAACATATATAATACAGCAACACGCATTCACTTTTTTTTAAGAACACGCTATCCTTCAGTTCCTACATAAAAATGCGTTTTTTAAATCAGCCTTAGAAAGTTTAAATGGACCAGGGTATTGTTCAGTCTAGCGTGGTAAGATTATTGCGTTTATATTTGATATGCTATAAAAAAAAGTAAAGCAAGACATTTGACATACCTTTCTTTGAGTCTTTACATCTTATTATTAGCAAACAATGGAGCAATCCTTGAAGAAAAACACAGCTACACATAACAAAACAACTAACACAGGACCTCCGAGTAGCCAGATAATAGTTGCAGGCCTAGTCGTGAACTGTGTTCACGTGACCAATGTTGACTTCGTCACAAGGGCGATGCATTCCGTACTATTAAGGGGACTTAAAAAACAGTTTAATATCAAATTCATTAATATTTCTTTAAAACAAATGTCTACTTATACAATTCAAAATTATGAATTTCATTTATGAAAGTGATCAACTTTAATGTGCAATGTAACATAATTTTAAATGTAACGCACTTTATTGAAATTATTTGACAGCAATATACAAAAACGTGTTACTGCCGCAGAGGGTTCAGCTTCACTTTCTGCGACATATATACAAAGTGTAACTATTGTAGTTTCAGCTACAGGAGCAGCCAGTGTTGTCTTCTGCCAGTTACTTGTCTAGTTCGCTCCATGACTTCGACGCCGGTCAAGGTTCAAGGTTCAGCTCTTGTGATAAGCACGGCTTTGCTGTCACAATCGTCGCGAGCGCCCGGGGTCGCGAGCTGTTCCTCCCCATATGTCGTGCACGAGGACGACAACAAGCGTGAGAAATTTGGTCGGGTGGATAATTAACACCTATCGCCTTCAGTGTACAGATGCCAATGTACACGTCCATGTGGTTCTGGTGTAGGGCCATAGCTCACTCGTTCTAGGTTGTACCTGGATAAAGAGGGGAGACGCCCAAGCCAGAACCTCTCACGCGTTTTTTTAATGATGGGATAACTCTTATTTTCTTTATTTTACAATTTATTTGGTTGTATCCCTTGTCATGTAATAAAATAAGTTTATAACATTTTGAAGTCATGGACTTGTGCAAATAATGAAATATATCTTTAAACTCACAGAGGAATAATTGTTCCTCATGCGAAGTAGAAGAACAAATCTGGTTCCCATGTAAGCATGACTAGGTACTAGAAAACATAGCTATAACTCAAATATCAATGGGCAGCATTATAAGACCATAGTACATGGATATAGAGAGCGCAGGATGTAATGTTGTTAGAGCGGTTGCTGTTCACGCGACGGCACAGGGTTCGCTCTCTAGTCGAGACATGTTCCAGTCAATTTAGTTGTAATTGAAACCTGATTTACCGTTACGGATGACATGACAGAAGGGAAAGGAAGTAATTCTCTGAAACGCTGATGTCTCAGACATTGAAGTCAGTAGCACCATCCCTGATGACAGTGACTGACATGGGACTAATGTACCTTTATGTTACAGGTTAGACAAGACATCGGGAAACAGAACTGTTCACCTCGCTTCACAAAAGCTAAGACATCTTACAGTGAAGTTTCTACCACTTCATTCCCGACTGCAGTGTATCTTTTTGATAAATCCATGAACATAAAAGCGAGTTGACCAAGCCTGTAGTCCTACAATGGAGTGTGTTTTTGACCTACATTTTAAATATAACCAAATGTTTGTTGATTCGATAGTCGTTACAGTTGGTAGTTTGTCAGGCCGTACTGTTGTTCGTGAGCTTTGCTCGTCTGTGCTTGTTGTCCCTTAACTGGCAGTGGAAGGCGAGAATATGCATATCTGAAATGGGCACATCAATTCTAGTTTTTCTCGAATTAGCTTGTAGTATGGACTTAGCTGTTGAGAGTCATCGTGTGCCACGCCGGTCTGTGTTGGAGATCATGGAAGCTTGTAGTGTGGACAGCTGTTGAGAGTCATCGTGTGCCACGCCGGTCTGTGTTGGAGATCATGGAAGCTTGTAGTGTGGACAGCTGTTGAGAGTCATCGTGTGCCACGCCGGTCTGTGTTGGAGATCATGGAAGCTTGTAGTGTGGACAGCTGTTGAGAGTCATCGTGTGCCACGCCGGTCTGTGTTGGAGATCATGAAAGCTTGTAGTATGGACTTAGCTGTTGAGAGTCATCGGGTGCCACGCCGGTCTGTGTTGGAGATCATGAAAGCTTGTAGTATGGACTTAGCTGTTGAGAGTCATCGGGTGCCACGCCGGTCTGTGTTGGAGATCATGAAAGCTTGTAGTATGGACTTAGCTGTTGAGAGTCATCGGGTGCCACGCCGGTCTGTGTTGGAGATCATGAAAGCTTGTAGTATGGACTTAGCTGTTGAGAGTCATCGGGTGCCACGCCGGTCTGTGTTGGAGATCATGAAAGCTTTTAGTATGGACTAGCTGTTGAGAGTCATCGGGTGCCACGCCGGTCTGTGTTGGAGATCATGAAAGCTTGTAGTATGGACTTAGCTGTTGAGAGTCATCGGGTGCCACGCCGGTCTGTGTTGGAGATCATGAAAGCTTTTAGTATGGACTAGCTGTTGAGAGTCATCGGGTGCCACGCCGGTCTGTGTTGGAGATCATGAAAGCTTGTAGTATGGACTTAGCTGTTGAGAGTCATCGGGTGCCACGCCGGTTTGTGTTGGAGATCATGAAAGCTTGTAGTATGGACTAGCAGTTGAGAGTCATCGGGTGCCATGCCGGTTCTACCACGTGTGTCGTTTATCAACTCTGTTGTTGATTCTCTCAGGATATCCTTCTGTATCTGCGTTCATCTGTCTCTGCTGCTATATTTCCCATTGCAAAAACGTCTATCCTCACAGCGTGCCGACATATGATTGCCTTGATCTGATCGTTGAAATAAGTTGTCTCTGTGTTTGTGCCTCCTCGAGTGCTGCATACTTAATCTTTCTTGCAGTCCATGGGATCCGCATCACTCTTCTGTAAAACCACATCTCCGTCTCTTACAAAGAACCATGCGTTTGCTTGCTGATTGTCCATGATTCACTGCCATATGTCAGTACTGGCTCTACGTAGTATCCAATTACTCTCTTTCTCAGTTCTCAGTTGACAGTATATGGAAATAAAAAGGCTAGATGAGAGAGATAGAGAGAGAAATAGAGAGAGAATGTAAGAGATTGAGTGATGTACGCTGCTATAAATGTTAAATGCTGAAGGGATTACAGAAAATCTTTAAAAAAATATTAAGTAGAGAAAAACTAAAGGTAATCCAGTAAGCAGTCACTGCCATCGGAGACGAAGTGTTAGTCATCAACTGTAATAGACTTCACATTTTATTCAGGTGAGCAGGTCAGTTCTCTGACTCGTATTTCCGTCGCTTAAAGTAAGCACGGTACCAATTTACAACTGGATATATTTAATAACCGGGAAAAATTTCGTGTCCTTTACCGTGAAGGGTTAGAGCTAGCTATATCGCCCTGTCACTGGAATCATTGAAGATGAGAATAAGGGATGTTGGACCGTAGAAGAATTCGCTTAGCAAGAGATAGTAAAGTAAAGGTAGCGAGAGAGAATGAGAGAGACAGAGAGAGAAATACAGATATATATATATATATATAGAGAGAGAGAGAGAGAGAGAGAGAGAGAGAGAAAGAGAGAGAGAGAGAGAGAGAGAAAGAGAGATACTGGCCTCGTTTGCTGATAGGTAAAGAGAAGCAACTAAAGGAGAGTAGGAAACATGGAAACATACTTAAATGGATTGCTGAATATAAAGGGAGCAAATGTGAATAAAATAACTGTTGGTGAGAAACTTTGGTGAAGATCGCAACGAATAAGAAAAAAAAAGGAATAAGAAGAAGAAAAAGAAGAGAAGAACGATGAAAAGAAGAAGATAACGAAGAATATCAAGATGGCTCAATTTAAGGTGCGGGATACATACAGAAACAATTTGTTCTGTTCTGTAAAGAATCGACGTCACTGCACTTCAGGCTGACCTATAGGACAAACATCGTCGAGTTTTAAAATGAAAATGGAGTTACTTTTGGACCTGTGCTCTAAAACAACTGGCCATTGATGACATCATAATTACACACAAGCAACATGAGTGTCACCAGACCACAGGACAAATAGCCAGATTGACCATATACAAGTATGTGGGAACCAAAGTCGATTCAGACCACCATCTTCTGTTAGCCAAGACGTTGTAACATACTTAAAAGGTATACAACACACAACGACAGGCTGCAGCTCTGTGTACAGGTCCACGAGAATAATGACATACACGACACATGTCATGTCATGATATTAAATATGGGAAGATAAATACAGACATAAATGATCTATGATCAGTACTTTGTCAACTATGCCAGCAGTTCAAACTCAGAGGAGTTGTAGTACAGTGGGTGCCATCCCTCTGTAACATTCAAGGTAACGAGGAGGTAGACAGGCTGACGAATAAAGGTGGAAGGTTACCACAGCCGGATTCAAGTGTGACTTACGAAGAGTCAAAATATTGGAAAACTGGGAAACAGATTGGCTACACAAGAAATGGTGCTTACTGCCAATTGAACAGAAGAACAGATGGTGGTCTTCAAACTCGCAACGGGCCACAACAGACTGAGTTACCATCTGCTGATTCAACTGAAGATAGGTGATGCTGAAGAATGCCCCTGTGTACTAGACAAATGACTCCTGCACATCTGCTGCAAAATTACCCGACATACGAGGACCAGAGAAAGCACACGTGACCATCACCAGTACCAACACTAAATCAGGAAGACCACTGCTTTCTTTGAACAATTTGAAGTCGACGCCTGGCAGCATACTAAGAAGAAGAAGAAGTATGGATTAATTTGAAAGATGGACCAACCACTGTTCTTGTTGATGTGTGGGCTAACCTGACAGATGGACAAAGTGTTCTTGTTGATGTGTGGGCTAACCTGACAGATGGACAAAGTGTTCTTGTTGATGTGTGGGCTAACCTGACAGATGGACAAAGTGTTCTTGTTGATGTGTGGGCTAACCTGACAGATGGACAAAGTGTTCTTGTTGATGTGTGGGCTAACCTGACAGATGGACAAAGTGTTCTTGTTGATGTGTGGGCTAACCTGACAGATGGACAAAGTGTTCTTGTTGATGTGTGGGCTAACCTGACAGATGGACAAAGTGTTCTTGTTGATGTGTGGGCTAACCTGACAGATGGACAAAGTGTTCTTGTTGATGTGTGGGCTAACCTGACAGATGGACAAAGTGTTCTTGTTGATGTGTGGGCTAACCTGACAGATGGACAAAGTGTTCTTGTTGATGTGTGGGCTAACCTGACAGATGGACAAAGTGTTCTTGTTGATGTGTGGGCTAACCTGACAGATGGACAAAGTGTTCTTGTTGATGTGTGGGCTAACCTGACAGATGGACAAAGTGTTCTTGTTGATGTGTGGGCTAACCTGACAGATGGACAAAGTGTTCTTGTTGATGTGTGGGCTAACCTGACAGATGGACAAAGTGTTCTTGTTGATGTGTGGGCTAACCTGACAGATGGACAAAGTGTTCTTGTTGATGTGTGGGCTAACCTGACAGATGGACAAAGTGTTCTTGTTGATGTGTGGGCTAACCTGACAGATGGACAAAGTGTTCTTGTTGATGTGTGGGCTAACCTGACAGATGGACAAAGTGTTCTTGTTGATGTGTGGGCTAACCTGACAGATGGACAAAGTGTTCTTGTTGATGTGTGGGCTAACCTGACAGATGGACAAAGTGTTCTTGTTGATGTGTGGGCTAACCTGACAGATGGACAAAGTGTTCTTGTTGATGTGTGGGCTAACCTGACAGATGGACAAAGTGTTCTTGTTGATGTGTGGGCTAACCTGACAGATGGACAAAGTGTTCTTGTTGATGTGTGGGCTAACCTGACAGATGGACAAAGTGTTCTTGTTGATGTGTGGGCTAACCTGACAGATGGACAAAGTGTTCTTGTTGATGTGTGGGCTAACCTGACAGATGGACAAAGTGTTCTTGTTGATGTGTGGGCTAACCTGACAGATGGACAAAGTGTTCTTGTTGATGTGTGGGCTAACCTGACAGATGGACAAAGTGTTCTTGTTGATGTGTGGGCTAACCTGACAGATGGACAAAGTGTTCTTGTTGATGTGTGGGCTAACCTGACAGATGGACAAAGTGTTCTTGTTGATGTGTGGGCTAACCTGACAGATGGACAAAGTGTTCTTGTTGATGTGTGGGCTAACCTGACAGATGGACAAAGTGTTCTTGTTGATGTGTGGGCTAACCTGACAGATGGACAAAGTGTTCTTGTTGATGTGTGGGCTAACCTGACAGATGGACAAAGTGTTCTTGTTGATGTGTGGGCTAACCTGACAGATGGACAAAGTGTTCTTGTTGATGTGTGGGCTAACCTGACAGATGGACAAAGTGTTCTTGTTGATGTGTGGGCTAACCTGACAGATGGACAAAGTGTTCTTGTTGATGTGTGGGCTAACCTGACAGATGGACAAAGTGTTCTTGTTGATGTGTGGGCTAACCTGACAGATGGACAAAGTGTTCTTGTTGATGTGTGGGCTAACCTGACAGATGGACAAAGTGTTCTTGTTGATGTGTGGGCTAACCTGACAGATGGACAAAGTGTTCTTGTTGATGTGTGGGCTAACCTGACAGATGGACAAAGTGTTCTTGTTGATGTGTGGGCTAACCTGACAGATGGACAAAGTGTTCTTGTTGATGTGTGGGCTAACCTGACAGATGGACAAAGTGTTCTTGTTGATGTGTGGGCTAACCTGACAGATGGACAAAGTGTTCTTGTTGATGTGTGGGCTAACCTGACAGATGGACAAAGTGTTCTTGTTGATGTGTGGGCTAACCTGACAGATGGACAAAGTGTTCTTGTTGATGTGTGGGCTAACCTGACAGATGGACAAAGTGTTCTTGTTGATGTGTGGGCTAACCTGACAGATGGACAAAGTGTTCTTGTTGATGTGTGGGCTAACCTGACAGATGGACAAAGTGTTCTTGTTGATGTGTGGGCTAACCTGACAGATGGACAAAGTGTTCTTGTTGATGTGTGGGCTAACCTGACAGATGGACAAAGTGTTCTTGTTGATGTGTGGGCTAACCTGACAGATGGACAAAGTGTTCTTGTTGATGTGTGGGCTAACCTGACAGATGGACAAAGTGTTCTTGTTGATGTGTGGGCTAACCTGACAGATGGACAAAGTGTTCTTGTTGATGTGTGGGCTAACCTGACAGATGGACAAAGTGTTCTTGTTGATGTGTGGGCTAACCTGACAGATGGACAAAGTGTTCTTGTTGATGTGTGGGCTAACCTGACAGATGGACAAAGTGTTCTTGTTGATGTGTGGGCTAACCTGACAGATGGACAAAGTGTTCTTGTTGATGTGTGGGCTAACCTGACAGATGGACAAAGTGTTCTTGTTGATGTGTGGGCTAACCTGACAGATGGACAAAGTGTTCTTGTTGATGTGTGGGCTAACCTGACAGATGGACAAAGTGTTCTTGTTGATGTGTGGGCTAACCTGACAGATGGACAAAGTGTTCTTGTTGATGTGTGGGCTAACCTGACAGATGGACAAAGTGTTCTTGTTGATGTGTGGGCTAACCTGACAGATGGACAAAGTGTTCTTGTTGGTGTATGAGTTAACTTGATAGATGGGAAAACAACTGTTTTTGTTGGTGTGTGGGTTAACTTGACAGATGGACAAAGTGTTCTTGTTGGTGAATGAGTTAACTTGATAGATGGGAAAACAACTGTTTTTGTTGGTGTGTGGGTTAACTTGACAGATGGACAAACCACTGTTGTTGGTGTGTGGGTTAAATTTACAGATCGACAACGTGTTGTTGTTGGTGTGTGGGTTAACTTGACAGATGGACAAAGTGTTCTTGTTGGTGTGTGTATTAACTTGACAGATGGGCAAACAACTGTTCTTGTTCATGTGTGGGTTAACTTGACAGGTGGGCAAACAACTGTTCATGTTGGTGTGTGAATTAACTTGTCAGATGGGCAATCAACGGTTCTTGTTGGTGTGTGAGTTAATTTGATAGATAGGAAAACAACTATTCCTTTGGTGTGTGGGTTAACTTGACAGATACGCAATGAACTGTTCTTGGTAGTGTGTGAATTAACTTGATAGATGTGCAAACAACTCTTCTTGTTGGTGTGTGGGTTGACTTGACAGATGGGCAGGGTCAGGCAAAATATTCTGATCAGACATTTTAGTCAGGGTCAGGCAAAATATGCTGATCAGACATATTAGTCAGGATCAGGCAAAATAAACTGATCAGACAAATTAGTCAGGGTTTGGCAAAATATATGTTAGTTAGCTAAACTCTAGCTAAAATTCTAATTAAACGGCAAATAACACTTCCCACTGACAATAGAAGTAGTTCCAACACACCACCATGTTGTTCAAGAGCTAATCGAGATATCACAGACCATTCAACTACTCAATGGGAAATCAATGAGACGAAAAATGTAAAAGTTGATTAAGGTTGAGTTTAATAAAAACTTAAAACTGGGTATGGTCAGATACCGCACCGAGACGAGAACACAAACAAGAACCTATGTTACGACCAATAGACCTTCATCAGGGACAATAAATAACAACAATACTGAACTAACAAATCAACATGTGAAGAGACAAATGGTAAACTTATCTGATAATAGACCCAGTCTGTCTAAGCTAGCGGTTAGGTCAGATGCTTGACTGAATGTTATTGGAGGCGGTAAAATAAGGTGACCAAGGAGAGCGTAAGAGGTGAGGGGCAATGCGCCGGATAAGCCAGTGGTGGCCAAATAGTGATCCAGGTGGGAGAACAAAAGGAAGGTGATATAAGCCGGGAGGCGTGAGATTAATATTCAGACATGTTAGTCAGGGTCAGGCAAAATATACTATTCAGACATGTTAGGGTCAGGCAACATATACTCATCAGACATGTTAGTCAGGTTCAGGCAAAATATACTAATCAGACATGTTAGTCAGGGCCAGGCAAAATATACTAATCATACATGTTAGTCAGGGCCAGGCAAAATATACTGATCAGACATGTTAGTCAGGGTCATGCAAAATATACTCATCAGACATGTTAGACGGGTCATGCAAAATATACTCATCAGACATGGTAGTCAGGGTCAGGAAAAATATACTAATCAGACATGTTAGTCAGGGTCAGGAAAAATATACTAATCAGACATGTTAGTCAGGGTCAGGCAAAATATACTAATCAGACATGTAAGTCAGGGTCAGGCAAAATATACTAATCAGACATGTTAGTAAGGGTCAGGCAAAATATACTATTCAGACATGTTAGGGTCAGGCAAAATATACTCATCAGACATGTTAGTCAGGTTCAGGCAAAATATACTAATCAGACATGTTAGTCAGGGCCAGGCAAAATATACTAATCATACATGTTAGTCAGGGCCAGGCAAAATATACTGATCAGACATGTTAGTCAAGTTCAGGCAAAATATATTACTCAGGCATGTTAGACAGGGTCAGACAAAATATACTGATCAGACATGTTAGTCAGGGTCAGACAAAATATACTAATCAGACATGTTAGTCAGGGTCAGACAAAATATACTGGCCATGACCCTCACCTTAACGTCCCCGCAGTCCTCCCAGGAAACGAGTGTTTCCAAGCAATCTAGAAGTTTTTCTCTCCTGTTTCTGCTGGCTAACACTTTCTACAGAATGGTGTAGCCGTCTCCATGCACATCCCTCCATAATCTGACTTGAATTAGTCATACATCTTCTGCCGTGAGAAGTAGATACTTTTTTCTGGTGAAAAAATTTCTCCAGGATAGAATTCCAATCTTCATGCTTACTTACTTTCTTAGTCGCTCCTCTTCTACCGTGAGGTGTAGAGGTTCCATTCTCCATGCACCACCCTCTATTAGGGAACGGCTACCACATTTTGAGAATCACTGATCAGAGAGTAGATAGCATAGAAGGCAAGAGTGAGAGGTTAATGAATGAAGATCAAAACAAAATGTTAGCCTTAGTGCGAAGAGAGGCGACACGGACAGATCACAGCGGGGGCGTTGCCTTCGGTTTGTTGTTGTGTCCGATTCCCATCACGATACTGCAAATAAGGCGGACAGGGCAAATGCAATGTTAGGTGTGATAAAAAGAAATAGCAAAGATAGGAGTAAGGAAGTGAGTCAAACTGTATAAAGCATTGGTTAGATCTAGATTAGAGTATTGTGTACAGGTGTGGAGTCCTTATCGTAGAGGACATATAAACATTCTCGAAAGAAAGATACAAAGAAAAGCGACAAAGCTGATAGTGGATTACAGTTACGAGAAAAGAAAAACCGGCCTAGAGTGTCTTGACAAGAGAAGAATTCTAGGTGACTTAATATAGGTTTATAAGATGATCACAGGAACGGATAAATTATATTATAACAAGTTTTTCCAAATGCAATTACCAACAAGAACAAGAGGGCACAATAACAAATTAACTAAAGAAAGCTGCAAATTGCATATTAGGAATTATTTTTTTGAGTCAGAGAGTGATGAATGCTTGGAATGCATTACCCCAGGAGGTGGTGGAGGCAGGGACAGTTAATGCATTTAAGAATAGATTGGATGTGCATAGTTTTTAGAGCAGAGTAATGCAGATGTGACTGGTTGTCTACAGACTCTGATGAGTCTTCTAAACCAGTATAAAAACGTTAAGTTAAGTTAAGTGGTCCTTATTTACCTTCGTCTATGCGATATCTTCTTCTTCTTCGTCCGCTGCTAGACGTCAACTTGAATTTGTTCGAAGAAAGCAGCGGTCATCCTGAGGCTGTCGACACTACCATAGAGCTTGTCTAGTGTTGGCACTGGTGATGGCCACATGTGCTTTCTCTGGTCCACGTATGTTGGGCAATTTTTCAGCAGATGTTCAGCGGTCATTTTCCCTGTACCTCATGTGCATTCGTCAATGCCACCTATCTTCAGTTTATTGAATAGATGGTACCTCAGTCTGTTGTGTCCTGTGCGGAGTCTGATATCCACGACCTGCTCTCTTCTGTTCAACTGGTAATAGGCATCATTTTTTGTGTAGCCAGCATGTTCTGTTTCATATACTGGGTCAAGATGGCGCGGGGCATGGCCGCAGTGGATTTCCCTCTTGATAAAACGGTGTTTTGTTTGTGTTTTCTACGATAACTCTCGGAATATTAACGTGATTCCTGGATATAAATGTGCCGACTTGTGAATTAAGCATGCTAATGTGAAAGAAGTGATGCAACGAGGTATATAACAGTGTATTTTTAGTCGTGAAAGGTAGACTAATGTGTACAGTTTCGATGGGACAAAGCGTGGCCGAAACTTGATCCGGTCAAAAGCTAGTGTCGCTCCGTGCTGTATCGTGACCCAGATAACGAAGCATGAACACCGAAACGGAGGTCATCTGACCCGGTCAAATAGACGGTACTTCAGAAAGGAGCTCATTGCGCTTCGATCAGCACACTACGTCCCTTCAAACTCAGATATACATCTGTTGCGTCTGCTGGAAATACACTTAACCGAGGAGGCATCGAAACTCACAAGTATACAATCAAGGCGGAAGACCAGAGGAACGAGAGGTGGAAGAAGAATACATAAACAAATGCACTCAGAAACAGATACCTCAAAGCTCCACCCCAGCGATAAAAGAGAAGGGAAGGGCTACCGAGAAAATGAGGCACACGCTGACACCATACTGTCTGCATCCGAACCCTTCACTAGAAGTCTTGACAATGTCTTGCCTCTAGAACATGTTGAGTCCGGACGAGAGAGTGAGGAAGATCCTGCGCACATCTCCCTCACTATAAACACATTGCGCAACTCACGACATCACCCTACAGATCACACCCTGACTAGCAACTTGCAACTGGCAGGGCCCCCAAAATACAGCGGCGGAACAGGCAGAAAACGATCACGAAAACTACCCATCACGGTTGCAACATGGAACGTCCGCACGCTACTGGACAACGCCAAAGCGAACAGACCCGAACGACGGACAGCACTGATCGCCAGGAAACTGGCTAGATACAACATCTGCATAGCTGCCCTGAGCGAGACACGACTGGCAGAGGAAGGGCAGATCACAGAAGAAGGCGCTGGTTATACTTTCTTCTGGAGAGGCCGCAGCAAAGAAGAACGCCGTGAAGCTGGAGTTGGCTTTGCCATCAAGACCAACAGGGTCGACAAGCTCACAAGCATGCCCAGAGGAATTAATGACCGCCTGATTACACTGCGTCTCCCCCTAATAGGAGGGCGCCATGCAACACTCATCAGTGCATACGCACCCACAATGACAAATCCTCAGGAAACAAAAGATAAGTTTTATGAGGACCTTGAGGCGCTCATCGCTGCAGTCCCCAAATCTGACAAATTGGTCATCCTCTGTGATTTTAACGCTAAGGTTGGCACAGACCATACAGCCTGAGAGGGGGCCGTTGGCAGACATGGTATCGGAAAATGCAATAGTAACGGACTGCTCCTTCTGAGTACATGTGCCGCAAATGAACTATTCCTTACAAACACAGCTTTCCAACTTCCGGTCCGAAAGAGAACCACATGGATGCACCCAAGGTCCCGCCACTGGCACCTCATTGACTACATTATCATCAGACGTATGGATCTAGCGGATTCTATGGTAACGAAGAGCATGTGTGGTGCAGAATGTTGGACCGACCATCGACTTGTCATTGCCAAACTAAACTTCAAGATCCAGACCAAAATGCGCCCCCAGGGAAAGAAGCCACCGAGGAGGCTAAATGTGTCTCAGCTGAAATACGAACCCACGAGAGAAGGCTTCCGGGAAGAGCTTCAGGGCAGACTATCTGAGCTTCGTTTTGAAAAGAACGACATCGAAGAGAACTGGGCATCATTGAGAAACACACTCTACGATTCAGCTGTTAAACATATTGGCCCACTCACGCGCAAGCATAAGGACTGGTTTGACGAGAACGTTCTAGAAATACAGGGCCTTCTCGATGCAAAACATGAAGCGCACAGGGAATACCAGAGGGACAGACCATCTCCGGCAGCAAAAGCTGCCTTCAATACTGCTCGCAAAGCTGTCCAGACCAGGCTTAGAGAGATGCAAGACTCCTGGCTCAGCAAAAGAGCTGACGAAATTGAGATGTTCGCCGAGCGTCATGACACCAAACGGTTTTACGAGGCACTGAAAGCTCTCTACGGCCCGCAGCGCTCTAGTAATACTCCAGTTCGCAGTGCGGAGGGAGCACTGCTAACAGATAAGGTTCAGATTCTAGACAGATGGACAGACCACTTCTGCAAAATACTAAACCACCCATCGTCCTTAAATGAGGAGGCCATCCGGCGAATGCCGCAGGTGGAACTGAACCTGGCGTTGGATGAAGTCATTACTGAGGAGGAAGTCGACAGGGCAATCAGTTCACTATCTATAGGAAAAGCTCCAGGAGCTGATGCAATACCAGCAGAGGTATATAAGACAGCTGTCCCATCCCTCACTGAACTCTTCTGTCCCATGTGGGCTGAATGAAAAATTCTGCAGGTGCTAAAGGACGCCTCAATCGTTCACTTGTACAAAAGAAAAGGCAACCGTCAGGAATGCGACAATCATCGTGGAATATCGCTACTCTCCGTAGCAGGCAAGATCCTAGCGCGCTTACTGCTAAACAGGCTCAACAAACACCTTGAACAAAGCCACCACCTCCCAGAAAGCCAATGTGGGTTCAGAGCCGGAAGAGGAACAGTGGACATGATTTTTGCCGCTCGCCAAGTACAAGAGAAGTGTCGAGAACAAAATCAGGCCTTGTACACCACATTTATTGATTTGACAAAGGCATTTGATACAGTAAACAGAGGAGGGCTGTGGATGATAATGTCTAAGTTTGGCTGCCCCATCAAGTTCATAACAATGGTGAAACAGCTACACGAAGGCATGTGTGCTCGTGTACTGGACAGCTGTGCAATCTCTAAAACTTTTCTAGTATCAAACGGAGTAAAACAAGGATGTCTACTCGCCCCGACCTTGTTCAGCATGATGTTCGCGACCACGATGACAGACGCCTTCAGATCATTGGAGCTTGGAATACCCATAAAGTACCGCACAGATGGCAAGTTACAGGTGGTTTGCGTACAGTAGGGATGGGCTTTGTTGTTGTTATGGTGTTCATAGGCTCTTCGCTCATCTTTGCTTTGGCTATTTCTGCAAAGTTTCTCCGCTTTAGTTTCCCTTTTCCAAATCTATTTAGTCCCTGATGCATAGGATAGTCTGTCAGTCTTCTGAGTTTCTCTGCTTGCTGTTGGGCTCTGCAGTCTCTTCTGTCGATCATGGATTGCAGATTTGTAATCTTTTCAAGTTCTACAATTGGCGTTGACTTCATGCCTCCTATTATAACTCTCATAGTTTGGTTTTGAAGTTTGCTAATTTTATCAAAGTTCGCCTTTGCTGCTGTTGCCCATGCCGCAATGCCATACTCGAGAACTGGTCTCACTCTTCCAGTGTACAGTTTGTTCAGTATTCTTTCGTCTGCTCCCCAGCTTGTGCCAGCAAGTTTCCTCATGATTGTCATTCTTTGTCTTGCTCTCATTCGGTTTCTCTCGATCTGACTTTTCCATGTCATGCGCCGATCAAATGTGACGCCCAAGTAGTTTGGGTTGTCGTTTGGCCGTAGATATTTGCCGTTAAGACTTATGTCTAGGCGATATGATCAATAAAATACGAGGCATGTTCAAATGACACCGGACAAAACTGCAACAAGTGAACATACGTACGATGCACATGATGATGTCACTTCTGATGTAAACAGCACATATCAAGTGTCAAGTTTGCAAAATGTCATTATCCTCCGACTCATAGTTAGTTTCCTCAGCAGACCGTTGAAAATGGAGGATGCAATACGGAATCCATCCAGAGTTTATCAGCGAGCGGGGGATCGGTTTCTAACAGCTGAAGGATGTCGACCAGTTGATCAGCGATCGGTGATTCGGCTTCTAACACCTGAAGGATGTCGACCAGTTGATCAGCGAGCGGTGATTCGGTTTTTAACAGCTGAAGGATGTCGACCAGTTGATCAGCGAGCGGTGATTCGGTTTCTAACAGCTGAAGGATGTCGACCAGTTGATCAGCGAGCGGTGATTCGGTTTCTAACAGCTGAAGGATGTCGACCAGTTGATCAGTGAGCGGTGATTCGGTTTCTAACAGCTGAAGGATGTTGACCAGTTGATCAGCGAGCGGTGATTCGGTTTCTAACGGCTGAAGGATGTCGACCAGTTGATCAGCGAACGGTGATTCGGTTTCTAACGGCTGAAGGATGTCGACCAGTTGATCAGCGAGCGGTGATTCGGTTTTTAACAGCTGAAGGATGTCGACCAGTTGATCAGCGAGCGGTGATTCGGTTTCTAACAGCTGAAGGATGTCGACCAGTTGATCAGCGAGCGGTGATTCGGTTTCTAACAGCTGAAGGATGTCGACCAGTTGATCAGTCAGCGGTGATTTGGTTTCTAACACCTGAAGGATGTCGACCAGTTGATCAGCGAGCGGTGATTCGGTTTCTAACAGCTGAAGGATGTCGACCAGTGGATCAGCGAGCGGTGATTCGGTTTCTAACAGCTGAAGGATGTCGACCAGTTGATCAGTCAACGGTGATTCGGTTTCTAACACCTGAAGGATGTCGACCAGTTGATCAGCGAGCGGTGATTCGGTTTCTAACAGCTGAAGGATGTCGACCAGTTGATCAGCGAGCGGTGATTCGGTTTCTAACAGCTGAAGGATGTCAACCAGTTGATCAGAGAGCGGTGATTCGGTTTCTAACAACTGAAGGATGTCTACCAGTTGATCAGCGAGCGGTTATTCGGTTTCTAACAACTGAAGGATGTCGACCAGTTGATCAGCGAGCGGTGATTCGGTTTCTAACTCCTGAAGGATGTCGACCAGTTGATCAGCGAGCGGTGATTCAGTTTCTAACAGTTGAAGGATGTCGACCAGTTGATCAGCGAGCGGTGATTCAGTTTCTAACAGCTGAAGGATGTCGACCAGTTGATCAGCGAGCGGTGATTCAGTTTCTAACAGCTGAAGGATGTCGACCAGTTGATCAGCGAGCGGTGATTCAGTTTCTAACAGTTGAAGGATGTCGACCAGTTGATCAGCGAGCGGTGATTCAGTTTCTAACAGCTGAAGGATGTCGACCAGTTGATCAGCGAGCGGTGATTCAGTTTCTAACAGCTGAAGGATGTCGACCAGTTGATCAGCGAGCGGTGATTCGGTTTCTAACAGCTGAACGATGTCGACCAGTTGATCAGCGAGCGGTGATTCAGTTTCTAATAGTTGAAGGATGTCGACCAGTTGATCAGCGAGCGGTGATTCAGTTTCTAACAGTTGAAGGATGTCGACCAGTTGATCAGCGAGCGGTGATTCGGTTTCTAACAGTTGAAGGATGTCGACCAGTTGACATTCATCGCAGAATGCAGGCATTGTATAGTGACAAAAGTGTGGCGACGACAACAGTGAAGAATTGGACAACGATGTTTAAAGAAGGAGTTAACGCAACAATATGCGCCTGACCTGGTCTCGGAAGATCTTTCATTAACTCACGTCCTTCTTTAAACATCGTTGTCCAGTTCTTCACTGTTGTCGTCGACCCACTTTTGTCTCCACGCATTGGGAACGCAATGGGAATAGTCGTACCTCAGTTTTTTTTAAATTTTTAGCCATTTTTCAAAATTTGAATAAAACATTTTGGACTGTAAAAGTTACTCTCATAATGTGGTTTTGAAATTTGAGAAACAACATGATAGCCAACCAAAAATATGGAAAACAATAACCGGACGACCCAAATATGGAAAACATGATGGACATCCGAAAAATATAAAACGAGATGGCCAACCAAAATATGGGAAACAAGATGGCCAACCAAAATATGGAAAACAAGATGGCCAACCAAAATATGGAAAACAACAAAATGTACAACCAAAAATGATCCAAGCTTTCGTAAATAGCTGCTTTAGCAAAAAAAGAAGGATTGAAATTGTATGATAAGATTTGTAATGCGATGTAATCTTGCAAACATTAATGGAACAGAACGTGAGGAGAACACGTTGGTGTTGTATAAGACATACGTTAAAGAAAACAGCTGAAATCATTTGAAGGCAACCACTGCTCAAGAATGCTGATGGTGGACGACACTTTCCTATCACAGTGTGGAAGGTACCTTCTGTTTGTTGGTGTGTCACTCCCTAGCACTGTGTTCGCCTTATCTTGTGTGCAACTTGACCAATATTATAAAAGCTGACTGTACTACACACTGCTTATCGTCCGATCTACACAGTAGACAAGTGGACATCTCTGTAGACAAGATCTGGTTTGTTTAGTCACAATGGAGAGACATTTCGCATGCGCCATCTTGCTGATGGTCTGTGTCCATACAGGTAAACTATGTTATGTCTTCATACCTTTAACGAGGTGGTTCTCACACTACATCTCTTCTGAAGGCATACAGGCAGCCTATCCCGGAACTATATACAGCACATCTGTAGGAACTACATACAGCACATCTGTAAGAACTACATACAGGATATTTGTAAGAACTACATACAGCACATCTGTAAGAACTACATACAGGACATCTGTAAGAACTACATACAGCACATCTGTAAGAACTACATACAGCACATCTGTGTTTACAGATACAGAATGTCAGGAATACAAATAATATTTCTCTGGAACACAGATACTCATATGTGATACATATATTCTCTGTAACTATTCGTGTCATTTCTTCAACAACGTCTTGCTTTTGGCTCCCTTCTTTTGGACTTCATTGATTTATTGAAGAGCCATACTATGTTATTACTGATTGATTCATTGATTTATTGAAGAGCCATACTATGTTATTACTGATTGATTCATTGATTTATTGAAGAGCCATACTATGTTATTACTGATTGATTCATTGATTTATTGAAGAGCCATACTAAGTTATTACTGATTGATTCATTGATTTATTGAAGAGCCAAACTATGTTTTTACTGATTGATTCATTGATTTATTGAAGAGCCATACTATGTTATTACTGATTGATTCATTGATTTATTGAAGAGCCGTACTATGTTATTACTGATTGATTCGTTGATTTATTGAAGAGCCATACTATGTTATTACTGTTTGATTCATTGATTTATTGAAGAGCCATACTATGTTATTACTTATTGATTCATTGATTTATTGAAGAGCCATACTATGTTATTATTGATTGATTCATTGATATATTGGACTATGTTTCAAGTGTCTGTGCAGTCCATTTAAAAAAAAGATACTGAAATGTATTTTTAACTCCTGATATCATAATAATTATACACATAGTGGGTACATGTGTGTTTGTCTGTGTGTCTATGTGTGTGTGCGTGTATATCGGTGTATATGTGATTGAGCGTGTATGTGTGTATGTCTGTGTATGTATGTTAGTGTCTGTGTGTATGTATGTCGGTCTTTATATGTTTGTGAATATATATGGCTGTTTGTATGTATCTGTGTATGCGTGTGTGTGTGTCCGTGTGTATGCATGTGTATCCATATGTGTGTTTATGTATTTATGGATATATATACATAAACACACATATGGATATATATATATAAATATATATATATACATATATATGTGTGTGTGGGTGTGTGTATGTGTGTATGGTGTTGTTGTTTCCAATGCCCACAATGAGTTACTCTTTGGTGCGCCCTGAAAAGCCTGTTAAGTGGCGGAATGCAGTAGCTTGCCTCACATTCCGAGCGTGCTGATGAAGGTGACCGTGGTCGTACAGGCGGCTTGGCTATGCTTGACTTTATCTGCGTGTCACTCACTACTTAGGGGATCACGTCTATCCCTCACATCGTTAGCCAAGATACCATGAAAACAGCCCGTTTACAGGGAGAGCTACCAGGAAGCCGAGGAGAGGGTCTAGGCCAGTATGTTTTGCCTGACCCTGACTGACATGTCTGATCAGTATACTTTGCATGACCAGGCTTTAGTCTTCCTCCCCCTGTGTATATGTTTGTGTGTGTGTGTGTATATATATATATATTGTTTGCAGATAACTGCAACAGACAGTAGCTCAGCACTGACTGTACAGAAGGGCATGAACCGATTTTCTGCTGCATACGTGACTACTTTGAGATGACCATAGGCACAGAGACAACCGACACCATGTACCATCCAGCCGCAGACACATTGTATAAACAACCAGTGGTTAAAATGAGCGGGCTGAATTGGCAAGCAGTCAACAAATTCGTGTATCGCAAAAACAGGCTGTGGAAATCAGTGATTATTGTTGAATAGCAAACGCCAATACAGCTATAGGTCGAAAGTGCTCGGCGGTGAGAACGTCCAGAAATCAGCATAATGACTAAGCTGAAGGTCTACCTTGCTCTGTGCGTGTGAGAGCTGGACTCTCTGTGCTCGAAGCGCCAGAGGCCTAAATTACTCGTAAATCCCCATGACTTGTTTGAGGTGCATATTGCATACTCGCTGGCAGGGCAACATCATAAAAAGTGAAGTTCTACCCAGAACAAGCATAGCAAGCTTTAGTGCACTTTTGGGAAAGGCCCAAATTAGATGGTCTCCCCACCTTTCTTGAATGCCTAGCGAAAGATCCTCAAAGAGGATATTGTATAGCGAGCTGAGTGAAGGGAAATTACTTCGGGAACATCCAAAGAAATTATCTAAAGAACAGTGTGAGCTAGGAACTATCTTGCTGTGGCGTGTGGCTAAGTGATTGTGAGCTTGGCTTTCATCCCAGATTTTCATCTGCACTGTGTTTTTATTTTTGAGATCTGTCGACCCTATGCATCAGACTTCGGCATGCATTGTATGCAAGGGTCTGCTTCCTCCCGCATTTTTTAAGGGTTTGCTTCCCGGGGTAACAGCCGGTACTGTGATGATGAGTGAACCCAACACCTTCGGGTTGGGAGCTGTGCCACTTAACCACTAGCCCACCCCGTCCCCTTAAACCTTGCTTGGTATGAGTGCAGTCCTGTCCAATCCAACGGTAAAAGGATGATCTATCCAGAAAAAGCGCCAATTGCGTCCGTTTTTCTCTGGGCCATGAATATCGCAATATAAATTACCCATCTTAGATTCCCTGTGAACGAACTTGTATAATAAAACGGTACCCTCTGCATTGTCATTAATGTACATTACAAATTCATTTAGAAATTGAAAACAATGTAAATCTTTAAAACGCAACTATGCGTCAAAATAACAACCCCACAAACTATTATTTCGTGTAACGCCTATATCTGAATGGCAGTTTCGCATGAATGACCTGGTTTGTTTTCTGCACTCGACAAAGTGTCTAATTGACGCCCGAGATAATCAAAAACTGGTTTTTACTCATTGAATTTCTTCTTCTTCTTCTTCATCGTACGCAGTCAGACAGTAACCATTATTTTTTCGAAAAAGGCGGCGGTCATCCTGAGGCTGTCGACACTGCCATAGAGCTTGTCTAGTGTTGCCACTGGTGATGGCCACATCTGCTCTCTCTGATCCTCGTATGTCGGGTAGTTTTGCAACAGATGCTCAGCGGTCATTTTCCCGGTACCACACTGGCATTCGTCAGTGCCACCTATCTTCAATTTGTTGAATAGGTGGTACCTCAGTCTATTGTGGCCAGTGCGAAGTCTGAAGACCACGACCTGCTCTCTTCTGTTCAACTGGTAATAGGCATCGTTTTTGGTGTAGCCAGTATCTTCGGTTTCCCATTTGGTCATGTATCTAGCTCTAATAAGCCGTTTTGACTCTTCGTATGTCATACTAGTATCTGGTTGTGGTAGTTTTGCACCTTTTTTTGCCAGTCTGTCTGCCTCCTCGTTGCCTTGGATGTTACAGTGTGATGGGACCCACTGCACCCCTACCCTTTTTGGTGCGGACTGCTGGCACAGTTGACAGAGTACTGCTCTTAAATCATTAACTCATTGAATTTGAATTTCAAAACATATGAGAACCGTCAATATGTTAAAATTATGTCCAATTCAGTGAGGTTGCTTTTAATATAGCCTAATGAATAATGTTTTTTTCAAAATGCATCAAATTTCTTTGAGAAATAAATATTTACTTAACGAAAGGATTTTCTAAGGTTGCATGCGAAAAATCATTTGGATATGACATGCAGTTTTGTAGAAAATTGCTTCGGACCTTGTTTATGATTTAAAAGACAGACTATAGAACCATCTATATTGTATGAGAACAATCTGTCTGTTTTAGTCAATGAAAACAATGGCATATTGAGCGTATCATACCAGCAGCGTCATCAGCACTGACATGTTTCAGTGTTGTATTCATAAACGTCGGATCTAGAAAAGCCCCAATTAGGGAGACTGGAAGGGGAGGGGGGGGGGGGTCTCTATTATCAGGATGGTAGAGTGACAAAGTGCGAAAAGGGGGGGGGGGGGTCTCCTGCCTTTTATCAGGATGGTAGAGTGACAAAGTGTGAATAAAAAACCTCTCAAGTGGGTTACTGATGACGAGAGAAAGACGAAAACAAAGAAGAGTAAGTAAAAATACCGGATCGATACGTGATCACTCCGCTGAGAGAGAGTTGAGACATACCCAAGACACATCAGCAAGCAGTAGTGAGATGCCTCTACGACGTCATGACACACGAAAGAGTTATCGTACTCATTGTTGAAATACAACGACAACAACAACAACAAAATCAACAACAACATCATCAACAGCAACAACATCAACAACAACATCAACAATAACATCATCAACAGCAACAACAACAACATCAACAACAACAACAACACCAGCACCAACAACAACAACAACATCTTTGTACTTGTCTGAGTCTCTTAATTAGAACACGCATCATGGTCACAAACAACATCGACCGATCAGTATTGCCATGTTTTGAGACATGTAGACCACAGGTTTTCAAACTTTGTTGGTCTAGGGCTTCCTTGTAATAAAGTAAAGGATATATGGTGCTAGTGAAGCAGATCCCACTGTTTGCCCTAGGGTTATTCTAACTTAGAACATTCTCACACTCATCCACGTCATTCCTGACCACACACAGCAAATAATATAGCACACAGCAGATGGCATATTTATTATATAATACTCATACCAGAAAAATGAGTAGTGAAATTACAAACACAATACAATACATATCATCTTAACTAAATATTCCTATATTATATATATGTTAATATAAATATTAACTAAAGCGGAAATTTTAAGCATTAGCTCTTGATGGAATTCCCAGTTCTACTGCCCTGCCCACATCACACACACACACACACACATCTCATTAACTGCATCCTCACACACCTTATCAAACTCTTCCTCACTCAAATCCCCTCAGGAGGGCGATCTGGACATACCTCGTTCACAACGTGTCCTGCTTACAACATGTTCAGATTATCTGTTAATACAAAACTCACACACCTATTTGAGCGATCCTGTTCTATCATTAACATTCGAACAACAGTTTATCAATCGCTCCTCTATCTAAGTCGGTGATATAAACCAGACCCCTATCTACAGTCTCTCTCTCGCTCTCCTCTCATCTCCATCCAGCCTGCTGAGCTAAACTTTGTCTCGAGTTATATACACTCAAGCAGTATCAGAGCTGACCAATGGATCTCATGGGGATGGCTCTATTCAGTCGTTATTGGAACGAAATACTTTGCACACCTGTCACTCATTCTTTCGCAGCAAGCTCCGCTGCCGTGCCGTCTGTCACTCACCCCCCCCCCCCCCCCCCCCCACTGTTCAAATCGGAACGCCAGTGGTCAGCTCCTACCTGTCCATATTCTTTGCCCCCAACTCTGTTTTCCTTTGTTGAGACGGTGAGTGACCTTGACACGCATTCAGGTACCTTTGTTATCAGCAACCACATCACCCCTGCCCTAAACTCACTTGCTCCGGCTGGAACTGTTACACTAGGCCCACATTATCTTGTAATATCCACGGCACATAGTGGATGATGTGGTCCATTTCTGTGGCTGGGTCGACCACAGGAGCCGGTTTAGAGATTGAACCCTGATCGACTGACTGGGAAGCCAGTGCACTTACCACTGCGCTACCGTGGCCTCCTCTACCGCCCCTCTCCCCACGGCTCTCTTCACATTTACATAAATCATCACAACATCTTTATGTACTATATATAAGCAACTGTACCCAAAAAATATATATCATAATATAGAGCCCAACACTTTTGCCGAGCCACCACGATGCCCTTAGCCGAGGGTCGCGATGCCTCTGGGAGTCGAGGTGTACAGTTTGAGAACCTCTGATCTAGACATCTATTTAGGTACAAGTGTCCTTTAGTAGTTGCTTTATACGTGTTGTGATCATCTATTTACAGCGCAACAGCTGTCCATCAAGTGTCCCTTGCTCAAGTGTACGGAGTGTTTCCATGGCTACGAGACAGATGAAGATGGCTGCGAGACGTGTACATGTAATCCTGCTCCCGAGGACTGTCCGGTGAACACATGCTTGGACTGCCCCGATGGTTTTGATACGCATGAAGATGGTTGTATAAGTTGTTCATGCGAACCTGAACAGTGTCGCAGCTTAGATTGCTGGGCGGTGTGTCTATATGGATACGAGACAGATGAAGATGGCTGCGAGACATGTACATGTAATCCTGCCCCTGAGGACTGTATAGTTTACGAATGTTTGGAGTGCCCCGATGAATTTGACATCGACGAAAATGGTTGCGCAATCTGTATGTGTGAGTCTGACCAGTGTCCGGTCTTCGAATGCCTGATTGGCTGTAACCTTGGATACGAGACAGACGAATATGGTTGCGATACGTGCACGTGTAATCCTGATCCTATGGACTGTCCAATGTACGAGTGCATGGACTGCCCCGATGGTTTTGAGACGGATGAAGATGGTTGCATAAGTTGTACATGCGAATTGTGTCCCATCTTAGATTGTTTGACGGAATGTTACTATGGATACGAGACAGATGCAGATGGATGCGACACATGTACATGTACACCTATTCCTACGGACTGTCCCGTGTACGATTGCACGGAGTGTCCCGATGGGTACATGAAAGATGAAGATGGATGTCAGACGTGTGATTGTGAATGGGAAGACACACGGTAACACCCCTCAACATCAAGGGAAATATACGCCCCTGGGATATTTCTGAATACAAGCTGATCCATGCAGAACATCTGCCCGCCATTTGAACTGTACACAATGAAAAACAACAATTTTTTTTTACAGCTAAACATGAGTTATTATTAATATTATGAGTTATTGCTAACAACATTATTTCTTGTCATATTTTAAATGTTGAAACGTAAATTTTATGATAAAAATGGGAATTGTGTTTACCAAATTCAATTAATCTTAACAGTTTGTTTTACTGTAATCAAAGACTATTTTAATTTACAGTATATATTACTTAATTAAAAAATGTTAACTGTAAAGATGTAAAGGGGACTGAGTGGACTCAAGGTAAGACGTGGGCCAACTGTAAAGATGTAAAGGGGACTGAGTGGACGCAAGGTAAGACGTGGGCCAACTGTAAAGATGTAAAGGGGACTGAGTGGACGCAAGGTAAGACGTGGGCCAACTGTAAAGATGTAAAGGGGATTGAGTGGACGCAAGGTAAGACGTGGGCCAACTGTAATGATGTAAAGGGGACTGGGTGGACCCAAGGTACGACGTGTTCCAACTGTAAAGATGTAAAGGGGTGAGTGGACTCAAGGTACGACGTGGGCCAACTGTAAAGATGTAAAGGGATGAGTGGACTCAAGGTACGACGTGGGCCAACTGTAAAGATGTAAAAGGGACTGAGTGGACTCAAGGTAAGACGTCGGCCTCGGGTGCTGGAGGTCGCGGGTTCAAACCACGGCGGAGACCGGAATGTTAATCGCGTGAACTTCTGGTATTTCCTCGGATCTCTGGGTAGTAGAGATCGGACGCCCGTGCACAGTGTCGCGCACGTCAACAATTCTTCGGCAGTTGGAAATCGAAAAGAGTAGGCTTAATGGCCGCTGCCCCGGCGAAATTCAAAATGAGGCTAAAAATCTATCCAATCTATTACGGGATCCTCCCCGACGATACCAGAGTCAGTCCATTGTGCTGAGATTCCCCAAAACTATGGAGAAGAACAGAGCCCTTACGGTGTGAACAGAATAGAATGACGTTAATTCTTCGAACAAACTAAGCTAATGTTCGCGTAAGGTAAACCTGAGCGTCAATTTGATTTTAAAATGGTGATCTTATTACAGCAAAGTACTTTTGTGATATGGCACAAATGTATGACTCTGAGGTATCAACAAATGTCAATATATGGTCTTGATCAACTATTTACCGAATATTCTTCAATGATATTCAAAATAGACATATATTTATATTTATTTAGTAAATCTATTGCAAGCCTTAACTTAAAAGCTACAAAAATAACAACTGCTTTGTGAATATGTTTAAGATGGTATGAAAGTGTTCAACAAAAATATGTTTAAGATGGTATGAAAGTGTTCGACAAAAATATGTTTAAGATGGTATGAAAGTGTTCGACAAAAATATGTTTAAGATGGTATGAAAGTGTTCAACAAAAATATGTTTAAGATGGTATGAAAGTGTTCGACAAAAATATGTTTAAGATGGTATGAAAGTGTTCAACAAAAATATGTTTAAGATGGTATGAAAGTGTTCAACAAAAATATGTTTTAAGATGGTTTGAAAGTGTTCGACAAAAATATGTTTAAGATGGTATGAAAGTGTTCAACAAAAATATGTTTAAGATGTTTAAGATGGTATGAAAGTGTTCAACAAAAATATCTTTAAGATGGCATGAAAGTGTTCGACAACCATATGTTTAAAATGGTATGAAAGTTTTCAACAAACTTATGTTTAAGATGATGTGAAAGTGCTCAACAAAAATATGTTTAAGATGGTATGAAAGTGTTCAACAAAAAGTCACTCAGCATAAGAGGAACAGAGGAAGCACACGTGACTCTCACAAGTTTCATTCATGGACACGATCTGCGAAGCTACTAATCTTGTCATGTTGACGTCTACTTTCATGTTGACGTCTGCTTTCGTTAGCCATGTTGCTGTTGAAGCTCCTTATTCTGAGGTTTTCCCTCGGTGGAAATTGTTTCTGATAGTCGTGATGTAGTGGCTTGTGGTACACTCCAAGGTGTACTGAAGAATGTAAGCTTTGATCTTCAAGGCTGTAGTATGTCGTACATTCCCATGGTCAGGATGTATTGATGAAGAGAGAAACAATTGGTTCGGCCACCTAATAAGAATACATCCTGACCAACTACCCCTGTGCGCCTATAACGCAGGATGTTCGGGTTGTCGTAATTGTGGCAGACCGAGAACTATATGGATAGGATATGTTGTGGATATTCTCAATCGTCATGGGATGACTACTACTTCAGCGACACGTCTGGCCCTGGACAAAAAAACTACGGCTCCTCACGACGCCTCACGGCACAAGTGGAGAAGACAAGACAAGACTGAAGGATGTATATTTTGATCTTCCTGGCTGTAGTCCAATGTGAGGTTTCTCGCCTACTTCAACACTAAGATGATCACAGTGTCGATCCTCACCTAATTGTCCAGGTTGCTGCAACAGCATGTTTTCAGGTGCACGGCGTTGACCAGAGATGAGGGTCTTGATCAATGTGTTACATCTAACCATGTCACTTGCCTTCGTAACTCTCTGCATCAGGAGGAGATGGGTGGCACAGGGATAGCATCAGGACGAAATTGATGGTCAAAGGACTGCATCAGGACAAGATGATGGTCAAAGGGCTACATTAGGACAAGATGGATGGTCAAAGGGCTGCATCAGGACAGGATGGATGGTCAAAGGGCTGCGTCAGAGCGAGATGATGGTCAAATGGCTGCATCGGTGCGAGACGACGGTCAAAGGGCTACATTAGGACAAGATGGATGGTCAAAAGGCTGTATCAGAGCGAGATAATGGTCAAAGGGCTGCACCAGGACAAGATGGATGGTCAAAGGATGGATGGCATCGTATTGTAGAAGTTTGACCAAGAAAAACAAGAAAGGTTTGAAGAACTGAGAAAGAACATCATTTATTTAGTTTATTATTTGATATTTTTTCGTTCGCCTTATTTTCTCTATTCTCAAAAGTGGTGTGCGTTTCACTATGTTTTTATTTTGCTACTATCGGCTCAGTGCATCCGACTTCGATATACATTGTATGTAAGGGTCTGCTTCGTCCAGCATTTTCTAAGGGTTTGCTTCCCCGGGGTAACGGCCGGTGCCGTGATGGGGATCGAACCCAGCACCTTCGGCTTGTGAGCCGTGTCACTTAACCTCTAGTCCACGCCGTTCCCTGAACATTATTATGTTCATAACCAGTGCCACTCGTGGTCAAGTTTTGTTGAGATCCCAATAACGTCAGGCCTAACATTCAGACTCGTTCACGTCTGTCACTGCACGAATACTTCCCATCATGCACTGGGGGCATAAGCTGGCTGCGTTATGGTTGAAAAGTAATCTTACCTTATCTGGCATTGTTGTGGTAGTTTTGTTTGGCTTATCAAGGCTGGTTGGAGGAAGTCCCACACCTGGCTGCTTTCACCATTGCTGTCTGAGGACGTACTTTGACCCGTTAAAATGGTCAGGTGTTTTAAAAGATGATTAATAATCCCGAAGACATGAACAGAATGGTCTGTCTCTTCATGAAAAAATTGATGGGATTTGGGGAGAGTGTTGTCCGTCTGTTCAGATCACACAATCTTATATGACTAGTAGCTAGGGCGTCTGTGACTGTTGTTTAAACAGTTTCTAATTATAGCTTAGGGTTGGTATGCCAACCCAATCTGATAAACTGACTTCTCTTTTACATCGTATGAGTGGCATCGTGGTTGGAGCGAGTGGGTTTCAAAGCAAGGGTACTGGGTCAAATCTTTGGTCTCGATATGCTACAGGCTTCCTACATGTAAAATGGTGAAGGATTTAATCTTAGTTGACCTATACTTCTGCAGGGGCGAATGTCCCTGTGCTCTGGCGTGAGTTGGATGTAGCCGAGAGGAGGATTTCCTTCTTAGTGGTTCAAGCAGCTTTTTACTCCGCTGCTTTGATACAATTGGCTTCCCGGACGTAGACCGACCTTGACCTGGTTGAAGAGTGTGTGTGCCCCAGTGACCTCAGGAGCTATGCTGGTAGGAGTTTTACTCGTGGCAGAGTCACCCAAGCCGGACAGGTCCTGAGAGAGGAGCCAGACCAAAGGGCTGAGTAGTAGATGGAACCCTTTAGGTGTGGACGCAGAACCCAGGGGCGAGTGGTACACGCTCTGGTCCACAAGAATCCATCCCCACTCCATGGTTAGGTGTGGACGCAGAACCCAGGGGCGAGTGGTACACGCTCTGGTCCACAAGAATCCATCCCCACTCCATGGTTAGGTGTGGACGCAGAACCCAGGGGCGAGTGGTACACGCTCTGGTCCACAAGAATCCATCCCCACTCCATGGGTTAAATGCTTTTCTTGTCTCATTCCTTGCTTCCGTCCTCTATCCATCCACGTGAAGGATACACCAAACCACTGCTGCCTTGTGGTAGTTCCAGAAAGAACAAAGGTTAAGGCAACAAAGACTAAGGCAATAAAGGCTAAGGTAACAAAGGCTAAGGCAACTAAAGCTAAGGTAACAAAGGCTAAGGCAACAAAGGCTAAGGCAACTAAAGCTAAGGTAACAAAGGCTAAGGCAATTAAAGCTAAGAATACAAAGGCTAAGGCAACAAAGGCTAAGGCAAAAAAAGCTAATGCAAGAAAGGCTAAGGCAACAAAGGCTAAGGCAACAAAGGCTAAGGCAACAAACCCGAATAGAAAATGTGGGCAGGAAGAGCATTTAAGCCATTCTGTCTATGGAAGGAGGCAATCTGTCTATGGAAGGAGGCAATCTGTCTATGGAAGGAGGCATTATGTCTATGGAAGGAAGCAATCTGTATATGGAAGGAGGCAATATGTCTATGGAAGGAGGCAATCTGTCTATGGAAGGAAGCAATCTGTAAATGGAAGTAGGCAATCTGTCTATGGGAGGAAGCAATCTGTATATGGAAGGAGGCAATTTGTCTATGGAAGGAAGCAATCTGTCTATGGAAGGAAGCAATCTGTATATGGAAGGAGGCAATCTGTCTATGGAAGGAAGCAATCTGTATATGAAAGGAAGCAATCTGCCTATAGTAGGAGGCATCCAGAGTGAAAACATCAACAGTCGAAGTCACAAGATGTAGGACCAAGTGGCACGAGAGTAGGAAACGGACCATTAACGCAAAACAACAGATGCTATGCAACGATCACAAGACCGTTATAATGTCGTCCGGGGAACTTAGGGACGATGTCCCCCCCCCCCTCCCCCACTCGTGACCATAGACCAATAGTAATTACCATAGAGAGAACAAAAGATGCCCCAAAGAGTAACTCCCTCCCTAGATAGAACTATACGAAAGGAAATTGGAACCTATGTCCATCAAAGACTGACAGCTCTCTGTCCAAAACTAAAATCGGGCTAAAAACTCTAAACTGCAAACCTTCAATATGTGCGTTCTTGTCGCTGCCAAGAAAAGTATCCCAAGAGGGTGCAGAAATGACTACCAACCCTTCTGGACTTCAGAACTGGAAGAGCTGCAAGTCGAAATTAGTACATTCAGAGAAATCATGGAGACGAACCCAACAGACGAAAATACAATCAAAAATATCCCGGGGTAAAGTTCCCGGACTAGTCGACTCGTGTTTGAATGAACGATGATGTTATGGAGAATATATTTTTATAAGTTGGTAGTGACGTGTCCAGGATTATGTTAGTTAGTTAGTTAGTTAGTTAGTTAGTTAGTAAGAAACTGCAAACAGGCCACTGCAACATCATCTGTGCAAACAGGTCACTGCAGACTGCAACATTATCTGTGCAAACAGGCCACTGCAACCTGCAACATTATCTGTGCAAACAGGCCACTGCAGACTGCAACATCATCTGTGCAAACAGCGAGAGACAAAGAGACCAATCTACTTGAACAATCTTCACACACAAAGAGACCAATCTACTTGAACAATCTTCACACACAAAGATACCAATCTACTTGAACAATCTTCACACACAAAGAGACCAATCTACTTGAACAATCTTCACACACAAAGAGACCAATCTACTTGAACAATCTTCACACACAAAGATACCAATCTACTTGAACAATCTTCACACACAAAGATACCAATCTACTTGAACAATCTTCACACACAAAGATACCAATCTACTTGAACAATCTTCACACACAAAGAGACCAATCTACTTGAACAATCTTCACACACAAAGAGACCAATCTACTTGAACAATCTTCACACACAAAGAGACCAATCTACTTGAACAATCTTCACACACAAAGATACCAATCTACTTGAACAATCTTCACACACAAAGATACCAATCTACTTGAACAATCTTCACACACAAAGAGACCAATCTACTTGAACAATCTTCACACACAAAGAGACCAATCTACTTGAACAATCTTCACACACAAAGATACCAATCTACTTGAACAATCTTCACACACAAAGAGACCAATCTACTTGAACAATCTTCACACACAAAGAGACCAATCTACTTGAACAATCTTCACACACAAAGAGACCAATCTACTTGAACAATCTTCACACACAAAGATACCAATCTACTTGAACAATCTTCACACACAAAGATACCAATCTACTTGAACAATCTTCACACACAAAGAGACCAATCTACTTGAACAATCTTCACACACAAAGAGACCAATCTACTTGAACAATCTTCACACACAAAGAGACCAATCTACTTGAACAATCTTCACACACAAAGATACCAATCTACTTGAACAATCTTCACACACAAAGATACCAATCTACTTGAACAATCTTCACACACAAAGAGACCAATCTACTTGAACAATCTTCACACACAAAGAGACCAATCTACTTGAACAATCTTCACACACAAAGAGATCATTCTGTTGCTTATACACTGACAGCCCCATCATCACAGAATCTACAGACTGCAACATTATCTGTTCGCCAAATACAAAATTGAGCACACAGACACGTGGGAAGAATAAACAATCGATGGAATGGTTTGTTCTGCAGGTCTGCCGGCTCCACGAGAGGAGCAGCGTGAGTACATAATCTTCCAAAACTGTATTACGAAATAAAATGTATTACTACGAGAAGAGCCTGAGAGTGGTCGCCAGTTTTATGAAGTAAATAAATGTGATTATTTAAGAGAGAACAGTAAAGAAGAGGACAACATTCTTACGATCAACCCAGGTCTCAGATTCAATCAGCGTGATTCTTCTGTTAAGATCTATATGTGTGTTTTTTCACATATTGATATTTAGTTGTTACTTTAGCGACCTGTGTAAGGTGTTCTCATGCTTGGCGCCGCATTCCAGTGGCGCTGATGTCGGCTAGCTCTTCCCTGGAAGAGTGAAAAGTGAAATTAGTAGCCTGCCGATTAAAGTGAGCTCACAAGCCAACCTCACCTCCTCGAGGTATACACTGGGCAACTAGAACCGTGAGGCTCTAGGCTAACGAGGCAATGGCTCGCCTGTGGGGACGGGCTACTTCAGGTTACTTGCATATGTTGGCCCACCGCAGCTTGGAGAGGAGATGGGCGCCGCCAGGTGATTTCAAGCCTAAGAATCACACATGAGGACAACATCGAAATCTATTATACCGGATCGGTCGCAGCCTGGACAGACAGAGAGGGTTGGCGTGGGATGTTCATGTCTTCATGTGTGCCCCAACGACCGATGGGTTACGGGATGAACTGAACTGAACGCTTGTTGAGGCCTGGGACACAGCAGTGAAGGAGCTGACAGCAGCCAGCGATTCATAGCTTGCTGCTTGCGTCAGGGTCAGCTATCCAAAGCAGGCTAAGACTCTATTCTGCCTCCAAATGGCTCCACTGGAAACAGACTGCACTCGTATGGTCTGGTTAATAGATTAAGGATCGTTAAAGGAAGGCAATCCTGATCCCAAAAAATGCTGCGTTAACCATGTCATCCGCAGATATCGCAGCCTCGCTGTAAACTACGACACAACTTCTAATCATGGACGAACGACAGAGAAGATGAATATTTGTGTTTAACAGAGTATCACTTTTCTCCCATTCATTCACAAATGGCTTGACGGGCCATAGGAAATGGCTACGGCGGGTTGCATGCAGAATATGGGCCTCGTTTTGAGACCACAAGTCTAGAGCTCGTGACATGTAGTGTGCTACGTGTCACGTGCTTGCAACAATTAAAAACAACAAACTCGCTTTTGAAATGACATAACTGAAGATTTACACGATAATATATACTATCAACGATTATAAAAGACTACTACATTTTATTACTTTTTTACGACTTGATTTTACATCTATTTCCCATAACCTGATAAGGAATTGGGTAAAATATAAATAGATCGTCCCTGCTGAAGCAGAGTCCACATCCAACACGACCATATCTGGGAACTTCATTGAGCTAACCAACTGAAACATGCTTGGAAAAGTTGTACTTGCGTTCGTGCTGTTAACTGTTGTGGGAACAGGTAGACTCGTTATAGCTTGATCTGTTTATAAGTTAGTCTAGAAACTGTAACATCGTTTGTTATCTGGCTGCTAACGGTATTCTATAACCAGCTTTCTGTATCCATTGTAATAATATCCCATACTAAATTTCCGTTGTCTGCATCTATTCATTATGTTTGTCTTGTTTATGCATCTTGTCTTCTAATGTCTGTCTGTCTCTCTGTCTTTCTGTCTCTGTCTCTCGCTCTCTTTATTTCTAAGTATATCTATCTATCTATCTATCTATCTATCTATCTATCTATCTATCTATCTATCTATCTATCTATCTATCTATCTATCTATCTATCCATCTATCTATCTATCTATATATCTAAATATCTATCTATCTATCTATATATCTATCTATCTAGCTATCTATTAATCTATCTATTAATCTATCTATTATTCTATATATCTAAATGTATCTATCTATCTGTCTATCTAACAATTAATATATCAATTAATCTATCAATTAATCTATATATCAATTAATCTATACATTTATTAACCTATCTATCTATCTATCTATCTATCTATCTATCTATCTATCTATCTATCTATCTATCTATCTATCTATCTATCTATCTATCTATCTATCTGTCTGTCTGTCTGTCTATCTATCTATCTATCTATCTATCTATCTATCTATATATCTATCTATCTATCTATCTA
This sequence comes from Ariolimax columbianus, assembly GCA_036924085.1. Classification (NCBI taxonomy): domain Eukaryota; kingdom Metazoa; phylum Mollusca; class Gastropoda; order Stylommatophora; family Arionidae; genus Ariolimax; species Ariolimax columbianus. The sequence goes on along the minus strand of JAVGWX010000023.1, from coordinate 41,537,371 downwards.
TCTCTATCTATCTATCTATATCTCTGTCTATCTATATGTCTATCTGTATATCTATATATCTATCTATCTATCTATCTATCTATCTATCTATCTATCTATCTATTTATCTATCTATGTATTTATATATACATGTATGTGTCTATCTCTGTGTGCAAGTATGAGTATGTGTGTATCTGAATGTGTATGAGTGTGTGTGAGCGCGTGTCCCCTCTACATCAATACTCCCCTCCCCCTCCCTATCTGAATCACCTCCCTGTGTATTTACCTCCACTCTCCCCTCCCCCTCCCTATCTGACTCACCTCCCTGTGTATTTACCTCCACTCTCCCCTCCCCCTCCCTATCTGACTCACCTCCCTGTGTATTTACCTCCACTCTCCCCTCCCCCTCCCTATCTGACTCACCTCCCTGTGTATGTACCTCCACTCCCCCCTCCCCTACAACTGGCCCTGTTACCGGAACCTGTGTCCAAGCTAATGCAGTGGTAATTGCAATAGCAATGTTTGACATGATAGAGTTGCTAGCCTCAAATACAACCCTCTTTAGCCGCAGTTTACAATGGAGATGGAAGGTTGCAGTGAAACTGTTCGCTCTCCCAAACACCACTTAATGTGTGTGTGTGATGTGTAAGTGTGAGAGGATCTGTTGTGTAAATGTGTGTATTTGTGTGTGCATGAGTGTGTTTCTTAATCCGCTATTCTCTCTCTCTCTCTCTCTCTGTGTCTCTCTCTCTGTCTCTCTCTCTGTGTGTCTCTCTCTCTGTCTCTCTCTCTATCTCTCTCTGTCTCTCTATCTATGTCTGTCTTTCTCTCTGTCTCTCTCTGTCTCTCTCTCTGTCTCTCTCTCTCGCTCTCTCTCGCTCTGTCTCTCTCTCTCTGTCTCTCTCTCTTCCCCCCCCCATCTCTGTCTGTCTCTCTCTCTCTGTGTGTCTCTCGCTTGGATCATGTGGCCTCTTACTGGGTATAAAGAATAGTAACGATGTAGTCAGGCCAGCCTGTCATGCCAGAAGCAGCTAAGGAAAAATAAACACCAGGCTACCCTACCCTGCAGAAACTGTCAGCCATCAAAAACTGGTCATGATTTCACGACTTGGCTTGTCATTGTTGAAGACCTATTCTCCTTTGGGAGATAAACAGATTATGATTGATGTATATGTAAGTCAATAGCTTTTGTCTCTATAAATGTATCTACCTCTTTCTCTGTATCTGTCTGTCCTCTCTTTCCCCGCCTTCTCCCTCTCTCTCTCTCTCTCTCTCTCTCTCTCTCTCTACCTCTCTCTCTATCTATCTTTCTGTCCTTTCTCTTTCCTCGTCTTTTTCTCACTACCTCGTTCTCTCTCTCTCTATTTTCTCTCTCTCTTTCTCTTTCTGTCTCCTCTCTTTCTCGTTCTGTCTTTCCTCTCTCTTTCTCCGTCTTTCTCTACCTCTTCCCGCCCATCTCTCTCTTTTTCTCTCTCTCTCGCTTTCTCTTTCTGTCTTTCTTCTCTCTTTCTCTCTCTCCCGTTCTCTTTATGTCTTTCTCATCTCTTTCCCCGTCTTTTTCTCACTATCTCTCTCTCTCTTTCTCTTTCTGTCTTCCCTCTTTCTTTGTCCGTCTTTCTCTACTTTCTCTCTCTCTCTCATCTGTGTACATCTCTCCTCCGATTCTGCCTCTACATCTATCTTACTCTCTGACTGTCCTCTCTGGTCTATATCGCTCCCTCTTCCCTTGTCTTTACAAAAACCCCTTACTTCACAAACCACATCCTAAACATCAACCAGCTGACCTCTCTATCCACCCAGCCCACAGCTCCATCATTCTCCCCTGCCTGGTCCACACTGACGTCTACTGCATAGATCTCTACGACCCCGTCTGTGGAACCAATGGAGTCACCTATAGTAACTCCTGCAACCTTGGGCAGGCCACGTGTGGAAAAGTTGCTGTTGCCTTCAAGGGAATCTGTGATGGTGGGGCTGTCAGTGTTGTATAAGCAACAGAATTGGTCTCTTTGTGCGTTAAGATTGTTCAAGTAGATTGGTCTCTTTGAGTCGGGGATATTTTGGTCAGTTAGTTTGGTCTTTTATGTGGAAAGATTAAAGTAAAATAGAAACTGGCTGTTTGTGTGAGTGTTTTTTCAATTGCTACAATCGTATTTTTGGTTTTAAAATTAAAGGAAGAAAGTGTTGTGCCTGGTATCTACTAAATCGGAACACGATGTCAGAAGGACTTGGATGTGATGTATTGTTGTTGTTTTTACTGATCAAGCAGCATACTGGCTCTCGTCTTGGCTCAATGCCATGAAATGGTATCTGCGCGTGTTTATCAGCTGTTGTTTAGTGTCATACAAATCGTTCCATTTATCTGGCCTCAAAGAAAGAAGCATTTTCCTAAATTTGTTGAGCGCTGAGCACTCAAAGAGATGATGATCAACGGTTTCAATTGGAGGTGTACACAGCTGGCACGAGTATGTTGTAGTTGGATTCTATTCAGGTGTTTGTTAAGTTCGATGTGTTGGGTTCTCAGTCAGAAAATTATTCTCTGATATTTCCTTATGAGTTGATCTATATTGTCTTTGGACTGGGGCTTGCCATATGCATGGTGACCTCCTTCCCCGTGTTTCCCATTGCACATATTTTCAACCAAGTTTCTTTTTTTGCTGTTCTAATGAGCTGTTTGGCTGTTTGTCAAGCTGTTGTGTGTGTGACAGTTCTTGTCTTGATCCCTCACTTTGCTAGTCTTGCTATTGCTGTGATTTAATAGTTATGGTCGCGTCTTAAATTTGCCAATATTTGCTTGACAACCAAATAACAACAGATAGACTTTGTGCAATCAGTGACGAGCCTTACCTAATGCTTAAGGGAGAAAAATTAGCGATGTGTGAAATTAAATGTCTAAGGAAAGTCATCGGTTTTACCAGGCAAGATAGAATGACGAATTGGGATATAGAAATATGGCCTTGAATGTATTTTTAGACAGAAAATTCGTTGGCTAATTCATCTCATGGGAATGCGTCCTGATCAGCTCCGGCTGTACGGTTGTAACTCACAAAGTTCTGGCTATATGGCACGAGGAAGACCACGTGGGAGTTGGGTAGATGAGATAAGAGTAAACAGTGAAAGACACGGGCTTACAACTACCCGAGACTCAAGCAACGCAGTTGGTCCAGGACATAGAACTTGAGCTCCCCACGCAGCACACCGGCACTTGGACGGACAAATGAACTGAGCGATTTAATCTATAAATAATAGATAACAAGATTGAACATTAAAACTAGATAACCAGAGTCTTAAATTTATAGTTTAACTTTCAAAATTACACTAATTGATGTTCCACATTTGTAGATGTTTGAGGATGGTAGACATATATTTCACGATTACCAATAACTCTTGCGTTATTGCTGTGTTAATATTTTAAATACGACGATTTCCCTTGCTCAGTCGGTTTGGTCATAGCCGACTAGATACAGGCCTGCTTACTCAACGAAGAAATCATTTTGAAACGTCACATTCTACAGCTGACTAACTAACGGAACTTGCATGTGTTAATTATCGGTGCAACTATAATAGCGTATTGGGGAAACAAAGATGGATATGTAGTTAGTTTCAGAGCAGGAGTCTTTGAAAGGATCACTCTCAACAGTGATTTGTTGTGTTTTGTTCTGTGAATGTGTTTTCTGTGTGGAGCATGGATTGATTATAAACCTTGACACAATATGAGTTCCGTCATTTAGTCGGATGTGTAATGTAACGTTTCAAGGGGTTTTCCCAGTGAGTCTAAAGTAGGTCATGGTCCGGTTCACAAAATGGGCGTCCTTTGTTTATATACGCCATAGTGGTGCACTGGAAATGTATAGAGGGGCCAATGTAACCTTCTAAGCATGCCGTATATGGTTGCTGAACAGGTATGTACTTGGAGGAGCAGTGAAATCAATTATTACAAATATCAACACTGCAAGACAGTAAGTAAGTGGTTTGATGCAAGGCCTCCTGTAAGGAGCCAACTGTAGAGATAGATACATGTTTCATTCTGAGCAAACAGGGGGCAAGTCGAGTAGGCATTGTTCATTCCTCAGACTTACTCATTCTGAATGCTCTGCTTTCAAGAACTTCTCGGTTATGGTGTACAATTGATAACATCGATTAGCAAACTCACTATGGTTGGCTGTATGGTGCCAGGGCAGCAAACTGGCATTCATGGTGGGTTATATGGTATCATATGGTTATATGGTTTACCCACTTCGTCAACAATCTGCTTCAACCTTATTATTATCGTCTTCCCTCGACATAGCGGCAATTACGCCAACGACTCTAACAAAGACAGCAGTTAGCTCAAGGCTCACATTGTCTAGTGCAGTGCCACATGTTCTGTGTGCAGTGCCACATGTTCTGTGTGCAGTGCCACATGTTCTGTGTGCAGTGCCACATGTTCTGTGTGCAGTGCCACATGTTCTGTGTGCAGTGCCACATGTTCTGTGTGCAGTGCCACATGTTCTGTGTGCAGTGCCACATGTTCTGTGTGCATTGCCTCGCCATTCCCCTGCGAATATTTATCATGAATGCAACAAGTGTTCAGCGGTCCTATTTCATTGTTGCAAAATGTAATTGAAGACCTTCAAGATGGGGGCTGAAGACCTTCAAGGTGGGAGTTGAAGACCTTCGAGATAAAGGGTAAAAGACCTTCAAGTTTGTTTTTGTTTTGTTTTGTTGCTTGGTTTTTTTGTTTTTTTTGGTGTTGGTTTTTTTTTTTTTGGGGGGGGGGGGAGGGGGGAAATAGAAAAGCCATCAAGATGGGAGCTTTAGAAGACCTTTACAATGAAGAGTAGAAGACCTTTACAATGGAGAGTAGAAGACCTTTACAATGGAGAGTACAAGACCTTTACAATGGAGAGTAGAAGACATTTACAATGGAGAGTAGAAGACCTTCAAGATGTAGAGATGTAAAGTGGACGAACGAATATACATCTTGACATTAAGAATTTTTTGGCGTAGAGTAACATGCTAACATTGTTTGTGACTTAATTTATGTGTATGTATGTATGTATGAATGTATGTATGTATGTATGTATGTATGTATGTATGTATGTATGTATGTATGTATGTATGTATGTATGTATGTATGTATGTATGTATGTATGTATGTGTGTATGTGTGTATGTATGTGTATGTGTGTGTATGTGTATGTATGTATATATGTATGTATGATTGAATGTATGTATGTATTTATGTATGTACGTATGTATGTATGTGTGTATCTAAATATAAATGTATACATGTATATTTTGATGTCATGGTGGCCAGTTCCCTTCCTAGGCGACTGTGCTTGACTTGATCGCTCCTTTCTTATAATGAAATGTGGATGTTTTCTTTGTTCTTGAATTGTAACTTATAGTGTACTGGAGCAGTCGGCCCTATGCCTAGCTATAGCTAATCATCACTGACACATGCCTGGCTGGTTACGGTTTAACTTTTCTCTGATTCTCTTCCGAGTTGCGGTAACACAATGTCGTTTCTCCGCATTTTATTCTTCATTAAAAATCGGATGTGCTTATGCATCTTGTTAGACCGGAGAGGGTCGGGTCGGATGATACAAATAAGACATGGCGAAGAAAGACATGGGTTCTCCGACATGGCGGACATCTCACTCTGATTAGATTAGCTTCCCCTTCTTTGATAAAGCCAGAGACGGGAGACATACGCCGCATCGTATTTCATATAACACAGACACCCACAGACCGACAGGCAATTAGGCTAAACCAAAAACTTCAACAAACAACTCAGTCTATCGGTGGACCACCCAATCCATAACGAGGCTCTATTGCGTGACATCATCTCGCGTGCTGAAAGAATAGCCTGGACTTCTACAACCAACCATTAGCTATCCTCCTTTCAGGTGTCAACCGATGTGGCCCAGCTCAGTTTTCATGCTACGCGCCTGTCTAGTAACTTAGCTACCCAGCCACCTAAACCCTCCTAGAAAAGGCTACAGAACACACCCGCAAATTTACCGCTTTCCATGGCGCTTGGCAAACATCTCACGGGGCGAGATTTCTCATGTTTGCTTGACAAGAACAACTGCGACGTGTGAGGACAACAACTTTTCCAGCTGCAGAATGGGTGCCCGTTTGGTTGGACACATTTCAGTAGAGTTTCGTAAGACAGACAAACTAGAATTTTATAATATATGTCAGGAATGGCTGGTCCAGTGGTTTGAAAGCTGGCCTTCTAACTACGAGAACACGCCATTTAAATCTCTCTAAGGCAAGCGTTTTTTTGGTTTTTTTTTTTTTTATGTCGGAGCTAATTATTAACAATTATTGTACTTGTAAAGGGACAGTCTGGAAACTAATCAATGATCAGTAGACTGTATTCGACCAAAAGAGTGGCCCACAGACTATACTTGACATTGTTCATCAGTGGCCCATAGACTTTACTAGACAGAGGTCATCAATGGTCCATAAACTTCACTAGACTGAAATCACCAATGTGGTCCATAGACTTCACAGACTGAGCCACCAAATTGGCCTATAGACTTCACAGACTGAGCCCACCAAATTGGTCTATAGACTTCACAGACTGAGATCACCAAATTGGTCCATATACTTCACAGACTGAGCCACCATATTGGCCCACAGACTTCACAAATTGAGCGACCAAATTTATCCATAGAATTCACAGACTGAGATCGCCAAATTTGCCCATAGACTTCACAGACTAATGCCACCAAATTGGCCCATAAACTTCACAGACTAAGATCACCAAATTGGCCCATAGACTTCACAGACTGAGATCACCAAATTGGTCCATAGACTTCACAGACTGAGATCACCAAATTTGCCCATAGACTTCACAGGCTAATGCCACCAAATTCGCCCATAGACTTCACAGACTGAGATCACCAAATTGGCCCATAGACTTCACAGACTGAGCCACCAAATTGGCCCATAGACTTCACAGACTGAGCCACCAAATTGGCCCATAGACTTCACAGACTGAGCCACCAAATTGGCCCATAGACTTCACAGACTGAGGCACCAAATTGGCCCATTGACTTCACAGACTGATCCACCAAATTAGCCCATAGACTTCACAGACTGAGCCACCAAATTGGCCCATAGACTTCACAGACTGAGCCACCAAATTGGCCCATAGACTTCACAGACTGAGCCACCAAATTGGCCCATAGACTTCACAGACTGAGCCCACCAAATTGGCCCATAGACCTCACAGACTGAGATCACCAAATTGGCCCACAGACTTCACAGACTGAGATCACCAAATTGGCACATAGACTTCACAGACTGAGCCACCAAATTGGCCCATAGACTTCCCAGACTGAGCCCACCAAATTGGCCCATAGACTTCACAGACTGAGCCCACCAAATTGGTCCATAGACTTCACAGACTGAGCCACCAAATTGGCCCATAGACTTCACAGACTGAGCCCACCAAATTGGCCCATAGACTTCACAGACTGAGCCCACCAAATTGGTCCATAGACTTCACAGACTGAGCCACCAAATTGGCCCATAGACTTCACAGACTGAGCCACCAAATTGGCCCATAGACTTCACAGACTGAGCCACCAAATTGGCCCACAGACTTCACAGACTGAGCCACCAAATTGGCCCACAGACTTCACAGACTGAGCCACCAAATTGGCCCACATACTTCACAGACTGAGCCCACCAAATTCGCCCACAGACTTCACAGACTGAGCCCACCAAATTGGTCCACAGACTTCACAGACTACCAAACGTATCCATATGCTCCATTAGACCAGAACAATGGCCCGGAATTTTTTCAGGTGAACTTTCTGGTATTTCCCCGGACATCTGGATCGGGCGTTCGTGTGCATGTCAACAAAATCCCTCGGCCCTTGGACATCGAAAAGAGACCTAACAACCTCTGCCCGAGCAAAATTGAAAATAATGTTCAAAATGTCCCAAATCCATTACGGGAACCTCGACTATGCTCGTGCGCTGTGCCGAGATTCTCCACAAGTACGGAGAAGAACAGACCACTAATGGGTAAACCCGTTTGCAATGACCTTGTTTCTTCTACTAAACTAAACTAAGGGTCTTTGACACGAACGTGTTTTAGAACCCCTTATTTACATGATGCCGTGGTCCTAGACAAACAACGCTTCCATCAGAAACATTAACAGTCGAGGTGCCAGCATGTTGTCGGAACGTGGCCCGTTTGAAGAGACATTACCTGACGCGTTACTAAAATAAATCTGATAATATTATACATCTAAGATTACTAACAATATGGCGAATTCTGACTGACAGTGTTTCTATATGTAGTGTCACAAGGCGCAAGTTGGAAAGAGGGACTACTTTATTTTGGAAAGGCAATTTTTATTTAAAGTTTGAAAGTGAAAGATATGAGGTTGCGTCTGCTTTCTTCGCGTTTTCTGCCAAGGAAAATAGTCTCGCACTATTTTGTTAGGCATGTAACACAACACAGCCTTATCTAGCATGCGCGTGTGTCTTCCTTAGCTCTAGACTGTTCCCAACCTACCTGCAGAGGAAACCGTTTTTTAATCGTTTAATCTTACCACTAACCTTCTGCCAACCTTCTCAGTTGCTGAGTGGTAGACCACTCGCTTGTATGTGCCTATGTAATATATTATATCGCTGTCAAGGAGAACACCAGAAAACCCAGCTATAAATGGGTATATGTCTTCCTGTTAATAATAACTGTCCATCGTTGTCGATGAGGACCGCCGACATCATCCTTGTCCCAGATTTCCCTGTTGGGTGTGGGTGCGCATGTGGCTGAACAGGCCAATGCGAGCACGAAAACATCTGCTACATATTGGGCACACGAGGTTTGTAGAAGGGGATGGTGTTCCCGCTGCTCGGGATTTCCGCGTCTCGCGTTGTTCTAGGCTTTCACAACACGGTCATCTTCACCGGCAGCTACACCCGGTTTGACTGCCCTTCTCCAGTCAGATCTGTCTTGCGCAAGACATTCCCAAGTGTCGATGTCTATCTGGCAACTTTTCAGTGAGTCTTTCAGACCGTCTTTTAATCGTTTCTTTGGTCGCCCTCTCTCGCGCCATCCCTCTCTCAGCTCGCCGTAGAGAAGCTTCTTTGGGACATACGGACGAGGTGTCCGGCCCATCCTAGTCGTGCTTTTTCTAGCAGTGCATGGATGCTGGGCATGTTAGCCCTCGAGCGAACCTCGATGTCAGTGACACGATCTTGCCATCGGATGTGGAATATTCGCCTCAGTCAACCTGTGTGGAAGTGGTTTAACCTCCTTGCATGTCCAGAGTATACAGTCCAGCTTTCGCAAGCGTATAGTAGGGTTGGAATGATGGTTGCACGGTAGACATTGAGTTTGGTTTTGACGCTGATGCCACGACGTGCCCAGACCATCGAGCGCATTCTACCAAAGGCTGTGCTGGCCTTTGCTATTCTGCTTGCCACCTCATCGTCTAGGCTGACAGATCTGTCGAGATCTGTCTTGCTGCTAAGGAAATAAATATAGCTAGGATCTTTCCTCTCTCGCTACAAAAAGAGCAGCGATGTACAGTAGTATAGTGAAGTATCTAACTCTCCATCCCCGACAGCAGTGTACACCACGTGACTCTCATCCTCATCGTCACCCTTCGCCCAGTCCAACATTAGAGTCCTTGCTGGCATTTATTCTATAGACATAGAGACGCTCAAGCTACTCTGCCACATCAAGTAAGAGACACGGGGGAAGTCCGTTTTATAAATAGGAAATGAATTTGGGGACTTCCCGATGAATGTCCGACAAGCCACCGGTCACGGCAGTAATTACAGGAATGGTTTGACATGAACATGTTTGGGGCAAGAATCAGTCTAGCCATTGCTAAACTGTCACTGGTTTGTCCTAATTGGACTTGTTGTCCCCCTTGTCGGGAATGTCCCAGTTCGCCAGCCCTTAAAGCAGGATACGGCTATCAATCACGGGGAAACTACCCTCTTCCTCATGGTCAAGCTATGTCCACTTCAGACCTGAAGCAACAGCTGTGCATGCAGCAACCCAGATTCTGATCAGCCAAAACAAAACTACCAGGAAAACGGTCATTCTAACAGACCCCAGGCGTGTACTCCAAGCCATCTCAAACCCCAAACAAGATAGACCCCAGGAGTGTACTTCAAGCCATCTCAAACCTCAAACAAGATAGACCACAGGAGTGTACTTCAAGCCATCTCAAACCTCAAACAAGATAGACCCCAGGAGTGTACTTCAAGCCATCTCAAACCTCAAACAAGATAGACCCCAGGAGTGTACTCCAAACCATCTCAAACCTCAAACAAGATAGACCCCAGGAGTGTACTTCAAGCCATGTCAAACCTCAATCAAGATAGACCCCAAGAGTGTACTTCAAGCCATCTCAAACCTCAAACAAGATAGACCCCAGGAGTGTACTTCAAGCCATCTCAAACCTCAAACAAGATAGACCCCAGGAGTGTACTTCAAGCCATCTCAAACCTCAAACAAGATAGACCCCAGGAGTGTACTTCAAGCCATCTCAAACCTCAAACAAGATAGACCCCAGGAGTGTACTCCAAGCCATCTCAAACCTCAAACAAGATAGACCACAGGAGTGTACTTCAAGCCATCTCAAACCTCAAACAAGATAGACTCCAGGAGTGTACTCCAAGCCATCTCAAACCTCAAACAAGATAGACCCCCAGGAGTGTACTTCAAGAAATCTCAAACCTCAAACAAGATAGACTCCAGGAGTGTACTCCAAGCCATCTCAAACCTCAAACAAGATAGACCCCAGGAGTGTACTTCAAGCCATCTCAAACCTCAAACAAGATAGACCCCAGGAGTGTACTCCAAGCCATCTCAAACCTCAAACAAGATAGACCCCAAGAATGTACTTCAAGCCATCTCAAACCTCAAACAAGATAGACCACAGGAGTGTACTTCAAGCCATCTCAAACCTCAAACACGATAGACTCCAGGAGTGTACTCCAAGCCATCTCAAACCTCAAACAAGATAGACCCCAGGAGTGTACTTCAAGCCATCTCAAACCTCAAACAAGATAGACTCCAGGAGTGTACTCCAAGCCATCTCAAACCTCAAACAAAATAGACCCCAGGAGTGTACTCCAAGCCATCTCAAACCTCAAACAAGATAGACCCCAGGAGTGTACTTCAAGCCATCTCAAACCTCAAACAAGATAGACTCCAGGAGTGTACTCCAAGCCATCTCAAACCTCAAACAAGATAGACCCCAAGAGTGTACTTCAAGCCATCTCAAACCTCAAACAAGATATACTCCAGGAGTGTACTCCAAGCCATCTCAAACCTCAAACAAGATAGACCCCAGGAGTGTACTTCAAGCCATCTCAAACCTCAAACAAGATAGACTCCAGGAGTGTACTCCAAGCCATCTCAAACCTCAAACAAGATAGACCCCAGGAGTGTACTTCAAGCCATCTCAAACCTCAAACAAGATAGACCCCAGGAGTGTACTTCAAGCCATCTCAAACCTCAAACAAGATAGACCCCAGGAGTGTTCTCCAAGCCATCTCAAACCTCCAGATAGACCCTCACATGAAATAAAATACAACATAGGATTGCTGCCACCGTTGTTGGACCGAAAGGTGCAAATATCGCAGTCAAGCTGTAAACTACGACACAACGCATTCCGTTCTCTGGACTACATTCTGCTACTTAAGCCCTTTCAGGGTTTGGTAGCGGGAGATTGATAACCAACGAAGCCAAACCAAACATCATTTTCTTTGTGAACCTCACCGGACTAGAAGCATTGCATCAGTTGATTGCGGATGAAGAAGAAGAAGGATGAGGGGGAGAAGGAGAAGAAGAAGAAGAAGAAGAAGAAAGAAGAAAAGATGAAGAAGAAAGAGGAGGAGAAGAAGAAGAAGAAGAAGAAGAAGAAGATGGAGGAGGAGGAGGAGGAGAAGAAGAAGACGAAGAAGAAGAAGAAGAAGAAGAAGAAGAAGAAGAAGAAGAAGATGGAGGAGGAGGAGGAGGGGGAGAAGAAGAAGACGAAGAAGAAGAAGAAGAAGAAGAAGAAGAAGAAGATGGAGGAGGAGGAGGAGGGGGAGGAGGAGGAGAAGAAGAAGACGAAGAAGAAGAAGAAGAAGAAGAAGAAGAAGAAGAAGAAGATGGAGGAGGAGGAGGAGGAGGGGGAGGAGAAGAAGAAGAAGAAGAAGAAAGAGGAGGAGAAGAAGAAGAAGAAGAAGAAGAAGAAGAAGATGGAGGAGGAGGAGGAGGGGGAGGAGGAGGAGAAGAAGAAGACGAAGAAGAAGAAGAAGAAGAAGAAGAAGAAGAAGAAGAAGAAGAAGAAGAAGAAGAAGAAGAAGGTAGAAGAGGTAATAGTCCTCTTGCTGAGATAAATACACATTTTCCTATCCAGTGTTGTATGTCCAAATAGGTTAACTGGGGTGCAGCTTTGGGCCTTGAGTGCCAACCTCCGTGGCACATCAGGTAGAAACAAGTGCTCTCCAGTCTGAACAGTGAGACCCGACTTGTCTAAGTTCTTGTATGTTGTTTAGACCCATAGATGAGCCCTTACTTATGCTCGCTTTGCGTAGAGTCTCTTTATGTCTTCATCTCTTTCTACTGCCATCTAATAATAATAATAGCTGTCCATCGTTGTCGATGAGGACCGCCGACATCGTCCTTGTCACAGACTTCCATGTTGGGTGTGGGTGCGCATGTGGCTGAACAAGAGCTCACATAACTACCTGCAATAGAGTGTGTTGTTGTTCATCTCTTTCTACTGCCATCTGGAGCTCACAGTCAGACCGACAGTGTCGGTATCCAGGTGTAGAGTGTCAACGGTTTAAGATGCATGTTTCAACTGTAGAGCGTCTGAGTAGAGGAATGGCTGAGCGCACGCATCCCACAGCAAAAGTGTTGGGTTTGATCCTTGTTTCCAACACGCTCAGGTCAACCCAACTTTACATTAATATAAACTTTTAAGGGAGTCTTTAAAGGCAGCGAGGCAGAGAACAGGTCACCCCACTTTAGAAATGACTGGGGAAAAAACAAATAACAAAAATATAAAAGTTGATTAAGGTTGAGTTTAATCAGAATTTTAAAATAGGTATGGTCAGAGACGAGAACACAAACAAAACCTACGTTACGACCAATAGGCCTTCACCAGGGACAACAATACTGAACTAACAAATCAACATTTAAGGAAAATAGTTTAGAAATTTATAATTGGCTGACACGGCATGCAATAAAGTCACTAACACTTCATTCCCGACCACAGTGCCTGCGATGTAACTACTGGAAGTGTCCACTATTCCCATGTACACTACCACATGTCTATCCAGTTTTATTCTGGCGTACATTGGTACCGTTCTTAGCCCATAGTCTAACTTTCCCATCGACTGGCAGGTTTCTCCAACCTGGCACACTGCTCGCCTGCCCGAACACTTGACAATGCCCTGGCTCATTGCTGGCAGCCAGCTTGACGACTGGGTGAGAGCAAGCAAGCTTGTGTGGCACCCTCGCTGTAGTCCAGGCCTGTCCACCGATCCCGTGTTCATTCTCAACAGCTGACGTGTGGGTGAGAGATGCCTGTGGCTACTACCAGTGTTTGCCTTAGGACTAGTTTCTTGACCCGCAGCACAAGTAAACCCCCTGAAAAAGTCACAGTTGACCCTTAACTCAAACAAGACCTTAATAAACTTGCTCTACTGAAGCTCTAACCAAAACAACCGCTTCCTCTTCACGCCATACAGGTGAATGTGGGTGTTTCAACAATCTAATTGAAACCTATTGATGGTGCTATGCTATTCATACGGATGTAGGTATCGGTTGTCGTAATGATAGACACGTGGGAAACGATTGATTCAAGAACGGCTGGGTGAGGTGGAAGGCATTGAAGGCCACGCAGAGAGAGGGGTGAAAGAGAGAAGGGGGGGAGCAGAGAGAGGGGGCAGATGGGAGCAAAGAGAGAAGGGGGGGGCAGAGAGAGGGGTGAAAGAGAGAGGGGGCAGAGAGAGGGGTGAAAGAGAGAGGGGGCAGAGAGAGGGGTGAAAGAGAGAAGGGGGGGAGCAGAGAGAGGGGCAGAGAGGGGGGCAGAGAGGGGGGCAAAGAGAGAAAGAGAGAAGGGGGGGAGCAGAGAGAGGGGGCAGATGGGGGCAAAGAGAGAAGGGGGGGGCAGAGAGAGGGGTGAAAGAGAGAAGGGGGGGAGCAGAGAGAGGGGGCAGAGAGAGGGGTGAAAGAGAGAAGGGGGGGGGCAGAGAGAGGGGTGAAAGAGAGAAAGAGAGAAGGGGGGGAGCAGAGAGAGGGGGCAGAGAGAGGGGTGAAAGAGAGAAGGGGGGCAGAGAGAGGGGTGAAAGAGAGAAAGAGAGAAGGGGGGGAGCAGAGAGAGGGGGCAGAGAGAGGGGTGAAAGAGAGAAGGGGGGGGCAGAGAGAGGGGTGAAAGAGAGAGGGGGCAGAGAGAGGGGTGAAAGAGAGAAAGAGAGAAGGGGGGGGCAGAGAGAGGGGCAGAGAGGAGGGCAGAGAGAGAGGGCAGAGAGAGGGGGCAGAGAGGAGGGCAGAGAGAGAGCAGAGAGGGGGCAGAGAGAGAGCAGAGAGAGGGGCAGAGATAGGAGGCAGAGGGCGAGAAAGAGAGAAGGGGGGACGCCGCCAGAGATAGGGGACAGGGGGGGGCAGAGAGAGGGGGCAGAGAGGAGGAAGAGAGGGGGCAGAGATGGGGGCAGAGAGGGGGCAAAGAGAGAAAGAGAGAAGGGGGCGCCGCCAGAAAGACGGGACAGGGGGGCAGAGAAGGGGGGCAGAGAGAGGGACAGAGAGGGGGGTAGAGAGAGGGGGCAGAGAGGGGGGCAAAGAGAGAAAGAGAAGGGGGGCGCCGCCAGAGAGAGGGGGCAGGGGGGCAGAGAGATGGGGCAGAGGATGGGACAGAGAGAGAGGGCAGAGCGAGGGGCAGAGAGAGGGAGCAGAGAGGGGCAGAGAGGGGGCAGAGAGGGGGCAGAGAGAGGGGCAAAGTGAGAGAGGGCAGAGAGGGGAAGAAAGAGAGATTGGGGGGACGCCGCCAGAGAGAGGGGACAGGGGGGAGGCAGAGAGAGGGGCAGAGAGGAGGGGGGAAAGAGGGGGCATAGAGAGGGGGGCAAAGAGAGAAGGGGGCGCAGCCAGAGAGAGGGGACAGGGGGGCAGAGAGGGGGCAGAGAGAGAGGACAGAGAGAGGGGCAGAGAGGGGACAGAGACGGGGACAGAGAGGGGGACAGAGAGGGGGACAGAGAGAGGGACAGAGAGGGGGGCAGAGAGGGGGCAGAGAGGGGACAGAGACGGGGACAGAGAGAGGGGCAGAGAGAGGGACAGAATGGGGAAAGAGAGGGGGACAGAGGGGGCAAAGAAAGGTGGCAGAGAGGGGAGCAGAGAGGGGCGGCAGAGAGGGGGACAGAGAGGGGGGCAGAGAGGGGCAGAGAGGGGGCAGAGAGGAGGCAGAGAGGGGGACAGAGAGGGGGCAGAGAGAGGGACAGAGAGGGGGGCAGAGAGAGGGGGGACAGAGAGGGGGACATAGAGGGGGCAGAGAGAGGGGCAGAGAGGGAGACAGAGAGAGGGGGCAGAGAGAGGGGGCAGAGAGAGGGGGGCAGAGAGAGAGGAGGGCAGAGAGAGAGAGAGAGAGAGAGAGGGCAGAGAGAGAGGGGGTCAGAGAGAGAGGAGGGCAGGGAGAGAGGGAGGCAGAGAGTGGGGGCAGAGAGAGAGTAGGGCATGGAGAGAGAGTGCAGGGTGAGAGGGGGCAGAGAGAGAGTAGGGTATGGAGAGAGGGGGCAGAGAGAGAGGAGGGCAGGGAGAGATGGGGGCAGAGAGAGAGTAGGGTATGGAGAGAGGGGGCAGAGAGAGAGGAGGGAATGGAGAGAGGGGGCAGAAGGAGAGAAAGGCAGGGAGAGGGGACATAGAGATAGAGGGGGGCAGAGAGAGAGAGAGGAGGGCAGGGAGAGAGGGACAGGGAGAGAGGGGGCAGGGAGAGAGGGGGTAGAGAGAGAGGAGGGCAGGAAGAGAGGGGGCAGAGAGAGGGGCAGAGAGAGTAGGCAGAGTGGGGGCAGAGAGAGAAGGGCAGGTAGAGAGGGGGCAGAGAGAGAGGAGGGCAATGAGAGAGGAGGGGAGGGAGAGAGGGGGCAGAGAGAGAGGAGGGCAGGAAGAGAGGGGGCAGAGAGAGAAGAGGGCAGGGAGAGGAGGGCAGGGAGAGAGGGGGCAGAGAGGGGGGCTGAGAGAGGAGGGCAGGAAGAGAGAGGGGACAGAGAGAGAGATAAAGGTATACAAAGAGGGATACATAAACAATCTGGACAAGGGAGATAAAGACAGCTTGACATTTAGTGACAGAGAGGCAAAGAAGGAGCCACATTCATACCTGCAGAGATGGAGACGACACAGTGACAGAATGATAGAGAGGTACATATAGAGAGGGATATATCAAGAGAGAGAGAGAGAGAATATCAGCGATAGAGAGAGTCAGATAGAGAAAGAGAGAAAGAACATGAGTGACGCAATGAGAGAAAGAGAGAGAGAGAGACAAAAACACATACATAGAAAGGGAGAAACACATTGAGAGAGAAAGACAGACACACATAAAGAGCTGGAGTGAGAGAAAGTCACTTAGACAGTCAGAGATGGGACATATAGAGGGATAGATAGTTGGGGAGGAGACATATAGAGTGATAGATAGTTAGGAGAGGAGACATATAGAAGGAAAGATAGTTAGATAGGAGACATATAGAGGGAAAGATAGTTAGGAGACATATAGAGTGATAGATAGTTAGAGAGGAGACATATAGAGTGATAGATAGGAGACATATAGAGGGGTAGATAGTTAGAGAGGAGACATATAGAGGGATAGATAGTTAGGAGAGGAGACATATAGAGGGATAGATAGTTAGAGAGGAGACATATAGAGTGATAGATAGTTAGGAGACATATAGAGGGGTAGATAGTTAGAGAGGAGACATATAGAGGGATATATAGTTAGAGAGGAGACATATAGAGTGATAGATAGTTAGGAGACATATAGAGGGGTAGATAGGAGACATATAGAGGGATATATAGATAGGAGACATATAGAGGGATAGATAGTTAGAGAGGAGACATATAGAGTGATAGATAGTTAGGAGACATATAGAGGGGTAGATAGTTAGAGAGGAGACATATAGAGGGATATATAGTTAGAGAGGAGACATATAGAGTGATAGATAGTTAGGAGACATATAGAGGGGTAGATAGGAGACATATAGAGGGATATATAGATAGGAGACATATAGAGGGATAGATAGAGAGGAGACATATAGAGGGATAGATAGTTAGAGAGGAGACATATAGAGGGATAGATAGTTAGGAGACATATAGAGGGATAAATAGTTAGGAGAGGAGACATATAGAGGGATAGATAGTTAGGAGACATATAGAGGGATAGATAGTTAGGGGAGGAGACATATAGAGGGATAGATAGTTAGAGAGGAGACATATAGAAGGATAGATAGTTAGGAGACATATAGAGGGATAGATAGTTAGGAGAGGAGACATATAGAGGGATAGATAGTTAGAGAGGAGACATATAGAGTGATAGATAGTTAGGAGACATATAGAGGGATAAATAGTTAGGAGACATATAGAGGGATAGATAGTTAGGAGAGGAGACATATAGAGGGATAGATAGTTAGGAGACATATAGAGGGATAGATAGTTAGGGGGGGGAGACATATTGAGGGATAGATAGTTAGGGGGGGGAGACATATAGAGTGATAGATAGTTAGGAGACATATAGAGGGGTAGATAGTTAGAGAGGAGACATATAGAGTGATAGATAGTTAGGAAACATATAGAGGGGTAGATAGTTAGGAGACATATAGAGGGGTAGATAGTTAGGAGACATATAGAGTGATAGATAGTTAGAGAGGAGACATATAGAGTGATAGATAGTTAGGGGGACATATAGAGGGATAGATAGTTAGGAGACATATAGAGGGGTAGATAGTTAGGAGACATATAGAGTGATAGATAGTTAGAGAGGAGACATATAGAGTGATAGATAGTTAGGGGGACATATAGAGGGATAGATAGTTAGGAGACATATAGAGGGGTAGATAGTTAGAGAGGAGACATATAGAGTGATAGATAGTTAGAGAGGAGACATATAAAGTGATAGATAGTTAGGAGACATATAGAGGGGTAGATAGTTAGGAGACATATAGAGTGGTAGATAGTTAGGGGACATATAAAGGGGTAGATAGTTAGAGATGAGACATATAGAGAGGTAGATAGTTAGAGAGGAGACATATAGAGTGATAGATAGTTGGGAGACCTATAGAGGGGTAGATAGTTAGGAGACATATAGAGGGGTAGATAGTTAGGGGACATATAGAGGGGTAGATAGTTAGGAGACATATAGAGGGGTAGATAGTTAGGGGACATATAGAGGGATAGATAGTTAGGGGACATATAGAGGGGTAGATAGTTAGAGAGGAGAAATATAGAGGGGTAGATAGTTAGAGAGGAGACATATAGAGTGATAGATAGTTAGGAGACCTATAGAGGGGTAGATAGTTAGGAGACATATAGAGGGGTAGATAGTTAGGGGACATATAGAGGGGTAGATAGTTAGGGGACATATAGAGGGGTAGATAGTTAGAGAGGAGACATATAGAGGGGTAGATAGTTAGAGAGGAGACATATAGAGTGATAGATAGTTAGGAGACCTATAGAGGGGTAGATACTTAGGAGACATATAGAGGGGTAGATAGTTAGAGAGGAGACATATAGAGGGGTAGATAGTTAGAGAGGAGACATATAGAGGAATAGATAGTTAGAGAGGAGACATATAGAGGGGTAGATAGTTAGGGGACATATAGAGGGGTAGATAGTTAGAGAGGAGACATATAGAGTGATAGATAGTTAGGGGACATATAGAGGGGTAGATAGTTAGAGAGGAGACATATAGAGGGGTAGATAGTTAGAGAGGAGACATATAGAGTGATAGATAGTTAGGAGACATATAGAGGGGTAGATAGTTAGGGGACATATAGAGGGGTATATAGTTAGAGAAGAGACATATAGAGGGGTAGATAGTTAGGGGACATATAGACGGATAGATAGTTAGGGGACATATAGAGGGGTAGATAGTTAGGGGACATATAGAGGGGTAGATAGTTAGGGGACATATAGAGGGGTAGATAGTTAGGGGACATATAGAGGGGTAGATAGTTAGAGAGGAGACATATAGAGGGGTAGATAGTTAGAGAGGAGACATATAGAGGGGTAGATAGTTAGAGAGGAGACATATAGAGGAATAGATAGTTAGAGAGGAGACATATAGAGGGGTAGATAGTTAGGGGACATATAGAGGGGTAGATAGTTAGAGAGGAGACATATAGAGTGATAGATAGTTAGGGGACATATAAAGGGGTAGATAGTTAGAGAGGAGACATATAGAGGGGTAGATAGTTAGAGAGGAGACATATAGAGTGATAGATAGTTAGGAGACATATAGAGGGGTAGATAGTTAGGGGACATATGGAGGGGTAGATAGTTAGAGAGGAGACATATAGAGGGGTAGATAGTTAGGGGACATATAGAGGGATAGATAGTTAGGGGACATATAGAGGGGTAGATAGTTAGGGGACATATAGAGGGGTAGATAGTTAGGGGACATATAGAGGGGTAGATAGTTAGGAGACATATAGAGGGGTAGATAGTTAGAGAGGAGACATATAGAGGGATAGATAGTTAGGAGAGTAGACATATAGAGGGATAGATAGTTAGAGAGGAGACATATAGAGTGATAGATAGTTAGGAGACATATAGAGGTGTAGATAGGAGACATATAGAAGGATATATAGATAGGAGACATATAGAGGGATAGATAGAGAGGAGACATATAGAGGGATAGATAGTTAGAGAGGAGACATATAGAGGGATAGATAGTTAGGAGACATATAGAGGGATAATTAGTTAGGAGAGGAGACATATAGAGGGATAGATAGTTAGGAGACATATAGAGGGATAGATAGTTAGGGGAGGAGACATATAGAGGGATAGATAGTTAGAGAGGAGACATATAGAGGGATAGATAGTTAGGAGACATATAGAGGGATAGATAGTTAGGAGAGGAGACATATAGAGGGATAGATAGTTAGAGAGGAGACATATAGAGTGATAGATAGTTAGGAGACATATAGAGGGATAAATAGTTAGGAGACATATAGAGGGATAGATAGTTAGGAGAGAAGACATATAGAGGGATAGATAGTTATGAGACATATAGAGGGATAGATAGTTAGGGGGGGAGACATATTGAGGGATAGATAGTTAGAGAGGAGACATATAGAGGGATAGATAGTTAGGAGACATATAGAGGGGTAGATAGTTAGAGAGGAGACATATAGAGTGATAGATAGTTAGGAGACATATAGAGGGGTAGATAGTTAGGAGACATATAGAAGGGTAGATAGTTAGGAGACATATAGAGGGGTAGATAGTTAGGAGACATATAGAGGGGTAGATAGTTAGGAGACATATAGAGGGGTAGATAGTTAGGAGACATATAGAGGGGTAGATAGTTAGGAGACATATAGAGGGGTAGATAGTTAGGAGACATATAAAGGAATAGATAGTTATGGGACATATAGAGGGGTAGATAGTTAGAGAGGAGACATATAGAGGGGTAGATAGTTAGGAGACATATAGAGGGGTAGATAGTTAGGAGACATATAGACGGGTAGATAGTTAGGAGACATATAGAGGGGTAGATAGTTAGGAGACATATAGAGGAATAGATAGGGGACATATAGAGGGGTAGATAGTTAGAGAGGAGACATATAGAGGGGTAGATAGTTAGAGAGGAGACATATAGAGGGATAGATAGTTAGAGAGGAGACATATAGAGTGATAGATAGTTATAGAGGAGACATATAGAGTGATAGATAGTTAGAGAGGAGACATATAGAGTGATAGATAGTTAGAGAGGAGACATATAGAGTGATAGATAGTTAGAGAGGAGACATATAGAGGGATAGATAGTTAGGAGACATATAGAGGGGTAGATAGTTAGAGAGGAGACATATAGAGGGGTAGATAGTTAGGAGACATATAGAGGGGTAGATAGTTAGGAGACATATAGACGAATAGATAGTTAGGAGACATATAGAGGGATAGATAGTTAGGAGACATATAGAGGGGTAGATAGTTAGGAGACATATAGAGAGGTAGATAGTTAGGAGACATATAGAGGGGTAGATAGTTAGGAGACATATAGAGGGGTAGATAGTTAGGAGACATATAGAGGGGTAGATAGGAGACATATAGAGGAATAGATAGTTAGGGGACATATAGAGGGGTAGATAGTTAGAGAGGAGACATATAGAGGGGTAGATAGTTAGAGAGGAGACATATAGAGGGATAGATAGTTAGAGAGGAGACATATAGAGTGATAGATAGTTAGAGAGGAGACATATAGAGTGATAGATAGTTAGAGAGGAGACATATAGAGGGATAGATAGTTAGAGAGGAGACATACAGAGTGATAGATAGTTAGAGAGGAGACATATAGAGTGATAGATAGTTAGAGAGGAGACATATAGAGTGATAGATAGTTAGAGAGGAGACATATAGAGGGATAGATAGTTAGGAGACATATAGAGGGGTAGATAGTTAGAGAGGAGACATATAGAGGGGTAGATAGTTAGGGGACATATAGAGGGGTAGATAGTTAGAGAGGAGACATATAGAGTGATAGATAGTTAGGGGACATATAGAGGGGTAGATAGTTAGAGAGGAGACATATAGAGGGGTAGATAGTTAGAGAGGAGACATATAGAGTGATAGATAGTTAGGAGACATATAGAGGGATAGATAGTTAGGGGACATATAGAGGGGTAGATAGTTAGAGAGGAGACATATAGAGGGGTAGATAGTTAGGGGACATATAGAGGGATAGATAGTTAGGGGACATATAGAGGGGTAGATAGTTAGGGGACATATAGAGGGGTAGATAGTTAGGGGACATATAGAGGGGTAGATAGTTAGAGAGGAGACATATAGAGGGGTAGATAGTTAGAGAGGAGACATATAGAGGGATAGATAGTTAGAGAGGAGACATATAGAGTGATAGATAGTTAGAGAGGAGACATATAGAGGGATAGATAGTTAGAGAGGAGACATATAGAGTGATAGATAGTTAGGAGACATATAGAGGGGTAGATAGTTAGGAGACATATAGAGGGGTAGTTAGAGAGGAGACATATAGAGGGATAGATAGTTAGAGAGGAGACATATAGAGTGATAGATAGTTATAGAGGAGACATATAGAGTGATAGATAGTTAGAGAGGAGACATATAGAGGGATAGATAGTTATGAGACATATAGAGAGGTAGATAGTTAGAGAGGAGACATATAGAGGGGTAGATAGTTAGGAGACATATAGAGGGGTAGATAGTTAGGAGACATATAGAGGAATAGATAGTTAGGAGACATATAGAGGGATAGATAGTTAGGAGACATATAGAGGGGTAGATAGTTAGGAGACATATAGAGGGGTAGATAGTTAGGAGACATATAGAGGGGTAGATAGTTAGAGAGGAGACATATAGAGGGGTAGATAGTTAGAGAGGAGACATATAGAGGGATAGATAGTTAGAGAGGAGACATATAGAGTGATAGATAGTTAGAGAGGAGACATATAGAGTGATAGATAGTTAGGGAGGAGACATATAGAGGGATAGATAGTTAGAGAGGAGACATACAGAGTGATAGATAGTTAGAGAGGAGACATATAGAGTGATAGATAGTTAGAGAGGAGACATATAGAGTGATAGATAGTTAGAGAGGAGACATATAGAGGGATAGATAGTTAGGAGACATATAGAGGGGTAGATAGTTAGAGAGGAGACATATAGAGGGGTAGATAGTTAGAGAGGAGACATATAGAGTGATAGATAGTTAGAGAGGAGACATATAGAGTGATAGATAGTTAGAGAGGAGACATGTAGAGGGATATATAGTTAGAGAGGAGACATATAGAGGAATAGATGACATATAGAGGGATAGACAGAGGAGACATATAGAGGGATAGACAGAGGAGACATATAGAGGGATAGACAGAGGAGACATATAGAGGGATAGACAGAGGAGACATAGAGGGATAGACAGAGGAGACTTATATAGGGATAAATATTTAGAAAGGGGACATATAGAGGGATAGACAGAGGAGACATATAGAGGGATGGACAGAGGAGACATATAGAGGGATAGACAGAGGAGACATATAGAGGGATGGACAGAGGAGACATATAGAGGGATAGATAGTTAGAGAGGGATTGTATAGAGGGATATAAAGACAGAGAGGATATGAGATGAAGATAGAGAGAGAGAG
Source organism: Ariolimax columbianus (assembly GCA_036924085.1). Classification (NCBI taxonomy): domain Eukaryota; kingdom Metazoa; phylum Mollusca; class Gastropoda; order Stylommatophora; family Arionidae; genus Ariolimax; species Ariolimax columbianus. The sequence goes on along the minus strand of JAVGWX010000023.1, from coordinate 41,514,056 downwards.
AGAAAGAATGATATACTATAAAAGAAAAAGAGAGACAAGAGACAGAGAGACACGCGCACGGAGAATCAGAGAAAAGGATACACATACAGTTAAAGACAGAAAGATTCCCAGAGAAAGAGATGGACACAGGGGGCAATAATTAATTAGAAGAAGGTGGCCGAGGGGGACAGAGAGAGAGCGAGAGAGAGAGAGGGGGATGAGTGTAGGATGTGTCCTACAATTGGTGGTAGTGGTATTTTGGTAACAGCTGAGACAACAAGGCAGCGCTCACAACACCAAAGACAACTTTTGACATCATATAGCTACCGTACTGTCACAGCGAGGTGTAGGTGTCTAAAGTTGTGGGATTCATGTCTCCCAAATCTGGACACACGGACTTCACCCTAGGTCAAATCCTTGTTTACTATATCGCTGATGCTCTAAAAGACTACACTGTAAGCTGCGCGGTAACTTATAAAACAAGCAGCCTTTATTACGCGCCCTTTCGGCGTACTTCAGCAACGAGATTGAGTTAGAGCTCTTGTCATTTACTGCAAAGGAAACTAAATTCAATTCTTGATTTTATAACGCCCATATTTACCCAGTTGTAAATGGGTATCGGACTTATACACGGTTAGCGAAGGCAATAAGGCGAGGAAGAAATTCGGCCACCTACACTTAAAAATAGCTACGAGGTCTCTAATACATCCTCCCCGACGGCAAGTCTCTGTTATAGGCATGTCTAAATGTTTTCCCATTACTCTAATGATGGCAGATCGGAGAGGGGATGTACGTCCTAAAAGCAACTAGCCAGAGTTGAGTATGAGGTTCGCAACTTGTTCATGTAAAGGGTAGAGTGGTACAGAAACCATTTACACAAGCGCACACACATACACACATATAAACACGGTCAGAGTAAGTTGGCCGTCTACTACTGTAATGAGTGTCCCAGGTTTGGGGCGTGCTGGCCGTCTAGTTTAGTGAGTGTTCCAGGTTTGGGACTGGAACATGTTGACCGTCTACTGTAGTGAGTGTCCCAGCTGGGACGTGCTTGCCGTCTACTGTAATAACTCCACCGGGCCTCTCAAATAAGATAAAGGAATCCCTTTGATACTCTACCCTGCAAAATACTCTCCAACACTTGGGTCCAGCATTAAAATCTCTATCATTCACGCGTTTTATTTCCGTTGCTAGAAATCCACCGGTAAAATAACGCAAGGTTTTGAACGTGCATCCTTTGCTGTCCCAGTATGCTACCCTGTCAGCCACCATCTCCTCCGCACAGGATCAACCAGACTTCATGTAGTCAGACCTTCCCACCGCTCTTCGAACTCTGTCACCTCCCGTGTGTTTATTAAGATGAAAGAAGGGTTCGCATCCGCTTGGAATGGCATTCCTCTTCATTCGCTAAATAGATATTCCTGACTCACTGAACGCCCTCGAGACACGCCTCCCGATCTAGACCACCCGCTAAACCACTCATCTTCTCGTGTCCTCTATCATCAACTATCAGTGCCGTTAGTTTACATTTATAGGGCATTTATTAGGCTAGTTAATAAAGACCGCTTATTCGTGCAGTCGCCGCAAAGTGTGCAAATTAAGCTTTATTTTTATTCTGAAATAGAAAACCAATACTAAACTGCAGTTTTGAACCCTTGTCTTCTTGGTCTGGAGCGCACCCGTTGCTTTTTGACTGTCATAAAATCACGCTCTCTGATTATCTTCTACTCTCTCTATCTCATTATTGCTCTTACTCTCTCTTCCCCCACCATCTCTCTCATTCTCTTTCCTTCTCACTCCCTATCACTCTCATTTTCTCTCTCTTTCCCTTTCTTTCTCTCATTCTCCTTCTCGCCTATATACTCGTCAACAGAGAGCACGCGTATTTATCAAGGCAGACTTTCTTTCAGAACTAAAAACCTCCCCAAAAAACCCCTCTACGGGTTGTGCCCCATTCTTGTGGGTGTCACGCCTCTGACCTATTATTTTTGTTTCCATATTCCCAGGTCACCAGGTCCTCAAAATCGTTTTTTTCTTCTTATTACTCTTCTTCTTAGCTCTTCTTCAGGCTTCGAAGTCAATGACTCTAACAAAGGTAGCTGTCAACTCAATGCTCTGTACACATTCCACACAGTTTTTCATGGAACGACACTGTGATACTCCTTTCACTAGCGTATGATAGGCAAGACTGGGAAATGTGTTCCGCTGTCATAGGCGCTGTGCCATCGGTACAAAGGTTCGTATTGCCAATCATGAATTTATTCTTCTTTTTCTTTCGTTCTCAGACTCCCACTACCAAGCCCTGAACGTTCTCTCACTCCCACTACCAAGCCCTGAAAAGGGCTTTGCAAGAAGCAGGATGACGTGTTTTGCACCATTCGGTCCGACACAGCTTACTTCAGCATGGCATTTTTGGGTACTGGCTTAGCCTTCCGTCTTTGATGTCCTCACCTTAGCCAGTCTGCCCTGTGCCCTTGCTGTATTGGAAAGTTATAATCTAGTTAGAACTATTGTGTAGGAAAGATTGAATGAGAACACGCACAGAACACGCAAAGAAAACTCAGAGAACACGCAGATAACACGCACAGAACGCGCACAGAACACGCAGTCAGCTATTACAGATGCAAGATACTTGTGCCCAAGCAAGTATCACACGATCATGTTCAGACTGAATCGTTCCCTCTAGATTCAGGCATCGTCTGGTCAACGAATTAACAAAGTGACGACCTGGTGGTGTGAGAACAGACAAACCAAAGACGATGTGATCAAAGTCTGTCGACTCCACGAGAGGAGATGAGCGACATTTTTTAGCCTAGTTGAGGTACAAGTTGTATTGCGACAGATAAATAGAAGATAGACTGCCATGGGGTGAAGATATAGCACATTGAATAAGCGGACAGCTGGCCGCTTCCATCAGGGTCGGCTAACTGAGTGCGATCATATTCCATCAGGGTCGGCTAACTGAGTGCGATCATATTCCATCATCAGGGTCGGCTAACTGAGTGCGATCATATTCCATCATCAGGGTCGGCTAACTGAGTGCGATCATATTCCATCATCAGGGTCGGCTAACTGAGTGCGATCATATTCCATCATCAGGGTCGGCTAACTGAGTGCGATCATATTCCATCAGGGTCGGCTAACTGAGTGCGATCATATTCCATCATCAGGGTCGGCTAACTGAGTGCGATCATATTCCATCATCAGGGTCGGCTAACTGAGTGCGATCATATTCCATCATCAGGGTCGGCTAACTGAGTGCGATCATATTCCATCAGTGTCGGCTAACTGAGTACTATCATATTCCATCAGGGTCGGCTAACTGAGTGCGATCATATTCCATCATCAGGGTCGGCTAACTGAGTGCGATCATATTCCATCAGTGTCGGCTAACTGAGTACTATCATATTCCATCAGGGTCGGCTAACTGAGTACGATCATATTCCATCAGGGTCGGCTAACTTTGGTTATATTCCAGCAGGGTCGGCTAACTGAGTACGATCATATTCCATCAGGGTCGGCTAACTGAGTACATCATATTCCATCAGGATCAGCTAACTGAGTGAGATCATATTCCGCTTCGAAGCGGCGGTCCTGAATACAGGCTACGCTAATGTGCTCTGGCTAATGGAATATGGATCACAGTGGAAGGCAAACCTGGAACATAATAAAGATAGCTTAATCTGAATGACCGAAAGGCGCTAGATACCGCAGCAGCGCTGTAAACGTCATTACAACCTCCTTTTCAGAACGAACTCCAAAGAAGTAGTAGAATAATAATAAGAAGAAGAAAAAGAAGAAGAAAAAGAAGACGAAAAGTAAGAAGAAAAAGAAAAAGAAGAAGAAAAAGAAGAAGAAAAGGAATAAGAAAAAGGCTGCCAAGTTTATGAGGTAACTGGGACGATGAGGCTTACGTCTGGTCATGCAAAAACACACTGATCAGACAAGGTTAGCCAGGGTCAGGAGAAATATACTGGCCAAGACCCTCACCTGACCTCGTTGGTCGTCCTGGACACGGGCTGTTGTCAAGGACAACAGTCTGGCTAACAAGGTGAGGTTCGATATAATCCCCGTAGTAGTGCGCGACACGCAGATAAAGCCACGCATTGCACAAGCTCTGGAGGACCACGATCCATTTCATCAGCACCCTCGGGAAAGCTGGTTTTTCAGGTCACACAAAAGGGTTACTAATCTATTGGGGGAATTAGCAATCAACCAACCAGCCAGCCAGCCAAACCAACCAACCAACCAGTCAGCCATCCAATCAACCATCCAACCAATCAGCCAGCCAGCCAATCAATCAACCAGCCAGCCAGCCAACCAACCAACCAGCCAACCAACCAGCCAACCTAGCAATCTGCCAACCAACCTACCAGCCACCAAGCCACCGAACCAACCAGCCAACCAACCAGCCAGCCATTCAATCAACTAACCAACCAACCATCCAACCAACCAGCCAGCCAATCAGCCAGAAAGCCAGCCAACCAAACAACCAGCCACCCAACCAACAAACCAATCAACCAACCAGCCAACCAGCCAACCATGGTGTAACTGAGATCGAACGTTGAAGAAGACACTGTGTTTATGATTAGCACCTGTTTGGTAACTCTTGTCTGCTCGATAGTTGATCTAGCATGCCAAGAGGACAAACCTTCCTTGGAGATTCCCTCAGTTTCTACGTGGTTTTGTTCTACATGTAATGTTTGCTCCATTTTTAACGGATTGTATAAATCACCGATGCTGGACCATCTCCAAGTGTTGATGGTGCTAACCTCCAAGTTGCAAAACCTGGCGCATTGACAACCTTAAGGTCACCAGTACCACCAGAGCTAGAGTGCATGTCCTTCACAGCTGGGTAAGCTAAATATCAAAAGTATGTGGTTGGATACGACAGAATCGATCCTACCCTCTCTTAGAAGAAACCTCCGTCCCTCATCCCCGCCTCCATAACCACTAGGAAAAGCCAAAGGCGAGTCTGACAGGCAGACACAAAAAAGGCACGAGGTGCCATCATGTAAGAGCTGTCACCTGGACTACAGAAACAATTGCTGGTTTACTTCAGGGGAATCAAAATGCTGAGCAGTTCATGAGCTGCAGCATTCAGCACCCATAGCTGACTGCTAGCGTCAGAGCCAGCGACCCATAGCTGGCTGCTAGCGTCAGGGCCAGCGACCCATAGCTTGCTGCTAGCGTCAGGGCCAGCAATCCAGAGCTGACTGCTAGCGTCAGGGCCAGCAATCCAGAGCTCACTGCTAGCGTCAGGGCCAGCAATCCAGAGCTCACTGCTAGAGTCAGGGTCAGCGATCCAGAGTTGACTGCTAGCGTCAGGGCCAGCAATCCAGAGCTGACTGCTAGCGTCAGGGCCAGCAATCCAGAGCTCACTGCTAGAGTCAGGGTCAGCGATCCAGAGTTGACTGCTAGCGTCAGGGCCAGCGATATAGAGCTGACTGCTAGTGTCAGGGTCAGCAACTCATATTTAACTGTTAGTGTCAGGCCCAGCAGACCAGAACTGTCAGAGCCGTCTATGCATCCATTAACATGGATAACATTAACATGGATAACATTAACATGGATAACATTAACATGGATAACATTAACATGGATAACATGCCTACGCCAGAGCAATCAGGATAACGAGAATATATTGAAGAGGGAATTCTAACCCGGTAACCAAAAATGTCTGCTGAAGGAGATCGGACCGAAAGGTGCAAATATCGCAGTCAAGCTGTAAACTACGACTCAACGCATTCCGTTCTCCGGCCTACATCATGCTACTTGCAAAACCCTTTTCAGGGCTTGATATCGTAAAATTGAGAATAAAGGAAGAAGAAAAATAAGTCACAAAGAGAAAGGTTCTCCAGGGGGAGGCACCTACCTCCTGCCAGGCGCGTCAGCAGGGTTGCGGATTGCTGAAAGGCCTCCAAATTTGGAGGTTAGCTGCGAATAAATAAGCAGCCGTGAACAAAAACGGGTCGGCAGGCATGGAGGCTGTAAGGAGGCAGCCCCTCCACCATGCAAAGACACAACCGGCTAATCACCTGTTTGTCAAAAAAAAACATTACAAGTCAAAACATAGAGAAAACCGGATTGATCTCAACGGCGACGAACAGGCGAGAAAAAAGGACCACGATTTACGGAACATGGAATGTACGAAGTATAAACGGAAAAGAACATGAACTAATAAAGGAAATTAAGAGTGCAAAATTGACAGTCCTGGCACTTACAGAAACAAAGAAAAAGGGACAGGGCGTTCTGGACCATGACGGCAACATGTTATACTACAGCGGAGTTCCCATGAGTGAACGAGCCTGGGCAGGGGTTGGCTGAATAGTAAATGGTAACAACAAAGCAAACATTAAAGGATGGAAGTTCCTTTCAGAACGACTGATGGTTCTAAGTCTACAAGAGGAGGATAGTCAAATGGATATCGTCACTGTGTATGCACCAAACGAAGATGAGAGCACTGACATAAAAGATGAATTTATGAGCTCCTTCAAAGGACCATTGACGATTGCCATTATGAACTACTTCTACCTTGGAGATTTCAACTCAAGAGTTGGAAACGACTATTCTAGATAGGATGGAGTGATCGGTAGGTATGGAGAAGATGTCTTAAATGACAATGGCAAACGACTGCTAAGATTCTGCAGAGAACAAAACCTTGTCATTACAAATACAAGGTTTCCACACAAGCGTATCCATGCCTACACAAGATGTGAGCCGGCAAGAAATGAAAGATCCATAATTGACTATGCAATAGTGAAGAAAACTGATTTCAAGAATGTAAAGGATGCTAGAGTGTTTAGAGGACCAGAGATAGGAAGCGACCACTACCTAGTTACAATAAAGAAATGCTTTGGATAAAATTCAAAGACATCCTCAAAGAGGCTGCAGCAGAGGCATGCGGTTAAACTAAAGAAGGGTGGAAGAGAAAGAGTACACCATGGTGCACAGAAGAAGTGAAAACAATAATACGAGAAAAGAAAAAGGCATGGACGCAATACCTAGGGGCTGGGAATACAGAACAACAAACAAAGAAATATAAAGAATATGTAAATTTTAGAACAGAAGCAAAGAAGACTGTGCTCAAGGCCAAACAGAAATCCTGGGAAGAATTTGGAGAGAAGCTGGAAAATAATGCTGGAGAAAACCAGAAACTGTTCTACAGGACCTTAAAGAACATGAGGAAGGAAAAGGAATGCCCCCTGAAATTTGTTAAAGATAAACAAGGTGCGCTGTTGACTGCCCCAGAAGAGGTAATGAACAGATGGAAAGAATATTTCTCAGATCTCCTTGGAGTGGAGGAAAACCAAGTTCTGGAAGTAACAGTCCCAATTTAAGAAGAGGGAGCCATGGAGGGAAACGATAATATCACAATGGAAGAACTAAAGGCAGCATTGGAGAAAATTAAGATTGGTAAAGCAGCAGGACATGATGGTATAACACCAGAAATAGTTAAATACATGGGAGCAGCAGGAGAGATGCTATTCATGAAGATTCTCAAGGCAGCTTGGCGCCACAAGAAGATACCAAGAGACTGGGAGGTTACAGTAATACCAATATTTAAAAAGGGCGACAATCGACAATGTGAAAATCACAGAGGTATTTTCCTTCTCAGTGTCCCCGGGAAAGTCTACTCTAGGATTCTAGAACGGCGATTAAGAGGTCTAGCAGAGCCAAACATGGAAGAAACTCAATGTGGGTTTAGGGCAAACAGAAGTACTCAAGACCGTATCTTTACACTTAGACAGCTAAGTGAAAAGGCTCATGAATATGATAAAGAGATGCATATCTGCTTTTTGGATTTGGAGAAAGTATTTGATAAAGTTCCTTGGGACAAACTCTGGGAGTGTCTGACAAGGAAGAACATCCCAGGACCCCTGATCTCTACCATACAGAGTTTCTATAAAACATGCAGAAATTATGTGAGGACATCAAATCAAAAGTCAGGAGAGTTCAAGACCACTAGAAGAGTAAGACAGGGGGACATTCTATCACCGTACCTTTTCTTACTCCTCATGGATGAAGTCATCAAAGCCTGCAAGGAACGGACAAACAGGTATGAAGTAGGGTACTGGAAGATGAGACCAAGTTACATATCGGAACTAGCATTTGCAGACGACGTGGCCCTGATCACGAAAACCGAAGCACATCTCCAGATCAACTTGCAGGTCTGGGAAGAAGAGTTGAAGAAGAGAGGAATGCACATCAGCAACTCTAAAACAAAAACCATGGTGATCGCCAGAGATGAAAAGAGACATCAGATAACCCTGGGAACACGAGCACTGGAGCAGGTCAGCAACTTTAAATATCTAGGAGTGGTAATAGATAGCATGGGAGGAATCAAAGAGGAGTTAACTGCACGAAAGGCATCAGCAGGTAGACTGTTCCATGCAATAAACAGAGGTTTCCTCAGTAGAAGAGAAATAAGCAGGAAAACAAAGATGGATGTATACTGCTCGACCTATGTGCCTGTCCTGACATATGGATGTGAGTCATGGGCAATGACTACAGCCCAAGAAAGGCAATTACAAACTTCAGAAATGAGGTACCTAAGAAAGGCGGTTCAGGTGACGAAAAGGGACAAGATCCGTAACCAGACAATACGTAGCAGTCTTGAAGTTCAACCCCTGCAGACACGAGTGGAGCAGTCCCAACTACAGTGGTTTGGCCATGTCTGTAGAATGGAAGAAGATCGGATACCAAAGCGGTCATGGGAGATCAAAAGTCAAGGACGCAGACCCCGAGGACGTCCCAAAGTACGTTGGGAAGACAACATACGACAGTCCCTAAGTGATAGAGGGATGGATTGGAAAGAGGCCAGGAAAAAGATGGCGGATAGAGCAGTGTGGCGTTCTCTATGGCAAACCTCTACACCTCATGGTAGAAGAGGAGCGACTAAGTAAGTAAGTAAGAGAAAGGTTCTGTGTATGTTTGGGTTCCTTCTCATCCTCCCCCCCCCCTTTCCTTTTTTCAATCCGCCCCACCCTTTCGCAATCTGTCCCTCAATAAGAAAGGATCGTTTTGTGCGTGTTTAGATCCATCCTCACAGTCCTCTCCGCCATACCAGTGTCTAGCTCCCAACCGGAAGTGTTAATGTTTTGTGTGTGTAGGTAAATGGTCATTCTCCTACCACCCCCCAGCCACCACCTATCAGTGAGAAAGAGGAAGGTCCTGTGTACAATTTGAGATCCCTCCTTGCCTCACCCTTCCACCTCACCGCCCTCCAACCGGCCTCCATGTTTGACCGTTAGCAGTCCTAGGAATCCCACACGGGAGAGCATCAATAGGAAGGTGTTAGAGGCCTGTTGACAGCTTCACACCTGTTCAAACTGGGATCGGCCAGGTGGCTTGCGAGCCTAGTCTACCGTACAGCGTGCAGTGTACGGGGAAGTGTGGGGAGTGAGTGGACGCTGCTGCGCCTCATTGAGAGAGTCAAGTTGTGCAAGCTACGATTAGGAATCTTAAGTACCCCTCCACCACCCCCACCCCCCCCACATAAACCTCCGCCCGTTCCCAGTGTGCATATTTCTCCCCATCCTCCATTTATATAAAAATTACTTTTTTTTTTTTTTTTTCATTTTACCTGCCAGTACTGTCGCTCTTTTCAGCGTCAGGTACAACATACTGACCAAGACCCCTCACCAACCTAAGGTTTGATAAGAGATGTTCTGACATTAGCAACATACTGACCAAGACCCCTCACCAACCTGAGGTTTGATAAGAGATGTTCTGACATTAGCAACATACTGACCAAGACCCCTCACCAACCTGAGGTTTGATAAGAGATGTTCTGACATTAGCAACATACTGACCAAGACCCCTCACCAACCTGAGGTTTGATAAGAGATGTTCTGACATTAGCAACATACTGACCAAGACCCCTCACCAACCTGAGGTTTGATAAGAGATGTTCTGACATTAGCAACATACTGACCAAGACCCCTCACCAACCTGAGGTTTGATAAGAGATGTTCTGACATTAGCAACATACTGACCAAGACCCCTCACCAACCTGAGGTTTGATAAGAGATGTTCTGACATTAGCAACATACTGACCAAGACCCCTCACCAACCTGAGGTTTGATAAGAGATGTTCTGACAGAGAAATAAGAAAAACGCAAAACAAAAAAAATACAAAAAAATTACATATCAGGGTCAGGCAAAATATACTGACAAAGACCCTCTCTCCGGCTTCATCGAAGCCCTCCCTGAAAACGGGCTGTTTTTAAGGCAGCCTGGCTAACCAGGTAAAGGATCGACGTGATACCCGTAGTAGTGAGCGACAAAACCAAGCAGAGCACAATAGCGCGCTCGGGATGTGAGAAAAGCTACTGTCACTAAAACATCCTTTTCATGGCGCCAAAAGAGTAGACCTATTCATTGAGGCATAGACAACAACTGCCAGTTAGGACTGTGCAGGCCAAATCAGAGATGACCAAAATATACACGCAAAAGCTTACATTCCAGCATACATATACTTTCACGTAAACATATATAAATGTATACGCTCAGATGTTGCATATACCCATCCAGATGAAGCTACACCAACGCTTTGGGTGGCCCAAGCTCAACACGTACCAAGAACTGACATTAAAGGTCATCTGGTACGGACATTTACGAGAATTCTTCAATCATCTCTGAGCCCTATTTGACTCTCTGTTTCTCTGCCCAACCCTCCATTCAAATGTGTCCACAATTTTTCAATTAACGCGCTTTCTCTTCCCCTAAACCTTCGCTCATATATCTGAAAGTTTTACTCTTTTTAAATATCTGTGTCGTGTGTATTTGGTGCCGTGTGTATTCTGTGCTTAGGTGGGCTGCAAGTGACAGTACGCTGGGACATGAAAGGGAGATGATTTGAAAGTTTGCATAGAGGAATAAGCCCATATCTGTTTTCTGTTATTTAACTAAGGATTACCTCCCCCGTTCAACGGTTGTGAGATCTTTTCCAAGAACATTTCCTCTGTTTTAGTCAGTCCATTTGTTCAACGGAAGATTATTAGCGAAATAGTAGAGGACTTGCTTTTCATGGCAAATGTACGAGCTACAAATGTCGCTATCTGTACGCTCCATTCAACCCACCTGTAATACGAATAGCCAAGTAAAACGTGGCGAGGACAGAAACTATAGTCGGTTTCACAATGGTTGCCGTCAATTGTCGTCTAATGTCTCAACAAACATTGAAACGATGAACGTGAATTTGTGCACATGGTCTTATATTTCCAATGTCCCGACGACTTTATATTTTACATTTTGTCAGGTAGTGCCATTTTATTTAAGCGGCTAGTTCCTTTGATCTTTGTTAGCAAAGAATGTAATTTGTCCCTGCCGAAAATAATTTACCGTAAATTAGAAAATTGGCTGTCTTTAGGAAAAGACGTCTTTCAAATTCGAATGCCATTTCCTTCATTAGATTCCACATAATGTCCTTTTTTGCTGTAGTTCATGTCTTGTAGGTACTGTAAGAAGTAACTGGGCATTTCGTAGAAAGAAAGTGTAAAGATGTACATGTGATAAATAGAACATAGAAAGTACATACTAAAGATGGATTGGTCCAGTTTTTTAATAGTTGCTGGAACAAACCAATAAATGGTTATAATTCAGTTATGAGGTCAATCTTCTGATTGAGGTGGCCCTGGATATGACCGTTTTGCCAAAGTGAGGGAAACTTCGATTTTTAATAAATTGATGGCCGCTCTCGTCTTCTTCCTCTTGGACGTGGTCCTTACATTTAGCCCAATAATCGTTGTCTCTATTTGAGAGGGGGACATATTGTTAGTTTTTTTCATATCGTATAGTTTGACATTTTTATTTTCAGCTGCTACTTGTCCTTTAACTTTTGCCCAAAAGAGTTCACTTGGGTTTAAGTGTGGCAGTCCCAAACAACTGGGTTTAAGTGTGAATGGTGGCAGTCTCAAACAACTGGGTTTAAGTGTGGCAGTCCCAAACAACTGGGTTTAAGTGTGAATGGTGGCAGTCTCAAACAACTGGGTTTAAGTGTGACAGTCCCAAACAACTGGGTTTAAGTGTGAATGGTGACAGTCCCAAACAACTGGGTTTACGTGTGAATGGTGACAGTCCCAAACAACTGGGTTTACGTGTGACAGTCCCAAACAACTGGGTTTAAGTGTGACAGTCCCAAACAACTGGGTTTAAGTGTGACAGTCCCAAACAACTGGGTTTAAGTGTGGCAGTCCCAAACAACTGGGTTTAAGTGTGACAGTCCCAAACAACTGGGTTTAAGTGTGACAGTCCCAAACAACTGGGTTTAAGTGTGAATGGTGGCAGTCTCAAACAATTGGATTTAAGTGTGAATGGTAAGGTGGCAGTCTCAAACAATTGGGTTTAAGTGTGAATGTTGGCAGTCTGAAACAACTGGGTTTAAGTGTGAATGTTGGCAGTCTCAAACAACTGGGTTTAAGTGTGAATGTTGGTAGTCTCAAACAACTGGGTTTAAGTGTGAATGTTGGCAGTCTCTGTGAATGTTGGCAGTCTCAAACAACTGGGTTTAAGTGTGAATGGTGGCAGTCTCTGTGAATGGTGGCAGTCTCAAACAACTGGGTTTAAGTGTGAATGTTGGCAGTCTCACACAATTGGGTTTAAGTGTGAATGGTGGCAGTGTCAGGTAAAATATACTGGTCAGACATGTTAGTCAGAGTCAGGTAAAACATACTGGCCAAGACGCTTACCTCGGCTTCCTAGTAGCCCTCCCTGGAAACGGGATGTTTTTATGGCAGTCTGGCTAACGAGGTGAGGGATCGACGTGATCCCCGTAGTAGTGAGTGACACGCAGAGGAAGCCAAGCAAAGCATAACCGCCTGGAAGACCCCGGTCAACCTTCATCAGTACGCTCGGGGTGAGAGGAAAGCCACTGCAACCCGTCACTTAGCCCCCTTTTCATGGCGCATTTAAGAGCAACCTACTCATTGTCGGCATTCGCAAACAACAACAACAAAAATAATACCATTGTTAATACAATATTCTTCTTCCCTCAGCTGTTTAAATGTATACTCTTTGTTATTTTTGTTCCTTATATACGCTTGCAAGTCTTAGTCAGCAGCCAATAATATTTGTTAATTTTGTATAAATTCTTCCATTATGTCTTTGTTCTGTGTATTACCGAAGCGAGATCCTACGTTTTCCTTGTAATGTGCTTTTGTCCATTTTGTGTTTAATGTCTGTATTTCACAGAAAGAGCCTTAACCCTTAACAGACAATACATCACTCATCGACTAGGAAAGAATGTAGTGTATTGTAGATGGCTATAACATAAACTTGACTCAATTAGTATAAAACATTCCTTCTTTTTTTCATATAAAAAATTCTTTTGGATTGTACGACGGTATCTGTGTGATTGATTGCCGTAAATCTATCCAAACTTGGAAATGATATCAGAAGCGGTGATAATAGACACACACAAAATGGCTTCCCTCTATTTGTAAGACTCGTATTTTTTTGTAATGAATTATCGAAATCCACACCTTTCATGTCTCCAATTTCTTAGACGCGATGCTGTCAGCCATTTTTGGAGGATTTGCTGTGATATAATACATAATAGCATTTGAGAACCTTTCTAATATGGCGCAAATTGAGATGCGACTGATATAACAACCCCCAGGGTCGTGCAGAAGAATAAACACTCCAGCATTTATTTTCGATAACTGTCGTACCTGGTACTTGATGTGTCATCTCGTGAATCCAGGTGCGATCCATGTGGTCTACTTGCTTTCTGTTTTCTATTGGTTACCTGATCACGCCGTGGCAGGCTATCATTTGGCTAACTACGGACTGCGCATGACCATTCACGTGGTTTATTTTGTTAAGCAGGTGAATGTGTCTGGTGCAACAACAATATGTGCAGACACTGCTGTAGAGGATGCAGTGTTAGGAAGATCATTGTACATGGTCTCCGCTTTATCTACGCGGTCTTCTTTATATGTAACTCGGGTAGCCATTTAAAGTTGGGTAGAGTTGATCGGGGTTTAAACTTAGCCCATCTTGTCACTCAACTCTAGACCTCTCGTGTTACAAGGGGCAATGAACTCCACAGCTATTCACGACGTTACTTAATCTATTCTCTCCCTTACCATATGTCCTATTTCAAAGATCGTCCACAAATATATGACCAGTTGAGGGGTGGGGGGGGGGGGTGTTTGCCACCTGGATATACGTAATGTTGGTCTCATACAAATCCTCTCCTCTTCTTACAGTACATTACTCTGTCTCATTTGACTCTGTCCAACAATCACACTCTTAACACAACTTTCACAATCTTACACAACAATCATACTCTTATACAACTTACATAACTCTTACACAACTTTCACAATCTTACACAATAATCATACTCTTACACAACTTACATAACTCTTACACAACAATCACACTCTTACACAACTTACATAACTCTTACACAACAATCACACTCTTACACAACTTACATAACTCTTACACAACTTTCACAATCTTACACAATAATCATACTCTTACACAACTTACATAACTCTTACACAACTTTCACACTCTTACACAACTTACATAACTCTTACACAACTTACATAACTCTTACACAACTTTCACACTCTTACACAACTTACATAACTCTTACACAACTTACATAACTCTTACACAACTTTCACACTCTTACACAACTTACATAACTCTTACACAACTTACATAACTCGTACACAACTTACATAACTCTTACACAACTTTCACACTCTTACACAACTTTCACACTCTTACACAACTTTCATACTCTTACACAACTTACATAACTCTTACACAACTTACATAACTCTTACACAACTTTCATACTCTTACACAACAATCATACTCTTACACAACTTTTACATAACAATCACACTCTTACACAACTTTCACACTCCTACACAACTTTCACTCTCTTACACAACTTACATAACTCTTACACAACTTTTACATAACAATCACACTCTTACACAACTTACATAACTCTTACACAACTTTCACACTCTTACACAACTTACATAACACTTACACAGCTTACATAACTCGTACACAACTTACATAACTCTTACACAACTTTCACACTCTTACACAACTTACATAACTCTTACACAACTTACATAACTCTTACACAACTTTCACACTCTTACACAACTTACATAACTCTTACACAACTTACATAACTCTTACACAACTTACATAACTCTTACACAACTTACATAACTATTACACAACTTTCATACTCTTACACAACAATCATACTCTTACACAACTTTTACATAACAATCACACTCTTACACAACTTTCATACTCTTACACAACTTACATAACTCTTACACAACTTACATAACTCTTACACAACTTTCATACTCTTACACAACAATCATACTCTTACACAACTTTTACATAACAATCACACTCTTACACAACTTTCACACTCCTACACAACTTTCACTCTCTTACACAACTTACATAACTCTTACACAACTTTTACATAACAATCACACTCTTACACAACTTACATAACTCTTACACAACTTTCACACTCTTACACAACTTACATAACACTTACACAGCTTACATAACTCGTACACAACTTACATAACTCTTACACAACTTTCACACTCTTACACAACTTTCATACTCTTACACAACTTACATAACTCTTACACAACTTTCACACTCTTACACAACTTACATAACTCTTACACAACTTTCACACTCTTACACAACTTACATAACTCTTACACAACTTACATAACTCTTACACAACTTACATAACTCTTACACAACTTTCACACTCTTACACAACTTACATAACTCTTACACAACTTTCATACTCTTACACAACTTTTACATAACAATCACACTCTTACACAACTTTCACACTCTTACACAACTTTCACTCTCTTACACAACTTACATAACTCTTACACAACTTTTACATAACAATCACACTTTTACACAACTTACATAACTCTTACACAACTTTCACTCTTACACAACTTACATAACTCTTACACAACTTTCACACTCTTACACAACTTTCACACTCTTACACAACTTACATAACTCTTACACAACTTTTACATAACAATCACACTCTTACACAACAATAACACTCTTACACAACTTACATAACTCTTACACAACTTTCACACTCTTACACAACTTACATAGCTCTTACACAACTTTTACATAACAATCACACTCTTACACAACTTTCACACTCTTACACAACTTACATAACTCTTACACAACTTTCACACTCTTACACAACTTACATAACTCTTACACAACTTTCACACTCTTACACAACTTTCACACTCTTACACAACTTACATAACTCGTACACAACTTTCACACTCTTACACAACTTTCACACTCTTACACAACTTACATAACTCTTACACAACTTTCACACTCTTACACAACTTTCACACTCTTACACAACTTACATAACTCTTACACAACTTTCACACTCTTACACAACTTTCACACTCTTACACAACTTACATAACTCTTACACAACTTTCACACTCTTACACAACTTACATAACTCTTACACAACTTTCACACTCTTACACAACTTTCACACTCTTACACAACTTACATAACTCTTACACAACTTTCACACTCTTACACAACTTACATAACTCTTACACAACTTTCACACTCTTACACAACTTACATAACTCTTACACAACTTTCACACTCTTACACAACTTTCACACTCTTACACAACTTACATAACTCTTACACAACTTTCACACTCTTACACAACTTTCACACTCTTACACAACTTTCACACTCTTACACAACTTTCACACTCTTACACAACTTTCACACTCTTACACAACTTACATAACTCTTACACAACTTTCAAACTCTTACACAACTTTCACACTCTTACACAACTTTCACACTCTTACACAACTTTCACACTCTTACACAACTTACATAACTCTTACACAACTTTCACACTCTTACACAACTTTCACACTCTTACACAACTTTTACACAACAATCACACTTTTACACAACTTTCACACTCTCCCTCATTGTGAGGCCATTCCATTACACTTTGGTTGGGGTTGACGCACGAGAGCGCCCTAAATATGAGCTAACCAGTCAAAAGAAATCGCCAGAACTTAATGCGGACATGTACAGGCTACAGAAATAGTAACCTAAACATCTTTTTATGAAAGTATGTACCTGTTTGTTGTTGTTGTTGTTTCAAACCATCTGAAGCCTTGCAGATAAGATACTGGCGTATCTTGATAGGTTTTGTCAGATATGGCTGTGCAAACTGTTGTCTGATAACTCTGAAAGTAGGTCAGCGTCTGCCAAACCTGACAACCGACGATGTGCGAAGGAGCACACACAAGAGGATAGAATGCCTTATCCTAAAGCTAGGAAAGGCAACCTTAGCTGAGTGTTGTGGCAGGGCAGACCAGGCCCTTAGACTTTGTTGGCGGCTGGTCTAGGAGTGAAGCCCCAACAGGCGAACAGATAGAGAATTTCTCTGCTGATCCGGCACCTTCTGCAGCTTGACTTGTTCCAAATGTATTGGTATCACCTTTCCTTGGAGCAAACAAGGCAGACCGAGAGAGGGACCATACTGCATGGGCAACACATGGTCTCTATATTTCTGCCTAGGCTTTGTGCTAATAGCAAAATTAACTTTCGAAATGAGCCAATGATTGACAATGATTGTATCGGCAAAGTCCAGATCATCAAGATGTTTTATCAGAGTCCATTGAATTTCATTTCAACATCCAGCAAATAGATAAATGGTGACCTGATCCGCTGGCGCACACCTGCTCTCATCAAAAGGCTCAGAAAGCTGATCCCCAGGTAGAATTACACATTTCTCATCTTGATTCGTTTAAAAAAATGAAATTAGTCAACTTCCATAGAGCTGAACAACTTCCAGAGCTGAACATCTTCCAGAGCTGAACAACTTCCAGAGCTGAACAACTTCCAGAGCTGAACAACTTCCATAGAGCTGAACAACTTCCAGAGCTGAACAACTTCCAGAGCTGAACAACTTCCATAGAGCTGAACAACTTCCATAGAGCTGAACAACTTCCAGAGCTGAACAACTTCCAGAGCTGAACAACTTCCAGAGGTATGTGTTTGTTTAATTAACTATTTCATTTTGATTGTCCATACATCCTAAATAGATCAGTGAGTTCTTTCACATACCAGTCTTGGGGGGGGGGGGGGGGGGGTTTGGGTTTGTTTATCGCGTTCGCCTTATTTCTCTATTTCCCAAAAGCGGTGTGCGTTGCACTGTGGTTTTTTTATTTTGCTCCTGTTGGCTCAGTGCATCCGGCTTGGGCATGCATTTTATGTAGGAGTCTGCTTCCTCTTGCATTTTTTAAGGGTTTGCTTCCCCGGGGTAACGGCCGGTGCTGTGATGGGGATCGAACCAAGCACCTTCGTGTCGTGAGCCGTATCACTTAACCACTAGCCCACGCCGTCCCCGCATTATCACCAGTCAGTTCTTTCCTACACTTTGTTGAACTATTATCACCTATCTGGCCCGCACATAATCTATTTTGTTGAAAGCCAGCCTACTATTCTCTAAGTTGTCTATACCCTTTTTGAATGTTTCTTGAATCACCCTGTACAATTTGTCCAGGAATTATTCTGGTATTGTTTGAAAACTAATTTTGCAGCTTGACTAGATAACCGTCCATCCAATCTGCTGGTTGTTCTTTACTTTAAAGACTATACTAAGTAATGTATCAAATATAAATGTATATAGATTGAAGTGTCAATGTGTGCTTTGATTGCTTCTGTTGAGATGCCATCTGGACCAGTGGCTTTACCATCTCTCAGGAACCTTACGGCTTTCATGATTTCGATTTTGTTTGGTTTAATTAACTTGCAGTTCCTTTTCTGACAGCAGAATGCCTGGGAGATCTTCTGGACGTCCTGCCTATCGCTTCTGCGCATTTATGTTTCAAATCCAATTTCTTTTATTTTCTAAAGCACTTTCCACAATACTTGGTACTAGTGATTCCAACCCTAGGACTACTTTAAAGTAGGCATTGCTTGCTTACATTTTGATATTTTTATGTGCTGAACGTTCCAATTCCGAAGATTTTCTGGAAGAATTCCGGTGTCAGCTACACAGATTCCTAGCGGCTGTCTCTGCGCCTTCTCATTATGTCAGACTTCATGATCAAAATCTATTACGCAGTGAATAAGCTGGTAGTTACCAGCGACTCAAGAGCTGTTTGCTATCAGTATACCCTAGCTGGCTGCTTGCATCAGTGAACCAAAGATGGTTGCTTGCGTCAGGGTTAGCGAACCAAACCCTAATCGTCTCCAAACTACAACCATTGAAACATGTAGCCAGCCGTTACCCTAGGGAAAAAAAACCTTACAAAATACAGCAAAGAAGTAAACACTTACGTAAAATGCATGCCGAAGTCGGATGCACTGGGCCTTCATGCGCTAAATAAAAACATACCGCAAGGCACACTGCCTTGGAGGAATACAGAAATAAGGCGAGCGCAACAACAACAAAAAAACACCCCAAAAAATTGTCCATGCATAGATGAAACATTTTAAGACCGGGCACAGCTCTCTCATCCACTGGCTTATTCCGGTTTGGTGTCATTATGGCACGTTCACCATCTAGATAGGGGTACCACCCAGCCGTGGGTTAGTCCTGATTAAAATGACATTAATTCATTTTTTTAATCCAACTAATACAAAAACCGGTACGTTTTTTCCATGGACCGCGAGGACACGCCAAATCCCCAGTTTTCAAAAAAATGTATTTTTTACAATTCTGTACATTTTGTTGTATAGTGGCATTGTCTACATTAATCTGTGCTGCATGAATGGAGAGAAAAACCAGAATACCAACCAGTATACCTAATTTTCAAAAACAAAATGTATCAAAAGATTTAAATACAATTTACGTAACAAAGATACGTATATGGAACTTCCACAAATGTTGGACCAATGAACAAACGTCAATTCTGTCAATATGAGGTATCAAAAATGATGTATTTGGAATGTCACAAAATTGTACAGACACGTTCGTGATAAGTGATAGGCGGTAAACATTAGGACAACACACATATAGGATATCAAGGTTTGCCTCTCACACGCATATAGGATATCACATTTAGCCTCTAACACACATATAGGATATCACATTTAGCCTCTGACACACACATAGGCTATCACATTTAGCCTCTGACACGCACATAGGCTATCACATTTAGCCCCTGACACACATATAGACTATCAAGTTTAGCCTCTGACACACATATAGGCCATCAGGAATAATCTCTGACACACATATAGGCTATCAAAAATAATCTCTGACACACAAATAGGCCATTAATATCAGCTTCTGACATACGTATAGGCTTTCAAGAATAACCGCTGAAACTCATATAGACTATCAATGTTATCCTCTGACACATATATAGGCTAACACGTTCAGCCTCTGACACATATATAGGCTAACACGTTTAGCCTCTGACACATATATAGGCTAACACGTTTAGCCTCTGACACATATATAGGCTAACACGTTTAGCCTCTGACACATATATAGGCTAACACGTTTAGCCTCTGACACGTATATCTGCTAACACGTTTGGCCTCTGACACATATATAGGCTAACACGTTCAGCCTCTGACACACATATAGGCTAACACGTTTAGCCTCTGACACACATATAGGCTAACACGTTTAGCCTCTGGCACACATATATGCTATCAAGTTTAGCCTTGGACACGCCTATACAACTTACCATCTTGCAATTTCAAATACATACGGTCAAACTTAAAATTAAATTAAATATTAGCCAGATTTGTACAGGTATGGATGCATATGTCCCTTCCTGGGCAGAAGAGGAAATAACAGGATAGCTTCACCTTCATGTATAATTTTACTGAAGTGGATTGTTTTTTGTGGGACTGACACAAAACAGAGGCTACCATTGCAAAAATACCCAATATGCTGCCATGGTCAGGCTTCCTGTAAAGGAGCACCTGCAAATGTGACCCTATGCTTCATCGGGGGCGAAACGGAGAAGAACTCATTTCCTGTAGGACATGAGATTATCTGTTCTTGGCAACTTTAGACCAGTCCGCAGAGGGATGTTGGTTTCCGGAGGTAGCCTACAAGGGGGAGCAGGCGCATTGTAATACTTGTTACAAGTGGTTCAAATCCTAGGACCAGTTTAAAGTTGGCAAGTCCAGCGTATGGCTCCCAGGTGCTGTAGATAGTAACGACCAGTCCTTGGAATAAGCTCTCGACCGACTGGCCAAGCTACACTGTGCTCACTTGGAGAGGAGAGTCTGTCTTAGTTCAGCAAGATGGCTTTCAAAGGACGGAGAACTCGAAAACAAACAAGTGCTGCCGTGCAGGTAGTCTAGGGACAGCCAATAACCAGAAAAGCATATCAAAACAAATGGATGCTGTAGACGGATGTGCTGGGTCTACAATACACATTGCAATGCTTTCGGCACATCTTTGTTGGAGTTATTGCCGTGGATGTTGTGAAGAAGAAGAAGAAGAAGAAGAAGAAGAAGAAGAAGAAGAAGAAGAAGAAGAAGAAGAAGAAAAAGAAGAAAAAGAAGAAGAAGAAGAAGAAGAAGAAGAAGAAGCAGGAGAAGGAGAAGAAGAAGAAGAAGAAGAAGAAGAAGAAGAAGAAGAAGAAGAAGAAGAAGAAGAAGAAGAAGAAGAAGAAGCAGAAGAACAAGAACAAGAAGAACAAGAACAAGAAGAAGAAGAAGAAGAAGAAGAAGAAGAAGAAATGTAGCCTTGAATTTGAATTGAGTTTTGATGCAGTTCTTCATATATTTGATATTCACTGGAGAAGTAGCAGATGAATCATAAAGGTAGAGAAGAAAGTAGTTCCGCCAGAATCAATGATCAATATTGCTATTTCAGATCTGCATGGATGATATCAAGGCTTATATAGAGCAAGGGCACATGAGGCAATTCAAAAACTTCATTCCCCCTCTACCCCGCCCGCCCCTACTCCCTCAAACTCCCCGTCAATGCGAGGACATATGCCCCTTCAGCTCCTGACACACTAATAAGGAGAGAGAGAGAAGAGGGCGGCTTCCAGAACTCCCATTTCTCATCTCTCTTTGCGAGTTAGCTGTGGTCCCTGTACCTTCTTGTTGACTGGCCAGTGTCCTATGCATTCCGCGAGTCCGAAGTTTAGAAAAAACCAATATTTTAGTTGTATATAAATTGTTATCTTAAATATTAGGTAGCTAACAAACTCCAAAATGTGTAAGGTACCAGACGTTAGAAATTAATACTTAAGGCCGTCAACCAGGAAGTAAAGTGAGTTTATTCTCTACTATAAACAGGCAACTGGATAATGCCTGATTTGTGTGAGGGCCTGTGACACAATAGACTGGCATATGCGATCACTTTTCTTCACAAATGCTGGTCCGGAGACGACGTGGCCTATTGGTTAAGTGGCACGGCTCACAACCGGAAGGTCCTGGGTTCGATCCCCATCACAACACCGGCCGTTACTCCGGGGAAGCAAATCCTTTGAAAATGCAGGAGGAAGCAGACCCTTACATAAAAAGCATGCTAAAGTCGGATGCACTGGGCCGACAGGCGCAAAATAAAAACCACAGTGCAACGCACACCGCCTTGTGGATAAGAGAAATAAGGCGAACGCCAAAAAAAAAAAAAATGCTGGTCCCAGTTCATCAATTGTGTTGTCTTTATTGCACGACAAACTTTTCAATTGTCCAGTACTCTACCTGTGCTGTGTTATTTACATTACTTCTTCTTCTTCTCTTTCTTCTGCGTTCGTTCTCAATCTCCCGCTACCAAGTCCTGAACACGCATTTGCGAGTAATGAATGTAGTCCGGAGAACGGAATGCGCTGTGTCGCTAGTTTACAGTTTAACTGCGATATTTGCACCTTTCAGTACGACACATCCGTCTTCTACACTACTCACAATAAGAATCACGTGCAAAATCTCACAAATCGTACACAAAATTCCAAAAATGAAAAGTCCGTTATCACACATTATCCTTGGCGTCAGGTCTGGTACATGCGTCTTATGCGAGACAGCCAACAATCTGTAAGCGTCCTTATCTTTTGCAATGCTGTACAAATGTGGAACTTCTTTTCCTTCTTCCTCGTTCATCTTCAGACCTCAACTTCAATGACTCTAATGAAGGCAGCAGTCGACTCAAGACTCTGTACGCTTCCGTACAGCTTCTCGTGGAAGGACACTGGCTGTTGCCAAATGTCACTTCTTTTGTCGGTATACAGTGGACAGGACTGCAAAATATGTTCTGCCTTCATGGGGGCTGTGCCGCAGACACAAAGATCTGAAGTGCCAATCTTGAACTTGTTGTACAGACGGCATATGAGTCTGTTGTGACCTGTGTATAGCCGGAGAATAATCACCTGGTCTCGACTGGAGAGTTGATGGTAGGCATCGTTTTCTATGTGGCCAGGGTGTTTTTTTGTCCATTCTGCATTGTACGTTGCCTTGATGAATGCTTTTGTCTCCTTTAATGTGATTTCTGAATCACTCTGCTGCAGCATCCCTCCCTCTCTGGCGAGTCTGTCCGCCTCCTCGTTGCCTGGAATGTCGCAGTGGGCTGGTATCCACTGAACTGTGCTTTTTTTTTAAGCACTGGGACAGTCGTTCGAGCGAGTAGCCAGAGCACCGAGTTCATTTTTGTGCTGGTTCTTTAGCGACATTAACACTGCGAGAGCGTCTGTGAAAATGACCACTTATTTTTCCGAAATGTGGAACTAATTCAGGTAAATTAAATCAAATTGTTGTTCAGCATTTGGACACCATATGGGACAGTTACATGCTGGTCAGTATCGTGTAAGACCTCCCAGGGCATTGATACAAGCTAAACACAGATGCCTCGTGGACACACATCGACCTGCTGATTGTGTGCTGGGAGACCGTCTGCAACTCTTGCACCTGGTGAATGGTAAGCTCCTGGTGACCCAAGATGTCCCAGAGATGCTCGTTTTGTTAAATGACTTCTTCCAGTGGTACATATCACCAGAATGATCTGGCCAGCTTCCCCTTATAACCTAACTCTATTGAGCATCTCTTGTATGCCCAAATTACCGAAGAACAACGTGTGCAGTATTTCAGAAAGAAGGATGTGTCCAATTAAACAGAAACTTCTCCCAGACAGGCTCGTTCCTGTTCACGAAACTGTCACACGCTGATGTCCAAACCACAGAACAACAATTTATTCAAATGTAACTTCTCATTTTGGGATTTTTTTTTGTACGGGGAAACTTTGTAAGTGACCCTTAGATTATATTGAGTAGTTTGTTTACCTTTTCCTGACGACGACACTCCGTTTTCAACCAGATCGTTTTGGCTGTATCATGGCGCCTGAGCTATCAATGAATTATTGTCATCAAGTCTGAGCTAAGAAAACAACAATCAAGTCTGAGCTAAGAAAACAACAATCAAGTCTGAACTAAGAAAACAACAATCAAGTCTGAGCTAAGAAAACAACAATCAAGTCTGAACTAAGAAAACAACAATCAAGTCTGAGCTAAGAAAACAACAATCAAGTCTGAGCTAAGAAAACAACAATCATCATCAAGTCTGAGCTAGGAAAACAATAATCAAGTCTGAGCTAAGAAAACAACAATCAAGTCTGAGCTGAGAAAACATCAATCATCATCAAGTCTGAGCTAAGAAAAGAACAATCATCATCAAGTCTGAGCTAAGAAAACAACAATCAAGTCTGAGCTAAGAAAACAACAATCAAGTCTGAGCTAAGAAAACAACAATCAAGTCTGAGCTAAGAAAACAATAATTGTCACAGAAAAATGCAGCAGTCCAGACTGCGAAGAGGAAGCAGTAATACAGTTCTGTCTGTGTGCCATTCATTGTGTCTGTTGTGGCAGTGTCCCTTAAGTTTCTTATTTTCTCCAAACAATTCAACCTTGTTATTTGTTTCCCTGAATAAAAACGGTACAAGGAACCCATTAGCAGACACAAGAGTCGGAGATGGAACATAAGAGTCTTTTTATGAGGTAGAGTGACGAACTCCCGTTCTTGCTGCCTTGTCTTTCCTCAACCCATTTACATCATGGTATACTGGAGCGTGTCGTCAAGAAGAGTCTGCTTGCAATGTATATTAGCACGGACTGAAGAAGTGATTGGTTGCTTTGTGGTTGACGAGGTATCACAGAAAATTGGGCGGAGTCTGTTGACACAAGAGACTCTGTAAGGTGGTTGGTTGTCATAATGAGGGCGGGGTCAATGGACTCCAGCTCGCTCGTGATGCGTCCAATGAGCGTGAGGAATGCGACATGTGAGCAGCAAATGCGTTGAGGTCACAAAATGAGTGCTCGAACCCGGACGTTGACTGTGTTCCTTGTGGGCTGCTGTTTGAGCTTCCACTGCCTGAGCCATAACCCTGGAATCAATAATGGCAAAACTCAATGATTGATTCGTATAATTTTACAATAGAATCAAGATTGTCAATCAATAATAGCATGAACATAGCAGACATAATTGTCGAGATGTCATTGTACCGAGTCATGTCTTTTAATTCAAGGCGAGAATAGAATGACTGTAAAGAGGATTGGTTATAAATACAACTAGCAACTTCATCATGTTAAACACATTGTTACAGAAGCTGCCACAACAAGAACACACAAAATGCTTTAGCGCAGTCCTTTTTCTTGTACATGTTTTGACTCCAGTATAGTAGTGAAACGTGATGTTAATTTTTAGAGTATGCTGAGTCGTGAACATAAAGGGTCCTAATTGTTCACTTGTTCTAAAAGTAGAAATTCCTTCAGAGAAGGCTGGCCTAATTTGTGGCTATTGGAATGTAAGAAATAATAAGCGCACTAATGGCCGTTTCCTAGCTACCAATTGACATGATTCCTACACTGTGAGACTAGATGCAACCAGTGTTACCGCTTCGTGCGTTTCCTAACATGTCACTACACTGAAAAATTACCTTTACAATTTCAATTACTTCGATTTTCAGACACTTCAGTCTACCCAGCCCAGCTGTATATTGGTACCTGGAGTAATAATTAGCGGAGGCGTTGCATCAAGAAAGATGCAAGCTTTATTCAACTAATAAGAACTGAGAAAAGATACACTGAAGTCTTTAACAGAGAGTCAAGACCAGTATGACGTTCAGGTGACAAATGCTCACTTTAAGAGCCCACTTCAGGTGAAACATACTGATTAGGATCCCAGCTCACGACAGGGTCATCTAAAACATCATACTGACCATGATCCAAGCTCGCGTCAGAGACAGACGAAATGTATTAATCAAGACCTCACTTCACGTCAGGGTATGGTGAAATACAAGCTTGATCAACGTCCCACCACACGTCAGGGTATGGTGAAATACGAGCTTGATCAACGTCCCACCACACGTCAGGGTATGGTGAAATACAAGCTTGATCAACGTCCCACCACACGCCAGGGTATGGTGAAATACGAGCTTGATCAACGTCCCACCACACGCCAGGGTATGGTGAAATACGAGCTTGATCAACGTCCCACCACACGCCAGGGTATGGTGAAATACGAGCTTGATCAACGTCCCACCACACGTCAGGGTATGGTGAAATACGAGCTTGATCAACGTCCCACCACACGCCAGGGTATGGTGAAATACGAGCTTGATCAACGTCCCACCACACGCCAGGGTCAGGTGAAACATACTAACCAAGACCTTGTCTTACATATGTGCGTGTCCTGGAAATATGTTGGTGGGGAGGACGGTGGCGCGGAAGGGGGGGGGGGGGAATTTTGTTCCGAAGTTCGGAGATAATGGGGATTTGTAGAGCGGACGAATAAAGCTCTCCTGTATTGGTATTCGCAGTACAGTGCGCAATTGTGGTTTTTTTTAATGTATCCCTTAATAGAAAAAGTAAAATCACTAGCACTGGTATAATTTCACAAATAGAAGAAATGAGAATTGAAATAAACCGTCTTACCGATGCAATATTTCCTAATGCTGGACTGGTCGTTGTTGAGGGTGTGAGCGAGTAAGAGGCGGGGCTACGTAGATACGTGGGCATTGCACAGTTCTGATTGGGCGATAGATTGCTGACCCCGGTCATCCACATGCCGTATTGGTTCTGAGAGGCGTGGCCAGTAGGCACTACGTTATGGCCGCCCATAGACATGTTGGTCCAATTGTCTGGCGCCAAATTTAGCATTGGCAGATTGGTGCTGACGTCACGGTGAAAACTTCCTGCCAAGAGAAGAAGAACACAAAACATTTACGTTTAGAATTTTCAATACTGCGAGTAAGTACAACTAACACTTACAACAAACACACACAACAAACAGGTACAACAAACAGGTACAACAAACAGGTACAACAAATACGTACAACAAACAGGTACAACAAACACGTACAGCAAACAGGTACAACAAATACGTACAACAACCACATAAAACAAAAAAATAATACAACACGTACAACAAACAGGTACAACAAACATGTACAACAAACAGGTACAACAAACACGTACAACAAACGCATAAAACAAAAAATACAACACACACGTACAACAAACACACAAACAAAAACTACAACAAACACGTACAACAAACAGGTACAACAAACATTGATGTATGATAGGTAATGTTGTTCACATGTCAGGTGAAGAAAGACATGTAATGTATGTTGTTGTGATGTTTTGGAGTTTGTTGTAGGTCAGACGTGAAGGCCTTGCATTATGACATTAAGTGGACAGATTCTTGTTATAGTGGTTGTCACCTGTGGGGGTCAGAGGTGACGCATGAGTAAATAGGTGGGGAAATAACAGAAACCGGCGGTCGTAAGTGTGGACTGGAACAACATGTCGATCTACGTGCCAGGAATGGCGACAGGTAGGTTTAAAGTCCCCGCGCGTGCCAGAGCGTGTTGTAACGTGAGGGACAGCGCGATATTTGCTACACGACGAATGTGACGGTTGAAGGTGTGAATGGAATCCAGAAGGGCGACAGTTTGCACGCGATTACGTGACCAAAATAGCGACCTTCTGTTGGAAAGGTGGTCTCTCAATACAGGAGGACTGAATGTGAATCACATACTAGTTGTGGTCTCTCAATACAGGAGGGCTGAATGTGAATCCCATTCGAGTTGTGGTCTCTCAATACAGGAGGGCTGAATGTGAATCCCATTCGAGTTGTGGTCTCTCAATACAGGAGGGCTGAATGTGAATCCCATACTAGTTGTGGTCTCTCAATACAGGAGGGCTGAATGTGAATCCCATACTAGTTGTGGTCTCTCAATACAGGAGGACAGAATGTTAATCACTTCCGAGTTATTTCTTTATGAAATCCCTTAAACTATTAAACAACAATTATAATTGTGTTCTTGAAACACATTTCAAGACGATTGCATCACTCTTCAGTGCCAACGGCCTTTCAGCCGGCCTTGTGTCTTCACTGCATATGTCAATCCATGTTGACCTGATAGTTAGTTAGTTAGTTAGTTAGTTAGTTAGTTTTCTTTCCACGTGTGCCGTTTAGCGTCGTGGGGATCTTAAGTCGTCTATCCTGCGCCAAGTGCGTTGCGTCGGTCAACGTGAGCCCTTGTCGCTGCACAATCACTCTAATATCATCAATCCACCTACCTCACGGCTGCCCCCTTGCCCTGTAGCCAGATCTACCAGCGTTGTAAGCCATCAGTGGGAGATGATGAGGGTGCATTCTCATGAGATGACCAAACCAACTTATGTTCTGCCTGGTAATGTCTTCGACCTGATTATTTTGTGGCAATTGCTTCTTATTTGTTCTGGAAAGGACCATGTGACGTTGTGATGTAGTTCACAGCAAGGCTGCGATATATGCGCCTTTCAATCGACACATCCGATGTTAGCTGACTTTTTTAGTACCGGTTTTGCCTTCCAACCACGGTCCCTTTACATTGGACAGACTGCACCAGTAACTAGTGCAACCTGTTTCCAGGGCCGCCACTTGGTGGAGGAATATTGGTTAGTTATGGTTCGCTAACCCTATTTCAAGCAGCCAACCACGAGTCATTGCTGCTGTCAGTTCATTCACTGCTCTCAGCTCATTCCCTGCTCTCAGCTCATTCCCTGCTCTCAGCTCATTCACTGCTCTCAGCTCATTCCCTGCTCTCAGCTCATTCACTCACTGCTCTCAACTCATTCACTGCTCTCAGCTCATTCACTCACTGCTCTCAACTCATTCACTGCTCTTAGCTCATTCATTCACTGCTCTCAACTCATTCACTGCACTCAACTCATTCACTGCTCTCAGCTCATTCACTGCTCTCATCTCATTCATTCATTGCTCTCAACTCATTCACTGCACTCAACTCATTCACTGCTCTCAGCTCATTCACTGCTCTCATCTCATTCATTCATTGCTCTCAACTCATTCACTGCACTCAACTCATTCACTGCTCTCAGCTCATTCACTGCTCTCAGCTCATTCATTCACTGCTCTCAGCTCATTCATTCACTGCTCTCAGCTCATTCCCTGCTCTCAGCTCATTCCCTGCTCTCAGCTCATTCACTGCTCTCAGCTCATTCATTCACTGCTCTCAGCTCATTCATTCACTGCTCTCAGCTCATTCACTGCTCTCAGCTCATTCATTCACTGCTCTCAGCTCATTCACTACTCTCAGCTCATTAACTGCTCTTAGCTCAATCATTCACTGCTCTCAACTCATTCACTGCTCTTAGCTCAATCATTCACTGCACTCAACTCATTCACTACTCTTAGCTCAATCATTCACTGCTCTCAGCTCATTCATTCACTACTCTCAGCTCATTCACTGCTCTCAGTTCATTAACTGCTCTCAGTTCATTAACTGCTCTTAGCTCAATCATTCACTACTCTCAGCTCATTCACTGCTCTCAGCTCATTCACTGCTCTCAGCTCATTCACTCACTGCTCTCAACTCATTCACTGCTCTTAGCTCATTCATTCACTGCTCTCAACTCATTCACTGCACTCAACTCATTCACTGCTCTCAGCTCATTCACTCACTGCTCTCAGCTCATTCACTGCTCTCAGCTCATTCACTCACTGCTCTCAACTCATTCACTGCTCTTAGCTCATTCATTCACTGCTCTCAATTCATTCACTGCTCTCAGCTCATTCACTCACTGCTCTCAACTCATTCACTGCTCTCAGCTCATTCACTCACTGCTTTCAACTCATTCACTGCTCTTAGCTCATTCATTCACTGCTCTCAACTCATTCACTGCACTCAACTCATTCACTGCTCTCAGCTCATTCACTGCTCTCATCTCATTCATTCATTGCTCTCAACTCATTCACTGCACTCAACTCATTCACTGCTCTCAGCTCATTCACTGCTCTCAGCTCATTCATTCACTGCTCTCAGCTCATTCATTCACTGCTCTCAGCTCATTCACTGCTCTCAGCTCATTCATTCACTGCTCTCAGCTCATTCATTCACTGCTCTCAGCTCATTCACTGCTCTCAGCTCATTCATTCACTACTCTCAGCTCATTCACTGCTCTCAGTTCATTAACTGCTCTTAGCTCAATCATTCACTGCTCTCAACTCATTCCCTGCTCTTAGCTCAATCATTCACTGCTCTCAACTCATTAACTGCACTCAACTCCTTCATTACTCTTAGCTCAATCATTCACTGCTCTCAGCTCATTCATTCACTGCTCTCAGCTCATTCACTGCTCTCAGCTCATTCATTCACTGCTCTCAGCTCATTCATTCACTGCTCTCAGCTCATTCACTGCTCTCAGCTCATTCATTCACTACTCTCAGCTCATTCACTGCTCTCAGTTCATTAACTGCTCTTAGCTCAATCATTCACTGCTCTCAACTCATTCACTACTCTTAGCTCAATCATTCACTGCTCTCAGCTCATTCATTCACTGCTCTCAGCTCATTCACTGCTCTCAGCTCATTCATTCACTGCTCTCAACTCATTCACTGTTCTTAGCTCATTCATTCACTACTCTCAGCTCATTCACTGCTCTCAGCTCATTCACTGCTCTCAGCTCATTCACTCACTGCTCTCAACTCATTCACTGTTCTTAGCTCACTCATTCACTGCACTCAACTCATTCACTGCTCTCAGCTCATTCACTGCTCTCAGCTCATTCATTCACTGCACTCAACTCATTCACTGCTTTCAGCTCATTCACTGCTCTCAGCTCATTCATTCACTGCTCTCAGCTCATTCACTGCTCTCAGCTCATTCACTGCTCTCAGCTCATTCATTCACTGCTCTCAGCTCATTCATTCACTGCACTCAACTCATTCACTGCTCTCAGCTCATTCACTGCTCTCAGCTCATTCACTGCTCTCAGCTCATTCATTCACTGCTCTCAGTTCATTAACTGCTCTTAGCTCAATCACTGCTCTCAGCTCATTCACTGCTCTCAGCTCATTCACTGCTCTCAGCTCATTCACTGCTCTCAGCTCATTCACTGCTCTCAGCTCATTCATTCACTGCTCTCAGCTCATTCATTCACTGCTCTCAGCTCATTCATTCACTGCTTTCAGCTCATTCACTACTCTCAGCTCATTCACTGCTCTCAGCTCATTCACTGCTCTCAGCTCATTCACTGCTGCATCTTGGCTCCTGGCAATTGTTTGATGGGTCAGAGATAACGTTTCTCTCGTGTGAGTTCTAAACTGATGTTCTTTAGCAACAGGTTTACGTTGTATCGTCCTACACCCGATGCCGACCAGAGGAGGGTGAACTTATACATCCCTAGCTATAATGTAATGCAAGCCGTCTCAGTGAACTAACTACTAAGATGACTACAGTGCCATTTCCCACCTAGTTGACAATGTTGTAATACAGTCTGTTTCCAAGAGCGTTTCGTGTACTTGTGGCTGAAAATTGGTCAGAATATTCCATCTGACGTCGATGTTGGGTTTCGCGTCCCAGCAACAATATCATTTATCGCTGTATTCGAGGGAGCACCCTCTGGAGTGTTGTTTGTTACTGTCGTACGACCATTGAAGAAGAAGAAGAAGAAGAAGAAGAAGAAGAAGAAGAAGAAGAAGAAGAAGAAGAAGAAGATGAAGAAGAAGAAGAAGAAGAAGAAGAAGAAGAAGAAGAAGAAGAAGAAGAAGAAGAAGAAGAAGAAGAAGAACAACAACAACAACAACAACAGCAACAACAACAACAATAACAATAACAACAACAACAAGAGGAAAGTAGTAAACAGGAAATAGATTGTTCCATTCCGTTGTTGAAGCCCTGATCTGCCATATAGACACGGCGTGTTGCTTGTGATAAAACAGACAGTCCCAACGTGTCCGAACTGAAGCTAGACGGTCAGTCAACTGGAACCATCCTCTTGTTTCTTTGACTTATTGCAAAGTTGTGGTTGCTCTGCCCGATCTGTCCATTTTGTTATTAATTTCATTTATAATTTATTGATGTGTAACACGCCCCATTTGTGGGCAATGGTTTGTCATGTCTTCTATGGCGGTGGAATAGACGAACTGTGGAGACTCAATGAGGTACTAAGACGTTAGAGACGCGTGTACCGGTAGGCATGTTGACAGTGCAGACATTTACTTTGAATTCTCGACAACGCACCACTGAGGACAACAGAACAAACTCGCTGGAAAGATGCAGGACTGATCCCCTTATTGAAAAAGGGCAAAAAAATCAGATCAGCAAAATATAGACCGGTGAGTTTAAAGAGCAAAGTCTTTAAATTGTTAGAGTCAATAATCAAAGAAAGCATTGTAATGCATTTAGACAAGTTTAATCTAATCAGAAAATAGTCAGCATGGGTTTACTAGAGGGAGATTATGCTTAACTAATCTTCGAGGAGGCTACTAAAATGATAGATAAAGTGGATCCATAATGTTATTGATCTAGATTTTCAAACGCCTTTGAATACTTCATCAAAGGTTATTTAGAAAGTTAAAATCACATGGAATAGGTGGGGAAATTGCCAAATGGATTGAAAATTGGTTAACTGGACGAAGGCAGAGAATGGCATAAATAAGGAGTACTTTGAGTGGTGTGAAGTGAAAAGTGGAGTGCCACAGGGCTCGGTTTTAGGAACAATTTTGTTCTTAATATATATAAATGATTTGGACATTCATATGGGATTCATGATTGCAAAATTCGCTGCTGACACAAAACTATGCAGTAGTGTCTCATCTAAAACAGAAGTGGATATATTGATGTCGGATTTACATAGAATTCTAGAATGGTCTGTAAGCTGGCAAACTGATTTTAATGTAGATAAATGTACAGTCATCCACATGGGTAGATCCAATATGGAACATGATTACAGAATGGGAGAGAACAATATTAGAAAGATATAAAAGGAAAGGGACCTAGGGGGTATAATAGATCATACAGGTAAGGTGAGTGAGCAAGTACAGGTAGCGGTGCAATGTTAGGTATGATATAAAGAAATATTAAAACATAGGAGCAAGGAAGTGATAGTCAAACTGTATAAAGCTTTAGTTAGACCTAGATTGGAGTACTGTGTTCAGGTGTGAAGTCCTTATCATAGAGGGGACATGCTGGAAGGGATTTTTTTTTTAAGAACGACAAAGCTGATAGTGGGATTCCAAAATTATAGTTATGAAGGAATGCTCAGAAAAATCGGCCTACAATGTCTAGAAAATAGAAGATTTCATGGGGACAATACTGGTTTTTAAGTTAATCAAAGGAAAGGATAGATTAAACAATAAAAAAATGTTTCCTAATACAACCACCCACAAGAACAAGAGGGTACAGCTACAACCACCCACAAGAACAAGAGGGTACAGCTACAACCACCTACAAGAACAAGAGGGTACAGCTACAACCACCCACAAGAACAAGAGGGTACAGCTACAACCACCCACAAGAACAAGAGGGTACAGCTACAACCACCTACAAGAACAAGAGGGTACAGCTACAACCACCTACAAAAACAAGAGGGTACAGCTACAAATTAACTTTAACTAGGTCTAGATTCGATATTAAGAAATTTTGTTAGTCAGAGAGTGGTGAATGCTTGGAATGCATTGCCACAGGAAGTAGTTCAGATAGAGACAATTAATGCATTTAAGAATAAATTGGATGCGCATAACTTTTAGAGAAAGGAAATGTAAATGTAAACTCTGCACAGTCTTCTAAACTGGTATAAAGTTAAGTTAAGTTAAGGTGTATGCCCGTCCCGTGTGGAGTACATGTCCATACAGAAGATGCGATGGTTCGGCCGTCTCACGGAAATCCTCCCTGACCAACTTCCCCTGGGGGCTTTACGTGTCCTACTTCCCAGCGAGGCTGCGACCACCAGGAAGTGAATAGCTTTTTTTTCAGCCACACGGACTAACTACGTCAGACGCGAAGCATCTGGCCTAGTAAATGCGACGTGGATTCCCCACATCGCTTACCAGAGTCCAAATGAACTGAAAACTAACTGAAAACTAACTGAAAACTAACTGAAAGCTAACTGAAAACTAACTGATAAGTAACTGATAACTAGCTGATAACTAACTGAAAGCTAACTGAAAAATAGCGATAATTAACTGAAAGCTAACTGAAATCTAACTGATAACTGACTGAAAACTAACTAATACATGATCATTAACTAAAAACTGACTGATAGTTAACTGATAACTAACCGATAACTAATTGATAACTAGTTGATAACTAATTGTCTGTTCCAAATATACTCCACAGAGAATACAAATGGCTCGACCATCTCATGACAATGGAGCCCAATCAGCTACCCCTGCTGGGTGTAACTAAATAAGATATGCTATAAGACTAGATGAAGACCATATGACATGGAAAGATTATATACTGTAAGTGTTACAACAAGAGGAGCTAACGGCAGCCCACACAACACACTTGACTCCGGAGAGAAGTCCTCGTCTTCCCACGTCGCCTTGCACAGAACGGGACAGAACAAGTATACATAAGCAGATACAAAGAATGTATGGGGGTTAAAGTCGCTAAAACTTGCTTCTTAAGGCCAATATACCGCGTTAGTTCCCAGGTGTTCCCACCTATGCGCTTTAGTCTACAGAGCTGAAAATTGGTATCTGATCATGCAGTTAAGGGAGGTACGACAGGAAGTGAACTATTCATCTTAACTAACAAAATGCTAAGATATAGTACAATGAAGTTTATAACACATCATCTCCGACGACAGTGTCTGCCGCAGTGCTATCTTGTCCTTCATTTAGTACAAACTGAAAGTCCGAACGTCAAAGACGCACTTCCTTCCGGCCAAGTAAGGGGAAGTAGTCCACAAACAAACATAAGCGGAAATGACGTCCTACACGAAAAAATAACTTGCACATTCCACGAATGGGACACAATAACAAACGACAGAGATGTCGCCACTGTCTGTACGGGAAAATGTCTCGTGTTCGGAATGAGGAGACGTCAGAACAGAGACTTTAGGGGAAACTGTAACCAGGAAGGCAGAGGAAGAGAACGTGTAATCCACACGGGCTGTTGGATTCGAGTTTCCTCTTTAGGTAACTCGGTCTTGCGACTGTTACTCCGCCGGTGTGCTGTATTAGCACGCGCTGGCATGACTAACCTTCAGCGGCGAAGTTTACGTTTGGCCGGGATTGTTGTCACAAAAGGGACACTTCTGGATACAGCTAAGTGGTTGGCAGGCACGTCGTGTCATTGGTCATTGTCATGATAGAAGATGTGTTTTTTATGGAGGGGTGGAGGGGGAGGAAAGAACGCGTGGGGAGGTTGGGGAGGTTGGGGGACGAGTGAGGGAGGGGTGGGGGAGGCCTTAGGATATCAAGAATCAAACTGAAAGACAGAAAGAAGAAATGAAAAGGTAGCTAAAACATTCTTTCCTCTTCTTATTCTGATGATGTCCAAGAAAAGGAGATATTTTTTCTGTATTAAAATGGAATGTCGTTTATAGAGCTTTCTAGCAAACGCGGAATGGTATTCCCCATTTGCAGGATTGAAACCCGGATAAGGGGAGGAGTTTTAAATATCCATGTGGGATCAAGATGCTGAGCAGCGCATGAGCTGCAGTGGTCAGCGAACCATAGCTGACTGCTAGCGTCAGGACCAGCGAACCAGAGCTGCCAAGACCCTTCTACACCTCCACGCGGTGATCCTGGATAACAGGCTGCAGCAGGGCAGACTGGCTAAGGAGAAGAGATCGAAGAGGGAATGCTAACCCGGTACTCAAAAAATGCTTGCTGGAGTCGGATGTGTTGGACCGAAAGGTGCAAATATCGCAGTCAAGCTGTAAACTACGACACAACGCATTCCGTTCTCTGGACTACATTCTGCTACTTAAGCCCTTTCAGGGTTTGGTAGTGGGAGATTGAGAATGAACGAAGCCAAGCCAAGCCAAATATCCATGTTAATCGCCTATAGGAAACATGTCCTCAGTATGGCAGTGTGCCTGTTCTGCACATATCCCTAGAAAATAGTATGACATGAAAGCACATACAGCAGGAAAAAACAGAAGAAACAACAGAAGAAAAACAGAAAGAAAAACAGACAATTAAATATAGGAAGGGAAGAAATCATTAAAATTACATTTTGCTCAACACCTTCTGCCAAAAAAAAGATATGTGATTTGTAGAATGCCCCGCCGAAAACATATATTCTTAGACCTTCGTGGGCCAAGGGATCACGGACTCATGTTTAACAAATCGAGAGATCTCACGAAAGAGAACAGCGAGCTGGCTCAGCTTCGACTGTATTAAACCCATACTGGAGGGGACGGCGTGGCCTAGTGGTTAAGTGGCACGGCTCACGACCCGAAGGTGCTGGGTTCGATCCCCATCACAGCACCGGCCGTTACCCCGGGGAAGCAAACCCTTAGAAAATGCAGGAGGAAGCAGACCCTTACATAAAATGCGTGCTGAAGTCGGATGCACTGGGCCGACAGGCGCAAAATAAAAACACAGTGCAACGCACACCGCCTAGGAAATTAGAGAAAATTAGGCGAACACCAAAAAAAAAAAAAAAAACCCATACTGCAACAGATGCGAGGCGACAACGCTAGGGCTCACACCTTCAACGGTGGAGTTATTCCAGCCATGGTATATGGCTGCGAGGTGTGGAACCTACGAAAAGCTGATGCAGATAGACTACGGGTTGCTCAACGAGCGATGGATCAAAGAACATTGAAGATTTCCTTTCGAGACCAAATCCGTAACGTCCGAGAGCAGACGTGGAACTTCCTTCTCTCAGGTCATAGGTGTAGCGCTGTTACGGAAATATAGATCGGCCGGGCATGTGGTACGCTTGACAGATAACTGATGGACACGTAGAGGGACGTCGTGGTGGCATACAACTTTAGCGGCCCTCGCTAGTGGCCGAGGCTGAGGTGGAGAGATGGCATGATAGAGGCCCTGGGCCTAACATGGAATATCAAGGAAAAAACGAGTTTACTCAACATTTGGCTACCTGGCATCAGACACTCGTGCCTGGTTCAATGCCAGAATTTTGATATTGATATTATGAAGCACAGGAGATGTAGCTACACGAGAATTAGGTATCCAATATTTAGGTCTGTCACATATTGCGATATGAAAGTTATTCTGATATCACAAGGACCTGGTAACAAACTGGTTTGTGTCCCTGTCTCCTGAAATTGAGATAGAGGCCAGTCAGTGGATATTTTAATTTTTGTATTTGGTGAGGCTCTTCTTCCCGTGTTACTGGCCAACAGCCCACATTAACCCCCCACTCCCCCATCCTGAGGGAACGGAGACGAACTAAGCTAAGCCAAGGCATCCAAACACATGACAAGTTACATGATCCAGACAAGCCCGGATAAGTTAAATGATCAAGACAAGCCCGGATAAGTTAAATGATCAAAACAAGCCCGGATAAGTTACATGATCAAGACAAGCCCGGATAAGTTAAATGATCAAGATAAGCCCGGATAAGTTAAATGATCAAGACAAGCCCAGATAAGTTAAATGATCAAGACAACCCCGGATACGTTACATGATCAAGATAAGCCTGGATAAGTTAAATAATCAAGACAAGCCCGGATAAGTTAAATGATCAAGACAACCCCGGATAAGTTACATGATCAAGACAAGCCCGGATAAGTTACATGATCAAGAACAGCCCGGATAAGTTACATGATCAAGACAACCCCGGATACGTTACATGATCAAGACAAGCCCGGATAAGTTAAATAATCAAGACAAGCCCGGATAAGTTACATGATCAAGACATGCCCGGATAAGTTACATGATCAAGAACAGCCCGGATAAGTTACATGATCAAGACAAGCCCGGATAAGTTACATGATCAAGACAAGCCCGGATAAGTTACATGATCAAGACAAGCCCGGATAAGTTGCATGATCAAGACAAGCCCGGATAAGTTACATGATCAAGACAAGCCCGTATAAGTTACATGATCAAGACAAGCCCGGATAAGTTACATGAACAAGACAAGCCCGGATAAGTTACATGAACAAGACAAGCCCGGATAAGTTACATGATCAAGACAAGCCCGGATAAGTTACATGATCAAGAAAAGCCCGGATAAGTTACATGATCAAGACAAGCCTGGATAAGTTACATGATCAAGACAAGCCCGGATAAGTTACATGATCAAGAAAAGCCCGGATAAGTTACATGATCAAGACAAGCCTGGATAAGTTACATGATCAAGACAAGCCCGGATAAGTTACATTATCAAGAAAAGCCCGGATAAGTTACATGATCAAGACAAGCCCGGATAAGTTACATGATCAAGAAAAGCCCGGATAAGTTACATGATCAAGACAAGCCTGGATAAGTTACATGATCAAGACAAGCCCGGATAAGTTACATTATCAAGAAAAGCCCGGATAAGTTACATGATCAAGACAAGCCCGGATAAGTTACATGATCAAGAAAAGCCCGGATAAGTTACATGATCAAGAAAAGCCCGGATAAGTTACATGATCAAGACAAGCCCGGATAAGTTACATGATCAAGACAAGCCCAGATAAGTTACATGATCAAGACAAGCCTGGATAAGTTACATGATCAAGACAAGCCGGTCTTATGGTGTCACCACGCTCTCTCGCGATGACATCTAACATGATTGTAACAGGTAATATTGCAGAGGTAGTCTCTTATTTAATTGGTGTTTCTCTTATATATCTTTCTATGTATCTCGCTCTCCCTTCCCCCTCTCTCTTTCTTTCTCTCTCTCTCTCTCTCTATCTCTCTCTCTTTTCATCCCACCCTCGACTTCGCTCCCTCACTACCGCCCATTCACCAAGAAAAGGTGCAGTTCACTTCAGCAAATAATATTTAGTACAACTACCTCAAGAAAATAACAAAACTGGTGTACAATCCTAGATGCTAGTCCAACAAGCTATCAGTTTGTGAGGGTTTGTGTGCGTGTGTATGTTTTGTTTTGTTTTTGTAGATACCGGCAGTATCTGTTGATTATATTTTGTGTAGTTTTGATCTGAGTTGAATGTGTAAAGAAGTACACTTTGATCTTAACCAAAAGCAACAAGCCAAACAGCTAAGACATCTTCTACTCAAAAGAAAACAATAACATTACAAAGGAAAAGTAGGCGGGAAGAGGAACGAATAGCAAGATTTCAAGGGGCAGTTAGGAGATGGTGTAGACAGTTAGGAGATGGTGTAGGCAGTTAGGAGATGGTGTAGAAAGTTAGGAGATGGTGTAGGCAGTTAGAAGATGTAGACAGTTAGGAGATGGTGTAGACAGTTAGGAGATGTAGACAGTTAGGAGATGGTGTAGACAGTTAGGAGATGTAGACAGTTAGGAGATGGTGTAGACAGTTAGGAGATGTAGACAGTTAGGAGATGTAGACAGTTAGGAGATGGTGTAGACAATTAAGAGATGTAGACAATTAGGAGATGGTGTAGACAGTTAGGAGATGGTGTAGAAAGTTAGGAAATGGTGTAGACAGTTAGGAGATGGTGTAGACAGATAGGACATGGTGTAGACAGTTAGGAGATTGTGTAGATAGATAGGAGATGGTGTAGACAGTTAGGAGATGGGACAGAAAGTTAGGAGATGGTGTAGACAGTTAGGAGATGTTGTAGACAGTTAGGAGATGGTGTAGACAGTTAGGAGATGGTGTAGACAGTTAGGAGATGGTGTAGAGAGTTAGGAGATGGTGTAGACAGTTAGGAGATGGTGTA
This sequence comes from Ariolimax columbianus, assembly GCA_036924085.1. Lineage (NCBI taxonomy): Eukaryota > Metazoa > Mollusca > Gastropoda > Stylommatophora > Arionidae > Ariolimax > Ariolimax columbianus. The sequence continues at coordinate 41,473,964 of JAVGWX010000023.1, read as the reverse complement.
GACAGGAGATGGTGTAGATAGTTAGTAGACGGTGTAGACAGTTAGGAGATGGTGTAGAAAGTTAGGAGATGACGTAGACAGGAGGTAGTGTAAACATTTAGGAGATGGTGTAGAAAGTTAGGAGATGGTGTAGACAGTTAGTAGACGGTGTAGAAAGTTAGGAGATGGTGTAGAAAGTTAGGAGATGGTGTAGACAGTTAGGAAATGGTGTAGACAGTTAGGAGATGGTGTAGAAAGTTAGGAGATGGTGTAGAAAGTTAGGAGATGATGTAGACAGGAGGTAGTGTAAACATTTAGGAGATGGTGTAGAAAGTTAGGAGATGGTGTAGACAGTTAGTAGACGGTGTAGAAAGTTAGGAGATGGTGTAGAAAGTTAGGAGATGGTGTAGACAGTTAGGAAATGGTGTAGACAGTTAGGAGATGGTGTAGAAAGTTAGGAGATGATGTAGACAGTTAGGAGATGGTGTAGAAAGTTAGGAGATGATGTAGACAGTTAGGAGATGGTGTAGAAAGTTAGGAGATGGTGTAGAAAGTTAGGAGATGGTGTAGACAGTTAGGAGATGTTGTAGAAGGCCAAATGATGATGATATCAACAATGGAAGATGAGCAAGAAAATGACAAATCGAAAAACTTACCAGGATGAGGGGGTGATCGCCGCTGGTAAGGGTGATAACTCTGTCTGGTGTTCCTGAAGGTCAGTCTCTCACAGTGGGCGTGTCCTAGACCCAGGTGGGGAGAGAATTGGTGGGCTGGGGAGGGGATCAATGGATGGGCAGAGGACTGTAGGTACCATGGTGCTGCGACTAAAGAGAGGAAGAGACCCACATATATGTATAAACAGGTACATGTGATAAATTAGCGTGGAAGGTGATACACCGTTTCATGTGATAATATGTCTAACGTTACACAACACCTAGCATGTGTACATACAGACGCACATATACATCCAAGCACTGGTTTATGCGTCTTAATATCGCCCAATTGAATACGGTCTAGGGTGGGCATAGGCGCGCTTCCGCCAGTAGAAACTAGTGAGGCAAACACGTCAGATATAAAAAAAATTAAAAAACAATAAATCACGACAAATGGAACGTACAATCAGTTTCGCTTTTTGGGGCCTCATCCAGTTTTGGTTTTCCCATTTTTTTAAATGGAAAATGTCTTATTGTGTCTTAGTCTCAGTCTACCTGTACTTCTACATTGGTTGGTGCCTCTGTGCAGGTCCCAGCTCTGCTTTGAGCTGGAATGTAGCCGGGAGAATGATTTTCTGCTGCGTGGGATAGGTTACAGCGGCTTGTTACTTCGCTGCGTTGGGAGAAGTGCCTCACCCTGTGCAGGTCTCAAGTCTGGCGGTATCTGGATGTAGCCGGGAGGAGGATTTGCTGCTTAGAGGGCTAGGCTCGAGTAGCTTATTACTCCGCTGCGTTGAGACAAGTGCCGCGGAGGGTGGTCAACCGATGTGCGAGTCCATCTTAAAAGATTAAACACTAGAGCAAAGTAGACCCGCAGCCTGTTAGGCTGCTCTTAACAAACCACCTAATCATGGCCGATGTTATTAAATGTCACACAGTCGCCTCTTACGACACGCTCTCTGTGGGGCAGGGGTGCTATTCTTGTCCTTGTCGTACAGAAAGACCCCGGCAGACTACTCGATAGGTTTCGTTGTGTATTGTATGAAAAGGTGGAAATTGTGTATTGTATGGAAAGGTCTGCATTGTGTATAAAGGTGGAAATTGTGTATTGTTTTGAAAGGTCTGCTTTGTGTATAAAGGTGGAAATTGTGTGTTGTATTGAAAGGTCTGCTTTGTGTATAAAGGTGGAAATTGTGTATTGTATGGAAAGGTCTGCATTGTGTATAAAGGTGGAAATTGTGTATTGTTTTGAAAGGTCTGCATTGTGTATAAAGGTGGAAATTGTGTATTTGTAGAACTGTGGCATGTGTCTTTTTCTTAAGATGCTCGGTGACCACACCCGACACAGGATAAACCAAACTGCCCTAACATCTGCTCCGTGTCCTAGTTGAGAATGGATTTGAGGATGTGATTTCTACTGAATACTTGTAAGGGTCAACAATGATAGCAGTAGCATAGCTCCAGGCCTACACGCTGCAGGATGGTCCCAAGCAACATCAGAAGAGACGAGGTGAGAGTATTTGGCGCCCTCAAACCGTGATGCTCCAGGAAGATCAGACACAAAAGTACCAGGAGATCATTTCTTTAGAGAAGTAAAATGCTGAATTATCTGCTGCTATATAATCACGTGACAGCCAGTCTTAGCCAATAAAACAAGAGCTTCAAGAAAGCAGATTTATCGGAGTACAACTATCAGATATGGCAGATAGCACAGTCTGGCTGTAAGTTGTGACAGATAGCATAGTATGGCTGTAAGTTGTGGCAGATAGCACAGTCTGGCTGTAAGTTGTGGCAGATAGCACAGTCTGGCTGTAATATGTGGCATATATTACATTTCCGCTGTCAGAAATTGCAGTCTATCTGCCAGATATCACATTCCAACTATCATGCATCACATACCTGTTATATATCACATTCTAACTGTCAGATATAACATTCCTGCTGTCAGATAACACATTCCTGCTGTCAGATAACACATTCTTGCTGTCAGATATCCCATTTCATCACGTTTCCTTATGCTTAACAAACCAAATGGCAGAAGATCGATAGAAGAACGAGAGGAATAGATGGCACTATGTCCCATGGTATATGGCACTGTGTCCCATGATAGATGTCATTGTGTCCCATGGTAGATGTCACTGTGTCCCATGGTAGATGTCACTGTGTCCCATGGTAGATGTCATTGTGTCCCATGGTAGATGTCACTGTGTCCCATGGTAGATGTCACTGTGTCCCATAATAGATGTCATTGTGTCCCATGGTAGATGTTACTGTGTCCCATGGTAGATGTCACTATGTCCCATGGTAGAGATCACTATGTCCCATGGTAGATGTCACTGTGTCCCATGGTAGATATCATTGTGTCCCATGGTAGATGTCACTGTGTCCCATGATAGATGTCATTGTGTCCCATAGTAGATGTTACTGTGTCCCATGGTAGATGCCACTATGTCCCATGGTAGATGTCACTGTGTCCCATGGTAGATGTCACTATGTCCCATGGTAGATGTCACTATGTCCCATGGTATATGTCACTATGTCCCATGGTAGATGTCACTATGTCCCATGGTAGATGTCATTGTGTCCCATGGTAGATGTCACTATGTCCCATGGTAGATGTCACTATGTCCCATGGTAGATGTCACTGTGTCCCATGGTAGATGTCAATATGTCCCATGGTAGATGTCACTATGTCCCATGGTAGAGGGCACTATGTCCCATGGTAGATGTCACTATGTCCCATGGTAGATGTCACTGTGTCCCATGGTAGATGTCACTGTGTCCCATGGTAGATGTCACTGTGTCCCATGGTAGATGTCAATATGTCCCATGGTAGATGTCACTGTGTCCCATGGTAGATGTCACTGTGTCCCATGGTAGATGTCAATATGTCCCATGGTAGATGTCACTATGTCCCATGGTAGAGGGCACTATGTCCCATGGTAGATGTCACTATGTCCCATGGTAGATGTCACTATGTCTCACGTCCCATGGATGTTCACCCAGTGATTCTGTCCGTCTTCACAGGCTCGGCCTCGCCAATGTTGGTTTTTTATATTTTTTAAATTTTTTTTTAGTTACATGAGTCAGGAGAGACTGAAGCAGAGTGCTCGCTTCTTACAGCAACGGTATCTAGTACAATCCGTTATCGACACTCTCCGGTTAACTATGCTGTATTTGGGTACCTTTGTTTACTGAAAGGGACGGAAAAATAAGCCAAGCGTGAAAAAGAACTGGCTGCCCTACCTCGCAGCAACTAAAAAACAATTAAGTCTAAAACACTCCATCCTCGATAACATCTTATATAACTACAAGAATACAGGGACGCACAAACTTACAGTGGGACAAGCATCGGTCCTGGTCGGTCGACACTTCATCCATATAGTCCCGCTGATCTGGCCTGGAGAGACAAGTACAACTACTTGAACACTATTACGAAATGGTTGTTTGAGTCAGCAAGTTAGTTACAAATTGATATGGAATAGTAAAAACGTATAGTTGGTTTGGCTCCGGTGTGTGGTTCCTGACTTTAGTTCTGGCGTTTGGCTTTTATGTTTGGCCTGGAATTTGGTTCTGGCGTTTGGCTCCGAAATTCGGTTTTATCTTACTTCGGTTCTTTGGCTCCGGAATCTGGTTCGGACGGTTGGCTCCGGAATTTGGTTTAGGGGTTTGGCTTCAGCAGGGCCCCATCCACTGCCAAGTGCACAAAAGTGTAGCTCTGGATATCGAAAATGTTTCCCTGTTTATAAATGCCATGTCGGTGGTTACAGCACTAAAAAGCCAGAAAAATACTGAACTTGAGAGCAGTACTCTGTCAATTATGCCAGCAGTCCACACCTAAAAGAGTAGTGGTACAATGGGTTCCATCCCACTTTAACATTCAAGGCAATGGGGAGGCAGACAAACTGGTAAAAGAAGGTGCAAGGTTATCACAACCAGATTCTAGTGTGACCTACGAATAGTCCAAAATGTTTATTAGGGCCAGATACGTGGCCAAATGGGAAACAGAACATGCTGGCTACACAAAAAAATATGCCTATTACCAGTTGAACAGAAGAGAGCAGGTCGTGGTCTTCAGACGCCGCATAGGCCACAAGAGACTGAGGTACCATCTATTCAATAAACTGAAGATAGGTGGCACTGACGAATGCACCTGTGGTACATGGAAAATGACCGCTGAATATCTGCTGCAAAATTGCCCGACATACGAGGACCAGAGAAAGCACATGTGGTCATCACCAGTGGCAACACGAGACAAGCTCTATGGCAGTGTCGACAGCCTCAGGTTGACAGCTGCTTTCTTCGAATAAATTCAAGTTGACGTCTGACAGCGTACGAAGAAGAAGAAGAAGAAGCAGAAGAATTTGTTTCTATGGCTGGCGCGCTGACAGCGTCACTATTTGCCTTGTCACCTCAGAAAGCGGGTTATAGGCCCAACAATAAATTTATTAAGCCTAACCAGATTGTAGGGAATCCTGAATCCATTTGTTTGTTGTGTGGTTTTAGTAGCAATGGATGTTACGTGGTGAGGTTGCCACTCCCACGCACAACCTTCTCAAATCGCTTGTCTCAACCTGCAGGGAAGGAAATAGGAATCCCTTTATACATACACCAAGAACTACCCTGACGCATCAGCGATACCACCGATAGACGCTCAGTCACGCTAACGTGTGACGGAGATGTTGATCGTCTACTGAGTTCCCAGGCTGAGTTTCAACATCTTGCCGAGACTATTCAATGATATGGCATTTTCAACTACCACCAAGATCCGCACCGGTTATTTCCGCGTTGACAGCTATGAACGCGTTCTGACATAATCACAAAGACTATTTCTTAAAGAAAGGAGCCCATTTATTCCCCAAACATAGTTAACACCTTCACAGCAGAGAGAGAATAAAGGACAAGCCGAAGAGGAATACACAAAGTTAAATACCTCTCTTTGGAGTCCAGGAATGCTTTCGCGAACGGATTGTGTTTGATCTTCAGAGCGGTGATCTGTGTGATACATAAACAAATAATTGATTTGAATTATATAAAGAACAATTAGAGTTGATTTGATGGATATAAGAAAAATTAAAGTTGATTTGAATGATAAAGGAAAAATTAGAGTTGATTTAAATGATATAGTAAAAATTAGAGTTGATTTGAATGATATAGGAAAAATTAGAGTTGATTTGATTGATATAGGAAAAATTAGAGTTGATTTGATGGATATAAGAAAAATTAGAGTTGATTTGAATGAAATAAGAAAAATTAGAGTTGATTTGATGGATATAGGAAAAATTAGAGTTGATTTGATGGATATAGGAAAAATTAAAGTTGATTTGATGGATATAGGAAAAATTAAAGTTGATTTGATGGATATAGGAAAAATTAAAGTTGATTTGAATGAAATAAGAAAAATTAGAGTTGATTTGATGGATATAGGAAAAATTAGAGTTGATTTGATGGATATAGGAAAAATTAAAGTTGATTTGATGGATATAGGAAAAATTAAAGTTGATTTGATGGATATAGGAAAAATTAAAGTTGATTTGATGGATATAAGAAAAATTAGAGTTCATTTGAATGTTACAAGAAAAATGATAGCGGGGTTCTGTGTGAGATTAGAACAATTTCAGTGTGGACACAATTTGGCACATTACTTTTATTACCAGATATTGACACATTACTTTAATTACCATACATTTTGACATGACTTTCATTACCAGATTTTGGCACATTATTTTCATTACCATAAATTTTAACATTACTTTCATTACCAGATATTGGCACATTACTTTCACTAATTGATAAAGTAATCGTATTTGCGATGCTTGCTATTAGAATTGGACTTGGTTTAGAGTACAGGAATATTTTCCATTTTTAATATTTCTCCTGACTGGATTCTGACCGGGGTCTCTGTGGCGAAGTGGACAAGCCGTTTGCCTCATGTCAGACGGTCTGAGTTCGAATTCGAGCTGCGGAGATCCGGAAATCCCTGGGCTTATTCCTGGAGAGATCCCTGGGTTCATCGCTGGAGATCCCTGGGTTCATAGCTGGAGATCCCTGAGTTCATATCTGGAGATCCCTGGGTTCATCGCTGGAGATCCCTGGGTTCATAGCTGGAGATCCCTGGGTTCATATCTGAAGATCCCTGGGTTCATCGTTGGCGATCCCTAGGTTCATCGCTGGAGATCCCTGGGTTCATCGCTGGAGATCCCTGGGTTCATATCTGGAGATCCCTGGGTTCATATCGGGAGATCGCTGGGTTCGTCGCTGGAGATCACTGGGTTCATATCTGGAGATCCCAGGGTTCATCGCTGGAGATCCCTGGGTTCATATCTGGAGATCCCTCGGTTCATCGCTGGAGATCCCTGGGTTCATCGCTGGAGATCCCTGGGTTCAGATCCGGAGATCCCTGGGTTCATCGCTGGAGATCCCTGGGTTCATCGCTGGAGATCACTGGGTTCATATCTGGAGATCCCAGGGTTCATCGCTGGAGATCCCTGGGTTCATATCTGGAGATCCCTGGGTTCATCGCTGGAGATCTCTGGGTTCATCACTGGAGATCCCTGGGTTCATCGTTGGAGATCCCTGGGTTCATCGCTGGAGATCCCTGGGTTGATCGCTGGAGCTAGGGAGTTTGTGCTTTGTGCGAGTCTCTCGACAGGTGAGATACCTTTTCTGCTTATAGAGGCCGAGGGATGAAGTATTTGCCTTTAACCTTTTTAAATGTTTGTTATTAGTATCAATTATGACATATTTTAATTAGGTTTACTTTTTTTTGGTAAACTAGTTTTGTTTTTTTATTCACGTTACTGATTAACAGTAGTAGTAGTAGTAGTAGTAGTAGTAGTAGTAGTAGTAGTAGTAGTAGTAGTAGTAATAGTAGTAGTAGTAGTAGTAGTAGTAGTAGTAATAGTAATAGTAGTAGTAGTAGTAGTAGTAGTAGTAGTAGTAATAGTAGTAGTAGTAGTAGTAGTAGTAGTAGTAGTAGTAGTAGTAGTAGTAGTAGTAGTACACACCTCCTCATTCTGGTAAGCGGTGACGGCGATGAACTTCGTTTCTGGAAAACTGAAGGTCAGGATCGTCTTCTTCTGCGTCCTTGAATTGACCTTGACAACGTGAAGGCGAGGCTCGTACTTGTGGAGGGAGTTGAGCATGATCTGGGGACAACAATGTATGCCTGACGTCTCCATTATGTTTTCACGGACTAACATCAGGGTCAGGTGAGACATACTGGTCAAGGTGGGAGTGAAGAGTAACATCAGAGTCAGGTGAGACATACTGGTCAAGGTTGGAGTGAAGAGTAACATCAGGGCCAGGTGAGACATACTGGTCAAGGTGGGAGTGAAGAGTAACATCAGGGTCAGGTGAGACATACTGGTCAAGGTGGGAGTGAAGAGTAACATCAGGGCCAGGTGAGACATACTGGTCAAGGTGGGAGAGAGCAGTAACATCAGAGTCAGGTGAGACATACTGATCGACCCCCATTCACGCCCCTGTTCGTGCACTTGGAAACAAGCTGTGCCACAGCAGCCTAGACAACGAAGTGGGGATCGACACTGTAATCCCTACGGTGGGGACATCACTGAAGCGCCTAACATTGACCTGCCATTGCTTGATCATTCTCAGTTTCACCCTTGGATGTACGAAGAGCCACTGTAACCAACACCCGTCGACAATGCTAGCTCCTATCAATAACATATGTTGTATTTTAACGTCCAACAACACCGCACGCACCTCCGACTTACTTAAGAATATAGCCGATGCAACTCTCCAGGCATGTCGTAAATCACGACTAAAGAGGGGTGTGTATAAGACTAGCATTAATTAATTAATTGTTATATTTTTTAAAGTATTTAAACGTTCGCCTTCTTTTTTTTTTTTTTCCAGGACGGTGTGTTGCACTGTGTTTTTATTTTGCGCTTATCGGCCCAGTTGAACCGACTTCGGCATGCATTTTCTAACGGTTTCCTTCCCCGGGGTATCGGCCTGTGTTGTTATGAGGAGCGAACCCAGCACCTTCGGGATGTGAGCCATGCCACTTAATCACTATCCCACGCCGTCCTTCAAGTTATTCATTACAATCAATTACTGAAGTAACCACAACAGCAACAGCCGCCATAATGAATCTGTTACAGACTGCCTGTAAGGAATCAATCTAGCGGTTACCCAATGAGACAAGATGTGTGTTCAGGAAGTCAGGATGATGCTGTTCTCACCACTGTACTCTCAAACATTGCGACCAGACGAATAACAATATGTTTAGTACCAAGCCATGTACACAAGTAGAGATATAACTGTCTTACACTCGAAGAGACACCCCTGTCTTACACTCGAAGAGACATCCCTGTCTTACACTCGAAGAGACATCCCTGTCTTACACTCGAAGAGATATCCCTGTCTTACACTCGAAGAGACATCCCTGTCTTACACTCGAAGAGACATCCCTGTCTTACACTCGAAGAGACATCCCTGTCTTACACTCGAAGAGACATACATGTCTTACACTCAAAGAGACATACATGTCTTAAACTCAAAGAGACATCCCTGTCTTACACTCGAAGAGACATACATGTCTTACACTCGAAGAGACATCCCTGTCTTACACTCGAAGAGACATTCCTGTCTTACACTCGAAGAGACATACCTGTCTTACACTTGTAGAGACATACCTGTCTTACACTTGTAGAGACATCCCTGTCTTACACTTGTAGAGACATACCTGTCTTACACTTGTAGAGACATACCTGTCTTACTCTTGTAGAGACATCCCTGTCTGACACTTGTAGAGATATACCTGTCTTAGACTTGTAGAGACATACCTGTCTTAAACTTGTAGAGACATACCTGTCATTGTGATGGCCGTCTTGCCTTTGTTTACCTATTGACTAGTCTCCGAGTTTTCTATTTGTTTCCCCTCGGAAACTGGTCCTGCAGCTTGATACTGGAAGCCCTGCTCGTGTCTGTATTAAATTACGGCCTAGGAATAGTTTGATTCGCCACCCAGCCATTCTGCTCTAGGCCACCCAGGATGGAGCCCATAATAAACGTAATATCGCGGCCCCATCAAACGGTTAAGTTGTGCCGACACTGTCGTATACGGTAAATTAATACACTACCACTTACCCGTGCGAGTTTTTAGCGTTTGGTCCGGGTCCCATCTAACGCATCCCCCCCCCCCCCCCCCCCCACCTAATCCCCCGCCCCCAAGTCGACTAGTTAGTTTATGCCCAAATAAATGATACTAGTCGTAAGAGAGAAATGAGATGGCGAAAAAGGACTCGGAGGTAACGACACAGGTAGATTGCTAGAAAGAGCTAGATATAGAAAGAGCTAGATATAGATAGACAGAGCTAGGTATAGATAGACAGAGCTAGATAGAGTAGACAGAGCTAGATATAAAAAGACAGAGCTAGATATAGAAAGAGCTAGATATAGATAGACAGAGCTAGGTATAGAAAGACAGAGCTAGATATAGAAAGACAGAGCTAGATATAGAAAGACAGAGCTAGATATAAAAAGACAGAGCTAGATATAGACAGACAGAGATAGATATAGAAAGAGCTAGATATATATAGAGATAGAAAAATATATTTAGAAATAGAAAGACTGATAGAGAGAGAAAAAGAGACATATAATGAGATATGAAGATATGGATAGAAACAGACAGACAGACAGACAGACAGACAGACAGATAGATAGATAGATAGATAGATAGATAGATAGATAGATAGATAGATAGATAGATAGATAGATAGATAGATAGATAGATAGATAGATAGATAGATAGATAGATAGATAGATAGATAGATAGATAGTCAGATAGATAGACAGACAGACAGACAGACAGACAGACAGACAGACAGATAGATAGATAGATAGATAGATAGACAGACAGACAGACAGACAGACAGACAGACAGATAGATAGATAGATAGATAGATAGATAGATAGATAGATAGATAGATAGATAGATAGATAGATAGATAGATAGATAGATAGATAGATAGATAGACAGACAGACAGACAGACAGACAGATAGACAGACAGACAGATAGATAGATAGATAGACAGACAGACAGACAGACAGATAGATAGACAGACAGACAGACAGACAGACAGACAGACAGACAGACAGATAGACAGACAGACAGACAGACAGATAGATAGATAGATAGATAGATAGATAGATAGATAGACAGACAGACAGACAGACAGACAGATAGATATATAGATAGATAGATAGATAGATAGATAGATAGATAGATAGATAGATAGATAGATAGATAGATAGATAGATAGATAGATAGACAGACAGACAGACAGACAGACAGATAGACAGATAGATAGATAGATAGATAGATAGATAGATAGATAGATAGATAGATAGATAGATAGATAGATAGATAGATAGATAGAATCAGACATACAAAGAGACTTACATACCCATTGTTGTTGTTGTTATTGTTGTTGTTTCAAATTCCCACAATGAGTAGGTTACTCTTTAGTACGCCCTGAAAAGGACGTTAAGTGGCGGGTTGCAGTAGCTTTCCACACATCCTGAGCGTGCGGATGAAGGTGGACCGGGGTCCTCCAAACGGTTGTGCTATTCTTGGCTTTACCTGCGTGTCGCTCACTACTATGGGGATCACGTCGATTCTCACCTCGTTAGCCAGGCTGCCATAAAAACAGCCCGTTTCTGGGAAGGGCTGCGAGGACGTCAATGTGAGGGCCTTGTCCAGTATATTTTGCCTGAGCCTGACTAACATATCTGATCAGTATATTTTGCCTGAGCCTGACTAACATATCTGATCAGTATATTTTGCCTGATCATGCATTAGTCTTCCTTCCCTGGTACTCACTGTGTAAAAGGCAAATAAGTATAGTCCAACAACGGACACTGTCACTGGGGATGAATTGGTAGAGGTTTCATTGAACTAAATGTCTATTTTCTGGATGGAAAGTTCCCTTACGCGTCTTCGCTTGTGTCCTGCTTGTGCCTTTGAGTGTCCGGTTATGAAGAGGTTTCTTGACCGGGCCCTAGTATGTGCTTGTGTCTTTCAGTGTCCGGTTATGAAGAGGTTTCTTGACCGGGCCCTAGTATGTGCTTGTGTCTTTCAGTGTCAGGTTATGAAGAGGTTTCTTGACCGGGCCCTAGTATGTGCTTGTGTCTTTCAGTGTCAGGTTATGAAGAGGTTTCTTGACCGGGCCCTAGTATGTGCTTGTGTCTTTCAGTGTCAGGTTATGAAGAGGTTTCTTGACCGGGCCCTAGTATGTGCTTGTGTCTTTCAGTGTCAGGTTATGAAGAGGTTTCTTGACCGGGCCCTAGTATGTACTTGTGTCTTTCAGTGTCAGGTTATGAAGAGGTTTCTTGACCGGGCCCTAGTATGTGCTTGTGTCTTGCAGTGTCAGGTTATGAAGAGGTTTCTTGACCGGGCCCTAGTATGTGCTTGTGTCTTGCAGTGTCAGGTTATGAAGAGGTTTCTTGACCGGGCCCTATTATGTGCTTGTGCCTTTCAGTGTCAGGTTATAAAGAGGTTTCTTGACCGGGCCCTAGTATGTGCTTGTGTCTTTCAGTGTCAGGTTATGAAGAGGTTTCTTGACCGGGCCCTAGTATGTGCTTGTGTCTTTCAGTGTCAGGTTATGAAGAGGATTCTTAACCCGGCCCTAGTATGTGCTTGTGCCTTTCAGCGCCCGGTTATGAAGAGGATTCTTGACCGGGCCCTAGTATGTGCTTGTGTCTTTCAGTGTCAGGCTATGAAGAGGATTCTTAACCCAGCCCTAGTATATGCTTGTGCCTTTCAGCGCCCGGTTATGAAGAGGATTCTTAACCCGGCCCTAGTATGTGCTTCGTACAAGGGGAGCTGTACTGCTTCTGTTATTTCTGCTATCCGTCTTTTACGTGGTCGGCCCTTGGCGTTGTATCCAATATATCTGTGCCGTATTGCTATCTGGAGGATAGTATCTGGTGTTTGACGTGTCACATGGTCGAACCATTTGGTTTGCTGTCCCTTAATGAGGGTTAGCTCTGGCGTTGTAACCTACGATCTTCGTTTCTGATTCTATCTACTCTTGTTACTCCAGGCATTATGTGCAGAAAATTCATCTTTGTTGTTATGATGTTTCTTTTATCTTTGTTTGTTAAAGTTCTATTTTGGCACTGATGACACTGATGTGGGTCGGAATACCGTCTTGTGTAGCGTTATTTTTGTATCCATTGTGCTCGTCAACCTGCCTTATCTAACTATAAGTCAGGTGCCCATTTACAGCGGGGTAGACTAAAGAGTGTCGAGACTGGCGGTGAACTTGAAAACGATATTGAAACCTCTGTAATTATCCAGTTATATAAAATATACAACAATGAAAACCTCCCGAGTAGTCACCCCATAGAGTAGTCGCCCCGTGGTTAATGTCAAATCCTGATTGACATGGATATGTTGGTGATCCTGATCTTCCTGCGCACAATAGTAACAAATCTGTCCCCGCGCCATCACCCGACTTTATCACTGTACCAGCTTAACAGACCTCTATACTAGGTCGCCAGATAGTATCGCAAGCAGGCGGTACCCGATCCAGCGGGAGGCCTTTCTGTGCAGGCCACCCACAGAGCCGAGTAGAACAGCTTGGTCTGCTATGGATATTCCTCGCGTCAGGGATATCTAAACTTAGTGAAGTCCCTACATTGAGGAGACCCTACTCGTGACGATTCAATGCACAAACACAAAGATTTCCTAAGCTGACCAGGCTCTATGTGTGCATTCAAATGTCAGTATGTGTGTATATAAATGTCAAAACGCTGCGTCAAAGCGAAGGGGACCGAATTGAGACAAGTTAACACGTTTAAATACCTGGGCACATACATTACATCAGATGGATGATGCAATTACGAAATAAAATGCAGAATAGCCTAAGCAAAATCAGTCGTGCAGACCATGAAGAGAATATTATTCTACACAATCTTGTGGCTGGAATTAACAAAGACTCCTTGGATGCTGGGTGGAACCAATACTGACATATGTTAGTGGATTATGGCCAATAGCCAGCAAGCGCATACATCTTTGAAAGGAACGGAGATGTGGTTTTACAGACTAATGCGGCGGGTCCAGTAGACTCCAATGAGGACTAATGATACAGCACTCGGGGAGGCACAGACACACAAAGACAACTTATTGCAAGGGTCAGAACGAGGCTGTCATCCTTTTATTGGGCATTTTATGAGAAGAGGCGGCTGGGTGCACGTTGTGACAACGGGAAAGATAGTCGGAAGGAGAGACAAGGGAAGGCGGAGAGAGAAGATGGTGGACAGCCTGAGAGACAGGGGAAGGCGGAGAGAGAAGATGTTGGATAGCCTGAGAGACAGAGGAAGGCAGAGAGAGAAGATATTGGACAGCCTGAGAGACAGAGAGAGAAGATGTTGGATAGCCTGAGAGACAGAGGGAGGCAGAGAGAGAAGATATTGGACAGCCTGAGAGACAGAGAGAGAAGATGTTGGACAGCCTGAGAGACAGAGGAAGGCAGAGAGAGAAGATATTGGACAGCCTGAGAGACAGGGAGAGAAGATGTTGGATAGCCTGAGAGACAGAGGAAGGCAGAGAGAGAAGATGTTGGATAGCCTGAGAGACAGAGGAAGGCAGAGAGAGAAGATATTGGACAGCCTGAGAGACAGAGAGAGAAGATGTTGGACAGCCTTAGAGACAGAGGAAGGCAGAGAGAGAAGATGTTGGACAGCCTGAGAGACAGAGAGATAAGATGTTGGACAGCCTGAGAGACAGAGGAAGGCACAGAGAGAAGATGTTGGACAGCCTGAGAGACAGAGAGAGAAGATGTTGTACAGACTGAGAGACAGAGGAAGGCAGAGAGAGAAGATGTTGGACATCATGAGAGACAGAGGTAGGCAGAGAGAGAAGATGTTGGACAGCCTGAGAGACAGAGGAAGGCTGAGAGAGAAGATATTGGACAGCCTGAGAGACAGAGAGAGAAGATGTTGGACAGCCTGAGAGACAGAGGAAGGCCGAGAGAGAAGATGTTAGATAGCCTGAGAGACAGAGGAAGGCAGAGAGAGAAGATGTTGGATAGCCTGAGAGACAGAGGAAGACAGAGAGAGAATATATTGGACAGCCTGAGAGACAGAGAGAGAAGATGTTGGACAGCCTGAGAGACAGAGGAAGGCAGAGAGAGAAGATAATGGACAGCCTGAGAGACAGAGAGAGAAGATGTTGGACAGCCTGAGAGACAGAGGAAGGCAGAGAGAGAAGATGTTGGACAGCCTGAGAGACAGAGAGAGAAGATGTTGGACAGCCTGAGAGACCGAGGAAGGCACAGAGAGAAGATGTTGGACAGCCTGAGAGACAGAGAGAGAAGATGTTGGACAGACTGAGAGACAGAGGAAGGCAGAGAGAGAAGATGTTGGACAGCATGAGAGACAGAGGAAGGCCGAGAGAGAAGATGTTGGACAGCATGAGAGACAGAGAAAGGCAGAGAGAGAAGATGTTGGGCAGCCTGAGAGACAGAGGAAGGCAGAGAGAGAAGATGTTGGGCAGCCTGACAGAATGGCACAGGCGACAACCAACAACCGAGTTGGTAAACGACACACGTGATAGTAGTGGATGGGAGTTCCTGATCGCAATTATGATTGTGTATATGTTAATATCATTATGTGTATATGTAAATGTCATTATGGGTATATGTAAATGTCATTATATGTAAATGTCATTATATGTAAATGTCATTATGGGTGTATGTAAATGTCATTATATGTAAATGTCATTATATGTAAATGTCATTAAGGGTGTATGTAAATGTCATTATGGGTATATGTAAATGTCATTATTGGTGTATGTAAATGTCATTATGGGTATATGTAAATGTCATTATGGGTATATGTAAATGTCATTATTGGTGTATGTAAATGTCATTATGGGTATATGTAAATGTCATTATGGGTATATGTAAATGTCATTATGGGTATATGTAAATGTCATTATAGGTATATGTAAATGTCATTATAGGTATATGTAAATGTCAGTATAGGTATATGTAAATGTCATTATAGGTATATGTAAATGTCATTATAGGTATATGTAAATGTCATTATAGGTATGTACATGTCATTATAGGTATATGTAAATGTCATTATAGGTATATGTAAATGTCATTATGGGTACATGTAAATGTCATTATAGGTATGTACATGTCATTATTGACATCGTGAGACAGATGAGACAAAAGCTGTATGGAGATAAAACAGCCTTACAAAAAACGGTGTCCTTTGTAAGAGAAACCGGGGCCTTGATATAAGGATGAACGAAGAAGAGGGAGAAGATGTCATATTGTCTGTTCAAATGTCATATTGTCTGTTCAAATGTCATATTGTTTGTTCAAATGTCATATTGTCTGTTCAAATGTCAGATTGTCTGTTCAAATGTCATATTGTCTGTTCAAATGTCATATTGTCTGTTCAAATGTCATATTGTCTGTTCAAATGTCATATTGTCTGTTCAAATGTCATATTGTCTGTTCAAATGTCATATTGTTTGTTCAAATGTCATATTGTTTGTTCAAATGTCATATTGTCTGTTCAAATGTCATATTGTTTGTATTTAGATGTGATCATGTGTGTTTTCCATTCTCATTGTTCGATATTTCTAAGCTCATTCTATATCAATTCAATATTCATTCTGAGTCAATTCAACATTCATTCTGAGTCAATTCAACACATTCTCAGTCTATTCAGCATTCAATCTGATTCTATTCAGCATTCAATCTGAGTCTATTCTACATTCATTCTAAGTATGTGTCAATCCTTTGTACATTTTAAAACCCCTTTCGAGTGTATCCCATTTCAAAAACTAGCATAAACAAAGAACGCAAACCCTAGAATAAACAAAGAACGCAAACCCAAGCATAGACAAAGAACGCAAATCCTAGCATGGACAAAGAACGCAAACCCAAGCATAGACAGCCAGCCAACACAAAGACAAGTACTCACCAAACATTCACCCCAAACAATAGAATGCAAGGAATAACTGCAATCTGACTCCAGTTCTCCACTGGAATGTGCTTCGCTCGAAATAACCAGTCCACCTATGTCGTTGGACGACGAAATAACCAGTCCATTTATGTCGTTGGACGACGAAATAACCAGTCCACCTATGTCGTTGGACGACGAAATAACCAGTCCATTTATGTCGTTGGACGACGAAATAACCAGTCCACCTATGTCGTTGGACGACGAAATAACCAGTCCACCTATGTCGTTGGACGACGAAATAACCAGTCCATTTATGTCGTTGGACGACGAAATAACCTGTCCACCTATGTCGTTGGACGACGAAATAACCTGTCCACCTATGTCGTTGGACGACGAAATAACCTGTCCACCTATGTCGTTGGACGACGAAATAACCTGTCCACCTATGTCGTTGGACGACGAAATAACCTGTCCACCTATGTCATTGGACGACGAAATAACCTGTCCACTTATGTCGTTTGACGACGAAATAACCTGTCCACCTATGTCGTTGGACGACGAAATAACCTGTCCACCTATGTCGTTGGACGACGAAATAACCTGTCCACTTATGTCGTTGGACGACGAAATAACCTGTCCACTTATGTCGTTGGACGACCTTGGGAAACATTGTTGTTTCCCTCTACCATATGTTGCCGTTGCTATTTTCAATTATTTTCAGCTGAAAGGTAAATCATTCTTTCAGCTGAAAGGTAAATCATTCTTTCAGCTGAAAGGTAAATCATTCTTTCAGCTGAAAGGTAAATCATTCTTCTCTAAACATCAAACTAGCGTACACAACAAGATACAAAGGGTGGCACAAAAGCTGACGTACTGCCTAGGTAGGTGAATCTACCGTCTGCCTGGAGACGTTGAATTTGCAACAGTGATGTTGGTTCGCTGTACGGTTCCCAGTATCAGACTGGAAGAGTGCCTCCGTGTGTCCTAGTGTTGATTACTGCTCGTTGCCGAAACCCAGGTATGATTGACTGCATGTCCTGTTCTGAGCCGGTATCCGAAACCCAGGTATGATTGACTGCATGTCCTCTTCTGAGCCGGTATCCGAAACCCAGGTATGATTGACTGCATGTCCTGTTCTGAGCCGGTATCCGAAACCCAGGTATGATTGACTGCATGTCCTGTTCTGGGCCGGTATTAAGGGCGCAGACATCAGCAAACACGAGATCCAATATGGTGGCTTCATTCACCTTGGTGCAAAACTTCAGACGTCTCGGATTGAACAGCTGACCTTGCGTCCTATACCTGATATGCATATCCTTGCTGAAGTCAGATGTGTTGGACCGAAAGGAAAAGTACAAATATCGCAGTCAAGCTGTAAACTACGACACAACGCATTCCGTTCTCTGGACTACATTCTGCTACTTAAACACTTTCAGGGTTTGGTAGCGGGAGATTGAGAACGAACGAAGCCAAACCATATACATATCCCTCCAAACCCCTTCTCCATCCCGGTCACAGGCCGGAAGTGGACAAACGGGGATGAAATGAACTGACCTGACCGCCGCAGTTAAGTTTGTTGGTCAGTTTGACCTTGCTAAAATTGACAGGATCTTTCATCCAATGAGCGCCAAAGTTTGGACTGTCTGGGTGGATGTACACACATGTGGGCGTGGTCGGTTCAGCCTTGCCTCCTGGTACCCAGTCGCCATTCACGTACTTCCACCTGGAAAGTACACATTTCTACATTATCTTCAAGTCATTGATTACATTTTATCTACTTTCTTAATTAACCTTGCTATATACTATTTATAGAATTTCAAACTAAGGGAGGCCATTCCCAACTATTCAGGCTTTTGGCCTGCGTGAATGACGCGGTGCATTTACCTCGAGTTTTTCTTTGAGTATGGGCTATTCCACACTGCTGAACTCCATATAAGACATCACAAAGATCTAGAGAATGCTGATAAAAAATGCCTCTGTTTCTTGGACCGGGAAAAGGCATTCGATGTTCCCTTAGAGAGGCCTTGGGATTGGCTAAAAGGAAGAATATTCCAGCTTTTTTGATATGTGATATACATTGTTTTTATAAGACCTGCAGAAATTACATTAGGACAGAAGAATTAAGAGTGATCCGCCTGGTCTTTGGGGATGACAAGGACAAGAATAGCACCACTGCAACACAGAGAGCATGTCATAAAATGCGACTAACTGTGACATGGCATAACACCGGTCATGGTTAAGTGGTTTGTTTAGAGCAGCATAGATTGCCCCTAACTGGCTGAGGGTTTACTTTGCTCTAGTGTTTGAGTCTATTTAGATGACATTGGTTAACCACCCTGTGTAAGCGCTTGTCCCAACGCTGCAGAGTATTAAGCTGCTCGAGCCTAGCCTGCTAAGCAGGAAATTTTTCTCCTTGCTACATCCAGCTTATACCAGAGCTAGGACCTGCATAGGGGCAGCTGCCCTTGTAGAAGTAAAGAGTCGACTAAAAACTAAGATCTTAAGATCAGAGGAGTTCAGGACCACCAGTAACGTAAGACAGGGCGACTTTATATCCTCAAACATCTTCATACTACTCATGGGTGATGCCATCAAAGCCCGTCAGGGGAGGACCAAGAGGTGGCTCAGTGGGGTGCTGGAAGATGAGACCAGTCTAAATATCGGAGGTGGTCGTTTGTCGATGATGTGGCCGTGTCGATGATGTGGCCGTGTCGATGATGGGGTCTTGTCGATGATGGGGTCTTGTCGATGATGGGGTCTTGTCGATGATGGGGTCTTTTCGATGATGTGGCTGTGTCGATGATGTGGGCGTGTCGAAGTGGCTGGGTCGATGATGTGGGCGTGTCGATGATGTGGTCGTGTCGATGATGTGGCTGTGTCAATGATGTGGCCGTGTCGAAGTGGCTGG
Source organism: Ariolimax columbianus (assembly GCA_036924085.1). Classification (NCBI taxonomy): domain Eukaryota; kingdom Metazoa; phylum Mollusca; class Gastropoda; order Stylommatophora; family Arionidae; genus Ariolimax; species Ariolimax columbianus. Next base: position 41,454,466 of record JAVGWX010000023.1, on the reverse strand, counting down.
GTCGATGATGTGGGCGTGTCGATGATGTGGCCGTGTCGATGATGTGGCATTGATTACTAAATCAGAGACACGTCTCCAGACCAACCTTCAAATCTAGAATAAGAACTGAGGAAAGAGAAGTGACCATTAAAAGGTAAAGGTGGGTCCCATGGCAACAACTGCCGTCGGGGATGAGTGTACTTTTCATGAACTAAGCCGCAGCGTATGTGAGGTCGCCAGCTCCCTTCTTTGCTGTTTGCACCTTCCCCAACTCATACGTCAGGTACCCATTTACAGCTGGGTCAAATGAAGGAGCGGTCGTACCAGGAACGAACCACGCCCGGAATCTTTTCTGTCCGTCCGTGATTTCGAACCCTGTCGCGCTGTAATCTCCGTTTTAGCAAGCTAGCTTACGGTCGACTATGCTACATGCTCCACTAGCGAGAGAGAAGAGACGTTACATTCTGTTTCTGGATGAACATCCTCTGGAACAGGCCAAGCAGTTCAAATAGCTTGGAGCTGTAATAAATCAGAAGGGAGGTATCAACAATGAGTTGACTACTTCAAGGACAGCAGCGGGTAAACTTGTCCATGTTGTAAATAGATGATGCCTCAGCAAAAGAGAAGAAAGAAAGAAAACGTAAATGGAAGTGTACCTATCCACCTATGAATCAGTTTTGGCGTATGGAGACATTATCAATGATAACAACCCAGAAAAAAAACAGCTCCTAGCATCAAAAATGACATATCTAATAACTTAACCTAACATCTTTATACTGGTTTTAGTGTCTGTATACAACCAGTTTCACTTCCTTGCTCTAAAAGCTTTGCGCATCCAATATATTTTTAATGCATTAATTGTCCATGCCTCCACTATTTCCTGTGGCAATGCATTCCAAGCATTCACTACTCTCTGACTAAAAAAATATTTCCTTACATATAATATGGACCTTTCTTTAGTTAATGTGCAGCTATACCAGGTAAACCAGGCGTTAAGAAGAGACATCCCCGCAATCAGATAAAGCGACAAGATTTAGACATCTCTAGTTCTTCCAGACTCGAGTGGTGTAATCTCAACTTTGGTGGCTTGGCCATGTCTGCAGAATAAAATATGATCTGCTGCCACGACAGGCATGGCACAAACAAAGAGTCTAGGATCAAGACCCCGAGGACGACCCAAACTCCTCAGGGATGACGACATAAGGAACCAGACCCCGAGGACGACCCAAGCTGCTCTGGGAGGAGGACACAAGGATCCAGACCCCGAGGACGACCCAAACTCCTCAGGGATGATGACATAAGGATCCAGACCCCGAGGACGACCCAAACTCCTCAGGGATGATGACATAAGGATCCAGGCCCCGAGGACGACCCAAACTCCTCAGGGATAATGACATAAGGATCCAGGCCCCGAGGACGACCGAAACTCCTCAGGGATGATGACATAAGGATCCAAACCCCCCCCCCCCTCCCCCCAGGACGACCCAAACTCCTCAGGGATGACGACATGAGGATCCAAACCCCCCAGGACGACCCAAACTCCTCAGGGATGACGACATGAGGATCCAAACCCCCCCCCCCCCCCCAGGACGACCCAAACTCCTCAGGGATGACGACATAAGGATCCAAACCCCCCCCCCCCCCCCCAGGACGACCCAAACTCCTTAGGGATGATGACATAAGGACCCAAACCCCCCCAGGACGACCCAAACACCTCTGGGATGACGGCATAAGACAGTCTATAACAGATAGTAGACTAGATTGGAATCAGGTCAAGAGGAAGACAGCGGATAGAATGGTGTGGCGTTCTTTGTGGCAAACCTCTACATCCCCGGCTAGAAGAGGAGCGGCTGAGTAGGTCCACCTTCATCAGCACGCCGATGATGCGACGAAAACTACTGCAGTCCATCACTTAATGCCATATTAGGGGTACACAAAAGGATAAACTTACTTAACGTGGGCATTCAACAACAACAACGATTAAACATGGAAAACAAATGACGAAATATTACTTTGCCATAGCCAGGTCTATCTTAGAATTGTGGAATACAAAGGGCACAGCTAAATAAAGAAAGGTTGTATAGATTTGAGACAGGCGTAATGTACCATGCTGTGTTCACGTGGCTTGTATATCTTGCCTTCTGCTTGGATATCCCATGTTTGTTACCTGTGGAATTTCCGCTTCCGTTATATATATTATGACTAAATCGTCTTTACTTTTATATTAAATTTTTATTTATTCTTGTTTATTTATGTTTTGTTGATGTTTGTATGTATTCTTAATAGAGGCGAGGCGTGGTGTAGGGGCGCACATCGAGTGCGCAAGCTTGGTTTGTAATCTAAACATACCGGGTTAGAAATGCCTTCGTTTTCAGTTTGACTGCGCATGTCTGAGATTTGTCAAGGTAGGACCACTTCTCCAAAGCAAGAAAGGATTGCAAAACTATTTTATTGCAAAACTGCCATAGGAGAATACCCACCCACACATTACAAACAGATACACACACGTATCCATACACAGGCCAATACGTCCTGATTTAGTATAACAGACTACGGTCTGGGGTTGAAGGGTACGCGCCAGTAGAATCCAGAAAGGCAGACCTTTAAAAAGAACCAAAACATTGGAAATAATAGTTTTATTACAAGCTCATTGTCTGATCGCTTTGGTACATTGTATTTGAGCAACTGTTATTGTGGCGGAAGGGGTCGGGGGGTGATTAGTGTAGTGTTAGAACACGACAAATGAACAGGGCTCGACTCCTGGTACAAGTTCAAGTGTACATGACCTACGATTAGGAATGGAATGACAGCGTGGAAGGGAACTGGCCACACTCCATTTTACAAGATGTAGCTTAATACGAGGTAACATTAATTTTATTAATAACATTTTTACAAGAGTGTGAACCAGACATCTTTAGACATAGTGTCATCTCTCTACTTTTTGTGTGTATATAATTCTTCAATTGCGTGAACAAATATTTTGAGAAAAATATCGAATTCTATAATGAATATTATGCATGCATTTGCTCTATTACCTGTGTGAGTCTACCTGAATAAAGTCGAGCAGAAGTGTGTACATGGCGTTTGGGTCAAGGCCGGTCACACTGGCTCGGAATACGGGAAACATTCGTCTGAAATGAAACAAGACATTCAACATATTTCATGTTTTCAAATCTACTTTAGTTTGGTTTTCAACATAATCAGAGTAGCCAAAATAAAATGTGCAACAATCAATCCAAACTTTGAAGATCATCCAACAAATTCCTGCCACGTCTTCTTTGTCCTGTGTCATCTGTTTCAACTCTGTCCGCGTTTTTTTCTGCTTTCTTCAATCCCTTCAACGCTCGTCTCCAATTGTATTTTGGTATGCCTCTACTACTCAATAATTTGGAATTCAGAAGATTTTCTTTCTTCAAATGCTATCAGCTTCTTTCCTTAATGTGTGCCATATCCATCACATCTCCATAAGTCATGATCCGCGTGGTCTCTGCCTCCACTACTTCCTGTGGCAATGCATTCCAAGCATTCACCACTCTCTGGCTAAAAAAAATATTTTCTTCTATCTAATCTGGCCCTCTCTCTAGTTAATTTGTAGCTGTTCCCTCTTGTTCTTGTAGGTGGCTGTATTGGTAAAAAAACTTGTTATAGTCTAATTTATCCATTCCTCTAATCATCTTATAAACCTGTATTAAGTCACCTCGAATTCTTCTCTCTTCTAGACAATGTAGACCGGTTTTATTTAGTCTAACCTCATAACTATAATTCTGGAATCTCACTATCATCTTTGTCGCTCTTTTTTGAATTTTTTCCAGCATGTTTATATCCCTTCTATGATAAGGACTCCTCACATGTACACAGTACTCCAATATAGGTCTAACTAATGCTTCATACAGTTTGACTAACACTAACATTGCATTTGCCTTATTCACTGCTACCTGGACTTGCTCACTCATCTTACCTGTATGGTCTATTATAACCCCTAGGCCTCTATCTATCTTTCTAATATTGCTCTCTCCCATTCTGTAATTTTGTTCCATATTGGATCTACCCATGTGGCGGGGTGCATTAGCTTTCCTCGCATGATGAGCGTGCTGATGAAGGGGGACCGTGGTCCTCCACGCGGTTGTGCTGTGATTGGCTTCATCTGCGTGTCAGTCACTACTACTAAGATCATGTCGAATCAACGCCTTGTTAGCCAGGCTGCAATGACAACAGCCCGTTTCCAGAAAGCCAAGATGAGGGTCTTGACCAGTATGTTTGACCTGGCCCTGAGTATGTCTGACCAGTATATTATCCCTGACCGTCTTCCTTCTCGTCTTAATAACTACTAGTGAGCGATTGAAATTTCCTGTTAGATCTTGAGAGACGAGCGCCTTACATAGCCATCTGAAACAACCCACCCCCCCCCCCCCCCATAATATAACACATAGAATATTAATTTTGCAGGTGAATGACCCATATACACTTTCTATAACTTTAATTGTGGGGACTGAACCGCTGGTACGGCCAGGCACAACATACTGACCAGGACGTCACTCCAGGCACAACATACTGAACAGGACGTCACGCCAGGCACACGTACTGACCAGGAGGTCACGCCAGGCACAACGTACGGATCAGGAGGTCACGCTAGGCACAACGTACTACCAGGACGTCACGCCAGGCACAGGGTACTGACCAGGCGTCACGTCAGGCACAAGGTACTGACCAGGCATCACGTCAGGCACAACATACTGACCAGGCGTCATATCAGGCACAACATACTGACCAGGCGTCACGTCAGGCACAAGGTACTGACCAGGCGTCACATCAGGCACAAAATACTGACCAGGCCATCACGTCAGGCACAACGTACTGACCAGGCCGTCACGTCAGACACAAGGTACTGACCAGGCGTCACATTAGGCACAACATACTGACCAGGCCGTCACGTCAGGCACAACGTACTGACCAGGACGTCACGTCAGGGTCAATTTACTAACCAAGACCACTATCTCTCTTCCATGTAGTGTTCCCCGTAAACAACTATATTCAAGACAGTCTGTCTGACGAGACGTGATCTCCATAGTAGTGAGCTACACACAGATGAAGCTAAGCATATAAACAGCCGCGGGGAGGACGCCGCTCCACCTTCATCAGCACGCTCATGATGTAAGGAAAGCTACTACAACCCGCTACTTAACGCATTTTTTAGTGCGCACAAAAAAGTAAATCTATTGTTTATTGGCATTCAACAGCAGCAAACGACAACAGCAAACCGTGAATGATATATAACACAGTTCTCCTACTATAGACGTCTTTCCCCCCTTGTTTTGGTGCACGTGACCTCCAGAATATCTGTTTGCAAAGTTCAAACAATGAAAGGGGAAATAATTGTGCAAACCACAATGATGTAAATATTGAGTTATGTTCTCATGTAAACAACGATTTGCGAAAGGGACAGTCGTAAACAAGCATTGCAGCAGAGCAATAAACAAATAATTTTGGAAACCGTGCACATTGACATGGCTCGAAAAAGACATAACGACAAAAAACAAACATGTACAAACAATTCTAGCTTGCAGTAAACACACACACACACAGCCTCTCTCCCGCACACACAGATAGAGAGAGAGAGAGACGGACAGAAGTAGGCGGGGTTGTGCAGAAATTAGTGACCATATTCTGTTACTAACACTTGTGGTTCTGTGCAGCACATACATCAGCTGTACATCGAACACAAAAATGACAAGTACAATAACAAGCGAAGAACAGAGAAAACACATTCGGCCATTGAACGAGGGGAGAGGGTGGTGGAAGATTGCTATAGGTTTCATCTAAATAATGAGAAATACCTGCAACCAAGCCAAGCTTCACGTGAAGCCCCCTTTTCCACATACGCGGCTCTGGCAAATGGAGAACAACAAACCAGCCCCCCCCCCCCCCTATTGGGATAACATATTAGACTAGGTGAGGCAAACCACACAGAACCTCTAGCAGAGCTCCATTAAAAGTGACAGTTTGCTGATCCACCAGAGCGTGGATATATCCAGATCTCATTTGAGACCTCATCCAGGGAGTATCCTTGCTTGAACAATGCACCCCGAGAAGTCTGCCTTAGCAAGACAAGGTGCTGAAGACGGAGGCAACCAGCTAAAAGGCGCACCACAGCAATCAAGAAACTATACGAATACGCAATATGAAAGTATGCCTATATCTGAGAAAACGTTACGGCACTCGGCTTGTGATTGACATCCAGGAAGACGTAATGCCTGGTGCCCCGTCTTGAAATGGTCCAACCTTTAGTTTCTTATCGGTTGACCAATGATGCCAGGAGACGCGAGAATGACTTCCAAACCAACACAAAACGAAGCAAAGACAATGTAAAAGAATACACTCAATGCTGAAGACCTCAACAGTAAAAGAGATGGTTATAGTAAAAAAATTAGAGCTTGAAAATATTCTGAATGAAGATCAAGTAAATGTATGTTGCTTGCAAGAAACGCATCTCAACAAAGATATAGCCTTCATAATTTTAGGTTTCCAGTGCTATAGGTCTGTCGAATGGTGGGATACTGACACCTGTGAGAAATAGCATCAATGCTTATCCGCAGGAACTAGATATGGAGGGGGCAGAGTACCAGATGATGCATCTCAAGACAGAATGTATATGATTCCACCTGCTAAATTATTACTGTCCGAGTGATCGTCCACTGGCACTAGATATGGTCCCAACAAACGAGAAACCATAAGGCTGGTGACAGTCCACTGGCACTAGATATGATCCCAACAAACGAGAGGCCATAAGGCTGAGTGATCGTCCACTGGCCTTAGATATGATCCAAACAAACGAGAGACCATAAGGGTGGTGACAGTCCACTGGCCCTAGATATCTACAAACGAGAGACCATAAGGCTGGTGACAGTCCACTGACACTAGATATGATCCCAACAAACGAGAGACCATAAGGGTGGTGACAGTCCACTGGCACTAGATATGGTCCCAACAAATAAGAGACCATAAGGGTGGTGACAGTCCACTGGCACTAGATATGATCCAAACAAACGAGAGGCCATAAGGCTGAGTGATCGTCCACTGGCCTTAGATATGATCCAAACAAACGAGAGACCATAAGGGTGGTGACAGTCCACTGGCACTAGATATCTACAAACGAGAGACCATAAGGCTGATGACAGTCCACTGGTCCTAGATATGATCCAAACAAACGAGAGGCCATAAGGCTGAGTGATCGTCCACTGGCCCTAGATATGATCCAAACAAACGAGAGGCCATAAGGCTGAGTGACAGTCCACTGGCTCTAGAAATGGTCCCAACAAACGAGAGACCATAAGGCTGAGTGATGGTCCACTGGCCCTAGATATAATCCAAAACAAACGAGAGACCATAAGAATATAAGAAAGCTGTGGACGTTGGTAAAACAACATAATGATGAGGGGACAGAGAGAAACACAAAAATGGAAACATCCTCACAGGCAAACAAGCGGTTGATCACATAGCAGACTTTTGCAAAAGACGGCAACATTGAGTGCCAAATGAAATGATCAAGAACTTGGGAACAGCAACAAAAACAAAGCTGCTGTAGATCTTCAACATTTGTTGAACAGCAGGTAAATTCCCACAGATCTGGAGAGCAGCAGGCATGATAAGATTCCAAACACCAGGGAAAGACAGTTTTATGGCATCCAGTTATATACCAATCAGCATCACAAGCTGTATTTGTAAAACAATGGAACGTATCATCAACCTAAGGATGCAGTGGTATCTTGAGAGCCAAAACCTTCTTGTGCCACAGCAGGCAGGATTTAAGAAATGCTGCTCCACTGAAGACCAGGCAACATACCTCTCACAAGAGATCGAGGACGCGTTCCATGACAAGAAATTGGTATTAGCTAGCAGCCCGAATAGACTTAAGGAAAGCTTTTGATAAAGTTGGATGGAAGGACTTTTCAAGAAACTGGTAAACACTGGAGATGTGGTCATGATGTGCAAATGGATAAAAGCATTTGGCAGACGAGCCAGAGTGCAATGAGATGGCCTCAAGAGAAAGAAAATTCTACACCGTCATTGTATGCTCAAGGGAGGCTTCTTTCCTCTACACTTAACTTAACTGAACGTTTTTATACTGGTTTAAAAGACCCTGCAGAGTCTGTATACAACCAGTTACATTTACATCACCTTGCTCTAAAAGCTATGCGCATCCAGTTTATTCTTAAATGCATTAACTGTCCCTGCCTCCACTACCTCCCCTGGCAATGCATTCCAATCAGACACCACTCTCTGACTAAAGAAATATTTCATAATATCTAACATGGACCTCTCTTTAGTCAGCTTATAGCTATGCCCTCATGTTATTGTAGGTGGCTGTATTTTTTAAAACTTGTTATAGTCTAATTTATCGATTCCTCTGATCATCTTATAAACCTGTATTAAGTCACCACGAATTCTTCTCACTTCGAAACACTGTAGGCCGGTTTTTCTGAGTCGTTCCTCATAACTGTAATTCTGGAATCCTACTATCATCTTTGTCGCTCTTTTTTGTATTCTTTCCAGCATGTTTATGTCCCCTCTATGACAAGGACTCCACACCTGTACACAGTACTCCAATCTAGGTCTAACTAATGCTTTATGCAGTTTGACGATCACTTCCTTGCTCCTATGTTTAACTTTTCTTTTTATCATACCTAACATTGCATTTGCCTTTTTCACTGCTACCTTAACTTGCTCACTCACCTTTCCTGTATGATCTATTATAACCCCTAGGTCCCTTTCCTTATCTATCTTTCTAATATTGTTTTCTCCCATTCTGTAATTATGTTCCATATTGGATCTACCCATGTGGATGACTGTACATTTATCTACATTAAACTCCATTTGCCAGCTTACAGACCATTCTCGAATTTTATCTAGATCCGACATCAATATATCCACTTCCGCTTTAGATGAGACACTACTGCATAGTTTTGTGTCATCAGCAAATTTTGCAATCATGGATCTCATATCAATGTCCAAATCATTTATATATATCAAGAATAAAATTGGTCCCAAAACCGAGCCCTGTGGCACACCACTTTTCACTTCACTCCACTCAGAGTACTCCTTATTTATGCCCACCCTCTGCCTTCTTCCTGTTAACCAATTTTCAATCCATTTGGCAACTTCGCCACCTATTCCATGTGATTTTAACTTTCGAAATAATCTTTGATGAGGTACTCTATCAAAGGCCTTTGCAAAGTCTAGATAAATAACATCCACTGGCTCCCCTTTATCTATGATTTTAGTAACCTCCTCCATGAATTCTAATAGATTTGTTAAGCATGATCTCCCTCTAGTAAACCCATGCTGACTATTTCTAATTAGATTACATTTTTCTAAATGCATTACAATGTTTTCTTTGATTATTGACTCTAACAATTTACAGACTATGCTCGTTAAACTCACCGGTCTATAATTTGCCGGATCTGATTTTTTGCCTTTTTTGAATAAGGGGATCACTCCTGCATCTTTCCAATCCCGTGGAACAATCCCTTTTGTAAGTGATTGAGAACATAATATAGCCAATGGTTTTGCTAGTTGGTTTCTAATTTCATACAGCAATTTTGGGTGAATACCATCTTGACCTGGACATTTATTCACTTTCAACCCCTCCAATTTTTTAAAAACCATTTCCTCTGTAATACAGATTGATCTTAATCCCGTTTTGCTAGTTGGTCTCTAATTTCATACAGCAATTTTGGATGAATACCATCTTGACCTGGACATTTATTCACTTTCAACCCCTCCAATTTTTTAAAAACCATTTCCTCTGTAATACAGATTGATCTTAATCCCGCTGTATCCATGTCTCTTTGAAAAATATCTATAGGCTCTGAGATCTTGGAGCAGTTCTCTTTTGTGAAGACTGTGCCAAAGTACTGATTGAGCAGATTAGCTGCCTCCCTATTCTCACTTATTATTTTCCCTGTATTGTCTATGAGAGGGCCTACTTTGTCTTTCGTTCTTTGTTTATTTCTAACATAAGAGAAGAAGCTTTTACTGTCAGTCTTGATCCTCTGAGCAAGTTTTTTTTCAAAGTCTATTTCTGCTGTTTTATTCGCTTTCAGAGATATGTTCTGCTTTTCCAAATATTTTACATATGTTTCTTTTGATTTACCTGCCTCTATATATTTTTGCCATGCTTTATTTTTTGCTCTTCTACATTTCACTACAAATCTAGTTATCCACTTTTTACGCTTGGGGTTTACCTCCCTACATGGAACACATTCCTCTTTTAGCGTTTCTAGAACTGTTTTAAAACTTTCCCACTCCTGTTCAACATCTGTTCCTAGGACAATATCTTTCCAGATTATGTGGTTCGCTGCCTCTTTCATCCTCTTAACATCTGCCTTAGAGTAGTCGTATGTTCGTGTGTTTATGTTTACTTCTTTCGTGTTTATGTTTACTTGTCATAGTCTACATCAATGACCTGATTGCTGAACTACCACAAGGAACAAAAGTGGCGTCTGGACTTGCTATATCGCCTGGCTGTTTTAGCAAGGGATACCATTTCCACCAAAGCGTCTTCTATTAATATTGCGCTCCACTGAGATCTGACAAGATCTTTTCTAACAGGTCAACGTATGTGACCATTTCATTTCAAAATATGCAGTCAGCGCAGGCATTTCTTTGTGAATGTATGTGCCTGCTTTGTTAACGATTGTTTAGTCCCTTAAGTTTCAGAGTCATGATAGAGAATGGACGTTATGTTCGATTTTCCCCTTTTGTATCCTCGTGTCTGACTTGAATTCTGTAAAGTTCCGCCATTGCTCTAACGCAATAAAAGCATCCATCGTTTCTGCATCCTTAACCGAATGTATCTTTCTGTAACAACACCTGTTCAGCATGTTGTGTCTAAATTGGTTTCTAAGTAGATGAGTTCATCACATGACGTGACTATTGTGTCAAATTCTGAGAATCTTACTCACATTCTCTTCTCCGCGTATTTTTGGATCTACCTCGGTCCTGTTCTTTTTTTATAATTTGTAGAATGTTTCTGTCAGTTCTAGGTGTCACATTTGTAGTGATTTGAGAAGTGGATAATTGTGTGTGATAGGAGGGGGGCGCAAAATTTGTAGTGTTATGGGGAGGGACCACATTTGTAGTGTTATGAGGGAGCACATTTGTAGTGATATGAGGAGGGAGCAAATTTGTGGTGTTATGAGAAGGGAGCACATTTGTAGTGTTATGAGAAGGGAGCACATTTGTAGTGTTATGAGAAGGGAGCACATTTGTAGTGTTATGAGGAGGGAGCACATTTGTAGTGTTATGAGGAGGGAGCACATTTGTAGTGTTATGAGGAGGGAGCACATTTGTAGTGATATGAGGAGGGAGCACATTTGTAGTGATATGAGAAGTGAGCAATTTAGTGGAATATAAACAGATAATTAATGTGTTGTGATATTAACAGATAATTAATGTAGTGTGGTATTAACAGATAATGTGGTGTGATATGAACTGATAATTAATGTGGTGTGATATACACAGATAATTCATGTTATATGAGAAGTGAATAATGTGGAGTGCTATTATGAGTACATTTTGTAGGGTGATATAAAAACTACATAATCTGGTGTGTGATATGACAACTATATCATCTGGTGTGTGATATGAAAACTATATAAACTGGTGTGTGATATGAAAACTATATAAACTGGTGTGTGATATGAAAACTATATAGTCTCGTGTGGGATATGAAAACTATATAATCGGGTGTGTGATATGAAAACTTTATTATATAATCTGGTGTGTGATATGAAAACTATATAAAGTGGTGTGTGATATGAAAACTATATAATCGGGTGTGTGATATGAAAACTTTATTATATCATCTGGTGTGATATGAAAACTATATAATATGCTGTGTGATATGAAAACTATATAATCTGGTGTGTAATATGAAAACTATATCATCTGGTGTGATATGAAAACTATATAATATGCTGTGTGATATGAAAACTATATAATATGCTGTGTGATATGAAAACTATATAAACTGGTGTGTGATATGAAAACTATATAATCTGGTGTGTTATATGAAAACTATATAATCTGGTGTGTGATATGAAAACTAATCTGGTGTGATATGACAACTACCTAATCTCAATCTGCATACTCTGGGGTAATATAAACACGGTGTAATCTTACCTTCCATTTTTTGTAACAATCATCTCGTTTGTGAATTCTTGAAACTTTTCCCACAATTCCCGATCCTCTAGCAGTACGTTCAAGTTTCTCTCTGGGTTGCTGTCGTGCTTGTTGTCAGTCGTCTGATGGTGATGTATATCCGTGTCGCCAGTACTGAGGAGGTGGTTGATGCCCATGGATGGAAGAGCTGTCATTGTAATGCTGTTATCCGTGCAATCCTCACGACTACGCTGTGGATACTCGCATTTAATCGTCGAATCTAACATTGATTGATTCAATCACCAGAATCCGATTCATAGAAAATGAAATCACGTCGTATCGAACTGCTCAACTCAACTGAAACGTACACGCTAAATAAAAACTAAACACGGACACCACAACACTTTAAACAAGCACTACACCACTGTAGCAATTGATACTTTCCGAGTGCAGGTTCAAACTACTACCTTTCAAGGCTGACAGGTGTGTATATAGAAACTCGTAAAGACACTTGTGTACAAGTCTTGGTCGCCTGTCGCTCGTCACATCATGCGACCTATCACCGGAAGGGGTGGTCCGATGGGCGTAATCACATTCAAGCTACCAATTGGAAGGTTAGACCGAGCAGGGCCTTATCGTTGCCAGCGCGTGATGTTACCGCCCACATTTAAGGCAACGATTGACGTTCCAATCGTTGTTTGAGTACTGGTTTGAAATGCTCTTGATTTGAGGTCAATTATTACTGCCTAACGCAATACAATACTTTAACAAATATCTGCCGCTCAAACCTTTCTGTGAGCACTGCACAAGTCTACAGATTATTTGAGTAGCCTTCCACGTAGAAGAACCTACAATGAAGATGAAGGACAGAACCTCGTTAAATGTATAACATAATAAATGTCAAACCGTGAATGCGAATGAGAAAGTATACGCTAGAACACAAAATCATTGTTAATTAAAGAAACATTTTGAAACACACAAGACCCAGCTAATTTAAAAAGCAGAGCGTTACTGTCATACTAGCATTGTTGAAGATATAGCAATAATTATACGTTACTGTCAGACTAGCATTGTTGAAGATATAGCAATAATTATACGTTACTGCCAGACTAGCATTGTTGAAGATATAGCAATAATTATACAGCTATATTAATGTCTTTCTAAACACTTTGAACATCGTGAAAGTCCGTCAGCTCCCTGCAGAGCAGAGATCTTCAATAAACTCATGGGCCATTCAACTCTGTCCACTTCTTCTCTGTTTCCTTTACATGTTCCTCAATCTCTTCTATGTGTGCGTTTGAGTCTGCCTTTACTAGGCTTGTCCTGTGGTTTCCAGAACAGAGAATGTCTTGTAATGCAGACAGCTGGTTACCTTAATCTTTGTCCTATCCAAATCGAACTCCTTCTCCTCGCGTTATGTTCCACTGACATCTGTCTCGTTCTGTCCATCAGTTCCACATGAGTGATCCTATCATACCATGTCAATCTCTCTATTCTATCTGATTCTGTCCATCAGTTCCACATGAGTGATCCTATCATACCATGTCAATTTCTTTATTCTATCTCGTTCTGTCCATCAGTTCCACATGAGTGATCCTATCATACCATGTCAATTTCTCTATTCTATCTCGTTCTGTCCATCAGTTCCACATGAGTGATCCTATCATACCATGTCAATTTCTCTATTCTATCTGATTCTGTCCATCAGTTCCACATGAGTGATCCTATCATACCATGTCAATTTCTCTATTCTATCTCGTTCTGTCCATCAGTTCCACATGAGTGATCCTATCATACCATGTCAAGTTCTCTATTCTATCTCGTTCTGTCCATCAGTTCCACATGAGTGATCCTATCATACCATGTCAATTTCTCTATTCTATCTGATTCTGTCCATCAGTTCCACATGAGTGATCCTATCATACCATGTCAATTTCTCTATTCTATCTCGTTCTGTCCATCAGTTCCACATGAGTGATCCTATCATACCATGTCAATTTCTCTATTCTATCTCGTTCTGTCCATCAGTTCCACATGAGTGATCCTATCATACCATGTCAATTTCTCTATTCTATCTCGTTCTGTCCATCAGTTCCACATGAGTGATCCTATCATACCATGTCAATTTCTCTATTCTATCTCGTTCTGTCCATCAGTTCCACGTGAGTGATCCTATCATACCATGTCAATTTCTCTATTCTATCTCGTTCTGTCCATCAGTTCCACATGAGTGATCCTATCATACCATGTCAATTTCTCTATTCTATCTCGTTCTGTCCATCAGTTCCACATGAGTGATCCTATCATACCATGTCAATTTCTCTATTCTATCTCGTTCTGTCCATCAGTTCCACATGAGTGATCCTATCATACCATGTCAATTTCTCTATTCTATCTCGTTCTGTCCATCAGTTCCACATGAGTGATCCTATCATACCATGTCAATTTCTCTATTCTATCTCGTTCTGTCCATCAGTTCCACATGAGTGATCCTATCATACCATGTCAATTTCGCTATTCTATCTCGTTCTGTCCATCAGTTCCACATGAGTGATCCTATCATACCATGTCAATTTCGCTATTCTGTCTCGTTCTGTCCATCAGTTCCACATGAGTGATCCTATCATACCATGTCAATTTCTCTATTCTATCTGATTCTGTCCATCAGTTCCACATGAGTGATCCTATCATGCCATGTCAATTTCTCTATTCTATCTGATTCTGTCCATCAGTTCCACATGAGTGATCCTATCATACCATGTCAATTTCTCTATTCTATCTCGTTCTGTCCATCAGTTCCACATGAGTGATCCTATCATACCATGTCAATTTCTCTATTCTATCTGATTCTGTCCATCAGTTCCACATGAGTGATCCTATCATACCATGTCAATTTCTCTATTCTATCTGATTCTGTCCATCAGTTCCACATGAGTGATCCTATCATACCATGTCAATTTCTCTATTCTATCTGATTCTGTCCAACAGTTCCACATGAGTGATCCTATCATACCATGTCAATTTCTCTATTCTATCTGATTCTGTCCATCAGTTCCACATGAGTGATCCTATCATACCATGTCAATTTCTCTATTCTATCTGATTCTGTCCATCAGTTCCACATGAGTGATCCTATCATACCATGTCAATTTCTCTATTCTATCTGATTCTGTCCATCAGTTCCACATGAGTGATCCTATCATACCATGTCAATTTCTCTATTCTATCTCGTTCTGTCCATCAGTTCCACATGAGTGATCCTATCATACCATGTCAATTTCTCTATTCTATCTCGTTCTGTCCATCAGTTCCACATGAGTGATCCTATCATACCATGTCAATTTCTCTATTCTATCTGATTCTGTCCAACAGTTCCACATGAGTGATCCTATCATACCATGTCAATTTCTCTATTCTATCTGATTCTGTCCAACAGTTCCACATGAGTGATCCTATCATACCATGTCAATTTCTCTATTCTATCTGATTCTGTCCATCAGTTCCACATGAGTGATCCTATCATACCATGTCAATTTCTCTATTCTAACTGATTCTGTCCATCAGTTCCCCATGAGTGATCCTATCATACCATGTCAATTTCTCTATTCTATCTGATTCTGTCCATCAGTTCCACATGAGTGATCCTATCATACCATGTCAATCTCTCTATTCTATCTGATTCTGTCCATCAGTTCCACATGAGTGATCCTATCATACCATGTCAATTTCTCTATTCTATCTGATTCTGTCCATCAGTTCCACATGAGTGATCCTATCATACCATGTCAATTTCTCTATTCTATCTGATTTTGTCCATCAGTTCCACATGAGTGATCCTATCATACCATGTCAATCTCTCTATTCTATCTGATTCTGTCCATCAGTTCCACATGAGTGATCCTATCATACCATGTCAATTTCTCTATTCTATCTGATTCTGTCCATCAGTTCCACATGAGTGATCCTATCATACCATGTCAATTTCTCTATTCTATCTGATTCTGTCCATCAGTTCCACATGAGTGATCCTATCATACCATGTCAATTTCTCTATTCTATCTGATTCTGTCCATCAGTTCCACATGAGTGATCCTATCATACCATGTCAATTTCTCTATTCTATCTGATTCTGTCCATCAGTTCCACATGAGTGATCCTATCATACCATGTCAATTTCTCTATTCTATCTGATTCTGTCCATCAGTTCCACATGAGTGATCCTATCATACCATGTCAATTTCTCTATTCTATCTGATTCTGTCCATCAGTTCCACATGAGTGATCCTATCATACCATGTCAATTTCTCTATTCTATCTGATTCTGTCCATCAGTTCCACATGAGTGATCCTATCATACCATGTCAATTTCTCTATTCTATCTGATTCTGTCCATCAGTTCCACATGAGTGATCCTATCATACCATGTCAATTTCTCTATTCTATCTGATTCTGTCCATCAGTTCCACATGAGTGATCCTATCATACCATGTCAATTTCTCTATTCTATCTGATTCTGTCCATCAGTTCCACATGAGTGATCCTATCATACCATGTCAATTTCTCTATTCTATCTGATTCTGTCCATCAGTTCCACATGAGTGATCCTATCATACCATGTCAATCTCTCTATTCTATCTGATTCTGTCCATCAGTTCCACATGAGTGATCCTATCATACCATGTCAATTTCTCTATTCTATCTGATTCTGTCCAACAGTTCCACATGAGTGATCCTATCATACCATGTCAATTTCTCTATTCTATCTGATTCTGTCCAACAGTTCCACATTAGTGATCTTATCATACCATTTCAATCTATTCTGCATAGACAACCATTTAAGGAGGTATCTACATGGTTCGTTGTTGTTTTGATTGACCTCCATGTTTCAGAGCCATACGATATAGCATAGGAGTTGATGATGTATTTATTTGGTTCTGTTAGACCTCATTTCATTTAGTTTCGAAAGATTCCCCAATACAGCTCGATATTTTGTAATATTATTTTGATATCACAATCCGTACCTCCAACTTTGTCTATATTGCTACCAAGATTTGATCCCTCATCATATAGCAGCAGTCTGCCATCATAATCTGACTGTTGTTTCATTTATTCTCAGAATCTGTGTGGGGTTTTCTTGTTTATATTCTCAACATATGTGACCTCTCATCAAGAAATTTGTTCTATTTTTGCATCTGATTCCAGTAATGAAAAGAAAAGCGGGAACAAGACGCTGAGCAGCGCATGAGCTGCAGTGGTCAGCGACCCATAGCTGACTGCTAGCGTCAAGGACCGAACCAGACCCTTCTACACCTCCACGCGGTGATCCTGGATAACAGGCTGCAGCAGGGCAGACTGGCTAAGGAGAGGGGATCGAAGAGGGAATGCTAATCTGGTACTCAAAAAATGCTTGCTGAAGTCGGATGTTTTGGACCGAAAGGTGTTGTAAACTTCAACACAACGCATCCCGTTCTCTGGACTACATTCTGCTACTTAGGCCCATGTCAGGGTTTGGTAGCGGGAGATTGAGAACGAACGAAGCCAAGCCAACGAAGCCAAGCAAGCCAAAAGAAAAGCCAAGTCATCAGTGAAGTTCAAATCATTATTTTGTTTTATCAGAATCCATTGAACTCCATTTGTTGTGTGGTTCACATCGATGTCTTCATATTGCAGCCAAAAGTCAGGAGGAAGAGAAATCGTGATAAGAGACATCCTGTTCTTCTTCTTCTTCTTCTTCTTCTTCTTCTTCTTCTTCTTCTTCTTCTTCTTCTTCTTCGTTCGTTCTCAATTTCCCACTACCAAACCCTGGAAGGGTAAGTAGCAGAATGTAGTCCAGAGAACGGAATGCGTTGTGTTGTAGTTTACAGCTTGGCTGCGATTTTTGCACCTTTCGGTCCAACTCATCCGACCTCAGCAAGCATTTTTTTAGTACCGGGTTATCATTCCCTCTTCGATCCCTTCTCCTAATCAGTCTGTCCTGCTGCAGCCTGTTATCCAGGATCACCGCGTGGAGGTGTAGAAGGGTCTTGGCAGCTCTGGTTCGCTGGCCCTGACGCTAGCAGTAAGCTATGGGCTGCTGACCACTGCAGCTCATGCGCTGCTCAGCGTCTTGATCCCGCACACCTGTTCGTATCTCAAAGGACTCACTATCTGATCTTCATGTAGAACTTCACATTTCATTTCTGCATACGCTTTTTTAAAATTATATTAGTGAACCTCCGGACCACTCAACGGTGCCTAGACAACTTCCAGAGGAATTCTCTACGATGTGAAATGCTCTTTCAAAGTCTACGATTCCGGTATCTAGTAATGAGTTCCCTTCTACACTTTGTTCAACTATTATCTTCTGTGTAATTATTTCTTCTTCTTTGGCGTTCGCCCTGAACAAAAGTTGTGCCATACTTAACAGCGAGGCTGCGATATCTACCCCTTTCGGCCCGACATATTCTATTTCAGCTATCCTTTTTTTTATTTTTATTTTTATTTTATTTTTTTGCGGGGAGGATGTGTAGTGGTTGGAGAGGATGTGTAGTGGTGGGAGAGGATGTGTAGTGGTTGGAGAGGATGTGTAGTGGTGGGAAAGGAGTGCCGGCGTTTTTCATTCCCGCTGCAATCCCTGTTCTTTTAGACTACACTAGTGCAGCCTGTTTCCAGGGCCGGCACTTGGAGACAAAATATGGTCTTGGTAGCTTTTATTCGCTGATGCAAGTAACCAGCTATCGCTCATTGACTGCTGTCAACACATTCATTGTGCAGCATCCTGGGCACCATGTCGGTATTTGGTCTGCACTTGGCCTATCTTTTCGAAATCCTGATTTCCTCTCATCTGTAAGACCATGTTCAATATTTTCTCAGCCCCTCATCACTACTCCTCTGCTATGCGTAAACTGATGCAGATTTCCTTTCTTTGGCAACTTTACCACATATCCTTCATTCAAGTTGCTGGAATTTCTCCTCCTTTCAAGAGATTACAAAATAATTTCCATAATATGATTGTTAACGTGTCAATGTTTACTTTTATTTGCTACTGCTGAGATACCATTTGGACCAGTGGCTTTACCATCTGTTAGAGGCAACAAGTCTCTTAGTGGCTTCTTTGTTTTGTTACTCACAATTAACTTGTAGCTTCTTTTCTGCTGACTGACTGTCTGGGGGATCTTGTGGAGTTGGTCTATGTAAATGCTCTACGAAATGATCTACTAATATCTTCATCTGCTCATGTAGGGTGCTATTCAAGTTTCCATCCATATCTTTGTAGACGCCATTTGCTTGCTTATATTTTTGCTGTTATTTTCTTTGCGCTGTTGCAAAGGTCTTTAATTTTTCTGTTTTCTGCAGATTCCTCTGTCTTTCTTGCTTATTAATACATTTTCTTTCTCTTCTGGTACTAATTCTTGCGTCTTTGTTGGCTTGAGTGTATAATTCCATAGCCTTGGTATGGATACTTTTGGTTTGCTTCTGTTCAAATGCGTTTTCTTCATTATTCTTTCCCTTGCTACAGTTTATGTTTTTATCCATAGTTGATGTCGACTTCTATTTTTCTTATAGCTTCTCCGCGTGTCTCATTCGATTTATGTTGAATATATTGACGTTGCTATTCTTCACGATTTCTGTTTCATATTGTGATATTACATTTATTTTGTATGGTTTTATTCCTGATTAATCTAACACATTTTATTTTTGTCAGTGGTTATATGTTTTTGCTTTATCTTTTCATTGTCTTCTTTATTTTGGTTATCAGAAGATGACTGCCTGATGCCACGTCTGCTCGTATACACACTTATACATCGAGAAATGAGGATCCGAACTATGTTTTTTCGACATTTAGGGCAATCCGGTTTTCTGTTCCGTGGCCTTCACACACATGCAGGCTTCTGTATGTTCTGTGGCCTTCACACACAGGGGTTTTGTATGTTCTGTGGTCTGGAGACACATGGGGTTTTGTATGTTCTGTGGTCTGGAGACACACGGGGGGAGGGGGGGGGGGGTTGTATGTTCTGTGGCCTGGAGACACACGGGGTGTTTTATATGTTCTGTGGTCTGTTCTACAGTGGTAGAACACTCACTTTTCGTGGCAAATGTACAGGGTTCAGCTCCCACTACCAGCAGCTTCAGCTTTCAATCAACGTAGCTGCAAATAGTTACCCGACTTGTGGTTAGGAAGGAAAAGGCAGAGAGAAAGGGAACTGGTCACCCCACATCACAAGATGAAGTTTAGTATACTAAAGTCTCTAACACGTCTTTCCCCTGACCAGCGGTCAAGTCTACCGAAGGCCACCCTTTACCTTACCTAATCACCAGGTCATTTCAAGTACAGAAGTCCATAAGTAGGTCTACATTTTCATTTTTAGTCCCGATTGCTTGTTTCTTCAGCGGTCTCTAAAAAAAACTCCGCCATAAGTAAGTAAGAGACTTTGCTTGACTTTGCCACTCCTCTTCTACCACGGGCTGTAGAGGTCCTTTGTTCGTGTTACATAGTTTTAACTGAAAGACAGCCGACCTACGGTTAAGTTTCCTTAGTCGCCTCTCGTAATGTGCCTGGCCGGCAGCAGTTCTTTGATCCTCATTCTGACCCAGCGCCACACTGACCACGATTAAGTAAATAATGAATTATGTTGTCTTCACTGACCAAAAACGTGTTGCATAATAGGACAGGAACATGATGATGATGTGGCAACCAGTCTGTGATGAGTGGTAACATATATTACCTCTATACTGGTCTTTGGTAAACAGGATCTTCTTCTGCATAAGGAGGACATCCCATAATATTCTGACGAGCAATTATGTCCTCTTTGTCTGTCTGAACAATATGCCCCACAAAAGTCGATGACTCTTCACTCTGTGAAATCTTCTACGCAGCGCTTATTGTCTTCCGGTGCATAAACCAATATGTTCCTGTGATAGTGTTTCAATTCTTTCCAGCTTCTCGATGTTTCTTGAATCTGCCTCTCTGTTTCTTCTTTGTGTATACTTTGGCATACCTTTGCCTCTTTTTCCAGGAGAGTTCCACAACAGAGATTGTCTTGTGATGCTGACTTTGGAGTTTCGCAGTGTGTGGCCTATCCAATACCACATTCTTTCTCGGCTTGGCTTGGCTTCGTTCGTTCTCAATCTCCCGCTACCAAATCCTGACACGGGCCTAAGAAACGGAATGTAATCCAGAGAACGGAATGCGCTGTGTCGTAGTTTACAGCTTGACTGCGATATTTGCACCTTTCGGTCCAACACATCCGACTTCAGCAAGACCTTCTAAGATTTTCTGTCCCATCCGTCGTTGTTCTGCTCATCCATATAAGCTCTCATTTGTTACCTTGTAAACAAAGCAGACCCAGAATCTATCTCTGGCATTTTGTCTTCTGTAATCTCTTTATAAGCTTTGTTATCCGCCATATTTCCGGTTCACACAAAATGACAAACTTCATATTGGATTCCAAGATGCTTAGCTTGGTATGCATGTTTTTTTTCTTCATTTTAGAGTTCCATATCGTTGTTATGACAAAGGTCATTCTTGCTTTTTGTATCATGTTTCCTCTCTACGTCTCGATTTGCACCCTGTTTTGTTCAGGATGACCCCTAGACATGTGACGATCTCATCGAATAGTATCACTCGGTTAAGATCGGTGTTGTTGGGAGCATTCTTAGTCGGCCTGTACTTGTACAGGGGCAGATGTGCAGGTCCCAGCTCTGGTATGAGCTGGATGTAGCCGGGAGAAGTGTTTCCTGCTTAGTGGGCTAGGCTCGAGCAGCTTAGTCCTCCACTGCGTTGGTACAAGCGCTTACGGAGTGTGGTTAACCGATGTGTTAGTCCATCTTAATAGACTCAACCACTAGAGAAAAGTAGATTCGCAGCCTGTTAGGCGCCATCTATGCTGCTCTAAACAAACCACCTAACCATGGCCGGTGTTATGCCATGTCACCCAGTTAGTTGCCTCTTACGACATGCTCTCCGCGGAGCAGTGGTGCTATTCTTATTCTTGTCATACACAAAGACCTGGACGGACCACTCGGAGGATTTAGTATTGCAATTAAATACGTTTCTGGTTTGTTGTGGTCTTTTGTTTCGAACAGCCATTTCTGCTGGAATATTGCGTCAAATGTATCTGTCTGCTGCATTGATTCTTGCTAATGACAATTTAAGCATGAACAGAAAAATACTACTGAGAGTATATCTAGATTTCACAAGAACTGTTGATCAGAAAAGTGGTTTGCCTATTTGTTTGTTTGACGATTGGTTCTGCGACAATGCACTTAGCGATAGGGTCTCAAATGCTGTCATAGCTGGGAATGGAATTGATTATCTCACTCGTTACTAACAGTTTCCGAGCCGTGTACCAAACATGTCCTCGGGTCTTCTGGTGTCTGACCTTTTCCTAATAACAGCAGAGAACGAGGTTTGAGTCTCTGGCGTTCTAAAACAAGAATGATCTAGTTAACTGAAGACAGTGTGCCATGTGCAGTTATTCATTCATGAAAAGAACCACCCCAAACAACCTGTTGCCTCGCGTGCAGTCTGGAAACAGTCAAAGGCTAGGGAAAGTTTACCGTTATAAAGAGATAACGAGACGGGTGTGGTGAGCGGAAACGTTTAAGGACATTTCGTTTAGGACCGGGCCACTGAAAATTATTAGGTCCACTATATCGCCTTCAGATATGTCCCACAAGTGAATGGCTATGCAGGACTAGTATCCATATATCTCACTGAATGTCCATGCAGGACTAGCGCCCATATATCTCACTGAATGTCCATGCAGGACTAGCGCCCATATATCTCCCTTAATGTCCATGCAGGACTAGCGCCCATATATCTAATTGAATGTCCATGCAGGGCTAGCGCCCATATATCTCACTGAATGTCCATGCAGGACTTGCGCCCATATATCTCACTGAATGTCCATGCAGGACTAGCTCCCATATATCTCACTGAATGTCCATGCAGGACTAGCTCCCATATATCTCACTGAATGTCCATGCAGGACTTGCGCCCATATATCTCACTGAATGTCCATGCAGGACTAGCGCCCATATATCTCACTGAATGTCCATGCAGGACTAGCTCCCATATATCTCACTGAATGTCCATGCAGGATTAGCGCCCATATATATCACTGAATGTCCATGCAGGACTAGCTCCCATATATCTCACTGAATGTCCATGTGTGACTGACTTCCAGACCCTAAATAATGACACACGACTTGCCCAGTCCACTAGGATCTGATCAGGGTTGCAGAGCTGTAAGCACTCTATAAGGCAAGTCCCTCAGCCTAGAAGAGACTGTTGCTGACATCCTCGAGATGGACCTGCAGATCTGTCCTAGCCAAAGGTCCTGATGGCACAATCATGCGGCAAAGAAGACGCAGTTGGTCACATATAAAGCGCCCGGGTATGACCTGTCCGCAGATTTTAGGTGGAAATTATTATTAAGTTTAACAAGCTATGATTAATGTGCTGATTCTCAGAATCAAACATCGATTAATGTGTGTGATGCACGCTACTCAACTGAAGATGTCGGACGTTAAAAGGTCGTCCCGCATGTTCCAGCGTGGAGATATCTGCAGAGACTGTGACGTAAGAATCTTAGATATTTACTACTTACCAGTGGCAGACGTCTGGGATGTGGTCGGTCGGCGGCGTTTCGGATGGTCGTTTGACCGGTCCACTACAATCAGCATGTCGATCAGCGAGCCCACTCGAGACGGCGAATGAAGACCTTTCATATACGGACCTGCGCCTAGCCGAGGTGAGAGACACGTGTCAAGATCTGTGTCTTTTCCCCGGTCCCGACAATTAGAGGCGTCCTCTTCAAAGATTCACCTTTTACGTGATCGGCGACGGACAGTGTCTGGACCAACCAGGTTTATGGTCATTGAAAACAATTAAACCGGGGACCACGTTTTAAGCTTTCCAGATTGCCCAGAGCTGGTGTGAGCGGCTTTACTGTATTAAGTCTGGTAGTCTAAATAGTAGACATTGACATCGGGGATGAAGTGTTAGAGCCTTAAGTGTATGAGGCCACATCTTGTTGATGAGGTAGGGCGGCTAGATCCCTTCCTCGCTGCTTTTCATCCCTTAACAGTTAGCCCGATATAAATTTACAGATCTGTTATCAACTGGAGCGTGCAGATAACGAGAGCTGAACCTCATATCTTTTGCCGTGAAAGGCGAGTTTTCTACCACTGCGCTATCAGATGCGCTATCTAGGTTTATTGATTTCACTTTCTGTTATCCACTTGTCTCATTTGGCGGCGTGGGAAGCCGTAATTTTCTGTTCCAGGCCAGGCGCGTCACTGAAGTAGTCCTCGTATTTTTATAGTACATAAACTATATCAAGACCATATCATGAGCATATCATGAGCATATCATGAGCATATCGTAGATAATTTATGTTCTGTCCGTCAATGATATTATAAATATCCCAATATGCTGATGATATTGTCTTGATAGACCTGAATGAAAACGACTTGCAGGAAATAGAAGACACGGTAGTTCAATAAAGTGATAACTAAGGCCTCAGCTTAGATAAAGAGAAGTCGGAATGATGGTGGTGATGAAGAAACCGGGCTGTCCACAATTCTGCGTCAAAGCGACGGGGACCGAGGTGAGACAAGTTAACACCTGGGCACAAACATTACATCAGGTGGGAGATGTATACCTGGGTACATACATTACATCAGGTGGGAGATGTATACCTGGGCACAAACATTACATCAGGTGGGAGATGTATACCTGGGCTCATACATTACATCAGGTGGGAGATGTATACCTGGGCTCATACATTACATCAGGTGGGAGATGTATACCTGGGCTCATACATTACATCAGGTGGGAGATGTATACCTGGGCTCATACATTACATCAGGTGGGAGATGTATACCTGGGTACATACATTACATCAGGTGGGAAATGTATACCTGGGCTCATACATTACATCAGATGGGAAATGTATACCTGGGCTCATACATTACATCAGGTGGGAGATGTATACCTGGGCTCATACATTACATCAGGTGGGAAATGTGTACCTGGGCTCATACATTACATCAGGTGGGAAATGTATACTTGGGCTCATACATTACATCAGGTGGGAGATGTATACCTGGGCTCATACATTACATCATATGGAAGATGTTTACCTGGGCTCATACATTACATCATTTGGAAGATGTTTACCTGGGCTCATACATTACATCATATTGAAGATGTTTACCGGGGCACATACATTACATCATATGGAAGATGTTTACCTGGGCACATACATTACATCAGATGGAAGATGTATACCTGGACACATACATTACATCACGTGAGAGATGTATTCCTGGGCACATACATTACATCAGATGGAAGATTTATACCTGGACACATACATTACATCACGTGAGAGATGTATTCCTGGACACATACATTACATCAGTTGGGAGATGCAATTACGAAATAAAATGCAGAATAGCCTAAGCAAAAACTGTCTTCCAGATCATGAAATGGATATTATGCAACAAAACCTTGTCACTGGAACTGAAAAAGAGAATTCTTGGATGCTACGTGGAACCAGTACTGACATATGGCAGTGAATCATGGATAACAGCTAGCAAGCGCTTGGGTCTTTGGAAGTAACGGAGATATGGTTTTACAGAAGAATGCAGAAGATCCCATGGACTGCAAAGAAGACAAATAATAGAGTACTAGAGGAGGGACAAACACAAAGACAACTTATTGCATGGATCAGACCAAGGCTCGAGGAGGGACAAACACAAAGACAACTTATTGCATGGATCAGACCAAGGCTCGAGGAGGGACAAACACAAAGACAACTTATTGCATGGATCAGACCAAGGCTCGAGGAGGGACAAACACAAAGACAACTTATTGCAAATATCTGAACAAGGCAGTCATCCTTACTCAGACATATTATGAAAAGAGGCGGCTTGGAGCACGTTGTGACAACAGAAAAGATTGCAGGAAAGAGAGACAGAGGAAGGCAGAGAGAGAAGATGCTGGACAGCCTGAGAGACAGAGGAAGGCAGAGAGAGAAGATGCTGGACAGCCTGAGATACAGAGGAAGGCCGAGAGAGAAGATGCTGGACAGCATGAGAGACAGAGGAAGGCCCAGAGAGAAGATGTTGGACAGCCTGAGAGACAGAGGAAGGCAGAGAGAGAAGATGCTGGACAGCCTGAGATACAGAGGAAGGCCGAGAGAGAAGATGTTAGACAGCCTGAGAGACAGAGGAAGGCAGAGAGAGAGGATGTTGGACAGCCTGAGAGACAGAGGAAGGCAGAGAGAGAGAAGATGTTGGACAGCCTGAGAGACAGAGGAAGGCAGAGAGAGAGAAGATGTTGGACAGCCTGAGAGACAGAGGAAGGCCGAGAGAGAAAATGTTGGACAGCCTGAGAGACAGAGGAAGGCCCAGAGAGAAGATGTTGGACAGCCTGAGAGACAGAGGAAGGCGAAGAGAGAAGATGCTGAACAGCCTGAGAGACAGAGGAAGGCAGAGAGAGAAGATGTTGGACAGTCTGAGAGAATGGTATGGGTGACAACCAACAACAAAGTTGGTAAACGACACGCGTGATAGAAATGGGTGGAGGTCTATGATCGCCCATGCCAACCGGCAGGGCACCTGATGATGATGATAAACTATAAATATTGTGGTAGTTGTATTGTAGCCATTGTAAATATTAATATACCCGACTGATGATGATGATGTCAAGTACCATCTCCTCATAGAAGGTTAGCCGCAATGGACCTCCAGCATCCTCTTCCCTTGATGGTTCTAGTTAATCTGGTTCTGTTTCTAGTTAATCTCTTGATATTGCTTCACCATCTCCTCTTGTCCGTCTGCCATCAATGTTTCCCTCCAGTACTGTTTTCAGTATTGTATCGGGCCCATGTATATGTTCAACATATTTACTGATAATAGATAGCGATTCGGCGAGGCGTTCTAAATATTTGATCAGCATAATTGGTATATCTTTTGTTATTTCCTTCTCCATTCCTAATCTTGTCAGATTTACTTGTCGTGCCACCAAATGTGACATGTCGGAATAATTTATAGTCCAACAGAGAGTGACATGTAGCCTGGCAGTGTTATTCTCAAAGCCTGTATATCCTTTATGTAAAATGTATGTGTTATAAAAGATATATCACAGTCTGCTGTTTTGTTGGTCACGTGTTTACTGGAAAGGCATCGGGAGAATACCCTGAGAGGAAATCTGCATCCCGTGCTACGTCTAGTCGTCTCGGTGGGGGGGGGGGGGGGGATTTAGAGAAGGCATTTGACAAGGTGGGGAAAGAGGCACTTAAAGTCAAGCTACAAAGAAGTGAAGTTTGTGGGAAAATGTACAGATGAATCAGCCACTACCTCAAAAACAGAACAGCCAGAGTTCAAGTACAAGAGCAGATGAGCAAAAAGGTGACACTTGAGCAGGGAGAACCCCAAGGGGGAGTACTGTCACCCACAATTTTCCTGGTGTATATAAACAATATCACAGAGAATATACCAAAAAGAGTCCACAGCTCCATGTTTGCAGACGATCTAGCTATGTGGAACTCTGAAAAAAATCTCACCATAGCAAGAAATCGGATGCAGCAGGCCCTAACATCGCTGAAGGAGTGGGCGAAATCATGGCTGGTCAAAATAAATGAGGAAAAAACAATATGTACGATATTCTCGCTTTCAAACAAACTCCAGAACGTCAAAATAAGTCTTAACGGCAAATATCTGCGGCCAAACGATAACCCAAACTACCTGGGAGTCACATTTGATATTCGCATGACATAGAAAAGTCAGATCGAGAGAAACCGAATGAGAGCCAGACAAAGAATGGCAATCATGAGGAAACTTGCTGGCACAAGCTGTGGAGCAGACGAAAGAATACTAAAGAAACTGTACAATGAAAGAGTGAGACCAGTTCTCGAGTATGGCATTGCGGCATGGACAACAGCAGCAAAGGCGAACTTTAACGAAATTAGCAAACTTCAAAACCAAGCCATGAGAGTTATAACAGGAGGCATGAAGTCAACGCCAATTGTAGAACTTGAAAAGATTACAAATCTGCAATCCATGACCGACAGAAGAGACTGCAGAGCCCAGCAGCAAGCAGAGAAACTCAGAAGACTGACAGACCATCAAATGCACCAGAGACTAAATAGATTTAGAAATGGGAAACTAAAGGTGGAGAAACTTTGCAGAAATAGCCAAAGCAAAGATGAGTGAAGACCCTATAAACACATAAACAACACCAAAGCCCATCCCTACTGTACGCAAACCTACCTGGAAGCAGCATATATTTCTAGTGGTGGCAGAAAATATACCAGGTATTGGAAACAAGAACAGCCAGACTGAAAAAGAAAGAAGAGATATAACCCTGAGGTACTTAACGAAAAACTACCCAAGCAAGGACTGGACCCATGCATACACCGACGGTTCTGTAACAAACACAACACAGAAAGAAGGGACAGGGGTATTCCTGAGCCTAACAAATGGTAGAAAAATAACACTGTCAGTGGCAACTGGAAAATACTCAAGCAATTTCAGAGCGGAGGCAGAGGCACTGAGGGCTGCAGCAGAAGCAATGCTGACAGGCTAAAGAAATGAAAGCCAAATAGTCATGTTTACAAATGCCCTGGCAGTAGTCACAGCACTAAAAAGCCAGAAAAATAATGAACTTAATGATTTAAGAGCCGTACTCTGTCAACTATGCCAGCAGACCGCACCAAAACGAATAATGGTACAGGGGGTTCCATCCCATTGTAACATCCAAGGCAACGAGAAGGCAGTCAGACTGGTAAAAGAAGGTGCAAGACTACCACAACCAGATTCTAGTGTGACCTACAATGAGTCAAAAACGCTCATTAGAGCCAGATACATGGCCAAATGGGAAACAGAACATACTGGCTACACAAAAAATGATGCCTATTACCAATTGAACAGAAAAGAGCAGGTCGTGGTCTTCAGACTCCGCACAGGCCACAACAGACTGAGGTACCACCTATTCAATAAACTGAAGATAAGTGGCACTGACGAATGCAGTTGCGGTACCGGAAAAATGACCGCTGAACATCTGCTGCAAAACTGCCCGACATACGAGGACCAGAGAAAGCAGATGTGGCCATCACCAGTGGCAACACCAGACAAGCTCTATCGCAGTGTCGACAGCCTCAGGATGACCGCTGCTTTTTTCGAAAAATTACAGGTTGACGTCTGACGAAGAAGAAGAAGAAGAAAAAGAAGATATCTGTTCTTTCTGTATCAAGACGCTGAGCAGCGCATGAGCTGCAGTGGTCAGCGACCCATAGCTGACTGCTAGCGTCAGGGCCAGCGAACCAGAGCTGCCAAGACCCTTCTACACCTCCATGCGGTGATCCTGGATAACAGGCTGCAGCAGGGCAGACTGGCTAAGGAGGGATCGAAGAGGGAATGCTAACCAGGTACTCAAAAAATGCTTGCTGAAGTTGGATGGGTTGGACCGAAAGGTGCAAATATCGCAGTCAAGCTGTAAACTACGACACAACGCATTCCGTTCTCTGGACTACATTCTGCAACTTATGCCCTTTCTGAGTTTGGTAGTAGGAGATTGAGAACGAACGCAGAAGAAGAAGAAGATATCTGTTCTTTCTGTCTGCCAGTCTGTATGTATGTCTGAATGTATGTCTGTAAGTATGTATGTATGTATGTATGTATGTATGTATGTATGTATGTATGTCTGAATGTATGTCTGTAAGTATGTATGTATGTATGTATGTATGTATGTATGTATGTATGTATGTATGTATGTATGTATGTATGTATGTATGTATGTATGTATGTTGGTATGTATGTATGTATGTATGTATGTATGTATGTATGTATGTATGTGTGTGAAAGAGATATAAACTATATGCGTGTTTATGTGACAGTTAAGATGGAAATTGATCTCTTACTAACGCGCGCGCGCGCGCGTGTGTGTGTGTGTGTGTGTGTGTGTGTGTGTGTGTGTGTTTTTCTGTCTTCCTCGTCGTCTGATCGCCTGGAAAAAACCACTCATGTTTTCCTGTATCATCCCTTTTGACTTATTGTGAATTGCGAGCTGTCAATCCATGAATGGGTGAGTCTTCTACTCTCTCTGATGAGTTACACCGCATTATTAGTCGTCTAACACGACATATTCCAGCGTTGCAATCAGTGGGTCATTCCATTGTATATTTAAATTTTGTTTTGTTTTCTACACGTTTCTTTGAACTCAATTTTTAAACGTTAAAACTTAAAAACTTGTATTCGGAGTAAGCAGGAAGTTAGTGAAAACGCAACTTGTAAACATTGGTCTCGTCCAAACACGAGGTAATTCTATTTTGTAAAGTTCTAGCTTTTGTTACATTTAGAAAAATACCAGAGCTATTATTTTACTGCTTAACTTTTAAATAGGCCTGGTCGTTTTAGTTCAGAGCCGTTTTCTTTACCATGATTTCATTGTAAAAATAGTAGTCAATCAGTAAAGTTGCCAGCACACCCGACAGGCGACAGTCCGACACTCACTCCAACACACAGACTACAGTAACAGAGGCATTCTGAGAGGGCAACAATTGTTGTTACAAACAAAATAAAGAGAGACAAGACTCAAGTGGCATTACATTAGATTTGTCTTGAATTGACGATTGTCACATAAAATATTAAGACATCAACAACAAAATTCATTATATTATTATCATAACCATGTAATTAAAGTGTGACATTTAATTTTTTTAATAAAAAATAAAGTGGTGTAAAATAAAAATGAGAATCTCAGAATGAAGCACGTAAAGTCGTACGTAGCTCAGTCACCGAGTCAGTCTGTAATCTCAACGTAACTTTGTAAGTGTAGTAGTAGTTGCTAAGTTAGTAATTGTTATAAATTAAGTGTGGTAGTAGTTAGTAGTAGTGAAAATTGCTACACACAAGAGAAAGTGAATGTACTAAGAATCAGAAGCAAAACCCCTTTTTATTCCTTTTATTATATTATGGCTTTATCCTCACGTTGATCTTGATAATGAATTAATGATAATGATAGTAATAACTAATAGTAATATAGTTACACTAGTTATAGGCAATATACTATTAATCACTATTACTATACTAGTATTAGACTTATTAGTTAAAGTTAGATCTAGATCTAGTAATTATTTTTCAATGAACAGGACTTTTCAGCAGCCTGAGTCAGTAAAGTAATCCAGACAATTATTAATTAATTAAGAAACGCTAGACCAAGGTAGGACTGTGGGCATTTAACTGGGGGACAGAATGACAACAACAGCTATGAGTAACTAAGACTAAGAAGAGCACTTGTCTCTTGCAGCACAAGAACAAGGTTCACTTCCCTGTCTACCAAACTCAAACTGTAAATGGATACCTGACAAACTCATACAAATAATAATGGTGTCTCTTCTCAAATATAATGCAGAAAGGCTGTGTGTGTGCTATGAGACAACCATGAGTAATGATCTTTTTCCATATCTGGCTGTATAGCGTACTTGAAAGCCATATCGTCACCTTTAAAAAAAATATAGGTTTCATAAGGTTAAATTTAGAATTAGCTTTCAAAACTCTGTCCTTGGTTATATTTCATAAAATGCTAAGATTGTAAAATGTAGAGGGGTGAGCAAAAGTTTAAAATGATTGTTTTTATGTACATAAATACTGACAACTGCTAATCATTATTTTCTTCAACTTTTAAAGGCCTTTTCTTGTGTTTTCAAAAATGGGTGGAAATATTCTTCTTCTTCATCATTCGTTCTCAATCTCATGCTACCAAGTCCCGAAAAGGGCTTTGCAAGTAGCAGAAGGTAGTTCAGAGAACAGAATGCGTTGTGATGTAGTTTACAGCTTGACTGTGATATTTGCACCTTTCAGTTCAACACATCCGGCTTCAGGAGGCATTTTTGAGTACTGGGTTGCCTTCCATCTTTGATCCCTTCTACTTAGTCATTCCGCTCTGTTGCAGCTTCTTATCCAGGATCACCACATGGAGGTATAGAAGGGTCTTAGCAGCTCTGGTTCGCTGGCCTTGACACTAGCAGTCAGCTGTGGACTGCTACAGCTCATGAGCTGCCCAGCATTTTGATCCTGGGCAGGCATATCATAGTACGAGACGTGTTGAAATAAAACCGGACCAAACTGCAACAAGGGAACATATGTATGATGCGCATGATGGTGTCACTTCTGGCGTAAACAGTACATACCAATCGTCAAGTTTGCAAAATATTCATTATCTTCTTACTCATAGTTTCCCCGGCAGACCGTTAAAGACATGGCGGGTGTGATACGGAATCCGCCCAGAGTTGATCAGCCATCGGTGATTCGGTTTCTAACAGCTGAAGGATGTCAACCAGTTGACATTCATCACAGAATGCAGGCGGTGTATGGTGACAACAGTGAAAAACTGGACAACGATGTTTATACGCCAATATACACCTGACCTGGTCTCGGAAGATCTTTCCTTAACTCACGTCCTTCTTTAAACATCGTTTAGTTCTTCATTGTTGTCATCGGCACACTAGTTAGATAACTAACTAACTAACTAGTTTTGATAATAACAAATGAAATGTAATAATTATAAGTTTACTCCAGAGCACATATACAAGCACAACCTGCATTGCTACAAAAATGCATCCATCATGGATTAAAAACCCACACATCTGACAAGAACTATCTTGACTAAATGATAATTATGAAACCTCATTCATTTCACAGACTATGGGAGTGACCAAACAGTATTTACGTGTGGCCCCAGGACCAATCTTTGGGATAATCGCAAGTCAGAAATCCAATATTATCTGTCTTCCAGTGAGCAAAGAACATTCAGCACAGTGTGCTGTCGGTGCTTGTGAAAATGTCTATATTTGGGATTTATCCACAAAGGAAAAGGTAGCTGTCTGATGATTAGACCTAATCACATTTAATGTTTACAAACCAGCATTTAAGTTAGTTTGTTTATTGTTTTACAGAACTTGAAAGATACGTAGGAGGCAGAGAGGCTATCCAAAGAGGATGACTACAAAACCTAATTTGAAAAAAGAACACAAATTTGTTTTAAAATTGATGAAAACAGACTAAGGGAGAAAGGGCACAGAGTACACCCAGATTCTGATATAGCAGAAACAAGGGGGGAGGCGGTATTCTTCACAGATGTGATGCCGGTGGTTGGGGCATTGTAAAGCCAGAGAGATACAGGCAGGGGAACTGGTAGTGATACTCAATGAAGTGTGTCACCAGTTGGGGAGAGTTCTGATGCAGCAGATACTATCTCATTGCAATGTTTGGTTGTTTGATATTTCTTTTCTGGAGGGGTGGGGAGGGGGGTATTGGAGAAGAAAGAGAGTGCAAGGCTACTTCAACCTGATGTGGGAATGGCTTGTGCGTATACTGGGGAGGGTTTGGTGTAGATGCAGGAACAAGTAGAAAGCATTAGCACACAGTATGCCAAATGATGCACATTACCAACTCAACAGAGATAAACAAGTCATAATCTTTAGTACAGACCGATGTACCATCTGTTCAACAAACTAAGAATAGGACATATAGAAGAATGTGTCTGTGGCACTGGCAAAATGACTGATTAGCATCTGGTGCTGAGGTGTCCAACAGACGAGAAACGAAGAATGAATGCATTACCATCATCAAAGCCATTCCATGGACAGGCTCTGTGGAGATGCAAGTAGCCTCACTGTTTTCTTTAAATATATTCAAGTTGATGTCAGAAAGCATACAAAGAGGAACACATTCTCCATGTCTGTCAGCTCTATGAGATGAATAGAGTGACAGCATGGCCCTCCCCAACATGTATGGTGAGGGGGTGCACTATATGGTGATGGGAGAGTGTGAGGGGGTGCACTATATGGTGATGGGAGAGTGTGAGGGGTGCACTATATGGTGATGACCGCTCCGATTCAGTTTCAGTCAGCATCTGGCCCAACCGGTCGCTTAGACAGACTAGGTCTACTATCAGAAACAGATGAGCTGGCCATTTTTTCTTATATGTTGATTTGTTAGTTCAGTATTGTTGTCCCTGATGAAGGCCTATTGGTCGTAATGTAGGTTTTGTTTGTGTTCTCGTCTCGGTGCGGTATCTGACCATACCCATTTTACAATTTTGATGAAACTCAACCTTAATCAACTTTTACAAGTTTTTTTCATGTTTTTTTCCCACTGTATGATCATGGCAGAGTGTAGGGTGTACACTGTAGGATCTATAGTGTCAGGGGTACACTGAACGATGATGATAGTGTTAGGGTGTACACTGTATGATGATGATAGAGTGTTAGGGTGTACACTGTAGGATCTATAGTGTGAGGGGTACACTGTACGATGATGATAGTGTGAGGGTGTACACTGTATGATGATGATAGAGCATGAGGGAAGTCGTTCTGGCTATTTGATAGTGAACACTGAAGAAGAAAATGAATACATTTTCAGTTATTAAATATGTTAACCTGCGCAATAATTTTATCAAAATCATGTATTTCGACTGATACTCAAACCATACAGAAACACATTTGAAGAGAACAAAGCAAGAAGCTCAGGCACGATCTTTTATCAAATCTTATATTTGACTGTTTTGTTTTGTTGCAGGTCTTAACACTGCCAGGAGAAAAACATGAAGTCACAGCACTTGCTAAGAGTTCCAAATCAAATTGTCTGGCAGTGGGCTATGCAGATGGCAGCATCAAAATTTTCAATCTGGATACCTGTCAATCTGATATCACTTTTCAAGGCCACAAGTCTGCTGTCACTTGCCTGGCTTATGATGCTGCTGGTGTGATGCTAGTGTCAGGGTCAAAGGTTAGCATGGTAGCTAGTAATATGTTAGCGACAAGTATACAAAGTTGAATTATTCAACATGTCGGTGAGACTCAGTATGAAAACAGTCTCGAGAGACAATGGACTTCACGCTAGATAAGGGACTTAGTCAGTTGTTGCCCTTGCTTTCACAGCGCACGTTAGGAGTCTGCATCTTGACACATCTTGTCTTCCCCTGCCTGCAGACCAACACACAAAGCCGGCCTCCAATCGGGTCTGCCTCCAGCCGGGTCTGCCTCCAACCGGGTCTGTCTTTGGAAAGTTCCTCCCAGTTGCAGGTGTTCATATCCAGCGCTTTCAGGTCACGCTTGCAAACATCTTTGTAGCGGAGGAAGAGTCTATCTTTGTTACTCTTCCCCTGGTCAGCTCTCCTTATAGGATATCTTTTGGAATTCGTCTGTCCTCCATCTCTGGACGGTCAAACATGTCGTTGTTTGTCACACTGTCACTGCATGTAATTCCAAGTATGGGTCACAGGCAACGCATATGAAAAGCATGTAGCCTTTTTTTCCTGTGAGGCATACAGTGTCCATGTTTCACTGGCATAGAGCAGGAAACCAATCACACTGGATCTGTACACATTTATGCAGATGATATGTGCAACATTTATTGCAAGAGATCTACGGGTGACAAGGAGGGGGGGGACATGTCATCATGACCACACATCCTCGTTTGTGCTCCTGGAAGTAGGTTGTGTCACAGCAGCATGGTTAACAAGGTGGAGAACGAGACTATTCCTATATTGATGAAGTTATTGAGGAATCTTGCATTGTACTACAACCAAAAGGACTCCGGCCCACCTTCTCAAGTATGCCTAGGGATGGGAACTGAGATGCTAGTCCAGTCAGGCACAATATACTGACCAGGACATCGCGCTAGGGTCTTCTTTTGTCATTTCACTTCCTACCAGGTTGTAGCCCAGTGTCGTATTATGTATTTGTCTTTCGCGGACCGAGTAACATTTTTCCCCATTTTACAGGGGGGGGGGGGGGGGGAGGTGTAAGGGGGAGGAGAAATAACTAAGGGTCAAGTACAACATACTGACCAGGACATCGCGTCAAGATCGGTACACTGACCAAGACCACAATCTCTCTTCCATGTAGCGTTCCCTGGAAACAAGCTGTTTTCAAGGCAACCTAGCTGACAAGATGGAGATCGATGTGATCTCCGTAGTAGTGAGCACCACACAGCTAAACCAAGCAGAGCACAACTGCCCGGAGGACCGCGATCCAGTTTTATCAGCATGCTCGGGATGTGGGTAAAACTACAACAACCCGCCACTTAATGTCCTTTTCAGGGCGCACAAAAGAGTAAACTTACTCATTGTGGGCATTAAACAGCAATACATGATAGGCATGTAATAAGAGCCACTGTAACCTTCTACCAAAGCTCACCTCAAGACAAGTAGCTTCAAAACAACAAGAGATGTTACAGTGCATGAGCAAGAACACATTACATAAATGTTATAATGGAATATAGATTGAAACTGTTAATTTGGATAGCACTTTAGCTTATTATGTTTTATTGTTATATTTCAGGATACAGATGTGATATTATGGGATGTTGTCAGTGAATCTGGTGTGTTTCGGCTGAAAGGGCACAGAAAAGAAATCACTCAAGTGACATTTTTGAGTCACAGAAACGTCATTGTCACAAGGTAGGAAAACTGTCTTATATCACAGAAACATCATTGTCACAAAGTAGGAAGACTCTTAAATTACAGAAACATCATTGTCACAAGGTAGGAAGACTCTTAAATTTCAGAAATGTTTTTTGCCGTAGTGTAGGAAAACTATCTTAACCTTAGGCACGCTACATAATTAGTGAAAAAATTTGACCTAATTAATTTTCTTAATTAGTCGCTGTGGTAGTCGTCTTTCAAAATTTGTAACTTTTATGTTTGTTTGTCAATAAATATGATTTTCTGGTGTGTAGATACACAATAGCATAACGAACATGTGGGTGTTATTGTTTTTGTTGTATGTTTGTTAGTTTTTGAGATTTAAAAAGATGAAGTTGAAAATTTATGAAAATCTCGGGAAAAATTTGGACTCGACCACTAGGCCTAGTCGCTTCGATAGAAAACCATGGAAACCACAACAACGTATCGATACTGTGTTTACAATATCTACACAACTGTTAGTTTCCAATTCAAACGTAGTTCTTTCATTTAAGCAAACAAAATAAACAGATCTACGCGATAAAAATCTTTCTCAACAACCTACTTCCCCTTTCGCAAAAAGTCGGCTTGCTCCAAACGGCGTATACAAAATTAAAACTGTTCAAAAGCCATTTGTAATCGAACACACGATACTTTAACCGGCAAAATATTGTGTATATATGGAGGGCGTAGTCAGCAGTAAAAAATGGCTGTCAGGAGTGACTCCGTTCCAAAAAAAATTTTTTTTTTTCCGCACACCGTTTTTGCAGGCCGAGCTGGTTCAAAGAGAACGGACATTGGAGTGCTACAGGTTAAATCACAGTAACATCCAACAGTTCCACATCTATAACTATAAGCAAGCTTGTGTGTCTGCAAATGAAAAGGTTTGTTGGATCACCTGGAGCTGATCAATTTAACCATTTTTGTCAGTGTTGCACCAGCTATTTGCTTGTTTCCATTTCCTGTCAGTTTCTTTGTAGTGTTTGACATGTCTTTCACCCTTCAATTTGATACAGCTTGACCTTCTGCCTTTACCAACGAATCAGTATATTTTCTTTAACATATAAATTTGATCAGCAGTGATGATGTGTCCTTAGTTCGCACATTCCCTGTCATTAAATATGTTACTTTGATAATTCAGCTCCAAGGACACATACATCAAGTTTTGGGATGTAGGAACTCAGCATTGCTTCTACACAGTTGTGGGGCACAGGACAGAAGTTTACGGATTTATTCTACTCCGAGATGAGTGCAGACTTGTATCAGGATCAGCAGACAGTGAACTACGAGTCTGGGACATCCACTATCTCACGGAGGTATGAGTTTTGTGTGTTCCGTTTGTTTTACTGTGTATCCATGACACATTTTTGTGGTCAGATGACATGACAGACTGGAGGTTATGCGTGAGTGG
Organism: Ariolimax columbianus; assembly: GCA_036924085.1. Taxonomy (NCBI): domain Eukaryota; kingdom Metazoa; phylum Mollusca; class Gastropoda; order Stylommatophora; family Arionidae; genus Ariolimax; species Ariolimax columbianus. The sequence continues at coordinate 41,416,457 of JAVGWX010000023.1, read as the reverse complement.
TTTGTGTGTCAGAGACAAGATACCTTTCAGTGTCACCATGTTATTAAAGACGACTAATACAGTAGGTCTAATCTCTCAAGGGTAGAAGACAATACAGCTAATGGCATTCTGCAACCCTTAATTCATACAGGCATAGAACCTTCTTGGTGTGTAGTAGCCTTCTGTGTTTGAATGATTTCTAGAAACAGTTGCTTTTGTACAATATGGGAATAAAAGGGAGCTCTAGAAGCAATATACAATATAGGAATTTTTTAAAGCCCTAGAAATGAATCCCCTTTATGAAATACAGCAATAAAAGAAAGCTCTAGAAACAATTCCATTTATATAATACATCAATAAAAGAAAGCTCTAGAAACAATTTTCTTTATATAATACAGCAATAAAAGAAAGCTCTAGAAACAATTCCATTTATATAATACAGCAATAAAAGAAAGCTCTAGAAACAATTCCATTTATATAATACAGCAATAAAAGAAAGCTCTAGAAACAATTTTCTTTATATAATACAGCAATAAAAGAAAGTTCTAGAAACAATTCCATTTATATAATACAGCAATAAAAGAAAGCTCTAGAAACAATTCCATTTATATAATACAGCAATAAAAGAAAGCTCTAGAAACAATTTTCTTTATATAATACAGCAATAAAAGAAAGCTCTAGAAACAATTCCATTTATATAATACAGCAATAAAAGAAAGTTCTAGAAACAATTCCATTTATATAATACAGCAATAAAAGAAAGCTCTAGAAACAATTTTCTTTATATAATACAGCAATAAAAGAAAGTTCTAGAAACAATTTTCTTTATATAATACAGCAATAAAAGAAAGCTCACGTTGTGACATTGTGTTATAGTTTACAGCGAGGCTGTGATATCTGTACCTTTCGGCCAAGCACATTCGATTTCAGCACAGCATTTTTGGAACTGGGTTTGCCTTCCCTCTGCGATTCCTATTTCATTAGCCAGACTGCACAAGTGCAGCCTGTTTCTAGGATCACCATTTGACAGCGGAATGGGAGCTGGGTTTGATGATCCTTATGCAAGCAGCCAGCTTTGAGTTGCTGGCTGCTAACAACCCCTTTCCTGTGCTTCATCTTCGACCTCTATTATTGATTTGATTCACTTTTTCGCTCCAAGTGCAGCGTAAGTCCACTGCCACAGCTGACTCCACAGGAAGCCTGTATTTGAGTATTTTCAGGAGTAATTGTTTTACATCATAAAGTTGCTTGTCGCCAGCAACCAATTTTAGCCAAATATTACAGCATGCTTGAAAGATTGCAGTGTTTAATTGTAAGACAAAGCACCACTCAAATGACCCCAAATATTGGACAGGAATAAGAGTGAATAACTTGTCTTCCTGAGCGATCAGAAGTAGAGGTAGATACTGAAAGTACAGTGTTATTGGGATCAAGATGCTGAGCAGTGCAGGAGCTGCAGTGGCTGCGAACCATAGCTGCCAAGACCCTTCTACACCTGGAGAACGGTGATCCTGGATAACAGACTGCAGCAGGGCAGACTGGCTAAGGAGAAGGGATCGAAGAGGGAATGCTAACCCAGTACTAAAAACATGCTTGCTGAAGTCGGATGTGTTGGACCGAAAGGTGCAAATATCGCAGCCAAGCTGTAAACTACAACACAACTCATTCCGTTCTTTGGACTACATTCCGCTACTTAAGCCCTTTCATGGTTTGGTAGTGGGAGATTGAGACCGAACGAAGAAGAAGAACAGTGTTATTTATGTTTCTATGAAAAAATTGAGGAGTAAAGGAAAATAGACAGTGACGACGAGGTATAATCTGTGTACTGGAACTAGTAAGTCTGTCTGTGTGTGTTACATGCACACAATAAAGTATGTGACTTGCAATACAGGACTTCTAAATTGCTCCCGAACCTTAGCCAAAGTAACAATCATGACAGATTCACCTGCATGAAGGGTATTATATGCTCTATCTAAAGCTGAGAGATACTCCTACACATCTTTCAATGACCTTGTGTAAGCTAGTATACCAATAGCTATTTTCTGATTGGCCATCAGGTATCATGAAAGTTAATAAACGTAGATTTGAGCGTTTTCAGACGGATATGACTTTCAACCTGTTTATGAAGTACAAACAAAGACATCTAAGGAGACAGGTTTCTCAACCATAGAGATTTTCTTCATGGTTTGCACATAAAACAATTTACATTAAATGTTTCTTTATTACTTTTAGACTGTTTGTAACTGTTATTGATTTCATTTCCTATTTTTTCATATATAGTCTTCAACCGTGGGGACGACGTGGGCTAGTAGTTAAGTGACACGGCTCACAACCAGAAGGTGCTGGGTTCGATCCCCATCACAGCACCGGCCGTTACCCCGGGGAAGCAAGCCCTTAGAAAATGCAGGAGGAAGCAGGCCCTTACATAAAACGCATGCTGACATCGGATGCACTGGGCCAACAGGCGCAAAATAAAAAACACAGTGCAACTCACACCACCTTGGGGATTAGAGAAGTAAGGCGAATGCAACAAAAACCAAAAAAAACAAAACAATTCTTTACTATATATATATAAGACGATGAGGCTAATGTCTGGTCAGGCAAAACACACTGATCAGAGAATGTTAGCCAGGGTCAGGAGAAATATACTGGCCAAGACCCTCACCTGACGGGACGATGAGGCTAACGTCTGGTCAGGCAAAACACACTGATCAGAGAATGTTAGCCAGGGTCAGGAGAAATATACTAGCCAAGACCCTCACCTGACGGGACGATGAGGCTAACGTCTGGTCAGGCAAAACACACTGATCAGAGAATGTTAGCCAGGGTCAGGAGAAATATACTGGCCAAGACCCTCACCTGACCTCCTCGTTTGTCGTCCTGGAAACGAGCTGTTGTCGCGGACAATAGTCTGGCTAACAAGGTGAGGTTCGGCGTTATCTTCGTAGTAGTGAGAAACACGCAGATGAAGCCAAGCATATCACAACCGCCTGGAGAACCTCAGTCCACCTTCATCAGTACGCTCGAGATGTGAGGAAAGCTACTGCAACCTGTCACTTAATGTCCTTTTCAGGGCGCATATAAGAGTAACCTACTCATTGTGGGCAATCGAAACAATACTATATATATATGGCCTCGGTAGCAGAGTGGTTAGTGCACTGGCTTCCCAGGCAGGCGATCAGGGTTCAATCCCCAGTTGGTGCAGGATTTCTTTCTCATCGCAAACTGGATCCTGTGGTCGACCCAGCCACAGAAATTTGGTACCAGAAAAATCTGGGAAGTAAAGGGAGTACAAAGAGTATGGGCCTAACACCATATTTCCCATACTCTGCAAGTTGTGACGGGAGTTTAACTTTACTTTTTAAAATATTCTTCACCATATATTCCATGGTCTGGCGGACATTGTCTTGCTGGTCACTAGTCCCTTATCGGAGAGGACAGAAAAAACCCACTGCATTTTATTATGTTGGGTCTCATAAATTCTTTGGCACATGCTTTTTGCGAGGACGGCACCTATAGTTGTGACCATGTGCTCCTACTGAAGGTACGACAGGTATATTTGATATGATATGGTCTGACTCACTGAATATTTCTTGCAGGGCGAGGAATCAAGTGAGCATGATGGAGAACTTCCAGCAAAGAGGCGGAAAACTGAAGATGCTGGTGATGTTAATCTCGCTGGAAGTGATGATGAAAGAGATGAAGAAGAAAAAGCTGCAGACGAAGCTATGGTATGAGGTTACTGACTTACTTCCCCTGCCCAAGCGCCCTGTCATCCAGTATTCAGCGACATTCATTGCCTTGTCCAGCATGACACACCTGTGGTCAGGGTCCTGTATTATACCACAGTCACATGTGGGATCATCTGTGTATCCCCATCGTTTCATATTTCTCTTGCACCGTGATACACCAGTTCGGAGTCTGTTCAGCGACTTCCATGTCGCGTATGGTAGATGATGTCCGGGAGCAGGTTCCTCCAGAAGTTCCATCTCTGGGGGCTGCATCATTTCGTGCCATCTCTCGATACGTCGACTTTCATGGTTTGTCTGTATGAGCTGTGTTGATTTTATGAAGCTATGTCTGGATTTGTGTCTTGTGCTCTGTACCTGATGTCCAAACATTGGGTGTCTTGTGTCGTGTACTCTGTGCCTGATGTCCAAACATTGGGTGTCTTGTGCTCTGTGCCTGATGTCCAAACATTGGGTGTCTTGTGTCTTGTACTCTGTGCCTGATGTCCAAACATTGGGTGTCTTGTGTCTTGTACTCTGTGCCTGATGTCCAAACATTGGGTGTCTTGTACTCTGTGCCTGATGTCCAAACATTGGGTGTCTTGTACTCTGTGCCTGATGTCCAAACATTGAGTGTCTTGTGTCTTGTACTCTGTGCCTGATGTCCAAACATTGAGTGCCTTGGGTTGTGTTCCTGTTTTTCTCATTTGATGTCTGCTACAACGCTTCTTCAGATCTCAGTTGGAGCTATGCCAATTATGGGGTATATTTTATTGATGTGGGTGGGTTTTAGGCACCCTGATACTATCTGGCCTGCCCTATTTATTGCTGTGTCAACTAGTTTCGCATGGGCAGAGTTTTTCCAGACTGGCATGAGGTTAAACACGTCAATGTGGAAAAACTGAACATAATTAAAAACCTGCTCGGTAACATATCAGCTCTACACACTGGGGAATTAAGTAGTGTCACAATGTACCTGGTCACAGGTGAGATTGCTACATGGATGAAGCAGACATTGTAAGCCTTGTAAACAACATCAAAGACGGTGATATTGAGGTTAGTTGTGTTCTGTCAGTTGTTTGTCATTGTCTGCATGTAGCCTTGATTCGGTGTTTCCTTGTTCTCTTGTACGGTACTTCACATGAAGTATCTTGTACTTTCACTGAGTATAAAGTACCTTTTCTGTGAATTTGTTTTTGAGCATCCTATGTACTTTCTCTGTGAATGCACGGTGTCCTTATGGTGTTACTGGATTGGATTTAGACCTTGACAACATTTCTTTGACAGACTTCTTATCCTGAGGCGTACTTGAGAAGGTGAAAATGCCTCTTTCTGACCGTAGTGCAGTGCTAGGTTCCTCAGTAATTTCACCACTGGGGATTACAGTGTTGTTCCCCACCTTGTTCACACTGCTGTGACGACCTGTTTCCAGGGTCACGAACGAGCATGTAGGTGGGGGTCTTGATCAGTAGTTTCACCTGCCTGTGATTTCTTGTTCCTGTAGTGTCTTTATTGTGAAGTACATATCTGTTGAGTATCACCTCTGTGAAGTGGGTCGCAGTGGTTGAGAGGCAATGCACTTGTCTCTCAAAGCGATGAACGGAAATGGCTTGGGTTCGAACCTCGCAGGTTTCAAGCAACCCCTGGTTTCAAAGAGGTGGGACCAGAGTGCCTGCGTCCTGAATTACCACTAGCCGTCTTGACTTAAGTCTTGCCACTGGCTCAAGGTAGTTTGGGACCAGAGAGTGAGGTTGATGACCAGCAGCTTCTTCTTCACAAAAATCCAAATACAGCACAAGTTACATCATCAAGACAAAAACTTGTTGATGATGTCGTCGTCATCGCGATGAGCAACTAACTAACTGTGAAGTACCATTTACGTTGTGTTTGAGTATACAGTGTCACCCTTATAAAGTGCCTTTTCTGTTGGGTATCTTCTCAGTGTTGGCTTTGATGACATCTATGAACCAATAATTGGAAAGATTTTGTTTTGTTTCCATTTGCTAACCAGCGCCTGATTCTACTTGAGTTGTCCACAACTTGCCGTTGTTGTTCATTAACACGGCTCACAGCACTAGAGACATCAGCACTAGACGTTACACTGCTCACAGCACTAGAGACATCAGCACTAGACGTTACACTGCTCACAGCACTAGAGACATCAGCACTAGACGTTACACTGCTCACAGCACTTGAGACATCAGCACTAGACGTTACACTGCTCACAGCACTAGAGACATCAGCACTTGAGACATCAGCACTAGACGTTACACTGCTCACAGCACTAGAGACATCAGCACTAGACGTTACACGGCTCACAGCACTAGAGACATCAGCACTAGACGTTACACTGCTCACAGCACTTGAGACATCAGCACTAGACGTTACACTGCTCACAGCACTAGAGACATCAGCACTAGACGTTACACTGCTCACAGCACTAGAGACATCAGCACTAGAGACATCAGCACTAGACGTTACACTGCTCACAGCACTAGAGACATCAGCACTAGACGTTACACTGCTCACAGCACTAGAGACATCAGCACTAGACGTTACACTGCTCACAGCACTAGAGACATCAGCACTAGACGTTACACTGCTCACAGCACTAGAGACATCAGCACTAGACATTACACTGCTCACAGCACTAGAGACATCAGCACTAGACGTTACCTTTCTTCTAGCTTGTTACCACCACATTCAACTATCATCAAAGTATTAAACGATTCATTAACATTTGTTAACTATTAAGAAACTAACTTGAATCCTGGTATGATGACAACATGTGATTAGATAAGCCAATCAAATATCCTCTGCAAATGTTGAAAGACAGACACACATTTGAAAAATAATTAGATAAACAGCATGTTTTTCACTTGGGTGGTACCAAAGCTGAAAAAGATAGGACCACTGTAACCTCATTGTGTAAAACCATTGCTATTAGAACAGCCACTACAAATGCTTGGATACAGGTTTTCTTTAAGGGATCTAGCTGTAGGTGTGGCCCAGTGCTTCACTTGGAGCCAAAAAGGAAATGGGTAGATAGATATTTTTCATTACCGTAGTTAATGTGTTTGTGTTTATTATGATAACGGTACAGCATTTTCAACTACACGGTTTTTACTTGTTATATCAGTGATCACCGGGTTATGTTGGCAGATGTTTACGTGTATATGGAAGTTAAACATGGGATCCACTTTAATGTCACAGTAGACATTTATTTTTGACAGCCTAGTAATTAGAGCTGTGGCTTCTTGTAGGAAAAGTACCTGGTTCCAACTATATCTCAACTGTGAGTGCAAACCCGACTTTAGTTAGGGAAGACGTGGCAGGGAGCAAGTGAACACCTCATAAAAATCTGAGATCTTTTTTGATAAAACCACTAACACTTCATCCCCAACAACATGATCTGTTCTTGGGCCCCTTCACATAATTATGTTGTTATTTATGGTCTTTATATGTATAAATCTTTGAAGTAGCGCCTCTGAAAGGATAGGACACTCATCTTGTAATCTGCAGACATGAATTCAAACCCTGGTAAGGTCCATTTTTTTCTGTCTGTAAAATAAAAACCTAACCTGCATACTGCGCTGTGACTGATTTGCCAAGCAGTTTAAATTCTTAAGTTCTATAAATTCCCTCTTCTGCATGATCCCCGTAGTAGTGAGCATTACAAAGCCAAGCATAGAACAACTGCCTGTACGACCCAAGTCCACCTTTATCAGCACGCTCGGGATCATAGGAAAAAAACTGCAACCCACCACTTAAAATCCTTTTTAGAGCACATGAAAGAGTCAATTTATTCATCGTAGGGATTCAACAACAATAACCCCAGCCATGGTAGTAAATGCTGTAATGGCTACTTTGTTTATAGAAAGAAACGGTTAGATCAAGTGTAGCTGTTGGAGATAAAACAGCCTTACAAACAATGGTGTCCTTTGTAAAAGAAACCAGGACCTTGATTTGAGAATGGGCGAAGAAACATATAGAGTGTAGTCCCTTATCAGACTAGCGAGGGTCGCTGTAGTCAAGGGATAAAGGCACTCGCCTCTCACAGTGATGAACGGGAACGTGGGTGATCGAATCCCGCAAGGTAAGACCACGGGAGGTAAGACCAGAGTGCCTGCATCCCGAGTTACCTCCACTTGTCTCAACCAATAGTCCTGCCACTGATCAAAGGTAACTCGGGTCAAGAGTGAGATTGATGACCAGCTCATAATCTTCCTACTATAATCTAAATACTGCGCACATCACATTATTAAGACAAATCCGTCTGATGTTGTGGCCGTCATCACTTTACGATGGGTAATAACTTAACTTATATCAGACTAACTTTCAGGCTTAGTTACATTCTTAGTGTTGTTTTTCTTCCAGCGCATTTTAACGTGCAAGAAGGTGGGGTCTGTTATGAGACAAGGAAGAGACAGAGTTGTCACTCTTTGTGCTGACCCAAGTGAGAGACTTCTGCTTTGTCACGTGAGTAACATATTGAAGACATGTCAATACTTTCTGTTCAACCATTGCCAATTTTTCACATTCATTAAACTTTGAACATAGGGCTCTGCTTTGATCATGTGTTTGTTTGTTAAAGAGGTTGATGAATTAATTTAGCCTCAAACAATTAATAAAGAGGTTGATGAATTAATTTACCCTAAAACAATTTAAAAGAGAGGACACACAAAAAAATGATTTTTTAAAAAATCATTAAAATCTTTAAAAAAGTCTCACCCGCATCTTTAGGCCCAGCACATTAGGATCCCCTATTCTCTCAGCCAGGCTGCATGGATGCAGCCAGTTTCTATGGCAACTACTTGAAACTAGAATATCGTCTTGGACAGCTGTGGTTGGAGGATGCAAGCAGTCAGTCAGAAGTCACTGTCAGCTTGTTCACTGTGTCTCTGCACCCAAACCTCTGTCCTGGTGATCCTCAGGTAAAACTAGTTGCTGGCTTCCTTAATTCCTAAATCATACCAGGGATATTGTTTCTGATGCATTCTTTCAAACCAAGAATTCTACTCGTTTGACCTACGTAAATAGTATGTTCTTGTTATCCCATAACTGCTGAGCAAGCAAGCTGCTCTTGGTAGCCGATGCCATTCTTAGATAAATACAGGCCTTCTTCAGTTTGTTCATTGCTCCGTACAGTGTGTTGGCAATTGTCGGCAGTGCTTGTAAGAATCTTTTCCTTACGCCCGCAAGCGCCTAGAAATCAATGAGTAGGTTTCGAACTGTTTTATCAGGATGAGAGCAATGCCTGCACAGGGGCATGTGCTGGGGGTTGCTGCGGTTTAGGTGGCTTGTGACTCTGGTGTGTCCTGTTTGAAACTGAAAGTTGAGACTTTGATCTCTTCTTTGTAATTTATTTATGTCATCTAATACCACGAGTCAGTTCAGGTTCCATGTCCTTCTCCATATTGAGAAGACATCCAAGATAAATGTACTCGTTGGCATCCTCTAATCGTACCTCGCCAAGGAAGACTGGATCATAAGTGGCGAAGCGATTGAGCAACACTTTAGTGTTCGAGACATTCATCTCCAGGCCCACTTTCTCGCCCTCTCCATCGAGTAGCTGCATCATTTTTTTGGCTTCTGCTACGGACTCTGTGATGAGCACTATGTCATCGGCAAATCGAAGGTGATTGAGGCATCTGCCGTCAATGAGGATACCAAAGGTGTCCCAGATGTATATGCTAATGACGCTATATCAAGAATTCACTTTAAACGTGTGATCTCTTACCTTGATAGTGCAGTGCAATCTAACATGATATTTCTGTCCATCTCTTGATATTATTGTCCTAGATTTCTCTTAACTTTCCCTGTCTAGAATTGTTATTAGCAAAACATGTCTTTTTAATGATTAGTTCATCTTTCCACTCCAAATGAAGCATATGACCACGTCTATAACTGACCCCATTACTGGATTCCTGTATCCAAAGATCTGCAATGTTGGTTTCAATAGCATTGGTTTTATGTGATGAGATAGCAAGCTGCATGCACAGCCCTCTTTCTAGGGCTTTGTAATCTTGATTATATGTCTAACTCTGGAACTTACCCCATCAGCTTAACTAACCTCTCATTAATAGTATGGGGCAGTAGACCTGTTCTTTCTTCCTGGAATACTCAAGGGGGTGTAACTTTCAGTTTGTATTGAAGGGCAGAGCAGGAGATGTACAGCCAGCGAGTTACAGTCCCACTTATAACAACTGTATAATGTCCCACCCACAACAACTGTATAATGTCCCACCCACAACAACTGTATAATGTCCCACCCACAACTGTATAATGTCCCACCCACAACAACTGTATAATGTCCCACCCACAACTGTATAATGTCCCACCCACAACTGTATAATGTCCCACCCACAACAACTGTATAATGTCCCACCCACAACTGTAAAATGTCCCACCAACAACAACTGTATAATGTCCCACCCACAACTGTAAAATGTCCCACCCACAACAACTGTAAAATGTCCCACCCACAACAACTGTAAAATGTCCCACCCACAACAACTGTAAAATGTCCCACCCACAACTGTAAAATGTCCCACCCACAACTGTATAATGTCCCACCCACAACTGTAAAATGTCCCACCCACAACTGTATAATGTCCCACCCACAACTGTAAAATGTCCCACCCACAACAACTGTAAAATGTCCCACCCACAACAACTGTAAAATGTCCCACCCACAACAACTGTAAAATGTCCCACCCACAACAACTGTATAATGTCCCACCCACTACAGATGTATAATGTCCTGTTTTCTATCACAGGGTACTGACAGACACCTGGAAGTATTCCAACTTCCTTCCTCGGACGATCTGAACAAACTGAAGGCCAAACGAATCAAAAAGTTACGCAAAAAACACTTGTAAGTGCAAAATTGAATTACTTTGCTGGTTTTTTTTTTGTACTTTGCTATTTTTGTTGAGTGTGTATGATTATTTTCCATGGGATTTCCTTAATGCGTGTGTTAGACAATAGTTGTGAACATGGTCATCTGGAAGGATTTATATTGGGAACCTCTGCTTGGTCTAGAAAACAAATTAATTTGTTTGTGCTAAGATTTTACATTTAAAGATTTGTATATGGAACGTTATCCAGAAAGTATGTTCATAGATGAGGACAGAATGGACAGCGAGTTTGGTGTCGTAACTCAAGCAGTGAGTTTGGTGTCGTAACTCAAGCAATGAGTTTGGTGTCGTAACTCAAGCAGTGAGTTTGGTGTCGTAACTCAAGCAGTGAGTTTGGTGTCGTAACTCAAGCAGTGAGTTTGGTGTCGTAACTCAAGCAGTGAGTTTGGTGTCGTAACTCAAGCAGTGAGTTTGATGCTGTAACTCAAGCAGTGAGTTTGGTGTCGTAACTCAAGCAGTGAGTTTGATGCTGTAACTCAAGCAGTGAGTTTGATGCTGTAACTCAAGCAGTGAGTTTGATGCCATAACTCAAACAGTAAATGTAGTGATATACAAGCTATCGCCATTACTAAAAATTCCCAGCATTCAAATGGAGATATACTGACTCAATGTCGGATATGAACATGTACAAAGGTACAAGAATGGAAGATCACAACATGTGAAATGAGATGCTTGCAAAATACAGTCAGTGTCACTAGAAAAGACAGGTTAGGCTCACTGGAAGAGACAGGTCAGGGTCACCAGAAAAGACAGAGGTTAGGCTCACTGGAAGAGACAGGTCAGGGTCACCGGAAAAGACAGAGGTTAGAGTCACTGGAAGAGACAGATAGATATCCAACAAAGTATAAATAAGTTATGTTTGACTTATATGGACACAGACGAGAAAGTCAAGTTGTGTATAACTTATATAGACTGACAGGAGTACAGAAAGTCAACTCATGTATGGTTTATATAGACACACAGATAATGAATTAGTTTGGACTTATGACAAGAATGCCTACAAACCTACCCCCTACGTAAACATATAATACCAGAAAAGGTGGATAGACAGTGTAAACGAGACGTGCCACAGAATGGGGGAAAATGTTACTTGGGCCACAAAAGAGACGAAAGACAAATACATACCACAACACTTGGAAAGCTGGTAAAAAGTGAGACGGCAAAAGAAGCTGCTAAATAATGTTTATATAAGTTGACGATATAAATATTTATGTTTATAAATATAAGGGGAGTCAAAAAATGATTGTAATATTTTGATATTTGCTTCTTCTTCTTCTTCGTCGTACGCAGTCAGACAGTAACCATTATTTTTTCGAATGTGGTGATGGCCACATCTGCTCTCCCTGATCCTCGTATGTCTGGCAGTTTTGCGGCAGATGCTCAGCGGTCATTTTCCCGGTACCACGCGAGCATTCGTCGGTGCCACCTATCTTCAATTTGTTGAATAGGTGGTACCTCAGTCTATTGTGGCCAGTGCGAAGTCTGAAGACGACGACCTGCTCTCTTCGGTTCAACTGGTAATAGGCATCGTTTTTGGTGTAACCAGTATGTTCGGTTTCCCATTGTTTAAAATTAAGGGTAATTTAATTGATGAATTGCTCTATAAATAGAGAATGGGAATTCCATAGCTTCTTATTGGAGAGGACAGAGCATGGTTACCACACCTACTATGAGTGTTATAAAAGATGACTACTGAGGGTTGTGTATGAAGCTAGTAACCTCATCATGTCAAAGAAAGAGCATAAATACATTCATGCAGATTTTAAGCTAGGAAGTGCGTCGGACAATGATGTACTGTTGAGTCATGAATGTCAGATAATGATGTACTGTTGAGTAGTCATGAACGTCAGACAATGATGTACTGTTGAGTAGTCATGAACGTCAAACAATGATGTACTGTTGAGTAGTCATGAATGTCAGACAATGATGTGCTGTTGAGTAGTCATGAACGTCAGATAATGATGTACTGTTGAGTAGTCATGAACGTCAGACAATGATGTGCTGTTGAGTAGTCATGAACGTCAGACAATGATGTACTGTTGAGTAGTCATGAACGTCAGATAATGATGTACTGTTGAGTAGTCATGAACGTCAGACAATGATGTACTGTTGAGTAGTCATGAATGTCAGACAATGATGTGCTGTTGAGTCATGAACGTCAGATAATGATGTACTGTTGAGTCATGAACGTCAGATAATGATGTACTGTTGAGTCACGAACGTCAGACAATGATGTACTGTTGAGTCATGAACGTCAAACAATGATGTACTGTTGAGTAGTCATGAACGTCAGACAATGATGTACTGTTGAGTAGTCATGAATGTCAGACAATGATGTGCTGTTGAGTCATGAACGTCAGATAATGATGTACTGTTGAGTCATGAACGTCAGATAATGATGTACTGTTGAGTCACGAACGTCAGACAATGATGTACTGTTGAGTCATGAACGTCAAACAATGATGTACTGTTGAGTAGTCATGAACGTCAGACAATGATGTACTGTTGAATAGTCATGAACGTCAGACAATGATGTACTGTTGAGTCATGAACGTCAGATAATGATTTATTGTTGAGTAGTCATGAACATCAGACAATGATGTACTGTTGAGTAGTCATGAACGTTAGATAATGATGTACTGTTGAGTAGTCATGAACATCAGACAATGATGTACTGTTGAGTCATGAACGTCAGACAATGATGTACTGTTGAGTAGTCATGAACGTCAGACAATGATGTACTGTTGAGTAGTCATGAACGTCAGACAATGATGTATTGTTGAGTCATGAACGTCAGACAATGATGTACTGTTGAGTCATGAACGTCAGATAATGATGTACTGTTGAGTCATGAACGTCAGATAATGATGTACTGTTGAGTAGTCATGAACGTCAGATAATGATGTACTGTTTCATCCATGTTTTCTCTATCTGACAGAGATTCGGGGAAGGATGTTGACACCGCTAATGTCCAGCTCAATTTGACGGATGAAATCAAATACGTGGAGAGGTTTAAATTTTCTGCCAAGTTATGGTCACTGCACTGCTGTCTGGGTGTTGACAAGGAACTTAGGGTGAGGACTGTTCTGTAGCAAATACCTTGTCAAAAACCACCTTTAGCTTCATTCATGTAGGACTTTGGGTCTGGATACAATCAAAAACAAAGACACTCTACTCAGTGCCACCTTGTGTGGAATTGATTTGTTACAAGGCCGTTATTAAATTATATGAAGTTTTTCATATACCTCTTCCAGACCTGGGTCATTTTGCAGATTTATGTTTTTCAGTTTGAGGCATGTGCTGCATTTATGTTTGTCAACTTTTTATATAAAATAAATTAATATTAAGTATATTGAGCAAAAATTACTATCTTAACATTGTAAGGCACATAATTAATGATCTATGACATGGAGTATTCATAATAAAGATAATATACTCAACGGAAAAAGTCACTTACCAGGTCATGTTTTTCACCGTAGAATTTTAATTGATCATCCAAAAACAACCAAATTATGGGAGAAAAATCTTGATTCCATAGTTCGTAACTGGAACAACATTTTCGTGTCTCGTGTGATTGTCCCCGCAGTGTCTGTCAGCATGGGGGTCTTTTTTTAAAATTGCAACACTCAGAACCGCTTGTGTCCACCATGTATGTTGATCTGATCTGCGCCTCATGGATTGAATGCCATCACTCAGGAAATCATGTGGAGTGTTCTACTACTCCTGCACGATTTCTTGACGAAGTTGCCGTACAATCTGCAGTAGACGCTGTCATTGCTGAAGTCGACATTTCAGCTCGTCCCAGACATGCTCAATTGATGGCCAGGGCAACTTTTCAATGCTTCTCACCATGCATGACTCTGGCAACATGAGGACGGACATTGACCTGCTGAAGCATAATACCTGGTGCATGGTTCCACACAAAAGGCGAGATGTTCTTCACAATCTCATCACGGTATCGCAAGCCTATAACATCACAGTCTGAGATAAAGAAGTCTGTCCAATAATTAGTGTTGATGCCTCCCCAGATCATAATACCTCCATTTCCATGACGAGCGAGCTCTTGAAAGCAGTGGTTGGTGTAGCGCTCTCCATGTCGACGATACACTCTCTGACGACCATCGGTTCTTGAAAGGTTGATCCTGCACTTGTCAGTAAACAGTGATCTGTCTCACAGAGCGTTCCCAAAACCCAGATGTTGTCTGGCCCAGGCTAGTCTCGCGGCATGATGCTGTGACTGCAGAGTTGAACGAAAAGCACTACACCTGCACGTAGGTCTTGCTTGCACAAATGGTTCCTGACCGTTGCTGAACATATTCTTCTCAGTCCAGGGATGGTGACAGTTGCTGGCTGAAGTCTGTTTCGCAGATGTCAGAGAGTGATGACATGATCCTGCTGTCTGACCGTTAATCGAGGACGTCACCTGTGGGGCAGGTCAGAAATAGTCCTAGTCGTTTGGTAGTGATGTAACCACAGTCTGTCTTGACATATCAAATTGTCTTGCTGTTACAGACACAGACATTCCTTCTTCCAACATGCCAACAGCTCGTGACCTCCCATTTAGTGACATGTGTGGCATCCTTTCAGTAGTTTGTGTCTGAACGAAATGAATGGCAAAATAAGCACAGATCGCCAATGAACATTTCTCAGGTCAATTTTGTGATCCGTACACGAATTGTGAGAAACTGTCAGGGAAATCGTTAATTTCATGAAATCGTATTTTGAAGGTCAGTGAAAGGTCACTTCACACTCAAACTATACTAAGACCGTATGACCATATGTATATAGGAATGAAATTACATAACAATTTTCAAACACAAAAACTGGCCAGTTACTTTTTTCATTGAGTATATATTAGTATGAAGTGTTATATGGCATGCAGAGGTGGAAATTTGAGAGGAATACAATTTGTTTAGCTCATGTATGTCATCAGTATATCTGTCAATTCCATTACCAAAGACCTTTCTTCTGTGTCCCAAATAAAGTCTGAATAAGGCATATCCAGGAGTAATTCAGATGCGTGGGCATTGGTCTGATAATATAGTAAATCATACCTCAGGTCGTGAAGTCCAACTTTCCGAGCTAAATATGTCAACTTTAAAACTTCACAACTATTCCAGACATCTAAATATCGGAAATAACTCTACAGTTAAATTTCAACTGCACTTGCGCGAAACGTAGATATCTTGTGGGTGACGTCAAAACCTGAAAGTCCACAAGCCAGAAATGAGCATCGGTTATATCGGGCGGAAATTTACATTTTGTGACCCTAGCATTTTTTTTTTTTTTTTTTTTTTGTTTTTTGTTTTTTTGCGTTCGCCTTATTTATCTATTCCCCAAGGCGTGTGTGCGTTACACTGTGGTTTTTATTTTGCGCCTCTCGGCCCAGTGCATCCGACTTCAGCATGCATTTTATGTAAGGGTCTGCTTCCTCCTGCATTTTCTAAGGGTTTGCTTCCCCGGGGTAACGGCCGGTGCTGTGATGGGGATCGAACCCAGCACCTTCTGGTTGTGAGCCGTGCCACTTAACCACTAGGCCACGCCGTCCCCGACCCTAGCATTTGAAACATGTCATTTTATGACACTCATATATTGTGTACTTACTAGCCGATCACCTCTTAGGAACATATCCTACATTAAGCAGCCTCTCTGTGTGTTCGTGTTGTCCCTTGCAACTGATGAATGCCTTTTGGTTGTAGTGAAGTAATTGTCAGCAACATCTGGTTTAGAAGGCCTGCAATCTGAATATGATATGCTTAGTTGCATGTCATGATTTCAAGCCATACATTTGAACAAACGAGGACATGAAGTATGTTTGAGGGATCAAAACGCTGAGCAGCGCATGAGCTGCAGTGGTCAGCCACCCATAGCTGACTGCTAGCGTCAGGACCAGCGAACCACAGCTGCCAAGACCCTTCCACACCTCCACGCGGTGAGCCTGGATAACATCTTGCAACAGAGCAGACCGGCTAAGGAGATGGGATCGAAGAGGAAAGGCTAACCAGGTACTCAAAAAATGCTTGCTGAAGTCGGATGTGTCAGACTGAAAGGTGCAAATATCGTAGTCAAAGCTGTAAACTACGATACAACACGTTCTGTTCTCCGGACTACATCCTGCTACTTGTAAAGCCCTTTTCAGGGTTTGGTAGCGAGAGTTTGAGAACAAACGAAGAAGAAGAATAAGTATGTTTAACATGACCCTAATTACTCTTGGCTCCGTCCCTCAATGGTAACACAGTTGAGTCAGGCTGATCTAAGATATATCTATAGCTGAAGATTCTCATATTCTCCTGATGTTTCTGTCCACAGTTTTGTGCTCTGCTGTCGGATAATAAAATTGAAACAGGAGTTCTAAGCCTGGACAAGCAGAACTGTGCATTGGGACAAGTTGTACCACTAGCCCAGTCAGGACACCGCACGGACGTTCGGACTCTCAGTTTCAGTTCTGACAACACCACCATTTTGTCAGCAAGCTCGGAGGAGGTCAAACTGTGGAACAGGTATAGATGCTGTGATAGCTTGGATAAATTGTATTTATATCCAAGTAGTGTAGTATTGTGTATTTCTCCTCCATAATGAATTGCGGTTCTTGAGTATTCTTGTCCTGTTTCAGTCCAGCCAGAGCATAATGCCACCACTACAGTCCGGCTGCCCTCATGGTCCTATTCTTTCCTCGCACAGTAGGGCGGTCTTCAACCACACACACCCCCCGATGTGTTTATAAAATTCTTGGGTCGAGGTCAGTCCCATGTTAACAACTGCCATCCGGGATGAAAATAACTCATCATGTGCTAAGCCGCAGTCTGTGTGAGGTCAGGTGGCTAATTCCCTTCCTTGCTGTTTATACCTTCTCCAACTCACACTTCAGGTAACCATTTACAACTGGGTCAACTGGTGGGGTAGTCGTATCAGGAATGAACCACTCACATATTTTTGTTCTGTCCGTCCATAATTTTGAACCCTGGCGCACTGTAATCCCAGTCTTAGCAAGCCAGCTCGCTGTTAACTAGGCTACACTCTCGACCGACATAAAAAAAGTGTTTATACACAAAAGTAAATAAAAACATGCAGTATACATGTATACACGTTTTCATAAGTTACAGATACATAGAGTGTCTGAGCAACAGAGGGATCAAGCACTCCTGATAGCAAATGGGGAGGGTTTGAACCCTGTTAATGACGATCTCCCTGCCAATCTCCCTGAGGTGTGATATTTGGCACAATTTTTCAAGGAGTAGACGACACAAGACCATCTGTGTTGTATCCCCCTATCCCGCCAACCAACCTATTCCTCCAACCAACCTATCCCGCCAACCAACCTATTCCTCCGACCAACCTATCCCGCCAACCAACCTATTCCTCCGACCAACCTATTCCGCCAACCAACCTATTCCTCCGACCAACCTATTCCTCCGACCAACCTATTCCTCCGACCAACCTATCCTCCGACCAACCTATTCCTCCGACCAATCTATTTCTCCGACAAACCTATTCCACCGACCAACCTATTCCTCCGACCAACCTATTCCTCCGACCAACCTATCCCGCCAACCAACCTATTCCTCTAACCATTCTTTTCCACACTCAAACTCCCCCTCCCCCCAACTCTTTCTTAATTATTCCCACTCAAACTCTTCCTTATCTATTCCCCCTAAAACTCTTCCTTTTCTATTCCCCCTCAAACTCTTTCTTATCTATTCCCACTCAAACTCTTTCTTAACTATTCCCCCTCAAACTCTCCCTTATCTATTCCCACTCAAACTCTTTCTTAACTATTCCCCCTCAAACTCTGGCCCCCAGAAGCGAATGACAATACTGACGGGACACAAACATTGGACCCATTATCCAGTAAGTTTCAACAACGTGTTTGAGGATGACATATTGAGTAAATGCTGCTGGCTTTCTTCAACAGGGACTCTCTCCAGTGTGTGCGGACATTTGCCTGTGACTATGCTTTGTGTTCCTTGTTTGTCAGCGGAGATAGGCATGCTGTTATTGGGACAAAGGTAGGTCTGTAGGCACGGGTGGAAACAAATACACTACCATTGGCAAGTGTAACGCAGATCCTGCACCAGAACAATAATGTAAGCGAAACCTATGTCCTATGTTACGACCAAATGGTCTACATCATTGACAAAACAACACACATAGTGTTAACTAACAAGTCATAACAAAAAACGATAAAGACAG
Source organism: Ariolimax columbianus (assembly GCA_036924085.1). NCBI lineage: Eukaryota > Metazoa > Mollusca > Gastropoda > Stylommatophora > Arionidae > Ariolimax > Ariolimax columbianus. Next base: position 41,397,640 of record JAVGWX010000023.1, on the reverse strand, counting down.
TCTGGTACTGTCTTCCTTCTACTGTCTTCCTTCTGTCCACTCGTCTTACAGTACTCTCTTCCTTCTACTCTCTTCCTTCTGTCCACTCGTCTTACAGTACTCTCTTCCTTCTGTCCACTCGTCTTACAGTACTCTCTTCCTTCTGTCCACTCGTCTTACAGTACTCTCTTCCTTCTGTCCACTCGTCATTCTTACAGTACTCTCTTCCTTCTGTCCACTCGTCTTACAGTACTCTCTTCCTTCTGTCCACTCGTCTTACAGTACTCTCTTCCTTCTGTCCACTCGTCTTCTTACAGTACTGTCTTCCTTCTGTCCACTTGTCCTCTTACAGTACTGTCTTCCTTCTGTCCACTTGTCCTCTTACAGTACTGTCTTCCTTCTGTCCACTTGTCCTCTTACAGTACTGTCTTCCTTCTGTCCACTTGTCCTCTTACAGTACTGTCTTCCTTCTGTCCACTTGTCCTCTTACAGTACTGTCTTCCTTCTGTCCACTTGTCCTCTTACAGTACTGTCTTCCTTCTGTCCACTTGTCCTCTTACAGTACTGTCTTCCTTCTGTCCACTTGTCCTCTTACAGTACTGTCTTCCTTCTGTCCACTTGTCCTCTTACAGTACTGTCTTCCTTCTGTCCACTTGTCCTCTTACAGTACTGTCTTCCTTCTGGCCACTTGTCCTCTTACAGTACTGTCTTCCTTCTGGCCACTTGTCCTCTTCCTGTCCCACTTACAGTACTGTCTTCCTTCTGTCCACTTGTCCTCTTCCTGTCCCACTTACAGTACTGTCTTCCTTCTGTCCACTTGTTTCTTACAGTACTGTCTTCCTTCTAGCCACTTGTCCTCTTACAGTACTGTCTTCCTTCTGTCCACTTGTCTTCTTACAGTACTGTCTTCCTTCTGTCCACTTGTCTTCTTACAGTACTGTCTTCCTTCTAGCCACTTGTCCTCTTACAGTACTGTCTTCCTTCTGTCCACTTGTCTTCTTACAGTACTGTCTTCCTTCTAGCCACTTGTCCTCTTACAGTACTGTCTTCTTTCTGTCCACTTGTCTTCTTACAGTACTGTCTTCCTTCTGTCCACTTGTTTCTTACAGTACTGTCTTCCTTCTGTCCACTTGTCTTCTTACAGTACTGTCTTCCTTCTGTCCACTTGTCCTCTTACAGTACTGTCTTCCTTCTGTCCACTTGTCCTGTCCCACAAATAATGTTTTTCGACCATCTGTCCTCACAGACAGGGAAGCTGCAGCTGTTTGACATAAATCAGGGAGTGATCCTAGAATCAGTTGATGCTCACACTGGAGCAGTGTGGTCTGTTGCAGCCATGCCTGACAAGGTAAACGTCATTTGTTTCTATTCTACCTAATAAAAGTGTAACTATCATCATGTATCGTCATGCTCCTTAACCAATTTAAGAATTACTATTCCTAATTATGTAGCATACATTTGGAATAACCGGATGAATCCTTGTACAAGTTTTGTGAATCGTGCAGCAAAAATTTCTCAAATGAAAATGCAGAAGCTATCAAAACCAGCATTAAGATTTTAAACCAATAGTTTGGCCGAAAGTAATTGGTTCTGTCCGACATTGTTTATTTTAGTGACTCCAACTTGATACTGAAGGCACTGAATCACGCCCCATACTTCTTCTTCTTCGTACGCTGTCAGACGTCAACCTGCCACCCCATACAACAACAGGTGATATTATTAGCAGGAGGGGCAATCAAAAACATCAGTCACATTATTAATTGTACCCTGTAATGGATCCCTGGACATATCGAGATACTAAGAAATGAAATGGTGGACTGACTGGCAAAAACAGGAGTCTATAATCAACAAAAGGACAGACTGTAATAGTAACTGCGCAGATAAATTAATTTTTTGGGAATAATATCAGGGAAATCTGGCTTAATGGGGACATTGAGTACCGGTGTTTTTGGTGAAATATCATTGAACAAGAACTGATGATATAAATAGACTACACTGACGAGAAGAGAATCATCTTTCAGTTTCAAGCAGAACATAGAGTCAGTAGCTACTGAACAGCATCTGTGCAAACACTGCTTTCACCTGGATGAATCAGTTAGACACCTACTCATTGAGGGCAGAGGGCTTGCAGTCATTTAGACAAGCTTCTTGCAAATGCCATAACAATTTGCTGATTCACTGCGTGGGCTAGTGGTTAAGTGACACAGCTCACAACACGAAGGTGCTGGGTTCGATCCACAACACTGGCTGTTACCCCGAGGAAGCAGGCCCTTACATAAAATGCATGCTGAAGTCGGATCCACTGGGCCGACAAGCACAAAACAAAAACCGCAGTGCACCGCACACCACCTTGGGGATTAGAGAAATAACGCGAACGCAAAACCCCAAAAATGTACGTTTTCGTTTATGTTTTTGTCAGCATCGTTAATATTTAGAGGAGCGTGTGACCAAATGGTTTCGATGCCTGCCTGCCTGCCGACAAGGAGGGCAGCTGTTCGAATCCCAAGTATGGCATATGTTGTTTTTCTGTTGGGGGTGAAATAAACATAACCAGCACACGATGTGGCGATAGCAGTGGCTAAGCGGCCTGTAGTTCTGAGCCTATAAAACTGACTACCCTAACAATGGGGGAAGAGTCGTAGGACAGAAGAAGACTAATTCTTCAAGCAGTTTATATTTCAGAAACTTTTGCAGTTATTTATGAAATTGTGAACCCGTTTTCTCAAATGTCTGGAATATTTGTTTGTTTGTTGACTTGAGTTAGTTCCAGACGTTTGTGGGGGGATTCAACTGTTGTTTCTGTTCTGTTGTACAGCGAGGTCTCGTCTCTGGTGGCGCTGATCATGATGTCAAGTTTTGGAATTACGAGTTGATGGCAGACAAGAGTATGGATAAGAAGCAGTGAGTGCCTGTCGTCTGTCATCGACATGTGTCGGCTCATGTTGGTTGGAGTGGCACGGGGTGTAGTTTGTGTTGTAGATTCTTTGTCACATACATTTACTCTCTTTCTCTCTCTCACATTCCTTTTCTCCTATTTTTCCGTCATGTCTCAGTCTCTTCCTCTTCTCTGTTACCTCTCTCTTTCACGCTCTCTCTCTCTTTCACTCTCACGTTTCTCCAACTCTCTCCATCATGTCTGTCTCTTCCTTGCTCTTTTGTTGTTACCTCTCTCTCACCATCCCTCTCTTTTTTTCTCTCACACCATCCCTCTCTCTCTCACCATCCCTCTCTCTCTCACCATCCCTCCCTCTATCTCACCATCCCTCTCTCTCACCATCCCTCTCTTTTTTTCTCTCACACCATCCCTCTCTCTCTCTTCTCTCTCTCCATCCCTCTCTTTTTCTCTCTCTCACCATCCCTCTCTCTCTCACCATCCCTCTCTCTCTCACCATCCCTCCCTCTATCTCACCATCCCTCTCTCTCACCATCCCTCTCTTTTTTTCTCTCACACCATCCCTCTCTCTCTCTCCTCTCTCTCCATCCCTCTCTTTTTCTCTCTCTCACCATCCCTCTCTCTCTCACCATCCCTCCCTCTATCTCACCATCCCTCTCTCTCACCATCCCTCTCTCTCTCACACCATCCCTCTCTCTCTCACCATCCCTCTCTCTCACCATTCCTCTCTTTCTCTCTCTCACACCATCCCTCTCTCTCTCACACCATCCCTCTCTCTCACCATCCCTCTCTCTCACCATCCCTCTCTCTTCTCTCTCTCACCATCCCTCTCTCTCACCTTCCCTCTCTCTCACCTTCCCTCTCTCTCACCTTCCCTCTCTCTCACCTTCCCTCTCTCTCACCTTCCCTCTCTCTCACCTTCCCTCTCTCTCACCTTCCCTCTCTCTCACCTTCCCTCTCTCTCACCATCCCTCTCTCTCACCATTCCTCTCTTTCTCTCTCTCACACCATCCCTCTCTCTCTCTCACCATCTCCCTCTCTCTCTCACCATCCCTCTCCTCTCTCACTCTTTCTCTCTCACCAGTCCTCTCTCTTCTCTCTCACCATCCCTCTCTCTCTTTTTCTCACTATCCCTCTCTCCTCTCTTCTCTCTCTCACCATCCCTCTCTCTCTTTTTCTCACCATCCCTCTATCTTCTCTCACTATCCCTCTCTCTAACCACCCGTCTCTCTCTCTCCTCTCTTCTCTCTCTCACCATCCCTCTCTCTCTTTTTCTCACCATCCCTCTCTCCTCTCTTCTCTCTCTCACCATCCCTCTCTCTTCTCTCACTATCCCTCTCTCTAACCACCCATCTCTCTCTCTTCTCTCTCTCTCTCACCATCCCTCTCTCTCTCTCCTTCTCTCTTCTCTCACTCTCACCATCCCTCTCTCTTCTCTCACTACCCCTCTCTCTAACCACCCATCTCTCTCTCTTCTCTCTCTCTCTCTCTCTCCTTCTCTCTTCTCTCACTCTCACCATCCCTCTCTCTCACTCTCACCATCCCTCTCTCTTCTCTCACTATCCCTCTCTCTAACCACCCGTCTCTCTCTCTCCTCTCTTCTCTCTCTCTCTCACCATCCCTCTCTCTCTCTCTTCTCTCACTCTCACCATCCCTCTCTCTCTCTCTCCATCCCTCTCTATCTCTCACCATCCCTCTCTCTCTCCTTCTCTCTTCTCTCTCTCTCTCTCTCTCACCACCCCCTCTCTCTATCCCATGTTCACACTCATACATTTCAATGTCTTGTGTACTAATAATATCTCTCATATTCTGTCCAGGAAAGTCCTGACACTTGAACACACTCGGACACTCAAAATGGACGAAGATGTTTTATGTGTCAGATTCACGTAAGTTTTTAGAACAATTCTTGTTATCTGTTGAACTTTTTTGTCTGGGTTGTGGATTAGTTCTGGGAGTCAAGAACAAGGCCACTGACTCCCTCACAAGCATGCTGTGGAAGGCATTAATAGGGAGTTGAACTTGTGGCTGGTTCATGAGGATGCTGAAGAGTATTATTGCCATACGAGTGTCTCGTGCAGCTTCACCAGTTGTGCTGATAACACCTTTGGAGGTTTCTACTTCCTGGTTCATGTTTTGATTCCATTTTTTAAGCAGTATGATATGTTGTGTCACTGTTTACTAGATACTTCTGCTTTCATCAAGTCTTGTTTATTCTTAGTCTTTGATTGATACCAGCCTTCCTGCAAGGCAGTAAGTGGTTTAAGCTAGTTTCTTCTTCGTCGTGTGTTCTCAGACTCCACTACCAAGACCTGAAAAGGGATTTGCGAGTAACAGGATGTTGTCTGGAGGACTGAATGTATTGTGTCATTGTTTACAGCTTGACTGTGATATTTCCACCTTTCGGTCTGACACATCCGACTTCAGCAGGCATTTTTGAGTACCGGGTTAGCCTTCCCTCTTTGATCCCTTCTGCTTAAATAATAGCTGTCCATCGTTGTCGATGAGGACCGCCGACATCATCCATGTCACAGATTTCCCTGTTGGGTGTGGGTGCGCATGTGGCTGAACAGGCCAATGCGAGCACGAAAACATCTGCTACATATCGGGCACACGAGGTTTGTAGAAGGGGATGGTGTTCCCGCTGCTCGGGATTTCCGCGTCTCGCGTCTGTTCTGGGCTTTCACAACACAGTCATCTTCACCGGCAGCTACACCCGATTTGACTGCGCTTTGATCTGTTTTTCGCAAGACATTCCGAGGTGTCGATGTCTATCTGGCAACATTTTAGTGAGTCCTTCAGACCGTCTTTTAAACGTTTCTTTGGGCGCCCTCTCTCGCCCCATCCCTCTCTCAGCTCGCCGTAGAGAAGCTTCTTTGGGAGCCGCTCGTCTGACATACGGACGAGGTGTCCGGCCCATCCTAGTCGTGCTTTTTCTAGCTTAAATAGTCTGCTCTATTGCAGCCTGTTATCCAGGATTACCGCGTGGAGGTGTAGAAGGGGCTTGGCAGCTCTGGTTAGCTGGCCCTGACGCTAGCAGTCAGCGATCACCACCTGGAAGTGTAGAAGGGGCTTGGCAGCTCTGGTTAGCTGGCCCTGACGCTAGCAGTCAGCGATCACCACCTGGAGGTGTAGAAGGGGCTTGGCAGCTCTGGTTTGCTGTCCCTGACTGATGCTAGCAGTCAGCTTTGGGTCGCTGACCACTGCAGCTCATGCGCTGCTCAGCTCTGGCTCGCTGGCCCTGCCGCTAGCAGTCAGCTATGGGTCGCTGACCACTGCAGCTCATGCGCTGCTCAGCTCTGGTTTCTGAAGTTAGTTTTACTTCTAAATGTATGAGCAGTTGTGTCCAACAGACTTTATTCATCCAGAGCATTTTAGTTTTAAGGTACCATAGGAAGTACTTTGAGGGCAACCAGGGAATTAACATTGATGACATCCATCTAGTTTGATTGAAGGCATCCAGGCAAATTGATTGAAGGCATCCAGGCAAATTGATTGAAGGCATCCAGGCAAATTGATTGAAGGCATCCAGGCAAATTGATTGAAGGCATCCAGGCAAATTGATTGAAGGCATCCAGGCAAATTGATTGAAAGCATCCAGGCAAATTGATTGAAGGCATCCAGGCAAATTGATTGAAGGCATCCAGGCAAATTGATTGAAGGCATCCAGGCAAATTGATTGAAGGCATCCAGGCAAATTGATTGAAGGCATCCAGGCAAATTGATTGAAGGCATCCAGGCAAATTGATTGAAGGCATACAGGGAAATTGATTGAGGACATCTAGGGAATTTGATTGTGGACATCTTAGGAATTTAAATTAAGACCTCCAGCAAGTTTTGATTGAGGACATCCAGGCAGTTTGATTGGGGACATCCGGGAAGTTTGATTGAGGACATCTGGGGAGTTTGATTGAGAACATCTGGGGAATTTGAGGACATTTGGGGAGTTTGATTGAGGACATCTGGGGAGTTTGAGAACATCTAGGGAGTTTGATTGAGGACATAGGGGGAGTTTGATTGAGAACATCTGGGGAGTTTGATTGAGGACATATGGGGAGTTTGATTGAGAACATCTAGGGAGTTTTATTGAGGACATCTTGGGAATTTGATTGAGGACATCTGGAGAGTTTGTTTGAGGACATCTTGGGAATTTGATTGAGGACATCTTGGTAGTTTGATTGAGGACATCTTGGGAGTTTGATTGAGGGCATCCGGGAAGTTTGATTGGGGACATCTTGAGAGTTTGATTGAGGACATCTTGGGAGTTTGATTGAGGGAATTCTGATATTGGGTATGCAGGGAGTTATGATTGATTTACTGCAACTTTCTGCAAGCATTTAAGATGTTCATCTCATCACTATGTCCAGGCCAGATCACAGACTACTGGCTGTTGCCCTCCTGGACAGCACAGTTAAGATCTTCTTCGTGGATACTCTCAAGGTATGTTGATCCACTCACTGTCATGTCTTTTTTGGTAGTTCTGGATTTTACACAAACATTCATTATCATAATGCCTTTTCACACCAATTATCAAACGATAGGTCCAACACTACATTTGTCCCCTTATTGTAACCATAGGTCCAACACTACATTTGTCCCCTTATTGTAACCATAGGTCCAACACTGCATTTGTCCCCTTACCCAAACATAGGTCCAACACTACATTTGTCCCCTTATTGTAACCATAGGTCCAACACTACATTTGTCCCCTTACCCAAACCATAGGTCCAACACTACATTTGTCCCCTTACCCAAACATAGGTCCAACACTACATTTGTCCCCTTATTGTAACCATAGGTCCATCACTACATTTGTCCCCTTACCCAAACCATAGGTCCAACACTACATTTGTCCCCTTACCCAAACCATAAGTCCAACACTACATTTGTCCCCTTATTGTAACCATAGGTCCAACACTACACCTTATTGTAACCATAGGTCCATCACTACATTTGTCCCCTTACCTAAACCATAGGTCCAACACTACATTTGTCCCCTTACCCAAACCATAAGTCCAACACTACATTTTTCCCCTTATTGTAACCATAGGTCCAACACTACATTTGTGCCCTTATTGTAACCATAGGTCCAACACTACATTTGTGCCCTTATTGTAACCATAGGTCCAACACTACATTTGTCCCCTTATTGTAACCATAGGTCCAACACTGCATTTGTCCCCTTATTGTAACCATAGGTCCAACACTACATTTGTGCCCTTATTGTAACCATAGGTCCAACACTACATTTGTCCCCTTATTGTAACCATAGGTCTAACACTACATTTGTGCCCTTAACCAAACCGTAGGTCCAACACTACATTTGTGCCCTTAACCAAACCATAGGTCCTACACTGCATTTGTCCCCTTACCCAAACCATAGGTCTAACACTACATCTGACCTCTTACCCTAACCATAGGTCCAACACTACATTTGTGCCCTTAACCAAACCATAAGTCCAACACTACATTTGTCCCTTACATAATGAACTATAGGTCCAACACTACATTTGTGCCCTTAATCAAACCATAGGTCCAACACTACATTTGTCACCTAACCCTAACCATAGGTCCAACACTACAATTAGACCCCTTGCTCTGAGCCCTATTAAGGAAACCTACATCAAATCAATTGCAGTGACTCTTTCAAAGCAATGATTTTTACATGATGAGGTTGCAGCTCCATGCATAACTCTCTTTTGTCACCCTCTTAGATATGCTAGGAAGGTGACAGTGGCCCAATTCTTTTCATCCCAGGCTCTACTCGAGCAGAACGTTGACACATGAATTCTCCATTTTAAGCAGATGATAAACCACCTCTCAGCCATGATAAGCCACCTCTCAGCCATGATAAGCCACCTCTCAGCCATGATAAGCCACCTCTCAGCCATGATAAGCCACTTCTCAGCCATGATAAGCCACCTCTCAGCCATGATAAGCCACCTCTCAGCCATGATAAGCCACCTCTCAGCCATGATAAACCACCTCTCAGCCATGATAAGCCACCTCTCAGCCATGATAAGCCACCTCTCAGCCATGATAAGCCACCTCTCAGCCATGATAAGCCACCTCTCAGCCATGATTAGCCACCTCTCAGCCATGATAAGCCACCTCTCAGCCATGATAAACCACCAATAGTTTGTCCATCACAAGTGATGAAGACCACTCTCTTTGTTCAGCCGTGTGGACAGTCGGATCTCTTGCTGTGTCCGCTGAAATGGGTGACTTGCGCGGTTATTTGGATTAAAGTGAGGAAGAAACTGCGCCTTTTGTCAACCTCACTCACAGAGCCTAAGCTACCTTTTGCCAGTGGCAAGACATTCATCGAGACAACTGGAGATAGCATAGGATGCAGATTTTGCCTCAGGGTTACCACCGAAGCCTTTCCGTAAACATGTAACCCGCAGGGTAGAAAGGTGGGATGGCATCTAACGCAGTTTGTTGTGCCTTTTCGATAACCACAAGAGGTCGTATGGTCAACACTCAGCGTGTGAGTGAGTCTGGCATCTCTCCCCAGCTGTATTCAGTTCATCATAGAAGCATCTCAAATTCCCACACGCCATATTCGTGAAGGTGAACCGGCAGAACTAACCCGTGAGATACGACACAGGTATAACTAGTTTAAGCGTAGCGCCATTCAGCCGGCGTCCAGACCAGGATAGAAGAAATCACAAAAAAAGAACGAAATAACAAGTCCAGACGGAAAACAACTCCACGTATCCGTGAACACAAGTGTAAGTCGTCGACTAGTGTGAATTCCAGGCAAATCCGTGGTCTGGCGGCATCCATAATGATCCAAAACAGTAGAGAAATGTAGACTCGCAGCCAGTTACGGCGCCATCTTTGTCATCTTAACCTATAAACCATGATACGCCACTTTTTAGTCATGATAAGCTGCCTCTAAGCAATTATCCCATAACATTTCTATGAGTTTTTTTTTGTTTTTTTTTCAGTTCTTTCTTTCCTTGTTTGGTCACAAACTGCCAGTCATTTGCATGGACATATCATCGGACAGCACCCTTATTGTTACAGGCTCGGCTGACCGAAACATCAAAATCTGGGGTCTGGACTTTGGTGATTGCCATAAGTCAATCTTTGCCCATGATGAAAGGTAATGCTGTGACATACCACGCTGAAATTAGCCCCAAAACTCATCAATGTTCTCATGTGTGTTTCTTGTCTTAGCCAACCTGTACTGCTTAGGGGATATGTGTGTCCATTCTTAGTAAACTCAAACACTAGAGCAAAGTAAAACCCACAGTCTGTTAGGCGCCATCTATGCTGCTCTTAACAACCCACCTAACCATGGCCGGTGTTATGTCATGTCACACAGTCGCCTCTTATGACATGCTCTCTGTGGGCTATTGTCCGTCATACACAAAGACCCCGGCGGAGCACTCAGTTGACAATACAAGTTGATCTGGAAACCTATAGACTGTCTCATATTGTTATCCCATTGGGCTGGGGGCCTGATTACATGATTCTGTGTTGCCCATGTTAGTTGCCCATGTAGCAGGATAGGCTTAGTTGATTTATCTAAACAGTTACAACATATATCTAAACAATAACACAACGTCAAACCCAGTCAACACCAAAACTATTGTTAACCAAAGACAAAATAATTTATGTTAGCAGCATATTTGTAGAACAATATGGATCCAACGATAACAACTGGTACACACAATAATATCATATACTAAAGTAAGACAGAGGATCAAAGCAAGTGCTTTTGATGTTACCTCTGTCAACTCAATATACCCCGGTTCTAAGTCTATATCTGCAATACACAATGCATAAACTCTGATACTATCCAGTTGCAACTTAGTGGTTCTGAATAAGTCAGTCTTCTGTCATTCCTCCGTCTGTGGTCTAGGTGGGGATGGATCTGCCGACCTCCATCCGGACTGACTGTGCGAAACCAAGTGGCTTCGGAATATTATCCCAGGATTCAGGAAGAACCCCTTTTGCAACGACTAGTTTCAACAGACAAGAGACTTTGATTGTAGAAGGACCACTATTCTTCCAATAGACACCAATGCAATGGTTCTGGAGAACAGTCGGCCTGCCTTCTAGATCAATCTCAATTCGTAGTGAGACGAACCTTCTCACTCGCACGTGATCAGATCTCGTACCCAGACGAACCTTCTCACTCGCATGTGATCAGATCTCGTACCCAGACGAACCTTCTCACTCGCATGTGATCAGATCTCGTACCCAGACAAACATTCTCACTCGCATGTGATCAGATCCCGTACCCAGACAAACATTCTCACTCGCATGTGATCAGATCTCGTACCCAGACAAACATTCTCACTCGCATGTGATCAGATCTCGTACCCAGACAAACATTCTCACTCGCATGTGATCAGATCTCGTACCCAGACAAACATTCTCACTCGCATGTGATCAGATCTCTATCTCATATGGTTTACAGGGTGTTCCACCATTCGCACCTTTAACTCATTCCATGCCATTCGTCGTACACTGTGTCGTGGCGCATTCTTTTGTAGCTGATTCACCGTACCCTGCGACATGTGAGTTGTTTCGTTAATGTTCGTCTTCCTAGTTTTACCTACTACATCTTTCAGTATCTATTTTGATCTTTCCAGTTTACTATAATAACAGCGTCTTCTTTGATTGTGGATTTGATACGGCGTGGACCTTTTTTTATCAATTTGACTTAAACGTAATCAAACGAGAATGGAACCAGCTCCTTCAGCTAATCATCATCCCACCCGTGTGACGGCCGATCAAGCAAGGATTTTGATAGAACAATGTATATATGATACTGACAGTAGTGATATAGAAGTAGATGATGGTATTGATGATCAGAGGAGTTGTAGTGAATTGGTAGATGACGACCATCAAGACCCTGCTGCCACACCCACAGCTAGTTCTAGTCGTCAAAATGATTTTAGTACTGAGCCCCCGGCACCAAAATGCCAGAGATCTAATATAAATATAGTAGCTGGAAAAGGTAGAGGAGGAAATGTGAACTCTGCAACAACTAGATCTAGAAGTCACAGAAGTGCCCCAGTAGAAAGAGATGAGTGGCATGAGGTCGAAGAAGGTTCCACAAAAAATGTTTTCCAATTTCTTCCAAAGCAAGAACCAGGTGTGTCTCCTGAGTCAGGTCTTACAGTACAGTCAACAGCAATTGAATGCTTTTTAGCTCCATGGATCAAGAAGTCAAGACCTTACTTATCGCTTCTATAAATGTATATGCTCGGAAGGAAATCACTATGAACACTCCCATCTCCTCATCGTTCAGTGTACTCCCGTTGGGCTGACATTACTCCCCATGAGCTTGATAAATTTCTTGCCGCAATTATCATGACCTGCATTGATAGACGGCCAGAGATTCCCGACTGTTGCTCTTTGGCGCCTGAATTGTACACACCACTGAAACATCTTACAACCCTGAGGCAGGTTCTACTGAAACATCTTACAACCCTGAGGCAGACCCTACTGAAACATCTTACAGCCCTGAGGCAGACCCTACTGAAACATCTTACAACCCTGAGGCAGACCCTACTGAAACATCTTACAACCCTGAGGCAGACCCTACTGAAACATCTTACAACCCCGAGGCAGACCCTACATAAAGTCACCCTGTCAAAGTTTTCGACACACTGTTATCTTATGTTGGCACAGGACACAAGATTTTTGCAGATTGCTTCTACACGACTCGTGTTCTAATTGATTATCTTCTTGAGCCTCGTCAGTATTATACTGGCACACTCAATGTCAATCGTGTTGGCTCTGCTCTGGAGATGAAGACCCTCAATCTTCCATACCGTGAGATGCGTTGGTTTCAGAATCAGCATGAAACCATCATGTGTGTTGGATTTAGGGACAAAAAGGCAAAGAAGAGTGTCCTCAAGGTCAGCACAGATGCGGTTGTTGAGACAACACGGGTCAAGGATGTTGACAAGCCATCAATGATTCAGAAGTACAACATGTGCATGAATGGGTACGATACTTTGAATCAGAAGGTCACCTATTGCACCTTTGAAAGGAAAACAAAATGGTGGAAGAAGGTGTTTTATAGGCTACTTGAAGTCAGGTCAACGCTTTCATTCTTCACACTTTGACTCGTGAAGCTGGCTCTAAGCGATTGAGCCTGAAGAAGTTCAAGCGAGAACTTGTGGCTCAGCTCAAACATCGTGCTGCTGCAACAGTTCCTGAAGTAGGTGATGCTCCAAGAAAGCCTGGCAGACAACCAGCTGCAAGCCCCTTGGATCCCCTCCAAGACAACAGACACATCCTCTCGTATTCTAAAAGAGACAGAAATTATGTCGTCTGTGCCACTCCCACAGAACGCAAACGTACACATTTCATCTGCTTGACATGTATAAATCAGCCTCACTTACACTCCAAGGATAGCTTTGAGGCCTTCTATAAAGCATAACGTCATTTACTCCATGTTATCAGTCACAGTGTGCAGTGCATATAGTTTTTACATTTTTGAATGTGTTCAACATTTTCAACATTGACACCATCTTTAGTAAATGTGTCAAATCTTCACTTCTGTTGGATATATTGCCTTCAAATTTGGCCTGGATTTCACTAATTGGAGTGTGAACTAATTATTAGAAGCAAAATTTGGATGGATATTGCAGATGCTGATAATGACGAGTAAGGATACCATATGTCACTGAATATATTTTTTTCATTGCTGTAATATTTTGTACTGTTTCTTCTAAAGTACTTTATGTATTGATGTGCAACCTTCTTTATCTAATAGATTGTCCATTTGCCTTTAAATTGATGTAGAATAAGATGCAGATATGTTTATTTATTAAACTTGGTATTGTGATTTTAAAAACATAACTCGTGGTTCCTTTTGCCTCCCTTAATTTGACTGCATCCAGCTGAGAAAACTATTACACTGGGAAAGAGTGAAGCGTGTGTGCAAAGCTCTATGTGTATGATGGGATAACCACCCTGTAAACTGTCTCTCTCTCCAATTCTCTAGAGTATCTCTGTGCATTGTCTTTTATAGGTTCATTTCTTAGCTCTAGAAACACACATGACTGTGGAATGGTCCTCCCCAGTTGGCTGGTTAGTTATCACTCTAATTTGGTCCCACCTAATCTAGAATCCCATTGGTTGCAATATATATATAGGTCATTGTCACTTTAATGCGACAGCCTGCTGTCTGAGTTCCTGTCGTCCATCTAGCCCCTACCACTATTGTCTGGTACCAGAATGGTCAATCTGGCACCCACCCCTCAAAAATAGTCGTTATCCCCAATCATGAATATCTACCCCTCGCTTTCTTGTCGACCCTGGTGTGACCTGGGCTCCTGCACCAGCATTCAGGCAACTTTTTATTCCCAGAGAATACGGTCGCCAGCCCAATCTCCTCTGCCCTAAACACTCATGCTCCACAGGGAACTAGAACTGTCACACCCATCACAAGACAGGTTTTTGTCTTGATGTAACTTGCACTGTATTTGGATTACAGTGACACCATGTATGGTATGACATGCTTTGAGTTTCTTCTTCTTCTTCTTCTTCGTTCTCAATCTCCCACTACCAAACCCTGAAAGGGTAAGTAGCAGAATGTAGTCCAGAGAACGGAATGCATTGTGTCGAAGTTTACAGCTTGGCTGCAATATTTGCACCTTTTGGTCCAACACTCCGACTTCAGCAAGCATTTTTTTAGTACCAGGTTAGCATTTCCTCTTCGATCCCTTCTCCTTAGCCAGTCTGCTCTGCTGCAGCCTGTTATCCAGGAACACCGTGGAGGTGTAGAAGGGTCTTGGCAGCTCTGGTTCGCTGACCCTGACGCTAGCAGTCAGCTATGGGTCGCTGACCACTGCATCTCATGTGCTGCTCAGCATCTTGATCCCATGCATTGAGTTTATCCGAAGTCTCACCAACGTATAGTTTATTTTCCTTACGTGCATCCTATGCATCCCGCAGACATGTGTTGAGTTTATCCGAAGTCTCACCAACATATAGTTTATTTTCTTTACGTGTATGCTATGGATCCTGTAGAATGACATGCATTGAGTTTATCCCAACATATAGTTTATTTCCCTTACATGTATTTTCTACATCCTACAGCGTGACCAGCATTGAGTTTATCCCAACATATAGTTTATTTTGCTTACATGTATTTTTTGCATCCTACAGCGTGGCCAGCATTGAGTTTATCCCAACATATAGTTTATTTTGCTTACATGTATTTTCTGCATCCTACAGCGTGGCCAGCATTGAGTTTATCCCAACATATAGTTAATTTTCCTTACATGTATTTTCTGCATCCTACAGCGTGACCAGCATTGAGTTTATCCCAACATATAGTTTATTTTGCTTACATGTATTTTCTACATCCTACAGCGTGACCAGCATTGAGTTTATCCCAACATATAGTTTATTTTGCTTACATGTATTTTCTGCATCCTACTGCGTGACCAGCATTGAGTTTATCCCAACATATAGTTTATTTTGCTTACATGTATTTTCTGCATCCTACAGCGTGACCAGCATTGAGTTTATCCCAACATATAGTTTATTTTCCTTACATGTATTTTCTACATCCTACAGCGTGACCAGCATTGAGTTTATCCCAACATATAGTTTATTTTCCTTACATGTATTTTCTGCATCCTACAGCGTGACCAGCATTGAGTTTATCCCAACATATAGTTTATTTTCCTTACATGTATTTTCTGCATCCTACAGCGTGACCAGCATTGAGTTTATCCCAACATATAGTTTATTTTGCTTACATGTATTTTCTGCATCCTGCAGCGTGACCAGCATTGAGTTTATCCCAACATATAGTTTATTTTGCTTACATGTATTTTCTGCATCCTACTGCGTGACCAGCATTGAGTTTATCCCAACATATAGTTTATTTTGCTTACATGTATTTTCTGCATCCTACTGCGTGACCAGCATTGAGTTTATCCCAACATATAGTTTATTTTGCTTACATGTATTTTCTGCATCCTACAGCGTAACCAGCATTGAGTTTATCCCAACATATAGTTTATTTTGCTTTCATGTATTTTCTGCATCCTACAGCGTAACCAGCATTGAGTTTATCCCAACATATAGTTTATTTTGCTTACATGTATTTTCTGCATCCTACAGCGTGACCAGCATTGAGTTTATCCCAACATATAGTTTATTTTGCTTACATGTATTTTTTGCATCCTACAGCGTGGCCAGCATTGAGTTTATCCCAACATATAGTTTATTTTGCTTACATGTATTTTCTGCATCCTACAGCGTGGCCAGCATTGAGTTTATCCCAACATATAGTTAATTTTCCTTACATGTATTTTCTGCATCCTACAGCGTGACCAGCATTGAGTTTATCCCAACATATAGTTTATTTTCCTTACATGTATTTTCTACATCCTACAGCGTGACCAGCATTGAGTTTATCCCAACATATAGTTTATTTTGCTTACATGTATTTTCTGCATCCTACAGCGTGACCAGCATTGAGTTTATCCCAACATATAGTTTATTTTGCTTACATGTATTTTCTACATCCTACAGCGTGACCAGCATTGAGTTTATCCCAACATATAGTTTATTTTGCTTACATGTATTTTCTGCATCCTACAGCGTGGCCAGCATTGAGTTTATCCCAACATATAGTTAATTTTCCTTACATGTATTTTCTGCATCCTACAGCGTGACCAGCATTGAGTTTATCCCAACATATAGTTTATTTTGCTTACATGTATTTTCTACATCCTACAGCGTGACCAGCATTGAGTTTATCCCAACATATAGTTTATTTTGCTTACATGTATTTTCTGCATCCTACAGCGTGACCAGCATTGAGTTTATCCCAACATATAATTTATTTTGCTTACATGTATTTTCTGCATCCTACAGCGTAACCAGCATTGAGTTTATCCCAACATATAGTTTATTTTGCTTACATGTATTTTCAGCATCCTACAGCGTGACCAGCATTGAGTTTATCCCAACATATAGTTTATTTTGCTTACATGTATTTTCTACATCCTACAGCGTGACCAGCATTGAGTTTGTTCCTAAGACCCACCTGTTCTTCTCCGGAGGCAAGGACAGAAAGATCAAACAATGGGATGCAGACAACTTTGAGCATATCATAACACTGGAGGTAACTTCCCTTTGTTAGAAGTCAGAAGTGTGTGGCCGAGTAGTTAAGCTCTGTTCTCTTAATCTGGAGGCCTGGGTCTGAACCTCGATGTGGCCTCCTACATTTGCATTTCTGTTGGTTAGGCACATTTAGCATAAAATATGGAAGATTAATATTTGCGTAGTCTCATTTGAAGTCAATGTGATGGGAACAGTACGCCATGGATCGTGTAACATGGCGGGACATGATTAGGCATGGAATACAGGCAAACGGGATACTGATTCCTGATAGGCTAATGACTCGCAGTTTGAGAAAACATGCCAGACCATGTGATGCCGCAAACAGTCCTGATTTTTCTTGCACACACACACTGGGGAAGATGCTTCTCTGCCCGGATTATTCTTAAGAGTCACATTCGTTACCGTCATGGACTGTAGTTGCATACCTTTTCATAGCACAATTACTGTCGTCTCACAAAACGGAAAGAGCTTATGATGATGTGCTGTAGGGTCTACTCAATTCAAAGTGAGGGTATAATCAAATGTAAGGTCAAAACTGTGTCAGCTCCCTGTGGAGCATAGGTCTTCAACAAATACATTCAAGTCATCAAATGTTGACCTGTCTATGTAGAAGTTTCTGTGGCTTAAAGTTTCTGCAGGATGTGGTAGCCAGCCCCAAGCCCAACTATATGTACTCACCTCTTACAACAGTGCTGTTCAACCTTTCGATACCTGGCACCCAATTTGATCAATTTTGTGAACGTCAATTTTCTTTATCGCCCACTAAATTTAAAATTGTAGATATATACGTGGCGGTTCACTGAGTCTGTGTATTTTGGATGTTTTTAATCATAATTTAGCACGTCCTTTGCAGAACGTCGCTTCTATCACAGCCTGTCTGAAAGAAATTCGATCTGTAGCCAAATCTCCATAGTCTTGCCCAAGCATTTAATGACATCTTGGTGCCATCGCCTTCTTAGTCTGTCTCTGCCCCACTTGTCAGGACATCTTGGTGCTATCACTGTCTTAGTCTGTCTCTGCCTCTCTTGTCAGGACATCTTGGTGCCATCGCCTTCTTAGTCTGTCTCTGCCTCTTTTGTCAGGACATCTTGGTGCCATCGCCTTCTTAGTCTGTCTCTGCCTCTTTTGTCAGGACATCTTGGTTCCATCGCCTTTTTAGTCTGTCTCTGCCTCTTTTGTCAGGACATCTTGGTTCCATCGCCTTCTTGGTCTGCCTCTGCCTCTCTTGCCAGGCATCAAACCTTCCATTATCGATGTATCAAGACCGTTGTGTCTTTTGATGTGGCCAAAGTATTCAAGTTTTTTGTTCATGATGAAACTTATGAACCAGTTCTCATTGCCCAACTCTTGTTGAATGTCTGCATTCTTCTTTTTTTTTTTTGGTTCACGGTATTCTGAGGACCTATCTATAATATTTGGACTAGAAGAACTTGAGGTTTGGGTAACTGTCCATGTGTCAAAGCCATATGCTGCAACTAGGCAAAAAAAAAAAAAAGCTTCTCAAAATTGTCAATTTTGTTGGTTTGCTGGTATTCTGCAATATTTCCCTCGGGTAGTGTTGTTAATACAGCATTTGACATGTCTGGACTTGGTCCTTCTGGTTTCTCCCAGGGACATATAACACAACAGTTGCTTTCACCAATCCTTATTTTGGGTCATCTTCTTGAGCTCAGCTCATGAGGCTAACTGCCTTGTTCATTGGCTTACCTCTTCCACTGTTCCTCACCAGGTCTTCTCTGGTCTCCACGCTCTCCTCATCTCCTGTGGATTCTGGTCCAACACATATCTGGCCATAGTGTTAGTGGTGGTGTGTCCCGTCCATCTCCACTTTCTCTCCTCAGTCTTCATCTGGTTTGGCAGTTTTTATCCTGTTGTTAGCCTTACAGATCAGTATTTGTTATTACATCTGAGATCAAACATTAACTTTGTCACATAGATGACATCCATCGGTGAAGGTTTGCAGTTTGGGTGTAATACTATAAGTTACATGTCACACAGATGACATCCATCGGTGAAGGTTTGCAGTTTGGATGTAATACTATCAGTTACATGTCACACAGATGACATCCATCGGTGAAGGTTTGCAGTTTGGATGTAATACTATAAGTTACATGTCACACAGATGACATTCATTGGTGAAGGTTTGCAGTCTGGATGTAATACTTTTAGTTACATCCCATATTTCCTAGACATACGAGGTTTGCTCAGAAAGTAATCCCCCAAATTTTTATTTGTAACGAATGAAATTCAGACACCATATAACTGAATGTTTCATTTACACTGTGCTTTTCTTCCACAAAATCTTAGTCCACTTCTACGGCCTTACGCCAGCATCAAACGATGGCGTGCCTTTCTTTCATGTATCAACTCATGTCCTGGTCAAGTAACCGTGTCTCTTTGACATCTGTGGTCGGTTGTGAGACTTCAAAGAACCCATCTTGCACATACCTTGAAATATCCATGATCGTAGAAAATTGTCATCATACTTCCATTGCCGACAGAAATCTGGTCAATTGTTGACTTGTGATGTAATGATCCTTGCGAATAATAACATTGGTACATTGCAACATGCCCTGGCTGGTGGCTGCGGAAGAACATCCAGACCACAGCCAATCATGCAGCTCCGTCTCACCACTTCCTGAAGCTTTAACATTCTGAACGCAGCGTCCAACTGTGCTCGTATCAGCTGTAAATGGCACACAAATGTTTGTGAATTCTCAGATACAGGCTTCCTGTAAAGAGGCCAGCTTTAGTGGTGGCCCTATGCTTTACTTGAAGCAAAAAAGTCAATCATCATCATAGATTCAACAGGATGGAATAGTCTGCCCTGTGCCTAACCCTCCGTAGTCATATCTTTCAGAATGCCTGGCATGTTACAGTCTTATTATTCTGTTCTCCCTGTTTGGCCTCGAAACACATGTGGATTAAAAAAAATGAAAAGTTAGTCTCACTATTGATGTCATCAGGGATCAAGTGATACAGACATGATTGTACCAGCTATCAGAATTTTCTACGGGGGACTCGGACTTGTCTTTTCCCATCCTTGTCTTCCCTAATTGTAAGTCAAGTACCCATTTTCAGCTGGGTATACTAGAGCCTGTCGCTTTCCCATGAGAAACAAGCGCTCTAACCACTCAGCCTCAAACTATATGGATGATGATTCTCTTTTCGGCTCCAAGTGAAGTATAGGGCCACAGCTTCCTTTACAGGGAGTGACAGTTTCAATGGCAATGATTTTTATGTTATGAGATTACTAGCACCATTCACAACCTTCTTTAGTCACATTTTATGTCATGATCAGAAAGATCCAGTGGGTCTATTCTTTTAAACCTGGACTCAGCAATAAACTGTTATATCCAATGTGCAGGGTCACCATGGTGAAGTGAGGTGTCTGGCCGTGGGCCCAAGTGGGGGAACCGTCGTCAGTGCGTCCCACGACAAGTCACTGCGCCTGTGGGAGAAAACAGAGGAGGCCCTGGTGCTAGAAGAGGAGAAGGAGATGGAAAGAGAGAAGGAGGAGATGGACTCACTGCTGAAAGATGGAGAGGAAATAGTGAGTGTTTGTCAGACCAAATGTTGACAGTTCTTGTTGGGGGATGATGGCTGTGGTGCCGTGTACTTTTTTGTATGCTGTCTCTCTCTCTCTGTGTGTGTGTGCGTGCGCGCGGGAGGGAGGGAGAGGAAGATTAACGTCTGGTCAGGCACAACATACTGATCAGACATGTTAGTCGGGGCCAGGCAAAATGTACTGGCCAAAACCCTCACTGTGGCTTCCTTGTAACCGTCCCTAGAAACGGGCTGTTTTCATGGCAGCCTGGCTAATGAGGTGATGAATCGACGTGACCCCCGTAGTAGTGAGTGACACGCAGATGAAGCCAAGCATAGCACAACTGCCTGGAGAACCCCGGACCACCTTCATCAGCATGCTCGGGATGTGAGGAAGGCTTCTGCAGCCCGCCACTTAACGTCCTTTTCAGGACGCACAAAAGAGTAACCTACTCATTGTGGGCATTCGTAAACAATAACAACTCTGTTTTCTCTATCTCTCTTTCTCTCTCTCTCTCTCTCTCTCTCTCTCTCTCATCTTTCTGCATTTTTAATCAAGGTAGAGGTCAGTGACATGGCAATAACTGCCATCGGGGATGAAGATAACTCTTCATATACTAAGCTGAAGCTTATGTGAGGTGGGGTGGCCAGTTCCCTTCCTTGCCGTTTTTACCTTCCCCAATTCCAACGTTAGGTACCCATTTACAGCTGGATCAACTGGAGAAGTGGTATATTTTGTCCGTCAGTGAACTTGAACCCTGGCTCGCTCTAATCCCAGTCTTAGCAAGCAAGCTCGCTGTCAACTAGACTACACGCTCCATTTTTTTATATTTTTTTAATTCGTTCCTAATTTCCCCTTTATCTTAGATACCTCTCTCTCTCTCTTAATCTCTCCTCTTCTTCTTTTCTCCCCCCACCCCCCTCTCTCTCCTCTCTCTCTCTCTATTCCATCTCAGTCCTTACCGTAACTCTATGGATTGAATGCAAGATTGATATTGACTTATTATTACGCAGTGTCTAAGCTTGGCTGATTTCTGGCACAGCTGCCTTAATAGTGCACATTACCATGGCTTGTACATTCCAATCAGGAACAATGTATCATTTCATAGTTTTCTTTATTCTATGATAGTCATGAATTTGATACAATTTTTAAAATGCAGTTTGTCTGTCTTTGTCTATCTTAATAGACTCAAACACTAGAGCAAAGTAGATCTGCAACCTGTTAGACGCTGCTCTTAACAAACCACCTAACCATGACTGGTGTTATTCCATGTCACACAGTCACCTCTAACGACATGTCATACACAAAGACCGCTGCCGACCACTAGGGTGCTTGTGCGTATGAAATCTATATGTGAAGTGTGTGCTTGGTTGGATGGTTATTGATCCAGTGGCATGTGGGCTCCTGCCCTTTCCCCCAATGCCATATAGTGGTATCTGCAAGTGTTCCATGTGTCTGCCCTCAGAGGAAGCCCTTTCCTAACCTCGACAAGCACCAGCTATTCAAAAAGATGATGTTCAACAGTTTTATAGTGGTGTATGCACAGCTGGCACTTTGAAGTATGTTTTGGTTGGATTCTGTTCAAGTGACTGTAAAGTTGTATATGTTTAGTGCAAATCTGAAAATGGTGCTTTCATCTCTCCTCTTTAGGAAGTTGATGAAGTGTTTGTTTGTTTAAGTGTGTATGTGGACTTGCGTGTCTCTGTCTGTGTGCGTACATGCGTGAGCTCACATTTTTAACAACATACAGTTCCTTTGTATATATCAAGGCACAATGACCACATACTCCAATAGGCCAATCACCTGTTTGCTCACTCGATTACAAGGATCAAGGGACATCTACACTCCCACAAAGGTAGAAGAGTGACTAAGTAAAACATTGCTCATACAAAATATCAACTTCTATTTTGAATTTCTTGAGCAGTGTTGAAAAGTACTTGTCCTTAATATGAGCAGAACTCTGAACAAAGGATTGTTGATGAACAAAGGATTATTGACAGATAATAAATTAACAGAGGAACATGAAAAGGAGCCGGCATTGAAAAGGATACGGATAAAGGAAGCCAATTAATAGCATTATAAGGCAGTCTCTATTCTGGGATCTCCAGGGCAGACCAAAGCACACGTGCTGAAGAGAACTTGAAACAAACATAAAGGAAACAGGGAAGAGAGGACTAGAGCTGATTGCTCTTGGTGGAGCAGATGGCTTAGGACTAGAGCGAATGGCTCAGGACTAGAGGGGATGGCTTAGGACTAGAGGGGATGGCTTAGGACTGGAGCGAATGGCTTAGGACTGGAGCGGATGGCTTAGGACTGGAGCGGATGGCTTAGGACTGGAGCGAATGGCTTAGGACTGGAGCGGATGGCTTAGGACTGGAGCGAATGGCTCAGGACTAGAGGGGATGGCTCAGGACTAGAGGGGATGGCTCAGGACTAGAGGGGATGGCTCAGGACTAGAGGGGATGGCTCAGGACTAGAGGGGATGGCTCAGGACTAGAGCTGATGGCTCAGGACTGGAGTGGATGGCTCAGGACTAGAGGGGATGGCTCAGGACTAGAGGGGATGGCTCAGGACTAGAGCTGATGGCTCAGGACTGGAGTGGATGGCTCAGGACTGGAGCGGATGACTTAGGACTGGAGTGGATGACTTAGGACTGAAGGGGATGGCTCAGGACTAGAGGGGATGGCTCAGGACTAGAGGGGATGGCTCAGGACTGAAGGGGATGGCTCAGGACTAGAGGGGATGGCTCAGGACTGAAGGGGATGGCTCAGGACTAGGGGGGATGGCTCAGGACTAGGGGGGATGGCTCAGGACTGAAGGGGATGGCTCAGGACTAGAGGGGATGGCTCAGGACTGAAGGGGATGGCTCAGGACTAGAGGGGATGGCTCAGGACTGGAGCGAATGGCTCAGGACTAGAGGGGATGGCTCAGGACTAGAGAGGATGGCTCAGGACTGGAGAGGTTGGCTCAGGACTGGAGAGGATGGCTCAGGACTGGAGAGGATGGCTCAGGACTGTAGGACTCGGTATGTTCTTGTTGCAGACCTGTGCTATGCAGGGATTTGAAAATGGTCTGATTGGCTTAAATAAACTCAAGTGAGACTAATAAACTCTGTCTGTGTGCGGGAGAGAAAGTACATGGGAGCAGACATGTTTGTATTTGCTCATCAGAATATCTGTATTCTGTTTTACGTCTCTATCCCACAGGTACCTGGTGAGACCTCACAGGAAGTCAAAATGGCAGGAAAGAAAACAATTGAGACGATAAAAGGCGTGAGTATCGTTTTCTGCTCTCCTGACGTTCATCCTGAAAAGGATGTTGTGTCATGGTTTACACCGAGACTGTGATTATATACGTTCTGACACATCCAATTTCAACATACTTTTTTGGGTACTGGGTTTGCCTTCCCACTGCAATCCCGATTATCTTAACCAGACTACCCTAGTGCAGATTGTTTTCCAGGGCCACCACTTGGAGGCAGAATAGAGTATTGGTTAGCTCTGGTTTGCTGACATGATGCAAGCAGTCAGCTGTGAGCAGTTGGCTGCTGTTAGCAGTTGGCTGCTGTTAGTTCATTCACTGTGCCGCATCCTTGGCCTCGGATGACTGTCTGTCCAACAGTGTTAGAACGCTTGCTTCTCACATCCTTGGCCCCAGATGACCATCTGTCTAGCAGGGTTAGGGCTGCTGTCCGTTCATTCACGGATGACCGCCCACCCATCAGTGTTAGAACGCTCGTTTCTCACAACCTTGGCCTTGGATGACCATCTGTCCAGCAGGGTTAGAGCCGCTGTCCGTTCATTCACTGTGCTGTATCCTTGAAACCCCGGATGACCGTCTGTCTAGCATGGTTAGGGCCGCTGTCCGTTCATTCACGGATGGCCGCCTACCCAGCAGTGTTAGAATGCTCGCTTCTCACAACCTTGGCCTTGGATGACCGTCTGTCCAGCAGGGTTAGGGCTGCTGTCCGTTCATTCACGGATGACCGCCTACCCAGCAGTGTTAGAACGCTCGCTTCTCACAACCTTAGCCTCGGATGACCGTCTGCCCAGCAGTGTTAGAACACTCGCTTTCCACAGCAAAGATACTAAGTTTGATCCCTGTTGCTGGTACGCTCTGTTGACCAGTCTGTAAATGGGTAACTGGCTTACCATTAAAGAAGCGAGGGCTACAAAGATGAGAAATCAGGAGGAAAGAATAGGGCCAATGCAACTCCACACATGCTGTAAAGCAATTAAAGAGAGTTGTGCACGGGGCTAGCAACATCTTTATGTAAAACATTTTACTACAGAGACAGCCACAGTTAAAGCACACAAAATTCCTAGTCTCAGACCATCCTTAAGAGGACATCTAAATTGGTGGCCCTATGCTTTGTTAGAAGCAATGTTTTGCCGAAGGCGGATGTATCGGACCGAAAGGTGCAAATATCACAGTCAAACTGTAAACTAGCGACACAACGCATGCCGTTCTCCGGACTACATCCTGCTACTTGCAAAGCCCTGTTCAGGGCTTAGTAGCCGGAGACTGAGAACGAACGCAGAAGAAGAAGAAGCAATATGAAGAAGATAAGATAACTCCATTTAGTAATTCATGGACAACTAACAAACATTTGATTTGACTACCTGGCATCTCAAATAAGTTTTTACCGTTCAACGATAAGTCCATGGGGTTGGCACTCAAGTATCATAGACGTCACCACTACAGAAACACGTACAGACATTATAACAGGCTTCCTACAAGGAGGCCAGCTGTAGTGGTCGGCTCATTCTGGATTGAAAAGGGACACATAGTGATGATGTTTAAAAAATGAGTTTATTCTGTTTTGCAATTCACGACAGTTGCTGCAGCATTGTGACAGAACCACATCTTCTTGAAATTCTTCATCAAAAGTTCTTGTCACATTTATTTCTTCATCAAAAAGTTCTTGTCACATTTATTTCTTCATCAAAAAGTTCTTGTCACATTTATTTATTTCTTCATAAAAAGTTCTTGTCACATTTATTTCTTCATCAAAAAGTTCTTGTCACATTTATTTATTTCTTCATAAAAAGTTCTTGTCACATTTATTTCTTCATAAAAAGTTCTTGTCACATTTATTTATTTGTTCATCAAAACGTTCTTGTCACATTTATTTCTTCATAAAAAGTTCTTGTCACATTTATTTATTTGTTCATCAAAACGTTCTTGTCACATTTATTTCTTCCAAAAACGTTCTTGTCACATTTATTTATTTGTTCATCAAAACGTTCTTGTCACATTTATTTATTTGTTCATCAAAACGTTCTTGTCACATTTATTTCTTCATAAAACGTTCTTGTCACATTTATTTCTTCATCAAATGTTCTCGTCACATTTATTTATTTGTTCATCAAAAAGTTCTTGTCACATTTATTTCTTCATCAAAAAGTTCTTGTCACATTTATTTATTTGTTCATTAAAAAGTTCTTGTCACGTTCATCAAATATTCCTATGTATTACATTTAGACTGAGCGCATCATGGAAGCCCTGGAAATCTACGATAGTGAGGTGGAAGTTCTCAAGCAAGCTCAAAGCACAAAGGTGAAAAGGCTGTTGCGACACACAATACATACAAAATATTAATTATTTTTAAATATAATATTACTAACACGCTTATTTTTTAAATGTTGATAATATAATAGAAATAATTATCTAGCTTTGTATGTGTGTATTCTTGTAAATGTTGATTATATTATAATAGAAATAATTATCTAGCTTTGTACGTGTGTATTCTTGTAAATGTTGATTATATTATAATAGAAATAATTATCTAGCTTTGTACGTGTGTATTCTTGTAAATGTTGATTATATTATAATAGAAATAATTATCTAGCTTTGTACGTGTGTATTCTTGTAAATGTTGATTATATTATAATAGAAATAATTATCTAGCTTTGTACGTGTGTATTCTTGTAAATGTTGATTATATTATAATAGAAATAATTATCTAGCTTTGTACGTGTGTATTCTTGTAAATGTTGATTATATTATAATAGAAATAATTATCTAGCTTTGTACGTGTGTATTCTTGTAAATGTTGATTATATTATAATAGAAATAATTATCTAGCTTTGTACGTGTGTATTCTTGTAAATGTTGATTATATTATAATAGAAATAATTATCTAGCTTTGTACGTGTGTATTCTTGTATGTGTGCCTTTTTGGTAAACAAATGGTAGATGTTTGGATAGTTAGTTGTGTTAGAATTGGTATCACTGTTTCTGAGCAGACTCAAAGGTGCTTGGTGTGTCTGAAGAAAGGTATTGATTTTAATGGTTTCTGTAGTGGTGGGAGGTCTACAGACATATGGCAAGCTGCAATCTAAATGAGAGTATAAAATATAAATCAAATCACAAGGAAAGATCAGAGCACTATTTTCTAACTGAGAACCCAACACATCCCACTAAACAAGCACCTAAACAGAATCCAACCACAACACTCCTGAGTGCCAGCTGTGTACACACCCATATCATCCGTTGATCATCATCTCTTTGAGTGCTTAACGACTTTAGGAAAATGCCTCTCTCTCCGAGGTCAGATAAATGGAACACTTTGTATGGTACTAGACAACAAATTATAAATACGTGCAGATACTATTACATGGCATTGAGTCAAAGAGCAAGAGCCCGGATGCTGCAGGATCCAGAACAGCAATGGTTTCTGTAACACTTGATCCCCCATGGCAGCGTCAGTGGCATTCAACATTTTGATAAACCATCCATCGATTGAATGTCCTGTACGAGGCTGACTGTAACCTATGATCCAACAGCTGAAGTGGAGCCTCGTGCATTCATGACAGGTTTACCTATCTTCTTTCAGGGAACATCGTACACGCCTCATCCCATGATGGTTGCTCTCAAGTCTACAACACCATCCAGCTTTGTTCTGGAAACTGTTAGGAGGATCAGAGCCAGGTAACATTATGCTTTCTCAGTGATATGGCCAGTACAACGTCAGTCGGAACACTTTTACCAAAATATTTTAATGACTTCGTCTCTCTTCTATCATAGTAATTTAACTCGGTGTGTGGGACTGAGACATTAGTCCAGTCAGGCACAGCATACTGACTAGGATGTAGTGTCAGGGTCAGGCACAGCATGCTGACTAGGATTTAGTGTCAGGGTCAGGCACAGCATGCTGACTAGGATGTAGTGTCAGGGTCAGGCACAACCATACTGACTAGGATGCAGGGTCAGGCACAGCATACTGACTAGGACGCAGGGTCAGGCACAGCATACTGACTAGGACGTAGTGTCAGGGTCAGGCACAGCATACTGACTAGGACGTAGTGTCAGGGTCAGGCACAGCATACTGACTAGGACGTAGTGTCAGGGTCAGACACAGCATACTGACTAGGACGTAGTGTCAGGGTCAGGCACAGCATACTGACTAGGACGCAGGGTCAGGCACAGCATACTGACTAGGACGTAGTGTCAGGGTCAGGCACAGTATACTGACTAGGACGCAGGGTCAGGCACAGCATACTGACTAGGACGTAGTGTCAGGGTCAGGCACAGCATACTGACTAGGACGTAGTGTCAGGGTCAGGCACAGCATACTGACTAGGACGCAGGGTCAGGCACAGCATACTGACTTGGACGCAGGGTCAGGCACAGCATACTGACTAGGACGTAGTGTCAGGGTCAGGCACAACATACTGACTAGGACATCATGTCAGGGTCAGGCACATCATACTGACCAAGACCACTATCTCTCTTCCATGTAGTGTTCCCTGGAGGCAGTCTGTCTGGCGAGATGTGGATCAACGTGATCTCCGTAGTAGAGTGAGTGTCACGCACAATAGAGTACTCTTACACATTGTGGGCATTCAACAAAAACATCTCAGTGAGGCTGAGCTCAGTCTCACGTCTATCATACTAACTTATCTTGGTGAGGCTGAGCTGAGTCTCACTTCTATCATAGTAACTTATCTTGGTGAGGCTGAGCTGAGTATCACTTCTATCATAGTAACTTATCTTGGTGAGGCTGAGCTGAGTCTCACTTCTATCATAGTAACTTATCTTGGTGAGGCTGAGCTGAGTCTCACTTCTATCATAGTAACTTATCTTGGTGATGCTGAGCTGAGTCTCACTTCTATCATTGTAACTTATGTCAGTGAGGCTGAGCTGAGTCTCACTTCTATCATAGTAACTTATGTCAGTGAGGCTGAGCTGAGTCTCACGTCTATCATAGTAACTTATGTCAGTGAGGCTGAGCTGAGTCTCACTTCTATCATAGTAACTTATCTTGGTGAGGCTGAGCTGAGTCTCACTTCTATCATAGTAACTTATGTCAGTGAGGCTGAGCTGAGTCTCACTTCTATCATAGTAACTTATCTTGGTGAGGCTGAGCTGAGTCTCACTTCTATCATAGTAACTTATGTCAGTGAGGCTGAGCTGAGTCTCACTTCTATCATAGTAACTTATCTTGGTGAGGCTGAGCTGAGTCTCACTTCTATCATAGTAACTTATGTCAGTGAGGCTGAGCTGAGTCTCACTTCTATCATAGTAACTTATGTCAGTGAGGCTGAGCTGAGTCTCACTTCTATCATAGTGACTTATGTCAGTGAGGCTGAGCTGAGTCTCACTTCTATCATAGTGACTTATGTCAGTGAGGCTGAGCTGAGTCTCACTTCTATCATAGTAACTTATCTTGGTGAGGCTGAGCTGAGTCTCACTTCTATCATAGTAACTTATGTCAGTGAGGCTGAGCTGAGTCTCACTTCTATCATAGTAACTTATCTTGGTGAGGCTGAGCTGAGTCTCACTTCTATCATAGTAACTTATGTCAGTGAGGCTGAGCTGAGTCTCACTTCTATCATAGTAACTTATGTCAGTGAGGCTGAGCTGAGTCTCACTTCTATCATAGTGACTTATGTCAGTGAGGCTGAGCTGAGTCTCACTTCTATCATAGTAACTTATCTTGGTGAGGCTGAGCTGAGTCTCACTTCTATCATAGTAACTTATGTCAGTGAGGCTGAGCTGAGTCTCACTTCTATCATAGTAACTTATCTTGGTGAGGCTGAGCTGAGTCTCACTTCTATCATAGTAACTTATGTCAGTGAGGCTGAGCTGAGTCTCACTTCTATCATAGTAACTTATCTTGGTGAGGCTGAGCTGAGTCTCACTTCTATCATAGTAACTTATGTCAGTGAGGCTGAGCTGAGTCTCACTTCTATCATAGTAACTTATGTCAGTGAGGCTGAGCTGAGTCTCACTTCTATCATAGTGACTTATGTCAGTGAGGCTGAGCTGAGTCTCACTTCTATCATAGTGACTTATGTCAGTGAGGCTGAGCTGAGTCTCACTTCTATCATAGTAACTTATGTCAGTGAGGCTGAGCTGAGTCTCACTTCTATCATAGTAACTTATGTCAGTGAGGCTGAGCTGAGTCTCACGTCAATCATAGTAACTTATGTCAGTGAGGCTGAGCTGAGTCTCACTTCTATCA
Organism: Ariolimax columbianus; assembly: GCA_036924085.1. Taxonomy (NCBI): domain Eukaryota; kingdom Metazoa; phylum Mollusca; class Gastropoda; order Stylommatophora; family Arionidae; genus Ariolimax; species Ariolimax columbianus. The sequence goes on along the minus strand of JAVGWX010000023.1, from coordinate 41,367,637 downwards.
TAGTAACTTGCCCCCTCCAGTAAAATGGTTGACTATTCATGATACAAGAATAAAATAGTTAGACCTCGTGTTCCCATGTTTTGGAGGAAGGAGATAAAGATACAGTTCCCTACAAGTTTGAAGCAGACACAAAGATACAGTTCACTACAAGTTTGAAGCAGATACAAAGATACAGTTCACTACAAGTTTGAAGCAGATACAAAGATACAGTTCACTACAAGTTTGAAGCAGACACAAAGATACAGTTCCCTATAAGTTTGAAGCAGACACAAAGATACAGTTCACTACACGTTTGAAGCAGACACAAAGATACAGTTCCCTATAAGTTTGAAGCAGACACAAAGATACAGTTGCCTATAAGTTTGAAGCAGACACAAAGATACAGTTCCCTATAAGTTTGAAGCAGACACAAAGATACAGTTCCCTATAAGTTTGAAGTAGACACAAAGATACAGTTCCCTATAAGTTTGAAGCAGGCACAAAGATACAGTTCCCTATAAGTTTGAAGCAGACACAAAGATACAGTTCCCTATAAGTTTGAAGCAGACACAAAGATACAGTTCCCTATAAGTTTGAAGCAGACACAAAGATACAGTTCCCTATAAGTTTGAAGCAGACACAAAGATACAGTTCCCTATAAGTTTGAAGCAGACACAAAGATACAGTTCCCTATAAGTTTGAAGTAGACACAAAGATATAGTTCACTACAAGTTTGAAGCAGACACAAAGATACAGTTCCCTATAAGTTTGAAGCAGACACAAAGATACAGTTCACTATAAGTTTGAAGCAGACACAAAGAAATAGTTCACTACAAGTTTGAAGCAGACACAAAGATACAGTTCACTACAAGTTTGAAGCAGATACAAAGATACAGTTCACTACAAGTTTGAAGCAGATACAAAGATACAGTTCACTACAAGTTTGAAGCAGACACAAAGATACAGTTCCCTATAAGTTTGAAGCAGACACAAAGATACAGTTCACTACACGTTTGAAGCAGACACAAAGATACAGTTCCCTATAAGTTTGAAGCAGATACAAAGATACAGTTCACTACAAGTTTGAAGCAGATACAAAGATACAGTTCACTACAAGTTTGAAGCAGATACAAAGATACAGTTCACTACAAGTTTGAAGCAGATATAAAGATACAGTTCACTACAAGTTTGAAGCAGATACAAAGATACAGTTCACTACTAGTTTGAAGCAGATACAAAGATACAGTTCACTACAAGTTTGAAGCAGATACAAAGATACAGTTGCCTATAAGTTTGAAGCAGACACAAAGATACAGTTCCCTATAAGTTTGAAGCAGACACAAAGATACAGTTCACTACAAGTTTGAAGCAGACACAAAGATACAGTTCACTACAAGTTTGAAGCAGACACAAAGATACAGTTCCCTATAAGTTTGAAGCAGACACAAAGATACAGTTCACTACAAGTTTGAAGCAGACACAAAGATACAGTTCACTACAAGTTTGAAGCAGATACAAAGATACAGTTCACTACAAGTTTGAAGCAGATACAAAGATACAGTTGCCTATAAGTTTGAAGCAGACACAAAGATACAGTTCCCTATAAGTTTGAAGCAGACACAAAGATACAGTTCACTACAAGTTTGAAGCAGGCACAAATCAATTGATCAGAGTACGCCTCTTTTTGCAGTGAACTGAACGGAGCTCTGTTATCGCTGCCATTCTCCTACGTGACACGCCTCCTGCCCATTTTGGACCAGTGTTTGTCGCACCACAGAGAGACGGAGCTGGTGGTCAAGTGTCTCAACTTCCTGCTCAAGTAAGTTCTGACAGGCGTGGGTTCAACATCAAGTGCTGCATTGTCAGAATGAATGTGCTTCTTTTAGCTTTGTTTGCAATCTATGATTGCCATTGAGTTGTGTGATATTTATTGTTTGTAATGTATGATTGCCATTGAGTTGTGTGATATTTATTGTTTGTAATGTATGATTGCCATTGAGTTGTGTGATATTTATTGTTTGTAATGTATGATTGCCATTGAGTTGTGTGATATTTATTGTTTGTAATGTATGATTGCCATTGAGTTGTGTGATATTTATTGTTTGTAATCTATGATTGCCATTGAGTTGTGTGATATTTATTGTTTGTAATCTATGATTGCCATTGAGTTGTGTGATATTTATTGTTTGTAATGTATGATTGCCATTGAGTTGTGTGATATTTATTGTTTGTAATGTATGATTGCCATTGAGTTGTGTGATATTTATTGTTTGTAATGTATGATTGCCATTGAGTTGTGTGATATTTATTGTTTGTAATGTATGATTGCCATTGAGTTGTGTGATATTTATTGTTTGTAATGTATGATTGCCATTGAGTTGTGTGATATTTATTGTTTGTAATGTATGATTGCCATTGAGTTGTGTGATATTTATTGTTTGTAATGTATGATTGCCATTTAGTTTTGTGATATTTATTGTTTGTAATGTATGATTGCCATTTAGTTGTGTGATATTTATTGTTTGTAATGTATGATTGCCATTGAGTTGTGTGATATTTATTGTTTGTAATGTATGATTGCAATTTAGTTTTGTGTTATTGTAATCTATGATTGATTTTGTTTTGTGTTATTGTAATGTATGATTGCAATTTAGTGTTGTGTTATTGTAATCTATGATTGATTTTGTTTTGTGTTATTGTAATGTATGATTGATTTCGTTTTGTATTATTGTAATGTATGATTGATTTTGTTCTGTGTTATTTATTGTTTACAATGTGTGATTTATTTTGTTTTGGCACACCTATTTTTTTTCTTGTGTATTAAGTGGACCTGAAATGAGAGCACAGGACGGAAGCCTGTAATCTGAACATCAAGTATGTTGTCAGATGCCATCAAGGAAGGTTGGGACTGGCTATCTGGTCTTGTAGACAAAAGAAAGAATTGAAGATACACTAGACCACATCCAGTTTTTTAGTCTGCAGTAGCCCCTCTTTACCTTGTGTAAGGAAAATAACAAATTCTACAAGATCGTAGTGTCGAAGAGAACTGGTTTACAAACCACGTTATGTTTCAGAAACTTAGATTTTTGGCCACATCAAGAGTGACATGACAGACTGGAGAAAGCAGTTCTGGAGGGCATTGGTCCAGGAAGATGAGACAGAGGTAGACCAAGACGTAGATGGACACAAGGCATCAAGGACACCTTAAACATGAACATGGAGCCTTAAACATGAACATGGAGCAGGTGGGTAGACTGACTGCTGATCGAGACATCAAGGACACCCTAAACATGGAGCAGGCGAGAATTCTGGTTGAGATTCATATCGAATGGTCATGATGAGAGTAGCGACGTTACATCAAGGACATGATGATGATGATGATACCTGTTTGCAGTCTGAATGTTGCCACTTGATCTCTCTTTAGAAATGAGGAGCATGCTTCTGTTATCTCAAGCTCTGAATGTTGTCTGTTCCATCTGTGTTTCTTCTTCTTCTTCATTGTACGCAGTCAGACAGTAACCATTATTTTTTCGAAAAAGGCAGAGGTCATCCTGAGGATCTCGACACTGCCATAGAGCTTGTCTAGTGTTGGCACTGGTGATGGCCACATCTGCTCTCTCTGATCCTCGTATGTCGGGCAGTTTTGCAGCAGATGTTCAGCGGTCATTTTCCTGGTACCACACGAGCATTTGTCAGTGCCACCTATCTTCAATTTGTTGAATAGGTGGTACCTCAGTCTATTGTGGCCAGTGCGAAGTCTGAAGACCACGACCTGCTCTCTTCTGTTCAAGTGGTAATAGGCATCGTTTTTTGTGTAGCCAGTATGTTCGGTTTCCCATTTGGTCATGCATCTGTGTTTGAAGACAATCTCTATGGTTGTCGTTAGACCAAACAGAAACTTGTACTCTCTGTGTTCAATTTCACAGAATCCACCATGGGGAAATCACTTCAAATCATGTCCACTTGTCCGTGATTGAAAAGCTAAAGGAACATTCTGTTACAGCAGTTGGACATCACAAGGTCAGTAGAAATATATATCATGGACTTATTTATTTGTTGATGACTATATTCCACCTTAACTTTTACTGAGCCATTGGCGCAAAAATTTGCCCAGGGCATTGACCTCTGTATACTCACCGATGTATTCATTGTGTTAACGCTGATTTTGTTATAGGAACGGCTGAATCAAAAACTGACCATTTCCGCCTGCCCCCGATAACAATGGCGATTTTGACTTAAGGAAACGACGTGGCTAGTGTTAAGTGACACAGCTCACAAACTGAATGTGCTGGGTTTGATCCCCATCACATCACCGGCCGTTACCCCGGGGAAGCAAACCCTTAGAAATTGCAGGAGGACGCAGACCCTTACATAAAATGCATGCCGAAGTCAGATGCACTGGGCTGACAGACGCAAAATAAAAACCGCTGTGCAATGCACACTACCTTGGGGAATAAAGAAATAATGCAAAACCAGAAAGAAAAAAAGATTTTGAAACGTTTTTTTTTTGTTTCACATCTATTTGGAAGGTTATCCCATTATTTATTGTGGTGAAGTTAAGTTTTTGCAACAGATTTTTCTGAGGTAGGTCAGATAGTTTGTTTATGTAAATGTTATAAATACGTTTGTAGTGGAAACTAACAGATATGCCGATCTGGTTTGGAACACTATCAGTGCTTTGTGGCAATTTCATGGATTCACAAGACAACTGGTGTACCCCAAAATGGGTCAGTCTAAATGTTTGGGATATCATTTTTTAAATGTGAAGACTAAAGCGTTAAGATTGTTGTTGAATTTTTGCCTTGGAGAAAAGGAGAGCAGGAAATAACCTTACAAGAGTAGAAGATTCTCCAATTCAGTTGTGCCAATCACTGCCATTGTGTTTTGAGAAGCTTTCTGTTTGTGAAAGTCTAACAAATAATGAATGATACAGGAATGAAGGAGCGAATTACTTCTAGCAGAGAAACATGATTTATAATGAGAAACGAGAAACGCACGAGTTATTGGTCTCGTCATCACAGGATTCCACTTATTATAAAACAGCAGGGATGTCTTGTGTTGAACTGTCCTGTCCGTGACACACCAAAAGTAGCTTGCATACCACTGTGGTTGGCCCCCCTCTGTGGTTAGCCTCCCCTGTGGTTGGCCCCCTCTGTGGTTGGACTCCTGTGGTTGGCCTCCCCTCTGTGGTTAGCCTCCCCTGGGGTTGGTCTCCCCTCTGTGGTTGGACTCCTGTGGTTAGCCTCCCGTGTGGTTAGCCTCCCATGTGGTTAGCCTCCTCTGTGGTTAACCTCCCCTGTGGTTGGCCTCCTCTGTGGTAAGCCTCCTCATAGAATGCTTGGGCTACATTATGTATGTGCACCTCAACTCTTCCACGAGTGCATTCTGCAGCACTGATGAGTTTGCTAGTCCCATAAATTTCTTGGTCACACACCCTTTACAACATGCACAGCGGGATCACACCTGTTGAACATGCACAGCAGAATAGTTCCCACCCTTTACAGACATCATGCACAGCAGGGTCGCACTCTACCCTTTACATGTGCAGTAGGGTCCATGCCCTTTACAACATACACAGTAGGGTACCTCTGCGCTTTGCAGCATGGACTTCCCGCTCTTTACAACATGAACAGTAGGGTCGGGTCCTCCTTCCCTTTGCAACTAGCACAGTAGAGTTCTCCTGCCCTTTACAGCATGTACAGTAGGGTCATCCTGCCCTTTACAACATGTACAGTAGGGTCCTCCTGCCCTTTACAACGTGCATGGTAAGTTGCAGTGGTTCTATTATTTGACTTTTCCTACATGGTGGCATAGCTGGCGCTATGCCCAACCCTCTTAAGTCATCTCTTACAACATCCCTGGCAGGTTACATTGTGACTTGTCCTGGTCTTCCACACAGGCTCCAGAAACACATAGGAGCATCCCAATCTCATTTCCCAAAAAGGGGTTCCAGGATTGAAGTTAAAAGTTTGAGATTCATTATCTGAAACTGGCTACATTTATTCTATTTTTAAATAGTATCAAGCAAAGTATTTCATTGGTCGGTTTTTGAAAACATTCATTCTTCAGGATCTGACAGCCTTCAACATGGCAGGTCTTGCCTTCTTGAGGAAGCACATTGAGGAGGCTAATGGTGTTATGATGTTTGCTGATGCCACAAGTAAAAGGAAAAAGAAGAAGCGAGCTGTGCTGGCTGTGAAATAAACTTTCATCGACTTCATAACAAAAGTGTTTTGTTTTTTTGTTATGGCTTGGATTATAGTTACTGGTATGTTAGTTTGTGATTATAGTTACTGGTGTGTTAGTTTGTGATTATAGTTACTGGTGTGTTAGTTTGTGATTATAGTTACTGGTGTGTTAGTTTGTGATTATAGTTACTGGTGTGTTAGTTTGTGATTATAGTTACTGGTGTGTTAGTTTGTGGTTATAGTTACTGGTGTGTTAGTTTGTGATTATAGTTACTGGTGTGTTAGTTTGTGGTTTTGTATTATTCAGCCTTGTGGCTTGGATTATAATTTATGGTGTATTAGTTTATATCACCTGGGGGAAGAACCTAATTTCTACCAGGCGAGTCAGCAGGGTTGCGGATTGCTTGCTTAAAGGACTCCTGATTTGAAGGTTAACGTGCGAATATGATAAAAGCTGCCGTGATCAAAAACGGGTCGGCAGACATAAAGGCTGTAAGGAGGTAGCCCCTCCACCATGCAAAGACACAACAGGCTAACCACCTGTTTGTCTTAACAAACGATTACAAGACAAACCATAGAGAAAACCGGACTGATCTTAACGGTGACAAACAGGTGAGAAATAAGGACCACGATTTACGGAACATGGAATGTAAGAAGTATAAAAGGCAAAGAAAATGAACTAATAGAGGAGATGAAGAGAAGAAAATTGACAGTCTTGGCACTTACAGAAACAAAAAAAAGGGACATGCCGTCCTGGACCATGATGGCAACATGCTATTCTACAGCGGAGTTCCCATGAGTGAACGAGCCAGGGTAGGGGTTGGTTGTATAGTGAATGGTAACAGCAAAGCAAACATTAAAGGATGGAAGTTCATTTCAGAACGACTGATAATTCTAAGTCTACAAGAGCAGGATAGTCAAATGGATATCGTCACTGTGTATGCACCAAACGAAGATGAGAGCACTGACATAAAAGATGAATTTTATGAGCTCCTTCAAAGGACCATTGACGATTGCCATAATGAAATACTTCTCCTTGGAGACTTCAACGCAAGATACGAGCCAGCAAGAAATGAAATATCCATAATTTGCTATGCAATAATGAAGAAAACTGATTTCAAGTATGTAAAGGATGCTAGAGTGTTCAGAGGACCAGAGATAGGAAGCGACCACTACCTAGTTAAAATAAAGAGAAATTTTTAAATGCTATCCAGCCAGTCAACACCCATCAGCAAGCATGAAACATAACACACGAGGAGAAAATAAAATTAAGGCTTACAAACTACGAGAACCAGATGGTAAGAGGAGATACCAAGGGCTGATAACAACAATAGAAAGGATAGAGGAATCTGAAGAAGATATGGAAATGCTCTGGATAACTTTCAAAGACATCCTCAAAGAGGCTGCAGTAGAGGCATGCGGTCAAACCAGAGACGGGTGGATAGAAGAAGTGAAAAGAAAAATACGAGAAAAGAAAAAGGCATGGAAGCAATACCTAGAGGCATTGTTAGAATTACTCACAATCACTCATAGGTGTCTCTGTCTTTGCAGACCATGCGCTTGGCTCCCTGTGAGTAGCCTCTCCGGGGCAAAAGCCTGGGCGCTGAATAAGATACCCTGGGCTGCCCAAACTGCAGGATCCCCCTCTCGGCCTCGATGGTGTAATCCAAAGCATGATAATTTGGCACCAGCTCAGCTGCAGGAGCTGCCAGAATGAGTTCGCAAATTTTGAAACCGTCCGCCTTAAGTGCTACCACTCCAGATTTTCTGTCTGGGTTTACTCCCATAGCCCTACCCTCTCCTGAGGTTTCCACAAGGCAGTGGAGTCGTTGCCCGCAGATGCTAGTTACTCGAGACATCCGATGATACTCTCATCGTCCCAAGATCATCTCATCGTCTACTCTAGGATTCTAGAACACAATTAACCTGTCTAGCAGAGTCAAATATGAGCAAGACTCAATGTGGGTTTTGGACAAACAGAAGTACTTACGACCTTATCTTTACTCAGACAGCTGAGGGCAAACAGAAGTACTTACGACCTTATCTTTACACTCAGACAGCTGAAGGCAAACAGAAGTACTCACGACCATATCTTTACACTCAGACAGCTGAGGGCAAACAGAAGTACTCACGACCTTATCTTTACACTCAGACAGCTGAGGGCAAACAGAAGTACTCACGACCATATCTTTACACTCAGACAGCTGAGGGCAAACAGAAGTACTCACGACCTTATCTTTACACTCAGACAGCTGAGGGCAAACAGAAGTACTCACAACCTTATCTTTACACTCAGACAGCTGAGGGCAAACAAGTACTCACGACCTTATCTTTACACTCAGACAGCCAAGTGAAAAGGCTCTTGAGTATGATAAGGAGATGCATCTCTGCTTTTTGGATTTGGAGAAAGCATTTGATAAAGTTCCTTGGGACAAACTCTGGGAGTGCCTGACAAGGAAGAACATCCCAGGACCCTTGATCTCTGCCATACAGAGTTTCTATAAAACAGGCAGAAATTATGTGCGGACATCAAATCAAAAGTCAGGAGAGTTTACGACCACTAGCGGAGTAAGACAAGGGGACATTCTATCACCATACCTTTTCATACTCCTCATGGATGAAGTCATCAAAGCCTGCAAGGTACGGAAAAAAAAGGTATGAAGTAGAGTACTGGAAGATCAGACCAAGTTACATATCGAAGCTAGCATTTGCAGATTACGTGGCCCTGATCACGAAATCTGAGGCAGGTCTAGAAAGAAAAGAGGAAAGCACATCAGCAACTCCAAAACAAAAACCATGGTGATCGCCAGAGATGAAAAGAGACATCAGATAACCCTGGGAACACGAGCACTGGAGCAGGTCAGCAACTTCAAATATCTAGGAGTGGTAATAGACAGCAGGGTAGGAATCAAAGAGGAGTTAACTGCACGAAGGGCAGCAGCTGGTATAATTTTCCATGCAATAAACAGGATTCGGGATGGCGTGCGCTAGTGGTTAAGTGACACGGTTCACAACCAGAAGGTGCTGGGTTCGATCCCCATCACAGCACCGGCCATTACCCCGGGGAAGCAAACCCTCAGAAAATGCAGGAGGAAGCAGACCCTTACATAAAATGCATGCTGAAGACGGATGCACTGGGCCGACAGGCGCAAAATAAAAACCACAGTGCAACGCACACCGCCTTGGGGATTAGAGAAATAAGGCAAACGTACAAAAAACAGAGGATTCCTCAGCAAAAGAGAAATAAGCAGGAAAACAAAGATGGATGTATACTGCTCGACCTATGTGCCTGTCCTGACATGGATGTGAGTCATGGGTAATGACCACAGCCCAAGAAAGGCAATTACAAACTTCAGAAATGAGGTACCTAAGAAATGCGGTTCAGGTGACGAAAAGGGACAAGATTCGTAACCAGACAATACATAGCAATCTCGAAGCCCAACCCCTGCAGACACGAGTGGAGCAGTCCCAGCTACAGTGGTTTGGCCATGTTTGTAGAATGGAAGATCATCGGATACTAAGGCGGTCATGGGAGATAAAAAGTCAAGGACGCAGACTCCAAGAACGTCCCAAAGTACTTTGGGAAGCAACATATGACAGTCCCTAAGTGACCGAGGGCTGGATTGGAAAGAGGCCAGGAGAAAGATGGTGGATAGAACAGTATGGTGTTCTCTCTGGCAAACCTCTACACCTCACGGTAGAAGAGGAGCGACTAAGTAAGGTAGAAGACTCTACACCTCACTGCAGAAGAGGAGCGACTAAGTAAGGTAGAAGACTCTACACCTCACTGCAGAAGAGGAGCGACTAAGTAAGGTAGAAGACTCTACACCTCACTGCAGAAGAGGAGCGACTAAGTAAGTAAGGTAAAAGACTACACCTCATGGTAGAAGACTAGTAAGTAGTTTATATCAGGATTACAAAGTCATGTATACAGCAGAACATAAAACACTCAGAATTATGATAAAAATACAGCCGATAATTTTGTTAGTGATTTCAGCTAGGAGGGGTGTAATAAGTTAAAACTATTGCCACATCACTGACGAATGCTCGTGTGGTACCGGGAAAATGACCGCTGAATATCTGCTGCAAAACTGCCCGACATACGAGGACCAGAGAAAGCACATGGGGCCATCACCAGTGGCAACACTAGACAAGCTCTATGACTGCTGCTTTCTTCGAGCAAATACAAGCAAATACAGGTTGACGTTTGACAGCGTACGAAGAAGAAACCATTGTCGCATTAACTGCAAGTGATGCAGGCTTACTATAATAGGGCCAGCTGTAGTCACGGCCCTATACTTCACATGGACTCAACAAACACAATGAAATAAACTAAGAAATTATTCATAGAAAGACCGATGTTTAATCATTTGAGTCCAGTTATTGATTACACCGAATGTAATACAAAGACTAATGTTTATTAATTTATTTAAAGAATATGCTGACATTGGGCTCATAAAATACTCCACCTGCACCATAGAACACTCATGTGGCACTGAGTATGAAAACATTACCGTACTATTGAAACATGCATTATGTCGGTGATACATATTTCAATGCTATCAAAATTTAATGACATTGCAAGTCAAACAAGAGAAACACTGCAGTAAAACAAAATACTAACGGTCAATGATAAAGCTAAATATAGGACAGTAACAATTATTATAGTTAATCACAAAAAAGTTAAAAATAAAACCAAAGTATATGGAACCTTCCTAAAAACAGGTACATAACATTTCAAGAGCCCAAGTAATAAGCATTTACAAAGAACATACTAGCAATAAATGGAATAACCTTGTTGAATGTGCCTTATAATGGTTGGTAATAAGTTCTGGTGTTGGGAGCTTGACGCTAGACTTGTTGATTGTTGAGAGCTTGACTCAAGACTTGTTGATTGTTGAGAGCTTGACTCTAGACTTGTTGATTGTTGAGAGCTTGACTCAAGACTTGTTGATTGTTGAGAGCTTGACTCTAGACTTGTTGATTGTTGAGAGCTTGACTCTAGACTTGTTGATTGTTGAGAGCTTGACTCTAGACTTGTTGATTGTTGAGAGCTTGACTCAAGACTTGTTGATTGTTGAGAGCTTGACTCTAGACTTGTTGATTGTTGAGAGCTTGACTCAAGACTTGTTGATTGTTGAGAGCTTGACTCTAGACTTGTTGATTGTTGAGAGCTTGACTCTAGACTTGTTGATTGTTGAGAGCTTGACTCTAGACTTGTTGATTGTTGAGAGCTTGACTCAAGACTTGTTAAATTGTTGGGAGCTTGACTCTAGATTTGTTGATCTCAATGTTGAGAGCTTGACTCTAGACTTGTTGATTGTTGGGAGCTTGACTCTAGACTTGTTGATTGTTGAGAGCTTGACTCAAGACTTGTTGATTGTTGGGAGCTTGACTCTAGACTTGTTGATTGTTGAGAGCTTGACTCAAGACTTGTTAAATTGTTGGGAGCTTGACTCTAGATTTGTTGATCTCAATGTTGAGAGCTTGACTCTAGACTTGTTGATTGTTGAGAGCTTGACTCTAGACTTGTTGATTGTTGAGAGCTTGACTCTAGACTTGTTGATCTCAATGTTGAGAGCTTGACTCTAGACTTGTTGATTGTTGAGAGCTTGACTCAAGACTTATTGATCTCAATGTTGAGAGCTTGACTCTAGATTTGTTGATCTCAATGTTGAGAGCTTGACTCTAGACTTGTTGATTGTTGAGAGCTTAACTCTAGACTTGTTGATTGTTGAGAGCTTGACACTAGATTTGTTGATCTCAATGTTGAGAGCTTGACTCTAGACTTGTTGATCTCAATGTTGAGAGCTTGACTCTAGACTTGTTGATTGTTGAGAGCTTAACTCTAGACTTGTTGATTGTTGAGAGCTTGACACTAGACTTGTTGATCTCAATGTTGAGAGCTTGACTCTAGACTTATTGGTCTCATTGTTGAGAGCTTTGGTTATACCTGGATCCCTGTTGTAAATGGCCATACCATCCACGAGATGGTCCTGGATAGAACACAGGGTGTAGCGGAGCACACCTGGATTTGTAAATCTGCTAGCACAGCAGATGCCCTGTGTAGTTGGGAATGAGCCAGGGGAAGAGAGCCGCAATGGCAGCTTTGAGTGTGATAACCCTTGCACCCTGAGATTGATCACATTGCTGAAAGACAAGGAGGCAGAGAATGAACTCACTGAACCCTGCCTTAGTTACAAGTTTCTCTTGGACGTCCAGAAACATTCTCTCCTCCAATTAGTGATGGCAGTCTTGTCTCTTGGACGTCCAGAAACATTCTCTCCTCCCATTAGTGATGGCAGTCATGTCTCTTGGACGTCCAGACACATTCTCTCCTCCCATTAGTGATGGCAGTCATGTCTCTTGGACGTCCAGAAACATTCTCTCCTCCCATTAGTGATGGCAGTCATGTCTCTTGGACGTCCAGAAACATTCTCTCCTCCATTAGTGATGGCAGTCATGTCTCTTGGACGTCCAGAAACATTCTCTCCTCCATTAGTGATGGCAGTCATGTCTCTTGGACGTCCAGAAACATTCTCTCCTCCATTAGTGATGGCAGTCATGTCTCTTGGACGTCCAGAAACATTCTCTCCTCCATTAGTGATGGCAGTCATGTCTCTTGGACGTCCAGAAACATTCTCTCCTCCATTAGTGATGGCAGTCTCCAGGTTCTGTCTGGAATATTCAGTTCTAGTAGAGCAGATGGGTGAAAGCCCTTAGCCACTAGTTCAAGGCCACAATAACGTGACATAAATAAGTGAATGTGAGGGACATCACAATATTGCTAAACACCGGTGCAGATAACAATGTCAGTCAGTCCACACGCACAGACACACACCACCATGAAATCTAATTACGCACACAGACATACCACCATGAAATCTGATGACGCACACATACACTCCACCACGAAATCTGATGATTCCAGATGCTACCCACAAGTTAAAACACACCAGATACCATAACTCCTGTACAATGTAAACATGGTGGCCAATGTGATAGGAAACCAATCGAGCAATGTGACAAGAGGCAACATGATCACCTGAAGCAGGTGTCTTCAAAACTCCCAGCATGAGGGTCACATTGTATTGTTCACACATTTTCGCAACCAAGGCAAACAAAAAATATGATCAGTTTTACCAATAATTAAACAAGTTTTATTTTGATATTTTTTGTGTAAGCAGAATGATTCGATTAAGAACAAAATAAAAATGTTACATCTTAGAAAGGGTGCCATATTTAGCCTGGGAACTGATCTATCATTGAACTGCATCAAATGCTCAAGTTTAATCTAATCAGAAATAGTCAGCATGAATTTACTAGAGGGAGATTGTGCTTAACAAATCTATTAGAATTCATGGAAGGGGTTACTAAAATGATAGATAAAGGGGAGCCAGTGGATGTTATTTATCTAGATTTTGCAAAGGCCTTTGATAAGAGTTCCTCATCAAAGATTATTTAGAAAGTTAACTCATTCACTCCATTTTTCAAGAAAACCCAGGAGCCGATGTATCAGCTTTTGCGACTGTGTTCACAAAATCACATATTTTCCCATTCTGAGTTCTCCTAAATATTTTATTTTCGTTGTTGGCGGAAGTCCAGATTTTGTACTTTTTATTTCCGGAAGAGTTAGCATGGGTTTCAAGTTAGCAAGAGAACCGTGTTTCCGGTTGTTCAAGATGGTGGTTGGTTTGAATTGACAGAACAGAGATTTATAACGTTTCAGATAAGTATTAGTGTTGAAAATTAATTTGTGTAATAATAACATAGTTGTGATTGTAGTTTATTGTAGCATACGTATTTTCAAATATAGTGGCCTTGTTATAACAGATAGTTAGTGACTTGACAGAATTAAATAGCGTGGAACAGTGAGCGGTAGTAACACTCAAGTAACACTAGGCCTAGTCGTTTTGATACTTTGTAGAAAGGTAAATACCAGCGACATTTGTTTGTTCCTTTTTTGGCGTTGCTTTAAGAAGTATACATTTTATTAGGTATTAATATAACTTATTGGCTAACGGAAATAAATAGCAAAATTAGTATGGCCACTAAGACGAGACGAACTGCTGCGAGGAAAGGCCAAGTCAGATTATGTGATATGTGTGGCGAAAATGTTAGTATTACTACAACGTTGGAAGATGAAGGAACCGTTTTATGTAGGATATGTATAGTTGAAGAGAGGCAGGCACAAATGGAGTGCAATATAAGGGAAAATGAGAAGAGATTAGAGGAGATAGAAAAGAGGCAGATGGAAATAGAAGGGAAACAAGTGAAAATGGAGGAAATTTTAAAGAAGCTGCAGTCAAGATGTAGTCAAGGAAGTAAGGGAGATTTGAGTGAGGAAACAGCTCACAGGGCAGAGAGCTTTGGAGAGAAGTATGCACATATAGGTGACGGGTCAGTTTTGGTAGTAGGAGATTCAATGGTGAGAGAGGTTGGCAGACATTTGTCTAAACAACACAACATGTTTGAAAGAATGGATATTGGGGGAGATCAAAAATAGAGGGGAGAATAAAGAGGTTAGATGACAAAGGAAACAGTCATGTGGTAGTATTGGCAGGTACAAATAATGTAAAGAGAGATGGTACAGAAATAATTATGGATAAATATAAAAGTCTTATGAGAACACTTAAGGAAAACAAGTTTAGAAAGGTCACAATGATGGGCATTTTAGACAGAGCAGATGGGTCAGACTATCTAGATAGCAAAATAATAGGTATCAACCTTAGGTTACAGGTGATGTGTGCGGACATGGGAATGGAATTTATTGATGTTAAAGTAGACAAAAGTAAAATGTTAGATAGGGGAGGTTTACATCTAAATGAGATAGGACAGCATGTTGTAGCAAAGTATATGTTCTATCATTGTGTTAGAAATTTAAACTAGTTAGGCCTATGAAGTATGAGACTAAAGATAGGCCTACAATAGGGTGCTATAGAGGATGTAGTCAAAGGGGTAATTTGGTGTCAGGGAAGTGTGAAATACATAGTAGAAAAGCAAACACTAAAATGATAAAGCAGAAGCAAAAAGAGGAAAACCAACAACATTACAAACTAAAATGTTTTTATGCAAATGTGAGAAGCATAGTAAATAAAAGAGAAGAATTGGAACTGTATGTAGAAGAAGAAAAACCAGATATAATAGGGTTAACAGAATCATGGACATATGAGGAGATTGCAGATAGTGAACTTGAAATTGAGGGATATACAATGTTAAGGAAAGATAGGATAATTGGAGACAAGACTAAGGGAGGTGGCGTTTTATTATACTGTATAAATTCTGTTTATTTAACGATCAAAGATTATTTATCATGTGGTAACAAAAAATGAAAGTGTATGGGGAGAAATAGAAAGTGGGGGTGAAAAAACAGTGATTGGAGTGTGCTATAGATGTCCATCAAGTCAAAAAGAGGAAGATGAGGAGCTGATTAGTAGTATAGCAAAGGCAAGTAAAGGGAAATTATTATTAATGGGAGATTTCAACTATCCAGAAATAAAATGGGATATGGCAGAAGCACTTGTAGAGTCAAAACCTTTTGTTAAGTGCATAACTGACAATTTTTAAATTCAACATGTAGAAGCAGCCACCAGAGGCAAAAACATACTCGACCTAGTTTTTACCACAGAGGAAAATATGATTGAAAACGTTACCGTTGGCGAACTGTTTGGCTCAAGTGACCATCAAATCATCCGTTGGGATCTTATTGCAGGGAAAGAAGTAAACATAAACACGCGAACATACGACTACTCTAAGGCAGATGTTTAGAGGATGAAAGAGGCAGCGAACCACATAATCTGGAAAGATATTACTGTAGGAACAGATGTTGAACAGGAGTGGGAAAGTTTTAAAACAGTTCTAGAAACGCTAAAAGAGGAATGTGTTCCATGTAGGGAGGTAAACCCCAAGCGTAAAAAGTGGATAACTAGATTTGTAGTGAAATGTAGAAGAGCAAAAAATAAAGCATGGCAAAAATATATAGAGGCAGGTAAATCAAAAGAAACATATGTAAAATATTTGGACAAGCAGAACATATCTCAGAAAGCGAATAAAACAGCAAAAATAGACTTTGAAAAAAAACTTGCTCAGAGGATCAAGACTGACAGTAAAAGCTTCTTTTCTTATGTTAGAAATAAACAAAGAACGAAAGACAAAGTAGGCCCTCTCATAGACAGTACAGGGAAAATAATAAGTGAGAATAGGGAGGCTGCTAATCTGCTCAATCAGTACTTTGGCACAGTCTTCACAAAGGAGGACTGCTCCGAGATCCCAGAGCCTATAGATATTTTTCAAAGAGACATGGATACAGCGGGATTAAGATCAATCTGTATTACAGAGGAAATGGTTTGTAAAAAATTGGAGGGGTTGAAGGTGAATAAATGTCCAGGTCAAGATGGTATTCACCCAAAATTGCTGTATGAAATTAGAGACCAACTAGCAAAACCATTGGCTATATTATGTTCTCAATCACTTACAAAAGGGATTGTTCCACGGGATTGGAAAGATGCAGGAGTGATCCCCTTATTCAAAAAAGGCAAAAAATCAGATCCGGCAAGTTATAGACCGGTGAGTTTAACGAGCATAGTCTGTAAATTGTTAGAGTCAATAATCAAAGAAAACATTGTAATGCATTTAGAAAAATTTAATCTAATTAGAAATAGTCAGCATGGGTTTACTAGAGGGAGATCATGCTTAACAAATCTATTAGAATTCATGGAGGAGGTTACTAAAATCATAGATAAAGGGGAGCCAGTGGATGTTATTTATCTAGACTTTGCAAAGGCCTTTGATAGAGTACCTCATCAAAGATTATTTCGAAAGTTAAAATCACATGGAATAGGTGGCGAAGTTGCCAAATGGATTGAAAATTGGTTAACGGGAAGAAGGCAGAGGGTGGGCATAAATAAGGAGTACTCTGAGTGGAGTGAAGTGAAAAGTGGTGTGCCACAGGGCTCGGTTTTGGGACCAATTTTGTTCTTGATATATATAAATGATTTGGACATTGATATGAGATCCATGATTGCAAAATTTGCTGATGACACAAAACTATGCAGTAGTGTCTCATCTAAAGCGGAAGTGGATATATTGATGTCGGATTTAGATAAAATTTGAGAATGGTCTGTAAGCTGGCAAATGGAGTTTAATGTAGATAAATGTACAGTCATCCACATGGGTAGATCCAATATGGAACATAATTACAGAATGGGAGAAAACAATATTAGAAAGATAGATAAGGAAAGGGACCTAGGGGTTATAATAGATCATACAGGAAAGGTGAGTGAGCAAGTTAAGGTAGCAGTGAAAAAGGCAAATGCAATGTTAGGTATGATAAAAAGAAATATTAAACATAGGAGCAAGGAAGTGATCGTCAAACTGTATAAAGCTTTAGTTAGACCTAGATTGGAGTACTGTGTACAGGTGTGGAGTCCTTATCATAGAGGGGACATAAAGATGCTAGAAAGAATACAAAAAAGAGCGACAAAGATGATAGTGGGATTCCAGAATTACAGTTATGAGGAACGACTCAGAAAAACCAGCCTACAGTGTCTCGAAGAGAGAAGAATTCGTGGTGACTTAATACAGGTTTATAAGATGATCAGAGGAATCGATAAATTAGACTATAACAAGTTTTTTAAAATACAGCCACCTACAATAACACGAGGGCATAGCTACAAGCTGATTAAAGAGAGGTCCAGGTTAGATATTAGGAAATATTTTTTTAGTCAGAGAGTGGTGTCTGCTTGGAATGCATTGCCAGGGGAGGTAGTGGAGGCAGGGACAGTTAATGCATTTAAGAATAAACTGGATGCGCATAGATTTTAGAGCGAGGTGATGTAAATGTAACTGGTTGTATACAGACTCTGCAGGGTCTTCTAAACCAGTATAAAGATGTTAAGTTAAGTTAAGTTTCATTGAAAAAATGTTTATATTCGTACTTGGAAACCAAATATTTTTGGGGAGGAGGGCAGCCTTGAATCTAGTCCCATGCCCCTTCAGTAAGACCAAATAGAGTTTTTACAGTACAAGCTAGGTCATGGTTAGATTATATTATTGCTAACAATAGTGATGATGAAGATATAGATCGTTCTGATAGCGATATTTCAATTTCTTTATTTAGTCGTAGTTCTAAGTTGAGCGATGAAGGTGAAAATAAATCTACTGACGAGTGACCAGTGCCCTCTTTTGTCTCAAGCAATGGTAGTAACAGTTCACAAATTCAGTAAAGGTTCAAGATCCTTCACAACCATACTAATGCGTGTAATATCTTTTTCTTCTTCTTCGTTCGTTCTCAATCTCCCGCTACCAAACCATGAAAGAGCTTAAGTAGCAGAATGTAGTCCAGAGAACGGAATGCGTTGTGTCATAGTTTACAGCTTGGCTGCGATATTTGCACCTTTCGGTCCAACACATCCGACTTCAGCAAGCATTTTTTGAGTACTGGGTTAGCATTCCCTCTTTGATCCTTTCTCCTTAGCCAGTCTGCCCTGTTGCAGCCTGTTATCCAGGATCACTGCGTGGAGGTATAGAAGGGTCTTGGCAGCTCTGGTTCGCTGGCCCTAATGCTAGCAGTCAGCTATGGGTCGCTGACCACTGCAGCTCATGAGCTGCTCAGCATCTTGATCCTCGTGTAATATAAATGCGTATACAAATATATTGAATACAGCAGGAATATTCTTTCTGGGTGTGCATAAATTGTAAACACTCATACTGATGTTGATTGGTGCGTTTATTTTTTAGAACGTTTTCAACTTCACCTGCCTTCAGTAAAATATGATTACTGTGAAAACTGCAGCAAATTAGGCGTAACTTTCAGAACATCTTCTCTCGTGGATTACTGTCAATAGAAAGTCATTACATTATTCATGTATTGGTTTGGAGCCTATTGATGAGTGAAACAATTTTTTTCATAATTTTCATAAATAAAAACCATTATGCAATTATAATCCCTCATAGACAAATGTTCACCTCCATTTGTAAAATATGTGTATTCCATTGTATTCTGGCCACAATTGTGAACAGTTTTGTATATAATATGTGTTAATTCAGGGAACTTTTATTGAAGATAAATAGATCACAACTAAATGATGCATTAGAAAAAAATGTCCAGAGGTCAAAAACATTTGGGTGTGAATGAGTTAAAATCACATGGAATAGGTGGGTTAGTTGCCAAATAGATTGAACATTTTTTAAGCGGAAGAAGGTGGGCATAAATAAGGAGTACTCTGAGTGGTGTGAAGTAAAAAGTGGAGTGCCACAGGGCTCGGTTTTGGGACCAATTTTGTTCTAATATATATAAACGATTTGGACATTGATATGGGATTCATGATTGCAAAATTCGCTGATGGCACAAAACTATGCAGTAGTGGATATATTGCGGTTGGATTTAGATAAAATTTGAGAATGGTCTACGAGCTGGCAAATGGAGTTTAATGTAGATAAATGTAGTCATCCACATGGATAGATCAAATATGGAACATAATTACAGAATGGGCAAGAACAATATTAGAATGATAGAAAAGGAAAGGGACCTAGGTGTTATAATAGATCATACAGGTAAGGTGAGTGAGCACGTACAGATAGCAGTGAATAAGGCAAATGCAATGTTAGGTATTACAAGAAATATTAAACATAGTAGCAATGTAGTGATAGTCAAACTGTATAAAGCTTTGGTTAGACCTAGATTGGAGTCCTTATCGTAGAGGGGAAATAAACATGATGGAAAGGATACAAAAAAGAGTGACAAAGCTGATAGTGAGATTTCAGAATTACAGTTACGAGGAAAGACTTAGAAAAACCGGCCTACAGTGTCTAGAAGAGAGAAGAATGCAAGGTGAATTAATACAGGTTTATGAGATAATGAAAGGAACCAATAAATGAGACTATAACAAGTTTTTCAAAATACAACCGACTACAAGAAAAAGAGGGCATAGCTACAAATTTACTAAAGAAAGGTCCAGATTAGAAATTAGGAAATATTTTTTGTAGTCAGAAAGTGTTGAATGCTTGGAATGCATTGCCAAATAGTGGAGGCAGGGACAATTAATGCATTTAAGAATAGATTGGAAGTGCATAGCTTTAAGAGCAAGGAAATGTAAATGAAACTGCCTGTTTACGAACTATACATAGTCTTCTAAACCAGTAAAACTGTGTTAAGTAACAAAATAATTGACTTAGGTTGAACTATGGCTGAAAATAATTGACTTAGGTTGAACTATGGCTGAAAATAATTGACTTAGGTTGAACTATGGCTGAAAATAATTGACTTAGGTTGAACTATGGCTGACTCAACCCTTGACCATGTCCGCTCCCTAGGCGGACATCATCTCCGTGCAAGACTAGGCTTGTCACCTGGTCAAACGCACTATTTCGAGAGGAATCACAGGTCGCTGACATTTGGTCCACGTGCTTGGCTGATAAGCTCCCATCTGAGGGATTACGGCCGAACGCCTCTAAGCCAGAATCCCGCCCAAAATCTCAGCACGGCTGAGATGGGAGGCTACGACATGGCTGGGGCTTGTGTCCCGGCCCGTTCAAGCCGCAGGAATGCACCTGGTAAAATGCACTCCTTCCTCGCTCTTTGCATCTGTCTGCTATCAGTCATTCCAATGGACGCAGAAGAGATGCAGTCCAGCGGACATTGCACCTCCTGTCCTATGGTGGCAAGCTCCCGGGTGGCGGGGAATGCTAGGCGTACCATCACTGCAGATGAGCCGAGAAAATAGAGCGAGCAAAAAGATACCTCACTCATATGCATATGCTACGTTTCTGGCAGGACGTGACGATCCTGGGAAAAAGTCACACTGGACTGCCTCTCTTCCGGGGTAGTACAAACTAGTACATAGTCCATCATATCATTTCCAAACCCTATAGACACGAGTAGGGAAGACTCGATAGTCCTGCAAGACAACTTCCCAAGAGAGACAACTCTGACCAAAAACAACTGCTGCCTTGCAGTTAGGCTGGGGACAGCCAAAGGCTAAGGAGGGCAACCCTACAGAAACGCCTGTTGAAATCGGATGCACTGAGCCACTGGCTAACAAATTAAATCAGTGCAACGTAAATATCGCTGTAAACAGCGTACGAAGAAGAAGAAGAAGAAGAAGAACTATGGCTGAAAATAATTGACTTAGGTTGAACTATGGCTGAAAATAATTGACTTAGGTTGAACTATGGCTGAAAATAATTGACTTAGGTTGAACTATGGGTGAAAATAATTGACTTAGGTTGAACTATGGCTGAAAATAATTGGTGCTATTAATTTTAATATTAATTTTATTTGCTGAAATTTGACTAATGGTTCCGGAAATGAAATTTATTGTTATTATTATAAGTGTCTGCGGACCTGATCAAATGTGGTCCGCCTCATGTGGCCATAGTTTAGTGACCGTTGGTATCATAATTTTCTGGTTAACAGACTGGTGACTTGTTCATTCATTCAGTCAGCTAGGTGTCTCGTTAATTCAATCTTCTTGGTATCTCATTCATTCAGTCAGCTTAGGTCTCATTCATTCAGTCAGCTTAGGTCTCATTCATTCAGTCAGCTTAGGTCTCTCTTCAGCTTGAAGTGATGCTGACACTTGAACTTCATGTATTGAATAATTTACATACAACACTACACTTCTTGGTCCTCTACAGTTGATCAACAGCCAGCATGGAGGCCCTTTCAGCTGTTTCCCCAACAGTCAGCATGGGGGCCCTTTCAGCTGTTTCCCCAACAGCCAGCATGGGGGCCCTTTCAGCTGTTTCCCCAACAGCAAGCATGGGGGCCATTTCAGCTGTTTCCCCAACAGTCAGCATAGGGGCCCTTTCAGCTGTTTCCCCAACAGCCAGCATGGGGGCTCTTTCAGCTGTTTCCCCAACAGCCAGCATGGGGGCTCTTTCAGCTGTTTCTCCAACAGCCGGCATGGGGGCCATTTCAGCTGTTTCCCCAACAGCCAGCATGGAGGCCCTTTCAGCTGTTTCCCCAACAGCCAGCATGGAGGCCCTTTCAGCTGTTTCCCCAACAGCCAGCATGGGGGCCATTTCAGCTGTTTCCCCAAGGCCTTTCACTGGTTTTCATCTTGACTGCACACACACATTTTACTGAAGAAAACATTTACCTCTGCCAGCTTCAGTGTAAGTAACAAAAATAACCAGAGCCTTGTAGTTAAGAAGGGAAAAAGTGTCTTCTGAAACAAGAAAAAATAGCAACCTAAGTAATACTACTCAACGGTAGAAGACTTTCCAATCTGTAGCTACGCCCACCCATCCATTCACACAGTGCAATGGCATGGTGAGTGTGGTGTATGTAGCCTTGTGGGATTGAAAGAAAACTAGAAACAATAGCCCAAATACGAGAGAAGAATAGAAGGAAGTTCTAGAAACAATAGCCGTATATGATACATGAATACAAGATAGCTCTAGAAACAATAGCCGTATATGATACATGAATAGAAGATAGCTCTAGAAACAATAGCCGTATATGATACATGAATAGAAGATAGCTCTAGAAACAATAGCCGTATATGATACATGAATAGAAGATAGCTCTAGAAACAATAGCCGTATATGATACATGAATAGAAGATAGCTCTAGAAACAATAGCCGTATATGATACATGAATAGAAGATAGCTCTAGAAACAATAGCCGTATATGATACATGAATAGAAGATAGCTCTAGAAACAATAGCCGTATATGATACATGAATAGAAGATAGCTCTAGAAACAATAGCCGTATATGATACATGAATAGAAGATAGCTCTAGAAACAATAGCCGTATATGATACATGAATAGAAGATAGCTCTAGAAACAATAGCCGTATATGATACATGAATAGAAGATAGCTCTAGAAACAATAGCCGTATATGATACATGAATAGAAGAAAGCTCTAGAAACAATAGCCGTATATGATACATGAATAGAAGATAGCTCTAGAAACAATAGCCGTATATGATACATGAATAGAAGATAGCTCTAGAAACAATAGCCGTATATGATACATGAATAGAAGATAGCTCTAGAAACAATAGCCGTATATGATACATGAATAGAAGATAGCTCTAGAAACAATAGCCGTATATGATACATGAATAGAAGATAGCTCTAGAAACAATAGCCGTATATGATACATGAATAGAAGATAGCTCTAGAAACAATAGCCGTATATGATACATGAATAGAAGATAGCTCTAGAAACAATAGCCGTATATGATACATGAATAGAAGATAGCTCTAGAAACAATAGCCGTATATGATACATGAATAGAAGATAGCTCTAGAAACAATAGCCGTATATGATACATGAATAGAAGATAGCTCTAGAAACAATAGCCGTATATGATACATGAATAGAAGATAGCTCTAGAAACAATAGCCGTATATGATACATGAATAGAAGATAGCTCTAGAAACAATAGCCGTATATGATACATGAATAGAAGATAGCTCTAGAAACAATAGCCGTATATGATACATGAATAGAAGAAAGCTCTAGAAACAATAGCCGTATATGATACATGAATAGAAGATAGCTCTAGAAACAATAGCCGTATATGATACATGAATAGAAGATAGCTCTAGAAACAATAGCCGTATATGATACATGAATAGAAGATAGCTCTAGAAACAATAGCCGTATATGATACATGAATAGAAGAAAGCGTGCCTTAGTAGCTGCGCTCTCGACTCTCTCCAGTGTTTGTGTCGAGTTTTCCGATGCTTGGTGGTTCCTGTTCGGATTATATTTCCCAACTTCTTCAACAGGTGGTATCAGGGACTTTATTCTGTGAAATTGATGTGCTTTCGATCGGTTATACTCTTTGTTATGCTGCATTTCGCTACATTTCATGCCTGGCTCAAGTCATGGGAAATTAGTCCATGACGGAGTTCAACGTTCTGCTTAACTGCACACCAGAATTCAGTCCAGATTATCACTGCTCAAGGACATTTCTGCTCGGACTGAAGCCGACTTCCTCCTGCCCGCCCCTCCCTCCACCAGAGGTTATACAATACCTCTCCCAACCTCGTATTCTCAGCACAGCAAGGGTCATGCTGACCAACAGGTGGACATAGTCAGAAGTCTCGCGGTGGGACACGTGGAAACAGGGAGTTTGATATCGATAGACTTGACACAAACATTGGTCTAACACACTCCTCACAGCCCTTATCCCAAGGCTGCGGAGTACACCTGGGGAGTCTGTAGGGATTTCAGTCGACACGCTACGCATGAACACAGCCTCAGCAGTTGGACATGATAGTGGTTAGTCTACGCAACGGGGCTTTGACGGAACGGCCCTCTGACGCAACTGACCTTTGACGCCTACGTGAACATTATTATTATTATTATCTAGAAACAATTGCCTATAAATGATACAGGAATAAAAGAAAGCTCTAAAACCAATAGATCATATATGGTACACGAATAGAAGAATGAATAACTGGTTTTCCTGGGGATAAAAAGAGACACAAAATGGTGTTAATCAAATGAGATTCCACAAGAATCAAGAAAAACACGTCAAAGATGCTCTCAGACATATTAAAAATGTATCATATTCTAATGTTATTATACAGCATGTTTCATTTCTAAATAAACGGTAACATATCATTACAACATACATTATGAAAAGCACTCAGAGTTGCCATCACATGCAACCATAATATTAGCATGAATCACAATGGCAACAAACAAAATGGATCAGAAAACAAGATCTATCCAAACAGTTCCACAACTTTTTAAATTGCTCCCCAAGGCAGTGTCAAAACAACTTGTGACCAGTGGCGCTGCCTATTGGTGACTATGTAATCTACCATTTCCCACATTTTTCTATTGTGATTGTTTACGAGTATGCAGATTGTGTTTTGGGTTTAAATATCAAGTTTTGCTTCAAGCTCCGGGAAATGTTCACTGATCCTCATGAAATTTTAGTTGCCCTGTACCCCATGTCCACGGTCTAGTACACACGGATGAACTTCACGATTGATGACCTTTGCCTTATTTGTAGACAGTGTCGATTTTGGTGTGACTGTGAAATGTAGAAACGGGACAATAATGGACTAAAACACATCGCCCATCATTTATTTTATTTTTAATAAAACGTTGACATACGAAATTGTGACATTTGCCCCGAACAAAAACACAAATCTGCAAAATTAGCCGGGACTGAAAAGGGTTAAAAGGACTGTAGTGTTTGGAAGGTGACAAATCCTGACTAGGTTTCAGGTATGCATAACAGTCATAGAAGAAAAGTTCTGGAACTTCTTGAACAGGCCTCATATGTAAGGCAACAGATAGAATATATACATTCAAATAACTAGATTAAATCAATCACTTTAAACCAGCCCTATTTTCATCAGGTATCGACATTTTGCTGTCTAAAGTACATAAAATCAATGAAAACGTGAATGTGATTTGAAATACGGTGAAGAGGGGCCGAGGAATATAACAGTGAATCAGCTGACAGTAGCCAGCGACATAACCGACTGCTTGCATCGGTGTTGACCAAGACCCTATTCTACCTCCAAGTGCTGGCCCTGGAAACAAGGCTGCACTAGTGCAGTCTGGGTAAGACAATAGGGATGCAGTTGGAAGGCAAATCCGGTTGGAAAAGCCAGCTGAAACCAGGTGTGTCAGGTCGAAAGATGCATTTATTGCAGTCTCGCAGTAAACTAAGACACGTCACTTTCAGGACAAATGCTGAAGAAGTGTCAAACAATTGGTATAACTGACATCAGTACAAACAAAAGTACAAATCTTATTCCAGTCCAGCTTTGGCTTATTCCATAGTTTCCACTGGAACACAGTAGTGTCCCTCTACGGGTGGGTCCTAGCTTGAGTCCCCCATGTCCATGAGTCGAGTCGTGCCGTGTCCATGAGCCATACCTATGAGCTGTGTCCATGAGTCGAGTCGTGCCGTGTCCATGAGCCATACCTATGAGCTGTGTCCATGAGTCGAGTCGTGCCGTGTCCATGAGCTATACCTATGAGCTGTGTCCATGAGTCGAGTCGTGCCGTGTCCATGAGCCATACCTATGAGCTGTGTCCATGAGTCGAGTCGTGCCGTGTCCATGAGCCATACCTATGAGCTGTGTCCATGAGCCATGTCCATGACACTTCAGAATGTCCCCCTGAAAGTCCCCACTATTCCGTCCATATAAGGCAAGGATGGCCATAAACCCAAGACAGTAGATCTACACAATCCCGCAAACATATCCCTTCATGCCATAGCCAACCCTGCTGTACCATCCAGAGCAAAGGTTAAGAGTCCAACACAATGGTTTCCTCTCAGGTCACAGATAGCCAGAGATCACTAGACAATCCCCTAGGAACACCTGCATACCAAGAATAATCCCTTTACCACCTATTCATATTTAACTGAGAACAAAGCAAGAAAAGCATCTCATCCACCTTATAGATCATATATATTACAACAGCAATATAATGTGAGAAAGTTCATATGTACAGTAGCTCAATGACACCGTTACATATGTCAATCATATCATCTGTCTCTGCATGCCATGTTCTCCATTCATCAACAAAGCTGGTTGACATTTGCCGGTGATGTAGAGCCGGTTATGTTAGGTGAAGCTGGTTAGGTAGAGCTGGAACTGATTAAAATGTCTGGACTCCACTTTTTGGGGAAACTTGATAATAGTTGCCTAGCACAAGCGAAGATGACGACAGCATCAGATGTGAAACCACACGGCTGTAAAGTCCTACACTTAACGGGCGGATTCATAGGATGTTCACATTGTCCAGTCGACCAGCACTTTCTAAGTGCCAAAAAACTTCAAGCCAAAGCAGCCTATGTTTGGCCCATATATGCTGACCCCATCCTTGGAGTTCTACCAGTACTGATAGAGAAACTACAAATTCAAGCAAAACGTGCCTTGTGCAAATTAGCTGTTCGTATGAAATGTATATGAGAGGAAGACCAAGCAATAGTTGTGTTGCTACATGACAACATTCAATCACCATCACCACACTACATGACAACATTCAATCACCACACTACATGACAACATTCAATCACCACACTACATGACAACATTCGATCCCTTTACTACATGACAACATTTGATCACCACACTACATGACAACATTCAATCACCATCACCACACTACATGACAACATTTGATCACCACACTACATGACAACATTCAATCACCATCACCACACTACATGACAACATTTGATCACCACACTACATGACAACATTCAATCACCATCACCACACTACATGACAACATTCAATCACCATCACCACACTACATGACAACATTCAATCACCATCACCACACTACATGACAACATTCAATCACCATCACCACACTACATGACAACATTCAATCACCACACTACATGACAACATTCAATCACCATCACCACACTACATGACAACATTCAATCACCATCACCACACTACATGACAACATTCAATCACCACACTACACTACATGACAACATTCAATCACCACACTACACTACATGACAACATTCAATCACCACACTACACTACATGACAACATTCAATCACCACACTACACTACATGACAACATTCAATCACCACACTACATGACAACATTCAATCACCACACTACATGACAACATTCAATCACCATCACCACACTACATGACAACATTCAATCACCACACTACATGACAACATTCGATCACCACACTACATGACAACATTCAATCACCACACTACATGACAACATTCAATCACCACACTACATGACAACATTCAATCACCACACTACATGACAACATTCAATCACCACACTACATGACAACATTCGATTCCTTTACTACATGACAACATTCGATCACCACACTACATGACAACATTCAATCACCACTCTACATGACAACATTCAATCACCACACTACATGCAACACTCATCAGTGCATACGCACCCACAATGACAAATCCTCAGGAAACAAAAGAATAAGTTTTATGAGGACCTTGAGGCGCTCATCGCTGCAGTCCCCAAATCTGACAAACTGGTCATCCTCGGTGATTTTAACGCTAGGGTTGGCACAGACCATACAGCCTGGGAGGGGGCCATTGGCAGACATGGTATCGGAAAATGCAATAGTAACGGACTGCTCCTTCTGAGGACATGTGCCGCAAATGAACTATTCATTACAAACACAGCTTTCCGACTACCTGTCCGAAATAGAACCACATGGATGCACCCAAGGTCCCGCCACTGGCACCTCATTGACTATATTATCATCAGACGTAGGGATCGAGCGGATGCTATGGTAACGAAGAGCATGTGTGGTGCAGAATGTTGGACCGACCATCGACTTGTCATTGCCAAGCTAAACTTCAAGATCCAGCCCAAAATGCGCCCCCAGGGAAAGAAACCACTGAGGAGGCTAAATGTCTCTCAGCTGAAATACGAACCCACGAGAGGTGACTTCCAGGAAGAGCTTGAGGGAGACTGTCTGAGCTTCGTTTTGAAAAGAACGACATCGAAAAGAACTGGGCATCATTGAGAAACACACTCTACGATACAGCTGTTAAACACATTGGCCCACTCACGCGCAAGCATAAGGACTGGTTTGATGAGAACGATCTAGAAATACAGGGCCTTCTCGATGCAAAACATGAAGCGCACAGGGAATACCAGAGGGACACACCATCTCCGGCAGCAAAAGCTGCCTTCAATACTGCTCGCAAAGCTGTCCAGACCAGGCTTAGAGAGATGCAAGACTCCTGGCTCAGCAAAAGAGCTGACGAAATTGAGATGTTCGCCGAGCGTCATGACACCAAACGGTTTTACGAGGCACTGAAAGCTCTCTACGGCCCGCAGCCCTCTAGTAATACTCCAGTTCGCAGTGCGGATGGGGTACTGCTAACAGATATGGTTCAGATTCTAGACAGATGGGCAGACCACTTCTGCAAAATACTAAACCACCCATCGTCCATAAATGAAGAGGCCATCCGGCGAATGCCGCAGGTGGAACTGAACCTGGCGTTGGATGAAGTAATTACTGAGGAGGATGTCGACAGGGCAATCAGTTCACTATCTATAGGAAAAGCTCCAGGAGCTGATGCAATACCAGCAGAGGTATATAAGACAGCTGGCCCATCCCTCACCAGAAGGATCACTGAACTCTTCTGTCACATGTGGGCTGAAGGTAAAATTCCGCAGGAGCTAAAGGATGCCTCAATCGTTCACCTATACAAAAGAAAAGGCAATCGTCAGGAATGCGACAATCATCGAGGAATATCGCTACTCTCCGTAGCAGGCAAGATCCTAGCTCGCTTACTGCTAAACAGGCTCAACAAACACCTTGAACAAAGCCACCACCTCCCAGAAAGCCAATGTGGATTCAGAGCCGGAAGAGGAACAGTGGACATGATTTTTGCCGCTCGCCAAGTACAAGAGAAGTGTCGAGAGCAAAATCAGGCCTTGTACACCACATTTATTGATTTGACAAAGGCATTTGATACAGTAAACAGAGGAGGGCTGTGGATGATAATGTCTAAGTTTGGCTGTCCCAACAAGTTCATAACAATGGTGAAACAGCTACACGAAGGCATGTGTGCTCGTGTACTGGACAGCGGTGCAATCTCTAAAACGTTTCTAGTATCAAACGGAGTAAAACAAGGATGTGTACTCGCCCCGACTTTGCTCAGCATGATGTTCGCGGCCACGATGACAGACGCCTTCAGATCATTGGAGCTTGGAATACCCATAAAGTACCGCACAGATGGCAAGTTACTCAATTCCAGAAGAATGAAGGCCAAAACCAAAGTGGCTGGCGACATAATCAGGGAACTTGTATTTGCTGACGACTGCGCTCTAATGAGCAACTCAGAACTGAACATGCAGGTTGGAATGGACCAGTTCTCTGCCGCATGCGAAAATTTTGGTCTGACCATAAATGCAAAAAAAACAGAGGTCATGTACCAACCAGCACCAGGCATGCCGTACACAAAACCAGAGACTACAGTCAGCGGGCAGACGTTGAATGCCGTAGACAAATTCACATATCTGGGCAGCACGCTGTCGATATCTGTCAGCCTAGACGATGAGGTGGCAAGCAGAATAGCAAAGGCCAGCACAGCCTTTGGTAGAATGCGCTCGATGGTCTGGGCACGTCGTGGCATCAGCGTCAAGACCAAACTCAAAGTCTACCGTGCAACCATCATTCCAACCCTACTATACGCTTGCGAAAGCTGGACTGTATACTCTGGACATGCAAGGAGGTTAAACCACTTCCACACAGGTTGCCTGAGGCGAATATTCCACATCCGATGGCAAGATCGTGTCACTGACATCGAGGTTCTCTCGAGGGCTAACATGCCCAGCATCCATGCACTGCTAGAAAAAGCACGACTAGGATGGGCCGGACACCTCGTCCGTATGTCAGACGAGCGGCTCCCAAAGAAGCTTCTCTACGGCGAGCTGAGAGAGGGATGGCGCGAGAGGGGGCAACCGAAGAAACGTTTTAAAGACGGTCTGAAGGACTCACTAAAAAGTTGCCAGATAGACATCGACACCTGGGAATGTCTTGCGAAAAACAGATCTGACTGGAGAAGAGCAGTCAAATCTGGTGTAGCTGCTGGTGAAGATGACCGTGTTGTGAAAGCCCAGAACAGACGCGAGACGCGGAAATCTCGAGCAGCGGGAACACCATCCCCTTCTACAAACCTCGTGTGCCCGATATGTAGCAGATGTTTTCGTGCTTGCATTGGCCTGTTCAGCCACATGCGCACCCACATCCAACAGGGAAATCTGTGACAAGGATGATGTCGGCGGTCCTCATCGACAACGATGGACAGCTATTATTACATGACAACATTCAATCGCCATACTACATGACAACATTCAATCACCACACTACATGACAACATTCAATCACCACACTACATGACAACATTCAATCACCATCACCACACTACATGACAACATTAAATCACCATCCCCACACTACATGACAACATTCAATCACCATCACCACACTACATGACAACATTCAATCACCATCACCACACTACATGACAACATTCAATCACCATCACCACACTACATGACAACATTCAATCACCATCACCACACTACATGACAACATTCAATCACCATCACCACACTACATGACAACATTCTATCACCATCACCACACTACATGACAACATTCAATCCCCACACTACATGACAACATTCAATCACCATCACCACACTACATGATAACATTCAATCACCACACTACATGACAACATTCAATCCCCACACTACATGACAACATTCAATCACCATCACCACACTACATGACAACATTCAATCCCCACACTACATGACAACATTCAATCACCATCACCACACTACATGATAACATTCAATCACCACACTACATGACAACATTCAATCCCCACACTACATGACAACATTCAATCACCATCACCACACTACATGACAACATTCAATCACCATCACCACACTACATGACAACATTCAATCACATCCCCACACTATATTTATCCAACAATCCTGGTCTTAGTCAACCTGTAGCCTGCGCAGGTCCCACCTCTGACATGAGCTGGATGTAGCCGGAGGAGGATCTCTTGCTTAGTGGGCTAGACTTGAACCATAGCTGACCAAGAGCCTATTCCCCTCCACGTGGGCAGTCCTGGAAACAGGCTGTGCTAGTCACTAGTATAATCTGACCAAAGCAAACCCGATACTGGACTCAAAAAGGAAGCGTATATATCAGGCTGAAAGGCACAGATATAGCAACCTCGCCATAAACTATAATACAACGTCCTTTTCAGGACAAACACCAAAGAAGATTAAATATAGTTTAGATTTACAAAGATGGTGCCATAACTGGCTGCGAGTCTACATTTCTTTACTGTTTTGGATCATTATGGATGCCGCCAGACCACCGATTTGCCTGGAATTCTCACTAGTCGACGACTTACACTTGTGTTCACGGAAATGTGGAGTTGTTTTCCGTCTGGACTTGATATTTCGTTCTTTTTTTGTGATTTCTTCCATCCGTTTATCCTGGTCTGGACGATGGCTGAATGGCACTACGCTTATACCTGTGACATATTTCACGGGTTAGTTCTGCCGGTTCACCTTCACGAATTTGGCGTGTGGGAATTTTAGATGCTACTATGATGAGCTGAATACAGCTGAGGAGAGATGCCAGACCCACTCACACGCTGAGTGTTGTCCCTACGACCTCTTGTGGTTATCAAAAAGGCACAACAAACTGCGTTAGATGCCTTCCCACCTTTCTACCCTGCGGGTTACATGTTTACGGAAAGGCTTCGGTGGTAACCCTGAGGCAAAATCTGCATCCTATGCTATCTCCAGTCGTCTCGATGAATGTCTTGCCACTGGCAAAAGGTAGCTTAGGCTCTGTGAGTGAGGTTGACAAAAGGCGCAGCTTCTTCCTCACTTTAATCTAAATCACCGCGCAAGTCACCCATTTCAGCGGACACAGCAAGAGATACGACTGTCCACACGGCTGAACAAAGAGAGTGGTCTTCATCACTTGTGATGGACAACTATTATTATACACTCTCATATTATTAAAATGGGGGTGGGGTGGGTCCGCAACATACTGAGGTGGTTAGATACATGGCTCAAAATCCAAACCTGGATATAAAAGGTAGTCTTGGCCCTATGGGAACTAATGGCTCATAGAACCAACCTCATTACACCAGGGCCCTAAAATTCACTCAGCCATTTCCATAGCTGAAAGTGCTGACGACAAACTCCATAACTTCCACAGTGGCTCCAAAATTGTCCCCCAACCTCACTAGGTACCTATTTACAGCTAGGTCAACTGAAAGTCTATCAAACCATGAAAATAACCCATCACATGTCCAGTCGGTCAACTATGAAAATAACCCATCACATGTCCAGTCTTTCAACTATGAAAATAACCCATCACATGTCCAGTCTGTCAAACCATGAAAATAACCCATCACATGTCTGTCAAACCGAGCAGAACATGGTGTGAATACGGTACATTGGGATTGTATACCAAGCTCTCAACCATTAGACCACACGCTGCCCATATCAGTGATAAATTCAAGGAAACAAGGGTAAGGCGCACGCACACACACACACAAAAATGAAACATATTAGGAGTTTCTTCTATAATATTATTTGTACAGATGAATAAATACGAGCATGTTATGCTCTAGTAGTTTTCAAATGCAATATACATGAAAGTCACGGATTCATTTATTTAGAATTATACCAAATTTATACATATAACTCCGTATAAGTGTTAAGTTTTATGTTACATGATTAATAATAAACTAGTCACAGTTAACTTAACGTCTTTATACTGGTTTAGAAGACTCTGCAGTTTGTATACAACCAGTTTCATTTACATCACCTTGCTCTAAAAGCTATTGCGCATAGTCAATTGGGCACCAAAGTCAAATTTCAAAATTTTTAGTTGAGAGCCATAGTCAAATTTAAAAATTTTTAGGAGTCAAAATCTATTTGCAGACTCCACAGCTCTTCTGAGCATGAATGGAACAGAACAACACTGAATAGTTTTCCCAGGGCTGCCATGCTGCATAAGAAGTAATGTTTCTGTTATTACCAATAGCAAAGAGGCCATAGTCACATAGGGGACTACAGGGCTAACCAGAAGGGATAGCTCTCACTGGATTCACAAAAGCACATTATGCCCATCAAGAATGATGGTGCTGATTGAAAGGACTTCAGGGACCAACCACAGTCCATGACAACAGCCTTTCCACAAATGTGGTCTCATTAACTAACTTGGGAGCCTGGATATCAAGAACTGGCTTCTGGTTTAACGACTATTACGCAGCCTGGCAGGCAGGCAGCCACGACAGCATCTGGCGGTATTGGCAAATACTTATTTCTTGTTAAATATAGCTCACAGTTGTGGGCCAAGACCAATCAGCTGTGTATGTCAGCGGGCAATTAAAACTATGGCGAACCACATCTAAGTGTCAGCATGCAAACAAATCGTTGGCTGCAGTTACTTAATACACAAGGGAACAGACTGGTGGCTGGCTACAATCTCTGTGACTTGGGGAACAGACTGGTGGCTGGCTACAATCTCTGTGACTTGGGGAACAGACTGGTGGCTGGCTACAATCTCTGTGACTTGGGGAACAGACTGGTGGCTGGCTACAATCTCTGTGACTTGGGGAACAGAAGCCATGGTGACTGGCTACAATCTCTATGACTTGGGGAACAGACTGGTGGCTGGCTACAATCTCTGTGACTTGGGGAACAGACTGGTGGCTGGCTACAATCTCTGTGACTTGGGGAACAGACTGGTGGCTGGCTACAATCTCTGTGACTTGGGGAACAGAAGCCATGGTGACTGGCTATAATCTCTGTGACTTGGGGAACAGATTGGTGGCTGGCTACAATCTCTGTAACTTGGGGAACAGAAGCCGTGGTGACTGGCTACAATCTCTGTGACTTGGGGAACATAAACTGGTGACTGGCTACAATCTCTGTGACTTGGGGAACAGAAGCCGTGGTGACTGGCTACAATCTCTGTGACTTGGGGAACAGAAGCCGTGGTGACTGGCTACAATCTTTGTGACTTGGGGAACAGAAGCCGTGGTGACTGGCTACAATCTCTGTGACTTGGGGAAAAGAAGCCGTGGTGACTGGCTACAATCTCTGACTTGGGGAACATAAACTGGTGACTGGCTACAATCTCTGACTTGGGGGACAAACTGGTGACTGGCTACAATCTCTGTGACTTGGGGAACATAAACTGGTGACTGCCTACAATATCCATGACTTGGGGAACAGAAGCCGTGGTGACTGGCTACAATCTCTGTGACTTGGGGAACAGAAGCCGTGGTGACTGGCTACAATCTCTGACTTGGGGAACATAAACTGGTGACTGGCTACAATCTCTGACTTGGGGGACAAACTGGTGACTGGCTACAATCTCTGTGACTTGGGGAACATAAACTGGTGACTGCCTACAATATCCATGACTTGGGGAACAGAAGCCGTGGTGGCTGGCTCCAATCTCTGACTTGGGGAACAAACTGGTGACTGGCTACAATCACTGTGACTTGGGGAACATAAACTGGTAACTGCCTACAATATCCATGACTTGGGGAACAGAAGCCGTAGTGGCTGGCTCCAATCTCTGACTTGGGGAACAAACTGCTGACTGGCTACAATCACTGTGACTTGGGGAACATAAACTGGTAACTGCCTACAATATCCATGACTTGGGGAACAGAAGCCGTAGTGGCTGGCTCCAATCTCTGTGACTTGGGGAACATAAACTGGTGACTGGCTACAATCTCTGACTTGGGGGACAAACTGGTGACTGGCTACAATCTCTGTGACTTGGGGAACATAAATTGGTGACTGCCTACAATATCCATGACTTGGGGAACAGAAGCCGTGGTGGCTGGCTCCAATCTCTGACTTGGGGAACATAAACTGGTGACTGGCTACAATATCCATGACTTGGGGAACAGAAGCCGTGGTGGCTGGCTCCAATCTCTGACTTGGGGAACAAACTGGTGACTGGCTACAATCACTGTGACGTGGGGAACATAAACTGGTGACTGCCTACAATATCCATGACTTGGGGAACAGAAGCCGTGGTGGCTGGCTCCAATCTCTGTGACT
The DNA here is from genome assembly GCA_036924085.1 of Ariolimax columbianus. NCBI lineage: Eukaryota > Metazoa > Mollusca > Gastropoda > Stylommatophora > Arionidae > Ariolimax > Ariolimax columbianus. The sequence continues at coordinate 41,331,852 of JAVGWX010000023.1, read as the reverse complement.
TGGGGAACAAACTGGTGACTGGCTACAATCTCTGTGACTTGGGGAACATAAACTGGTGACTGCATACAATATCCATGACTTGGGGAACAGAAGCCGTGGTGGCTGGCTCCAATCTCTGTGACTTGGGGAACAGTGTTACCTTCAGAAATGTTTCACTGATCAGACATAGTAATCATCGCACCAAGGTTTAAGAAGAACTCTGGCAGCATCAGTGAGTCTCAATAAGGCCAGCAGGCAACAGTTAAATAAATGAAAGACAAAGTCTGCAGCACCAAGCTCGGTTCAGAAAATGCCGCTTCCTTTACGAGTGCCAGGTGCAAGTTGCAATATGTGTATTGTAACCATCGTTAACAGAGGTCTGATACTATTACAACCATACATCTCCCACATCTACAATGTGGACACCTGGATGGCAGGTGAGGCAGAAAAGTCACTTCTTGCATCACATAATCATTTGTAAAACCACTGTTGTGAAAATATTTACATCAATTGTGTGAAACCATAGCAACAGTGTAAACACACGGATCAAAATTAACATAGAATACCAAGAAACAATTACACTTTCCATTAATTACCACTTTCTCTTATCATCACAGCATTTGCACTTGCAGGAAGTCTGTACCAAGGTGATTGTGTAATGGTTGAAATCCTTGCAGGAAGTCTGTACCAAGGTGATTGTGTAATGGTTGAAATCCTTGCATGAAGTCTGTACCAAGGTGATTGTGTAGTGGTTTAAATCTTTGCAGGAAGTCTGTACCAAACTGATCCATGTAATGGTTGAAATCCTAGCAGGAAGTCTGTACCAAGATGACCGTGCCATGGTTTGAGTACTTCCAGAAAGCCTGTACCACAGAAAACCTGTACCAGTGGCTGGAATCCTTGCAGGGAGTCTGTACTAAGATGATCTTGTGATGATTGAAACCTTTCCAGGAAGTCTTTACCAAAGTAAACTTGTAGCAACTGGAATCCTTCTAGGAAGTCTGTGTACCACTAAAGTAATTTTGTAGTAGTCTAAATCCTTGCAGGAAGTCTGTATCAAGGTGATCTTGCATAGGTGGTTTTAGTATGAATATGATTGCTAACTTTGTGTACAACCCTCCTTAGCTTCCTTTTACTTAATACTAGTTAAGGTGTAATATTATTATTCTGTTTGCTAATGTCAAGGTCCCAGAATACACATTACTCATCTGATCAATAACAGCAGCCCTATCTCATCAATATACGTTCTTGTAACTGACATAGCATAAACTTTCCCAATGAGTTTCATCATCAACGTTCCCAATGAGTTTCGTCATCAACGTTCCCAATGAATTTCATCATCAACGTTCCCAATGAGTTTTTCATTCTCAACTTTCCCAATGAGTTTCATCATCAGCTTTCCCAATGAGTTTCATCATCAAAGTTCCCAATGAGTTTTTTATTCTCCATTTTCCAAATGAGTTTCATCATCAACGTTCCCAATGAGTTTTTTATCCTCAACTTTCCAATGAGTTTTTCATCCTCAACTTTTTCAATGAGTCATCATCAACTTTCCTAATGAGTTTTTCATCATCAACATTTTCACTGAGTCTCACTCATCATCAACTTTCCTAATGAGTTTTTCATCAACAACATTTTTACTGAGTCTCACTGACTCACTCATTAACTTTCTCCAATAAGTTTCACTATCAAAATTCCCAGCAAGTTTCATCATCAACCTCATATTTCACTCACACAGGAGCATGGGACCACTACAGCCATTGACCACCATAAGAATCAAAGCACTGATCTGCTCTTGCAGAGATGGGTTGTGTGGCCATTTGTTTTGCATTATGAGGTTGTCATCCCTATATACATACTCCTCCAACTAAACCATCTACAACCAGGATAGTAGGTTACAGTAATCATATTCTGTTCTCTCTTTCCAATAAAGGCTCTGGTTACACACGAGAAAAACATTTTTCTCCCTGAGAGATATCGTTAAGGGCTCTGGATAGACACAAGACCAGTTATGTCTCTCCCTGAGATATCTTTAAGGGCTCTGGATAAACACAAGACCAGTTATGTCTCTCCCTGAGATATCTTTAAGGGCTCTGGATAAACACAAGACCAGTTATGTATCTCCTTGAGAGATATCGTTAAGGGCTCTGGATACACACAAGAACAGTTCTGCCTCACCCTGACTGACAACTTTAACAAGCCATTATTATGTATTTGTTCCCATTACTGAGGCACACCAAACATCAAGTGTCATATCAAAGTTTTGAAAAAACACAACGCTCAAAAAGACACATACAACCGTGTCATTTATGATCATCAATTTCTAGATATTCTTTTCCTGTAAAAAAAAAAAGCTTTTTATACAAGAGATCAAAGATATAAATTGTTCTCTAATGGACATTAAATGAAATGGACATTTAACTTCTGTAACTAAATAATAGTGTGCTTGTAGTCAATAAAACAGCATGGATGGTATACATTCAATAAAAGTGGTTGATATCCATGTCAATAAATATGGTGATAATCATGTCAACAAACATCATTGGCATCCATGTCAACAAACATGTTTGGTATCCATGTCAACAAACATGGCTGGTATCCATGTCAACAAACATGGCTGGTATCCATGTCAACAAACATGGCTGGTATCCATGTCAACAAACATGGCTGGTATGCATGTCAACCAACATGTTAGGTGTCTGTGTCAACAAACATGGCTGGTATCCATGTCAACAAACATGGCTGGTATCCATGTCAACGAACATGGCTGGTGTCCATGTCAACAAACATGGCTGGTATCCATGTTAACAAACATGGCTGGTATCCATGTCAACAAACATGGCTGGTATCCATGTCAACAAACATGGCTGGTATCCATGTCAACAAACATGGCTGGTATCCATGTCAACAAACATGGCTGATGTCCATGTCAACAAACATGGCTGGTATCCATGTCCACAAACATGGCTGGTATCCATCAAAAGATTCTCTCATAAAATAACAAATACGCCTGAGCCTTCAGAACCTCAGCTTCTGCTACTTCGTTGACTCGACTGTCGCTGATATGGTACCAACGGCCTGGAGGTAGTAGAGCTTCAGCCCGAGCCTCAATGTCCTTGTCAATAACATCGCTTCCCTCTAGCTTGTCGCAGACACCATCATGCAATGGTGTCACACCACCTCCCTCTTTCGATTTGAGAACTCTGGTCAGGTACCTGGTAAATAAAACATGTCATGACATTATACCACAAACTGAATGATATAGTAAGAACAACTGATGGATTCAAAGATAATTTTGAAATAATACCAGGAGTCCAGCAAAGATGTGTGCTTTCACCCTTGCTGTTCAACATTTACATGGACAAAATGACAACAGAATCCAGCCAAATTGCAACACCAGAAGTGGAGAACCAAACTCATTACATGAACTACATTGTGTAGACGACCAAAAGCCTAATGTACGAGAACGAAGATGGACTATAAAATCATAGACATTTAGTTGATGCAGCATGTGAAAGATAAAATATGAAAATGAGAACATTAAAGATGGAAGCTGTGAATATTAGCAGAACACAAAGTCTAATTATCATACGGGTAAACATTATGAAACTAAATGATGTATGCGGACATGGGAATGGAATTTATTGATGTTAAAGTAGACAGAAGTAAAATGTTAGATAGGGGAGGTTTACATCTAAATGAGATAGGACAGCATGTTGTAGCAAAGTATATGTTCTATCATTGTGTTAGAAATTTAAACTAGTAAGGCCTATGAAGTATGAGACTAAAGATAGGCCTACAATAGGGTGCTATAGAGGATGTAGTCAAAGGGGAGAGTTGGTGTCAGGGAAGTGTGAAATACATAGTGGAAAAGCAAACACTAAAATGATAAAGCAGAAGCAAAAAGAGGAAAACCAACAACATTACAAACTAAAATGTTTTTATGCAAATGTGAGAAGCATAGTAAATAAAAGAGAAAAATTGGAACTGTATGTAGAAGAAGAAAAACCAGATATAATAGGGTTAACAGAATCATGGACATATGAGGAGATTGCAGATAGTGAACTTGAAATTGAGGGATATACAATGTTAAGGAAAGATAGGATAGTTGGAGACAAGACTAAGGGAGGTGCCGTTTTATTATACTGTATAAATTCTGTTAATATAACGATCAAAGATTATTTATCATGTGGTAACAAAAATGAAAGTGTATGGGGAGAAATATAAAGTGGGGGTGAAAAAACAGTGATTGGAGTGTGCTTTAGATGTCCATCAAGTCAAAAAGAGGAAGATGAGGAGCTGATTAGTAGCATAGTAAAGGCAAGTGAAGGGAAATTATTATTAATGGGAGATTTCAACTATCCAGAAATAAAATGGGATATGGCAGAAGCACTTGTAGAGTCAAAACCTTTTGTTAAGTGCATAACTGACAATTTTTAAATTCAACATGTAGAAGCAGCCACCAGAGGCAAAAACATACCCGACCTAGTTTTTACCACAGAGGAAAATATGATTGAAAACGTTACCGTTGGGGAACTGTTTGGCTCAAGTGACCATCAAATCATCCGTTAGGATCTTATTGCAGGGAAAGAAGTAAACATTAACACGCGAACATACAACTACTCTAAGGCAGATGTTAAGAGGATGAAAGAGGCAGCGAACGACATAATCTGGAAAGATATTGTCGTAGGAACAAATGTTGAACAGGAGTGGGAAAGTTTTAAAACAGTTCTAGAAACGCTAAAAGAGGAATGTGGTCCATGTAGGGAGGTAAACCCCAAGCGTAAAAAGTGGATGACTAGATTTGTAGTGAAATGTAGAAGAGCAAAAAATAAAGCATGGAAAAAATATATAGAGGCAGGTAATCAAAAGAAACATATGTAAAATATTTGGACAAGCAGAACATATCTCAGAAAGCGAATAAAACAGCAAAAATAGACTTTGAGAAAAAACTTGCTCAGAGGATCAAGACTGACAGTAAAAGCTTCTTCTCTTATGTTAGAAATAAACAAAGAACAAAAGACAAAGTAGGCCCTCTCATAGACAGTACAGGGAAAATAATAAGTGAGAATAGGGAGGCAGCAAATCTACTCAATCAGTACTTTGGCACAGTCTTCACAAAGGACTGCTCCGAGATCACAGAGCCTATAGATATTTTTCAAAGAGACATGGATACAGCAGGATTAAGATCAATCTGTATTACAGAGGAAATGGTTTTTAAAAAATTGGAGGGGTTGAAAGTGAATAAATGTCCAGGTCAAGATGGTATTCATCCAAAATTGCTGTATGAAATTAGAGACCAACTAGCAAAACCATTGGCTATATTATGTTTTTAATCACTTCCAAAAGGGATTGTTCCACGGGATTGGAAAGATGCAGGAGTGATCCCCTTATTCAAAAAAGGCAAAAAATCAGATCCAGCAAATTATAGACCGGTGAGTTTAACGAGCATAGTCTGTAAATTGTTAGAGTCAATAATCAAAGAAAACATTGTAATGCATTTAGACAAATTTAATCTAATTAGAAATAGTCAGCATGGGTTTACTAGAGGGAGATCATGCTTAACAAATCTATTAGAATTCATGGAGGAGGTTACTAAAATCATAGATAAAGGGGAGCCAGTGGACGTTATTTATCTAGACTTTGCAAAGGCCTTTGATAGAGTACCTCATCAAAGATTATTTCGAAAGTTAAAATCACATGGAATAGGTGGGGAAGTTGCCAAATGGATTGAAAATTGGTTAACGGGAAGAAAGCAGAGGGTGGGCATAAATAAGGAGTACTCTGAGTGGAGTGAAGTGAAAAGTGGTGTGCCACAGGGCTCGGTTTTGGGACCAATTTTGTTCTTGATATATATAAATGATTTGGACATTGATATGAGATCCATGTTTGCAAAATTTGCTGATGACACAAAACTATGCAGTAATGTCTCATCTAAAGCGGAAGTGGATATATTGATGTCGGATTTAGATAAAATTCGAGAATGGTCTGTAAGCTGGCAAATGGAGTTTAATGTAGATAAATGTACAGTCATCCACATGGGTAGATTCAATATGGAACATAATTACAGAATGGGAGAAAACAATATTAGAAAGATAGATAAGGAAAGGGACCTAGGGGTTATAATAGATCATACAGGAAAGGTGAGTGAGCAAGTTAAGGTAGCAGTGAAAAAGGCAAATGCAATGTTAGGTATGATAATAAGAAATATTAAACATAGAAGCAAGAAAGTGATCGTCAAACTGTATAAAGCTTTAGTTAGACCTAGATTGGAGTACTGTGTACAGGTGTGGAGTCCTTATCATAGAGGGGACATAAACATGCTAGAAAGAATACAAAAAAGAGCGACAAAGATGATAGTGGGATTCCAGAATTACAGTTATGAGGAACGACTCAGAAAAACCGGTCTACAGTGTCTCGAAGAGAGAAGAATTCGTGGTGACTTAATACAGGTTTATAAGATGATCAGGGGAATCAATAAATTAGACTAAAGTTTTTTAAAATACAGCCACCTACAATAACACGAGGGCATAGCTACAAGCTGACTAAAGAGAGGTCAAGGTTAGATATTAGGAAATATTTTTTTAGTCAGAGAGTGGTGTCTGCTTGGAATGCATTGCCAGGGGAGGTAGTGGAGGCAGGGACAGTAAATGCATTTAAGAATAAACTGGATGCGCATAGCTTTTAGAGCAAGGTGATGTAAATGTAACTGGTTGTATACAGACTCTGCAGGGTCTTCTAAACCAGTATAAAGACGTTAAGTTAAGTTATACTGGCTCAAGAGTTCAAACACCTGGGAATGTTTTTCCAAAAGATGGAAGACAATGGAAAAATTGAAACCTATGTCAGAAAGCCTATCTTGACAAATTTCACTACTGCTTAACACCGAAACTTCTTCTTCTGTGTTCGTTCTCAAACTCCCGCTACTGAACAAGGCTTTGTAAGTAGCAGGATGTAGTCCGGAGAACGGAATGCCTGTGTCGCTAGTTTTACAGCTTGACTGCAATATTTGCACCTTACGGCAGCACCCAAACATCAACTTGGCAACATGTGAAATGAAAGGCCTAATTAAAGAAAAAATTGATGCCACCAGAAAAGATAAAATGAGAAACGATGGCATTAGAAATTTGGTGCTGAATACATTTCAAGACAGAAAATTTGGCTACAAGGCACAAGAAAGACCACATGACAGATGGAAAGGTGAAATCCTACAACAAAGGCTAACAACAACCGACACATCCCACCTGGCCCAAGAAAGGCAGCTTAAGCTTCCTATGGCACTTAGCATCAGCACAAGAGGATGGATAAGTCAAGTCGAGTAATATTTTTGGAATACTTACTACATATTCATAATACTTACACTGACATAGAGCTATGAGAGAAATACTTACTGTATACATCACAACATACACGTAATACCTACACTGACATAGAGCTATGCGATGAATACTTACTGTATACATTACAATATACACGTAATACCTACACTGACAGAGCTACGAGAGGAATACTTACACATTTAGTAGGTCACTGGGTCCAGGAGAGTGTGAGTACATGAACTGAGTATGGTGATTCATGCCAGGACGCACCTTGATGTAGGCCGTGTAGTGGCCCCCGCTTAGCCTACCACTGTGTTCCACCACCCCGTACAGAGAGTACAGAACTTTGGTTTGACCCTCCTTCACTCCCTGCCAACACAGATGTAAACAACATATATCATGTAAGCCACGTCAGTAACTCAACATCAATCGTGATTGAGATATCTCTCTATGACCCAATCGTGATTGAGATAGCTCTCTATGACCCAATCGTGATTGAGATAGCTCTCTATGACCCAATCGTGATTGAGATAGCTCTCTATGTCCCAATCATGATTGAGATAGCTCTCTATGACCCAATCGTGATTGAGATAGCTCTCTATGATCCAATCGTGATTGAGATAGCTCTCTATGATCCAATCGTGATTGAGATAGCTCTCTATGATCCAATCGTGATTGAGATAGCTCTCTATAATCCAATCGTGATTGAGATAGCTCTCTACAACCCAATCGTGATTGAGATAGCTCTCTATGACCCAATCGTGATTGAGATATCTCTCTATGACCAGAGTAGTTTCAACAAAGGCTCTGTGTGTGACAGACACACACTGAAAACATGTTAGCCTTTATCGCACCACTGCTGTGAAATTGTGACAGACAACAATTTACATTTCACAGCCAAGATAGCGTACTAGCAACGGGTGAATATACACCGTTTTAATCATATAGACAACTGGGCCACCACAAAAATTGACTGAAATCAAGTCTGTTTATTATGATGAATACGTCACTTCCGTCTCCACAGGTCTGAACTGCGAGAATTCTTTTGTGTTAGATTAAAAATGAATTTGAAACATTTTATTATCTTCTTTACGTGGATGGGAGCTATCCCATTATTGAGAATGGGGAAGTTAAGTTGTTGCCAAATATCTTTGTGAGGTTGATTTGTTCAGTTTGTTTATGAAGATGAAATAAATACATTTATGGTGAAAACTAAAAGATATGCTGATCTTATAAAGGAAAGCTGCTGAAGACGGACGTGTCTGACCGAAAGGTGCAAATCCATGAAGACACCCCCACAACCCCACACCAAACATCTCTGTTAGCGGCCATTGTCTGTGCCTCCTATGGTGAGAGATTAGTCCACTCTTTTACGGTCCCCCCCCACCTCTTTTTGGGACACCCTCTTCATTGCCCGTCTTGCACACTCATGTGGTGGATATCATTTGCAAGACCATTTAATCTCGATATCAAACTCATTTCATATACTTACCAAGTTATGCTGCAGGGTTAACAACAATACAAGAAATGGCATGAACTAAAACTGGATTAGTGGATGAGACATATTGAATTCAATCCATGACCAGCTGCTGGATGATGACAATGCAACCGATGAATTGGTGATCCACAGATTGCTAGAATTTAACATCATACGTGATCGAGTGAATAGTGGTGTCCGTTTTTTTTTATAGTTTATATGGTTGAGCAATAAAGGCAGCTGGCCATGACATTTGCCAAGCAGTGTGCAGTCTAGGTTTTATCTCACCACCAATAAACAAAAACTTAAGTGTTACATGGGTTGTATTTTTTTTTTTTTTTTGCGTTCACTTTATTTTTCTCTAATCCCCAAGGCGGTGTGCATTGCACTGTGTTTTTATTTTGCGCCTGTCGGCCCAGTGCATCGACTTCAGCACGCATGTTATGTAAGGGTCTGCTTCCTCCTGCATTTTCTAAGGGTTTGCTTCCCCGGGGTAACGGCCGGTGCTGTGATGGGGATCGAACCCAGCACCTTCGGGTCGTGAGCCGTGCCACTTAACCACTAGGCCACGCCGTCCCCTCTCTTTACATGGGTTTGAAAACATGTCATCAGTCTAAGCGACCACTCCCCACTCAAAACAGCTATCTTACCTGGCACAGTGAGCTGCAGTAAGGAGCCAGGTCCAACAATAACGGGAAATCAACATGGTGGTTTACTTTCCGTGATGTCAAACCAGTCTAAAAAAAACAACAAAACTAGTCAGTAAGAGCGCAGGAAGACAAGGCAGTTACTGCAACAAGGCAAAACAAGGCAGTTACTGCAACAAGGCAGTTCCTGCAACAAGGCAGTTACTGCAACAAGGCAAAACAAGGCAGTTACTGCAACAAGGCAAAACAAGGCAGTTACTGCAACAAGGCAAAACAAGGCAGTTACTGCAACAAGGCAAAACAAGGCAGTTACTGCAACAAGGCAGTACCTGCAACAAGGCAAAACAAGGCAGTTACTGCAAAAAGGCAGTTCCTGCAACAAGGCAGTTCCTGCAACAAGGCAAAACAAGGCAGTTACTGCAACAAGGCAGTTCCTGCAACAAGGCAGTTACTGCAACAAGGCAGTTCCTGCAACAAGGCAGTTACTGCAACAAGGCAGTTCCTGCAACAAGGCAAAACAAGGCAGTTCCTGCAACAAGGCAAAACAAGGCAGTTCCTGCAACAAGGCAAAACAAGGCAGTTCCTGCAACAAGGCAAAACAAGGCAGTTCCTGCAACAAGGCAGTACCTGCAACAAGGCAGTTCCTGCAACAAGGCAAAACAAGGCAGTTACTGCAACAAGGCAGTTCCTGCAACAAGGCAAAACAAGGCAGTTACTGCAACAAGGCAATTACTGCAACAAGGCAGTTCCTGCAACAAGGCAAAACAAGGCAGTTCCTGCAACAAGGCAGTTACTGCAACAAGGCAGTTCCTGCAACAAGAAAAAGCTGACATTTGAGTTACTGACATCAACTCCTGTTTCTCTGTTGATAAACACAGGTATTTGTGTGAAAACCATTTAGTCAGGTCTCATAGCCAGAATGTATCTCAAAACTTTGCTTAGGTCCACCTGTTTACTTCTATCTTTTGTCATCCAATCTTTCTAACCCTATTTTTGTTCTATTCACTTTTATTATCTTGTATCCATTCAATGAAGTCACAACGGCATGCATTCAATGTAGTCACAACGGCATCCATTCCATGAAGTCACAATGACATCCATTCCATGAAGTCACAACGGCATCCATTCAATGTAGTCACAACGGCATCGATTCCATGAAGTCACAACGGCATCCATTCAATGTAGTCACAACGGCATCGATTCCATGAAGTCACAACGGCATCCATTCCATGAAGTCACATTGGCATCCATTCAATATAGTCACAACGGTATGCATTCAGGAAGAAGGTGCAGTCCGCTGCTCATATCATGTGATTTACACGAGATGAGTAAAATCAAGTAAAATATAACAGTGAGACAGGTTTTACATCTAACAGCAAATTAAATGTGAGATTTTAAAAAATTATTGTGAAAAACATCACTGGCCAAAATGAAGATTTTTGTTTAACATACGTGGTGTAAGAACAAATAGAAGGCAGAGATACACACCAACAAATAGATGGCAGAGATACACACCAACAAATAGAAGGTAGAGATACACACCAACAAATAGAAGGCAGAGATACACACCAACAAATAGAAGGTAGAGATACACACCAACAAATAGAAGGCAGAGATACACACCAACAAATAGAAGGCAGAGATACACACCAACAGATAGAAGGCAGAGATACACACCAACAAATAGAAGGTAGAGATACACACCAACAAATAGAAGGCAGAGATACACACCAACAAATAGAAGGTAGAGATACACGCCAACAAATAGAAGGTAGAGATACACACCAACAGATAGAAGGCAGAGATACACACCAACAAATAGAAGGCAGAGATACACACCAACAAATAGAAGGTAGAGATACACACCAACAAATAGAAGGTAGAGATACACACCAACAAATAGAAGGTAGAGATACACACCAACAAATAGAAGGTAGAGATACACACCAACAAATAGAAGGCAGAGATACACACCAACAGATAGAAGGCAGAGATACACACCAACAAATATAAGGTAGAGATACACACCAACAAATAGAAGGTAGAGATACACACCAACAAATAGAAGGTAGAGATACACACCAACAAATAGAAGGCAGAGATACACACCAACAAATAGAAGGTAGAGATACACACCAACAGATAGAAGGCAGAGATACACACCAACAGATAGAAGGCAGAGATACACACCAACAAATAGAAGGTAGAGATACACACCAACAAATAGAAGGTAGAGATACACACCAACAAATAGAAGGTAGAGATACACACCAACAAATAGAAGGTAGAGATACACACCAACAAATAGAAGGTAGAGATACACACCAACAAATAGAAGGCAGAGATACACACCAACAGATAGAAGGCAGAGATACACACCAACAGATAGAAGGCAGAGATACACACCAACAAATAGAAGGTAGAGATACACACCAACAAATAGAAGGTAGAGATACACACCAACAAATAGAAGGTAGAGATACACACCAACAAATAGAAGGTAGAGATACACACCAACAAATAGAAGGTAGAGATACACACCAACAAATAGAAGGTAGAGATACACACCAACAAATAGAAGGCAGAGATACACACCAACAAATAGAAGGCAAAGGCAAAGATAAACACAGCCAATTTATTTTATGAATTTTATATTTTTTTTTTGCGTTTGCCGTATCTCTCTATTTCCCAAGGCTATGTTTTTATGGTGCACATGTCGGCCTTGAGCATCCGACTTCAGCATGTTATGTAAGGGTCTGCTTCCTCCTGTATTTATCTAAGGGTTTGCTTCCTCGGGCTAACGGCGGATGTTGTGATGGGGAGCGAACCCAGCACCTTTGGATTGTGAGCCGTGTCATTTAACCACTAGGCCCACCCCCCCCCCCCCTGTCCCCAGACACACCAATTGATAGAAGGCAGAGAAGAGATACACTCACCAGAGAAAAGATAACTGACCAGAGAAGAGAAACCATGACCAGAGAAGAGACACACTGACCAGAGAAGAGAAACCATGACCAGAGAAGAGACACACTGACCAGAGATAAGACACACTGACCAGAGAAGAGACACACTGACCAGAGATAAGACACACTGACCAGACAAGAGATACACTGACTAGAGATAAGACACACTGACCAGACAAGAGATACACTGACTAGAGAAGAGATACACTGACCAGACAAGAGATACACTGACTAGAGAAGAGATACACTGACCAGACAAGAGATACACTGACCAGACAAGAGATACACTGACCAGAGAAGAGACACACTGACCAGAGATAAGACACACTGACCAGACAAGAGATACACTGACTAGAGAAGAGATACACTGACCAGACAAGAGATACACTGACCAGACAAGAGATACACTGACCAGACAAGAGATACACTGACCAGACAAGAGATACACTGACCAGAGAAGAGATACACTGACCAGACAAGAGATACACTGACCAGACAAGAGATACACTGACCAGACAAGAGATACACTGACCAGACAAGAGATACACTGACCAGACAAGAGATACACTGACCAGACAAGAGATACACTGACCAGACAAGAGATACACTGACCAGACAAGAGATACACTGACCAGACAAGAGATACACTGACCAGACAAGAGATACACTGACCAGACAAGAGATACACTGACTAGAGAAGAGATACACTGACCAGAGAAGAGATACACTGACTAGAGAAGAGATACACTGACCAGACAAGAGATACACTGACCAGACAAGAGATACACTGACTAGAGAAGAGATACACTGACCAGAGAAGAGATACACTGACTAGAGAAGAGATACACTGACCAGACAAGAGATACACTGACCAGACAAGAGATACACTGACTAGAGAAGAGATACACTGACCAGACAAGAGATACACTGACCAGAGAAGAGATACACTGACCAGACAAGAGATACACTGACTAGAGAAGAGATACACTGACCCGACAAGAGATACACTGACCAGAGAAGAGATACACTGACCAGACAAGAGATACACTGACCAGACAAGAGATACACTGACTAGAGAAGAGATACACTGACCAGACAAGAGATACACTGACCAGAGAAGAGATACACTGACCAGACAAGAGATACACTGACTAGAGAAGAGATACACTGACCAGACAAGAGATACACTGACCAGAGAAGAGATACACTGACCAGACAAGAGATACACTGACTAGAGAAGAGATACACTGACCAGACAAGAGATACACTGACCAGAGAAGAGATACACTGACCAGACAAGAGATACACTGACCAGACAAGAGATACACTGACCAGACAAGAGATACACTGACCAGACAAGAGATACACTGACCAGACAAGAGATACACTGACCAGACAAGAGATACAGTGACCAGAGAAGAGATACACTGACCAGACAAGAGATACACTGACCAGACAAGAGATACACTGACCAGACAAGAGATACACTGACCAGAGAAGAGATACACTGACCAGACAAGAGATACACTGACCAGACAAGAGATACACTGACCAGACAAGAGATACACTGACCAGACAAGAGATACAGTGACCAGAGAAGAGATACACTGACCAGACAAGAGATACACTGACCAGACAAGAGATACACTGACCAGACAAGAGATACACTGACCAGACAAGAGATACACTGACCAGACAAGAGATACACTGACCAGACAAGAGATACACTGACCAGAGAAGAGATACACTGACCAGACAAGGGATACACTGACCAGACAAGAGATACACTGACCTGTTCAAATCGTTTGAGATGTAATGTGAGTACAGCAGGAGGCCTGAATATAAGGTACTGCTTGTTAGCATTGGAATACACTGTGTCCTTGACTTTCTTGTCAGCTGTGAAACACAATGATAAATCAGTGCATTTAGGAATATTAATTTCTTGCTGAAGATTGGGAAGGATCTCAGGGCAGGTTGGGAAGGATCTCAGGGCAGGTTGGGAAGGATCTCAGGGCAGGTTGGGAAGGATCTCACAGCAGGTTGAGAAGGATCTGGCGCAGGTTGGGAAGGATCTCAGGGCAGGTTGGGAAGGATCTGGCGCAGGTTGGGAAGGATCTGGCGCAGGTTGGGAAGGATCTGGCGCAGGTTGGGAAGGATCTCAGGGCAGGTTGGGAAGGATCTCAGGGCAGGATCTGGCGCAGGTTGGGAAGGATCTCAGGGCAGGTTGGGAAGAATCTGGCGCAGGTTGGGAATGATCTCAGGGCAGGTTGGGAAGGATCTGGCGAAGGTTGGGAAGGATCTGGCGCAGGTTGGGAAGGATCTCAGGGTAGGTTGGGAAGGATGTGGCACAGGTTGGGAATGATCTCAGGGCAGGTTGGGAAGGATCTGGCGCAGGTTGGTAATGTCAGATTGTCAGCCTATTTCCTTCTGTTTTCAGTTTTGGTAGTTTCATGTTCATGTCAAGTAGCTCTTACATTGATCCCACATCAGACATGGTACAGTTTTGTTAGTTTCATGTCAAGTAGCTCTTACATTGATCCCAGATCAGACACGGTACAGTTTTGGTAGTTTCATGTTCATGTCAAGTAGTTCTTACATTGATCCCAGATCAGACATGGTACAGTTTTGGTAGTTTCATGTCAAGTAGTTCGTACATTGATCCCAGATCAGACACGGTACAGTTTTGGTAGTTTCATGTTCATGTCAAGTAGCTCTTACATTGATCCCAGATCAGACATGGTACAGTTTTGGTAGTTTCATGTTCATGTCAAGTAGCTCTTACATTGATCCCAGATCAGACATGGTACAGTTTTGGTAGTTTCATGTTCATTTCAAGTAGCTCTTACATTGATCCCAGATCAGACATGGTACAGTTTTGGTAGTTTCATGTTCATGTCAAGTAGTTCGTACATTGATCCCAGATCAGACACGGTACAGTTTTGGTAGTTTCATGTTCATGTCAAGTAGCTCTTACATTGATCCCAGATAAGACATGGTACAGTTTTGGTAGTTTCATGTTCATTTCAAGTAGCTCTTACATTGATCCCAGATCAGCCGATCAGACATGGTACAGTTTTGGTAGTTTCATGTTCATTTCAAGTAGCTCTTACATTGATCCCAGATTAGCCGATCAGACATGGTACAGTTTTGGTAGTTTCATGTTCATGTCAAGTAGTTCTTACATTGATCCCAGATCAGACATGGTACAGTTTTGGTAGTTTCATGTCAAGTAGTTCGTACATTGATCCCCGATCAGCCGATCAGACATGGTATAGTTTTGGTAGTTTCATGTCAAGTAGCTCTTACATTGATCCCCGATCAGCCGATCATACATGGTACAGTTTTGGTAGTTTCATGTCAAGTAGTTCTTACATTGATCCCAGATCAGACATGGTACAGTTTTGGTAGTTTCATGTCAAGTAGCTCGTACATTGATCCCCGATCAGCCGATCAGACATGGTACAGTTTTGGTAGTTTCATGTCAAGTAGTTCTTACATTGATCCCAGATCAGACATGGTACAGTTTTGGTAGTTTCATGTCAAGTAGTTCTTACATTGATCCCAGATCAGACATGGTACAGTTTTGGTAGTTTCATGTCAAGTAGCTCGTACATTGATCCCCGATCAGCCGATCAGACATGGTACAGTTTTGGTAGTTTCATGTCAAGTAGTTCTTACATTGATCCCAGATCAGACATGGTACAGTTTTGGTAGTTTCATGTCAAGTAGTTCTTACATTGATCCCAGATCAGACATGGTACAGTTTTGGTAGTTTCATGTCAAGTAGCTCTTACATTGATCCCCGATCAGCCGATCAGACAAACACAGTTTTGGTAGTTTCATGTCAAGTAGCTCTTACATTGATCCCCGATCAGCCGATCATACATGGTACAGTTTTGGTAGTTTCATGTCAAGTAGTTCTTACATTGATCCCAGATCAGACATGGTACAGTTTTGGTAGTTTCATGTCAAGTAGCTCGTACATTGATCCCCGATCAGCCGATCAGACATGGTACAGTTTTGGTAGTTTCATGTCAAGTAGTTCTTACATTGATCCCAGATCAGACATGGTACAGTTTTGGTAGTTTCATGTCAAGTAGTTCTTACATTGATCCCAGATCAGACATGGTACAGTTTTGGTAGTTTCATGTCAAGTAGCTCGTACATTGATCCCCGATCAGCCGATCAGACATGGTACAGTTTTGGTAGTTTCATGTCAAGTAGTTCTTACATTGATCCCAGATCAGACATGGTTCAGTTTTGGTAGTTTCATGTCAAGTAGTTCTTACATTGATCCCAGATCAGACATGGTACAGTTTTGGTAGTTTCATGTCAAGTAGCTCTTACATTGATCCCCGATCAGCCGATCAGACAAACACAGTTTTGGTAGTTTCATGTCAAGTAGCTCGTACATTGATCCCCGATCAGCCGATCAGATATGGTACAGTTTTGGTAGTTTCATGTCAAGTAGCTCTTACATTGATCCCCGATCAGCCGATCAGACATGGTACAGTTTTGGTAGTTTCATGTCAAGTAGTTCTTACATTGATCCCAGATCAGCCGATCAGACATGGTACAGTTTTGGTAGTTTCATGTCAAGTAGCTCTTACATTGATCCCCGATCAGCCGATCAGACATGGTACAGTTTTGGTAGTTTCATGTCAAGTAGTTCTTACATTGATCCCAGATCAGCCGATCAGACATGGTACAGTTTTGGTAGTTTCATGTCAAGTAGCTCGTACATTGATCCCAGATCAGCCGATCAGACATGGTACAGTTTTGGTAGTTTCATGTCAAGTAGTTCTTACATTGATCCCAGATCAGCCGATCAGACATGGTATAGTTTTGGTAGTTTCATGTCAAGTAGCTCGTACATTGATCCCCGATCAGCCGATCAGACATGGTATAGTTTTGGTAGTTTCATGTCAAGTAGCTCGTACATTGATCCCCGATCAGCCGATCAGACATGGTACAGTTTTGGTAGTTTCATGTCAAGTAGTTCGTACATTGATCCCCGATCAGCCGATCAGACATGGTACAGTTTTGGTAGTTTCATGTCAAGTAGTTCATACATTGATCCCCGATCAGCCGATCAGACATGGTACAGTTTTGGTAGTTTCATGTCAAGTAGCTCGTACATTGATCCCCGACCAGCCGATCAGACATGGTACAGTTTTGGTAGTTTCATGTCAAGTAGTTCGTACATTGATCCCCGATCAGCCGATCAGACATGGTACAGTTTTGGTAGTTTCATGTCAAGTAGTTCGTACATTGATCCCCGATCAGCCGATCAGACATGGTATAGTTTTGGTAGTTTCATGTCAAGTAGCTCTTACATTGATCCCCGATCAGCCGATCATACATGGTACAGTTTTGGTAGTTTCATGTCAAGTAGTTCTTACATTGATCCCAGATCAGACATGGTACAGTTTTGGTAGTTTCATGTCAAGTAGCTCGTACATTGATCCCCGATCAGCCGATCATACATGGTACAGTTTTGGTAGTTTCATGTCAAGTAGTTCTTACATTGATCCCAGATCAGACATGGTACAGTTTTGGTAGTTTCATGTCAAGTAGTTCTTACATTGATCCCAGATCAGACATGGTACAGTTTTGGTAGTTTCATGTCAAGTAGCTCGTACATTGATCCCCGATCAGCCGATCAGACATGGTACAGTTTTGGTAGTTTCATGTCAAGTAGTTCTTACATTGATCCCAGATCAGACATGGTACAGTTTTGGTAGTTTCATGTCAAGTAGTTCTTACATTGATCCCAGATCAGACATGGTACAGTTTTGGTAGTTTCATGTCAAGTAGCTCTTACATTGATCCCCGATCAGCCGATCAGACAAACACAGTTTTGGTAGTTTCATGTCAAGTAGCTCTTACATTGATCCCCGATCAGCCGATCATACATGGTACAGTTTTGGTAGTTTCATGTCAAGTAGTTCTTACATTGATCCCAGATCAGACATGGTACAGTTTTGGTAGTTTCATGTCAAGTAGCTCGTACATTGATCCCCGATCAGCCGATCAGACATGGTACAGTTTTGGTAGTTTCATGTCAAGTAGTTCTTACATTGATCCCAGATCAGACATGGTACAGTTTTGGTAGTTTCATGTCAAGTAGTTCTTACATTGATCCCAGATCAGACATGGTACAGTTTTGGTAGTTTCATGTCAAGTAGCTCGTACATTGATCCCCGATCAGCCGATCAGACATGGTACAGTTTTGGTAGTTTCATGTCAAGTAGTTCTTACATTGATCCCAGATCAGACATGGTTCAGTTTTGGTAGTTTCATGTCAAGTAGTTCTTACATTGATCCCAGATCAGACATGGTACAGTTTTGGTAGTTTCATGTCAAGTAGCTCTTACATTGATCCCCGATCAGCCGATCAGACAAACACAGTTTTGGTAGTTTCATGTCAAGTAGCTCGTACATTGATCCCCGATCAGCCGATCAGATATGGTACAGTTTTGGTAGTTTCATGTCAAGTAGCTCTTACATTGATCCCCGATCAGCCGATCAGACATGGTACAGTTTTGGTAGTTTCATGTCAAGTAGTTCTTACATTGATCCCAGATCAGCCGATCAGACATGGTACAGTTTTGGTAGTTTCATGTCAAGTAGCTCTTACATTGATCCCCGATCAGCCGATCAGACATGGTACAGTTTTGGTAGTTTCATGTCAAGTAGTTCTTACATTGATCCCAGATCAGCCGATCAGACATGGTACAGTTTTGGTAGTTTCATGTCAAGTAGCTCGTACATTGATCCCAGATCAGCCGATCAGACATGGTACAGTTTTGGTAGTTTCATGTCAAGTAGTTCTTACATTGATCCCAGATCAGCCGATCAGACATGGTATAGTTTTGGTAGTTTCATGTCAAGTAGCTCGTACATTGATCCCCGATCAGCCGATCAGACATGGTATAGTTTTGGTAGTTTCATGTCAAGTAGCTCGTACATTGATCCCCGATCAGCCGATCAGACATGGTACAGTTTTGGTACTTTCATGTCAAGTAGTTCGTACATTGATCCCCGATCAGCCGATCAGACATGGTACAGTTTTGGTAGTTTCATGTCAAGTAGCTCGTACATTGATCCCCGACCAGCCGATCAGACATGGTACAGTTTTGGTAGTTTCATGTCAAGTAGTTCGTACATTGATCCCCGATCAGCCGATCAGACATGGTACAGTTTTGGTAGTTTCATGTCAAGTAGCTCGTACATTGATCCCCGATCAGCCGATCAGACATGGTACAGTTTTGGTAGTTTCATGTCAAGTAGCTCGTACATTGATCCCCGATCAGCCGATCAGACATGGTACAGTTTTGGTAGTTTCATGTCAAGTAGTTCTTACATTGATCCCAGATCAGACATGGTACAGTTTTGGTAGTTTCATGTCAAGTAGCTCGTACATTGATCCCCGATCAGCCGATCATACATGGTACAGTTTTGGTAGTTTCATGTCAAGTAGCTCGTACATTGATCCCCGATCAGCCGATCAGACATGGTATAGATTATGTCATCTTGCATTCTTTGTTTATTTATTGAATACAGATTCTAAGCTGTCAACTGAAACTTTTTACTTAATTAACTTCTCTATACTGGTTTAGAAAACTCTGCAGCCTATTTCCTTCTGTTTTCAGTTTTGGTAGTTTCATGTTCATGTCAAGTAGCTCTTACATTGATCCCACATCAGACATGGTACAGTTTTATTAGTTTCATGTCAAGTAGCTCTTACATTGATCCCAGATCAGACACGGTACAGTTTTGGTAGTTTCATGTTCATGTCAAGTAGTTCTTACATTGATCCCAGATCAGACACGGTACAGTTTTGGTAGTTTCATGTTCATGTCAAGTAGCTCTTACATTGATCCCAGATCAGACATGGTACAGTTTTGGTAGTTTCATGTCAAGTAGTTCGTACATTGATCCCAGATCAGACACGGTACAGTTTTGGTAGTTTCATGTTCATGTCAAGTAGCTCTTACATTGATCCCAGATAAAACATGGTACAGTTTTGGTAGTTTCATGTTCATTTCAAGTAGCTCTTACATTGATCCCAGATCAGACATGGTACAGTTTTGGTAGTTTCATGTTCATGTCAAGTAGTTCGTACATTGATCCCAGATCAGACACGGTACAGTTTTGGTAGTTTCATGTTCATGTCAAGTAGTTCTTACATTGATCCCAGATCAGACACGGTACAGTTTTGGTAGTTTCATGTTCATGTCAAGTAGCTCTTACATTGATCCCAGATCAGCCGATCAGACATGGTACAGTTTTGGTAGTTTCATGTTCATTTCAAGTAGCTCTTACATTGATCCCAGATTAGCCGATCAGACATGGTACAGTTTTGGTAGTTTCATGTTCATGTCAAGTAGTTCTTACATTGATCCCAGATCAGACATGGTACAGTTTTGGTAGTTTCATGTCAAGTAGCTCTTACATTGATCCCCGATCAGCCGATCAGACATGGTACAGTTTTGGTAGTTTCATGTCAAGTAGTTCTTACATTGATCCCAGATCAGCCGATCAGACATGGTACAGTTTTGGTAGTTTCATGTCAAGTAGCTCGTACATTGATCCCAGATCAGCCGATCAGACATGGTACAGTTTTGGTAGTTTCATGTCAAGTAGTTCTTACATTTATCCCAGATCAGCCGATCAGACATGGTATAGATTTGGTAGTTTCATGTCAAGTAGCTCGTACATTGATCCCCGATCAGCCGATCAGACATGGTATAGTTTTGGTAGTTTCATGTCAAGTAGCTCGTACATTGATCCCCGATCAGCCGATCAGACATGGTACAGTTTTGGTAGTTTCATGTCAAGTAGTTCGTACATTGATCCCCGATCAGCCGATCAGACATGGTACAGTTTTGGTAGTTTCATGTCAAGTAGTTCGTACATTGATCCCCGATCAGCCGATCAGACATGGTACAGTTTTGGTAGTTTCATGTCAAGTAGTTCGTACATTGATCCCCGATCAGCCGATCAGACATGGTACAGTTTTGGTAGTTTCATGTCAAGCAGTTCGTACATTGATCCCCGATCAGCCGATCAGACATGGTACAGTTTTGGTAGTTTCATGTCAAGCAGTTCGTACATTGATCCCCGATCAGCCGATCAGACATGGTACAGTTTTGGTAGTTTCATGTCAAGTAGCTCGTACATTGATCCCCGATCAGCCGATCAGACATGGTACAGTTTTGGTAGTTTCATGTCAAGTAGTTCGTACATTGATCCCCGATCAGCCGATCAGACATGGTACAGTTTTGGTAGTTTCATGTCAAGTAGCTCGTACATTGATCCCCGATCAGCCGATCAGACATGGTACAGTTTTGGTAGTTTCATGTCAAGTAGCTCGTACATTGATCCCCGATCAGCCGATCAGACATGGTACAGTTTTGGTAGTTTCATGTCAAGTAGTTCTTACATTGATCCCAGATCAGACATGGTACAGTTTTGGTAGTTTCATGTCAAGTAGCTCGTACATTGATCCCCGATCAGCCGATCAGACATGGTACAGTTTTGGTAGTTTCATGTCAAGTAGCTCGTACATTGATCCCCGATCAGCCGATCAGACATGGTATAGATTATGTCATCTTGCATTCTTTGTTTATTTATTGAATACAGATTCTAAGCTGTCAACTGAAACTTTTTACTTAATTAACTTCTCTATACTGGTTTAGAAAACTCTGCAGCCTATTTCCTTCTGTTTTCAGTTTTGGTAGTTTCATGTTCATGTCAAGTAGCTCTTACATTGATCCCACATCAGACATGGTACAGTTTTGTTAGTTTCATGTCAAGTAGCTCTTACATTGATCCCAGATCAGACACGGTACAGTTTTGGTAGTTTCATGTTCATGTCAAGTAGTTCTTACATTGATCCCAGATCAGACATGGTACAGTTATGGTAGTTTCATGTCAAGTAGTTCGTACATTGATCCCAGATCAGACACGGTACAGTTTTGGTAGTTTCATGTTCATGTCAAGTAGCTCTTACATTGATCCCAGATCAGACATGGTACAGTTTTGGTAGTTTCATGTTCATGTCAAGTAGCTCTTACATTGATCCCAGATCAGACATGGTACAGTTTTGGTAGTTTCATGTTCATTTCAAGTAGCTCTTACATTGATCCCAGATCAGACATGGTACAGTTTTGGTAGTTTCATGTTCATGTCAAGTAGTTCGTACATTGATCCCAGATCAGACACGGTACAGTTTTGGTAGTTTCATGTTCATGTCAAGTAGCTCTTACATTGATCCCAGATCAGACATGGTACAGTTTTGGTAGTTTCATGTTCATTTCAAGTAGCTCTTACATTGATCCCAGATCAGCCGATCAGACATGGTACAGTTTTGGTAGTTTCATGTTCATTTCAAGTAGCTCGTACATTGATCCCAGATTAGCCGATCAGACATGGTACAGTTTTGGTAGTTTCATGTTCATGTCAAGTAGTTCTTACATTGATCCCAGATCAGACATGGTACAGTTTTGGTAGTTTCATGTCAAGTAGTTCGTACATTGATCCCCGATCAGCCGATCAGACATGGTATAGTTTTGGTAGTTTCATGTCAAGTAGCTCTTACATTGATCCCCGATCAGCCGATCATACACGGTACAGTTTTGGTAGTTTCATGTCAAGTAGCTCTTACATTGATCCCAGATCAGCCGATCAGACATGGTACAGTTTTGGTAGTTTCATGTCAAGTAGTTCTTACATTGATCCCAGATCAGACATGGTACAGTTTTGGTAGTTTCATGTCAAGTAGCTCGTACATTGATCCCCGATCAGCCGATCAGACATGGTACAGTTTTGGTAGTTTCATGTCAAGTAGTTCTTACATTGATCCCAGATCAGACATGGTACAGTTTTGGTAGTTTCATGTCAAGTAGTTCTTACATTGATCCCCGATCAGACATGGTACAGTTTTGGTAGTTTCATGTCAAGTAGTTCTTACATTGATCCCAGATCAGACATGGTACAGTTTTGGTAGTTTCATGTCAAGTAGTTCTTACATTGATCCCAGATCAGACATGGTACAGTTTTGGTAGTTTCATGTCAAGTAGCTCTTACATTGATCCCCGATCAGCCGATCAGACAAACACAGTTTTGGTAGTTTCATGTCAAGTAGCTCGTACATTGATCCCCGATCAGCCGATCAGATATGGTACAGTTTTGGTAGTTTCATGTCAAGTAGCTCTTACATTGATCCCAGATCAGACATGGTACAGTTTTGGTAGTTTCATGTTCATTTCAAGTAGCTCTTACATTGATCCCAGATCAGACATGGTACAGTTTTGGTAGTTTCATGTTCATGTCAAGTAGTTCGTACATTGATCCCAGATCAGACACGGTACAGTTTTGGTAGTTTCATGTTCATGTCAAGTAGCTCTTACATTGATCCCAGATCAGACATGGTACAGTTTTGGTAGTTTCATGTTCATTTCAAGTAGCTCTTACATTGATCCCCGATCAGCCGATCAGACATGGTACAGTTTTGGTAGTTTCATGTCAAGTAGTTCTTACATTGATCCCAGATCAGCCGATCAGACATGGTACAGTTTTGGTAGTTTCATGTCAAGTAGCTCTTACATTGATCCCCGATCAGCCGATCAGACATGGTACAGTTTTGGTAGTTTCATGTCAAGTAGTTCTTACATTGATCCCAGATCAGCCGATCAGACATGGTACAGTTTTGGTAGTTTCATGTCAAGTAGCTCGTACATTGATCCCAGATCAGCCGATCAGACATGGTACAGTTTTGGTAGTTTCATGTCAAGTAGTTCTTACATTGATCCCAGATCAGCCGATCAGACATGGTATAGTTTTGGTAGTTTCATGTCAAGTAGCTCGTACATTGATCCCCGATCAGCCGATCAGACATGGTATAGTTTTGGTAGTTTCATGTCAAGTAGCTCGTACATTGATCCCCGATCAGCCGATCAGACATGGTACAGTTTTGGTAGTTTCATGTCAAGTAGTTCGTACATTGATCCCCGATCAGCCGATCAGACATGGTACAGTTTTGGTAGTTTCATGTCAAGTAGTTCGTACATTGATCCCCGATCAGCCGATCAGACATGGTACAGTTTTGGTAGTTTCATGTCAAGTAGCTCGTACATTGATCCCCGACCAGCCGATCAGACATGGTACAGTTTTGGTAGTTTCATGTCAAGTAGTTCGTACATTGATCCCCGATCAGCCGATCAGACATGGTACAGTTTTGGTAGTTTCATGTCAAGTAGCTCGTACATTGATCCCCGATCAGCCGATCAGACATGGTACAGTTTTGGTAGTTTCATGTCAAGTAGCTCGTACATTGATCCCCGATCAGCCGATCAGACATGGTACAGTTTTGGTAGTTTCATGTCAAGTAGTTCTTACATTGATCCCAGATCAGACATGGTACAGTTTTGGTAGTTTCATGTCAAGTAGCTCGTACATTGATCCCCGATCAGCCGATCAGACATGGTACAGTTTTGGTAGTTTCATGTCAAGTAGCTCGTACATTGATCCCCGATCAGCCGATCAGACATGGTATAGATTATGTCATCTTGCATTCTTTGTTTATTTATTGAATACAGATTCTAAGCTGTCAACTGAAACTTTTTACTTAATTAACTTCTCTATACAGGTTTAGAAAACTCTGCAGCCTATTTCCTTCTGTTTTCAGTTTTGGTAGTTTCATGTTCATGTCAAGTAGCTCTTACATTGATCCCACATCAGACATGGTACAGTTTTGTTAGTTTCATGTCAAGTAGCTCTTACATTGATCCCAGATCAGACACGGTACAGTTTTGGTAGTTTCATGTTCATGTCAAGTAGTTCTTACATTGATCCCAGATCAGACACGGTACAGTTTTGGTAGTTTCATGTTCATGTCAAGTAGCTCTTACATTGATCCCAGATCAGACATGGTACAGTTTTGGTAGTTTCATGTCAAGTAGTTCGTACATTGATCCCAGATCAGACACGGTACAGTTTTGGTAGTTTCATGTTCATGTCAAGTAGCTCTTACATTGATCCCAGATCAGACATGGTACAGTTTTGGTAGTTTCATGTTCATGTCAAGTAGCTCTTACATTGATCCCAGATCAGACATGGTACAGTTTTGGTAGTTTCATGTTCATTTCAAGTAGCTCTTACATTGATCCCAGATCAGACATGGTACAGTTTTGGTAGTTTCATGTTCATGTCAAGTAGTTCGTACATTGATCCCAGATCAGACACGGTACAGTTTTGGTAGTTTCATGTTCATGTCAAGTAGCTCTTACATTGATCCCAGATCAGACATGGTACAGTTTTGGTAGTTTCATGTTCATTTCAAGTAGCTCTTACATTGATCCCAGATCAGCCGATCAGACATGGTACAGTTTTGGTAGTTTCATGTTCATTTCAAGTAGCTCTTACATTGATCCCAGATTAGCCGATCAGACATGGTACAGTTTTGGTAGTTTCATGTTCATGTCAAGTAGTTCTTACATTGATCCCAGATCAGACATGGTACAGTTTTGGTAGTTTCATGTCAAGTAGCTCTTACATTGATCCCCGATCAGCCGATCAGACATGGTACAGTTTTGGTAGTTTCATGTCAAGTAGTTCTTACATTGATCCCAGATCAGCCGATCAGACATGGTACAGTTTTGGTAGTTTCATGTCAAGTAGCTCGTACATTGATCCCAGATCAGCCGATCAGACATGGTACAGTTTTGGTAGTTTCATGTCAAGTAGTTCTTACATTTATCCCAGATCAGCCGATCAGACATGGTATAGATTTGGTAGTTTCATGTCAAGTAGCTCGTACATTGATCCCCGATCAGCCGATCAGACATGGTATAGTTTTGGTAGTTTCATGTCAAGTAGCTCGTACATTGATCCCCGATCAGCCGATCAGACATGGTACAGTTTTGGTAGTTTCATGTCAAGTAGTTCGTACATTGATCCCCGATCAGCCGATCAGACATGGTACAGTTTTGGTAGTTTCATGTCAAGCAGTTCGTACATTGATCCCCGATCAGCCGATCAGACATGGTACAGTTTTGGTAGTTTCATGTCAAGCAGTTCGTACATTGATCCCCGATCAGCCGATCAGACATGGTACAGTTTTGGTAGTTTCATGTCAAGTAGCTCGTACATTGATCCCCGATCAGCCGATCAGACATGGTACAGTTTTGGTAGTTTCATGTCAAGTAGTTCGTACATTGATCCCCGATCAGCCGATCAGACATGGTACAGTTTTGGTAGTTTCATGTCAAGTAGCTCGTACATTGATCCCCGATCAGCCGATCAGACATGGTACAGTTTTGGTAGTTTCATGTCAAGTAGCTCGTACATTGATCCCCGATCAGCCGATCAGACATGGTACAGTTTTGGTAGTTTCATGTCAAGTAGTTCTTACATTGATCCCAGATCAGACATGGTACAGTTTTGGTAGTTTCATGTCAAGTAGCTCGTACATTGATCCCCGATCAGCCGATCAGACATGGTACAGTTTTGGTAGTTTCATGTCAAGTAGCTCGTACATTGATCCCCGATCAGCCGATCAGACATGGTATAGATTATGTCATCTTACATTCTTTGTTTATTTATTGAATACAGATTCTAAGCTGTCAACTGAAACTTTTTACTTAATTAACTTCTCTATACTGGTTTAGAAAACTCTGCAGCCTATTTCCTTCTGTTTTCAGTTTTGGTAGTTTCATGTTCATGTCAAGTAGCTCTTACATTGATCCCACATCAGACATGGTACAGTTTTGTTAGTTTCATGTCAAGTAGCTCTTACATTGATCCCAGATCAGACACGGTACAGTTTTGGTAGTTTCATGTTCATGTCAAGTAGTTCTTACATTGATCCCAGATCAGACATGGTACAGTTTTGGTAGTTTCATGTCAAGTAGTTCGTACATTGATCCCAGATCAGACACGGTACAGTTTTGGTAGTTTCATGTTCATGTCAAGTAGCTCTTACATTGATCCCAGATCAGACATGGTACAGTTTTGGTAGTTTCATGTTCATTTCAAGTAGCTCTTACATTGATCCCAGATCAGACATGGTACAGTTTTGGTAGTTTCATGTTCATGTCAAGTAGTTCGTACATTGATCCCAGATCAGACACGGTACAGTTTTGGTAGTTTCATGTTCATGTCAAGTAGCTCTTACATTGATCCCAGATCAGACATGGTACAGTTTTGGTAGTTTCATGTTCATTTCAAGTAGCTCTTACATTGATCCCAGATCAGCCGATCAGACATGGTACAGTTTTGGTAGTTTCATGTTCATTTCAAGTAGCTCGTACATTGATCCCAGATTAGCCGATCAGACATGGTACAGTTTTGGTAGTTTCATGTTCATGTCAAGTAGTTCTTACATTGATCCCAGATCAGACATGGTACAGTTTTGGTAGTTTCATGTCAAGTAGTTCGTACATTGATCCCCGATCAGCCGATCAGACATGGTATAGTTTTGGTAGTTTCATGTCAAGTAGCTCTTACATTGATCCCCGATCAGCCGATCATACACGGTACAGTTTTGGTAGTTTCATGTCAAGTAGCTCTTACATTGATCCCAGATCAGCCGATCAGACATGGTACAGTTTTGGTAGTTTCATGTCAAGTAGTTCTTACATTGATCCCAGATCAGACATGGTACAGTTTTGGTAGTTTCATGTCAAGTAGCTCGTACATTGATCCCCGATCAGCCGATCAGACATGGTACAGTTTTGGTAGTTTCATGTCAAGTAGTTCTTACATTGATCCCAGATCAGACATGGTACAGTTTTGGTAGTTTCATGTCAAGTAGTTCTTACATTGATCCCCGATCAGACATGGTACAGTTTTGGTAGTTTCATGTCAAGTAGTTCTTACATTGATCCCAGATCAGACATGGTACAGTTTTGGTAGTTTCATGTCAAGTAGTTCTTACATTGATCCCAGATCAGACATGGTACAGTTTTGGTAGTTTCATGTCAAGTAGCTCTTACATTGATCCCCGATCAGCCGATCAGACAAACACAGTTTTGGTAGTTTCATGTCAAGTAGCTCGTACATTGATCCCCGATCAGCCGATCAGATATGGTACAGTTTTGGTAGTTTCATGTCAAGTAGCTCTTACATTGATCCCAGATCAGACATGGTACAGTTTTGGTAGTTTCATGTTCATTTCAAGTAGCTCTTACATTGATCCCAGATCAGACATGGTACAGTTTTGGTAGTTTCATGTTCATGTCAAGTAGTTCGTACATTGATCCCAGATCAGACACGGTACAGTTTTGGTAGTTTCATGTTCATGTCAAGTAGCTCTTACATTGATCCCAGATCAGACATGGTACAGTTTTGGTAGTTTCATGTTCATTTCAAGTAGCTCTTACATTGATCCCAGATCAGCCGATCAGACATGGTACAGTTTTGGTAGTTTCATGTTCATTTCAAGTAGCTCTTACATTGATCCCAGATTAGCCGATCAGACATGGTACAGTTTTGGTAGTTTCATGTTCATGTCAAGTAGTTCTTACATTGATCCCAGATCAGACATGGTACAGTTTTGGTAGTTTCATGTCAAGTAGTTCGTACATTGATCCCCGATCAGCCGATCAGACATGGTATAGTTTTGGTAGTTTCATGTCAAGTAGCTCTTACATTGATCCCCGATCAGCCGATCATACACGGTACAGTTTTGGTAGTTTCATGTCAAGTAGCTCTTACATTGATCCCAGATCAGCCGATCAGACATGGTACAGTTTTGGTAGTTTCATGTCAAGTAGTTCTTACATTGATCCCAGATCAGACATGGTACAGTTTTGGTAGTTTCATGTCAAGTAGCTCGTACATTGATCCCCGATCAGCCGATCAGACATGGTACAGTTTTGGTAGTTTCATGTCAAGTAGTTCTTACATTGATCCCAGATCAGACATGGTACAGTTTTGGTAGTTTCATGTCAAGTAGTTCTTACATTGATCCCCGATCAGCCGATCAGACATGGTACAGTTTTGGTAGTTTCATGTCAAGTAGTTCTTACATTGATCCCAGATCAGACATGGTACAGTTTTGGTAGTTTCATGTCAAGTAGTTCTTACATTGATCCCAGATCAGACATGGTACAGTTTTGGTAGTTTCATGTCAAGTAGCTCTTACATTGATCCCCGATCAGCCGATCAGACAAACACAGTTTTGGTAGTTTCATGTCAAGTAGCTCGTACATTGATCCCCGATCAGCCGATCAGATATGGTACAGTTTTGGTAGTTTCATGTCAAGTAGCTCTTACATTGATCCCCGATCAGCCGATCAGACATGGTACAGTTTTGGTAGTTTCATGTCAAGTAGCTCTTACATTGATCCCCGATCAGCCGATCAGACATGGTACAGTTTTGGTAGTTTCATGTCAAGTAGTTCTTACATTGATCCCAGATCAGCCGATCAGACATGGTACAGTTTTGGTAGTTTCATGTCAAGTAGCTCATACATTGATCCCAGATCAGCCGATCAGACATGGTACAGTTTTGGTAGTTTCATGTCAAGTAGTTCTTACATTGATCCCAGATCAGCCGATCAGACATGGTATAGTTTTGGTAGTTTCATGTCAAGTAGCTCGTACATTGATCCCCGATCAGCCGATCAGACATGGTATAGTTTTGGTAGTTTCATGTCAAGTAGCTCGTACATTGATCCCCGATCAGCCGATCAGACATGGTACAGTTTTGGTAGTTTCAGGTCAAGTAGTTCGTACATTGATCCCCGATCAGCCGATCAGACATGGTACAGTTTTGGTAGTTTCATGTCAAGTAGTTCGTACATTGATCCCCGATCAGCCGATCAGACATGGTACAGTTTTGGTAGTTTCATGTCAAGTAGTTCGTACATTGATCCCCGATCAGCCGATCAGACATGGTACAGTTTTGGTAGTTTCATGTCAAGAAGTTCGTACATTGATCCCCGATCAGCCGATCAGACATGGTACAGTTTTGGTAGTTTCATGTCAAGTAGCTCGTACATTGATCCCCGATCAGCCGATCAGACATGGTACAGTTTTGGTAGTTTCATGTCAAGTAGTTCGTACATTGATCCCCGATCAGCCGATCAGACATGGTACAGTTTTGGTAGTTTCATGTCAAGTAGCTCGTACATTGATCCCCGATCAGCCGATCAGACATGGTACAGTTTTGGTAGTTTCATGTCAAGTAGCTCGTACATTGATCCCCGATCAGCCGATCAGACATGGTACAGTTTTGGTAGTTTCATGTCAAGTAGTTCTTACATTGATCCCAGATCAGACATGGTACAGTTTTGGTAGTTTCATGTCAAGTAGCTTGTACATTGATCCCCGATCAGCCGATCAGACATGGTACAGTTTTGGTAGTTTCATGTCAAGTAGCTCGTACATTGATCCCCGATCAGCCGATCAGACATGGTATAGATTATGTCATCTTGCATTCTTTGTTTATTTATTGAATACAGATTCTAAGCTGTCAACTGAAACTTTTTACTTAATTAACTTCTCTATACTGGTTTAGAAAACTCTGCAGCCTGTTTCTTCTACACCACTTGACCTAAAAATAACTATGTCCATCCAATTTATTCTGGAATGCATTATCTTAACCTGCCCCAATATTTACTGTGGCAATGCATTTCAAGCCTTCATGACTCTCTGACTAAAAAAAATGTCATAATAATATCTAATCTGGACCTGTCTAATTAATTATCGTTGTGACTGCACTTTATCTATATAACATATATGCATAATGTACAATGAGAAATGTTAGAGAAGATGAGAACATTGAAAGTTTTGATAGATTTACGATTGGCAGTTACAAGATTCCAGAGTTACGATACGCAGATGACACAGTGATACTATGAAGAAGTGCAGAAGGGCTAGAGCAGCTAATTTCAGCCAAAAATGGATACAGTAAAGATCAAAACCTGTTTATAAACATAAACAAAACAAAGATAATGACCTCTGACAAAACACAACAGTCAACATAAATTTACAGTGGGTGGGGAGGAAATAAATCAGGTCACACATTTTTAATATCTGGGCTCCAGAATTGACAAAAATGGTGACTGCTGGAAAAAAATCAGAAGAATACTAACTGAACAGCCTGAAGAAATTATGTCAGAGCACCAACAAAACGACAGAAGTAAAAGTCTTGAAAGCCTATTGCTGTGAATCATGGACGATTACCAAAACTTATAGAAAAAGAATCAAATCCTTCGAGTCAAAATGTTACAGAAAGATCCTCAGAATACCCTGGGCAGAGATAAACACAAATGTAGACATTCGGCAAGAGTTGAACATAGAGAACAGGTTTATCAATTCCATTTTGGCCAGAAAATGTAAATACTTTGGTCACATCAAGAGATACAAAGGTCTTGTGAGAACGGTGATGGAAGGTATGGTGCCAGGTAAAAGAGACAATGATAGACCAAGAAGACGATGGCACCAAGATATCCAGAAATGCCTCGGTATGGCTCAGGCGGAGGCTGGAGTTTTGGCAAGGGAAAGAGTGATGGGAGCGACGTTCTATAAAAGACATGCTTCATGATGATGATGATGTGACTGCACTGTGCACAGATGTCAAATCATGTTTTTATGTTAATAGGTATACGTTAAAATAATGCACTAATTTAACCTTCAGCACATCTTGCGGACCAACTACAAAAACGGTGTACGGAGCCACTCCCGACAGCCATTTTTTACTGCTGAATACGTCCCCCATATATACACGATATTTTGCCGGTTAAAGTATCGCATGTTAGATTACAAATGGCTTTTGAACAGTTTTAATTTTGTATCAGCCGTTTGGAGCAAGCCAACTTTTTGTGAAAGGTGAAGTAGGTTGTTGGGAAAGATCTTTATCGAGTAGATCTGTTTATTTTGTTTGATTAAATGAAAGAACCATGTTTGAATTGGAAACTAACAGTTGTGTCGATATTGTAAACACAGTATCGATACATTGTTAGTGGTTTCCATGGTTTTCTATCGGAGCAACTAGGCCTAGCGGTCGAGTCCACATTTTTTCAGAGATTTTCATAAATTTTCAACTTCATCTTTTTGTATCTGAGAAACCATATTGGAATGATGAATTGCAGAATGAGGAAGAAAAGTCTCAAATGCTAGGAACATGGCAGAGAGAGAACAATCTATGAAGGCAAATATCGCCCTCAAAGCTATCACGGCGAAATACAAAAGAACACTAAACCAAATTACAAGAGACAGCTGGAAAAACAAAACAGAAAGCCTCAATTTAGACAAAGACGGGAACAAACTATAGAAGTTAGTCAGAGCCATGAATGATGAAACTCCACCAAACAAACAAATTACCACCAAGCAGGTCGACAACATGCTGACTGGAAAAAAAGCAGCAAACGCCTTTATAGAACATTATGCCAGAGCAAACCACATTGATGTCCCTACAGATAGGCATACAGACATTAGTGAAGAACAAAAGAGCCACGACAACATCAATATGCCACCAGAGGAGCACATGATGGGAAAACTAAAAAATGAATGAAATGGAAGAGGCCATGAGAACTCTAAAGAAAAAGAAATCGCCCGGAAAAGATGGGGTAACATACGAAATGCTGATGGGGCTGGGCCAAACAGCAAAGAGGAAGTTACTATTAGTACTGAACCAAAGCTGGAAAAGGGGAATTGTACCGCAGCCATGGAAAGATGCTTTGATTATATCAGTACCAAAGAAAGAAAAAGAGCAGATCCAAATGGATACAGGCCTATCAGTCTACTGAGCTGTGTAGGCAAACTGACAGAGCGTATTATAAACACCAGACTGATGTCGCACCTGGAAGAAAAACACATATTAATTCCACAGCAAGCAGGATTTAGACAGCACAGATCCACTGAGGACCAGATCACTCTCATAGCCCAGGAAATAGAGGATGCTTACCAGGAGAAAAAGCATACAATAGCGGTTTGAGTGGATTTAGAGAAGGCATTTGACAAGGTGTGGAAAGAGGCACTTAAAGTCAAGCTACGAAGAAGTGAAGTTTGTGGGAAAATGTACAGATGAATCAGCCACTACCTCAAAAACAGAACAAGGGCAGATGAGCAAAGTGGTGAAACTTGAGCAGGGAGTACCCCAAGGGGGAGTACTGTCACCCACACTTTTCCTGGTGTATATAAACAATATCACAGAGAATATACCAAGAAGAGTCCACAGCTCCATGTTTGCAGACGATCTGGCTATGTGGACCTCTGAAAAAAATCTCACCATAGCAAGAAATTGGATGCAGCAGGCCCTAACATCGCTGGAGGAGTGGGCGAACTCATGGCTGGTCAAAATAAATGAGGAAAAAACAATATGTACGATATTATCGCTTTCAAACAAACCCCAGAACGCCAAAATAAGTCTTAACGGCAAATATCTGCGGCCAAACGATAACCCAAACTACCTGGGAATCACATTTGATCGGCGCATGACATGGAAAAGTCAGATCAAGAGAAACCGAATGAGAGCCAGACAAAGAATGGCAATCATGAGGAAACTTGCTGGCACAAGCTGGGGAGCAGACGAAAGTATACTAAAGAAACTGTACACTGGAAGAGTGAGACCAGTTCTCGAGTATGGCATTGCGGCATGGACAACAGCAGCAAAGGCGAACTTTGACAAAATTAGCAAACTTCAAAACCAAGCCATGAGAGTTATAAGAGGAGGCATGAAGTCAACGCCAATTGTAGAACTTGAAAAGATTACAAATCTGCAATCCATGACCGACAGAAGAGACTGCAGAGCCCAGCAGCAGAGAAACTAAGAAGACTGACAGACCATCCAATGCACAAGAGACTAAATAGATTTGGAAATGGGAAACTAAAGCGGAGAAACTTTGCAGAAATAGCCAAAGCAAAGATGAACGAAGACCTATAAACACATTAACAACACCAAAGCCCATCCCTACTGTACGCAAACCTACCTGGAAGCAGCATATATTTCCGGTGGTGACAGAAAATATACCAGGTATTGGAAACAAGAACAGCCAGACTGAAAAAGACAGAAGAGATATAACCCTGAGGTACATAACGAAAAACTACCCAAGCATGGACTGGACCCATGCATACACCGACGGTTCTGTAACAAACACAACACAGAAAGAAGGGGCAGGGGTATTCCTGAGCCTACCAAATGGTAGAAAAATAACATTATCAGTGGCAACTGGAAAATACTCAAGCAATTTCAGAGCGGAGGCAGAGGCACTGAGGGCTGCAGCAGAAGCAAAGCTGACAGGCAAAAGAAATGAAAGCCAGATAGTCCTTTTTACAGATGCCCTGGCCGTAGTCACAGCACTAAAAAGCCAGAAAAATACTGAACTTAATGATTTAAGAGCAGTACTCTGTCAACTATGCCAGCAGACTGCACCAAAAAGAGTTGTGGTGCAGTGGGTTCCATCCCACTGTAACATCCAAGGCAACAAGGAGGCAGACAGACTGGCAAAAGAAGGTGCAAGACTACCACAACCAGATTCTAGTGTGACCTACAAAGAGTCCAAAAGGTTTATTAGGGCAGATACATGGCCAAAATAGGAAACAGAAAATACTGGCTACACAAAAAATGATGCCTATTACCAATTGAACAGAAGAAAGCAGGTCGTGGTCTTCAGACTCCGCACAGGCCACAACAGACTGAGGTACCTATTCAATAAACTGAAGATAGGTGGCACTGACGAATGCAGTTGTGGTACAGGAAAAATGACCGCTGAACATCTGCCGCAAAACTGCCCGAAATACGAGGACCAGAGAAAGCACATGTGACCATCACCATTGGCAACACTAGACAAGCTTTATGGCAGTGTCGACAACCTCAGGATGACCGCTGCTTTTTTCGAAAAAATTCAGGTTGACGTCTGACAGCGTACGAAGAAGAAGAAGTAGTATCTGAGAAACTAACAAACACACAACAAAAACAATAACACCCACATGTTCGTTATTCAATTGTGTCTCTACACACAAGAAAATCATCATATTTATTGACAAACAAACAGAAAAGTTACAAATTTTGAAAGTCGACTACCATAGCGAGAAATTCAGAAATTAATTGGGTCAAATTTTCCTAAAGGTTAACTTATATATTATTATACATCCAAAAACGACAACGAAGAGGTCGCTCCAAAATTAGGTTGGCAGACAAAATAAAAGAATGGAGCAAGCTCTGACCAGAGGAGGCACAGGCAGTGACTGCTGACAGAGAGTGGTGGTGTGGGCTTGTCTTCATGTGTCCCCCAACGACCTCATCGATTGCAGGATGACATGACCTGATTCTAAATCAATAAAAGTCTATAATGACATAAATCAGATTACATTACAAGCAGCTTGAGGACTATTCTCTCTGAAAGAAAGAAGGTAACAAATGTGTATTTTTAAATGTGTACCTTTAGAGGGGTGAGAATTCTTCCTTTTTCTCTTGGTGCACTCTCTACAACCAAACCGGTTGGTACCAGTCAGAAGTTCTGCGGCCGTGAACTGATTCAGACAAGACAGTATAGAGCACTCCTTGGGTGCTGGGTGGTACCTGCAGCAAACAGCATCATTGTTACGTTAGAAACACATAAACCATACTCAACACTAAGGCTAAGGAAGACTAACGTCTGGTCAGCCACAACATACTGATCAGACATGATAGTCATGGCCAGGCACAACATACTGATCAGACATGTTAGTCAGGGTCAGCCACAACATACTGATCAGACATGTTAGTCAGGGTCAGGCACAACATACTGGTCAGACATGTTAGTCAGGGTCAGGCACAACATACTGATCAGACATGTTAGTCAGGGTCAGCCACAACATACTGATCAGACATGTTAGTCAGGGTCAGGCACAACATACTGATCAGACATGTTAGTCAGGGTCAGGCACAACATACTGATCAGACATGTTAGTCAGGGTCAGGCACAACATACTGATCAGACATGTTAGTCAGGGTCAAGCACAACATACTGATCAGACATGTTAGTCAGGGTCAGGCACACAAATACTGATCAGACATGTTAGTCAGGGTCAGGCACAACATACTGATCAGACATGTTAGTCAGGGTCAGGCACACACATATTGATCAGACATGTTAGTCAGGGTCAGGCACACACATATTGATCAGACATGTTAGTCAGGGTCAGGCACAACATACTGATCAGACATGTTAGTCAGGGTCAGGCACAACATACTGGCCAAAACCCCCAGGATACAGGCTGTCCTTCCTGGCAGTCTGGCTAACAAGGTGAGCGATCGACGTGATCCCTGTTGTAGTGAGCATCACTAGATGAAGCCAAGCAAAGCACAACTGCCTGGAGGGCCCCGGACCACCTTCATCAGCACGCTCGATGTGAGAGAAGTTACTGTAAACTGCCACTAAACGTCCTTTTCAGGGCACACAAAAAGAGTAAATATACTCATTGCGGGCATTGACAACAACAACTCAATACTGAACAAATAATGCAAAAGACATTGACAACAACATCTCAATACTGAACAAATAATGCAACAGACATTGACAATCCATCCTTTGAGCTGTTCTGCACATCAGCACTTCAGATTATTTTGACAGCCATTGTAGTTTTTTGTCCTCTGTTTTTCTTGCCATCGTTCTCACTCCGTCATGTTTTTCAGTCATCAATCCCCATTTAGATACTTGTGTGGAGTGTAGGTCTTCAACAAATACATGCGGCAGTATCAAATATCAATCTGCTGAAGTATTTGTGACTTTAAGTTTCTACAAGATGAGGTAGCCAAGCCAATGCCCAACCCTTCTTAGTCATCTCATATAAGAGAATGTTATATGTTGGAATACCTCTGAGATAAACATGTATAACAATGTTATGTTGGAATGTTTACCTTGGAGAAATATAAGAGAATGTTATATTTGAATGTTTACCTTGGAGAAATATAAGAGAATGTTATGTTGCAATGTTTACCTTGGAGAAATATAAGAGAATGTTATATTTGAATGTTTACCTTGGAGAAATATAAGAGAATGTTATGTTGCAATGTTTACCTTGGAGAAATATAAGAGAATGTTATATTTGAATGTTTACCTTGGAGAAATATAAGAGAATGTTATATTTGAATGTTTACCTTGGAGAAATATAAGAGAATGTTATATTTGAATGTTTACCTTGGAGAAATATAAGAGAATGTTATATTTGAATGTTTACCTTGGAGAAATATAAGAGAATGTTATGTTGCAATATTTACCTTGGAGAAATATAAGAGAATGTTATGTTTCAATGTTTACCTTAAAGAAATATAAGAGAATGTTATGTTGCAATATTTACCTTGGAGAAATATAAGAGAATGTTATGTTGCAATATTTACCTTAGAGAAATATAAGAGAATGTTTTGCTGGAATATTTACCTTGGAGAAATATAAGAGAATGTTTTGCTGGAATGTTTACCTTGGAGAAATATAAGAGAATGTTTTGCTGGAATGTTTACCTTGGAGAAACTGTACTCATGGAGTAGTTGCGTGCCTCCTTCATGTATTCTTGCCGGCTCTTAAGTCTGTTCTGGTG
Source organism: Ariolimax columbianus (assembly GCA_036924085.1). Taxonomy (NCBI): domain Eukaryota; kingdom Metazoa; phylum Mollusca; class Gastropoda; order Stylommatophora; family Arionidae; genus Ariolimax; species Ariolimax columbianus. The sequence continues at coordinate 41,293,934 of JAVGWX010000023.1, read as the reverse complement.
ACCATGCTGCACCTGTATCTCCTCCTTGACACCCTCGATGACCTTGGCTTCTGTGTGACTAGAATGACATATATTGTGAAGCACTTCTGTGCCGAACCCTTTGTCCGATGAGCCAGAGCTCTGTAAAAAAACATTAAATGTGGCACTTACTTCGGGAACAAACTCACTGCAGCTGAGCTTTTTTGTACGTGACCTGTCACACTCGCCCATAGTTTCAGCGGACACAACTGCACCACCGCTATTATCCCCTACAACCTGATGATGGACCCCAGTATCACCTACTGTCAACTTATCAAGACTATTTGTCAAATGAACAACTTCAGAATTGCTTACAGTAACTTCACAAGGCAACGGCCTTTCTACACCACTACTCTCAGAAACCTGTAGGCGCCGAATATCATTGCACAGCTCCTTTATACTAGCATTGTTCTCCTGTGAAGTACGAACAAGCTCTTTATCAGCGAAACTGCCATTCACATTGACACCTGAATAATTGACGTCAGACTCAGATTTAATTTTACTGTCAACTGGTATTTCATGAGAGCTGCCAGTTAAACTATTCTCTGTATGCCTTTTGTGGATTGTTAAGTCACCATTTTTATGCAACTCTTGACTTAAGTCGGAATATTTCACATTTGAAATGTGAGTAGTCACAGTGCACAATAAACTTCCTTCTAATCTGACGTGCTCAAATGTGCCACCCCCACCACTGCGGTGAGAATGGTTTTCCAGACTGCCAGTGATTGACCGAGGAGTCTGAGTGGAGGACAACTCAAGCCTCAATATATCGTTCTCGAGGTTGTCTTCTATATCAGCATCTGAAATGGGACAAATATATTTTATTAACTCTTTACAGTTCTATTTGGTAGGAATCTGTGGCCCACAAAACATCACTCACAGTCCCATATGGTAAAAATCTGTATCAAATACCAGTGTTTCGTTGTGCCATTTAGCAATTTGGGTTTTGAAATAACGGCAAATGGACAGCTTTTGTTTAATGTAGTTATTACCAATTCAGACTTTGATACAGAAGAATGTTTTTTTTGTTTAATGTAGTTATTACCAATTCAGACTTTGATACAGAAGAATGTTATGTACAACATAATTGGCGGATATATCGGCAAAACACACAATGTGGCGAGTACAAAACATTCCACCAACCCCCCCCCCCCCCCCCCCCCCCCCTTAATGCCATATTAAGCTTAATTCTGATATATTATCTGCATTATGAATCCTCCATGTCATAGATAGTTTAATTGTGTTTCTTGAGATGTTTAGTTCATAATTTTAGTTCAATTTGTTCAATTTTAATTTTTAATAACATTTTCACATACGCAACTGTAGCATTTGTCCTGGACAGAATACACAAATCGGCAAAATTAACCAGGTCTGAAATGGATTAATATCAACAAAGTTGGACAAGTCATTCAAAACAAAATGTGCACCTCAACTATCCAAAACAGAGCTCATGTCTAAGAACAAGAGGAATGTGTATTAGTCAAAAACATGTGATTAGGGAACAGTGTGTGCTAGTGGTTAAGTGACACAGCTCACAAACTGAAGGTGCTGGAATCGCTCCCCAATCGCAGTACCAGCCGTCACGCTGGGGAAGCAGACTCTTACATAAAATGCAGAAGACACATGTACTTGGGCGAAAGGCACAAAATAATGACACAGTGCAACGCACACCACCTTGGGGAATAGAGAAATAAGGCCAACGCACACCGCCTTGGGGAATTGAGACATAAGGCCAACGCACACCGCCTTGGGGAATAGAGAAATAAGGCCAACGCACACCGCCTTGGGGAATAGAGAAATAAGGCCAACACACACCGCCTTGGGGAATTGAGAAATAAGTCCATCGCACACCGCCTTGGGCAATAGAGAAATAAAGTGAACGCAAAAGAAAAAAGCCTGTGATCCACAGGGAGTTGAAAAGGGATTGATTGATTGATTGGTTGGTTGGTTGATGGATTGGCTAATTGAAATATGAATTAGTTTATAAAAGAGCATAGAAACAAAAGTGTAAGTCAAGACCAAAATCTTCACCAGGGACTAAGTCAAGGTTTGTCCCATTGTAGTTACACTACTGTCAGGGAAAGAAGGTTTGTCCCATAGTAGTTACACTACTGTCAGGGAACAAAGGTTTGTCCCATTGTAGTTACACTACTGTCAGGGAATGAAGTTGTTAGAGACTTCAGTAAAGGTTTGTCCCATAGTAGTTACACTACTGTCGGGTGGTGAAGTTGTTAGAGACTTCAGTATACTAAGTCAAGGTTTGTCCCATAGTAGTTACACTACTGTCGAGCGGTGAAGTTGTTAGAGACTTCAGTATACTAAGCCACAGCTTGTATGAGGTAGGGTGGCAGTTCCGTTCTTTGCTGCCTTTTACTTCCCTAGTCGAATGCTGGGTACCCATTTACAGCTATGTCAACTGGAGCATGACAGTTATGGGAGTTGGACACCATACCTTTGCTGTGAAAAGTGAGTGCTCTACCACTACACTAATCAAACGACAAAGGGACTAAGGACAGATAAATCAAATAGTTAACTTGTCAAAATGATTGTTACGATTAGAAGAATAGTCTGTTTATCTGGACAACTTGTGGGATTAGGGATTATGTTGAGGTGAACAAAGGATTAGAGCAATAGTCTGTTTATCTGGACAACTTGTGGGATTAGGGATTATGTTGAGGTGAACAAAGGATTAGAGGAATAGTCTGTTTATCTGGACAACTTGTGGGATTAGGGATTATGTTGAGGTGAACAAAGGATTAGAGGAATAGTCTGTTTATCTGGACAACTTGTGGGATTAGGGATTATGTTGAGGTGAACAAAGGATTAGAGCAATAGTCTGTTTATCTGGACAATTTGTGGGATTAGGGATTATGTTGAGGTGAACAAAGGATTAGAGGAATAGTCTGTTTATCTGGACAACTTATGGGATTAGGGATTATGTTGAGGTGAACAAAGGATTAGAGGAATAGTCTGTTTATCTGGACAACTTGTGGGATTAGGGATTATGTTGAGGTGAACAAAGGATTAGAGGAATAGTCTGTTTATCTGGACAACTTGTGGGATTAGGGATTATGTTGAGGTGAACAAAGGATTAGAGGAATAGTCTGTTTATCTGGACAACTTGTGGGATTAGGGATTATGTTGAGGTGAACAAAGGATTAGAGCAATAGTCTGTTTATCTGGACAACTTGTGGGATTAGGGATTATGTTGAGGTGAACAAAGGATTAGAGGAATAGTCTGTTTATCTGAACAACTTGTGGGATTAGGGATTATGTTGAGGTGAACAAAGGATTAGAGGAATAGTCTGTTTATCTGGACAACTTGTGGGATTAGGGATTATGTTGAGGTGAACAAAGGATTAGAGGAATAGTCTGTTTATCTGGACAATTTGTGGGATTAGGGATTATGTTGAGGTGAACAAAGGATTAGAGGAATAGTCTGTTTATCTGGACAACTTATGGGATTAGGGATTATGTTGAGGTGAACAAAGGATTAGAGGAATAGTCTGTTTATCTGGACAACTTGTGGGATTAGGGATTATGTTGAGGTGAACAAAGGATTAGAGGAATAGTCTGTTTATCTGGACAACTTGTGGGATTAGGGATTATGTTGAGGTGAACAAAGGATTAGAGGAATAGTCTGTTTATCTGGACAACTTGTGGGATTAGGGATTATGTTGAGGTGAACAAAGGATTAGAGGAATAGTCTGTTTATCTGGACAACTTGTGGGATTAGGGATTATGTTGAGGTGAACAAAGGATTAGAGGAATAGTCTGTTTATCTGAACAACTTGTGGGATTAGGGATTATGTTGAGGTGAACAAAGGATTAGAGGAATAGTCTGTTTATCTGAACAACTTGTGGGATTAGGGATTATGTTGAGGTGAACAAAGGATTAGAGGAATAGTCTGTTTATCTGGACAACTTGTGGGATTAGGGATTATGTTGAGGTGAACAAAGGATTAGAGGAATAGTCTGTTTATCTGGACAACTTGTGGGATTAGGGATTATGTTGAGGTGAACACAGGATTAGAGGAATAGTCTGTTTATCTGGACAACTTGTGGGATTAGGGATTATGTTGAGGTGAACAAAGGATTAGAGGAATAGTCTGTTTATCTGGACAACTTGTGGGATTAGGGATTATGTTGAGGTGAACAAAGGATTAGAGGAATAGTCTGTTTATCTGGACAACTTGTGGGATTAGGGATTATGTTGAGGTGAACAAAGGATTAGAGGAATAGTCTGTTTATCTGGACAACTTGTGGGATTAGGGATTATGTTGAGGTGAACAAAGGATTAGAGGAATAGTCTGTTTATCTGGACAACTTGTGGGATTAGGGATTATATGTTGAGGTGAACAAAGGTGATACTTTGTAAAAACTCGTTCATATCGATTGATGTAACAGCTATTTGTTATCTTTTTTCTACTCCAAGACAACAAAGGATAATTACAAAATGTCCACACAAATAGTCACAGTGACGACACATATACATATATTAACCTGAAGGATCATCTCTCTCACAATTGCCATTGGCACCCAGGCCATCTTTGCTCCCTTCAGGAGAGCTGTCTGCAGATCTGCCACTCCGGCCTGAGTTCTGTGCAGACAAAGTCAATTTCAGTGTGCCAGTTTCAATTGTGGATGCAGTTTCTATCTGCTGGCTCTGCCTAGTATCTTCTTCACCCTTATCTATGCTGCTGTTATAATTTTCGTTGTCATTTTTGTTGCTGTCCTCGCTGGCAGCATCGTGATCAGGACCTGCATTCTCGTCGTGATCCCCTTTTCCACCAGGGTCGTGGTGCTCTACAGACTTGGGCGAAGGAAGTTTGGTCTTCTTCTGAAGTGAACAAAAGGTAACCGTTAATATACGAAAAATATGACCACTCAGTTAAAACTACATACTGTTTTCACTTAACCATTTCCATTCTATCTACCTAGTGGATACCTTTTCGTCTGGGAATGAAGACTAACGTATGGTCAGGCACAACATACTGATCAGACATGTTAGTCGACCGCATGAGCTGCAGTGGTCAGCGACTCATAGCTGACTACTAGTGTCAGGGCCAGCGAACCAAAGCTGCCAAGACCCTTCTACACCTCCACGCGGTGATCCTGGATAACAGGCTGCAGCAGGGCAGACTGGCTAAGGAGAAGGGATCGAAGAGGGAATGCTAACCCGATACTCAAAAAATGCTTGAAGTTGGATGTATTGGACCGAACGGTGCAAATATCGCAGTCAAGCTGTAAACTACAACACAGCGCATTCCGCTCTCTGGACTACATTCTGCTACTTAAGCCTTTCAGGGTTTGGTAGCAGGAGATGGAGAACGAACGAAGCCAAGCCAAGACATGTTAGTCAGGGTCAGGCAAAATATACTGATTAGACATGTACTTTTCAGAGTGCACAGAAGAGTAACCTACTCATTGTGGGCATTCGCAAACAATTACAACAATAGCCTTTTCGTATCGGAATCACGACTGGGTGGTTGATGGAAGGTGGTAATGCAATTTGGGTAGCAATTGGCAAGAACCTAGCCAGGATTGACACTTTGTTACACTAGCGAATACTAGACAAATGCCTCTTCTTCTTCTTCTTCAGTGTTCGTCTTGAAAAGGACATTGTGACACGTGTCATGGTTCACAAGGCTGCAATATCTGTGCCTTTTGACCCTTTACATCCGGTGTCAACTGGCTTTCTTGGCTCCTGGGTTTGCCTTCCCACTGATAAAATGTGAGTTACTAGTGCAACCTTTTTCCAGAGCTGCCACTTGGAAGCAAAATAGGCTCTTGATCAGCTTTGGTTTACTGACTCTGATACAAGCAGCCAGTTCTGGCTCGCTGACTCTGATACAAGCAGCCAGTTCTGGCTCGCTGACTCTGATACAAGCAGCCAGTTCTGGCTCGTTGACTCTGATACAAGCAGCCAGTTCTGGCTCGCTGACTCTGATACAAGCAGCCAGTTCTGGCTCGCTGACTCTGATACAAGCAGCCAGTTCTGGCTCGCTGACTCTGATACAAGCAGCCAGTTCTGGCTCGCTGACTCTGATACAAGCAGCCAGTTCTGGCTCGCTGACTCTGATACAAGCAGCCAGTTCTGGCTCGCTGACTCTGATACAAGCAGCCAGTTCTGGCTCGCTGACTCTGATACTAGAAGCCAATTCTGGCTCGCTGACTCTGATACAAGCAGCCAGTTCTGGCTCGCTGACTCTGATACAAGCAGCCAGTTCTGGCTCGCTGACTCTGATACTAGCAGCCAATTCTGGCTCGCTGACTCTGATACTAGCAGCCAATTCTGGCTCGCTGACTCTGATACAAGCAGCCAGTTCTGGCTCGCTGACTCTGATACAAGCAGCCAGTTCTGGCTCGCTGACTCTGATACAAGCAGCCAGTTCTGGCTCGCTGACTCTGGCACAAGCAGCCAGTTCTGGCTCGCTGACTCTGATACAAGCAGCCAATTCTGGCTCGCTGACTCTGATACAAGCAGCCAGTTCTGGCTCGCTGACTCTGATACAAGCAGCCAGTTCTGGCTCGCTGACCCTGATACAAGCAGCCAGTTCTGGCTCGCTGACCCTGATACAAGCAGCCAGTTCTGGCTCGCTGACTCTGATACAAGCAGCCAGTTCTGGCTCGCTGACTCTGATACAAGCAGCCAGTTCTGGCTCGCTGACTCTGATACAAGCAGCCAGTTCTGGCTCGCTGACTCTGATACAAGCAGCCAGTTCTGGCTCGCTGACTCTGATACAAGCAGCCAATTCTGGCTCGCTGACTCTGATACAAGCAGCCAGTTCTGGCTCGCTGACTCTGATACAAGCAGCCAGTTCTGGCTCGCTGACCCTGATACAAGCAGCCAGTTCTGGCTCGCTGACCCTGATACAAGCAGCCAGTTCTGGCTCGCTGACCCTGATACAAGCAGCCAGTTCTGGCTCGCTGACTCTGATACAAGTAGCCATCTCTCACTAGCTGTCTGCTGTCAGCTCCTTCGCTCTGCTGCATCTTCAGCCCCATTTATGACTCTAATAAAGGCAGGAGTCAGAGCACGGTTCTGGATATTTCCATACACTTTCATATGAACAGATGTAGACTGCTGTCAAGTACTCAGTGTGACACAGATAAGAAGTGTAGATCTTGAAATTACAGCAGCGATGGCCCCTTAGTCTGTTTTGTAAATATATAGAATAAAATCTAACAGTAAGACATTTAGAGACAGGTTTCTAGGGATGATCTTCATCCTACCTTCGCATCTTTCTTGGCCAAGCGCTTGCTTTTCCTTTCTTGATACTTGTTGGGTTTGTCAGATCCGAACTCCAATCCCATGGCAGAGGCAGTAGCCACCACATCGCCATCTTCTGTTGCATCAACTATACTCACAGAGTCCTTCTTCTTCCCAATGAGAATCAGATTTGGTCTTTGAGGCTTCAAAAGAGTAAAGAAATAATGCTAGAGATACCTGGGGCTGACTGACATGCACGCTGATGAGTTAACCGTTACAATACGCTCAGCATTTTCATCTCGCAAAAAAATTCTGCTTTTCGCAAGTTGGCGTAAAAAAACACACTGGTTGATAAGAAAACTATTCTGGAGCATTGTCGTTCTATTTACACCGGTTGAAGACGTGGGTATTTGAATCTAAAATTATACACTTTCGTCATGGTAAGATTTTAACTAGAAACATGGCTGGTTTTGTTTGAAAGAGAATTTTGAAACGATTGATTATCTTTTTCACTCTAACTGGAAATTATCCCATTTTTGACGGGGATGAATTAAATTGTTGCAACTGATTTTTCTGAGGTAGATCTGTTTATTTTTGTTTATGTAGATGTAATAAATACGTTTATAGTGGAAAATAACAAATTTGACGATCTTGTAAGAAACACTACCGGTGTTCTGTAACAATTTTTAAATTTCGAAGGTCTAGACCCCCCCCCCCCCCAAATTGGCGAGTCTATATGTGTGTGCTGTTTTTCATCTTATCTTCCTGTATCTCAGAAATTAACACACACACAACAAAAACAATACGTTCTTCATTCATATTTGTCTACACACAAACAAATCACATCTATACACAATCAAATAAAAAAGATACAGGCTACCAAAATCAACCTATAAAAACGTGACACCCTGAAAACTAATACAGTGGCAGGGACATTTTTGTATGGAGCTCAACGGCTTTCTTTGAATATTAAGCCCTCAACAATGTTAGGCAAATGCATATACCAATACATGACATTGGGTAGAAGGGAGTGAGCTTGAGCGTGATCGGCATTTACAGCCGTAGTAGACAGTGTCGAAATACAGGAGACAGAGCGGGACAAAACTTAAGGGCGCCACGATCCTGGTCTATAGAGACTGAGATGCCTGTGATGATGATTTTGAAAATAAGCTTACGTTTAGAATTCATATTCTCAAGAACAATTCACCATCCCCTCCAGCATGTCACACAAACTTACAAGGAATTTTTCATCCTGGTGTCTAGATCATAAACAAATCTGTCACACCTTGAGATGAGGGTACGGCAATAATGCTAATCAGTTAGACTATTCAAGCTAATCAAAGCTATGGCTGGCTACTTGTATCTTTTATAACACTTTAAACAAATAACCATTCTTGACTGACCTTTTCTTCCATGACAGGTAAAGACAAGTCTAAGAAAGCTTCAAATATCTGGGATACCTGAAAAAAAAGTGAGAAAAAAAACTGTCACAAATGTGAGTCACCGTCAAATGATGGCTGATAACAGATTCATCAAGTTAAAAATGTGAGAGCCACCGTCAAATGATGGCTGATAACAGATTCATCAAGTTAAAAATGTGAGAGCCACCATCAAATGATGGCTGATAACAGATTCATCAAGTTACAAATGTGAGAGTCACCATCAAATGATGACTGATATTGTTGTTTATTGTTTAATGCTCACAATGAGTTAGTTTACTCTTTTGTGCCACTTGAAAAGGAAGGGAAGTGACGGGTTGTAGTAGCTTTCCTCACATCCCGACGAATGCTGATCGCAGTGGTTGTGCTATGCTTGGCTTCATCTGTCGTCCTGGACAACACGTCATGACACATGTGTTACCTTGGCCTGACCACAGTAACAGAAACACTATCGTCGGTCATAGGCACGAGCACAGCTGCAGTCGCCGAGTCCCTGACAAATTGACGAAGACGAATAACCAGCAGATTGTGATCACTGTAGACATATTCCTTAACATTGAGACGAGACAAATCTGGGGTAGTTGTCTCGCCGCGGCGACTCAATTTCAACCAGTGTTCGTAAAGCGATCTCAGTCCCGCCAGGCGGAGCGATAGCGCGGGCTTGCGGAAAACGCTCGCCTGCCTTTCCCCGTAGTGCGAATTGGGTGCGGTTTGTGGTAGTGGCTCCTCCACCGAGGTGTGCTAGTCTGGTCCGTATCAGGAAACGTGGTCCGTCCGTGGTGATTTATCTAAGGCTTATAGCAGAGCTCGACAGTACGTCTCGCTGGTGGTCCGACTCTCGCAAAGAGCTTGTGACCGGCAAATGGAAAGCAGGAATCGTTGCCTCGAGGCCCTGCGTTCTCCCTACGGAGAAGAAGGGCAGGCCAAATTGTGTCTCTAGTCCCAGTGAAATTTGTCACCGAGGTCGTTGGGATCCGTTCTGCACAGAGCGCTGCCATCCCTCCTCGAGCGAGCCCGGTCGGTCGGTCGCCTGGTGCGTGTGGGAGGCCCCTGTCAGGCGGTCCTAGGTCGACGGAGTGAGGGACGGGTGGAACAAACCGTCCGTCCCGTCAGTCGGTCCCTGCGGCCGTCGTCCCAGCGAGGCTTTTTACACACCCTTCCTCCGCCGACCGGTGTGTGCTGTACGTACGTCTCCGACAGATATCTGGTTGATCCTGCCAGTAGTCATATGCTTGTCTCAAAGATTAAGCCATGCATGTCTAAGTTCACACTGTCTCACGGTGAAACCGCGAATGGCTCATTAAATCAGTCGAGGTTCCTTAGATGACACGATCCTACTTGGATAACTGTGGCAATTCTAGAGCTAATACATGCTTACCAAGCTCCGACCCTCGCGGAAAGAGCGCTTTTATTAGTTCAAAACCAATCGTCGTTTCCCCTCGCGGGGTTGCGGCGTCCCCACTGGTGACTCTGGATAACTTTGTGCTGATCGCATGGCCTCATGTGCCGGCGACGCATCTTTCAAATGTCTGCCCTATCAAATGTCGATGGTACGTGACATGCCTACCATGTTTGTAACGGGTAACAGGGAATCAGGGTTCGATTCCGGAGAGGGAGCATGAGAAACGGCTACCACATCCAAGGAAGGCAGCAGGCGCGCAACTTACCCACTCCCGGCACGGGGAGGTAGTGACGAAAAATAACAATACGGGACTCTTTCGAGGCCCCGTAATTGGAATGAGTACACTTTAAACCCTTTAACGAGGATCTATTGGAGGGCAAGTCTGGTGCCAGCAGCCGCGGTAATTCCAGCTCCAATAGCGTATATTAAAGTTGTTGCAGTTAAAAAGCTCGTAGTTGGATCTCAGGCGCAGGCGGGCGGTCCGGCTCGCGCCGGTTCACTGCCCGTTGTCTCCTGCCCTACCGTCTGCCGGCTCTCTCCCACGGGTGCTCTTCGCTGAGCGTCCTGGGTGGCCGGCGCGTTTACTTTGAAAAAATTAGAGTGTTCAAAGCAGGCCTCGGCTGCCTGAATAATGGTGCATGGAATAATGGAATAGGACCTCGGTTCTATTTTGTTGGTTTTCGGAACTGGAGGTAATGATTAACAGGGACAAACGGGGGCATTCGTATTGCGGCGTTAGAGGTGAAATTCTTGGATCGCCGCAAGACGAGCTACTGCGAAAGCATTTGTCAAGAATGTTTTCATTAATCAAGAACGAAAGTCAGAGGCGCGAAGACGATCAGATACCGTCGTAGTTCTGACCATAAACGATGCCGACTAGCGATCCGCAGGAGTTGCTTCGATGACTCTGCGGGCAGCTTCCGGGAAACCAAAGTGTTTGGGTTCCGGGGGAAGTATGGTTGCAAAGCTGAAACTTAAAGGAATTGACGGAAGGGCACCACCAGGAGTGGAGCCTGCGGCTTAATTTGACTCAACACGGCCAACACTGAAATGATTGACATGCCGAGACCACTCTTCTGGGGCCTAATATGGAACTGGTGCTGGACTTAGACCCCCAGAAATCTGGGGTTATGCCCCCTGTGGCTCGGTTTTGTCTGCATCCAGTGTTTGATAAAGGAATTGACGGAAAAGCACTATCAGGAGTGGAGCCTGAGACCTAAGTTAACTTACCACGCCAATAATGCAGAATGACTATCAAAAAGTACACCTTCGTGGGGTCTAATAGAGAACATGTGCTGGAATTAGACCCTCGAAAATTTTGGGGCTACCCTCTTGATTGTCTCGCTAAGGGAATTGACGGAAGGGCACCACCAGGTGTGGAACCTGCGGCTTAATTTGACTGAACACGCCAATACTGTAGAACAACTGACAAATCGAGAGCACTGCCGTTTGGGTCTAATAATGAACGTACGCTGGTATTAGACACACGGATGACAAGTCAGCTCTCAAACACTCAAATGAAAGAACGCTACGGAAATCGTGTTTAACTCCGCAGAAACCGCAGATTTCAAATACCTGGTCATTGACAAACAAAAGCCCTCAATAAATTCGTCTGACCAAATAGTGAACGGGTGCTGGAAATAGATCATCTGAAGACAGGTCAGTTTTACCCTACAAATGACAGGGCGTTGCTACGGAAAACCAGCTCAAATCGAGAGGAGCCGCAGACACTTTGGTTCACGTACCAGGCTGATAAGCCAAGGGCGCGAGGCTACCATGTGGGGGATTACGGCCGAACCCTTGTAAGCCGCAATCCCGCCCAAAATCTCAGCACCACTGCAATGGGAGGCTCCTACATGATCGGGACCTAGGGCTTGCGCCTCAGCCCTATCAGGTAGAGCCACAGTATGAGGTCCTTGCCGTCCGCCAATCAAAGCGGGCGGACAACTGCTTGATACTCACCCTATACGGCGTTGGGGTGCGAAAACACCAACCAAAGACTTAGTACCTGGTCGGGGTGTCGAAAACAGTAGAGCAGCCACCTCACTGTGAACTGTCAAGACTCAACCACTGACCATGAGAGTTGTCCGCACACCAGGCGATCAACATCTCTGTGACATTACCAGGCTTGTCCTCTGGCGAAATGCACTCCGGCTACGATATCTACCTCTGTACGTTATCAGCCATAACTATCATGCTGGACGCAGAAGAGATGCAGACCAGCGGACATTGCACACCTGCCCCACTGTGTCAACACCCCAGGTGGCGGGGAATGCTAGGCGTACCATCCCTGCATAGAAGCCAAGAAAACAAAGGGAAAAAGAGATACCCCACTCACATGCAAATGCTACGTTTCTGGCAGGACGTGACGATCCTGGGATACAGACACACTGGACTGCCTCTCTTCCGGGTAAACCAGTCCATCTCATATATCATATCATCATTGCACCCTATAGACACGAGTAGTGAAGACTCGAAAGTCTGGTAAGACAACTTCCATAGGAGAGAAAACTCTGATCGTAAACAACTGCTGCCTTGCAGATAGGCTGGGGACAGCCAAAGGCTAAGGAGGGCATCCCTACAGAAACGCCTGTTGAAATCGGATGCACGGGGCCGCAAGCCTAACAAAACAGTGCAACGTAAATCACAGTATGATGGCAGCACAACCTATTCGAAAAACGTATGGCGCTCATCCTGAGGAGACCCGCCAGGCAGCGATAGCGCCGGGCCTCACGCCTCGAAGGGGCCCACCCTTGACTACTGGTGGTCACCCACCCATGTGTCGTGGAGTCAAGGCACATGGCTATGGGGTAACGTCTATTGGCCAAAACCTCAAGACCCTCAAAATACTACAGTGGAATGCGGAGGGAGTCATTAACAAAAAACTTTCCCTAACACACCACCTGCATGAAGGTAAGATTGACGTGGCATGTATCCAGGAAACGCACCTCAACAATAACCATAAATTCTCAATCAGAGGATACCAGACCTTCCGTCTAGATAGAGAAGGCCACAAAGGAGGGGTCCTGATACTGACCAGAAACAGCATACCGAGTAGCGCGGTACCTGTCAATCACACCGGACAAGCAGAAATTGTAGGAGTTGACATAATGGCTCAAGAGACGAAACTCCGCATTTTCAATCTGTACGGACCACCAAACAGAGACCTATCGCTCTCGAGTATGGAGGTCAGAGACTCCAACTGCATAGTAGTGGGAGATTTCAACAGCCACTCGGAGAGATGGGGATACTCTGACACAGACAGTAGAGGTGACGAAGTGGAAGATTGGGAGATAGATGCAAATCTCTCCCTAATCAATAGGCCGGAGGATAGCCCTAGCTTCTATTCAAGAACATGGCATACCACCTCGACTCCAGATTTGGCCTTCTCCACACAGGACATACACTATAAAATAGACAGCCAGGTGCTGAACCAACTGGCAGGTAGCGACCACAGGCCGATCAGGCTAACCATTGACATGGAAGTTAGCCCACAGGAAACAAAACCGCTCCCACGTTGGAATTACAAACGAGCCGACTGGGACAGATTTGCAATCCTGACAGATGGGCTGTGTGAAACCATCAACACACGAAACACCAAAATGAAGCCCATGGTGGAGAGCCTAAGCAAGGCAATAATGCAAGCCGCCACTGAAACCATCCCAAGAGGAGCTAGGAAAAACTATAAGCCCTACTGGAATGATGAGTTACAGAAAGTGGAAGATGCAGTAACAAATGCTAGGAACATGGCAGAACGAGAAAAATCCATGGAGGCAAACATCGCCCTCAAAGCCGCCGCGGCGAAGTACAAACACACTCTCAAGCAAACAGCAAGAGAAAGTTGGAAAAATAAAACGGAAAGTCTGAACCTGGACAAAGACGGGAACAAGCTATGGAAGCTAGTCAGAGCCATGAACGACGAAACCCCGTCAAATAAACAAATTACCATCACAGGTAAGAAAGCCGCAAACGCCTTTGTCGATCACTATGCCAGAGCAAACCACATCGAGGTCCCTGCAGATAAGCATACAGACATTAGCGAAGAGCTAAAGGGACACGAAAACATAAATACGGCTCCTGAAGAGCACATGATGGCCAAACTAACAATGCGCGAAATGGAAGAGGCTATGAGTACACTAAAGAAAAGGAAATCTCCCGGAAAAGACGGGATAACAAACGAAATGCTGATGGGGCTGGGCCAAACAGCGAAGAAGAAACTACTATCAGTCCTGAACCAAAGCTGGAAAAGGGGTATTGTACCCCAGGCATGGAAAGATGCAATACTGGTACCAGTACCAAAAACAGGGAAGGACAAAACAGATCCAAATGGATACAGGCCCATAAGCCTACTGAGCTGTGTTGGCAAGCTGATGGAACGGATAATAAACACCAGACTGATGTGGCATCTGGAAGAAAAACGAATACTAATTCCACAGCAAGCCGGCTTTAGACAGCACAGATCCACTGAGGACCAGGTCATCCTCATAGCCCAGGAGATAGAAGATGCCTACCAGGCACAGAAACACACAGTAGCTGTTTGGGTGGATCTGGAAAAGGCATTTGACAAAGTCTGGAAGGATGGACTTAGAGTCAAGCTAAGAAGAAGTGATGTCTGTGGGAAAATGTACAAGGGGATCAACCACTACCTCAAACAAAGAACGGCCAGAGTCCAAGTACAAGGGCAGATGAGCAAAAAGGTGACACTCGAGCAGGGAGTACCCCAAGGGGGAGTATTGTCACCCACACTCTTCCTGGTATATATAAACGATATTACAGAGAATATACCAAGAAGAGTCCATAGCTCAATGTTTGCAGACGATCTGGCTATGTGGACCTCTGAAAAGAATCTCACAATAGCAAGAAATCGGATGCAGGCGGCCCTAACATCGCTGGAAGAGTGGGCGAACTCATGGCTGGTCAAAATAAACGAGGAGAAAACCACGTGCACAATATTCTCGCTCTCATTAAAACCCCAAAGTACCAAATTAAGTCTGAATGGCAAAATCCTGCAGCCAAACGACAACCCAACCTATCTGGGAGTCACATTTGATCGGCGCATGACATGGAAAAGTCAGATTGAGAGAAACCGAATGAAAGCCAGAGAAAGAATGGCGATCATGAGGAAACTTGCTGGCACAAGCTGGGGAGCAGACGAAGGCATACTAAAGAAACTGTACACTGGAAGAGTGAGACCAGTTCTCGAGTATGGCATTGCGGCATGGACAACCGCAGCGAAGGCGAACTTCGATAAAGTTAACAAACTTCAAAACCAAGCCATGAGAATTATAACAGGTGGCATGAAGTCAACGCCAATTGTAGAACTTGAAAAGATTACAAAACTGCAATCCATGACCGATAGAAGAGACTGCAGAGCCCAGCTGCAGTCAGAGAAACTCAGAAGACTGACGGACCATCCAATGTACCAGAGACTAAACAATTTGGGAAATGGGAAACTAAAGCGGAGAAACTTTGCAGAAATAGCCAAAGCAAAGATGCACGAAGATCCCATAAACGCACTAACAACACCAAAACCCATCACTACTGTACGAAAACCTACTTGGAGGCAGGATATATTTCCAGAGGTGGTAGAAAATATACCAGGTATTGCAAACAAAAACTGCCAGAGTGAAAAAGAAAGGAGAGACACTACCCTAAGCTTCATAACGAAAAGCTACCCAAGCATGGACTGGACCCATGCATACACCGATGGTTCTGTAACAAACACTACACAGAACGGAGGGGCAGGAGCATTCCTGAACCTACCAAATGGCAGAAAAATAACACTGTCATTCGCTACTGGTAAGTACACAAGCAATTTCAGAGCAGAGGCAGAGGCACTGAGGGCGGCAGTGGAAGAAATGGTAACACACAGTGAAAATGAGAGCCATATAGTCCTGCTGACAGATGCTCTCGAAGTAGTCACAGCGCTAAAAAGCCAGAAAAACACTGAGCTTAATGACTTAAGAGCAGCACTCTGCAAACTGTGCCAGCAGTCCGCACCAAAAAGGGTAGTGGTACAGTGGGTTCCGTCACACTGCAACATCCAAGGCAACGAGGAGGCAGACAGACTGGCAAAAGAAGGTGCAAGGCTACCACAAACAGATACCAGTATGACGTACGAAGAGTCAAAACGGCTTATCAAAGCCAGATACATGACCAAATGGGAAACCGAACATACTGGTTACACCAAAAACGATGCCTATTACCAGTTGAACCGAAGAGAGCAGGTCGTCGTCTTCAGACTTCGCACTGGCCACAACAGACTGAGGTACCACCTATTCAACAAATTGAAGATAGGGTGTACCGACGAATGCCCGTGCGGTACTGGTAAAATGACCACTGAACATCTGCTGCAGAACTGCCCGACATACGAGGATCAGAGAGAGCAGATGTGGCCATTGCCAGTGGAACTGCAAGACAAGCTCTATGGTAGTGGCGAGAGTCTCAGGATGACCGCCGCTTTTTTCGAGAAAATAATGGTTACTGTCTGACTGTGTACGCAGAAGAAGAAGAAGAAGAAGAAGAGACGAGACAAGAGGCTCAGAAGACATCCACGTTGTGTAAGCTAAGAGGTGGAACATAAGACCACCAGACGAGCGAGGACAGAGAGATTAGGACTGAGAACAAGTAGCTAGACAGCATTATATCAACGCACACAGATATAGATAGTAAATAGAACAATGGCTAGATTCCGACCACGTGATCAGAACTCTGGGTAATTTTAGGGCATGAGAAAGACCTGTGCTAATTGCATGAAACTCTTAAGTCATTATAGTTAGAGAAGTGTTAACGGAACTCTTTAACAATTCTCATGCTTAGTATTACAGTTACAATGCGTATAATGTTCAACAAATAAACATTCATTGTTCTTCTGTTGTTAAAAGAATTGTTAGTGGTGTAATTAAAGTGTGAGTTAAGGAGAGATAGAGGTAAGGAAGAAAGTTAGTAAAAAAGCGGTGATAGAATAAGGTTAACCCTGTCATAAATACATGAAATAGTACCGTGACCTAGAATAGCTATAACGTTAGAACCTGTTATACATGGAAGGAAACAATTGACCTATTCTGTTTGTCCTGGGAGCTCTTTGAGTGTTGTTTCACTATTAGTTTTTGCTATTTATATTTTCTGATTGCAAATTTTAGGTCAACCTAGCAAACCTTTAAGTCACCTTAACAACCTTTAGGTCAACTTAACAACCTTTAGGTCACTTTAGCAACCTTTAAGTCAACTTAACAACCTTTAGGTCACTTTAGCAACCTTTAAGTCAACTTAACAACCTTTAGGTCACTTTAGCAATTTTTAAGTCAACTTAACAACCTTTAGGTCACTTTAGCAACCTTTAAGACAACTTAAAAACCTTTAGGTCATCTTAGCAACCTTTAAGTCACCTTAGCAACCTTTAAGTCAACTTAACAACCTTTAGGTCAAATTAGCAACCTTTAGGTCACTTTAACAACCTTTAAGTCAACTTACAGTTTTACACTCCTCACACCTAACTGTGCTAACCAGGTGGCCACCAAACATGCCGTCCAGGAATGTGTGCTTTACTTGTCTCCCATACTCTGTAATACAACAAGACATTAGACACAGACAAATACAATATGAAAGCGTGCCATCACTTCTACTTAAGAATGAATACTACAGCTCAGAGGTAAGGTCTCTCAAGCAATAAAAGCACATACAGTGTGTTCTAATCCCACAAGATTAAATTTCCTCTGGTCTCACCTCAGCACCCAGTCTATCAGAGACAGACAACAAACTGAGAGGTCTCTTGCATACTCAATAAAAATGACGCTCTTGGCAGTTGTAAATTAAAAAGAGCAGGCTATTAGCCATTGTACGGGAATAAACATCCAGAAACGTATGAAAATCCCTATTCAATACGCCACCTACCTTCCCCTAGGAAGTCGCAGGAAGTAAATTGCAAATAGAGCCTACTACAAATGGTCTTGGATACCAGACAGCAAGCATACACCTGCCTGTTTTATAACCAAGATTCCAAGTATAGGGCCCTAACAGTCTATACATTATTTTGGTACAGGACTATAAGATGTTATCTTGCATCAGGATTATTAAGAAGATCAATTGTCTTATGTTATATTTGACGCTGCACATTTAAAATTGTTGCAGCGTTAAAAATTACACTGTCCGGCATAATTAACTTTCTTTTTGTCTTACAGTTCATGGCAAGAACAGTAATTCCGTTTGCTAGATAGATTCTTCTCAACCAATAGAATTCATCAAAAATAAACTAATTGTGCTAAATTTACAATTTATAGGTTTAGACAAAGAATTGGGATCAAGACGCTGAGCAGCGCATGAGCTGCAGTGGTCAGCGACCCATAGCTGACTGCTAGCGTCAGGGTCAGCGAACCAGAGCTGCCAAGACCCTTCCATGGGGTGATCCTGGATAACAGGCTGCAGCAGTGCAGACTGGCTAAGGAGAAGGGATCGAAGAGGGAATGCTAACCCAGTACTAAAAAAATGCTTGCTGATGTCAGATGTGTTGGACCGAAAGGTGCAAATATCGCAGTCAAGCTGTAAACTACGACACAACGCATTCCATTCTCTGAACTACATTCTGCTACTTAAGCCCTTTCAGGGTTTGGTAGCGGGAGATTGAGAGCAAACGAATAAGAAGACAAAGAATTATGTGTCCTACAAAGTATTCATAATAATAATAATATACATTTGCATTTTTTTTAAACTACCAGAACGGCATTTGGAGATGGCGTGGGCTAGTGGTTTAGTGACACGGCTCACAATCCGAAGGCGCTAGGTTCACTCCCCAATCACAGCACCGGCCGTTACCCCAGGGAAGCAAACTCTTAGAAAATGCAGGAGGAAGCAGACCCTTACATAAAATGCATGCTGAAGTCGGATGCACTGGGCAGACAGGCGTACAATAAAAACATAGTGCAACGCCTACTGACTTGGGGAATAGAAAAATATAAGGCCAACGCAAACAAATAAATAAAAATAGCATTTATTCCCATTACTGAGATCCATCGGGAGGATTTATATGGCTGAGTAATAAAGGCTTCCCGCCCTGCATTCACCACACAATGAACAGGCTAGGATTTTAATTTAGCTAGTAGACAAAAAAAAACAACTAAGCCTTACTGAGGTTTTGAAAACAAGTCGTTGCCAAAAGACTGACATCGAAACCGCTGCACCACCCACTCCTCTATATATAACGAAGGGAGAAAAGAAGACATTATCCATGTACATTCTTGTGTTAATTCTTATTCCTCTTCGTTCGTTCTCAATCAATCTCCTGCTACCAAGCCCTGAAAAGGCATTTGCAAGTAGTAAGATGTAGTCCGGAGAACGGAATGCGTTGTCTCGTAGTTTACAGCTTGACTGCGATATTTGCACCTTTCCGTATGACACATCCGACTTCGGCACATTTTTTAGTACCGGGTTGCATTCCCTCTTGGATCCATTCTCTTTAGCCAGTCTGCTCTGTTGCAGCATGTTACCCAGGATCACCACATAGAGATGGAGACGGGTCTTGGCAACTGACGACTGCAGCCCATGCACTGCTCAGCTCTGGTTTGCAGGCATTGATGCTAGCAGTCAGCTATGGGTCGCTGACCGCTGCAGCTCATGCAGTGCTCAGCTCTGGTCGCAGGCCCTGACAGTAGCAGCCAGCTATGGGTCGCTGACCGCTGCAGCTCATGCAGTGCTCAGCTCTGGTCGCAGGCCCTGACAGTAGCAGCCAGCTATGGGTCGCTGACCGCTGCAGCTCATGCAGTGCTCAGCTCTGGTCGCAGGCCCTGACAGTAGCAGCCAGCTATGGGTCGCTGATCGCTGCAGCTCATGCAGTGCTCAGCTCTGGTTTGAAGGCCCTGATGCTAGCAGTCAGCTATGGGTCGCTGCAGCTCATGCAGTGCTCAGCTCTGGTCGCAGGCCCTGACAGTAGCAGCCAGCTATGGGTCGCTGACCGCTGCAGCTCATGCAGTGCTCAGCTCTGGTTTGAAGGCCCTGATGCTAGCAGTCAGCTATGGGTCGCTGCAGCTCATGCAGTGCTCAGCTCTGGTTTGAAGGCCCTGATGCTAGCAGTCAGCTATGGGTCGCTGCAGCTCATGCAGTGCTCAGCTCTGGTCGCAGGCCCTGACAGTAGCAGCCAGCTATGGGTCGCTGATCGCTGCAGCTCATGATCTTAATCCCTAGTTCCCTGATCTACATCGCTTCACCATACTAACACTTTTCCTTAGCCAGTATCGTGCACCTCGTTTTCTTCTTTGATGTATGTCCTGAACAGGAAGTTGTGACAATGTGTCATAATTGACACTGAGACATCTCGGCATGTCGACCTGACATATACAGTTTCCGTATTCTTTTTTTGGGTTTGCCTCCCCACTGTGATCCCTATTCTCTTAGCATGACTAGCCTAGTGCAGCCTGTTTCCAGGGTCACCCCTTGGAGGAAGAATAAGGTCTTGGTCAGCTATGGTTCAGTGATCCTGGTGTAAACAGTCAGCTATGGTTCACTGATCCTGGTGTAAGCAGTCAGCTATGGTTCACTGATCCTGGTGTAAGCAGTCAGCTATGGTTCACTGATCCTGGTGTAAGCAGTCAGCTATGGTTCACTGATCCTGGTGTAAGCAGTCAGCTATGGTTCACTGATCCTGGTGTAAGCAGTCAGCTATGGTTCACTGATCCTGGTGTAAGCAGTCAGCTATGGTTCATTGATCCTGGTGTAAACAGTCAGCTATGGTTCACTGATCCTGATGTAAACAGTCAGCTATGGTTCACTGATCCTGGTGTAAACAGTCAGCTATGGTTCACTGATCCTGGTGTAAGCAGTCAGCTATTGTTCACTGATCCTGGTGTAAGCAGTCAACTATGGTTCACTGATCCTGGTGTAAGCAGTCAACTATGCGCCACACACTGCAGTCAGCTATGAGTCACGCACTGCTGTCAGCTATGAGTCACACACTGCTGCCAGCTACGAGTCAAAGACTGTTGTCAGCTATGAGTCACACACTGCTGTCAGCTATGAGTCAACAACTGTTGTCAGATATGAGTCAACAACTGTTGTCAGATATGAGTCACCGACTGCTGTCAGCTATGAGTCACACACTGCTGTCAGCTATGAGTCACCGACTGTTGTCAACTATGAGTCACACACTGCTGTCAGCTATGAGTCACCGACTGTTTTCAACTATGAGTCACACACTGCTGTCAGCTATGAGTCACCGACTATTGTCAGCTATAAGTCACTGACTGTTGTCAGCTATGAGTCACACACTGCTGTCAGCTATGAGTCAACGACTGTTGTCAGCTATGAGCCACACACTGCTGTCAGCTATGAGTCACACACTGCTGTCAGTTATGAGTCAACAACTGTTGTCAGATATGAGTCACCGACTGCTGTCAGCTATGAGTCACACACTGCTGTCAGCTACGAGTCACCGACTGTTGTCAACTATGAGTCACACACTGCTGTCAGCTATGAGTCACCGACTGTTGTCAGCTATGAGTCACAGACTGTTATGAGCTCGTTCACTGTGTTGCATCTTCGGCTCCTTACACCTAGTGAAACACAGCTTACCTATGCGGTTGTTGGTCCTTCGTAATCAATGAGGACCACTTTGTCAACATTTACTATTTGCATGAGCTCCAAGATGGCTAAATAAGCCAATCGGAGCCCGTAATTGTCTTTGGCACTTTGTACAGGGAAATAAAACACCCCCTACAACCAGGTGTTGAAGTAGGGTTGATGTGAGCTGACTTGCAAAGCGATAGTCTCTGTATAGCCTCATCAATTCTTGATGCCTCATGTCTCTGTATAGCCTCATCAATTCTTGATGCCTCATGTCTCTGTATAGCCTCATCAATTCTTGATGCCTCATGTCTCTGTATAGACTCATCAATTCTTGATACCTCATGTCTCTGTATAGCCTCATCAATTCTTGATACCTCATGTCTCCGAACAACCTCAGCAATATTTCTGCTCCAGTCTGTCCGATTGGTGGTGATTCTTTCCCAGTCATCGTGGTTAATACCACACTGGATCAGTGATCTCTTAAATGTGTTACCGATACTACAAATGTAAACACTAAGCTATGAATGTAAAACTAAGCTATGAATGTAAAACTAAGCTATGAATGTAAAACTAAGCTATGAAAGTAAAACTAAGCTATGAATGTAAAACTAAGCTATGAATGTAAAACTAAGCTATGAATGTAAAACTAAGCTATGAATGTAAAACTAAGCTATGAATGTAAAACTAAGCTATGAATGTAAAACTAAGCTATGAATGTAAAACTAAGCTATGAATGTAAAACTAAGCTATGAATGTAAAACTAAGCTATGAATGTAAAACTAAGCTATGAATGTAAAACTAAACTATGAATGTAAAACTAAGCTATGAATGTAAAACTAAGCTATGAATGTAAAACTAAGCTATGAAAGTAATTGCTGGAGTGGTCAAGGAGTTTTTTAGGCTGAGAACTACAGGCTGCTTCACCACGGCTGTCGCCACGTCGTGTGCTGGCCATGTTTGTTTATTTCACCCCCAACAGAAAAACAACATATGCCATACAGGTAGATAGTAAAATATATAGCTATTAAACTAATAATTACTACTTTTATATCCATCTTGATCACTAAAGATTAACTACCGACTGATTGGCTGGCTGACTGACTCTCCCCCTCACCTTTGACCTTAAACTTTGTTTCCTCGTCCACCTTCTTTGGACTGACACTCTCCGGCAGTTTAAAGAATTTGAGGATGGAAGCCTGGCCTCTCTGTTGAATAAAATAATGAAAAGCAAATGTGAATTCGCTGAACGTAAGTATGTATGTATAATTGGTATTCACCTTTAGCCACAGTATCAGGTGCCCATTTTACGATATGAAAAGTAAATTTATTATTTAACCTTCAGCACACTACGGTCAAAATAATTTTGACCAACTCAGCCTACAAAAACGGAGACACTCCCGACAGCCATTTTTTAAATGCTGAATACATCATCCCTCTGCACACAATATTTTGCCGGTTAAAGTATCGTATGTTGGATTACAAATGGCTTTTGAACAATTTTTAATTTGTGTACATCATTTGGATTAAGCCGACTTGTTGCGAAAGGTGGAGTAGGTTGTTGGTAAAGATCTTTATCGAGTAGATCTGTTGATTTTGTTTGTTTAGATGAAAAACTACATTTAAATTGGAAACTAACAGTTGTATCGATATTGTAAACACAGTATCGATACGTTGTTGTGGCTTCCATGGTTTTCTATCGAAGCGACTAGGCCTAGTGGTCGAGTCTACATTTTTTCCGAGATTTTTCATAAATTTTCATCTTCATCTTTATGTATCTCAGAAACTAACAAACACACAACAAAAACAATAACACCCACAAGTTCTTTATTCAATTGTGTCTCTACGCACAATAAAATCATATTTATTGACAAAGAAACAGAAAAGTTAAAAATTTTGAAAGTCAACGACCATAGCAAGAAATTAAGTTAATTAATTAGGTCAAATTTTTCTCAATGGCGTCATGGCGTGCTGAAGGTTAATCAATCATTCGCTAAATACCTCACCTTTATCTCCTCTGTTCTGATACAGTCAATGAGGTATCTCAGTAGCTCATGGCTGTCCTGTTGCTGAAAGCCCTTGAAACGTGGAGCCCTAAAAGACATTGCAAAGTTCACAGGTTTGACTCAAATATCAGACAGCACAGAGTGAGACAATGCTTATACAGGAAACCACCAGGACTCTATCTAAATTATGCAACAATCACGTGGAACAAGGAGTATACGGAAAAGAACACTTAGGAACTTTACAACAATTATATAGGACAAAAAACATGTAGAAAAATACACTTAGGAATTATACAACAATTATATGGGACAAGGAATATACGGAAAAATACACTTAGGAACTTTACAACAATTAAATGGGACAAGGAATATACGGAAAAATACACTTAGGAACTTTACAACAATTATATGGGACAAGGAATATACGGAAAAATACACTTAGGAACTTTACAACAATTATATGGGACAAGGAATATACGGAAAAATACACTTAGGAACTTTACAACAATTAAATGGGACAAGGAATATACGGAAAAATACACTTAGGAACTTTACAACAATTATATGGGACAAGGAATATACGGAAAAATACACTTAGGAATTATACAACAATTATGAGGCGTGTTCAAATGAAACCGGACCAAACTGCAACAAGTGAACATAGTGCACGATGATGTCACTTCTGGTGTAAACAGCACATACCAACCATCAAGTTAGCAAAACTTCATTATTCTCTGACTCATAGTTTTCTCAGCAGACCATTGAAAACATGGCGGGTGCAATACGGAATAAGTCCAGAGTTGATCAGCGAGCGGTGATTCAGTTTTTAACAGCTGACGAATGTCAACCAGTTGACATTCATCGCAGAATGCAGGCAGTGTATGGTGACAAATGTGTGTTAAAGACAACAGTGAAGAACTGGACAACGATGTTCAAAGAAGGACGTGAGTTAACGCAACAATATGCACCTGGCCTCGGAAGATTTTTCGTTAACTCACGTTCTTCTTTAAAAATAGTTGTCCTGTTCTTCACCGTTGTCTTCGACATACTTTTGTCACCATACACTGCTTGTATTCTGCGATGAATGTCAACTGGTCGACATCCTTCAGCTGTTAGAAACAGAATCACCGCTCGCTGATCAACTCTCGACGGATTCCGTATCACACGGTCTGCTAAGGAAACTATGAGTCAGCGGATAATGAAATTTTGCAAACTTGATGGTTGGTATGTGCTGTTTAGACCTGAAGTGACATCATGCGCATCGTACGTATGTTCACTTGTTGCAGTTTGGTCTTGTTTCATATGAATACGCGTATATGGGGCAAGGAATATACAGAAAAATACACTTAGGGATCTATCTGAATTATGCAACCATGAGGTATATGGAATACACCAGGATTCTATCTAAATTATGCAACTATGAGTTATAAGGAATATATTGGAATACACTAGGATTCTATCTAAATTATGCAACTATGAGTTATAAGGAATATATTGGAATACACTAGGATTCTATCTAAATTATGCAACTATGAGTTATAAGGAATATATTGGAATACACTAGGATTCTATCTAAATTATGCAACTATGAGTTATAAGGAATATATTGGAATACACTAGGATTCTATCTAAATTATGCAACTATGAGTTATAAGGAATATATTGGAATACACTAGGATTCTATCTAAATTATGCAACTATGAGTTATAAGGAATATATTGGAATACACTAGGATTCTATCTAAATTATGCAACTATGAGTTATAAGGAATATATTGGAATACACTAGGATTCTATCTAAATTATGCAACTATGAGTTATAAGGAATATATTGGAATACACTAGGATTCTATCTAAATTATGCAACTATGAGTTATAAGGAATATATTGGAATACACTAGGATTCTATCTAAATTATGCAACTATGAGTTATAAGGAATATATTGGAATACACTAGGATTCTATCTAAATTATGCAACTATGAGTTATAAGGAATATATTGGAATACACTAGGATTCTATCTAAATTATGCAACTATGAGTTATAAGGAATATATTGGAATACACTAGGATTCTATCTAAATTATGCAACTATGAGTTATAAGGAATATATTGGAATACACTAGGATTCTATCTAAATTATGCAACTATGAGTTATAAGGAATATATTGGAATACACTAGGATTCTATCTAAATTATGCAACTATGAGTTATAAGGAATATATTGGAATACACTAGGATTCTATCTAAATTATGCAACTATGAGTTATAAGGAATATATTGGAATACACTAGGATTCTATCTAAATTATGCAACTATGAGTTATAAGGAATATATTGGAATACACTAGGATTCTATCTAAATTATGCAACTATGAGTTATAAGGAATATATTGGAATACACTAGGATTCTATCTAAATTATGCAACTATGAGTTATAAGGAATATATTGGAATACACTAGGATTCTATCTAAATTATGCAACTATGAGTTATAAGGAATATATTGGAATACACTAGGATTCTATCTAAATTATGCAACTATGAGTTATAAGGAATATATTGGAATACACTAGGATTCTATCTAAATTATGCAACTATGAGTTATAAGGAATATATTGGAATACACTAGGATTCTATCTAAATTATGCAACTATGAGTTATAAGGAATATATTGGAATACACTAGGATTCTATCTAAATTATGCAACTATGAGTTATAAGGAATATATTGGAATACACTAGGATTCTATCTAAATTATGCAACTATGAGTTATAAGGAATATATTGGAATACACTAGGATTCTATCTAAATTATGCAACTATGAGTTATAAGGAATATATTGGAATACACTAGGATTCTATCTAAATTAAACAGTAATAATTATGTGAATTCGAGAGTAGAAATAGCACAACAGTAGAGAACCTCAGCAGCTTGGGGGTGCTGATGCAGAAGAAAAGAAAAAGCAAACTGGAATCCTGATCATCAATCGAGCAGATGATGGCAAGAAACACCAAGACCTCACATAATGCAAGCTTTATGGTTACCAGCATTGAAAAAGGCAAAGTGCAGAACCTATAACGCTGGACAGGCTAAATATCAACAGAAAAAAGCCCGAAGGCTGGAACCCACGGAGAAGTACCTACCATGGACTAAGAAAGTTGGATGGACAACACCCCCTCCAATAAGCATACTACAATTCTAAGCTTATTGCCAGTCGAACAGAAAAGTGCGGGTGGTGGTCTTCAGACTCTGCACAGGCCACAACAGACTGAGGTACCATCTATTCAATAAACTGAAAATAGGTGCTATCAACGAATGCACCTGTGGTACAGGGAAAATTTCCGCTGAACATCAGCTGCGAAATTGCCCGACATACGAGGACCAGAGAAAGCACATGTGGCCATCACCAGTGCCAACACTAGACAAGCTCTATGGCAGTGTCGACAGCCTCAGGATGGCCGCTGCTTTATTTAAGCAAATTCAAGTCAACGTATGAAGAAGATACTACAAAACAGCCAAAAATAGCTTGTTTGGTTCAAATATTAGATAGTATTACACAAGTACAAACTTTTTGCAGACTTGTGTAAAAAATGCAGTAGGGTTGACAGTTCCATTTCTTGTGGTTCCACCTCTCATTTCCTGGACAAAGTTCAACAGGGCTAGTGTTAATACCCCAGGTTCACCATAAATTGTCTGAATGCTCGGCTGAAAAAACAAAACATAAGCCATGGCATTAATGATTGTTCAATTATTTACAATATTATCTCCAATATGTATCATCAAATCCAGACTTGGCAGGTTGTACAACAGAGCTGCTACGATCACGCAGGACACCATTTTTTTTTTCTTTTCTCTACAATAATGACATTGTATATGTTATATGAACAGTTGGAATATTATATATTGTGGACGGTGTTTCATTTGTGATGTGTTCATTTGTACGTTGTTCAACCAAGGACATTTTCAACTCTGACGACACAATGAGCACAACACACAAACAAAATTCTGCAACTTTTCTTCAAGAGTATTTATGCCATGTCATTTCACTAAGGTCACTCACTACCAACTTATAAATATATATTCTTCATAATATCATCTTTCATTCAAACACGAATCCACTATTCTGGGAACTTTTTGAAGCTACTTCGTATAACAAACAACTACAAATAAGTGAACTAACAGACAGCCAGGATCGAACTTGGCCTATTTAGTTACAAAAGTGTTGAATGACAAAATTCTTGGTCAGTTGGGACATTTTTTTGTTGGGGTATCCGGCTGATCAAATACCTTCATTCATCACTGTCTTGTGGCAAGGGAATTTCATTTCATTATCTGGAAGTCCGAGGTTCGTATCCTGGCTGTCTCTTACTTCACTTTATTTTCTGTTGTTGGTTATATATGTTTTCCTCCAGCGTAGAAAAATGTGTCTGTAGCTATTGTCACCAACAAACATAATTTAGAGACTTCATTGTACCATGTCTTCATTTCTTTTTGCTAAGTGGGAGGACAATTACCTTCTTCAATGCCTTGCCTTCCATATCTGAAAGTCAAATACCCATTTACAGCTGGGTTTACATATTTGGATCACGTTACAAACGAGAGTTCTTGAAATTGTTAAGGAGTTAGGTCAATATAAAAACCTATTGACTATAGTTAAAAAACACAAAAATTGACATGGTATGGACATATATCACGATCAGTGGGGCTGACCAAGACCGTCCTGCAAGGCACCGTGCCTGGGAAGCGTGGGAGAGGGAGATAAAAAAAAAAAGAGATGGGAGGACAATATAAAAGAGTGGATGGGAAGATCTATAGCTGAAACTTATACCCTGGCGGAAAGTCGAGACGTAGGGCGGGAACTGGTTCGACAAACTGGAATAACAGTGCCTCAATGACCTAGGTTACGGGAATAATGATTAGAGCATGACAGTACAGGAAAGTGAACCAGGTTCCGGTGCCATAAGAAGCAAGCCCTCTACCTCCTTTGCCACTCAAATTTGAAATTCTGAGTGTGCACATATAAATGTGTACTTAATCTAAGCTGACCTGTACTTCTATACGGGCAGATGCTCCTGTGCGGGTTCAAGCTCTGGCGTGAGCTGGATGTAGCCGGGAGGAGGATTTCCTGCTCAGCGGGCTAGGCTCGAGCAGCTTATTACTCCGATGTGTTGGAAAAAGTGTCGCGGAGGGTGGTTAACCGATGTGCTAGTCCATCTTAATAGGCTCAAACACTAGAGCAAAGTAGACCCACAGCCTGTTAGACATTTAACAAACCACCTAACCATGGCCGGTGTCATGTCATGTCACACAGTCACCTATTACGACATGCCCTCTGTGAGGCAGTGGTGCTATTCTTGTCCTTGTCATACACAAAAATCCTGGTGAGAAATGTGTACATTTTCTATTACATTTAAAAAGTAACATCCCTACTTTTTTTCTGTTGTAAAATACATTGACATCATCAGGAGGAGTACAGCCATAGATTCTTACCAGTTTAATGTTGACAGAGGCCTCGTCCTCCCTGTCATCTTCGCTGGAACTGTCTGTTTCTTTGCTTGACTCGGTGCCTGGTATTGTACACAGTCTACCTGGCTTGCTGCGGTCAATTAACAAGGCTTCCAGACCTCTTGTCTGACATAGACTCTGACAAGAACAAAAGTGTCAGTGATACTTATGTTGGTAAGTTGATAAGACTCTTGGTGATACTTATGTTGATAAGTTGATAGACTCTGACAAGAACAAAGTGTCAGTGATACTTATGTTGGTAAGTTGATAAGACTCTTGGTGATACTTATGTTGATAAGTTGATAGACTCTGACAAGAACAAAGTGTCAGTGATACTTATGTTGGTAAGTTGATAAGACTCTTGGTGATACTTATGTTGATAAGTTGATAGATCCTGACAAGAACAAAGTGTCAGTGATACTTATGTTGGTAAGTTGATAGACTCTGAAAAGGACAAAGTGTTGGTAAATCTTCATACAAACAGATTTGAATAGTGAAACAAAATTTACAAACAAGTCAAATATTCTTCCATCAATCTTCTTATTTTATCTTTGGCGTTCGTCCTAAAAAAAATGTATCACAGTTTTCAGCAAGGCTGCGGTATCTATGCCTTTCTGCAAAACATATCCAATTTCAGCTGGCTATTTTGGATACCAGGTTTGCCTTTTCATTGTAATCCCTATTCTCATGGCCAGACTATATAGTGCAGCCTGTTTTCAGGGCCACTATCTGGAGGTGGAATAGGGTCTTGGTCAGACTTGGTCGTGTACCATGTGGTGTAAAGCTCATGTACTATGTGGTGTAAAGATCTTCAACCATGTGGTGTAAAGCTCATTTACCATGTGGTGTAAAGCTCATGTACCATGTGGTGTAAAGCTCATGTACCATGTGGTGTAAAGATCTTCTACCATGTGGTGTAAAGATCTTCTACCATGTGGTGTAAAGATCTTATACCATGTGGTGTAAAGCTCATGTACCATGTGGTGTAAAGATCTTCTACCATGTGGTGTAAAGCTCATGTACCATGTGGTGTAAAGCTCATGTACCATGTGGTGTAAAGATCTTCTACCATGTGGTGTAAAGCTCATGTACCATGTGGTGTAAAGATCTTCTACCATGTGGTGTAAAGCTCATGTACCATGTGGTGTAAAGATCTTCTACCTTGTGATGTAAAGCTCATGTACCATGTGGTGTAAAGATCTTCTACCATGTGGTGTAAAGCTCATGTACCATGTGGTGTAAAGATCTTCTACCATGTGGTGTAAAGCTCTTCTTTTTCTTTCCTGTAGCTCATGGTTTCTACAGGATGGGGCAGTTAACTCCATTCCCAACCCTCCTTAGGTGTATCTTATGAAATGCCTGGAAAGTTATAGTTCACTCCCCCTTCGGGCCAAAGTAACACACAGCGATTATAATAACAGTGACACATAATGCTGAGACCTGTGCTAAATACAATATACGAATTAACGAGAGCAAAACAGAAACTATGATGATCAGTAGAACACCTGGGCCACTCAACGTAAGTGTCAATGATATTAGTCTTCAACAGGCACACGAGTTCAAGTATTTCGGCAGTATTTTTTCGGCAGACGGCAAGATCAACAGGGAAATTGAGACTAGGTGTCAGAAAGCATCTGCGGTGACTTATCAGCTGTACCCACTGCTTAGACACCCGAGCATTAGTTTGAAAACAAAGCAACAGCTGATAAACAGTATACTTATGCAGAATCTGTGCTACCAGTGCCAAACACGACCTCTGTCCATTTTTGACGTGTGAAATGAAGTGTTTGAGGAAGGTCACTGGTGTTACCAGGAGAGACAGAATGCGGAACGATGACATTTGAAGTATGGTCAGCACTAAATTTTGTGCCGAATACATTTCGAGGAAGAAAATAAGTTGGTTCTTGTACGTTAATTCACTCATTCTGAAATTGTATACCATTCAATGACCACACGGGTTTCCGTATAGAAATTATTATACGTGTCTAGCTATCAGGGTGCAGTTTTGTTGTTTTTTGTGGGCCCTAAAAAGGACCTTGATGCTGGTGTGTGGGCCCTGAAAAGGGCCGTGAGGGGAACAGATTACTAAGGATCGCTGAAGCTATGCACATATCAGGACATACACATGTTGTTCGTTCGTAGCTGCACAATTTAAAGAGGAGGACAAAATTCTGTGATGTCCTGCAGAATGTTGTCGAACGGGTCTAACTGACGGACTTTATTCCGATGTCGCCACAGAAACTCACACATGTAGGAATCTATCATGTGTCTGTGTGTTCCGTTTTGGTTAGCGTTAGGTGTCCTCTAACCATGTGCCAGAACGAACAGGAATGTCCTGCAATAAATCCATCTTCCATGTTAGATCTGAGAATGATATGGACATAGGTTTAACGCGCCAATTGAACAGCATGGTGCTTCGTGTGGCTACATTCTACTAAATTTGACCTATTATAATCCGTGGGTGAATTAATGTACAAGTACCAATAAGTTGGTTTGGTCATCTCATGAGAATGCACCCTCATCAACTTCCACTGATGGCTTACAACGCTGGTAGATCTGGCTACAGGGTAAGGGGGCGGCCGCGAGGTAGGTGAATAGAAAATAGAATGATCGTGGAGTGACACAGGCTCACATTGACCGACGTAACACACTTGGCGCAGGATAGATGACTTAAGCTCCCCACAACGCTCATCGGCACAAGTGGAAAGAAAAACTAACTAACTATAATGCTGAGTCATGAATTTTCACTTTACCTGCATCACAGCATTGAAAAAACATGTGTTTCCGAGGTTGCTAAGACCCTGAGGACAAACAAGCATGGAAAGAGATAAGTTGGTATGAAAGTTTGCTCAATGGAACAACAAAGAACATCAAAGCCATGAAATGCTTATGTGATAGCTGTTTGTGGTGGAAGTTGAAAGTCAATGCTAGATGACATGTTCTTATGGGACGGCTGTTTGTGGTGGAAGTTGAAAGTCAATGCTAGATGACATGTTCTTATGGAACGACTGTTTGTGGTGGAAGTTGAAAGTCAATGCTAGATGACATAATGCTTATGGGACGGCTGTTTGTGGTGGAAGTTGAAAGTCAATGCTAGATGACATGTTCTTATGGGACGGCTGTTTGTGGTGGAAGTTGAAAGTCGATGCTAGATGACATGTTCTTATGGGACGGCTGTTTGTGGTGGAAGTTGAAAGTCGATGCTAGATGACATGTTCTTATGGGACGGCTGTTTGTGGTGGAAGTTGAAAGTCAATGCTAGATGACATGTTCTTATGGGACGGCTGTTTGTGGTGGAAGTTGAAAGTCAATGCTAGATGACATGTTCTTATGGGACGGCTGTTTGTGGTGGAAGTTGAAAGTCAATGCTAGATGACATGTTCTTATGGAACGACTGTTTGTGGTGGAAGTTGAAAGTCAATGCTAGATGACATAATGCTTATGGGACGGCTGTTTGTGGTGGAAGTTGAAAGTCAATGCTAGATGACATGTTCTTATGGGACGGCTGTTTGTGGTGGAAGTTGAAAGTCGATGCTAGATGACATGTTCTTATGGGACGGCTGTTTGTGGTGGAAGTTGAAAGTCAATGCTAGATGATATAAAATTTGTTTGGGAGCATTGATGACTGAAATATATAATTACTGATGACTGATTTTATATCGAAGCAGTGAAGCGTGTAGCACTTTTTTGTTTGATGATAGTTACAACGATGGGAAAATTGACATGGAATGTAAAGATGATGCTAGAGAACTAGAGAACTAAAAATTATGACTTTGCAGGGAATGTAAAAAAAAATATGTGTTGAAGAAAACAGGATATAAAGAAAATGAAGAAATTAAGACAAAGATAATCAAAATGGCTAAAACATGAGAAAAATAGACATAGGAATGAAAGTTCATTTGCAGGTTGAACAGGGAAATCATACGGAAGACTTACGTGTAATACAAAAGTTGTACCTAAATATTTGACAACATCAAAGATCGATTATTGCGAGGGGTCAGACACAGTGAATGAGATGACTGCAGTCAGTGACTTATAGCTGGCTGCTTGCATCAACGAACTAGAGCTGTTCAAGACCTGAAAACGAGCTGCAGCCTTGCAGCCTGAAAGAACAGGGATTGAAGAGGAACGTCAAACCTAGTCCCAAAAATGTGCTGTGCTGAAACCAGATGCGACAGGCCGAAAAGATCAAATATCAGTTAAGCTGTAAACTACAACACAACATAACAAAACGTTCTTTTTCAGGATAAGCGACGAAGAAGAGATGATCATGAATATAACTAGAAAAAGGCAAAAGTTGTCCAGCAATAGGTACCATCTGGGCTATTAGGCACAAAATACAGTACAAAGCACTCCATCTTAAGAAACAAGACAAAAGCAGAGAAAAAAGAAGTTTTAAAAAATTATAAACAAAGCAAAGAAAATAAGGGAAATCTAGTGTTATCAGAAAATTTCTGACTTGAATCATTCAAAAACGAGCACAAAAAAAAACAACCCAAAATGATAATTTTTTTTTAAAACAAGAAACCACCCCTACAAATCTGAAAGAAAAAAACAACTTTCCAAGTGCTAGTGTCTTTCAGAAATTTGATAATAAATGCAACATTTAAATGTTAAGTTTGAGAATGAAGAAACTAAATAAAACACTGGAAGCTACTGCTGACTTGATCCCTAATAAAGAACAAATTCTCTTATAAATAAAACACTGGAAGCTACTGCTGACTTGACCCCTAATAAAGAACAAATTCTCATATAAATAAAACACTGGAAGCTACTGCTGACTTGACCCCTAATAAAGAACAAATTCTCTTATAAATAAAACACTGGAAGCTACTGCTGACTTGACCCCTAATAAAGAACAAATTCTCATATAAATAAAACACTGGAAGCTACTGCTGACTTGACCCCTAATAAAGAACAAATTCTCATATAAATAAAACACAAATTAATATTACCTTGACTTTAACGCATGAGACCTGGCTTGCATTTTTACCTACAGGAGTGTTGACAAACAATGGAGCTGCTTCAGCCATTGGACTTTCTACTGATCGACCTGCGGAATAATATAACATCTATGTCACCATAGCAAAGGCAAGAGAAGGTACCATCGCTCCGGGAAACTTCAAGATATCAAAAGAAATTTGTTATCGATAATAAAATAACGATTTTTAACCTCATTACTGTCGCTGTAAACCCTTAGAAAATGCAGGAGGAAGCAGATCCCTACATAAAATGCATGCTGAAGTCGGATGCACTAGGCCGACAGGCGCAAAATAAAAACCACAGTGTAACGCACACTGCCTTGGGGATTACAGAAATAAGGCGAACACCCCCAAAAAAAAATAAAAATAAATTACTGTCGCTGTCACAATTTTTATGAACTCCATTTTCCTACACGCTTTCATCGTGCATACGTGATTTTATTAAAGGCTGTCCCTAGTCGGCTGTTAACAAATTCTTAACATCGCTACCAGATGGTTGAGAATTGATACTGTCTTTGTTTACAACGTAAACTCAAAGAATATTTATCAAAATTATTAGAATCTGATTCCATGCGATTCTTTAGCACTGCAAATGGAATAAGAACTCGGGATCAAGATGCTGAGCAGCGCATGAGCTGCAGGTCAGCGACCCATAGCTGACTGCTAGCGTCAGGGCCAGCGAACCATAGCTGCCAAGACCCTTCTACACCCCCATGCGGTGATCCTGGATAACAGGCTGCAGCAGGGCAGACTGGCTAAGGAGAAGAGATCGAAGAGGGAATGCTAACCCGGTACTCAAAAAATGCTTGCTGAAGTCGGATGTGTTGGACCAAAAGGTGCAAATATCGCAGCCAAGCTGTAAACTACGACACAATGCATTCCATTCTCTGGACTACATTCTGCTACTTAAGCGCTTTTAGGGTTTGGTAGTGGGAGATTGAGAACGAACGAAGAAGAAGAAGAAGAAGAAGAAGAATAAGAACTCTTCTCGATTTAATCCAGAATTAGATTTTATAAGGTAACTTTAACACTCGTGAGTTTAGCAAAGAAACAAAAGATGCCTTTACAATGGTTAAACAGAGACAGCTGAAAATTCTATGGCATTTAAAGTGGCTAGACATATTCAGAGTTAAGGGTCTAACCAAAGACATAAAGTAATAAATAAAAAAGGTTATAGAAAAAACATTTAATTTTATGTATTTAGTCAAAACTACATTTGTGTTGGGGAGGAAGACTAATGTCTGGTCAGGCACAACATACTAATCAGACATGTTAGGGCCAGGCAAAATATACTGGCCAAGACCCTCACCTTGCCTTCCTTGCAACCTTTCCTGGAAATGGGATGTTTTCATGGCAGCCTGGATAATGAGGTGAGGGATCGACGTGTTCCCCGTAGTAGTAAGCAACACGCAGATGAAGCCAAGCAAAGCACAACTGCGATCCAGCTTCAGCACGTTCGGGTTGTGAGTAAAGCTACTGCAACCCGCCACTTAATGTCCTTTTCAGGGAGCATAAAAAAGTAACTCTACTCATTGTGGGCATTGGAAGAAACAACAACAATACACTTTTGTTTTCCTCAGAAGATCTATCTCTCAACACAGCTAACTTTGTGAAAGGTGTAAAGACATTGGTTAACCTTTAGCACGCCAGCAGTTTTTTGAAAAAATTTGACCTAATTAATTTTCTTAATTTCTCGCTTTGGTAGTCGTCTTTGAAAATTTTTAATTTTTATGTTTGTTTGTCAATAAATATGATTTTCTGGCGTGTAGACACACAATAGCATAACGAACATGCTGGTGTTATTGTTGTGTGTTTGTTAGTTTTTGAGATTCAAAAAGATAAAGTTGACAATTTTTGAAAATCTCGGAAAAAATGTGGACTCGACCACTAGGCCTAGTCGCTTCGATAGAAAACCATGGAAACCACAACAACGTATCGATACTGTGTTTACAATATCGACACAACTGTTAGTTTCCAATTCAAACGTAGTTCTTTCATTTAAACAAACAAAATAAACAGATCTACTTGATAAAAATCTTTCCCAACAACCTACTTCCCCTTTCGCAAAAAGTCGGCTTGCTCCAAACGGCGTATACAAAATTAAAACTGTTCAAAAGCCATTTGTAATCGAACATACGATACTTTAACCGGCAAAATATCGTGTATATATGGAGGGCGTATTCAGCAGTAAAAAATGGCTGTCGGGAGTGACTCCGTTCAAAAAAAAAAAAAAATTTCCCGTACACCGTTTTTGTAGGCTGAGTTGGTTAGAAGGGATCGGACATAGCGTGCGTAAGGTTAAATAAAGAAATCAATAATTAAAAAGTAAGGCGTAAAGCTTGTAGGAAACACATTGATTCTCACCTGCCAAAGGAACAGGTTCAGACTTTGAAACTCCAGACTGCTTCTGCAGAAAATCTATACAACCCTGAATCCGTGGGTTTTGAGGCACTTCCTCATCACAAATATAACACCTGTGAAGTCAGATATCAATGTAGGAATAGGTTACATTACATGTTGACAAGACTTATCAATTATAACTTTCAATCAGAATTTAACTTGGTACACAACAAAAATGATGTGTTCATTAATAGATCATCCCTGTTCTGGAATCCCCAGGGTAAGAAAATAGAAGAAGACCAAAAAACAGATGGAGAGAGAGACATGCACTCTCTCTCACTCTCTAAGACCATTAGCACCCGTATTCGCCAGGGAAATAATTTTTTTAATACACATAATTCAGTAGTGACTTGAAGTTGACATAGCGACTTGAAATTAGTTGCGCTGCTCTAATCGCTATGACCTCGTGAGTTTTTAAAAAAAATGTACTTAGCATTTTAATCACTCTATAAGAAATATAAACTTTCAAAAATACTTCATCAGAACATGTGTACTCAAGTGAGAGAACCGAAGCTTCGAAACTGATCTTCCCTTATATTGATCAGGCTCGAGTATCTGACTTTGAGCAGCCATGCTACCAAGAAAAAGGCACTGAATGGAGAACCAAAAGAATGTATTCGCTGTTAATAGTTTTAACTTCGTTTATGTTAATTAACTTGGGAAGGGAACAATTGAGCGAGCTAAAAATAGCTGAGTTAACCAAGAAATTCCATAGAGAATGAGATGTGCAAATTTCAGGTTCTCTAAAGATCACCGATTGAGAGTTTTTGCAAGACAGACAAACAGGTACATGAACTTTCTGTTTTACAGTTAAGATAGATATATATAATGCAACATCCTTCATCATTAGCTGTTACAGACTAAGCACCTATGGGTCTGCTTGGAGTGCAGTGAAGCTAATTCTTCACAAAAGATAACATACAGTTCTAAATCAGGCTTGCCATAAGCAGATGTAAGATTGCCAATTTATGACACATGTCAAACCAGACATAGCAAAAATACAATTCAAACACTCACCAAGTGGACCAGGTAGTTAAGTTGATAACGATGCTGTGAATACCAGAATGTGGTGTTTTGTAATGCTTAAGAGCATGCTTGTTATGCGAGTTGCGGTCACAACCCTAAAATGACGAAGAGAAAAAATATATATTTATATTAAAAACCACTATTAAGACATCTTTTCTTTTTAGTATAGTTGGTAAAATGACCTATTGTATCTCCTATTCTTTGTTGTGAGACGATGTTGTCCCTTTGTTCTGAGGTTAATGAAGCAGCAGTGGATGAGCTAAGAAGAGCCAACAATTCAAAACTGGTTGCTTGTGTGTCAGGATCAGTGAACCATGGCTGACCAAGACCCAATTCCACCTCCAAGTGATGGTCCTGGAAACAAGCTGTAGTCTTGCTAATACAAAACAGATTGAAGAGGGAAGGCAAACCTGGTCCCCAAAATGATGTGCTGAAATCAGATGTATGGAGCTGAAAAGTGCAGATATCGCAACTTTGTTGTAAACTACGACAACAGAACAAAACATCCTTTTCAGGACAAACTCAGAAGTCACTTTGTTCTGATCTGTAATGTCCTCCAACTTTATTCTTATCTCTAATGTCCTAAGTGTGCTCTAATGTCCTCCAACTTTGTCCTTATCTCTCATGTCCTCCAACTTTATTCTTATCTCTAATGTCCTAAGTGTGCGGTAATGTCCTCCAACTTTGTCCTTATCTCTAATGTCCTCCAACTATGATCGTATCTCTAATGTCCTCCAACTTTGACCTTATCTCTAATGTCCTCCAACTTTGACCTATCTCTGATGTCCTCCAACTTTGACGGTATCTCTAATGTCCTCAAACTTTGACCGTATCTCTAATGTCCTCCAACTTTGACCTATCTCTGACGTCCTCCAACTTTATCCTTATCTCGGATGTCCTAAGTGCTCTATAATGTTCTTCAACTGATGGTAATCTTCTCCTCATTGTAATGGTGATTGTACCCATTCTATAACTTGCAGCCTTGGGTTTGCTTGTCCCTGTCTAGATCCGGGACATGTCTTGTTTATTCTGCTGGCTTTTCTCTGCTGCTAAACCATCATTCTCTTGATTTATATCAAGAGTTGTAGATTATAGTTAGAAAGTAGAGATTGAAAGATATATAGCACTAAAAAGCCAGAAAAATACTCAACTTAATGACTTAAGAGCAGTACTCTGTCAACTATGCCAGCAGTCCGCACCAAAAAGAGTAGTGGTACAGTGGGTTCCATCCAACTGTAACATCCAAAGCAAAGAGGAGGCAGACAGACTGGAAAAAGAAGGTGCAAGACTACCACAACCAGATCCTAGTGTGACATACGAAGAGTCAAAAAGGCTTATTAGAGCTAGATACATGGCCAAATGGGAAACAGAACATACTGGCTACACAAAAAACGATGCCTATTACCAGTTGAACAGAAGAGAGCAGGTCGTGGTCTTCAGACTTCGCACAGCCCACAATAGACTGAGGTACCACCTATTCAATAAATTGAAGATAGGTGGCACTGACGAATGCACGTGCGGTACCAGGAAAATGACAGCTGAACATTTGCTGCAAAACTGCCCGACATACGAGGATCAGAGAAAGCAGATGTGGCCATCACCAGTGGCAACACTAGACAAGCTCTATGGCAGTGTCGACAGCCTCAGGATGACCGCTGCTTTTTTTCGAAAAAATAAAGGTTGACGTCTGACAGCGTACGAAGAAGAAGAAAGATATATGTTTAGGAAGAAAGGAACAAAATGACTAAACACATCTTTGACTGGAACCCACAAGGAAAATAAAGGGCGGGAAAGCTAAGCATCTGGTTTATTCTATATGGTTCCCTTTCAAACACCGCAATGTGTCTCAACCAAATCATATTTTGAAAGGGAACTTCTGGAACCCTCCGGTCACCCTCTTCACATTTGTGATGACCAGGTATTACTTGCTGTAGAATCTCAGGAGTCGTATTACATTGATTCAGAATATATTTGCCACATTGACAAAACACTCTGTCCCATCTAGAATAATAATTTCCCTCTGGTATTGAAATCTCCAAGAAGAATAATATTGTCATAACAACTGTTGACTTTTCAAGCAGCTCAAAGGAATTCTACTTTTGAATCTGCTCTATCCTACTCACTGGGTGTATAAACAATGATATGTTGACTGACCATCTAATCTTCTTCTTGGAGGTCCAGCTCCATAATGCATTCAGAGATTAATTTCAATCTTTGATGTCTCTTTGATTCCTGGTCACAATACAGACCATTTGCCAACTTGCCCTTTGGCTTTATCCGTAGTGGGAACTCCCCTGTAAAGAAGCACGCTAACCTCGATCCATGTCCCCCTGTTCTTTTTCCTTAGTTTCTGTGAGAGCTAGGAATTCCAATTTTGATTTCCTAATATCTTTCATGAGGTAATCCTCTTTTCCGTTGAAACTTCTAAACTTACATATCCCACAAATTGTAGTTCGTAATTTGTGGTCTTGAAGGCCGATCTGGTTTTCTTTATGTGTATACTTGTAATCTAGTTTGTAGACAAACAGGTGATTGAATGTTGTTCCTGTGCATGGTGGAGGGGCTGTTTCATTTTAGTCTCCATGCAGGCTAACATAGCTGGTCCACAGCTGGCTATTTACTGACAGCTAACCTACAAATATAGAGGCCATTCCGCTATCCATCACCCAGCTGATAAGCCTAGCAGGAGGACAAGCACCTTTCTCAGATGCAAAAAAATATATCAACTGATAATATTCAGAGAAACTGCCCCAGCAGACTCAGAGACCATCTTTTCAATTAATTTATAAAGATAGAGACATTTATTGAGGGTAAAAATGCAGTAGAGTATGTTTTCCATGTCTGTCTGATCCACAAAAGAAGTAAGTGACAGTATTTGAGAAACATGTTTTTTTTTAAATAATCATCAAAGAAGAAATAAAAGAACAATTCCTGTTTCCAATTTCTTTTTTTTCATAGGGAGGTGACACAGCTCTCAACCCAAAGGTGTTGAGTTCGCTC
Source organism: Ariolimax columbianus (assembly GCA_036924085.1). Lineage (NCBI taxonomy): Eukaryota > Metazoa > Mollusca > Gastropoda > Stylommatophora > Arionidae > Ariolimax > Ariolimax columbianus. Next base: position 41,253,394 of record JAVGWX010000023.1, on the reverse strand, counting down.
CCAAATCACAGCTCTGGCTGTTACCCCAGGGAAGCAAACCCTAAGAAAATGCAAGAGGAAGTAGACCCTTACCTAAAATGCATGACAAAGATGGATGCACTGGGCAGACAGACACAAAATAAAAATATAGTGCAACGCTCACCGCCTTGGGGAATTTAGATTTAAGGGCGAACGCACACCAAAAAAAACTGGAAAACCAAGATATTAGACAGTGGATGCACAAAAGTAACAGAAGAGAATAGAAACACTAACCAAATAAATGATAACCACATTGTGATAAAAGAGAAATGAAAGGAGGCAGACCTGGTGACCACACTGCAGGCAGATGCAAACAGTTGCCTCAACGGGCTCCAAGTCATCACCTTCTGGAGGAGCCAGTCCTTCAATCAAACCACCAAACAGGTCTCGTGATGACGACTTTGGACCATCTTTGGTGCAGCCCTAAAGAGAATGAATACCAAAACAGCTATAAAACAAAAGCAGAAAATACACAGTATCACACATTATCACTGCATATACAATTATTGAATTTTATTCAGGACTTGCATCATCCACACTGCAGATTTTCCTTTATATTACAAGGAGGCCTCAAAATAATACCTGGGATCAAGATGCTGAGCAGCGCATGAGCTGTAGCGGTCAGTGACCTATATCTGACTGCTAGCGCCAGGGCCAGCGAACCACAGCTGTCAAGATCCTTCTACACCATGCGGTGATCCTGGATAACAGGCTGCAGCAGGGCAGACTGGTTAAGGAGAAGGGATCAAAGAGGGAATGCTAACCCAGTACTCAAAAAATGCTTGCTGAAGTCAGATGTGTTGGACCGAAAGGTACAAATATCGCAGTCAAGCTGTAAACTATGAAACAACGCATTCCGTTCTCTGGACTACATTCTGCTACTTAAGCCCATTCAGGGTTTGGTAGCGGAAGATTAAGAACGAAGCCAAGCCGAGATAATTCCTTAAAATTGTGATGACGTTATACTGAATTTCCACAATGAGTAACTTTACTCTTTTGTGTGCCCTGAAAACATGACATTAGGTGGCAGGTTGGGGTAGCTTTCCTCATATCCTGAGAGTGCTGATAAAGGTGGGGTAGGGTCTTCAGGCAGTTGTGCTATGCTTGGCTTCAACTGTGTGTCACTCACTACTATGGGGATAATGTTGATCCCCCACTTCATTAGCCAGACTGCCATGAAACAGCCTGTTTTCAGTGAGAACTGGGTAGAAGTGAGGTGGGGGTTTTGATCAGTATATTTCGCCTGACCCTGGCTAACATTGTCCAACAGTATATTTTGACTTACTCTGGCTTGACTAACATTGTCCGACAGTATATTTCACCTGACCCTGACTAACATTGTCCGACAGCATATTTCACCTGGCCCTGACTAACATTGTCCGACAGTATATTTCGCCTGGCCCTGACTAACATTGTCCGACAGTATGTTTCACCTGGCCCTGACTAACATTGTCCGACAGTATATTTCGCCTGGCCCTGACTAACATTGTCCGACAGTATATTTCACCTGGCCCTGACTAACATTGTCCGACAGTATATTTCGCTTGACCCTGACTAACATTGTCCAATCAGTATGTTTTACCTGACCAGACATTAGTCCCCTCTCCTCTCAAATTGTGATGGCATACAGAACATTGTCATGCAGCGTGGCGGTATCACTGCTACGGTCTTCAAAAATATTCTGCGTGTGGAATCACGGTGCAGACGAGTCACATGACATCATAGTTGCTGTTTAAAGATGGCCACTCCGCAAGCGACGTGCAATAAAGAGGAGCTGCGTTCTGTTTTTGAGCAGTGATGAAGCCTATCAAAACTCATCAGCATATCAAGGCAAAGTGGGGGAATGCACACCTGTTCTGAAACATGAGCTCTGCGACAGACCTCAATCGGGCTAGGCACACACAGGTGTGACACTAGAGACAATTACAGCAGTTGAACGCATTATAATGAACAATCCCATTGACTGTAAATGAAATAAACGTACTTGTGGACATCAGTCGAGGTTCAACACACCACATCATCCATGATGTGCTCCAGCATCGCAAAGTGCCTGCAAGGTGGGTGCATAATCCGTGAGCTTCGAAGCTATGCTGGGGAACTTCTATCTAGAGGCATCCATGCACTTCGAAGCTATGCTGGGGAACTTCTATCTAGAGGAATCCATGCACTTCGAAGCTATGCTGGGGAACTTCTATCTAGAGGAATCCATGAACTTTGTTGCTGTGCTAGGAAACTTGTATCTAGAGGAATCCATGCACTTTGTTGCTGTGCTAGGAAACTTGTATCTAGAGGAATCCATGCACTTTGTTGTCGTGCTAGGAAACTTGTATCTAGAGGAATCCATGCACTTTGTTGTCGTGCTTGGAAACTTGTATCTAGAGGAATCCATGCACTTTGTTGCTGTGCTAGGAAACTTGTATCTAGAGGAATCCATGCACTTTGTTGTCGTGCTAGGAAACTTGTATCTAGAGGAATCCATGCACTTTGTTGTCGTGCTTGGAAACTTGTATCTAGAGGAATCCATGCACTTTGTTGCTGTGCTAGGAAACTTGTATCTAGAGGAATCCATGCACTTTGTTGTCGTGCTAGGAAACTTGTATCTAGAGGAATCCATGCACTTTGTTGTCGTGCTTGGAAACTTGTATCTAGAGGAATCCATGCACTTTGTTGCTGTGCTAGGAAACTTGTATCTAGAGGAATCCATGCACTTTGTTGTCGTGCTAGGAAACTTGTATCTAGAGGAATCCATGCACTTTGTTGTCGTGCTTGGAAACTTGTATCTAGAGGAATCCATGCACTTTGTTGCTGTGCTAGGAAACTTGTATCTAGAGGAATCCATGCACTTTGTTGTCGTGCTAGGAAACTTGTATCGAACACAACAAAGACTATAATAAAAAAAATGATTCAGTTGTGTGCCACTTTTTCTTAACAAAAAGGTTGAAAGAAGAAAAATTGTAAGATCTTCATTTGAAGCACTCTCATGGTTAGCTATTTTCATTTGAAGCACTCTCATAGTTCGAAATTCACTTTTTATGTTTTTTTTTGTTTTTTTTTAGTTGGCCTTATTTCTCTAGTGTGTGCGGTTTTTATTTTGCACATGTCGGCCCAATGCATCCGACTTCAGCATGCATTTTATGTAAGGACCAGCTTCCTCCTGCATTTTCTAAGGGTTTGCTTCCCCAGGGTAACAACTGGTGCTGTGATGGGGATTGAACACAGCGCCTTCTGGTTGTGAGCCGTGTCACTTAACCACTAGCCCACGTCGTCCCCTATTTTCATTTGAAGTACTCTCGCAGTTAGCTATTTCATTTGTCTATACCTTGATATTGTCATCATCCCCCCCCCCCTTTTATTCTCAATCTCTTTCTACCAAGCCCTGAACAGTCCTTTGCAAGTAGCAGGATAAAGTCTGGAGAACAGTAATGCATTGTGTCGCTAGTTTACAGCTTGACTGTGATATTTGCACATTTCGGTCCAACACATCCATCTTAGGATGGACTATTGTTCTAACATGAAACTGCAATTTAACATTGTTCACACTAAAACGTATTTATTTACAAAATTTATGAGAGAAAAACAAATAACAGCAATAAACACTGACACCATTCTTCGACAGGCATGTTATTTCATGCTAACTTACTGTACACTCTCCCAGAGTGACAGTTGGCCTTTGCACAACTTTCCTCATTGCAGCCAGGTTCACAGCTTTAGAAACATGCGGGCATCCTGAAATGTAGCAGACAAGAAAAATCAATAAACAGTGCGGAGAGTACAGATCCAGTACTATGTTTCCTCAACTTTCCTTTGCTACTATTAAAAGTGTAATACTTTACACACACACAAAGGTTGTGAAGGTATATACAGTTAATGGATATAACGTATACTATTTTTTTTCATTTTTTTTTGCGTTTGCCTTATTTCTCTATTCCTCAAGGCAATGTGCATTGCACTATGTTTTTATTTTGCGCCTGTCACCCCAGTGCATCTGACTTCTGCATGCATATTATGTAAGAGTTTGCTTCCTCAGGGTAACGGCCGGTGCTGTAATTGGGGAGCGAACCCAGCACCATCCGGTCATGAGCCTTGTCACTTAACCAGTAGACCACGTCGTCCCCTACTATGCTATGACCATACATGATTAAGCAGCCTTTTGGAGGCCAACATCGGCAACAAATGATGGTGTTTTGTTATCCAATATTAAAAAATATAAATGTTGCTGCAAATTATAAAGAAACAAAATGTGGACATATCCCTCTTACCATTTCCATCATCGCTTGATTCTTCCATTTCATTCTCTTTGGCCTTCCGTATTCTGTGTTTTCTATTTTTGCCCATCGTGTAAGAAATAGAAGGATCAGCCTCCAAAACTCTCATTAGGATATTTATAATTCTGAAAAAGTAGATGAGAAGAATAACAAATCTATTTTTGAAAAAAATATTACATTTTTAAATCAGTCCAAGAGTCAAAACGGCTTATTAGAGCTAGATACATGACCAAATGGGAAACAGAACATACTGGCTACGAATGCCCGTGTGGTACCGGGAAAATGACCGCTGAGCATTTGCTGCAAAACTGCCCGACATACGAGGATCAGAGAGAGCAGATGTGGCCATCACCAGTGGCAACACTAGACAAGCTCTATGGCAGTGTCGACAGCCTCAGGATGACCGCTGCTTTTTTCGAAAAAATAAAGGTTGATGTCTGACTGCGTACGATGAAGAAGAAATCAGTCCGAAGGGGAACTGAGGTGCTAATCCAAGAACTGCGGTCCACCTTCATCAGCATTCTCGGGATGTGAGGAAAGCTACTACAACCCGTCACTTAACGTTCTTTTCAGGGCGTACAAAAGAGCAAACTTACTCATTGTGGGCATTAAACAACAACAAAACAGTCTCATGAATTTCTGGCCAGTGTTTGGAATGCATTCATAGTTTATACCTGCCCATTCATAGACTTTTAAGCATTCTAAAACACTATTATAGACAGCTCTATTTCTGAAATTAAATAATCTTTCAGTCTTCAACCTGATCACCCTGGTCACTACTGTTCACTATGTGTGTTTTGCTATCAGGATTACTCAAATTTTTGTTGTCATTTTTGTTATTTTTTTGTTGGTAGGTACAAGAGAACTGATCAATGAAATCGTAGTCTTGGCTTAGCTTCGTTCGTTCTCAATCTCCTTAGCCAGTCTGCCCTGCTGAAGCCTATTATCCAGAATCACCGCGTGGAGGTGTAGAAGGGTCTTGGCAGCTCTGGTTCGCTGACCACTGCAGCTCATGCGCTCAAATCAGAGTCTAAAGTTCAGATTTGTTGGTCACATAAAAAGACAACACTTCTGGAAACAACACTAAAAAGAAAAGTGGAGGGCCAACATGCCAGATGTAAGCAATGCTATAAGTGGGAAGATGACATCAAGAAGTGAACAGGGAAAAACCTGACAGATTGTACCATCAAGGAAAGAGGACATTGTAGATCCATTGCAGCCTACATTTGCTATGGAAATGGTACCTGAACTGAAGCTAACACATGATAATTATTTTAATTAAAAATTTCAACAATATCCAATCTAGCACCAATATATAGTTCCCATATCAATCAAAGCCAGTCGCCCCTCTCGATGCATATGGCACTGATTACATCTCGCCAGCATTCACGGTCCTGGGCTACTCTTTCTGCCTATCCCTCCTCTCGATGCATATGGCATTGATTACATCTCGCCAGCATTCACGGTCCTGGGCTACTCTTTCTGCCTATCCCTCCTCTCGATGCATATGGCATTGATTACATCTCGCCAGCATTCACGGTCCTGGGCTACTCTTTCTGCCTATCCCTCCTCTCGATGCATATGGCATTGATTACATCTCGCCAGCATTCACGGTCCTGGGCTACTCTTTCTGCCTATCCCCCTCTCGATGCACATGGCATTAATTACATCTCGCCAGCATTCACGGTCCTGGGCTACTCTTTCTGCCTATCCCCAGGTGTAACAATTTAACCATAGTTCGCACTCATGTTTGTTTCTTTGTGTATTTGTAGATCTACCTCTCTCTCTCTCCAAGCGGATTTCATGTGCATCCACTGTTGAGGAAAGAGTCATCTAGATCATAAACAACTAATACATTTGTCTTTGAAGAGTCAAATCTGACACTATTTTTATGCATAACTTAAGACTTTAGGACATTAGGTGAAGCATTGCATCTAAGTTGACAAAAAAAAGTAGTCCCGCGATCAGATATGACCAGAAAGAATTTCGTTGAAATCTAACTAACTTCAATGTAAATATTGTTCTGTAAGAGTATTTTAATGTGTTAATTTTTGTCTGAATACTACATTTTGCTTCTATTTTTTTGTTTAAATATAACATCAATGTATTAATGCCTTCTCAAATAGGTGATCAAAACAATATTTCACTTGTGTGTGACATGAAGAAACAAATTATGGGCCCATTATTTTTGCTGTAAATTATGTTGCCATTTTGAACATTTAATTAGTATTGGTCTATAAAAAAAAATTAATGTGGAGATATTTTAAATATTGTCCACCCCACTGTACTTTTCAAACTCGCAGGTTCATATTTTTTTTCTATAAGTCCATAATGTGCAAGATGTGTTCAAAAAGTATCTGTCCTTAATTTTTTTTTCAGCGGAAACAAATGAATCATGGGTGTTGCCCTTTTGCAGGGAGATATAGGGGACCTTCATGTGCACGAGTGAACTTTTTCCCACCCGCAGATTGCATCAGTTGCTGGCAGTCAGCTTTCAGTGTTAAGTGTTTTCAAACACTACAAAATCATTGAAAGAATTGAGCAGCAGTGTTGTAACAGATGTTGTCAAAAGCTAGGTTTTACCCAAATGGAAACCATTCAGAAGATTCAATCAGCTTTCGGTGACGATGTCATGACACAAATTAATGAGTAGTACAATTGCTTCAAAGTTGGCCGTACATTGGTGGAGAGTAGACCACGTTCTGGTAGGCATTCAACAAGCTGAAATGATGAAGTCATTGACCAAGTACAGACCATGGTCTTTTAGAACCGTCCGAGAACTTGCAGATGAGATGGGGATAAGCAGTGGTCAGGTACACTCCATTTTAAGTGAAGATTTGGCTATGCGGAGAGTGTACGCGAAATTCATGCCATGCGGAGAGTGTACACGAAATTCATGCCGAAACTGCTAATGATGAAGCAGTGGGGACATTCATCATCCTCGGGCCAAAGAAAGCGAGACAAGTGCACAGCAATGTCAAAGTCATGTTGACCTTTTCATTTTTTACTCCCGTGGGGTTGTGCATCATGAGTACACACCACAAGATCAAAACATTACCAAAGAGTACTATCTAGGGGTCAGCCGTTGCCTACGCGATGCTGTTGGACGCAAACGACCGGACCTGTGGACAAGAGAAACTTTGTAGCTCCATTATGACAGCAACCGACCCATTCTTCGCATCTGATTCAGACTTCCTTGGCCAAACACAACATTCCTCTGATTCATCAGGCTCCCTATTCTCCCGACATGGCTCCTTGCGATTTTTGGCTGTTCCCAAAGCTGAAAATGCAGCTGAAAGGGAGTGGATTTGAATCACGAGAACCCTGAGGCAAGCAGCTGAAATCCTTATAGACCATAAGGAGCAGGCAGAAAAGGAAGTGGTCATTTTTACAGACGCCCTCGCAGTGTTAATGGCGCCTAAGAACCAGCACAAAAATTAACTCGGTGCTCTGGCAGACTCGCTCGAACGCCTGTCCCAGTGCTTCAAAGAAAGCATAGTCCAGTGGATACCAGCCCACTGCGACATTCCAGGCAACGAGGAGGCAGACAGACTCGCCAGAGAGGGAGGAATGCTGCAGCAGAATGATATAGAAATCACATACAATGAGACATAGGCATTCATCAGGGCAACGTACAGTGCAAAATGGAAAAAAGACCACCCTGGCTACATAGAAAACGATGCCTACCATCAACTCTCCAGTGAGACCTGGTGATAATTCTCTGGCTACGCACAGGTCACAACAGACTTAGATGCCATCTGTACAACAAGTTCAAGATTGGCACTACAGACCTTTGTGCATGCAGCACAGCCCCCATGAAGGCAGAACATATTTTGCAGTCCTATCCACTGTATACCAACAAAAGAAGTAGCATTTGGCAATAGCCAGTGTCCTTCCACTAGAAGCTGTACGGAAGTATACAGAGCCTTGAGTCGACTGCTGCCTTCATTAGAGTCATTGAAGTTGAGGTCTGAAGACGAACGAGGAAGAAAAATCACAAGAAGACATTGTGCAGAATGCTACGACCCAGCTGTACTCCATTTCCTAAGAGGCCTTCCTGAAATGCTTCCAACAATAGAGGAACCACTGGGAGAAGTGTGTGGCGTCCCAAGAAGAGTACTTTGAAAGAGAATTAGGGTTTAACCTCCAGGTGAGTATTTTAATTTGTATTTTTCTGGCCCAAAGGTCGGAAACTTTTTTAACACACCTCGCACAACCATTTTACGGATTTTGATGCACAATTAATTAATTTTTTAATTCTCAACATTTTTAGGGGCAATGTAGAGACAGACATGATTGATATATCATTTAATTTCATTTTTCTAGGGTTATCTAACTGTTGTATTTACAATGCTATAAAATAATATTGAAGATATTGCTGCTGGAAGTGCTTCACTCAGTCACAATGTGAGTGATTCAGGAGTGTCAACAGTAGTAACTAGTAAGCACATAGACTGAGGAAAAACTCAGCAAAACGGTCACTGAGATAGTTCACCATTTATTATGATTTATGATTTCAGTATTATCACACTCACAGCATTACTATTACTATTAGTTCAAGTATTAGTCAATTTAGTGTCATTGCCAGGCATTAGCGACATAGTTAGTCTATATTTATAGATAGTACACTTCATTGACTTCAATTAACGATAATTAACACACTTCTACTACTACTACTACTAAGTACTACTACTAACTTAACTAACACAGTAACACACAGACACGAAATCACGTTACGCCACACTCATAGTAACTGAGTACAGTAAGTAACAACTTACTGTCTTACTAACATACAGTGTTAGGCATACACTAACACTGATAGTCAGGATAGTTGCTCCAGTTGCCAGTTACACATCACTCATCAGACACTGATCACATTCACACTGACACTGCAACAAAACTGCATGATTCCCACTACTTTAAAAAATAGATAGTTAAGAATAAGATAGATATAAATAACTTACTTTAACTTACAAGTTACTTAGCCTTCAATTCCCATGGCCATTCAGGGCCATTGTGATTTAAATAAGGATGAGAACACTTGATTTAGACTACATGGAATGTCAATGTGCTTTTACAGAGCAATCCTTACATTAATATAGACATGATCTCATCTCAACATATTGCTAAAATTACTTTGGACTACCTACTCTACTCAACTGAGTAACAGTGACTGTGAGATCAGAGTTACCGTGTTAGTGTTACGATACGTCCGCAAAAAGAACAAATCTAATTAGTAACACTTTAATAATAGTGAAGACATATTTCCTCACTCACCTGCGGTGATTCTATGTGTTACATGAGTAACAATATACAGAGAGAAAATCTACACCGAAAAAACAGAAAGTCAATACAATAATTTCAGTTAATTTCCGATGTTACTGTCTATGGCAGGATGAATGCATTGGTGAGCACGATCATCATGGAGGAGGTTAGAAATATTTTCGGTTGTCGCAATGTCAGCATTGCTCGTTCATTGTAATAGCCCATTTATACATACAATGACAACATGGCTTGCAAAGTTTGCATTTTATATTCATGTTACATGTATAAACTGTAAATATAGCTAAACGGAGCAATGTTTAGCTATCATAATAGTACACTCGTACTCTGAATCAATTCTTCTTCTTAATTATTTATTTCATATATCACTTTCGTTTTGAATAACAATTACGACAAGACCAGTTCTAGAATGTGCTCTTCGACAAAGGAGATTTGAAATCATATGTTACCAATGAACACAAAATACTACCGTTTTTAGACGCCCCATAATGATAGACTGAGTAAAACAGCACATAATCTCACAACTTCTACATCATCATTATCATCTGGTAGGTCAGTCCTAAGATTGGTTGTAAGGCTGTCTAAACATGGCTCTCCATTGGACCCTTTCTTCTTTATATCTCTTCATTTCAGTATAGGTTCGTACTTTAATATCTCTCATGGCCATGGATGCTTGAGACCTTGAGATGTTAAGTTTACTGTGAGTCTTGGTCGCACAGTTCGTCTTTCCCCCTGAACCGTGCCCTCTATTATCTTCTGTAGAAGACTTTCATGTCGAACATTGTGTACCAGCCAACTCAATCTTTGTTTCTGTATCCTTTTCAATATTTGTTTTTGTGCGCTTATTTTTGTGGGGACATTATCATTGGATCTTCTTTCTATCCAACTCACTCGTTCCATTCTTCTTTAGCTATGAGTCGCTGACTGCTGTCAGCTCATTCACTGCTGTATCTTCGAGAAAACGTAAATGAGATATAAGTGTACAAAATGGATATATAAGTACCTGAGTAAAATTCTCTCAACGAACGTTTAAGTCTTTGTTTCCATCAAAAATGGAGAAGCCGAAAGCCTTCCAGAAGAAGAAAAAAACATATTCTTCTTCTTTTTGTCGTCTCACTTTCTACCGGGTTGTAGCCCAGTGTCGTGGTATGTATTTGTCTTTCGCCTCGTTCGTGGCTCGAGTAACATTTTTCCCCATTTTACGGCAAGTCTCTTTACGCTTTCTATCCGCCTTTTCCTCGGTCTACCTCTCGCCCTTCTTCCTGATGTTCTTCTGTAGAAGGTTGCATGAACAATGTGATCTGATTGCATTCTCACAATGTGGCCAAACCAATTTCTTCTCTGTTGCTCTATGTACTGTAGGCAGGGAATTGTTCCAACCTTCTCCCGAAAACTCATATTTGTGATTCTATCTCTTCTGGTGTTGTTAGTGACCTTTCAAAGTGGTAGCACAGGGTTTAGATGAAGATACTATTTATCATCTGATTTTTTGCTTGGAGGGAAGTCTTGGAGTGTCTTAGTAGCGGAGACAGCTGGCATGTGACATCGTTGCTCGCTGCACTCTCGTTTCTATCGCTTTGTCGAGTCTACCATCCTCAGTAAAAACAGCTCCCAAATACCTAAATACGTGTACATACTTTATTTTTGTTTCATTCACATGAATATCAAGTGTGGGGTACTTTCTACCTATATTCATTGCCTCTGTTTTTTTATGTATTGATATTCAAATCGTACTTTTGACAGTTCAAGTAGAGTGAGTCAATATGATTCTGTAGGTTTTGTTTATTGAAGTGGATCAGACATTGGTCGTCTGCAAAAGAGTAATTCGTTGGTATTTTCCTATTCTGTATTTGCCCCCTGTGTGATTTTATTCATATAAGTGACAAAAAGGAGTGGTAACAGAACACAAACCTGTCTGATGCCTGATGAAATGGGGAACCACTCCGACATACCTTCTGCTGTTCTTACTGCCCTTTGGCTGTTCTGATATTGGGCTTTGAAGTTACTAAGGAGGACCTTGCAGTCCATAATCTGCCAGGATCTATCATAGTTTTTTTTTGTTTTTTGTTTTTTGCGTTCGCCTTATTTCTCTAATCCCCAATGCGGTGTGCATTGCACTGTGGTTTTTATTTTGTCCCTATCGGCCCAGTGCATCCGAATTCAGCATTCATTTTATGTAAGGGTCTGCTTCCTCCTGCATTTCCTAAGGGTTTACTTCCCCGGGGTAACGGCCGGTGCTGTGATGGGGATCGAACCCAGCACCTTCTGGCTGTGAGCCGTGCTAGTTCATCCTGTCCCGGGTTTAGCAACTCTCTGAAGTATTCTCTCCATCTGTTTCTTATGTCTTGACTATTGGTCAGTGGTTCTTTGGCCTTATTGTTGATCGATGGATTGACATTTTCCTCATTCACTCCCGTTGCCTTGATGCTTTTGTAAATTTATAGGTGATGATGTACATACGTTTGCCACTTGCTCAACATATTTTGTATATGAATCAGATTTTGCAATTTGTATTGTTTTGTTTTTTGTTTGCTTTCTCTTGCGATTTGTCTGTTGGCGTTGTAATTTTCCTTGGTTTTTTTAATTTCTGCCATTTGTGATAAAAATTTGTCTCTCTTTGTTTGGAACTTTTGACTTCTCTATTCCACGATCTTGTGTGCTTTGTATGTGTGCCAAGCATTTTGAGCCCGCATTACTATTTGATTATGTTTAGAATTGTAGCTTTAAAAAAGTGCCACTCCCTTCTGTGTTGCGTGTACTTGTTAGAGTGTTATAGGAGGCTTTTACCTCTTACTCTATGTTGCTTGTATGTGTTAGAGTGTTATAGGAAGCTTCAACCTCTTACTCTATGTTGCTTGTACGTGTTAGAGTGTTATGGTAAGCTTCAACCTCTTACTCTATGCTGCTTGTACGTGTTAGAGTATTATAGGAAGCTTCAACCTCTTACTCTATGTTGCTTGTACGTGTTAGAGTGTTATAGGAAGCTTCTGCCTTCCTCTCTATTTTCTCATAAATTTATGTATTTTTAAAACCCTATTAACTACCGCACCATGTGGAAACCCGTGCACTGAATAAACCCAGATTAAACGGGGTACGCGCTTTAGTCTTTCCAAGCTGACATTCTTATTTGAAAGTATTCATCAAAACTTCAGCACAGCTTTTTCGACATATGCTGATCTAACCAAAGCACGTTTTTCATGAAGAGGTAAAGTAATTAAGATGTTAATATCTTATTTGTGTTTGGTTGTTTGATGACAAATTATCCACGGAGTTTTCTATTTTTGCAGGAATATTTGCTCCACCGTTACCGTTTGCTATGTCAGTGGGCGGTCATGGCGAGGTGGTCATCTGTCCTGCACCAAATGCGTTGCGTCAGTTATTGTGAGCCCCTGTCGCTGCACAATTGCTCTGATGTCATCTATCCACCTACCTGCAACCGCCCTCTTACCCTGCAGCAAGATCAAACAGCGTTATTTCATCAGCACGCTCTGGATATGATGAAAGCTACGACAACCCACTTCTTAACGCCCTATTTAGGACATACAAAAGAGTAACCTACTCATTATGGACATTCGCAAACAACAACAATAGCAGCAGCAGCAGCAGCAACAGCAACAGCAACAACAACAACAACAACAACAACAACAACAACCAACGTTGTAAGCCAGCAGTGGAAGTTGATAAGGGTACATTCTCATGAGATGACAGCAAAAGCCTATCTTGTGCCTGGAAATATTCTCTGCACAAGACATGGTGTCGAACATGCTTCGAATGCCTTCGTTTAGTTTTCTGTCTTTCCTGGTAATTCCGATGACCTTCTTCAAACACTTCCTTTCACACGCCGAAATTCAACTCTCAATGAACTGTGCTTGACACTGATAGCAGATAGTTTTCGTAAATATACTGTTTATCAGCTGTTCGTTCGTTCTCATACAATTATATTGAGTCTTTGAAGGCTGAGTGGTCCCGAGGTAAGACGTCGGCCTCGGGTACTGGAGGCCTCGGGTACTGGAGGCCTCGGGTTCAAATCACGGTGCAGACCAAAATTTTTTCACTTGGACTTTCTGGAATTTCCCCTGATCTCTGGTCAGTAGAGATCGGACGCCCGTGTTCAGTGTCATGCACGTTAAAAATCAATCGGCAGTTAGAAATCGAAAAGAGTAGACATAACTGCCGCTGCCCGGCAAAATTCAAAAGGATATTTAAAATCTAGCCAATCAGCATTACAGGATCCTCGCCGGTGCTACGGAGTTCGTGCATTGTGCTGAGATTCTCCAAAAATATGTTGAGTTAAACCGCGTGCAATGACGTTGATTCTTCGACTAAACATCATCATCATCATCATGTAGTATGCCATTTGTAGAACGTCGCTCCCATCTCAGTCTGTCTGAAAGAAACTCGTTCCCTTGCCAAAACTCCAGCCTCTGCCACAGTCATACCCAGGCATTCTTGGATATCTTTGTGCCATCGTCTTCTTGGTCTACCCCTTCCTCTTTTGCCAGGCACCATACCTTCCATCACCGTTCTCTCTACTTTAATTTCTTCAAGCTGTTCAGTCTCGGCATTGCCATGGCTAGTCTTCTTCTGATTTATATCGACAGTCGCCATTTTTGTATATTTTGTATATTTTTGTCAATTCTGGGGTTCAGATATTGAAAATGTGTGACCTGGTCTATTTCCTCACCACCCACTGCAAATTTATGCTGACTAAACTTAACTAGACTATATTAACTCTTATGTGTGTCCCAGTTGATAGCTTTAGCTACCTTGGTAGTGTCACCAGCATCTAGGCAAATATCGATTCTGGGGTCAACAACAGTGTTACCAAGACACGTTTTTGGAAGACTCAGGTCAGGTCAGGTCATTCCGTAACCGGTGAGGTCGTTGGGGCACACATGAAGATATCCTCACAACTCCACGCCACCCGTCTCTTTCAGATGTCGCTGCCTGTGACTCTTCTGGTTGGACATTGGTCCATTCTTTTATATTGTCCTCCCATCTCTTTTTGGGACGGCCTCTTTGTCGTCTGCTATGCATCTTTCTGTGGAGGATTGTATTTGCATGACCATTTGATCTCGATATGTGATCGTACCAAGCGATTTTCCTTCTTTTGACAGTTGCCAAGAGGTCTTCAAAATGCCCTATTGCTGTTGTAATTCTATCTCGTATTTCCTCATTTGTAACTCAATCTTTGTATGTGACGTTTAAAAGTCTTCGAAAACATCTCGTCTCCAAGGCTTGTATCCTTCGTTGAATGTCAGCTGTAACTGTCCATGTCTCACAAGCATAGAGGAATATTGACAGGACCAGTGTACGCATTAATCTGATTTTCGTGCATAGTGCTAACCGTTTATCTTGCCAGATTTTGTTAAGCCGTACAAGCGCCGCTATTGTCTGTGCTATTCTGGCCAACACCTCACATTTTGATCCTTCATCACTGACAATCGACCCAAGATATTTAAAACAGTCAACCACTTCGAGTTCCTGACCGTTAGCTTTTGTCCTGCCGTTGAAGCCCTTGGCGTTGTTGGTCAAGTTTGGAAGACTACGAACGAATATTTGTGACCGGCAAGGAATCAGTGTAGCCACCAAAATCAAGGGGCTAATGAGGTCTGCCTGGCCGTCCCGCTCGTTAAAGGAAAGTGAAGCGTCTGATATAGCCTTTCCTTCCCAGGTGTAGAGATCGCCGCTGGATTCACTGTTCGGCTTGCCGTTCAAGAGTTTCCATACCAAAGGCCTCTCCTACATTATTGTGTCCCCAGCGGCATCTTCATGAGGGGCCCCCTGTATCTTACAGAGTCTGCTGTGGGGCGCGACCGAGTACCCGGCGGTATAACTGGGCGGGCAGATTGGGCTCATTAGCCTTGGTTGGCAGCCAATTTAAGAGACGGTAAACTCTGACT
This sequence comes from Ariolimax columbianus, assembly GCA_036924085.1. Classification (NCBI taxonomy): domain Eukaryota; kingdom Metazoa; phylum Mollusca; class Gastropoda; order Stylommatophora; family Arionidae; genus Ariolimax; species Ariolimax columbianus. The sequence continues at coordinate 41,237,925 of JAVGWX010000023.1, read as the reverse complement.
CTAAATCCGGGTAGACGAAGCTCGCTAGCCGGTCCGCTTACATATACCGAAGTATTTGTATACCGAAGTAATGGCCAGCCCCGAGACCTTTTCCCCAACTGTAATTCCCCATAGTGAAGATATTTTAGTATTCTGCCATCATCCATCCTCCGAATGTGTCCTAGCTTTCGGAACCTTCGAAGACATGGAAAAGATTGTAACAGTGCCTGTTCTCTGCAATACCTCTGCATTTATCATCTTGTCTTGCCACCCAAACCCCAGGATTCTGCGCAGATACCTCATGTGATAGTTGTTTAACCGTCTTTCCTGGTGCATGTAGGTAGACCGTGTATCACTGACATAAAGAAGGGTGCTGAGGATACAGGGCTGGTAAACAAATGTTTTTACAATCTAAATACATATACCTGACGTTGTCTCCATCTTCCCTTGCGATGGTCAACTATTATTAGTGTATTTTGAAAGCACGCAGTATGAATGGGATACGATTCAGTGTCTTACTGCAACCGCTTCGTGATGCAGTGATGTTGTTACCAACATGAGTCACAAATTAACATCCAAAACTAAACTTACACAATATAAAAGAGTGATCAAGTGCTATGTGCTAGGGGCATTCAAATCAAACCGGGATTTTTGTTCTACTTCTAACTGAATGGATTATAGCGTGCTGGAACTACTATCATTAGTTAAGGGCCATGTGTCCTATTTCTCCTACGTGGCCAACTTGCCATGAATGAGTCACGTGACAGATACATACAAATAGCGGACAACACTGTTAGTATTTGCACGGAGCAGCGTGTTGTGATGAATTTTCTTGTGAAAGAAGACGTGAAACCTGCGGAAATTTACAGAACACTGCAATCACCATACGGTGATGGGACAGTCAATCACAGTATGGTGATGGAACAGTCAATCACAATACGGTGATGGGACAGTCAATTACAATACGGTGATGGGACAGTCAATCACAATACGGTGATGGGACAGTCAATCACAATACGGTAATCAGACAGTCAATCACAATACGGTGATGGGACAGTCAATCACAATACGGTAATGAGACAGTCAATCACAATACGGTGATGAGACAGTCAATCACAATATGGTGATGGAACAGTCAATCACAATAAGGTGATGGGACAGTCAATCACAATACGGTAATGGGACAGTCAATCACAATACGGTGATGGGACAGTCAATCACAATACGGTGATGGGACAGTCAATCACAATACGGTGATGGGACAGTCAATCACAATACGGTGATGGGACAGTCAATTACAATACGGTGATGGGACAGTCAATCACAATACGGTGATGGGACAGTCAATCACAATATGGTGATGGGACAGTCAATCACAATATGGTGATGAGACGCCCAGCCACAGTGGAATATTTGAATGGAGTAAACGTTTTAGAGAAGGCCATACATCCGTGAGTGATGATCCCGGCTCTCAACCCACCACAGTCATTCCTATGAATATCCAGATTGTTTCACGCCTTATCCTGGAAAATCGGCGCATAGCGTGTCACAAAATTGCACAAGAGGCAAGTCTTTCTCTGGGTGCGGTGAACATCATTATTCATGAACATTTGCATTTTCGGAAGGTTAGTGCACGTTGGGTGCCAAGACAGATTTCTGACTTTGACCGACATAGAAGAGTTCAAGCCTGCACTGAATTGGGGGAACGGTTTGATATGGAAGGTCGTGCCTTTTTTGGATCGCTTCATTACATGTGACGAAACTTGGGCGCATCATTGCATGTTGGGAGAAACATGGGTGCATCATTATATGTGACGAAATCTCGGCACATCATTACATGTGACAACACACGGGTGCATCATTATACTGCTGAATCGTAACGAGCATACAAGCATGTGCAATCACCTCTACCCAAACAATTTATGACAATTGCGTATGCAGATAAAGTGATAACGAGTGTTTTCTGGGACAAACTTGGCATCATTCTTGTGGATTTTCTACCCTGTGGTGTCACTATCAACAGTGAACAGTCCATATGCATTTTGAGTGATGTGCATAACCATCTGCAGAAAAAAACGACCTGGTTTGATCACAAAAGGTGTCCTGCTTCTGCAAGATAATACTCGACCTCATATGGCTCACCACACGATGTGCCATCTTCAGCAACTCCGCTGGGAGGTATTGCCACATTCATCTTACAACCCCCTTACATTTGGACCCCTAAAAAACTCCCTAGGAGGTCAGCATTTCAGCCCTGATGACGGAGTGAAACAGGCTGTCCTGGATTGGTTCAGACATCCTGACAAATCTTTCTACGCTGAAGCTTTTCAAGCATTACATAAACGCTAGGATAAGTGCATAAACGATGCAGGAGATTATGAACTGAAATTGTACAGTATAATAAAACGCCACCTCCCTTAGCCTTATCTCCAACTACCCTATCTTTCCTTAACTTTGTATATCCCCCTATTTGCAATGTCCTCATCTGTCTATGATTCTGTTAACCCTATTATATTTGGGTTTTTTTCTTCTTCTACACACAGTTCAAATTCGTCTCTTTCATTTAGTATGCTTCTCACATTTGCATAAGAACATTTTAGTTTGTAATTTTTGTTGTTTTTCCACTTTTTGCTTTTGCTTTTTTTTATCATTTTGTTGAGATCTGGTCAAAGGTCAGGTAGGGATGTCTTGTTGAGATTTGGTCAAAGGCCAGGTAGGGATGTCTTGTTGAGATCTGGTCAAAGGCCAGGTAGGGATGTCTTGTTGAGATCTGGTCAAAGGCCAGGTAGGGATGTCTTGTTGAGATCTGGTCACTGGCCAGGTAGGGATGTCTTGTTGACATCTCGTCACTGACCAGGTAGGGATGTCTTGTTGAGATCTGGTCACTGGCCAGGTATAGATGTCTTGTTGAGATCTGGTCACTGGCCAGGTAGGGATGTCTTGTTGAGATCTAGTCACTGGCCAGGTAGGGATGTCTTGTTGAGATCTGGTCACTGGCCAGGTAGGGATGTCTTGTTGAGATATGGTCACTGACCAGGTAGGGATGTCTTGTTGAGATCTGGTCACTGGCCAGGTAGGGATGTCTTGTTGAGATCTTATCACTGGCCAGGTAGGGATGTCTTGTTGAGATCTGGTCAAATGCCAGGTAGGGATGTCTTGGTGAGGTCTGGTCACTGGCCAGGTAGGGATGTCTTGTTGAGATCTGGTCACTGACCAGGTAGGGATGTCTTGTTGAGATACGGTCACTGACCAGGTAGGGATGTCTTGTTGAGATCTGGTCACTGGCCAGGTAGGGATGTCTTGTTGACATCTCGTCACTGACCAGGTAGGGATGTCTTGTTGAGATCTTGTCACTGACCAGGTAGGGATGTCTTGTTGAGATCTGGTCAAAGGCCAGGTAGAGATGTCTTGGTGAGGTCTGGTCACTGGCCAGGTAGGGATGTCTTGTTGAGATCTGGTCACTGACCAGGTAGGGATGTCATGTTGAGATCTGGTCACTGGCCAGGTAGGGATGTCTTGTTGAGATCTGGTCACTGGCCAGGTAGGGATGTCTTGTTGAGATCTGGTCAAAGGCCAGGTAGGGATGTCTTGTTGAGATCTGGTCACTGGCCAGGTAGGGATGTCTTGTTGAGATCTAGTCACTGGCCAGGTAGGGATGTCTTGTTGAGATCTAGTCACTGGCCAGGTAATGATGTCTTGTTGAGATCTGGTCACTGACCAGATAGGGAGGGATGTCTTGTTGAGATCTGGTCACTGGCCAGGTAGGGATGTCTTGTTGAGATCTGGTCACTGACCAGGTAATGATGTCTTGTTGACATCTCGTCACTGGCCAGGTAATTTTCAGAAAGTTAAAATGAAAAGAAAAATTAGTTTGCATGTTTATGGCGTAGTGTGTTTGCATTTTCTAATTCTAATGATGTTTCATGATAAACATTTTCAGAATAATTAGTTCATTGGAGTGGTTGGCTAAGCAGCTTGAATGTCCGTCTTTGTGACCATCTTGGTGAAGCATAAGTTTTTTCTGTTGGAAGTTAAATAAAAACCCAGCATGTAGTGCATGGTGACTACAAGGGCAAGCAACCTTTATTCCCCAGCACTATCAATCATCCCAGTGATTTCAGCAATGAGAATAAATGGTGCAAGGACAGTTAACAACAAACAAACAAAAGTTCTTTTGATGATTAAACATTCAGAGTAATTAGTTCATTTGATGATTAAACATTCAGAGTAATTAGTTCATTCGATGATTAAACATTCAGAGTAATTAGTTCATTTGGTGAGCACGCACAAAAGAATGTGACCAAACAAATGTTATTTAAAAACAGTCCTGGCCACTTGCACCTTTGAGCGGACTTCTCAGATCAAGGTGTGTCTCTTGTTGGATAAGTGCCAATCTATGTTCTTCATTGATGTTATGCTGTATTCATTATTTTGATTTGTTGCTGTTTCCAGATGAAAGCGTTTTGGTCATAACTTAAAGTTTCATTCATAGTTTTTGCTGCAACACAGTATCTGAGTCATACTTGATTTTGTTATTACAATTTTTAATTTAATGTTAAGTACTAACCCTTCAAATATTTCTTTTTTACAAACACTAACAAAATATTGACAAACATTCAACACAACAGTTATTATGAGTAATTAAACACAAACAATTGAATTAAGCAAAACAGACAAATAAAACAAAGGTGTCTTTTAAAAATAATTTTATTCAAATTGTATTACCATATATTTTTAACAAATGCAGACATCTATAATTTGCAAAACAAGTCAAATAATAGAAGTTGTGACACTTCGTTATCTCTAAGGGCTGTAAGCTGATAAAATTGAATGCAACAGAACAAATGTCTTTAGGTAGATTGACGCTGGGGTCACCCACAATAAAGTTAAAGCTAACAATTCCTGTGTCTCACTGGGGTCATACACAGTAAAGTTAAAACTAACAATTCCTGTGTCTCGCTGGGGTCACACACAATAAAGTTAAACCTAACAATTCCAGTGTCTCGCTGGGGTCACACACAATAAAGTTAAAACTAACAATTCCAGTGTCCCGCTGGGGTCACCCACAATAAAGTTAAAACTAACAATTCCTGTGTCTCGCTGGGCTCACCCACAATAAAGTTAAAACTAACAATTCCTGTATCTCACTGGGGTCACCCACAATAAAGTTAAAACTAACAATTCCTGTATCTCGCTGGGGTCACCCCCAATAAAGATAAAACTAACAATTCCTGTATCTCGCTGGGGTCACCAATAGTAAATTTAAAACTAACAATTCCTGTGTCTCGAACAATAAAGTTAAAGCTAACAATTCCTGTGTCTCGCTGGGGTCACCCACAATAAAGTTAAAACTAACAATTCCTGTATCTCGCTGGGGTCACCAATAGTAAATTTAAAACTAACAATTCCTGTGTCTCGAACAATAAAGTTAAAGCTAACAATTCCTGTGTCTCGCTGGGGTCACCCACAATAAAGTTAAAGCTAACAATTCCTTTCAGTTGCTGGAGTCACCCACAATAAAGTTAAAACTCTGCTATTGGTAACATCCTGAACCTAATAAGGATATCGAATAGTCTTTATTTTCATGATTTATTTTTCTGGCTATGATATCGATCTAGTGGTATGGAGGAGAGTTTCAAATAATCTTATCTAGGACTTTTGTTCTACCTGGGGTGAAATAAAAACCTAGCTGCATGGTGACTGTAGGAGCATGCAACTTTTATTCTTGATAAATCCCAGCACTGGACCTCAGTAATGGAAAAATAGGGTAATTGTAAGGATTTATCAAATATACACTGTTCTTCTTCTTCGTTCGTTCTCAATCACCCGCTACCAAACCCTGAGTAATTAGTTAATTTGGTGATTAAACATTCAGAGTAATTAGTTAATTTGGTGATTAAACATTCACAGAGTAAATAGTTAATTTGGTGATTAAACATTCAGAGTAATTAGTTCATTTGGTGATTAAACGTTCAGAGTAATTAGTTCATTTGGTGATTAAACATTCAGAGTAATTAGTTAATTTGGTGATTAAACATTCAGAGTAATTAGTTAATTTGGTGATTAAACATTCAGAGTAATTAGTTAATTTGGTGATTAAACATTCAGAGTAATTAGTTAATTTGGTGATTAAACATTCAGAGTAATTAGTTAATTTGGTATTAAACATTCAGAGTAATTAGTTAATTTGGTGATTAAACATTCAGAGTAATTAGTTTATTTGGTGATTAAACATTCAGAGTAATTAGTTTATTTGGTGATTAAACATTCAGAGTTATTAGTTCATTTGGTGATTAAACATTCAGAGTAATTAGTTCATTTGGTGATTAAACATTTAGAGAATTAGTTCATTTGGTGATTAAACATTCAGAGTAATTAGTTCATTTGGTGATTAAACATTCAGAGTAATTAGTTCATTTAATGAACCAACAATACGTGATCACTCGCTCTTAATGCCCATTTAGAACTGGGGTAATATGGATTTTCTACACACTGGACATAAGCCAGGAGACCAGTCCATCACAGTGTGCACCACCAAGCAGAAGACAGATGGAGATCACTCCATGCATATGTACACCACCAGACATAAGCCAGGAGATCAGTCCATCACAGTGTGCACCACCAAGCAGAAGACAGATGGAGATCACTCCATGCATATGTACACCACCAGGCATAAGACAGAGAGAGACCAGTCCATCACTGTGTACACTACCAAGCAGAAGACACACGGAGACCAGTCCATCACTGTGTACACCACCAAGCAGAAGACAGATGGAGACCCCTCCATGCATATGTACACCACCAGGCAGAAGACAGAGAGAGACCAGTCCATCACTGTGTACACCACCAAGCAGAAGACAGATGGAGACCACTCCATGAATATGTACACCATCAGACAGAAGCCAGGAGGACACCATTCCATCCCTATGTACACCACCAGACAGAAGCCAGGCAAAGACCAGTCCATCATTGTGTACACCACCCAGACAGAAGACACATGAAGACCATGCCATCCCTAGGGAGACAAGTAATTGTTCTTGTACTGCCAAGATTCCTGCAAAAGAGTGCTCATTCCCAGAAACAGTTAAACTGGGCTCTTATTTCTTAAAACTATATCTTACTTGGAATCTTGGTATTCAAACAAGCATGTTGTTAATGTCTGTTGCCAAATAGCCGAAGGCTATCCATAGTAGGTATTTTAAAATTCATTCGGCTTCCTAGACCTGGGGGAAGGTACAAATAATTTCGGTAGATTTTTAACTATAATTTTTCTCTGAGCAATGGTCGTTAAGCTTACTCTTTTCAATTTATAACTGCCAAGGAATTTTTTATGTGCTCTGTACTGAACACAGTGAGTCTGATCTCACTACCCAGAGATCAGGGGAATTTTTCATGTGCTCTATACTGAACACAGAGTCTGATCTCACTACCCAGAGATCAGGGGAATTTTTACCAGAAGATCCACATGAAAAAATCCCGGTCTCCACTGTGATTCAAACCTGTGACCTCCGGCAACCAAGGTAGACACCTTACCTTGAGATCACTGTCCCCCTAAAACTGTAATGGAGACATTTATTTCTATTGGTATGGTCATGTGGGAGGAGGAGGGCCTGGAGAAAGCAGATGGGGTGGGTAGTGTGTGTTTGAAGAGTTTATAGAGCTGATGAATAAAGTGGGGAGTATGTGTTTGAAGAGTTTATAGAGCTGATGAATAAAGTGGGGAGTATGTGTTTGAAGAGCTAATGAATAAAGTGGGGAGTGTGTGTTTGAAGAGTTAATAGAGATAATGAATAAAGTGGAGAGTGTGTGTTTGAAGAGTTTATAGAGTTCATGAATAAAGTGGGGAGTGTGTGTTTGAAGAGTTTATAGAGCTGATGAATAAAGTGGGGAGTATGTGTTTGAAGAGCTAATGAATAAAGTGGGGAGTGTGTGTTTGAAGAGTTAATAGAGATAATGAATAAAGTGGGGAGTGTGTGTTTGAAGAGTTTATAGAGTTCATGAATAAAGTGGGGAGTGTGTGTTTGAAGAGTTTATAGAGCTGATGAATAAAGTGGGGAGTATGTGTTTGAAGAGCTAATGAATAAAGTGGGGAGTGTGTGTTTGAAGAGCTAATGAATAAAGTGGGGAGTATGTGTTTGAAGAGCTAATGAATAAAGTGGGGAGTGTGTGTTTGAAGAGTTAATAGAGATAATGAATAAAGTGGGGAGTGTGTGTTTGAAGAGTTTATAGAGTTCATGAATAAAGTGGGGAGTGTGTGTTTGAAGAGTTTATAGAGTTCATGAATAAAGTGGGGAGTGTGTGTTTGAAGAGTTAATAGAGTTCATGAATAAAGTGGGGAGTGTGTGTTTGAAGAGTTAATAGAGATAATGAATAAAGTGGGTTGTGTGTGTTTGAAGAATTTATAGTTAATGAATAAAGCGGGGAGTGTGTGTTTGAAGAGTTTATAGAGCTGATGAATAAAGTGGGGAGTGTGTGTTTGAAGAGTTTATAGTTAATGAATAAAGCGGGGAGTGTGTGTTTGAAGAGTTCATGAATAAAGTGGGGAGTGTGTGTTTGAAGAGTTTATAGTTAATGAATAAAGCGGGGAGTGTGTGTTTGAAGAGTTCATAAATAAAGTGGGGAGTGTGTGTTTTAAGAATTAATGAATAAAGTGGGGAGTGTGTGTTTTAAGAGTTTATAGAGCTGATGAATAAAGTGGGGAATGTGTGTTTTAAGAGTTTATAGAGTTAATGAATAAAGTGGGGAGTGTGTGTTTGAAGAGTTAATGAATAAAGTGGGGAGTGTGTGTTTGAAGAGTTAATGAATAAAGTGGGGAGTGTGTGTTTGAAGAGTTAATGAATAAAGTGGGGAGTGTGTGTGTGAAGAGTTAATGAATAAAGTGGGGAGTGTGTGTTTGAATAGTTAATGAATAAAGTGGGGAGTGTGTGTTTGAAGAGTTTATAGAGCTGATGAATAAAGTGGGGAGTGTGTGTTTGAAGAGTTTATAGAGTTAATGAATAAAGTGGGGAGTGTGTGTTTGAAGAGTTAATGAATAAAGTGGGGAGTGTGTGTTTGAAGAGTTTATAGAGTTAATGAATAAAGTGGGGAGTGTGTGTTTGAAGAGTTAATGAATAAAGTGGGGAGTGTGTGTTTGAAGAGTTTATAGAGCTGATGAATAAAGTGGGGAGTGTGTGTTTGAAGAGTTAATGAATAAAGTGGGGAGTGTGTGTTTGAAGAGTTAATGAATAAAGTGGGGAGTGTGTGTTTGAAGAGTTAATGAATAAAGTGGGGAGTGTGTGTTTGAAGAGTTTATAGAGTTGATGAATAAAGTGGGGAGTGTGTGTTTGAAGAGTTTATAGAGCTGATGAATAAAGTGGGGAGTGTGTGTTTGAAGAGTTTATAGAGCTGATGAATAAAGTGGGGAGTGTGTGTTTGAAGAGTTTATAGAGCTGATGAATAAAGTGGGGAGTGTGTGTTTGAAGAGTTTATAGAGCTGATGAATAAAGTGGGGAGTGTGTGTTTGAAGAGTTTATATAGTTAATGAATAAAGTGGGGAGTGTGTGTTTGAAGAGTTTATAGAGCCGATGAATAAAGTAGGCAGTGTGTGTTTGAAGAGTTTATATAGTTCAAACGGCGACCCTGGAAACCGGCTGTACTAGTGTAGATAAGTGAATTGACAAAATGGTGTAAATATGCAAGAGAAGTTAAAAAGAAACAACAAGAATTTTAATGGTGTTACTGTTGGTAACTTGTAAATTATTTACAAAATAAGTACAAGGACTTTTCTTGTGAAATTATATAAATACCACCATTAGCTGACTATAAAACACATAATGTAGAGGTATTTAAAATACGACATGATTTATATTTACGACCTAAAAATATAGTATATATAAATATATATTTATTGCATAGATACTTGTAACTCGTCTTATATAATAACTACATCAGAGCCTTGGCTTACATGGTTAGCTAACATTGAGGGTTAACATGATGTTAGTATAAGGGTGTCAGTAAGTATGTCCCAAACTGATATGAGATAGATGAAAAATAAAGTTCGTAGTTTCTAAAGGTATTATCAGGTTGCAGAAACATCCAGCTTTATGATTACTGTAGGTAAAATTCAACATTGAGTTGCTGCCCCAAAATACAGATCTAGTCTTACAGTTGATTTTCTACCCCCTGTGGGATCATTGGAAACGAGAAGACAGATAAGATAGCAAAAGCCAGAAGTGGCGGCACACAGACTCGCCATCCACAGAGCTACAAAAAAGCAAAGACTCATCAAACGATCCATGAGGACGGAATGGAGAAACCAGCACTAAGAATACAAGCCAGAAAATGATAGCACAAACAAACTTGGCAGAGATTTGCAGATAAAAACCTTCAGACTCAGAATGGGACATTGCGGACTTAAGGCACACCTTCACAGAATGGGTGTTAGAGACACCGCCTCGTGTGATTGCGGAGCATCCAAGCAAACACCAGAACATATCCTGCAGGACCGCCCTACCTATACAGACCAAGGAGAGACAGTCTGGACCAGGGGAGCGACCATACCCGAAAAGCTGTGGGGGGGCCATCATTGACCTGAACTGCACAGTCTCCTTTGTGAACCTCACCAGGCTAGAAGCATAGCATCAGTTGATCGAAGAAGATGATTACTGTAGATTGTAGACGCTAGGTGTCACATGCATGTTCCCAGCTCTGAAACAAAATGGTGTCCATGCTCACAGAGTGTACCAATCAAAGAAAGCATGCTGTTGTGTGCTTTTTTGAGAGCAAAAGAACTTTCTGCAAAGGATATTCATAAAGAAATGCTTCCTGTATACGCCGAGACGTGTTTGTCGCATAAAGTATGTATAACTGGGCTGATCAATTTTCTCAAGGATGTTAACAAATTGATTATAAAGCCCGGCCTGGTCGTCCTGATCAGATTGCACCAGAAGCATCTGTGTGGCAAGTGAGGTAGAATGTTCACATGGTTTAGCCTACAGTATGATAAATAATAAATATAATTTTTAGAAAGTGTGCTCAAGTGAGTACCAAGACAACGGTTGATAAACAGAAAATGAATCGAATTGGCTAGTCCTTGTGCTAATAAAGTGATGGGATAAATGTGTCAATATTGATGGTATTTATGTCGAGAAACAAGCCATGATGTATGAGCAATAATAAATGGTTTTCAAGTTTGCGTATATCATTTACTTTTCTTTTTTAATAGCCATTTGTGATCTATTTACTGACTTGTAAATATGTGTGTGTATATAATTGTTTTACTGCAATATGTGATAGTGTAAACATGGTATTATACTTTTATATGTAGTTACAAATGAAAAAAGGCCACGTACAGCTTTTCTGCAACTTTCGCTTTATTACATGAGGCTTGAAAATAACCCGAGGCATGAACTTGGCCCTACTATATACAACAAATATTACAAAATAAACACGTACAAGCATGTTTCTCATTTAATAAAGAATAATAAGATCAAATCAAAACCATGGGGGACGGCGTGGCCTAGTGGATAAGTGGCACGGCTCACAACCCGAAGGTGCTGGGTTCGATCCCCATCACAGCACCGGCCGTTACCCCGGGGAAGCAAACCCTTAGAAAATGCAGGAGGAAGCTGACCCTTACATAAAATGCATGCTGAAGTCGGATGCATTGGGCCGACAGGCGCAAAATAAAAACCACAGCGCAACGCACACCCCCTTGGGGATTAGAGAAATAAGGCGAGTGCAAAAAAAAAAAAAAATCAAAACCCTGATCGTCATCTATGCAGCTTAATCAAGTCTTCCTGTATTTTGCCTCAAGCTACCTTCCCCATGAATGTTTAGGCCTGCTTTCTCTTACTTTCATGATTCCAGAACAGAGACTGTTTGGTAATGCTATCAACTGGTTTCCTTAATGTGTGTCCTATGCTCGTATCATCTTGTTCTTCTTCTTCGTTCGTTCTCAATCTCCCGCTACCAAGTCCTGAAAAGGGCTTTGTAAGTAGCAGGATGTTGTCCGGAGAACTTAATGCGTTGTGTCGTAGTTTACAGCTTGACTGTGTTATTTGCACCTTTCGGTCCGACACTTCCGACTTCAGCAGACATCATCTTTTTCGGGGCTGAAAATGCAACACAGTGAATGAGCTAACAGCAGCTAGAGACTCATAGCAAACTACAGCTGACCAAGATTCTATTCCACCTCCAAGTGGCAGCCCTTCGAAACAGGCTGCACTGGTATAGTCTGACTAAAAGAATAGGAACCACAGAAGGAAGGCAACCCCAGCCCCAAACTTGCAGTGTGTTGGGTAGAAAGGCGCAGATATCGCATACTTGCTGTAAACTATGACACGTCCTTTTCAGAAGGAATTCTGAAGAAGAAGACATCTTGTTCCATCAGTATCTGACCTACATTAGTGACTTTATACCACTTCAATCTCTCTATTCTGATACCACTACTTCAATCTCTCTATTCTGATACGACTTCAATCTCTCTATTCCGCATAAGCATCCATTTATGAATTTATACAAAAATGCCTGACTATAATACACCTTATGTTTGTCAGACATCTCACGCACATCATAGATATTTCTCAAGTAAGTCATATCAATATTATATACATATCACAGACATATCATTGTTAGAGATGACTCTAGAAAACAGCTTACAAACTATAAAGTCTATTTATCAGACTGGGGGACCCAGTGGTCTTAAGGTAAGGTGTTTGCCTCGAGTGCTGGAGGTCGTGGGTTCAAATGACAGTGGAGACGAGGATATTTTCCCTGATCTCTGAGTAGTCAAATCAGACACCCGTGTGCACGTTAAAAATACCTTAGCAGTTGGAAATCAAAAATTATTCTAGGAATATTCGTTCCACAGAGAATGTGTTGCAAAAAGGGGGCTATAACATCAGGTCTTGGTTATGTGGTTAGTGGAGCAGTTAAATGACGCCTGACAGTCTGCAGGTCTACCTTGCTCTAATTTACGCTTCCACCTCCACCAGTCCCACAAATAGGCGATCGTATATTCCAGGGGTTAACGGATTGACCTGGCAAGTCACCAGTGAATTTTCACCTGCCAAAAAAATACGAAACAAAGGAGGTCACACCTCTCCATGACACAAATGGACTGAAGATAGAGATTTATCAGACTACATATGTTCTACTCTCGTATAAACAAATATAATAAACGTAATCAAATTTGAGATGGGTTTGCTACTCTAAAAGTGATATTAATCCTTGCCCCTCTGTCATGGTACTCTTTTGGTACGCGGTGCTGGGGACAAAAAATTATGGAATATTAATTATTATAACAATTAAAATTTCTAAAACACAGAATTGTTTTAATTGTGTTTTAATGTTCTAAATGTCAAATTACTGTAACAAAAGAATTCACAATTTTTCTTTCTTCTGTGTTAACTAGCATGAATGAACATGTCTTTTCACAATATTGTGTCCTTGTGTCGATATTGGTTCTGTTTGTGACAATTATTGATCATCAGGCATTAGACAGGGTTTGCTTTCTCAACCCACTCCTCTTTGTCAATCATATGAATAAAATACAGAACAGAAAAATACCAACAAATTGCTCTTTGCAGACAACCAATGTTTGACTCACTCCAATAAACAAAACCTACCACCATATTGACTCACTCTACTTGAACTGTCAAAAGTACGTTACGAATATCAATAAATAAAAAACAGAGACAATGAATATAGGTAGAAAGCACACCACACTTGATATTCATGTGAATGAAACAAAAATGAAGCAGGCACACAAATTTAGGTATTTGGGCGCTGTTTTTACTGATGGTGGCGGCAGACTCGACAAAGAGATAGAAATGAGAGTGCAAACGATGCCACTTACCAGTTGTCTCCACTACTAAGACACTCAAAAATTTCCCTCCAAGCAAAAAAGCAGATGATAAATAGTATCTTCATTCAAACCCTGTGCTACCCCAATGTCAGACATGGGCATTGAATAAGGCCAAGGAACGAAAGTTAGTCACCTGTGAAATGCGGTGCCTACAAAAAGTCACACCAGAAGAGACAGAATCACAAATATGAGTATTCGGGAGAAGGTTGGAACAATTCCCTGCCTACAGTACATAGAGCAACAGAGAATGAATTGGTTTGGCCACATTGTGAGAATGCAACCAGACTATATTGTTCATGCAACCTTCTACAGGAGAACATCAGGAAGAAAGGCGAGAGGTAGGCCGAGAAAAAGGGGGATAATCAGCATTAACGAGACCTGCCGTAAAATGGGGAAAAATGCTACTCGGGCCACGAGAGAGGTCAAAGAGAAAAACATACCACGACACTGGACTACAACTCTGAAGATTATTGGTTCTGTTTGTGACTATTTTCCATCCCTAAGTGTAAGCTGGCCTGAATCATCTCTCTTTAATGCCCCATACCAGATTTGTTAGTTGTCAAGAGGGTGCTCTAACTTTTCTCTTCTCACAGTATACACACTTTTAGATCTGTCTATTAAACATATTTTCCCCATCAGCCTGCCTCGTCATACCACCTTATGTTTGATAGATGAACAGAAGGGTAGCTTAATCAGTTCATTAATGGAATGATGGATGAATGAGTGAACAGATGAGTTGATGAATGAATGAGTAGAAGATCCATCTGTAGTAGTGGTTGTATGCTTCAGATGGAGCACAATAGAGACAAGAAGAAGACAGCACAATGTAAAATACACATCAAGGTCAGTGTTATAGCAGACACTGCTGTCAACGGGGACGGCATGCACTGGTAGTTATGTGGCATAGCTCCCAACCTGAGAACGTGATGGGTTCGCTCCCCAAAACACAGCACCGGCCATTACCCAGGGAAAGCAAACCCTTAGAAAATGCAGGAGGAAGCAGACCCTTAGAAAATGCAGGAGGAAGCAGACCCTTAGAAAATGCAGGAGGAAGCAGACCCTTACATAAAATGCAGGAGGAAGCAGACCCTTACATAAAATGCAGGAGGAAGCAGACCCTTACATAAAATGCAGGAGGAAGCAGACCCTTACATAAAATGCATACCAAATGGATGCATTGGGCCGATAGGTGCTAATTAAAAACATAGTGCAACGCACAACACCTTGAGGAATAGAGAAATAAGGCGAACGCAACAACCACAAAAAACTGCTGTCAAGGATGAAGTGTTGAAGACTTCATTGTACTAGGTTTCAGCACTTTTTTAGGTAGGATAGCCAGTTCCCTTCGCTGCCCTTTTTTCCCTAACAGTAAACCAGGTAGCCATTTAGAGCTGGATTTACTGAATCAAACTGGTAGTTACGATGAGAAATGAGCACTCTACCACTTTAATATATTATAACACATACAAATATTAATACATATAACAGAGTTTTAAAAAACTATCAGATTAACTTAACGTCATATACTGGTTTAGAAGACTGCAGAGTCTGTATACAACCAGTTTCATTTACATTTCCTTGCTATAAAAGCTATGCACATCCAATCTATTCTTAAATGCATTAATTGTCCCTGCCTCCACTACTTCCTGTGGCAATGCATTCCAAGCATTTACCACTCTCTGACTAAAAAAATATTTCCTAATATCTGATCTGGATATTTCTTTAGATAATTTGTTGCTATGACCTCATGTTCCTGTGGGTGTTTATATTTTTTAAAACTTGTTATAGTCTAATTTATTATTTCCTTTGATTATCTTATAAACCTATATTAAGTCACCTCAAAATCTTCTCTTTTCTAGACACTGTAGGCTGGTTTTTCTGGAATCCTACAATCAGCTTTATCGCTCCTTTTTGTATCTTTCCAGCATGTTTATATCTTCTCTACAATAAGGACTCCACACCTGTACAGTCTTTCAACCTAGGTCTAATGATTTACACAGTTTGACTATCACTTCCTTGTTCCTATATTTAATATTTCATTTTATCATACCTAACATTACATTTGCCTTTTTCCCTGCTACCTGGACTTTACCACTCACTTTACCTGTATGATCTATTATAACCCCTAGGTCCCATTCCTTTTCTATTGAAACTCTCCCACTCTTGTTCAAAATATGTTCCTCCGACAATATCTTTCCAGATTATGTGGCTCTCTCCTCTTTCATTACTATATCTATACCCTACAATGTGAGAAATGTTTATCTGCCTTTAAATACTTCCCCCTTACATACAGCTGGTATTAGCAGGCAGTCATCAATACAATTAACTAGAAATAATCAAATCAAATGTTATGCGGAAGGGTCCTGTAGATATAACTTAAGAGTATCTAAGGTTTCCTTCAGGTGAATCTGTCAGAAATATGATCTCAGGAATATCATGTCGAGCCTCGCAGTACATGGACACATTTCATAGTTTTATCCTCGAAGTGTCTTCATAGAATATGTCAATTGTCATAAGATATATTAAGCCTCATAGCTTAGACACATTTCATAGTTTTATCCTCGAAGTGTCTTCATAGAATATGTCAATTGTCATAAGATATATTAAGCCTCATAGCTTAGACACATTTCATAGTTTTATCCTCGAAGTGTCTTCATAGAATATGTCAATGGTCATAAGATATATTAAGCCTCATAGCTTAGACACATTTCATAGTTTTATCCTCGAAGTGTCTTCATAGAATATGTCAATGGTCATAAGATATATTAAGCCTCATAGCTTAGACACATTTCATAGTTTTATCCTCGAAGTGTCTTCATAGAATATGTCAATGGTCATAAGATATATTAAGCCTCATAGCTTAGACACATTTCATAGTTTTATCCTCGAAGTGTCTTTATAGAATATGTCAATGGTCATAAGATATATTAAGCCTCATAGCTTAGACACATTTCATAGTTTTATCCTCGAAGTGTCTTCATAGAATATGTCAATGGTCATAAGATATATTAAGCCTCATAGCTTAGACACATTTCATAGTTTTATCCTCGAAGTGTCTTCATAGAATATGTCAATGGTCATAAGATATATTAAGCCTCATAGCTTAGACACATTTCATAGTTTTATCCTCGAAGTGTCTTCATAGAATATGTCAATTGTCATAAGATATATTAAGCCTCATAGCTTAGACACATTTCATACTTTTATCATTGAATCTTCCTCATATGATGTTTCAAATCACACATCCTAGTATGGGCAAGCATTCATTTCACGCCATTTGTTACGTAGAATGATTTAGAAGTATCACTGTTGTCCAATACTTTTGTTGCAGCGCGTACGCTTTCGTGGAACCATTTCATCAAAGTGACAAATTTGCCAGGATAGTCAAAATTGGACACAGATCTTCCACAACCCACCAGTATCAATGC
Organism: Ariolimax columbianus; assembly: GCA_036924085.1. Lineage (NCBI taxonomy): Eukaryota > Metazoa > Mollusca > Gastropoda > Stylommatophora > Arionidae > Ariolimax > Ariolimax columbianus. Next base: position 41,220,672 of record JAVGWX010000023.1, on the reverse strand, counting down.
TTTTGTCAGATCAATGCGTGTAGTGGTGTATGGTTTTGTTTCTGACATTTCTCCTGGAGCGGACCACCAGCAAATATCATGTCTACTGCCCTTCAACCAATCCTTAATAAAATTGACTTTCTAGGAGCTGATGGATAGCACAGAAAGCAGCATGACTTATTAAGTTACTACAACAAAACTATATTATAGTCAACAGCAATATGGACAACATAACAGAGAGCATTTCGTAAGCGGTGACTAACTGTGTGACATGGCATAACACCGGCCATAGTTAGGTGGTTTGTTTAGAGCAGCATAGATGGCGCCTAACAGGCTGCGGTCTACTTTCCTCTAGTGTTTGAGTCTATTAAGATGGACTCACACATCGGTTAACCAGCCTCCATAGGCACTTGTCCCAACGCAGCGGAGTATTATGCTGCTCGAGCCTAGCCCGTGAAGCACTGCTACATCCAGCTCATACCAGAGCTGGGACCTGCACAGAGACATCTGCTCCTGTAGAAGTACAAGACGACTAAGAACTCAGGGCAGACACTTGGGAAGAAGTACGTACCTGCCAGTCAGACTGTGTCCAACCTTCCATAATGAGCAGCGCACCACTTGTTAATGGTATTCTAATAACTTGGCTATATGTGTAATCTCTCTCTTGTGACTCACTCTGAGAATGAATTAGTCAAAACTATATAACAGCAGTTAACTCTAAAACACAAATCATTTGTTCATTATACAATTCTCAGACTAGTATATCAGACACCAGTCGTATTCTTCAGATTCAAACCAAGGACTCCTGCACCAAAAAGAGTAGTGGTACAGTGGGTTCCATGCCACTGCAACATCCAAGGCAACGAGGAGGCAGACAGACTGGCAAAAGAAGGTGCAAGACTACCACAACCAGATACTAGTGTGACATATGAAGAGTCAAAACGGCTTATTAGAGCTAGATACATGACCAAATGGGAAACAGAACATACTGGCTACACAAAAAATGATGCCTATTATCAGTTGAACAGAAGAGAGCAGGTCGTGGTCTTCAGACTTCGCACTGGCCACAATAGACTGAGGTACCACCTATTCAACAACTGAAGATAGGTGGCACTGACGAATGCTCGTGTGGTACCGGGAAAATGACTGCTGAGCATTTGCTGCAAAACTGGCCGACATACAAGGATCAGAGAGAGCAGATGTGACCATTACCAGTGGCAACACTAGACAAGCTCTATGGCAGTGTCAATAGCCTTAGAATGACCGCGGCTTTTTTCAAAAAAATAAAGGTCGGCGTCTGACAGCGTAAGAAGAAGAAATCAAGGACTCCAAACGACTATCACTTCCTAACTTTCTCATTCCATATCTAGGCAAGCTTATTACTGGATGACCTGTCCGTCAGCAGCGGTTATACCATTGTGGATCCCAACATCTTTCCATCGGCGTCTGTCACAAAGCCATGGTAGATCAGTGGATAATGAGTCGCCCAATTGTAGCATCGTGAATGTTGTAGTGGAACTCAAGGGAGTGAGACCAGTGTGTTGGCGGACGTCCCCGTGGTTGTTTCTTGATTCTGAGGTTCCATACTTCTGTCACTGTGCTCCATCATTTGTTCTTCGCAGTAACTGAAGACCCAATGCATATGTGAGCGACAAATAAGCAACACATATCCCTGTTGGTTGTGTTAGATGCTGACAGAACCTTTGCAAATTGTCTGGATTGAAGTATGTCCATCATTCGCAGTAGTAAATCTTGGGTGTGAGAAATACTAGTAAATTAGGACACGATTTTGTTTGGGGTGTCTAGTTGGCAGAGTTCATTTAGTCACTTTTTTTTGCAGTAAGGTTTTTCATCACATAAGGGTCAGTGGTTTCTTCTTCATTGGTTCTGAAAAGTATATCATAGTTTACAGCAAAGATGCGATATCTGTGCCTTTCAACCCAACACGTCCAATTTTAGATGGCTCTTTGAGTACCGTATTTGGTGATCCTTATTCTCTCAGCCAGACTACACTAGTGCAGCCTGTTTCCAGGGCCTCCGCTTGGAGGTGGAATGGCGTCTTGGCCAGCACTGGTTCGCTGATCTTAATGCAAGCAGTCAGCTATGAGTCGCTGTGCTGAATTTTGCAGAACAGAACAGAACTAAATACAAGAATTACTCTGTGCAGATGATCAGTGTTTTTTGTACGATGATGAAAATGAAACCACTTGAATGCGCTTGCGATTACCTGTGCTAAATACAAAATGCAAATTAGCGAGAACAAAACAGAAACTATGATGATCAGTAGAACACCTGGGCCACTCAACATAAGTGTAAATGATATTGGTCTTCAACAGGCCCACGAGTTCAAGTATTTGGGCAATATTTTTTCGGCGGACGGTAGGATCGACAGAGAAATTGAGACACAGTGTCAGAAAGAATCTGCTGTGACTTATCAGCGGTCCCTACTGCTTAGACACCTGAGCATTAGTTTGGCAACAAAGCAACAGCCGATAAACAGTATATTTATGCATACTCTGTGCCACCAGTGCCAAACACGGTCTCTGTCCAAGGCACGGGAGAGCATAATTGTGACGTGTAAAATGAAGTATTTGTGGAAGGTCATCGGTGTTACAGGAAAGACAGAATACAAAACGACGACATTCGAAGTATGGTCGGTACTACATCTTGTGCCGAATACATTTCCAGCCTGGATAACAGGCTGCAACAGAGCAGACTGGCTAAGGAGAAGGGATCAAAGAGGGTATGCTAACCCGGTACTAAAAAAATGCTTGCTAAAATCGGATATGTTTGACTGAAAGGTGCAACTATTGCAGTCAAGCTGTAAACTACGACACAGCGCATTGCGTTCTCTGGACTACATTCTGCTACTTAGGCCCGTGTCAGGGTTTGGTAGCGGCAAATTGAGAATGAACGAAGCCAAGCCAAGCCAGGATCAGACAAAATTTACTTCCCAGCAATCCTCCCTGGAAATTGGCTGTTTTCATGGCAGCCTGGCTAACAAGATGAGGGATCGATGTGTAGTAGCGAGTGACATGTAGTTGAAGCCAAACATATCACAACCACCTGGAGGATCCCGGTTCACCTTCATCAGCACGCTCGAGATGTGAGGTAGGCTACTGAAACCGGTCACTTAACGACCTTTTCAGAGCGCACAAAAAAGTAATCCTACTCATTGTGGGCGTTCACAAACAACAACAACAACAACAAGGATGAACGACGAAGAATAAATGAACATCTTTAAAAATCACCTTCAGAAAAAGTCCAGAATATCGTCATGTAAATTTAGTGCATCTACAATATTTTGTACCTGGATTAAAACACAATAAACAGGGGACGGCGTGGCCTAGTGGTTAAGTGGCACAGCTCACAACCCAAAGGTGCTGGGTTCGATTCCCATCACAACACCAGCCGTTACCCCGGGGAAGCAACCCTTAGAAAATACAGGAGGAAGCAGACCCTTACATAAAATGCATGCTGAAGTCGGATGCACTGGGTTGACAGGCGCAAAATAAAAACCACAGTGCAACGCACACCGCCTTGGGGAATAGAGAAAAAAGGCGAACGAAAAAAAAAAAAAAACCACAATAAACAACTTCAGCTTTATGAACAGTTATACATTCTAGAACAACATAATGAGTGATCACACTGTAACATCAAAGGAAATTATGCCAATAAAAATAAAATCTAAAAAAAAAAAAAAAATTCATATGAAAAAGTAGGTGAAAAGACAAGTATACGAATCTTAAAGAATAGAAAGACATACAAATAAGGTACCAGAATCTATACAGAAAAAAAGATGTACAAGCTAGCAAAAAATATCTGCAGATAATGACAACAACAAAAAAACACATAATAACTTGAATAAGCACACAAACAAAGTCAAAGAAAATCAATATATTCAACAGCAAGTATTTACAGGGGAAATCCACGAACACAAACTCAAAGAACAAACATGTTTAGAAGCATGCACGTACGGGAGGAACCCGTAGAATCCTTACTGTGAATGAAAGAAAAGGACTAATACTACTTACTATGTAAGTCATTAAGTAGAGTGATATCAAGATGCTGAGCAGTACAGGAGCTGTAGCAGCCAGCGACCCAGAGCTGCCAAGACCATTCGCCACTTCCATATGGCAATCCTGGATTACAGGCTACGGCAGGACAGACTGGCTAAGGAGAAGGGATCAAAGAGGGAAGGCTAACCGAGCATCCAAAAATGCCAAGCCAAAGTCAGATGTGTCAGACTAAAAGGTGCAAATATCACAGTCAAGCTGTAATCTACAATGCAACGCATTGACTACATCCTGCTACTTGTTGCAAAGCCTTTTTCAAGACTTGATAGCGGGAGTTTGAGAATTAATAAAGAATAACTGAGTGGAGTTGTGCATAGTGCTGGCAATCACATAATTTTAAGGAAAATGCCACAGAAACTGATTGTACAATAGCACATAAACACATGATTTAACTCCAGCTTCCTGGAAGGAGACCAACTAGAGTGGTAACCCCATGCTTCTACTAGAGTGACAAAGGGCACATGATGATGATGACTTACAAAAGGTGGCTTTTTGCGTAGCTCAAAAACTCTCTCTTCACCAAAGGACAGGGAGGCAATGGTTGGATTCTTTCCCATGATAGGCTCGTCATCAGAGTGCCAGCCAATGCTGTCATGGCCGTCACGGTAGAGGTTAGCAGCCAAAGAATTGAACTCAATCCCTGTCATTTCTGCCAACTTCTCCTTCAGGTCTTTTAATACTTTTGGCCACTCCTATGGGAAATATGTTTAATTTTATTGCTTTTTAAAAAATTCACAATGCACCTAAAAATTGTCTGTGTTTTTTATCTACTTATTTTTCTTCTTCTTCGTCTTTCATCCTCAGATCAAAGTCCCAGTTTCTCAGGCCACAGTTGTTTTGTAAGGCTGTTTTATCTCTGCACAGCTTTTGTCTCTTTTCTTGTGTGAGCGTGCAATTTTGTTGGATGTGTTCCAGTTATGGTATGCTCCCCAATTGGACATCTGGCCCAATCCTCATTTTGTTGTAAAGATGTAAAGTGAGTCTATTTTTCAGTTCTCAGTCTGAAGATAACATCTTGCTCTTCTCTAGTTAAACCGCACCCAGATGGCGTCTAACCGGCCACAGTCTATTTTCTTCTCGTGTTTAAGTCCATTATGGATGTTGTCAGGCCAAGGATTTGACTAAAATTCACACGAGCTGACAACTTACACTTGTGTCCATGGAAACATCATGTGGTTTTTCCATTTGAATTCGTTCATTTTGTGGTGTTTTGCTCTCTAATTATCCTGGCATGGTCTTTGGCTATTTGCAACTGTATTTGGGTTACCTTGTGTCGTATTTCCACGATCCAGCGCACATGGCTGAACATCACGAGATTGGCATCCTTCACCCCGTTTGCTGACAATGCCGGCTTTGGTGTGGCTGGGAAATGTACACAAGGGCCAATAATAGACTAACACATGGCCTTGGAGAGATTGGGCCCTGTCTGGTTAGCAACATCTCCATGACACATAGCTCACATGGGCTAGGAGAAGATATACTTAACCATGAGCACCGACCTAGGCTTACACGCCTCCTGGGTGAAGACGAAAATCCAAAACCTCCGCAAGGGCCTTGAAAATCACAGTGAACAACAATCCTATTGCAGTCGCTGAGGATTTTGTCTATCTGGGCAGCAGGCAGTCCTCTGACGCACGCAGCAGTCACGACATCACCAGTTGGATAGGCCTGGCAGCTTCATTCATGCACTCGCTTATCAGAGTCTGGTCCCAGAAAAAGCTCTCCCTGGAGACCAGGCTTCGTATGTACTCCCCCATTCTCCTGTATGGACCTGGACACTATTAAAGTAGGACTGGCAGCATCTTGAGGCCTTCCACCTGAGCAACCAGAAGGAGCCACTGGCACAACCTGATTTCTAACAGTGAAGTAGTTTGACGCACTCAATTTGCAGGCATTGCCTCAAAGATTTATCGCTGTCGCCTCTCCTTCGGTCACGTCTGCCTTCCCTGGGAGGTCCCAGGAATAGGACGTGCTCATCCTGGAGGCGTCCTAGGGGCCGCCCTCGCAACACCTGGGTAAAACAGATCGCCACCTCCCCAACAGAACTGCAGGCTGCCTGGGATGTGACCATGGACTTTCAACACGATGGGCCTTGGTCACCTAAGCGCATTATTGATTGATGTGCACAAGAACATCTGAACACAGATCAAAAGATGAAGAAGAAAGAACATACGAGAGGCTTTCAGAAAGTAATGCACCACATCGTTTATCTCAGGAGCTGTTCATTCAAAAGGCATGACATTTCTACACAATATACATGTATATGTCATCTCAAATCTGTATTATTCAACATAATCCCCATAACTTGTACATATTTATGTCAGCGCGAAACAAGTGCACGTATTTCTAGATCATACCAAATTTTGTCTTGATCATTAGCCATTTCTTGACTGCATTAATCACTTCTTCATCATCTTCAAACCTTGTCCCACGGAGTGCATCTTTGAGTGGACCAAACAAATGAAAATCAGAGGGTGCCAAATCGGGAATATAGGGAGGCTGGGGTAGTACAGTCCAACCCAATTTGGTGATTGATTCTCGTGTTGCAAGACATGTAGGTGTGTACATTGTCGTGAAGAAGAAGCAGGTCTGCTGAATTCTTGACCGACCAAACTCTGCGGAAACGTTGAATTAATTTGTTTCAATGTCTTAATGTAAGCTTGTGAATTGATTTTCTCTCCTCTTGGCATCACATCCACAAGAATCACAACTTCAATGTCCCTAAAGACAGTGATCATGACCTTTCCAGCTGAAGGAGTAGCCTTGACTTTTTTTCTTTATAGTGATTGCAGGTGATGCCACCCCATGTACTGTCTTTTTGTCCCAGGTTCAAAACGATGTGCCCATATTTCGTCACCTGTAAAATATTAGCCCAAAAGTTCTCTCCATCAGCATTGAAGTGCTCCAACAATTCAGAAGAAACTGTTTTCCTTTGCAATCGATGATCATTTGTGAGACTTTGAAAAACCCATCTTGCACAAACCTTAGAAAATCCTAGAGTTTTTATAACTGCATTTGCACTACCAATGCTGATTGACAGCTGTAAGGCCAGTTGTTGAGTAGTGATTTGCCTATCAGTAAGAATAATGCCCTCAGCACATTTCAACATTTCTGCGTTGGTGGCTGTGACAGGACGTCCACTTCGCAGCTGATCAAGCAGCTCTGTATCTACACTTCCTGATTCTAACTGTACTCCTGTCAACTACAGCACTTGCGTACACATGACATAGACGCTTGAGAATGCTCACAACCGTTTAATCCATTTCAATGGTTTAGTGCAGTCGTATTATTTGGCAGATTGCGGTGCAATTTGGTACACACAATTGACACATGCCAAATTTTTAGTGTGAAAAATGTCATGCTTCTATTTTCATTATTAGCTGAGAAAAAAGATGTAGTGCATTACTCTCTGAACACCCCTTGTATCTTATAAGCTTACAAACTTATAAGCTTACAAAATGAAGTAAAAAACACATGTGTGAAAGATATGATACATACAGATGTGTTAGCCTCCAATGTGAATCCAGAATATGTGTAAGGAAGGTCACTGTACCATGCCGTGAGTCTTGGCTGAATAGCTTGGACACCATTATGCATGTCAAATCTCTGCTTCCAGGATATTTCATTCAATAATTCAGCAAAGATTGCTTCACTGCGGGATGGGTCTATAAAGTGAGGGAAATATCTCAATCTGGCAATGGAATGTAAGACAGCGGTAGATAAGATCAGTCAAGCTACTTATTATATGATGGATGTGATTGTAACATGGAGACAGCTCTCAACACACACATTAGTTACATAACAGCACATGCTAGAAACATTCAAAAAGCAAAATGACCTTTTCCACGAAGATGACTGCATTTTACTTCTTCTTCTTCTTCGTACGCTGTCAAACGTCAACCTGTATTTACTCGAAGAAAGCGGCGGTTATCCTGAGGCTGTCGACACTGTCATAGAGCTTGTCTAGTGTTGCCACTGGTGATGGCCAAATGCGCTTTCTCTGGTCCTCATATGTCGGGCAGTTTTGCAGCAGATGTTCAGCGGTCATTTTCCTGGTACCACAAGTGCATTCGTCAGTGTCAACTATCTTCAGTTTATTGAATAGATGGTACCTCAGTCTGTTGTGGCCTGTGCGGAGTCTGAAGACCACGACCTACTCTCTTCTGTTCAGCTGGTAGTAGGCATCATTTTTTGTGTAGCCAGTATGTTCTGTTTCCCATTTGGCCATGTATCTGGCCCTAATAAGCCTTTTGGACTCTTCGTAGGTCACACTAGAATCTGGTTGTGGTAGTCTTGCACCTTCTTTTGCCAGTCTGTCTGCCTCCTCGTTGCCTTGGATGTTACAGTGGGATGGAACCCACTGTATCACTACTCTTTTTGGTGCAAACTGCTGGCATAGTTGACAGAGTACTGCTCTTAAATCATTAAGTTCAGTATTTTTCTGGGTTTTTAGTGCTGTGACTACAGCCAGGGCATCTGTAAACAGGACTTTCTGGCTTTCATTGCTTACGCCTGTCAGCATTGCTCTACTGCAGCCCTCAGTGCCTCTGCCTTCGCTCTGAAATTGCTTGAGAATTTTCCAATTGCCACTGACAGTGTTATTTTTCTACCATTTGGTAGGCTCAGGAATACCCCTGCCCCTCCGTTCTGTATGCATGGGTCCAGTCCATGCTTGGGTAGTTTTTCTTTAATTAATTTTGTGGCAGTGCCTGCTTGCACTTGTAAGGCGGCTGTAATTTGAAAAACTTGCTATAGTCTAATTTATCCGCTCTGTTGATTGTCTTATAAACCTGTATAAAATCATTTTTTTTTGCGTTTGCCGTATTTCTCTTTTCCCCAAGGCGGTGTGCGCTGCATTACGGTTTTTATTTTGCGCCTGTCGGCCCAGTGCATCCAACTTCGGCATGCATTTTACAAGGGATTGCTTCCCCTGGGGTAACGGCCAGTGCTGTGATGGGGAGCAAACCCAGCACCTTCTGATTGTGAGCTTCGTCACTTAACCACTAGCCCCCATTATTAAATCATTTTGAATTATTCTCTTTTCTAGACACTGTAGACCGGCTTTTCTGAGTCTTTCCACAGAACTATAATTCCGGAATCCCACTATCAGTTTTGTCGCTCTTCTTTGTATCCTTTCCATCATGTTTATATCCTCTACTATAAGGGCTCCACACCTGTACACTGTACTCCAATCTAGATCTGGCTAATGCTTTATACAGTTTGATGAACACTTTCATGTTGTCTGAGGATGGTCTCTCTTTCAGCCCCACTTGTTGACTATATGCATTCTGTATATATCTTCGCTCAACATTCACTGCAACTCTATGATGTATATCGTTATCTTTGAATATGTGATGTTTAAAGAAAATTATAGGTGACATTCGTATCATCTCTATGCCATAAATAATGGAAACAACCGTATACCACAACTGTGAAATTAGAACCAAATGCTGGGCAGTAAAATGAAACACGTGAATAGAGGTGAATGATGATGTCACATGAATGATTTGTCAGATTCACCTACCGTGAAACTCCAGATGGCAGCACACTTATGTCATAAACACCCGGCTTCCTATTAAAGATATTAAATAATAATCATTACAATGTCACGTAACTCGATTATATTGGGTAGCAAATGTAAACTGTTCTGCTAAGAATCTATACAACATCACTCTGGGCCCAGGCACTCTCATTAATGTTGTTGTTGTTTCCAATGCACATAATGAGTAGGTTACTCTTTTGTGCGCCCTGAAAAGGATGTTAAATGATGGGTTGCAGTAGCTTTCGTCACATCCCGAGCGAGCGAATGAAGGTGGATCGTGGTCACCAAGGTGGTTGTGCTATGTTTGGCTTCATCCGCATGTCGCTCACTACTTCGGTGCTCACATCGATCCCTCACCTTGTTAGCCGGGCTGCCATGAAAACAGCCCATTTCTAGGGAGGGCTATGAGGAAGCCGAGGTGACGGTCTTGACCAGTATATTTTGCCTGAATCTGACTTACATGTCTTATCAGTTTATTGTGCATGATCAGACGTTAGTCTCTCTCCCGGTTGCTATCAGTAAATGGTTAAGAATGTAGATGCGTGCTGGTTATACACATTCCTGCTCAGTCGCTCTCAGGCACTTCTCTGTGCTGGACCTGCAAATGATTTGAAAACTTTGCAAGCTCTGCAATCACTGGTTCATCGACTGTAGTGTCTAAATACAAGAGGCAGTTGTTGATCAATTTGACCGTTAGCCCTTGCTAAATTCCCCCATTAGGGTTGTCCTGAGGCCAGGATATCAGGTCTTTTCTTCCCACACTCAAGCATGTTCAGGACAGCAAATCCACACAAGATCCTGAAGGTTCAATGCCTCTATGGTCCCCATAGCCAGCCCTGCTGTACTTTTCAAAACAAGGATTGAGAGTCAGAGATGATTGCAGCACTAGTTAAATAATTATATTTATTATTATAGTTGTATCTATTAATAGTTTGTTTTAACTGAACAGGAAACAAAAATTGATTTGCCAGGTGAAACATGCTTTACCATCATTCTTGCCGTTTCCCTTCAGTAGGAGCATGGTACCATCACTTCAAATAACTTTACTTTTAGTACTTCATGTCTTATAGGTTGGGGTGTGCCTATTCTTTCCTCACTATTCAGAGAGCCCCTTTTTGTTTCCTAGAACACATTATCTATAGATCATGCATATGATGATCTGAAGAGCAGTTGGCCAAGTGGTTTACATACTGGCAAAAGGGAATTTGTAATATAACCACAATGAGGCATAGGTTTTTCATAATGGCGGCAAAATATAATTTTAGCCTGCACACTGTGCAGTAACTGCAAGGACAACCTGTTTTCTTCAGTCCTATATATATCCTGCTGCTAGAGTCCAAAACATAAAAAAACATTTGGATGATAAGAGTTTTTCATGCATATCTGATCATCTGATGCGACTCATTTATATTTACCACGCAACATTTGTAACTACAACTGACATGGGCCTGTTAGCAGTACACATACATTATGCAATAACCTATTTTACCAACAGCATGGTAGCTGAGTAGTTAGAGTACATGTTTCCTAATCAAAGGTGCACTGGGACTCAAAACACGGGTACAGCTTTGGGTTTCTTTTATCATGGGTAAAATAAAAACCTATCCTGCAATTGTTGCATGGTGACTGCAGGGACTTAACGTCTTTATACTGGTTTAGAAGACTCTGCAGAGTGTGTATACAACCAGTTTCCTTTACATCCCCTTGCTCTAAAAGCTATGTGCATCCAATATATTCTTAAATGCATTAACTGTCCCTGCCTCCACTACTTCCTGTGGCAATGCATTCCAAGCATTCACCACTCTCTGGCTAAAAAAAATATTTCCTATCTAATCTGAACCTCTCATTAGTTAATTTGTAGTTATGCCCTCTTGTGACAAGCAGCCTTTATTCCTCTGCCATATAAATCCTCTAGCAATGGAAATAACATGATGATTGTTTAAAACAATTATTGAAACAACAGTAACTTACGTAATAACCTGATCAGCTGGTTTCACTTTCATTTCCTGTAAAACATTCACATATATGTGCATAATATTTATACTGAGAATAACCAGTTATAGAGTATATCCTTATTAAATCACGTTACAGTAATTTAATGTACCTAATCATAGCATCTGGTCACAAATATTGTCTTCATAATTGTCCAAATAATGACCTGCTCTCACAGTTCAAATAACAGAGTATCAGGTAAAATTATTTAGGTTCATTCTTAACAAATGATGCTTACCAAGAGATATATTATATTTAAACTAAGCCAATATTGTAGTCCTTCGCTTAATGGTTCCAGAAAAGGCATTGCAAAGTTAAATATATGGTTAGTCGATTACTGATTACAGAGCTCAAACAGCTTTTTATAAGCTGGCCAGAAGGTCTGATGTTTGTACAAGAGCATCACTGATTGACCCAAGTTGGTTGAATTCATTTCTAACTGTTGTGAAACAGTCCTCATTATATATTTAACATATATTTATATATGCATATTGCAGCTCCGATTCATTGATTATTACTTATATATATATATTTTGAAGGTTAATAGTTGACAAAAACAGATACATAATACCTATATGTGCTTTTTACTATGTTGAAATAAAGCATCATAATAGAAGAGACTATTACCATTATAAATTTTGAATGACACATCGATAGACAATAGTTTGCCAGTAATTAGATTCTATTACAGCATTATAAATATTGATATGGCAAAGTACTTTTCAATTAATCAAAATATGCCTCATAATATCGCTTGCACTGACATTCATATCGTTCTCTCTTTTAGCACCGCCCCCCCCCCCCCCCCCCAGTACAACCTTCTTTCTACCATCAATTTTCTTTCATTACCTCTTCTGGGTCTTCAAAAATAAACTTTTCTCTACTTTGAACTGGCTGGTCAATATTTTTCCCTGTCCAAACTGGCATAGCAGGCATTGGAGTCTTGCCTTTGTCAGATCTAACCATGGCCAGACCTTGTCTTGATAATGATGGACCTGTATTGTTTTTATGATTAGCAGCCATTTTAGACTCACTAAAGGAGTTAGCAGCATACATTGTTGAGGTCAGATGCGTTGGTTTGTTAGGATCATTCTGCTTGGTTGCAGGGGCTGCCCAACCTCCTTGTACCCTGGCCCTTCTCCTCTTTTCTGCATTCATTTCTGTGAAAAGTTACATACAAATTTGTGATTTTAATTAATATATACAACAGTTGTTTAAAACCTTAAAATAATGTATAGTTATAGTATAGGATAGCAATTTATTTTGATGTAGCATGTGGTTGTAGTGTCGCAGTCACTCTAGACAGTGGTAAGTACTAAAAAGTAGTTAGTAACTAAGTAATTTAGTAACTTAAGACAGTTCAGTTACTAGTTAGACACTATTTGGAAAATTGTAAACAAGAGTTGAGAGTGACAGTACTAACCTACAGTTTGAAGTACACGAACTACTGTGACTGTTAAATCACGTACGGTACTGTTAATACATTATAATTGCACTTGTTAATGTTACCACTAATCACAGTTGAGTATGTACCGTTGTTGTACGGTCTATAATTGAGATCTGCTCTGCACGGACATTTGCCTGCTGCCAACACTATACACTCTCCAGTTCACGGAGATCATTTTGGTGAGTATTAAAAATCAGAACCATACCCTAATCATTTTATTTATTTTAATGCAAAACCAAAATTTTAATGATAGCTTACAATTTGAAATATGCAAACTGCTCTAAAATATTTATAAATTAATTTGCTGTTAAAGTTATAAACGACTTTTGTCAAATGCACTGTTCTGTTTAGTGTTTAAAAAAAAATAAGAATAGTTTTCGTCGAAGAACAAATGTAAAATTAGTGTGCAAAATGGCGGACAACAACGATGGTATGTATTGTTATGCGTGTTAACAGTTCTCATGGCTTATATTGCATGTGCAACTATTTTTGTCAGTCCTTAAAGTAGCTGATATTTTGTTCAATACAAATGTAATTGAAATATGCCAAGAACTGACATTTGTTTTTTCTTATCAGTATTATAATTCACAGTGTCATGTGTTTGTTAATTGTACTATTGAGTCTATTGACTGCTGCTAGTCATAGTCACATAGTGTCTTACTAAGTTACTCAACTACTGAACTCTTACTGGACTCACTGACTTACTCTTAGTCTTAGTGATTAGTCTTACTCTTAGTAGTTATTAGTAGTGTCTTGTCTACTCAGTCTACTACTGACTCTATTCTAGTACTCAGTACACTGAGAATCACTCAATCAGAGACTAGAGAGAATCAGAATGAGAATCAGTTTGAATAAGACAATAAGTGATACGTTAACAACTTAACGGTTAACTAACTTCTAAGTAACAACGTATTAAGTAACTACACTGTCCACTGTTGTCTACAGTCAGGACTGCTTTTAAAAGTAAACCAAAAAAATATTGATTGAAGGAATTCTGTGCTAAATCATTTTTTTAAATGTTATTGAATCGTAATCGTAAATCATGATTAATTGTATCAAATGTATGTTGCTCACTATGTTAGTATGTGCTTTGCAGTTGGTGAAAATACAATGCGAGTGTAGTTACTCACTGCGAGTCACTATTTACTGTAGTGTATCACTTTTTGCCATCTTTGAAGTTTAGAAAATAAAATGAGGTTGAGTTTAGTGCCCCAGGTCTTGGTCATCTTGTACAATAATAGTTGGCGGTAGCATAGGAAGTAATACTAATAGCCCTGTTTTTTGCCCTCCCATTTTAAGAATACTGATTTCAATACGCGAGTCAGATCATCTTGTTAAACAGCTTTTCACTTTTTTCATCAAATTTTCAATTTCTCCATCAATATAATTATTACAATATATGCACATGTTGATTTTTCTATTAATTCTTTTAATCTTGTAACAAGTTTCATACTATGTATGCGATCTTATGAGCACAAAGCAATTAAACATTGCAGATCTCTCACAAGAAAAACTGACAAGTTGATAGGACAGTTCTGAACAAAAACTGTGGACAATTCTGCTTCAGGAGAAATGCAGAAAATTATATGAGTTCGGCCGTCAAAAGCTAAAAAATATTAAATTTAAAATTAATGTTTACAAATGTGTTCCGAACACGAAGTTTTGGAGGACTTGGAAGTGCATGTGCACTCTTGCTCACAGGTATAACATATTTGTTTACCCTGCTATTCTTTTGTTTCTTTCTTCGGTTCGACTCATAGTCTCAAATCCCCCAGTCTTTCACATTACTCAGGAGCAGACTCAAGTTCGGATCAGGATGGGGAGGTCAAAGGTCATTCTGCAGAGAAGCGACGTTACGCAGATCCATCAGACAACGTGGTCCCACCAAAGAAAATCAGCATGTCACTGGGCACAAAGCCTGCACCAGCACTTAGTCAGAAAATCACCTTTAACTTGGGCACAACAGGCTCGGCAAAGCCCTCAAAAATCTCACCTTTGCAGAGTAAACCTATTAAGACATCAGCAGTTCCCATCAAGATGTCTTTGAACCCAGTTCAGGTAGTATATATTGTCACAATATCACGAGTCTCGCTGTAATGAATATTGTTTTGCCATTATTGTACATTTTCAATTGTCTCGCCAGGTTGGGTGATTTGTGCTGACACAGCTTGGCTTTTTATTTATTAATGTTTTCGAAGTTTCTCACTCTTGATTTGGCATAGTGTCTCTCTTATACCATAGTGTATAAAGAAGGTCTTCTTTTCTTTTTCCTGTTTGTTCAGGATTTGGCAGTTAGTCCCATGTCCAACCCTCTTTAGTCACCATTGATGACAATCGTGGCAAGTTGCAGTGTTACTATTCTTTGCTCCCCGGTCGTGCCCTGGGGACAAACACCTGTCATGCTTATATACACTGCAATATGTGGGCATTTTGGAATTTTTTGTTTTAAAAGAACAAAGATGTGATTGTTCATATCAATATATTCTTTGTTGAAACTAACCACCGAAGAAGTTCTTGGTCGGTGGATTTTTCAATACAAAATAATATTTAAAATTGTTGTATAAGAAGCAGTTGAGAGACATGTACAAATAGTATTAAATATAAAAACTAATGCAGTATTTGAGTTAATACCTCAATTTATTTGAATTGTCAGGTAACACCTGAACAAACTATTTAAGAAAATTTGTTACTATGTTTATTCTGCAAAATATATTTCTATTCTATCTCCATAAATAGGTAGAATAACTTTGTTACAGCATAATGTAAGTTATCATTGCATTCTCTATTAGTGAACATGGGGTTATTTAACAATAAAATAATGCTGTTTTTCATATGTGTGTCTGTTTAAAGAAAACCAGAGAGCCACCTCCTGTTGTTGCAAAGAGTGCTTTAGCAGCAAGAGTATTTGATGATTCAGATGAGGTTTGTCCAATCTTATTTATTTAAGCATTCTAAGTCTGATTCAGATATTTTAAAATCCAGAAACAATGACTTTGAAGTACCAGTAGTGAGAATTATGTTAGTTAAAAATGAGAGATCTGAAGTGAAACAGTAAGATTGTTTGCTAACATGTGTCAGACACAAGTAAAAAAAACAAATGACAGGCTAAGTCACGGCAAATGTGACTTTTGCAGAGACATGAAAACATAGATGAGACTTCTTCTTTGTTTGTTCTCCTCCTTTTGTTCGCTCTCAATCTCTCGCTACCAAGCCCTAAAAATGGCTTTGTAAGTAGCAGGATATTTTCCTGAGAGCAGAATGCGTTGTACCGTAGTATACATCTTGACTGCGATATTTGCACCTTTCAGTCCGTCACATCTGTCTTCGGCAGCAGGAGAGAGCTTGAAGGAAACGTGAAAGCTAGGAACAGAGGTAGAATGTATGGCTGAGGTTAGACGGATGTGTTTTGTATTTGTTGAAGAGCTATGTTCCATGGGGAGCTGAATCGTTTTGATTGATTGATGATAAGAAAGACTATTAGAAATTCTACAAGTTGACTGTTTCACATCACACAACTATTTTAGAAGATATATTAAGCGTGAGAGCATGGAATGGTTACAGGTTTAATTATGTAATAATGAGAGACTTTTTATACATTCTGTCATCAGAGTGATGGTGAACAAATGCCACCAGAGGCCAAAATGAGAATGAAGAACATTGGACGGTAAGAAACATGTTATCTGGTATTATTTTTTCTTCTTCTGCGTTCATTCTCAATCTCCCGCTACCAAGCCCTGAACAGGGCTTTGCAAGTGGCAGGATGTAGTCCGGAGAACAGAATGCGGTGTGTCGCTAGTTTACAGCTTGACTGCGATGTTTGCACCTTTCGGTCCGACACGTCTGTCTTCTGCTGATCATTTTCACTAAAAATCTGCAGAAAATGTTCTCGGGTGACGCATATATATAGATGTCATATTCTCTCTGATTCTCTCTTTAAATTTAATTTTGTTTTGTAACTGGCTGCGTGGCCAAGGGATGTAACACCCGTTTCACAATCACAATGCACTGGGTTTGAATCTCACTGTGTCCAGTTTGGCAGACAATGAATTTTTTGTGTGGATAACAGCCAGATAAGTTGTAAGAAGTGGCCTTCTGCAAAGGGCATGCTATTTACATTTTACAACTGCCAGATAAGGGAGGTGATCTGGTATTTTTACAAAAAGCACATAAAGCATTAAGGTCTTTACATTTTATAATGTTAGTTCAGATAGTTCAGCATAAAATAAGCTTAATATACATGCATTGCACTGAGTGCTACCATGGTTTATAAGAATAGAACAACTGTAACCTTCCAAGCATGTTGTAATAGACAAATAAAAAGGGGTATGCATGGAGCTAGCAACTTCGTGTAAAATCATTTATAAACTGCCACTGCAAGCACTTGGATACAGGCACTTATACACACTCTTCCCCTTCTCTCCCCTCTCACCCCACTCTGTTTCATTTGACTCTGTCCTACAGTCACACTCTTGCACAACTTTCACACGTGCCCTCGGGGTAAAGCCCTTCCATTGCACTTTGGTTGGGCTAGCTTCTGAGGGCGCACAAACCTAGCATAGGTACATACAGATGCACACATGCATCCAAGCACTGGTTTATGCGTCCTGATATCGCCCAATAGACTGCGGTCTAGGGTGGAAAATGGCACGCCTCCGCCAGTAGAAACTAGTGAGGCAAACATCTAAGCAAAAAAAACAACAACTTGGATACAATCTTTTTGTAACAGGGCTAGCTGTTGTGGTGACTCTATGCTTCACCTGGAGCAAAAAGGTAATACTTCTTCAATTATATGGCCATTAATCTTTATGTGATTTCTTTGTTTCTTATTTATTCTCATAAGTCTGCAATCCTACCCTTGCTGATATATATATATATATGTGTGTGTGTGTGTTAGTCTATCTTTTCTTGTATGGCCTGCTGCAAATTCGACAGCATACATATAAAAGTAAAAAGTAAAGATCCAGTCATACCAATGAACCGCCTAGGAAATATGGTGTTAGGCCCATATTATTTGTAACCCACGACACATAGGGCATACAAAAATCATCTGCAAAATATTGGTCTTCTAGCTGCTTATCAAATCTCCATTGTGTTCATGTTTTTCTGGCCCCTGTCATTCATACATGCATTGGAGTATATTTCTGCTTCTCTTCAGTGACACACCAACAGCTTCTGGACCAAACTCCTATGGGAAAGGCAAGCAAGGCTTCATAGACAGACAGAAGATCATTGAGAAGCAGCTCAAAGAAGATATGGAAAAAGTGTCGGGGGACAATTCTAGATCATTGCCCAAGGAACATAAAATATAAAAGTCATGGTTGTAATGCTTGCGGATGACTGCTGTTGTATGTCTGTTGATGACTCATTTTGTATGTTGTCACCAGAATTAACAAATGCCTTTAGCATTCACTTTGAATGTGTACTTTTAAGGCGTAGCCAAATTTAGTTTATGATGTTGGATATTTTGGAAATTAATATTGCAGTTCAGGTTTAATTTTTATTATTCATTTTCTTGTCTTAATTTATTCCTTAAGAAGCATAGGGCTGCCATTGCAGATCGTCCCTGCTAGCGTCTGCCCAAAAACAACTCATGTGCACTTTAACCCTTTCCTGTCCGGAATATTTTTTAGTCTTTCGGTCTGAAGCAATTGTCGTAACTCCGCATTACAAATAGTTTGTTGTTTTTCCTAAATAAAATTAATTGATGATTTGCAAATTGAGTAAAAATTGCAATTTAAGGATCTTAAGACACATAATTAAACTGAAATGAAACATTTGTATTTTAAATATAGATTATCTTACTTAGTCGCTCCTCTTCTACCGTGAGGTAATATGGATTATCAAGAAGCTTTAAATGCCATTATCAATTTTTTTTTATGGAAATTTAAATAGTATGCATGATTAAAAACTTCTTTGAAGTTATGAAGCTTTCTTTTTATCTACACGTGGCATGCGAGACCGTTTACCAACATTGTTAAATTCTAATGTATACTTTCATATTGCTTGAGCTGCAGTGCCAGCTACCCATAGGTAACTGCTTGCGGTGAACCTGGATAACAGGCTGCAACAGAGCAGACTGGCTAAGGAAAAGGGATCAAAGAGGGAAGGCTAACCCAGTACTCAAAAATGCCTGCTGAAGTCGGATGTGTCGAACCGAAAAGTGCAAATATCGCAGTCAACCTGTAAACTACGCCACAATGCATCGTTCTCCGGACATCCTGCTACTTGCAAAGCCCTTTTCAGGGCTTGGTAGTGAAAGATTGAGAACGAACAAAGAAGAGGACATTGCTTGAATTTTAGAGAACAGTCAATTAAAAAGATAGTTTGTTTTGAGGAAAGCTGGTAAAGAAATATTTACACGTCTTTATTGTTTGTCCTGAAGAGGATGTTTTCTTGCATTGTTTCATAGTTTACAGCGTGGCTGCGATATCTGTACATTTCAGCTCAATTCATCTGGTTTAAGCTCAGCACATTTTTGGGACCGGGTTTTCCTTTCATGCTTCACTGTTCTCTTAGCCTGTTTGTGGGGCCACCACTTGCAGGCGGAACAGGGTCTTGGACAGTTCTGGTTTGCTGACTCTGATGCAAGCCGTCAGCTATGAGTCGTTGACTGCTGCCATCTCGTTCACTGCCTCTTTGGCCCCCATATTTACATCACTGCATGGTGAAGAACATACCTCAATAATGACCGCAATGGTTGACCTTTTCGCACCAAGTGAAGCACGAAGCCTGTATCCGAACATTTGCAGTGGTTTCAATAACTTTACACGATGATGTTGCTGGCCATATGCTCAGCCCTCTTTAGTCTTCTTTTATAACATACGTGAATGGTTGCAGTAGTTCTATCGTTTCAGCTCACTTCCTTCTCATATGTCAGCGAGTAGTAGAATATCTTAAAATAGTTTCCACTCTATTTACTTATTGCTATTAAGGCATAACATTTGTTGGTTACAGTGATACCTTACAGGATGTTGTCTGTGAAAGTATATCAAGTTCTATTTCTCTGATCATGCTGTACAGATAAGCTTTCATTGCATTCATTTATCTCACTTTTTGTATAAGTTAATTTCAAGTCTGTCCACTTTTGTCATTAGGCGTTGTAGTCTTATTTCGTGTTGCCTGTGTGTCATCGTAGCCATCTTTAGCCCAGGCTACTGTTTCATTAGCACCATCTTTTTTCTAGTTTGTCCTCGTGCTTGAAGTCATGATACGTAGGTTTGAAGGAATTCTTGTCAGATTTCCACAGACAAATTGAATTCTGTGTCTGCCTATATATGTCATGCATGGCGTTGCTCCCCCTTTTTGTCTGATTTTTCTATTCCTCACTCTGTCTATTCTAGTGATCCTGACAGCTTTTCACAAACATATTTTTTCCTCATGTTGCAATGTTTTGTACTTGTTCCCTTGCTCAGAGTCTGTGTTTGATGCTGAAAGCAGAGAGTTTGTAGGAATATACAGTTGATCTATTGTATTTTTTTCTCCATGAAAATGTTTGGATGTCTTCACAGTGGGGATAGCTGGTATGTCATGGCATCATTCCCTGTCCTTTCTGGTGTCATTTGTGAAGATTTTTTTCACAAATCTTTAATTCTCTAACTTGATGATGTTGTGTCTTTCTGACCTGAATATTGAGTTTTCTTGTTTTGTTGACGTTTATTATTTTTGCTATGCTTAATTTCTTTTCACATCATTAAATCTATATATACTTGATGATATCATTACTTTGTTGGGAAACATGAAGTCAGAACTAGGGCAGTGCTATAGGTGGGTAGAAAACATGATGTCAGAATTAGGGCAGTGCTATAGGTAGGTAGAAAACATGAAGTCACAACTAGGGCAGTGCTATAGGTGGGTAGAAAACATGAAGTCACAACTAGGGCAGTGCTATAGGTGGGTAGAAAACATGAAGTCACAACTAGGGCAGTGCTATAGGTGGGTAGAAAACATGAAGTCACAACTAGGGCAGTGCTATAGGTGGGTAGAAAACATGAAGTCACAACTAGGGCAGTGCTATAGGTGGGTAGAAAACATGAAGTCACAACTAGGGCAGTGCTATAGGTGGGTAGAAAACATGAAGTCACAACTAGGGCAGTGCTATAGGTGGGTAGAAAACATGAAGTCACAACTAGGGCAGTGCTATAGGTGGGTAGAAAACATGAAGTCACAACTAGGGCAGTGCTATAGGTGGGTAGAAAACATGAAGTCACAACTAGGGCAGTGCTATAGGTGGGTAGAAAACATGAAGTCACAACTAGGGCAGTGCTATAGGTGGGTAGAAAACATGAAGTCACAACTAGGGCAGTGCTATAGGTGGGTAGAAAACATGAAGTCACAACTAGGGCAGTGCTATAGGTGGGTAGAAAACATGAAGTCACAACTAGGGCAGTGCTATAGGTGGGTAGAAAACATGAAGTCACAACTAGGGCAGTGCTATAGGTGGGTAGAAAACATGAAGTCACAACTAGGGCAGTGCTATAGGTGGGTAGAAAACATGAAGTCACAACTAGGGCAGTGCTATAGGTGGGTAGAAAACATGATGAGGTGGTCAAACAGTTGTCTCTCAGAGTACCACAAGGCAAAAAACAGAAAGTGTAGGAGATCCTTTACACTGAACCTTCATTGACGAAACAGCATCTTGTGTGATCTGCTGTGTTGTATGTACTCATAGCATACTTTATAATTTTGTAGAGGACGAAGCATTTGGTGGAGTTAGAATCATTGTATTGTACTTTTTAAAAGTTAACAGTCAAATGGGTCTGATGGCAATCAATTGGAAGATGAGGCTTTTTTCTAAAAACTCTTTGAATTTTTTAAATTAAACATTTGTCTCTTTTTGTAATTATAATAATTTTTTTTCTTCCATAATTACAAAAATAATTCTCTTCACATACACATGCATACTTTGTAAATATGTGAGTGGCTTTTGGGTTGTTTTTTGTTGTTGTTGCAGACATTATTAAATCTATATAATGTTTGAACAGCAAAGTCATCTGCACCCCAATTAAAGACTGAAAAGTTTGTTTGAGAGAAATAGATTTAGTTATGTGGGAGCTACTGAATGGTGAAGAAGAAATGGAGAACAATGCAAACAATATAACCTGATGGTGGTCTATGTGAGAAATACAGCAAACAAGAACAATATCACTGATGTTTATTCTAATTAATCTCAATGGAGGAGGAGGAAGGGACTTGAGAGAACATGCAAAGCATCTCAACTTTGAAACTGCGCAGTAAGAAATTGTCAATCTTCTTCTTCTTTTGTCCTGCTGCTCTTTCATGAGGTGTTGCAGAGAGGTGGGATGCATAGATTTCTTGTTGTCGCCAAGTGGGAGGCTTGTGCTGTGGTTAGGTGTAACCTCCTGAGTGTTTCCGAGACACCTTTGATCAACCGACGTCAAGGTCGGCCCCTTGTCATGAACTGGAGACATGCATATGATATGCTCTCACTATAGGCTGGGCATAACGCATTCTTACTAAACCACTTGATTTTTTTTAGACATCACTGTAGGTACTAACTGGGTTTGTCCCCACTATCTGCCTCAGTGTGGTTTGTGTCACGAATTGTCTTTCCGGCTGCACTTCTCACACAGCACATCTCACGTCTGTGGGTCTTACTCTTATGTGTTTCTAGTAAGCACCAAGATTGACATTGGTAACACACTTATCAATATTTAAATCAAAGGATTAATTGGATGAATTTAAAAGTACTTCATTGTTAAAGGAAGCATTAGCCATTTCTCACCATGTTTGCTGGAGTGGGCTATTGATCAAAATGTTCATGATGTCTGGCAAACATTTCACGATAGGTGCAAGGTTTAGTGACCGTTGTGGGAGATACATGTTCATCAGATAATCTACTTTCTTCTGATCCCTGGGACAATGAATTGTTGAATCTTGGACCATATAAGGGTTTTTGTTTCTATAAATTTATTTCAAACATCTACTTTCTTCTGATCCCTGGGACAATGAATTGTTGAATCTTGGACCATATAAGGGTTTTTGTTTCTATAAATTTATTTCAAACATCTACTTTCTTCTGATCCCTGGGACAATGAATTGTTGAATCTTGGACCATATAAGGGTTTTTGTTTCTATAAATTTATTTCAAACATCTACTTTCTTCTGATCCCTGGGACAATGAATTGTTGAATCTTGGACCATATAAGGGTTTTTGTTTCTATAAATTTATTTCAAACATCTACTTTCTTCTGATCCCTGGGACAATGAATTATTGACTCTTGAATCCTGGGCCCTATGGGGGTTTTTTGTTTCTATAAATGTGTTTCAAACACAGAAGCTACTTCACCTCCAGCAGGCATTAGGCTAGTGTAAATCACAGTGTGTACAATGCCGTAACTTGTAGTCTTTTACTTTAGAGAGGTCAGACTGTGCTGTTAGTTGCTTCTTGTGACATACATTCGAGGTGACTTAATATCGGTTTATAAGATAATTAGAGGGAAGGATCAATTAGACAATAACAAGTTTTTCAAAATACAACCACCTACAAGAACAAGAGGGCATAGCTACAAATCAACTAAAGAAAGGTCCAGATTAGATACTATTTTTTAGTCAAAGAGTGGGGAATGCATTGCCACTGGAATTAGTGGAGGCAAGGACAATTAATGTATTTGCCCACTGGGTCACAGAGGCACTCACAGTGTCAGAGAAGTTTGCACACTGGGTCACAGAGCCACTTTCAACACCAACTTTGGTCAGGTCAGGTCATCCTGTAACCAGTGAGGTCATTGGGGGACACATGAAGACATCCTCACAACTCCAGTGTCATAATAAAACAAATGTAAAATTTACTGAAATACATAATTCAAGCCAATAATTCAAGCTTAATTTGTACACTCCCCTCAGAGTAAAATGGGTGAACATATATAGTAAGTTAGAATATAGTAGATAATGACTGCCAAAGACAGATGTGTCAGACCGAAAGATGCAAACTAGCGACAGCACATTCCGTTCTCCTGACTATTTGCAAAGCCCTGTTCAGGGCCTGGTAGCAGAAGATTGAGAATCAATGCAGAAGAAGTAGTAGTAGTTAATGTGTATGCGAACATACACTGATCTGACATTTTGACTGATGAATCGTTTCTGCTTTTTACAGCCAACAATGGTTTTCAGCTGTACTACAGAACTCATTGAATACACTTCACAAGGGAGGTAGTTAGTATTTGATAAGTTAATTTAGCACAGAGTTCTTTCACTTTTATGTTGCTTCTGTTCATTTTGCCCACATCATGAAAATAATGATTCCTTGTACTTCATGTATCTGTTGGACAACACATTAAAGTTTGAGTTTTCACTTGTGATTTGTTTGTGTAGGTGTTTTAGTACTTATCTTCATCGTGTATGATAGTCTTGCTTAGTCAGGCTTCTTCTACCCTCAAGTGTGGGGGTTTGCCAGAACGAGTGCCAGACTTTTCTATCTGCTGTCTTCATCTTGGCCTGGTTCCAGTCTAGTCCTGTCTCTTATAATGTTGTCCCAGTGGACTTAGGGTCGTCCTGGGGTCTGGATACAGGGCTCTTTGTTTCCAATGACTACTATAGTAGCTGATCGTCTTTCATTCTTCGGACATTACCGTGCTGAGATTGCTCCACTTGTGCCTGCAAGGACTGAGTTTTGAGATCATGCTGTACTGTCTGATTGTGGATCTTGTTGCTTGGACCACCAGTCTGATTGTGGACCTTGTCTCTTGTTGCTTGGACCACTTTTCTTAGATTTCATAGTCATGGAGCTGAGTTTTCACATCAGTAAGCAACAATTGTTACATAGGTGGAGCATTATACAACCATCTTAATTTTATTATTGCTTATTTCTTTTTGACTGTGGATCCCAAGAGACAAAGAATAGCATCACTGCAAACTTCCATGGACGTTCAAAAAGATAGCTAAAGTAGACTGTGTTCGAGACTGGCATTTTCATTGTGCAAAACAAGTTACCAAAAAACCACCACTGGAAAAACACACAAAATTGGCAACGTCTTCTATTGAAAGTAAACTGCTGGGGTGGATCTATGCTCTATATAGATCTTCTTCGTTCGTTCTCAATCTCCCACTACCAAACCCTGAAAGGGTAAGTAGCAAAATGTAGTCCAGAGAATGGAATGCGTTGTGTTGTAGTTTACAGCTTGGCTGCGATATTTGCACCTTTCGGTCCAACACATCCGACTTCAGCAAGCATTTTTTTAGTACCGGGTTAGCATTCCCTCTTCGATCCCTTCTCCTTAGCCAGTCTGCCCTGCTGCAGCCTGTTATCCAGGATCACCGTGTGGAGGTGTAGAAGGGTCTTGGCAGTTATGGTTAGCAGTCAGCTATAGGTCGCTGACCACTGCAGCTCATGCGCTGCTCAGCATCTTGATCCCCTCTGTATAGATCAAAATCGAGGCAATAAAAATGTTTCATATAGAAGAATAAATAAACAATAAAATAGTAACAGATATGTGGTTCCTGAAAACAATGTTCCACGCATCATAGACAGCTAATAAATGATATCTTCTTTGGTACATGATGACCGTTACTTCTTAAACACCTTAACATCAGCTTGACAACTCAACTAAACAACTGTTTATACCAACACTGTGCTGTCAGTGTTGACACTTATCCAAGATCCAAGAGAGAAAAATAGTGACCTGTGAAATGAAATGTCTAAGAAAGGTCACCAGGGGAGATAGAATGAGGACATTAGGAAGTTGGTGGGAAATATCCTTCGTACTGAATACATTTCTAGACAGAATGTGATGGTTCGGTCAGATCATGTCCATGTAGCCTGATAGCTCCTATTGCTTGCTTATAACACAATAAGTTCTGGCTACATGGCACAAGGAATACTGTGCAGAAGGTGGCATAAGAGATATCCTTTAACGACACTGGCTTACAATAACCCAGGCAGCACATTTGGTCCAATAAAAATAGAGCACTCTCTGGCACAAGTGGACAGTCAATTGATCAATGACTGGTGAAGTCTGATGGCATCTCTTTCTATGTAGCAACAAGCTTCCTTCCCTTTGCCCTACCTGCTGTCATTCATTTGATGCCACAGCTCTGGTTCATGATTTCCATTTCAACATCTATAGTTCTCCACTAAGTTGTTTAGGTCTGTTGTCCTTCCTTCTGTTGTCCATGGCTTGAACATTCTTGAGAAGCTCTCCTGTTGGCAAGGCTGACTCAGTTCTGGCTTGAACTCCCTGATGATCATCTTGCGGGTTCTTCTGTTGGCAAGGCTGACTCAGTTCTGGCTTGAACGCCTTGATGATTATTTTGGGGAGTTCTTCTGTTGGCAAGACTGACTCAGTTCTGGCTTGAACGCCCTGATCATCTTGGGGAGTTCTCCTGTTGGCAAGGCTGACTCAGTTCTGGCTTGAACACCTTGATGATTATTTTGGGGAGTTCTTCTGTTGGCAAGGCTGACTCAGTTCTGCCTTGAATGCCCTGATGATCATCTTGGGAGTTCTTCTGTGGGCAAGGCTGACTTAGTTCCAAAATTGACAAGTTATGATGGTGTGCATGATTCGTTAACATTATAGGAAGACAGTATAAAAAACAACATAGAAACGAACAAAATAACACATGTGCACAAACCTGACACAAAAATCCCTTAAAACACAAATTTCCTCCGGAAAAACTCCTTCAGACCTGTCACGGAACTCCAAAAGACATTACCACGGAAAATGTTGGTCTGAAGATCTCTGGTGCATCTGAGTGAACATGGTATTGATCGTCAATGTCACCAGGCATGACACATGATGATAATGTTTTACGTTGAGACAGGTATATCATTTTGATTGTTTTTAAACATTTGCAAAATACATGCTCAAAGACAGACTGAAGGAGGGAAACAAACACTTTATAAACTTTCGAGGCTGGATATAATAGTACAGTATTCCAGAACAACGCCTTTGAAGATGAGATGAACGTTAGAATCTCCATAGTCATCAGCTCATTTGGCAGACTGTACACAAATGTTTGACATAGAAGTGGCCGACTGTACACACATGTTTGACATAGAAGTGGCCGACTATACACAAAGGTTTGACATAGAAGTGGCAGATTACACAAAACTGCTAGGTTTACAGAGATGCGGTGCTTCCAGCGATGTTGTCAGCTTGTAAAACAGGGATTCTATACAGGTACAACAAAAAATTGAACCACTTCTACACAGTCAGTCTCAGAATGGTAATAAATATCAAATGGTAAAAAATATCAAATGGCAAGACAGAGGACGGCGTGGGCTAGTGGTTAAGTGACACGGCTCACAATCCGAAGGTACTGGGTTTAATCCCCATCATAGCACCGACCGTTACTCCATGGGAAGCAAACCCTTACATAAAATGCATGCTGAAGTCGGATTCACTGGCCCGACAGGCGCAAAATAAAAACCAGTGCAACGCACACCGCCTTGGGGAATAGAAAAATAAGGCGAACGCAAAAACAAGTTTTAAAAACAATGGCAAGACAAGGTCACAGAGGCCGCCGTTCTTGAGGAAACTGATATCACTAGCATCAACACTATTCTGAAGCAGTCACAGATCCGTTGGACGGGTCATGTAGTTGGCACGCAAGCCAGTCAGCTACCAACATTAGAAAACTGATATCACTAGCATCAACACTATTCTGAAGCAGTCACAGATCAGTTGGACGGGTCATGTAGTTGGCACGCAAGCCAGTCAGCTACCAACAATAGAAAACTGATATCACTAGCATCAACACTATTCTGAAGCAGTCACAGATCCGTTGGACGGGTCATGTAGTTGGCACGCAAGCCAGTCAGCTACCAACAATAGAAAACTGATATCACTAGCATCAACACTATTCTGAAGCAGTCACAGATCCGTTGGACGGGTCATGTAGTTGGCACGCAAGCCAGTCAGCTACCAACAATAGAAAACTGATATCACTAGCATCAACACTATTCTGAAGCAGTCACAGATCCGTTGGACGGGTCATGTAGTTGGCACGCAAGCCAGTCAGCTACCAACAATAGAAAACTGATATCACTAGCATCAACACTATTCTGAAGCAGTCACAGATCCGTTGGACGGGTCATGTAGTTGGCACGCAAGCCAGTCAGCTACCAACAATAGAAAACTGATATCACTAGCATCAACACTATTCTGAAGCAGTCACAGATCCGTTGGACGGGTCATGTAGTTGGCACGCAAGCCAGTCAGCTACCAACAATACTCTTTAATGGTGGAGATGAAAAAGGGAAATGCTCCCATGGTAGCCAACAGAAGCCCTTTAGAAACACGCTTTAGTTTCCATTAAAAGCCTTCAGCATAATACCCGAAACTTGGAAAGCTGATGCGCAAGATCTATTACGGTTGGCAATGGACTGACCATCTAAATTTACGCCTCTGTAGATCCACTTTGATTGTTAGGAAATCTTTTCGACAGTCGCTATAAATAGCTTTATTGAGATGGTGTCGCCCTGTCTGACTTATCATGCTATCTGGACATGTACTGGGCGGTGGTATATCGTGATGGCTGTATTGCAGTAGGAGTGGCTAAGCCATTTACGATTTGCAGATGACGTCGTGTTCATTAGTCATGCTATTGATGGTCAAACAGTCCTTGAACGACCTATATGCGATCATCAGAGCTGTTAGTCTGAAGATAAATACAAGTAAAACACAATGCCTCAGAAACCCCTACTTCCCAAAGCAGGACATCAAGCTGGGAGAAGATACCATCGAGGATGTCAACTCCTTTATCTACTTAGGCCAAAAGATAAATGCCACCCATAAAATTGAAGAAATTCGACATCGAACTTTTGACAGCATCGACACCGTGGAAGCAACAATATCACGCAAACATCGGCGAACTGGATATGTAGTACGCATGTCTGACATCAGATGAACACATAGAACAACGTTTTGGGGGCCATATGCATGTACACGTCCACCTTTGCGATGGCAAGATGATTTCTGTTTCTAAGAATCGACGTTACTGCACTCCGGGCATACCCATAGGTGATTAGTCTCTCTCATCAAATGGCGTCAGGTATGGATGCTGATGGTCCCTCTAGCTCGCTGGTTGTACACTCTCCTGCGCCGTCCTCTCATGCGCCCCACTCCGCTCGAACCTTGTTTGATGTCGACAATTTATTTGCAGTCTGTGGATTGCTGCTTCATCTATTGCGGTGTCCTCATCCAGCAGGCGGTCATTTACTGATTTCAAATGTCCCTTCTATCCATCACTAATGTGCCCATGATGGGAGCTTGTGAAGCCAAGATGTCAGCTCTTTCATTGCCCTGAATCCCAGCATGAGCACGACAGTAGATCCAGGTCAACGCCTGGAGGTTTGAGGCCTCAACAGCAGCTATCCACTCGTACCTAAACCATCCCTTCTGTACTTTCTGAAGTACGGCTTGCACGTCTGTCAAACAGTAGTTATCCACTCGTACCTAAACCATCCCTTCTGTACTTTCTGAAGTACGGTTTGCACGTCTGTCACGATGACTGCCTTTGTTATAGAAGCTCATCTTGGCAAGATGAACTGACCAAAGACCTATATAGTATATTCGCATTGGTACAGCACTGCAGGAGATTCGGACACATACCAAATATTGTTGGCTTCCTTGAATGAGCATGCTTGTCCGACTGACGCTGAGGGCAATGTAAGAATGTGGTCTCACCATCCTTGATCGACGAACATCATCACAAATGTAAAACTTGGTCCAAATAATTATTATCCGTCCATATATTGTGCGAAATATATTAAGGATGATTTGGTTGCGGAGCGATTAGAGTAAGAAAAATGGCCCACAGGTTGAGATGTTTACGTTTAGTAGCAAACACGTTTACTTCTATATCACAGAAAACACCACTGTTGTATCAAACCTCAATAACGACTAGACACATGCACTTTAATTACGTTCCTGATACACCTGCTAAACAACATGGTATGTTCTTGAATCGCCATAACAGTTGATTACTTGATGTTGGTTTTATAATTATTTCATCCACCAAAGTACCAGTCCTGAATTAGTGAGTACCGACACCGTTCTTGGCACAGCTGTCAGGGATAATTAATATTTATACTATATACTTCTTACAATGGAAATCGATGTAGAACATGTTCTATGGGACAACAAGTGCATCGCCTCAGGATCTGGTGGAGTACAGTATTGCCACATGATGCCATAGGCATGCATTAAAAAGATTGTGAAGAAGTTCATCACAAACTTTCACAAAGTAAAAACATTGTATTATTGTGACATGCATTGTCATTAGTGATTAGTGTTAGTACTAAGTACAAATACAATTAATAATCATTACGAGCATTTTTAATATCATCATTATATGAATGAGAGTGAATAATAATAAAGTCAGGTAAAATGTACTGATCAAGACATGTCCTCGTTCATGTTCCTGAAAACACGTAGTGTGACCAACGATGTGGTGAGCAGCACTGTAAACCTGATAATGGTGAGCTTACTGAGGAGCATCACATTGCAATACAACTAGGAGGATGCAGGTATACCTTGGAATGTAAGAAAATCTACTATAACCTGCTACCAAAGACATGTCATCAAGAGTTAACTCAGCTCAGTGCAAGTACCTTCGAACCATAATATCTTCTTTATGAATGCAGCAGTGCCTGAGGATGGATCCACAGCTACCCCCATCCACTTGCTAAACCTCTTAGAGATGCCACACTGCTAAGTAGCTATTAAAGTATCACCTTATAGAATGTCTTTTAAATTACTGGAGAAAATAGTGGCCAGGGAAGTCATGTCACATCTATAGAATGAATACATCTTGCCTGACAGCCTGAGTAGTTACAGACCAGCGAAGGAGACCTGGTGTAACACTGGGTTATAATGTGTATTATGGTTTCCAGATTAAGCAAAAATCAGTCACTGTGGTTCTTAAGCTGGAGGATGCATATAACTGGGTGGAATATGGGACCTTGAGGTGATGTTTGATGGAATGGGAAATCAACTGATGGTTGATGAGCTGAATCACTGCTGGTCTGATGGAATGAACAATTCCACTTTGCTTGGGATCTTGGATATCTGAGCCTATGCATACATATCCAGGACTGCACTAGGGTTTGCTGCATTCATCTGTTCAATAAACAGTATGAAAAAAACACAAAATAACCTTTACACTCAGCCTCGAGTAACATCAGGTGAAACATACTGATCAAGACCCCCACCACACTTCCTGATAGAGCACCTGGAAACATCAGTCTGGTCAACAAGATGCGGATCGACACTGTAATCTCCATAGTGGTATAAGTTTACTGAGGATCCTCACATTTCACTACATCTACAAGGACCAGTCCACCTCACGAAACATCTCAGGATGTAAGAAGAGTCACTGTAAACCACCACCACCAAAGAAATGTCAAGAGTTAAATTAACTCAATACAAGTGGCTTTAAAAAACCATTCCCAATGATGTAAGAGGTTTTGTTTTTTTGGTAGTTCACCTTATTTTTCTATTCCCCAAAGTGGTGTTGCGTTTGCACTAAATTTTTATTTTGCGCCTGTCAGCCAGCACATCTGACTTTGGCATGCATTTTATGTAAGGGTCTGCTTCCTTCTGCATTTTCTAAGGGTTTGCTTCCCCCGGGTAATGGCCGGTGCTGTGATTGGGGAGCGAACCGAGCACTTTTGGGTTGTGAGCTGTGTCACTTAACCACTAGCCCACACCATCCTCTGTAAGAGGAGTGACTAATCAAGTCAAGGATTTTCTTTTAATCCATTTTGTTTATAAAATATCTTTCATGTTCCAGGGGAAACAGCTCGCATGAACTTTTTCCAGTCTATCACAAGTGCTTTGGATATAGCTCTTGCTAAGGATTCTTCAGCAGGTATGTCATGTCATTTTCATGTCTTTGCAATCCTGCGGCACAGGAAAAATGAGCTACACGAAAGAACAGAACGCAAGACGGCCCAATTACAAACGCTGTTCATGTCTGCCCTACGTGTGGTAGAGTTTGTCATGCTCAGATCGGGGTGTACAGCTACATGCGGTCACATCTGAATAATCTTGTCTAAAGATGTCACCGTCTTCGCTTGTGATTTGCAACTATCTAACTAACTAACTTTGCAATAATTTGTCACCAAGTTTTTCATTACATTCTGCAAGCATTTGTCATCGGGCTAGCCATTACTTTCTGCAAGCATTTATTATCAGGCTAGCCATTACTTTCTGCAAGCATAAGCTGTATCAGTCAGCTACCCAAAGCTGACTGCTAGCATCAGGGCCAACGACCCAGAGCTGCAAAGACCCATCTCCACCTCCACATGGTCATCCTGGATAACAGATTGCAACAAGGCAGACTGGCTAAGGAGAAGGGATCGAAGAAGGAAGGCTAACCCTGTACCAAAAAGTGCCATGCTTGAGTCAGATGTGTCAGACCTAAATCTGCAACAGTTGCCAAGAGGTCTTCAAAAGGCCCTATTGCTGTTGTAATTCTATCTCGTATTTCTTCATTTGTAACTCAATCTTTGTACGTGACGTTTAAAAGTCTTTGGAAACATCTCATTTCCAAGGCCTGTTCTTCATGCTCTGGTTATGGAGAGATAGATCGACCATACACCTCACAAACAAGGACTGGATCACTTGCAGTTTGTTCTTCATGCTCTCGTTATGGAGAGATAGATCGACCATGCACCTCACAAACAAGGACTGGATCACTTGCAGTTTGTTCTTCATGCTCTCGTTATGGAGAGATAGATCGACCATGCACCTCACAAACAAGGACTGGATCACTTGCAGTTTGTTCTTCATGCTCTGGTTATGGAGAGATAGATCGACCATGCACCTCACAAACAAGGACTGGATCACTTGCAGTTTGTTCTTCATGCTCTGGTTATGGAGAGATCGACCATGCACCTCACAAACAAGGACTGGATCACTTGCAGTTTGTTCTTCATGGCTTTTGTAAGTCCATGTCTCAGCAGCATACCACATTGCAGGGAGTACTGTGAAGTTGAAGAGAGAAGTAATCAGAGCAGAACTAAACAAAAACTCAGAGATCTTCAACAATAGGGCTCCAATGGCTATCCTCCAACTGCAGAATCACAGGGCATGAGAGAGCTGATGCTGTAGAAAAAGATGGCAAAATTTAATCATTGAGTACCATACAAAGAGATCAAGAACATCATCAAAAATCAGTATATACACCAATGGAGAGAAGACTGAAACATAAGCAGTATACCAGACCCAATTCACCAACTCAAAAGAAACCAACAAACTACCTTATTTCGCCTGAGAACTGGACACTGCAGACTACTAGAACATCTGTACCGACTGAAGATCTCACACACCGATGAGTGCTTATGTGGAACAGGAGGCCAGAATCCTGAGCACATTTTACAGGAATGCCCAATCTATAGGGAAATGAGATGCCAGACTTGGCCTGAGCGTGCAGAGCTGAGACAAAAGCTGTGATGTATCTGCTCTGACCTGGTGAAGACTACAGACTTCATCATGGCGACTGGCCTGCAGATATAGCGTGACCAAAGATCCTGAATGCAAAGAAGAAGAGAGAAGTACATAGTATCCTATCCTGGCAACCTTCCAGGACTGTTACAACCTGTTGGGATAGCCAATCTAAATCAGGTGTCTTCATATTTGACGTTCGTCATGAAAATCATGTTGTGTCGTAGTTTACAGCCAGGCTGCGATGTCTGCTTTTTGGCTCAACACATCCAGTTTCAGCTGGGTTTTTTTGGTACCAGGTTTGCCTTCCCACCACGATCACTATTCTCTTAGCCAGACTACACTAGTGCAGCCTGTCTCCAGGGTCACCTCTGGAGGTTGAACGTGGTCTTTGTCAGTTATGGGTCACAGACCCTGATGCAAGCAGTCAGCTATAAGTTGCTGTCAGCTCATTCACCTGACTTGCATCTTCAATCCCAGTCAGGTGTCTCAAACCCATGACGCACCTGGCCATATCATATAGCTTGCTAATTGACAACATTGTGATAAAGGTCAACAGATGAGATAATGGACGCTAAACAAGAATACGAGTCATTCAATCCCAGAAAGCATTACAACAATCTCAATATTTGTCCAACAAAAACTGATTACAATGGAAGAGATACCACAGAATGGATGATGTTTAGACAAAGGAAAAATTACAGGCACCTTGTGACGCTGATAATAGAAGACAGAAGATGTATTCTTAGTTAGACCCGTTCTTCACCAAGGGATGCTCGTCCTTGTGAGGGTCCCAATTCAGAATTCAGTCGTTTCTATTGCGGGCACGTGTGGGACAGTAGTCTGTCTTTTATCCAACTTTACCACAAACAACAGCTGTCTGTTATGCTATCCATCTTCTACAAGACTTCACCAGTAAAAACAGCTGTCTCTTATCTATCCATCTTCTACAAGACTTCACCACTAACAACATCTGTCTCTTATCTATCCATCTTCTACAAGACTTCACCACTAACAACATCTGTCTCTTATCTATCCATCTTCTACAAGACTTCACCACTAACAACATCTGTCTCTTATCTATCCATCTTCTACAAGACTTCACCACTAACAACATCTGTCTCTTATCTATCCATCTTCTACAAGACTTCACCAGTAACAACATCTGTCTCTTATCTATCCATCTTCTACAAGACTTCACCACTAACAACATCTGTCTCTTATCTATCCATCTTCTACAAGACTTCACCAGTAACAACATCTGTCTCTTATCTATCCATCTTCTACAAGACTTCACCACTAACAACATCTGTCTCTTATCTATTCATCTTCTACAAGACTTCACCACTAACAACATCTGTCTCTTATCTATCCATCTTCTACAAGACTTCACCACTAACAACATCTGTCTCTTATCTATCCATCTTCTACAAGACTTCACCACTAACAACATCTGTCTCTTATCTATCCATCTTCTACAAGACTTCACCACTAACAACATCTGTCTCTTATCTATCCATCTTCTACAAGACTTCACCACTAACAACATCTGTCTCTTATCTATCCATCTTCTACAAGACTTCTGTTATCCACCTTCTCCACCCAATAACTCATCACTAACATCAGCTGTCTATAATGTTTCAGTTCTCTTTGGAGAAGATGTTGCGTTTGGTGGAGTGTTTCGGTGCAGCGTTGGTCTTAAGGATAAGTATGGTGAGTATCTGTTATTGTGTGTGTGTGTGTGTGTGTGTGTGTGTGTGTGTGTGTATGTGTGTATATGTTTGTGTGTATATGTTTGTGTGTATATGTTTGTGTGTGTATGTTTGTGTGTATATGTTTGTGTGTGTGTGTTTGTGTGTATATGTTTGTGTTTGTGTGTATGTGTTTGTGTGTATATGTTTGTGTGTATATGTTTGTGTGTATGTGTTTGTGTGTATATGTTTGTGTGTATATGTTTGTGTGTATATGTTTGTGTGTATATGTTTGTGTGTATATGTTTGTGTGTGTATGTTTGTGTGTATATGTTTGTGTGTGTGTGTTTGTGTGTATATGTTTGTGTGTGTGTGTTTGTGTGTATATGTTTGTGTGTATGTGTTTGTGTGTATGTGTGTGTGTGTGTATGTTTGTGTGTGTATGTTTGTGTGTATATGTTTGTGTGTGTGTGTTTGTGTGTATATGTTTGTGTGTATGTGTTTGTGTGTATGTTTGTGTGTGTATGTTTGTGTGTATATGTTTGTGTGTGTGTGTGTGTGTGTGTGTGTATATATGTTTGTGTGTGTATGTTTGTGTGTATATGTTTGTGTGTGTATGTTTGTGTGTATATGTTTGTGTGTATATGTTTGTGTGTATATGTTTGTGTGTATATGTTTGTGTGTGTATGTTTGTGTGTATATGTTTGTGTGTGTATGTTTGTGTGTATGTGCATTGTGTTCAGGAAAGACATACTTGTCTCCATTTCCGTCTCCATAATGCACAGGTCCATCACTGCAGTTGGCTCCTCCTGTTGAATTCTTCACTTTTGGTGATGTGCCTTTGGTAGCGGGTTACAGTGGCTCTTTATATCGCAAGGTATACTACAGAAAGTGGACCAGGGCCCTCCTGGGTGTAGTGAGAAATGAGGCTTCTCAGTGATTTATATATCAATTTATTTTACATGAGGAAGTTGCCATAAACAATCTTCTTTAGTAATCTTTAAAACATGCTTGGAAAGGTAAGCAGTGGTTCTATTTTGTTGTCCTCATATACCACATTATTAGTCATTTAAAAATAAGCCTTTCTGGTTGTGAACTTTGGGACAACCATATAAAGTCTGTTTGTTGGTGACAACTTTCACAAAGACAAATATTTTTCTACACTCGGAAAACATATATAGCAGACAACAGAAAAGAGAGTGAAGTAATAAGCAGCCCGGATTTGAACCACCGACTTCCAGGTGATGAAAGCTCCTTGTCACAAGAGAGAGATGAGTTAAGGTACTAGATCTACTGGACACCCCATAAAGCCTTTCCTATTTGGCCAGGGCCGTTTCGTCATTCAACATTTCCTACTATAGAATATAGCAGAGTTCAAACCTTGGAATATTTAAGGACTCCATTACTTCCTAACTTTCCTATCATCAAGCATAGGCCATACAGGCATTTATGTGCTTGTGGCGCAGGAAGACTAACAATGAGCAAAGGTATATTTAAGTTAAGTTGGGCGAATATTTCTGCTGAGCGCTCTGCCTGGCATGGCGCATATGGAGCAGACAAGAATCAAGGAAGTTGCACAAAGACGGGCCACACAGAAGACAAGAGACGAGTTGTTCCGTCTGACGGTCAGACAGTGTTTCTCTGCTCTCAGTGTGACAGTCGCTTTTGGGCTGAGATTGGTTTGATCAACCACCCACGAACCTACTCTTGGATTGACAGATGACAACGTGGTCCTCTTCGGAAACGATAGACAAATAACAATTTAAGCTAAGGAACTTGATAAGGAAAGAAAAAAGGGAAACCTTCGAGGCAGTGAGTTGTAAACAAAGTATGTTTGTTAGTGACAATGATAAAAAAATAAGTGTTATTCTGCACTCAGAAAACATATTTTCTTCTTCTTCGTTCGTTCTCAAACTCCCACTACCAAACCCTAAAAAGGGCTTTGCAAGTAGCAGGATGTAGTCCAGAGAATGGAATACGTTGTGTCTGTCATAGTTTACAGCTTAACAGCGATATTTGCAACTTGTTATCCAGGATCACCCCGTAGATATGTAGAAGGGTCTTGGCAGCTCTGGTTTGCTGGTCCTGATGTTAGCTTTGAGCTGCTAACTCAGCATCTTGATACCAGAAAACATAAAACGAACACCAGAAAAGAAAGTGAAACAATAGGCAGCACCGGATTCAAGCCACAGGCTTTCAGACGGCGAAAGTCTTACCGAAAGAGATAGAAGTGATAAGGTTTTCAACCAGGCGGACACCCCAAAACATATACAAACATAAAAATACAAGAATTTCATCATTAGCCACGTCTGAATATTCAAGTGTGCCATGTGCTAAAATGTAGGTGCTGCACAAACTATATATAAGGACATCAGGCAAACATGCTGATGTTGATAAAAGGTATGGTGACAGCTGTTGTTCCACATTAGCCGCGGTTAGCTGTTAGCTAGGTAATATTCAGAAGGGTTGTCACATCGATGGCAGAAGTTTTTCTCAAGCATGAAATTAGTTCTAATTTGTGCAGCTGGTTTAGTTTGCCTTTTAACAGTATCATGCATTTTCCAGTTCTTACGACTATTGCTGATAGGCTGCGGGCAACATTTTAGTGTCAGCATTTTATCAGCTTGAAGAAATACAGTACAATATCATTTTAGCACCAGTCAGCGTTTTATAATTAATATTTTAATAATTATTATGTACTTCTCTGTACTTAGACACACAAAGTATTACTTAAATACTCTGGGAAGGAAGACTAACGTCTGGTCAGGCAAAATATTCTGATCAGACATGTTAGTCAGGGTCAGGCAAAATATACTGATCAGACATGTTAGTCAGGGTCAGGCAAAACATACTGATCAGACATGTAAGTTAGTCAGGGTCAGGCAAAACATACTGATCAGACGTATATGTTAGTCAGGGTCAGGCAAAATATACTGATCAGACATGTTAGTCAGGGTCAGGCAAAACATACTGATCAGACGTGTATGTTAGTCAGGGTCAGGCAAAATATACTGATCAGGCATGTTAGTCAGGGTCAGGCAAAACATACTGATCAGACATGTTAGTCAGAGTCAGGCAAAATATACTGATCAGACATGTTAGTCAGAGTCAGGCAAAATATACTGATCAGACATGTTAGTCAGGGTCAGGCAAAACATACTGATCAGATATGTTAGTCAGGGTCAGGCAAAACATACTGGCCAAGACCCTCACCTCGTCTTCTTCGTAGCTCTCCCTGGAAACGGGATGTTTTCATGGCAGCCTAGCTAATGAGGTGAGGGATCGACGTGATCCCAGTAGTAGTGAGCGACATGGAGATGGTCAAGCATAGCACAACTGCCTGTGGACCTCGGTGCACCTGATCAACACGCTCGGGATGTGAGGAAAGCTACTGCAACCCACCACTTAACATCCTTTTCAGGGCGCACAAAAGTGTAGAACTACTCATTGTAGGCATTCCAAAACAATAACAACTTAAACACCCTGTACTTGGACACACAAAGTAATACTAACACACTGATACTTTCATTCCAAAACAATAACAACTTAAACACCCTGTACTTGGACACACAAAGTGATACTTCCACACTGCTACTTTCATTTCAAAACAATAACAACTTAAATACTCTGTACTTGGACACACAAAGTAATACTTACACACTGATACTTTCATTCCAAAACAATAACAACTTAAACACCCTGTACTTGGACACACAAAGTGATACTTCCACACTGATACTTTCATTCCAAAACAATAACAACTTAAACACCCTGTACTTGGACACACAAAGTAATACTTACACACTGATACTTTCATTCCAAAACAATAACAACTTAAACACCCTGTACTTGGACACACAAAGTAATACTTACACACTGATACTTTCATTCCAAAACAATAACAACTTAAACACCCTGTACTTGGACACACAAAGTGATACTTCCACACTGATACTTTCATTCCAAAACAATAACAACTTAAACACCCTGTACTTGGACACACAAAGTGATACTTCCACACTGATACTTTCATTCCAAAACAATAACAACTTAAACACTCTGTACTTGGACACACAAAGTAATACTTACACACTGATACTTTCATTCCAAAACAATAACAACTTAAACACCCTGTACTTGGACACACAAAGTGATACTTCCACACTGATACTTTCATTCCAAAACAATAACAACTTAAACACTCTGTACTTGGACACACAAAGTAATACTTACACACTGATACTTTCATATCACTGTCTACAGTTGTAGATCATAAAGTATATACTGATGTAATCTTTTTTATCGTGTAGGCTAAACGGCAGCAACAATTTTCTGAAATGACAGTTTTTATCTTAACGCCTTTACACTGGTTTAGAAGACTGCTGAATCTGCATACAACCAGTTTGATTTACATTTCCTTGATCTAAAAACTATGCGCAACCAATCTATTCTTGAATGCATTAATTGACCCTGCCTCCGCTATTTCCTGTGGCAATGCATTCTAAGCATTCATCACTTATGGTTTTTAATTTTATTTTCAATTTTACCATTATTGTCTTTTCTTATCCTTATTGTGTTCTTTGAGAAGCATACAGCCACCACTACAGTTGGCCATTTACAGGATTCCTCTATCAAAGCACTTTGCAGCAGTGGTTTAGGTATAAATTAGTTTTACATGAGGACATTGCTAGCCCCATGCATAACCTTCTAATTAACTTTTTACAACATTCTTGGAAGACACTAATATAATAGACCTATTCTTGGGTCCACACAGATATTATAATGACCTTGATATCATTTTCTCTCTATGCCATTACTTTTATTCCATAACTGTGACCAAATTGAGACATCACATCAATCACTGATGTTATGTTCCAGAGCAAGCAGACATCATAACTGTGACCAAATTGAGACATCACATCAATCACTGATGTTCTGTTCCAGAGCAAGCAAACATCATAACTGTGACCAAATTGAGACATCACATCAATCACTGATGTTATATTCCAGAGCAAGCAAACATCATAACTGTGACCAAATTGAGACATCACATCAATCACTGATGTTATGTTCCAGAGCAAGCAAACATCATCAATGTAACAATATGCCATGGTCTTTGTGTCTGGATTATTTGTTGTTTGTTTAGGGACTCTATCCTTCTCATCACAAGTAGTTGTTGTTTTGAATGCCCTCAATGAGGACGTTAAGTGGCAGGTTGCAGTAGCTTTCCTCACATACAAAGTATGCTGATGAAGGTGGACCAGGGTACTCCAGGTAGTTATACTATGCTTGACTTCATCTGCATGTCTCTCACTACTGCGGGGATCACATTGATCGCTCACCTTGTTAGCTAGGCTTCCATGAAAACAACCTGTTCCCAGGGAGGACTGAGGAAGTCGAGGTGATGGTCTTGGTCAACATGTCTGATCAGTATATGTTGCCTGACCAGACCAGACGTTGGTTTCTCTCCAAACCCCACCCATTCATCACACGTTAAAATCAATCCTGCTATCCGGTTCTATGGCTCAGAACATTTGATCATTATATAAACACCATGTTTAACTTCTTCAACAGGAGCTGACCGAGTATTTAACAGTCCCCTTAGTGAGCAAGGCATTATAGCATTTGATCATTATATAAACACCATGTTTAACTTCTTCAACAGGAGCTGACCGAGTATTTAACAGTCCCCTTAGTGAGCAAGGCATTATAGCATTTGGCATTGGTGTTGCCCTGACGGGAGCCACAGCTATTGCAGAGATTCAGTTTGCAGACTACATATTTCCTGGATTCGATCAGGTAATTATTGGATCATTTGGAATCAAAATGTTGAGCAGTACATGAGCTATAGCGGTCGGCTACCCAAAGCTGACTGCTAGCGTCAGGACCAGCGACCCAGATCTGCCAAGATCTTTCTCCACCTCCACGTGCTGATATTGGATAACAGCCTGCAACAGGGCAGACTGGCGAACGAGAATTGATCCAAGAGGGAAGGTTAACCGTGTACATAAAAATGCATGCTGAATTTGGATGTGTTGGACCGAAAGGTGAAAATATTGCAGTCAAGCTGTAAACTACGACACAACACATTCCGTTCTCTGGACTACATCCTGCTACTTGCAAATCCCTTTTCAGGGCTCGGTAGTGGAAGTTTGAGATCAGACGGCAAAGAAGAGTCATTCCATTTTCTATCTGAGAATTAAAAAATGAGGCACAAATTGGCATCTATTTGAGATGGCATGCTTAATGGTGTAAGAATATCCCCATATTAAAAAAAATATGAAACATGTTAACATTGCTATTGTGTCAATATTTTCATGTTGTTATTGTCACTTAAAAGTTTTACCGGTCTTTACAAATGTGCCAATTTTTGTTGAACATTTAAAAAGCTTTTAATAGCAAACATTTAACTTTTTTTTCTAAAGTCAAATACAGCACAATGTATTGTTTTATTCATGATTTTGTTTTATTCATGTCTTTGTGTTTTCATGACAATACTAGCTGTATGCATGTATATAAATTTGTGTGTGTGTCTGTGTGTTATGCTTACATGTGAAAATGTTTGCAGTAAATCTGATTTTGAATGTGAATATTCTTTCCTTGTTGCTTGTATGAAAGATTTTGTGTTTATATATATATTTATCTTTGTGCATGTCTGAGTCTGCGTATGTGTATGTTTGTCTGTGTATATATACGTGAGTCTGTGTATGTATTTGAGTGTCTCTGTATACTTGTATGTATGAATGAGTTTGTGTGTGTGGTTGATTGATGATTGGCATCCTGTCAGTCTCCAGATACACTGGACTTCATGCTGCAGATAGGCCTTAGTCAGTTACTGCTCTTCCTTTTGCCGCACATGTTTGGAGTCTGTATCTTTGCTTCCCACGCTTTGCTGGCCAGCACACAAAGCCTGCCTCCAGTCAGGTCTGTCTTTGCCAAGTTCCTTCCCAGTTATAGGTGTTCATATCCAACACTTTCAAGTCACACTTGCAAACATCTTTGTAGCGGAGGAAGGGTCTGCCTTTGTTACGGTTGCCTGTGGTCAACTCTCCGTATAGGATATCTTTTTGAATTTGCCCTCCTCCATTCTGCACACGAGACCAAACCACCACAAACGACACTGGCGGAAGATTGTTTGTGGTTATTTGTAAGTTTACTA
Source organism: Ariolimax columbianus (assembly GCA_036924085.1). Lineage (NCBI taxonomy): Eukaryota > Metazoa > Mollusca > Gastropoda > Stylommatophora > Arionidae > Ariolimax > Ariolimax columbianus. The sequence goes on along the minus strand of JAVGWX010000023.1, from coordinate 41,178,381 downwards.
TATTTAAGCTCATTAAACTGTTTTTTGGATCATGTTTCATCCGGTTTGAATAATATTTATGTGGATATAATGTCTAACATTCACTAAGACAACACATCTTATGCAAAAATGGCAACATTACCTCCTCACAGCTCATGGTAGGGCCGAAGATGCAACAGTGAATGAACTGACAGAAGCCAGCTACATTGCTTACATCAGGTTCAGCAATCCAGTTCTGACCGAGACCCTATTCTGCCTTCAGGTGCCCAAAAACGCCAGAATTGGATGTGTTAGGTCAAATGCCGCAAATAGCGCAGCCTTGCTGTTAACTGTGACACAATGTGACAATGTCCTGTTCTGGTTGAACGTCGAAGAAGACAACTTTTTGTGGTGCCATTGAAAAGGCATACCAAACTAAACTGAAAGTAAGTCGAGTGGAAATTCAGTAGAATTAACGAACAGGCATACCAAACTAAACTGAAAGTAAGTCGAGTGGAAATTCAGTAGAATTAACGAAAAGGCATACCAAACTAAACTGAAAGTAAGTCGAGTGGAAATTCAGTAGAATTAACGAAAAGGCATACCAAACTAAACTGAAAGTAAGTCGAGTGGAAATTCAGTAGAATTAACGAAAAGGCATACCAAACTAAACTGAAAGTAAGTCGAGTGGAAATTCAGTAGAATTAACCGCTGGTTGGAAATGGAGTTTTTGAAGGCTCCATTATACTAAGCCGCGGCCTGTGAGAGGTGGGGTGGCTAGTGCCCTTCCTTGCTGTTTTTACTATCCCTAACTCATGCGTCAGGTACCCATTTACAACTGGATTGACTGGAGAAGCGATCGTCGATTAAAATCACGACCCGGATTTTAAAAATCTCCGGATACAATTCGAATCGAGGCACACTGTTACCACATAAAATAGTATCTCAGGACACGATTCGAATCGAGGCACACTGTTACCACATAAAATAGTATCTCCGGACACGATTCGAATCGAGGCACACTGTTACCGAAAATAGCGAAATGCTCGCTATGAATTGAGCTAACCAGCCCCTCAACTAAACTGAAATAGTGACTAAAATTGTTCTATGAAACATTCTTCTTTCTGGCCACAGATAAGGAACGAAGCTGCCATGTATCGCTACAGGTCTGGTAATGAGTTTGACTGTGGTAAGCTGACCATCCGAACACCTTGCAGTGCTGTAGGCCATGGATCTCTGTACCATTCTCAGAGTGTCGAGGCATTCTTTGCTCACTGTTCTGGTTTGAAGGTTAGATGTCAATTGACATTTGTTGGACAAGTATTTGACACATGACATCTGACATCCTTTAGATTTAGGGTTTCTAAACTGGTGTTCCCTGGAGTCCTAGTGCGTAGTTATAAGATTTAAGGGTTCAGTAATAGGTCTTAAGAGCTCACCAACAGGTCTTTAAGGTTTAGCGCCAGATCTTAAGGGTTTCACAAGAGATTGTCATTGAGTCAAATAAAAGGCATTTTAAAAACAAAATTTGATTGCAGATCCGTAGATTTTCTTTATGTCCCTTTTTTTAAACCAGCTGGAATATAGGTCAAAACTATAATTGGCCTCCTTTAACAAACCTGCGCCAAAGCACAGTTTATGCTTTTGCAGTGGTGTTAGTAACTTATTTTATGTAATGAGATTGCTAGTCCCATGCACAACTTGCTTGTTAACATGCACAGAGATGGAGTGGCAAAATTGAGCTACCTAGTCCTATCGTAGATGGATGATGAACTTGGAGGTCCCATGTATATGCTGTGCATGTAAAAAAAACAACCTATTGACGGTTGAAAATAGACAAGAGCAGGTTGTTAGCCACCATCTGGACGACCGTAGGCCACTGTTCGGGTGGTTGTTAGGCCACTGTCCAGGCGGCTGGTAGCCACTGTCTGGGTGGCTGTTAGTCGTTGTCTGGTCACAAATTCTAAAGGTTATTAAATTCCTACTCAATGGTGGCATGCAAGAAGGCCAATAGGAGATGGCTTCTCCAACAGTCCAACCACCTGTTTATCTGAACAGTCAATTGCAAGTATATACTAAGACCTCTACATGCTCTGGTTCAAATAAATACACTAGCCAGCTTACAAGACAGCCAGGCAGATACTTCAAAGAGGAATGACTGAACCGATGGACGAAAGAGTCTACTGGGCATGCCATGTATAAAGAAATGACACCCAAACAAGAATGACAACATCAACGAACATGGAGCAGAGCACGATCTTCCAACTTAGGACAGAACACATCGGTCTTAACAAATAGATAAACAAGTTAGACCCTACACTCAAACCTAACTGTCGCAACTGCACCCACCCGTACGAGACAGTGCAACATATGTTGCTCGCTTGCTTCAGACTCACCACAGAGAAAAGTTATTGCAGAGCACCCCAACAATCACCAACAACTTATACGGCTCCACTCACCAGCTACAGAATACTTGCAAATTCTACAGCTTGGCATTGACTGCGAAAGAGCGAACAGGCTAACTTAACAGGTCACAATGTAACGATGACATAAACAAACTACATAGAAGAGATCAATCTCATCTTTCAGTTCTGAACAGGACACGCCAGAGTCAATAACCACGTGAACCACATCAATCCACAGCACCTGCCCTTGTGCATACATTGCTCTCATCCTGATGAAACAGTTCGACACCTACTCACTGAGTGCAAGGCGCATGCGGACATGAGAAAATATTCTTACAAGCACTGCCGACTATTGCCAACACACTACAGGGCAGTGAAACAACTGAAGAAAACCTGTATCTATATAAGAATGGCATTATTATCCAATTTTATATTGACAACTGACTGATCATGCTAATGTACATTGATCTGTAGATACAATAATCATTATTTATGTGTTACTTGATACCTGAAAATAATTTCACGGATTCCTTCTGGATAAAAGGTGAGATAATGGCTGCTATTGATAGTGTGTGTATGAGACCTTACAAATGACAAAGGTGGCCAGTAATTACAACGAAGGCGCTGGGTTCGATCCCCATCACAGCACCGGCCGTTACCTCGGGGAAGCAAACCCTTAGAAAATGCAGGAGGAAGCAGACCCTTACATAAAATGCATGCTGAAGTCGGATGCACTGGGCCGACAGGCGCAAAATAAAAACCACAGTGCAACGCACACCGTCTTGGGGATTAGAGAAATAAGGCGAACGCAAAAAAAAATTTAAAAAATAAAAACCATAATAATATTGCTAAATTGAAAGCTGTATCAATAGATGCAACACTGATTAGTATATTTTACTGTGTAATAAGCAAACATGGCCTAGGGGTGAAATGTCCGTTTCACAATCCCAAAGCACCGGGTTTGAATCATGCAGTGTCTAGTTTGGCAGACGAGAGCTATTTTTTTGGTGCCATAGCGCGAGTACCTGCATCCTGAGTTACCTCCAGTCATCTGGACTGATAGTCTTACCACTGGTCTAAAGTAGCTCGGATGAGTGAATGAGGTTGACGATCAGCGTATTTTCCTCTTCACAATAATTCAGATACGGCGTAAAATACATCCTCAAGACAAATGAGCCGTCTGATGATGTTGCCACCATACCTTGTGATGGGCAACTAACTAACTATGCGAGCCTTCAGGCTGCAGACTTTCACCAACAGATATTTAAATGTCTTTGCTGCATATTAGATGGTCAGAAGTGATAGCAAACACAAGTCTACGACAAAGACAGGAACCAATGCAGTTAGAGATTGAACAGACAAAGTGGAGATGGATAGGACACACTTTAAAAAAGAAACCAGAAAATATTACCAGACATGCACTGGATTGGAACCCACAAGGGAAGAAATGCGTGGGGAGATCAAGGATCTTCTTCTTCTTCTTCATCGTACGCAGTCAGACATCAACCTTAATTTTTTCGAAAAAAGCAGCAGTCATCCTGAGGCTGTCGACACTAGCTTGTCTAGTGTTGCCACTGGTGATAGCCACATCTGCTCTCTCTGATCCTCGTATGTCGGGCAGTTTTGCAGCAAATGCTCAGCGGTCATTTTCCCGGTACCACACGGGCATTCGTCAGTGCCACCTATCTTCAATTTGTTGAATAGGTGGTACCTCAGTCTATTGTGGCCAGTGCGAAGTCTGAAGACCATGACCTGCTCTCTTCTGTTCAACTGGTAATAGGCATCGTTTTTTGTGTAGCCAGTATGTTTGGTTTCCCATTTGGTCATGTATCTAGCTCTAATAAGCCGTTTTGACTCTTCGGATCAAGGATCTGATTAAGAACCTTGCAAGAGGAGACCAGCTAAGTCTCATGGGTGGAACTCCAGAAGGTGGCTCATATGAATAGCATCTGTTGTAGCTCTGTTCCAAGGGGAACTGGCTGGATGGTTCATTTCTAAAGTCAGCTGCTTCATTTATGGTGCATTATAAATAAGTTGACAATTCAAACAGCAAGAGTGAGCCAGTCTCACAGTAGTAAGTTGTGACAACTCAAACAGCAAGAGTGAGCCAGTCTCACAGTAGTAAGTTGTGACAACTCAAACAGCAAGAGTGAGCCAGTCTCACAGTAGTAAGTTGTGACAACTCAAACAGCAAGAGTGAGCCAGTCTCACAGTAGTAAGTTGTGACAACTCAAACAGCAAGAGTGAGCCAGTCTCACAGTAGTAAGTTGTGACAACTCAAACAGCAAGAGTGAGCCAGTCTCACAGTAGTAAGTTGTGACAACTCAAACAGCAAGAGTGAGCCAGTCTCACAGTAGTAAGTTGCTACGATAGATGAGAAATTTAACTGCTAAAATATTTTAACAAGTAAGTTTTTCGACTCATGATGGGCCTGCCTTGTAATACAGAAGTTTTCATCTGCCGAAGATGGATGTGTCGGACCGAAAGTTGCAAATATCACAGTCAAGCTGTAAACTAGTAACACAACGCATTCCGGTCTCTGGACTACATCCTGTTACTTGCAAAGCCCTGGTCAGGGCTTGGCAGTGGGAAATTGAGAACGTTCAGGGCTTGGTAGCGGGAGATTGAGAACGTTCAGGGCTTGGTAGCGTGAGATTGAGAACGTTCAGGGCTTGGTAGCGTGAGATTGAGAACGAACGCAGAAGAAGAAGTTCTCATATAACTTGCCATTCTATAGCTTTTGAGTATGTGATATGATATGTCCCTTGATATACAGACTTATACAACATATGACAAGGCGTGATGGAACACTCCCATCATGCACCTCACGTGCTAGCGTATAGGGGGGTCATGATGATGTCACAGTTTACATAATAAGCACAGACTAATGAACAAGTGAGCATGTGTTCCTTCCCCTCACATGCATAGGTTCTGTTGCAGATCGTTGACAGCATGGACTGTGTCATACTGAATCCGTCCAAGGTGGATCAGTAAGTGGGGATTCAGTTCCTACAGCCAAAGGATGGCGACCAGTCGATATTTATCACAGAATGCAGGCAGTGTATGGTGACAAATGTGTTAAAGACAGCAGTGAATGACTGGGCATGAATGTTAAGTGAATGGCATGAGTTAATGAAAGATGGGGTGTGAAGGTCAGGCATATGTTGTTGCAACAGAAGAAGGCATCACCAAGATTGATGCAGCAAAAGAGGTGAACCATAGTCAGAGCTTATGTTTGCTAGCGGAGAAAGTTACTGGGACATTTGGGACAGTTCAAGTGGTGTTGAGAAAAATAAACTGAAGTATTGGATCCTGGCAGACCACCATAAGGAAGAATAAATAGGATGAAGTTTGAGTCACTTGCTGTGTTATAAAATGGAGGGCGATGCATTTCTGAACACCATGAGAAGAACCATGCAATAGAACGCCAGGGCAACTGGAATCTCATTTGCGGAGCTTAGGACGATGGCCTAAAATAGAGATTGATGGTTAGTGACTGTTGCAGCCATATGTTTGTTTGAAGTCATAAGGGAGAAATGAATTTGTCATTAAACATTCTCACGGCTGTCAGGTCAATGTAACACAATCAAACGTTATCTGCACATTGTATCACTGCATGAGAAACTGTATTGCAGTGTCAGTAACCTTGAGCTCGCTGTTTCCTTTGTTAGAGTCATTGGTGAAGATATCTGATGATGAATGAAGAAGAAATCGGCATTTTCCAGCAAAGAAATGATACCTGATTGACGAGGAAAGATAAATCAGTAAGAACTTAATCAATCCTGTGATTGACATTTCAGGTTGTGATACCTAGAGGCCCCATCCAAGCTAAGGGACTTTTGCTGTCCTGCATACAAGACAACAACCCGTGCCTCTTCTTAGAGCCCAAAATTCTGTACAGATCAGCAATTGAGGAAGTACCTGTTGGGGACTACACACTGCCTTTGTCTAAGGCAGAAGTTGTACTTGAAGGTTGGTCAGCTACTGCTTCTTATTTTGTTACCCTTAAATAACCACATCAATTTCTCTTGTCAATTTTATTGTCTGTTTCTTGTATATCTCATCACCACAGTCCATCCCTTAAATAACCACATCAATTTCTCTTGTCAATTTTATTGTCTGTTTCTTGTATATCTCATCACCACAGTCCATCCCTTAAATAACCACATCAATTTCTCTTGTCAATTTTATTGTCTGTTTCTTGTATATCTCATCACCACAGTCCATCCCTTAAATAACCACATCAATTTCTCTTGTCAATTTTATTGTCTGTTTCTTGTATATCTCATCACCACAGTCCATCCCTTAAATAACCACATCAATTTCTCTTGTCAATTTTATTGTCTGTTTCTTGTATATCTCATCACCACAGTCCATCCCTTAAATAACCACATCAATTTCTCTTGTCAATTTTATTGTCTGTTTCTTGTATATCTCATCACCACAGTCCATCCCTTAAATAACCACATCAATTTCTCTTGTCAATTTTATTGTCTGTTTCTTGTATATCTCATCACCACAGTCCATCCCTTAAATAACCACATCAATTTCTCTTGTCAATTTTATTGTCTGTTTCTTGTATATCTCATCACCACAGTCCATCCCTTTAATAATTACATCTATTTCACTTGTAAATTTTATTGTCTGTTTCTGGTATATCTTAGTAATGTTGGCCCATCTCTCAGTTCAGACAGCTCAATAAATCTGTTTGCTTAGTGTTTCTTGCCTGTTTCAACCTTCATATATCTAAGTTGTTCACTCCGTTGCGACTGCCTGTTTCTAATTGCAGACAGAAATATAAAGTTGGCTGTTGTGTTACGGAAACTTGAAAGATGAATAGAGAATAATAACACTATAACCTACCAGACATGTCATAAGAGGTGATTGAGAATGGTTGTATTTTGGACAAACTACCACATCCTATAGAAACTATAAGGCACAAGATACAAACGTGAGGATCTCTACATAGAAGCAGCTAAATCAAGCCTTGAATGGAAAGAAAGATATACAAGCAGTGAATGAACTGACAGCAGCCTGCGGCTCATAGCTGGATGGTTGCTTCGTGGTCATCGAATGATAGCAGACCGAGACCCTATTCTACCTCCAAGTGGCGGCCATGGAAACAGAATGCACTTGTGTAGCCTGGCTAAGAGAAGAGGGATTGCAGAGGGATAGCGAAGCTGGTCCCAAGAAATGCTGTGCAGAAACTGGACTTGTCGAGCCAAAAGAAGCAGCCTCGTGACATGTCACATTCTTTTTAGGACAAACACTGAAGAAGAACATGACGGGGCTAAGTCACTATAAATCAACTGAACATTATTTTACCAGAGTTGTAACACAGTCGAGTTAGCGAGGACTGAGGTCACTAAGCACAGACTAGAGCAGACCAACAAAAGCACTACACCACAACACACACAGTCCATATAAAGGCTAAACTTCAATCAGCACGTCTAATAATGGCTTATAATTCCTGATATCACCAAGAAGTCTAGTTGAAAGTGACACACTTTGGGCAAAATAAATCTTAACCTTAAAAAAGTCTGTCTACAATAAAGTCTGTCTAAAAATCTGTGTTGTCAGTCATCTTTGCCTGTCTACAAACAAATTCTGTCTGCAAACACAGTCTGTCTATAATGAAATCTGTATGCAATAAAGTCACTACAAATCTGTAATGTCAATCATCCTTGCCTGACTACAAATAAAGTCTATCTAAAAACAAAGTTTGTCTACAATAAAGTCACTATAAATCTGTAATGTCAATCATCATTGCCTGTCTGCAAACAGTCTATACAAATGAAGTCTGTCTACAATAAATTCACTACAAACCTGTAATGTCAGTCCTCCTTGCCTCACTACAAACCTGTAATGTCAGTCCTCCTTTCCTCACTACAAACCTGTAATGTCAGTCCTCCTTTCCTCACTACAAACCTGTAATGTCAGTCCTCCTTTCCTCACTACAAACTTGTAATGTCAGTCCTCCTTTCCTCACTACAAACCTGTAATGTCAGTCCTCCTTTTCTCACTACAAACTTGTAATGTCAGTCATCCTTGCCTCACTACAAACCTGTAATGTCAGTCCTCCTTTCCTCACTACAAACCTGTAATGTCAGTCCTCCTTTCCTCACTACAAACCTGTAATGTCAGTCCTCCTTTCCTCACTACAAACCTGTAATGTCAGTCCTCCTTTTCTCACTACAAACTTGTAATGTCAGTCCTCCTTTCCTCACTACAAACCTGTAATGTCAGTCCTCCTTTCCTCACTACAAACTTGTAATGTCAGTCCTCCTTTCCTCACTACAAACCTGTAATGTCAGTCCTCCTTTTCTCACTACAAACTTGTAATGTCAGTCATCCTTGCCTCACTACAAACCTGTAATGTCAGTCCTCCTTTCCTCACTACAAACCTGTAATGTCAGTCCTCCTTTCCTCACTACAAACCTGTAATGTCAGTCCTCCTTTTCTCACTACAAACTTGTAATGTCAGTCATCCTTGCCTCACTACAAACCTGTAATGTCAGTCCTCCTTTCCTCACTACAAACCTGTAATGTCAGTCCCCCTTGCCTCACTACAAACCTGTAATGTCAGTCATCCTTGCCTCACTATAAACCTGTAATGTCAGTCCTCCTTTCCTCACTACAAACCTGTAATGTCAGTCCTTCTTTCCTCACTACAAACCTGTAATGTCAGTCCTCCTTTCCTCACTACAAACCTGTAATGTCAGTCCTCCTTTCCTCACTACAAACCTGTAATGTCAGTCCTTCTTTCCTCACTACAAACCTGTAATGTCAGTCATCCTTTCCTCACTACAAACCTGTAATGTCAGTCATCCTTGCCCATCTGTCATTGCAGGCAGTGATGTGACTCTGATAGGCTGGGGAACCCAAGTCCATGTTCTGAAAGAGGTGGCATCTCTAGCCCAACAGAAACTGAATGTGTCCTGTGAGGTGATTGACTTGTGCACCATTCTGCCATGGGACACGAAAACTGTCACGGAGGTACGTGCTCTAGTTAAAGTGTGACCTTTCATCTGTGGAGTAGAAGTACAGCAACTAGAAATAATGTCCACATCCTTCAAATATTTCTTCAGGGGCTGAAGATGCAGCATAGTGAATGAGCTGACAGCAGCCAGTGACTGCTCGTATCAGGGTCGGCAAACCAGAGCTGCTGACCAAGACCCTACTCCGCCTCCAAGTGGTGGTCCTGAAATTAGCTGTACTAGTGTAGTTTACCTAAAATAATAGGGGTCGCAGCGGGAAGGCAAACCCTGAGTACCCAAAAACTAAAAAAGTCCGCTGAAATCAGATGTGTCGGGGCTGAAACTCGCAAATATCAAATCCTCGCTGTAAACTATATCACAACATCATTTTCATAACGAATGTAAAGGAAGAAATATTTTTTTATGGTGGACCACCTTGGACCAGATTCTAGGGTGAAGACCCTACACTGTTCTGTTGCGTAAGATTGGGCATAGCTCTCCATTCAGGTGGAGATGTCAAACATGGAACATTGAAAAGAACTTGCAAGGATGAATTAACACGAACTGATGTTGAAGATGTTTTCATTGTATTTTCTTCATTTTACCTTTTTTTTATATTTCTGTTTTGTCTTATTTTTTTTTCTGTGGTCCCATAATTTCTCCCTGCTTCTCTGTGTTAAACTGTAACTCATATTCTCATAATTTCTCCCTGTTTCTCTTTGTTAAACTGCAACTCATGTTCTCATAATTTCTCCCTGTTTCTCTGAGTTAAACTCTAATTCAGTCTATTTTAAATTCTCTCCTGTGTCTGCTATCTGTTTTAAACCATTCTGTATCACCTGTTTGTTAAACTCTTACCTGTGCTGCTAGGACCAGCCTGACTCTCTCCTGTATATTCTGTCTCTTAAACCCTCTCCTGTATCCTGTCTCTTAAACCCTCTCCTGAATCCTATCTCTTAAACCCTCTCCTGAATCCTATCTCTTAAACCCTCTCCTGAATCATATCTCTTAAACCCTCTTCTGTATCCTGCCTCTTAAACCCTCTCCTGTATCCTGCCTCTTAAACCCTCTCCTGTATCCTGTCTCTTAAACCCTCTCCTGTATACTGTCTCTTAAACCCTCTCCTGTATCCTGTCTCTTAAACCCTCTCCTGTATACTGTCTCTTAAACCCTCTCCTGTATACTGTCTCTTAAACCTCTCCTGTATCCTGTCTCTTAAACCCTCTCCTGTATACTGTCTCTTAAACCCTCTCTTGTATCCTGTCTCTTAAACCCTCTCCTGTATACTGTCTCTTAAACCCTCTCCTGTATCCTGTCTCTTAAACCCTCTCCTGTATCCTGTCTCTTAAACCCTCTCCTGTATCCTGTCTCTTAAACCCTCTCCTGTATCCTGTCTCTTAAACCCTCTCCTGTATACTGTCTCTTAAACCCGCTCTTGTATCCTGTCTCTTAAACCCTCTCTTGTATCCTGTCTCTTAAACCCTCTCCTGTATATCATGTCTCTTAAACCCTCTCTTGTATCCTGTCTCTTAAACCCTCTCCTGTATCCTGTCTCTTAACTCCTCTCTTATATCATCTGTATATTAAATTATCTCATGTGCCATGGTCTGATAAACTTTCTCCTGTATTCTCAGTTAGTTTTAAACTCCTGTTTACTCAGTTTTATGTGACACCTTCTCGTGTTTCCTCAGTCCGTGACCAAAACTGGACGTGTTCTCATTTCTCACGAGGCCCCGATCACAATGGGGTTTGGAGCAGAGATTGCTGCCACAATACAGGTCAGTGATTATTCTTCTGCTTCTTCTTCTTCTTTCTTCTTCTTCTTCTTTCTTCTTCTTTGCGTTCAGGATCTTTTGGTCATGCTATATCTGCAGGCCAGTCGCCATGATGAAGTCTGTAGTCTTCACGAGGTCGGAGTGGCTGCCCCACAGTTTTTGTCTCAGCTCTGCACCCTCTGGCCAGGTCTGGCATCTCATACTACTCTGCCTCCCCCTGACCACTAGGCTAGCAGAGGCACTGGTTGCTTGGGTGGGTCCCCTCGAGGCTGGGGGCTCGGCACCTCTCCTCCCCGGTTGTAACTTGTAGGAGCGACACCATGACGATAGGGTAGACTGTCACATGACCATATCCTGTAGTGCGTGTGTCCCCTGATTTTTCCCGGTTCCTGTACTGTAGCTGACACACTCCGTCTTCGGCAGGTCGGGTTGAGTTTTCTGTTTTGGGTTGTCTCCCATAGCCTTTCCATCTCCCGATGGTACCTGCAAGGCAGTTGGTTGGTTTGTCTACCGCGGTTTCCTTCCCGTGGCTAGAGCATGTAGCGGCTCTTACCCGCTTGGTGTACCTGTCATAGGACACATGGAGTATTTCAGTGGGGAAAGCAGTGCCACCTGTTGTCCTACCCCATCCTGCTGGAATACACCGCCGTTTGGTCCACGACTGCTTATTCGTCCAGTTATTATACCTGGCTTATATCGCAGCTGACGCTCCATATCTGGAGGTCGTTCCACTATCCGCCACCTGTGGACTTGCCTGGTTGGGGTTGGTTGCACATGTTCCCCAGGCAGTGATTATTAAAGCGCACTCTGTTGGTTATGTGTCCGTTCTGAACAAAATCTGACAAGAAACATCAAAGAAATACAACATGCAAGAACTAGAAAAAGCACATATGCTGTCATCAGCACCGTTACTTGGATATCTTCTATAGATATACCATCTAAAGGTGAACAAGAAACTCAGAGGAGACGAGACAGATTTGTATAATAATATGTAAGAGGAGGCCGAGAACCACAAGCAAATGAGAAATGTTATTGAGAATAATTTACAATTTGCAGAATCGTTTGAAGGAGTTTGGTACGTCCTGTGGATGATATAATATGAAGAATAGCACATCAAAGATGCTAACTATAAACAGCAGGCCCGCTAAACATACATGTAAACAATGTCACACTTTAGTAGGTCCAAGAGTTAAAATACCTGGCAAATATTTTTACAGAAGATGGAAGGCATGATAGAGAAAGTGAGATGATGCCAGAAATCCTCGACTGTGTCTTATCAATTTATTATCACTGCTTGAACATCCAAATATCAGCTTGGTAACAAAGCACCAACTGATAAAGAGTATATTTATGCCAACTCTGCTACAAATGTCAAACATGGACAACTAGAGAGGAAAATGAAATGTCTAAGAACGTTCACTAGTGTCACAAGGGAAGATCAAATGAGAAATCTTCTTCGATCAACTATTGCTGTGCTTCTAGCTTGGTGAGATTCATGAAGGAGGCTGTGTGTTTCAGGTCTGCGTCAGCCCCCCCATAGCCTTGCGAGCATGGTCGCTTCCCTGACCAGACTGTGATACGGAATCCGTCCAGAGTTTATCAGCGAGCTGTGATTTAGTTTCAACTGAAGGATGTCGACCTGTTGACATTCATCGCAGAATGCAGTCAGTATATGGTGACAAAAGCTATGGCGACGGTCCACCTGAATTGCTGCATCAATTTTAACGATGGCATGGTGGGGTTGTGCACATGCTTAGAAAATATCAACGTATGTATGCCGCTAGCCTGTCCCAGAGTGGCAATTAAAAAATAAAAGTGCTAATAAAAAAAAAAATTAAAAAAGATCGCTTACAATTTGATCAAACTACCTATTATAATTTTTGTTATCAGCGCAAAATCACGGTGCAGTGGATACCGTTTGACTGCGGAATACCAGGAAATGAGAGAGCGGAAATACTGGCGAGGGAAGGTGCCATAGACGACGAGCAACCAGATGTACCAGTTACATACCGTCAAAAGAAAAAGATAATTAAATCAATGAGAGGGTTTCCAACACAAATACAAGATGACTATCATAATATAAACAGGCAAGAGCAGATTGTCATACTGCGCCTCAGAACCGGACACAACCGACTCCGCAGCCACATGTATACAAAATTTAGGATTGGCAGCTCAAGTATGTGTACATGTGAACAGGCACCCCAGACTGCGGAGCATATACTTCAGGACTGCCCAGAGTATGAGAAACTGAGACTGACATACTGGCCAGGAGAAACAACACTGGAAGGGAAACTATATGGACCTATGTGTGAACTGCAGAAGACAGTGAAGTTCATACAAGAGACAACTTAACAGATGTAGACATACTCCAAGCGGCAGAAGACAGTAAGGTTCATACAAGAGACAACTTAACAGATGTAGACATACTCCAAGCGGCAGAAGACAGCGAGGTTTATACAAGAGACAACTTTACAGATGTAGACATACTCCAAGCGAACGAAGGAGGAAGAATAAGAAACCTGTGTCCATTCTCTCTGTCATGTTGATTTTCACTGGCTGTCTTGTTTCATTATCACTAACGTGCTATACACATTCGCTGCCATAGGACAATGCCATCTTATTACATTGTTACACTATCGTTTCCTTGCCACACTGTTTTATTTGTGAATTTTTGCAATGAAAACCAAGATGATAAGTCAACTAATATATATGCATCGTAATCTTTTCTATCCAACAGCAAGAGTGCTTCCTTCACCTAGAGGCCCCCATCGAGAGGGTCTGCGGACATGACACCCCATTTCCTCACGTGTTTGAAGTGTTCTACCTGCCTGACAAGTGGAGATGTATTGAGGCCATTAAACGGCTTATCAGCTACTAGATGTTCTTCTGCAATAAACAGTGAGAAAACAGAACCTTCAATCGGTTCTAAAATAATCAGGGAGAAAACAGAACGTTTAATCGGTTCTATAATAATCAGGGAGAAAACAGAACGTTTAGTCGGTTCTATAATAATCAGGGAAAAAACAGAACGTTTAGTCGGTTCTATAATAATCAGGGAGAAAACAGAACGTTTAGTTCTATAATAATCAGGGAGAAAACAGAACGTTTAGTCGGTTCTATAATAATCAGGGAGAAAACAGAACGTTTAGTCGGTTCTATAATAATCAGGGAGAAAACAGAACGTTTAGTCGGTTCTATAATAATCAGGGAGAAAACAGAATATTTAGTCGGTTCTATAATAATCGGGAGAAAACAGAACGTTTAGTCGGTTCTATAATAATCAGGGAGAAAACAGAACATTTAGTCTGTTCTATATAGTGAGAAAACAGAATCTAGTTTTCTATAATAAACAGCGAGAAAACAGAACATTCAGTCAGTTCTAAAATAAACAGCAAGAAAACAGAACATTCAGTCAGTTCTATAATAAACAGCAAGAAAACAGAACCTTATGTTGGTTTTACATTAACCCTTCAGATTCTATACTGGTGGTAACCGCTGACGCCCTCATATCCTATACTGCTGAAAACTGCTCGTTTCTATTTTGCTCGTTTGTCGATTACTATGCCTCTTGTTACCTTCTGATTTGAATTCCATTTCAAGGAGAAAGAATAGATAAAGTACCGAAAACAGTTTGAAAGTTAAAACCAGTGCATTTTCACCAAAATATGAGCGATTTATTTGATAGTGAGCAACCAGGGATGTCAAGATGGAACGTGTTCGATTATTTGACAAGACAGACTTTGATTATGGTGATAATCAATCAGACATTTAAATATAAAGTTATAGCGATGAGCTAGATCTATGCCAGAGCAATGGTATTGTTGATGGTTTGAGTCAGTTGACAAAGATTATAAGCCCAAGTGACACTAGTGTGAATGACGCAGGTGATGCTACGTTTGGTGTGCGCTGCTCACGATGGGTGGAGCTTTTATTATAGCAATACAGATACACACATACAGCAATTTCATGAAAATTATAGGCCTTACAAAAATTGATTTAGTCTAAATGATTATTTCCATAAAAATGGACTCTGTGCTAGAAAAAAGACAGACAGACCAGCAAAATGTTTGACTCGACACAAACTGGTCAAGATTGAGACCTAAAGAGGTCAATGTGACTGTGCTCGCTGTAAAAAGGCAGACATAGAAACAAAGAGCAACAAACCAGTCCAGACCACCAAACAGTGGCTGCCTTGCTTGTAAACCAGTCTAGACCACCAAACAGTACCTGCCTTGCTTGTAAACCAGTCCAGTCCAGACCACCAAACAGTACCTGCCTTGCTTGTAAACCAGTCTAGTCCAGACCACCAAACAGTGGCTGCCTTGCTTGTAAACCAGTCCAGTCCAGACCACCAAACAGTTCCTTCCCTTTCTTGTAAACCATTCCAGACCACCAAACAGTACCTGCCTTGCTTGTAAACCAGTCTAGTCCAGACCACCAAACAGTGGCTGCCTTGCTTGTAAACCAGTCCAGTCCAGACCACCAAACAGTACCTGCCTTGCTTGTAAACCAGTCCAGTCCAGACCACCAAACAGTACCTGCCTTGCTTGTAGTCCAGTCCAGACCACCAAACAGTACCTGCCTTGCTTGTAAACCATTCCAGACCACCAAACAGTACCTGCCTTGCTTGTAAACCAGTCCAGTCCAGACCACCAAACAGTACCTGCCTTGCTTGTAAACCAGTCTAGACCACCAAACAGTACCTGCCTTGCTTGTAGTCCAGTCCAGACCACCAAACAGTACCTGCCTTGCTTGTAAACCAGTCCAGTCCAGACCACCAAACAGTACCTGCCTTGCTTGTAAACCAGTCTAGACCACCAAACAGTACCTGCCTTGCTTGTAAACCAGTCTAGACCACCAAACAGGGCCTGCCTTGCTTGTAAACCAGTCCAGTCCAGACCACCAAACAGTGCCTGCCTTGCTTGTAAACCAGCCCAGACCACCAAACAGTGCCTGCCTTGCTTGTAAACCAGCCCAGACCACCAAACAGTGGCTGCCTTGCTTGTAAACCAGTCCAGACCACCAAACAGTACCTGCCTTGCTTGTAAACCAGCCCAGACCACCAAACAGTGCCTGCCTTGCTTGTAAACCAGCCCAGACCACCAAACAGTGCCTGCCTTGCTTGTAAACTAGTCCAGACCACCAAACAGTACCTGCCTTGCTTGTAAACCAGTCTAGACCACCAAACAGTACCTGCCTTGCTTGTAAACCAAATATTAACAGGGAAAAGCCTGGATGCTGGGTGACCCAGAGCTGCATCTTTCCCAGGCCAAGTAAGCCACAAGAAAGAAACAACCCACAAACTTACTACTAATAGCCAAGTGTGAGTCCAAAAGTCAAACCAGGGATGACTCTAATGGTCAACCAGATGGATTTACAGAACAAACTGATGGATTTGGGCTACCTGGCATCAGATGCTGATTTATCTGATATAATACCCGGTACCAGGATTGCGGTTTGTAAGAGCAGTTAGCTAGGTAAATATGTCTTGATATAGACTGCCGATCCACTATGAAGATATACAACCCTTATATGTTTATCATTACATGTTTTTGCTTGTCCATGATGAAGACCTTTTGATTGTAATGTAGGTTTCATTCTTGTTCCTGTTCTGTTGCAGTTACTGAGTTACCTTATTATTATTTCTGTGGCAATTGGTTTGACATAGTGAGATTGCTAGTCTCATTCATGTATGTTTGTTTACTTGGCGCCAGCAGATTTCAAGCGAACCCTGGTCTCAGAGGAGGTGGGACCAGAGTACCTGCATCCTGAATTACCTCCAGTCGTCTTGACTTATGTCTTGCCACTGGTCCACGGTAGCTCGGGACCAGAGAGTGAGGTTGATGACCAGCGCAGGTTCTTCCTCACTATAATCCAAATACAGCGCAAGATACATCATGAAGGCAGAATCTGTCTGATGGTGTGTGCATTTATCACTTGCGATGGGCAACTAACGGCTTTAAATGCTTGCCCTAAACATTTGTAACTCTGGTTCAGCGAGTTATCTCCAATATCAGAGCAGCGAGTTATCTCCAATATCAGAGCAGTGAGTTATCTCCAATATCAGAGTTGGTGACAATGTGAAAATACTGGTATTGCACTTTGAGGAGGGTAAGTAAATAGGAAATGGGTCATAGAATGGACATCTTTACACCTTGGTCTCCTTGTACATGCTCAATCCCTTTCACTATTAGAAAGGATTACAACAGCACAAACTCCGTAGCTCCCACGGTTGTTCCAATTTTTTTTTTTACAGCTGGGTCAACTTGCAGATGCTGTCATACCATGAAAAAAATACCTGACATGCCTGGTCTGTCAAATTGAGCACGACAGGATTCGAACCGGGTAGGTTGGGATTGTCAGCTGAGCACACAGTCCCTAGACACCCAAATCTCCTACATTTTAGGGAGGGTGTTTCTTTGTTCGTTCTCGAACTTTCGCTACTAACCCCTGAAAAGGACTTTGCAAGTAGCAGGAATGTGTGTAGTGTAGTTTACAGCTTGACTTAAATATTTGCACCTTTTGGTATGACACATCTGACTTCAGCAGGCATTTTTGAGTACCGGGTTAGCCTTTCCTCTTCGATCCCTTCGCCTTAGCCAGTCTGCTCTGTTGCAGCCTGTTATCCAGGATCACCACGTTGAGGTGTAAAAGGGTCTTGGCAGCTCTTGGTCGCTGGCCCTGATGCAAGCAATCAGCTTTGAGTCGCTGACCCCTGCAGCCCATGCAACGTTCAGCTCTGGTTTTCTAGCCTGACGCAAGCAATCAGCTTTGAGTCGCTGACCGATGCAGCCCATGCAACGTTCAGCTCTGGTTCTCTAGCCTGACGCAAGCAATCAGCTTTGAGTCACTGACCCCTGCAGCCAATGCAACGTTCAGCTCTGGTTTTCTAGCCTGACGCAAGCAATCAGCTTTGAGTCGTTGACCGCTGCAGCTCATGCACTGCTCAGCATCTTCATCCTGGTGAGGGTGTTTTTTTTGTATCTTTCATGTGACATTAAGTATGGACTGTGGATGTTTGAATGTACATACATGTCATTGACATTTGGTTTATGAAATATATGATGACTCATCATTTATAATGGAGAATCACATTTGTTTTTAAATAATGAGAGAAAGTGAGGTCGGAAAATCAGTTTGAACAAAAATAAAACCAAGGGATTCATTACAGGAGTCTAGCAAACACTTGGGATCAAGATGCTGAGCAGCAAATGAGCTGCAGCGGTCAGTGACCCATAGCTGACTGCTAGCATCAGGGCCAGCGAACCATAGCTGCCAAGACCCTTCTACACCTCCACGCGGTGATCCTGGATAACAGGCTGCAGTAGGGCATACTGGCTAAGGCGAGGGGATCGAAGAGGGAATGCTAACCCGGTACTACAGAAATGTTTGGTGAAGTCGGATGTGTTGGACCAAAAGGTGCAATCAGGCTGTCGCAGTCAAGCTGTAAACTACGACACAACACATTCCATTCTCTGGACTACATTCTGCTACAAGCCCTTTTCAGGGTTTGGTAGCGGGAGATTGAGAACGAACGAAGCCAAGCCAGGCATAGAGTTTGTTACAGAAGTAAATGTAACATCAATGTTGTTGGTGTTGATTGAGACTACTCGCACTGACTTAGGAACCAATGGTGACAGGAGTGAATGAGGTGACAGGAGTGAATGAGGTGACAGGAGTGAATGGAATGAGGTGACGGCAGTGAATGACCTGACAGGAGCCAGTGACTCATAGCTGGCTACTTGCATCAGGGTCAGCGACCCATAACTGACCAAGACCCTATTCCGCCTCCAAGTGACAGCCCTGGAAACAGACTGCAGCCTGGCTAAGAGATTAGGGATCGAAGAGGGAAGGCAAACCTGCAAATATGCAATGCCAAAATCAGATGTGTCGGGCCAAAAGGTGAAGATATTGCAGCGGGGCTGTCAACTACATGATGTCACAAACATCCTTTTCAGAGCGAAGAAGAAGACAAAGTACCATACTGAGTTCTTGACTAGCGGATTACAGTGGCTCCTCTTATATCACCAAGAAGTAGTAAAGAAAAAAATGTACCATGGCCTTTCTGGTTGTAATGCAATGCGAGACTGTAGGTTCGCCACTATGGGGATCACAGTGTCCATCCCCCACCTTGTTGGCCAGGCTGCTGTCACAGTACACAATATGGATAGGAGATAGGGTGTTGGTCAGTATGTTGCACCCCAATCAGACATTAGCTATTTCACTCAGATATTTTGCGTTCCAAGCAACAATTTGAGGGCTACAGCTCAGCAATTCTGGCTACCACCAGTTAATCATCTTCACTATCTGTCTTCAGTGCCCTGAGACAAGCAGCTGAAACCCTTATAGACCATAAAAAGCAGGCAGAAAAGCAAGTGGTCATTTTCACAGACGCCCTCGCAGTGTTAATGGCGCTCCAGAACCAGCACAAAAATGAACTTGGTGCTCTGGCAGACTCGCTCGAGCGACTGTCCCAGTGCTTCAAAAAAAAAGCACAGTCCAGTGGATACCAGCCCACTGTAACATTCCAGGCAACGAGGAGGCACACAGACTCACCAGAGAGGGAGGAATGCTGTAGCAGAGTGATACAGAAATCACATACAATGAGACAAAAGCATTCATCAGGGCAACGTACAGTGCAAAATGGAAAAGATACCACCCTGGCCACATAGAAAACGATGCCTACCATCAACTCTCCAGGCAAGACTAGGTGATAATTCTCCAGCTATGCACAGGTCACAACAGACTTAGATGCCATCTGTACAACAAGTTCAAGTTTGGCACTACAGACCTTTGTGCCTGCGGCACAGCCCCCATGAAGGCAGAACATATTTTGCAGTCCTGTCCACTGTATATCGACAAAAGAAGTAGCATTTGGCAACAGCCAGTGTCCTTCCACGAGAAGCTGTACGGAAGCGTACAGAGCCTTGAGTCGACTGCTGCCTTTGTTAGAGTCATTGAAGTTGAGGTCTGAAGATGAACGAGGAAGAAGAAGAAGAAGACTATCTGTCTAAAGGGTGCCAAGGTTCTGCACCCGAGTCACAATCTTCTCAAAATTCGGTGACAGGTAGCCTGCCAGAAAGTTAACCATATTTCAGTGGAGACCATCCTATTGTGGGTGCCATGTAATAAGAAGGCAGATAAGCTTGCAAAAAGGGGAGGAGATTGTGTACAAGAAAACATTGAAATCGTATAATTTGTGAAGAAAGAGAGCTATCCAGGCTGCCAGAAGAGAACAGGACCAACTAAAAGATGACTATCACATTCCCGACCAGCTGGGTCAGATCAGCATTCTTGTCCTCAGGACAGAGCATAACATACTAAATAAATACATGTACAAACTTCAACTAGCTGCTTCACCACTGTGCACATGTGCACTAAACCAGCATTTCTCTCTCAACCATTTGACACTCACGGACTGGTTAAAATAGGAACAATTTTTCGCGAACCGCACAGACAGAAAAAAACCCATTATTTATATAGCATTTTGTGTATTAGTTGTTACAGCTAATATTATAAAATTACAATTCTATAGTCATTTAAAATTATATAAATTTCAGCAGTAAATAGATAATACGTCTAGTAGCAGTTTCCTTCTTTTGTGGACCGGATGGAAATTTCCGCGAGCCGGCAGCTGTCTGGCAGCTGAGAATCACTGGATTAAACAAACAAACGAAGATGCTGAGCAGCGCATGAGCTTGCAGTGGTCAGCGACCCATATCTGACTGCTAGCATTAGGACCAGCAGAGCTGCCAAGACCATTCTACACCTCCACTCGGTGATCCTGGATAACAGGCTGCAGCAGGGCAGACTGGCTAAGGAGAAGGGTTCGAAGAGGGAATGCTAACACGGTACTCAAAAAATGCTTGCTGAAGTCGGATGTGTTGGACCAAAGGTGCAAATATCGCAGTCAAGCTGTAAACTACGACACAACGCATTCCATTCTCTGGACTATATGCTGCTACTTAAGCCCTTTTAGGGTTTGGTAGTGGGAGATTGAGAACAAACGAAGCCAAGCCAAACAAACAAAATGGTGAGTATGCATTTCAGAAGTGCCCACTGTTTGCCCAGTTAAGGAAGGTACAATGGCCCAACGATTCGAAGCTAACATGAAAACTGTATGTAGCTGAAGAGGAACTCCAGTTGATGGTTAAGTTCAACATCACAGGAACTTGTTTGTTGATGTTGTTGTTGTTTCGAATACCTACTCTTTTGTGCGACCTGAAAAGGACGAGGTCCTCCCAGGCGGTTGTGCTAAGCTTGGCTTCATCTGTGTGTTGCTCACAACTACAGGGATCACATCGATCCCTCACCTTGTTAGCCAGACTGTCATGAAAACAGCCCGTTTCCAGGAAGGGCTTCTAGGAAGCCGAGGTGAAGGTTTTGGCCTGTATGTTTTGCCTGAGCCTGACTAACATGTCTGACCAGCATATTTTGCTTGACCCTGACTAACATGTCTGACCAGCATATTTTACCTTACCCTGACTAACATGTCTGACCAGCATATTTTGCCTTACCCTGACTAACATGTCTGACCAGCATATTTTGCCTGACCCTGACTAACATGTCTGACCAGCATATTTTACCTTACCCTGACTAACATGTCTGACCAGCATATTTTGCCTTACCCTGACTAACATGTTTGATCAGCATATTTTGCCTGACCCTGACTAACATGTCTGATCAGCATATTTTGCTTGACCCTGACTAACATGTCTGACCAGCATATTTTGCCTGACCCTGACTAACATGTTTGATCAGCATATTTTGCCTGACCAGACGTTAGTCTTCCTCCCCATCTGATGTTGTAAACATAAAAAATGTGCTCATAAGAAGAAGAAAGAAAACCTCCATAAAATATGGTTAGACAGATGTTATTTCACAAGGCATTTTGAGAAGAGGGTGACTCAAGATGTTCATAACTGTGTACGATGAAGAAGATAATGACTCAGGAGTGCCACAACTGCATAAGGTGAAGAAGAAGAAAATTAGTGCCACAACTGCAAACGAAGCAGAAGTAGAAAAGTGCCTCAACTGCAAACGACGACGAAGAAGAAAAATAGTGCCACAACTGCATACGAAGAAGAAGAAAAATAGTTCCACAACTGCATACGAAGAAGAAGAAAAATAGTTCCACAACGGCATACGAAGAAGAAGAAAAATAGTTCCACAACTGCATACGAAGAAGAAGAAAAATAGTGCCGCAACATAATTATATTGCACAATCAAGACCAAAGAAGAAATGTTGAAGACCTTTTCCCCCATTTCACTCCTTGTGAAGCAAGGGCCACCAATGCAGACAACCGTGCCTACCAGGATGCCTGTACCAAAACACTTTTCGTGCTATTGTAGTGATTGTTTCTGTAGCAATTTAATTTACAAAATAAGAATGATATCCCCCATCTACAACCTTGTTTAGTCATTTTTATGGCATGCATTGAGGTACTTTGGGACTATTTAATCCTGAGATTGGAACCTCAGGATATTGAGATGTCATGTTTTGGATTTATCAGCGAATGATGTATTGGACATGTATCTATGTGCAAAATGTATTTGTCAACTCTTTCCTGGCATTATAAGTTGTTTTGATGGATAACTTTAGCTGTTTTGTGAAAGCTGAACTGATTACAGCTTGACTGTTTACAGCTGAACTGATTACAGCTAGACTGATTATAGCTGGACTGTTTACAGCTAGACTGATTATAGCTGAACTGTTTACAACTAGACTGTTTACAGCTGAACTGATTACAGCTAGACTGATTATAGCTGGACTGTTTACAGCTAAACTGATTATAGCTGGACTTTTTGCAACTAGACTGTTTACAGCTGAACTGATTACAGCTAGACTGATTATAGCTGGACTGTTTACAACTGGACTGTTTACAGCTGATCTGTTCATAGCTGGACTGTTTGCAGCTGGACTGATTATAGCTGGACTGTTTACAACTGGACTGTTTACAGTTGATCTGTTCATAGCTGAACTGAATTGCTCTACTGTTTATTGCTGGACTGTTTACAGCTGAACTGATTACAGCTAGACTGATTATAGCTGGACTGTTTACAGCTAGACTGATTATAGCTGAACTGTTTACAACTAGACTGTTTACAGCTGAACTGATTACAGCTATACTGATTATAGCTGGACTGTTTACAGCTAAACTGATTATAGCTGGACTGTTTGCAACTAGACTGTTTACAGCTGAACTGATTACAGCTAGACTGATTATAGCTGGACTGTTTACAACTGGACTGTTTACAGCTGATCTGTTCATAGCTGGACTGTTTGCAGCTGGACTGATTATAGCTGGACTGATTATAGCTGAACTGTTAATTGCTCTACTGTTTATTGCTGGACTGATTACAGCTGAACTGATTACAGCTGTACTGTTTTTGCTGGACTGATTACAGCTGGACTGATTATTGCTGGACTGATTGCAGCTGGACGGATTACAGCTGGCCTAATTGCTGTACTATTTTCAGCTGGACTGATTACAGCTGGACTGTTTATTGCTGGACTGATTACAGCTGGACTGATTGCAGCTGGATGGATTACAGCTGGACGGATTACAGCTGGCCTTATTGCTGTACTATTTTCAGCTGGACTGTTTACAGTTGAACTGATCATAGCTGGACTGATTACAGCTAGACTTATTGATGTACTATTTACAGCTGGACTGTTTACAGTTGATCTACTCGCATGCTTTGATTGTGTAAACAGCTGATTTTTATAAAGAACAAATGACAAGAAGGAACAAATCCCCCCCAAAAAACCAAAGTCATGATAAATGATGAGGATGCAATATTGTTTGAGTTGGTAACCATTGCCCAGAAGTGGCCAGGAACATGGAAATCACGAAATGCCAGTTATAAAAAAGAGTAGACCAAACAGGTAATGGTCAATATGATACCACATAAATTGAACATTTTCTCTGGTAGACACAGCCAGGGCCAGCGACCCATAGCTGACTGCTAGTGTCAGGGTCAGCGACCCAGAGCTGACTGCTAGCGTCAGGGCCAGCGACCCAGTGCTGACTGCTAGCATCAGGGCCAGCGACCCAGAGCTGACTGCTAGCGTCAGGGCCAGCGACCCAGAGCTGACTGCTAGCGTCAGGGCCAGCGACCCAGAACTGACTGCTAGCGTCAGGGCCAGCGACCCAGAGCTGACTGCTAGCGTCAGGGCCAGCGACCAAGAGCTGACTGCTAGCGTCAGGGCCAGCGACCCAGAGCTGACTGCTAGCGTCATGGCCAGTGAGCGAGAGATGCCGAGACTCATCTGCACCTCTACACGGTGATCCTGGATAACAGGCTGCAACAGGGCAGATTGGCTTAGGAGAAGCGATCGAAGAGCAAAGGCTAACCCGCTACCCAACAATACCTGCTGAAGTAGGCTGTGTCAGCTAAGCTGTAAACTACTAAACAACGCAATCAATTATCCTGCTACTATCAAAGTCCTTTTCCGGTCTTGGTAGTGGGAGAATGAGGACGTTCAGGGCGTGGTTGCGGGAGTTTGAGGACGTTCAGGGCTTGGTAGCGGGAGTTTGAGGACGTTCATGGATTGGTAGCAGGAGATTAAGGACGTTCGGGACTTGGTAGCGGGAGATTGAGGACGTTCGGGACTTGGTAGCGGGAGATTGAAAACGTTCAGGGCTTGGTAGCTGGAGATTGAGAACGTTCAGGGCTTGGTAGCGGGAGATTGAGAACGTTCAGGGCTTGGTAGCGGGAGATTGAGAACGTTCAGGGCTTGGTAGCTGGAGATTGAAAACGTTCAGGGCTTGGTAGCGGGAGATTGAGAACGTTCAGGGCTTGGTAGCGGGAGATTGAGAACGTTCAGGGCTTGGTAGCTGGAGATTGAGAACGTTCAGGGCTTGGTAGCTGGAGATTAAAAACGTTCAGGGCTTGGTAGCGGGAGATTGAGAACGTTCAGGGCTTGGTAGCGGGAGATTGAGAACGTTCAGGGCTTGGTAGCTGGAGATTGAAAACGTTCAGGGCTTGGTAGCGGGAGATTGAGAACGTTCAGGGCTTGGTAGCGGGAGATTGAGAACGTTCAGGGCTTGGTAGCGGGAGATTGAGAACGTTCAGGGCTTGGTAGCTGGAGATTGAGAACGTTCAGGGCTTGGTAGCTGGTGATTGAAAACGTTCAGGGCTTGGTAGCGGGAGATTGAGAACGTTCAGGGCTTGGTAGCGGGAGATTGAGAACGTTCAGGGCTTGGTAGCGGGAGATTGAGAACGTTCAGGGCTTGGTAGCGGGAGATTGAGAACGTTCAGGGCTTGGTAGCGGGAGATTGAGAACGTTCAGGGCTTGGTAGCGGGAGATTGAGAACGTTCAGGGCTTGGTAGCGGGAGATTGAGAACAAACTAATTATTGTTTGTGATAGCCCACAATGAGTATGATACTTTTTTGTGCGCCCTGAAAAGGAGGTTAGATGGCGGGTTGCAGAATCTTTCCACACATCCCGAGCGTTCTGATGAACGTGGCTCGGGATTCTGCAGGCGGTTATGCTATGCTTGGCTTAATCTGCGTGTCGCACACTACTACGGAGATCACGTCGAACCTCACCTTGTTAGCCAGACTGGTGTCCTCGACAACAGCCCGTTTCCAGGACGACCAACGAGGAGGTCAAGTGAGGGTCTTGACCAGTGTATTTCTACTGAGCCTGGCTAACATTGTCTAGTCAGTGTGTTTTGCCTGACCCTGGCTAACATTGCCTGACCCTGGCTAACATTGCCTGACCCTGGCTAACATTGCCTGACCCCGGCTAACATTGCCTGACGCTGGCTAACATTGCCTGACGCTGGCTAACATTGCCTGACCCTGGCTAACATTGCCTGACCCTGGCTAACATTGCCTGACCCTGGCTAACATTGCCTGACCCTGGCTAACATTGTCTGACCCTGGCTAACATTGTCTGAACCTGGCTAACAATGCCTGACTCTGGCTAACATTGCCTGACCCTGGCTAACATTGTCTGACCCTGGTTAACATTGCCTGACCCTGGCTAACATTGCCTGACCCTGGCTAACATTGCCTGACCCTGGCTAACATTGCCTGACCCCGGCTAACATTGCCTGACCCTGGCTAACATTGCCTGACCCTGGCTAACATTGCCTGACCCTGGCCAACATTGCCTGACCATGGCTAACATTGCCTGACCCTGGCTAACATTGCCTGACCCTGGCTAACATTGCCTGACCCTGGCTAACATTGCCTGACCCTGGCCAACATTGCCTGACCATGGCTAACATTGCCTGACCCTGGCTAACATTGCCTGACTCTGGCTAACATTGCCTGACCCTGGCTAACATTGCCTGACCCTGGCTAACATTGCCTGACCCTGGCTAACATTGCCTGACCCTGGCTAACATTGCCTGACCCTGGCTAACATTGCCTGACCCTGGCTAACATTGCCTGACCCTGGCTAACATTGCCTGACCTTGGCTAACATTGCCTGACCCTGGCTAACATTGCCTGACCCTGGCTAACATTGCCTGACCCTGGCTAACATTGCCTGACCCTGGCTAACATTGCCTGACCCTGGCTAACATTGCCTGACCCTGGCTAACATTGCCTGACCCTGGCTAACATTGCCTGACCCTGGCTAACATTGCCTGACCCTGGCTAACATTGCCTGACCCTGGCCAACATTGCCTGACCATGGCTAACATTGCCTGACCCTGGCTAACATTGCCTGACCCTGGCTAACATTGCCTGACCCTGGCTAACATTGCCTGACCCTGGCTAACATTGCCTGACCCTGGCTAACATTGCCTGACCCTGGCTAACATTGCCTGACCCTGGCTAACATTGCCTGACCCTGGCTAACATTGCCTGACCCTGGCCAACATTGCCTGACCATGGCTAACATTGCCTGACCCTGGCTAACATTGCCTGGCTAACATTGCCTGACCCTGGCTAACATTGCCTGACCCTGGCTAACATTGCCTGACCCTGGCTAACATTGTCTGACCCTGGCTAACATTGTCTGAACCTGGCTAACAATGCCTGACTCTGGCTAACATTGCCTGACCCTGGCTAACATTGTCTGACCCTGGTTAACATTGCCTGACCCTGGCTAACATTGCCTGACCCTGGCTAACATTGCCTGACCCTGGCTAACATTGCCTGACCCCGGCTAACATTGCCTGACCCTGGCTAACATTGCCTGACCCTGGCTAACATTGCCTGACCCTGGCCAACATTGCCTGACCATGGCTAACATTGCCTGACCCTGGCTAACATTGCCTGACCCTGGCTAACATTGCCTGACCCTGGCTAACATTGCCTGACCCTGGCCAACATTGCCTGACCATGGCTAACATTGCCTGACCCTGGCTAACATTGCCTGACTCTGGCTAACATTGCCTGACCCTGGCTAACATTGCCTGACCCTGGCTAACATTGCCTGACCCTGGCTAACATTGCCTGACCCTGGCTAACATTGCCTGACCCTGGCTAACATTGCCTGACCCTGGCTAACATTGCCTGACCCTGGCTAACATTGCCTGACCTTGGCTAACATTGCCTGACCCTGGCTAACATTGCCTGACCCTGGCTAACATTGCCTGACCCTGGCTAACATTGCCTGACCCTGGCTAACATTGCCTGACCCTGGCTAACATTGCCTGACCCTGGCTAACATTGCCTGACCCTGGCTAACATTGCCTGACCCTGGCTAACATTGCCTGACCCTGGCTAACATTGCCTGACCCTGGCCAACATTGCCTGACCATGGCTAACATTGCCTGACCCTGGCTAACATTGCCTGACCCTGGCTAACATTGCCTGACCCTGGCTAACATTGCCTGACCCTGGCTAACATTGCCTGACCCTGGCTAACATTGCCTGACCCTGGCTAACATTGCCTGACCCTGGCTAACATTGCCTGACCCTGGCTAACATTGCCTGACCCTGGCTAACATTGCCTGACCCTGGCCAACATTGCCTGACCATGGCTAACATTGCCTGACCCTGGCTAACATTGCCTGGCTAACATTGCCTGACCCTGGCTAACATTGCCTGACCCTGGCTAACATTGCCTGACCCTGGCCAACATTGCCTGACCATGGCTAACATTGCCTGACCCTGGCTAACATTTCCTGACCCTGGCTAACATTGCCTGACCTTGGCTAACATTGCCTGACCCTGGCTAACATTGCCTGACCCTGGCTAACATTACCTGACCCTGGCTAACATTACCTGACCCTGGCTAACATTACCTGACCCTCGCTAACATTGCCTGACCCTGGCTAACATTGCCTGACCCTGGCTAACATTACCTGACCCTGGCTAACATTGCCTGACCCTGGCTAACATTACCTGACCCTGGCTAACATTACCTGACCCTGGCTAACATTGCCTGACCAGACGTTATCCTCATCGTCCCAGAGAACGAACGATTTAGAAAAAATATTTTTTTGCGTTCGCCTTATTTCTCTAATCCCCAAGGTGGTGTGCGTTGCACTGTGGTTTTTATTTTGCGCCTATCGGCTCAATGCATCCGACTTCAGCATTTATAAAACGAACGATGAAGAAGATTATTTCATGTCTTTGTTTTTGTTGTGATTTGTTAGTTCTTTGTCCGTGACGAATACCATGTTGTAGCTACGTGTTTTAAAAAAAATCGTTTTTTGACCTTTAGTAAATTCCCAGACTGTAATAGTAGTAGTCCCGTTCAGTCATGTTTGACTATGGCCCCTTTCAGTCATGACTGACTATAGTAGCCCTTTCAGTCATGACTGACTATAGTAGCCCCTTTCACTCGTGACTGACTATAGTAGCCCGTTTCAGTCATGACTGACTATAGTAGCCCCTTTCAGTCATGACTGACTATAGTAGTCCCTTGAGGGTTAGCGAGGTCTGGGCTGGATGTCCCGCTCGTTAAAGGAAAGTGAAGCGTCTGATATAGCCTCTTCTTTTCAGGTGTAGAGATCGCCGCTGGATTCACTGTTCGGCTTGCCGTTCAGAAGTTTCCATGCCAAAAGCCTCTCCTACATTATTGTGTCCCCAGCGGCATCTTCATGAGAGGCCCCCTGTTTCTTACAGAGTCTGCTGTGGAGCGCGACCGAGTACCCGGCGGTATAACTGGGCGGGGAGATTGGGCTCATTAGTCTTGGTTGACAGCCAATCTAAGAGAAGGTAAACTCTGACTCTAAACCCGGGTACACGACGCTCGTTAGCCTGGTCAGGCAGTTCACTCTGAGAGGAGGAACTCTGATTTTAAACCCACAAGTCCCAAAAAGTGCTGGCTAGTCTTGGGACGATGAGAGTATCATCGGATGTCTCGAGTAACTAGCATCTGCGGGCAACGACTCCACTGCCTTGTGGAAACCTCGGGAGAGAGTAGAGCTACGGGAGTAAACCCAGACATAAAATCCAGAGTGGTAGCACATACGGCGGATGGTTTCAAAATTGCGAACTCATTCCGGCAGCTTGTGCAGCTGAGCTGGTGCCAAATTGTCCCGCTTTGCATTCTTTTGGATTACACCGCGAGGCCGATAAGGGGATCCTGCAGTTTGGGCAGCCCAGAGTCTCCATATTCAGCGCCCAGACTTGCGCCACGAGAGGCTACTCACAGGGTACCACGGGCATGGTCTCCAAAGACTGAGACGCCTATGAATGAATAGGTCCCTTTCTTCTTCTTCTTCTTCTTCTTCTTCTTCTTTTTCTTCTTCGTACGCTGTCAGGCGTCAACTTGTATTTGTTCGAAGAAAGCAGCTGTCATCCTGAGCTGTCGACACTGCCATAGAGCTTGTCTCGTGTTGGCACTGGTGATAGCCACATGTGCTTTCTCTAGTCCTCGTATGTCGGGCAATTTTGCAGCAGATGTTCGGCGGTCATTTTCCCTGTACCACAAGTGCATTCGTCAGTGCCACCTATCTTCAGTTTATTGAATAGATGGCACCTCAGTCTGTTGTGGCCTGTGCGGAGTCTGAAGACCACGACCTGCTCTCTTCTGCTCAACTGGTAATAAGCATCACTTTTTGTGTAGCCAGTATGCTCTGTTTCCCATTTGGCCATGTATCTGGCCCTAATAAACCTTTTGGACTCTTGGTAGGTCACACTAGAATTTGGTTGGGGTAGTCTTGCACCTTCTTTTGCCAGTCTGTCTGCCGCCTCGTTGCCTTGAATGTTACAGTGGGATGGAACCCACTGTACCCCTACTCTTTTTGGTGCGGACTGCTGGCATAGTTTACAGAGTACTGCTATTAAATCATTAAATTCTGTATTTTTCTGGCTTTTTAGTACTATAACCACGGACAGTGCATATGTGAGCAGGACTATCTGGCTTTCATTGCTTTCGCATGTCAGCATTGCTTCTACTGCAGCCTTCAGTGCCTCTGTGAGCAGGACTATCTGGCTTTCATTGCTTCTACTGTAGCCTTCAGTGCCTCTGTGAGCAGGACTATCTGGCTTTCATTGCTTCTACTGCAGCCTTCAGTGCCTCTGTGAGCAGGACTATCTGGCTTTCATTGCTTCTACTGCAGCCTTCAGTGCCTCTGTGAGCAGGACTATCTGGCTTTCATTGCTTCTACTGCAGCCTTCAGTGCCTCTGTGAGCAGGACTATCTGGCTTTCATTGCTTCTACTGCAGCCTTCAGTGCCTCTGTGAACAGGACTATCTGGCTTTCATTGCTTCTACTGCAGCCTTCAGTGCCTCTGTAGCAGGACTATCTGGCTTTAATTGCTTCTACTGCAGCCTTCAGTGCCTCTGTGAGCAGGACTATCTGGCTTTCATTGCTTCTACTGCAGCCTTCAGTGCCTCTGTGAGCAGGACTATCTGGCTTTCATTGCTTCTACTGCAGCCTTCAGTGCCTCTGTGAGCAGGACTATCTGGCTTTCATTGCTTCTACTGCAGCCTTCAGTGCCTCTGTGAACAGGACTATCTGGCTTTCATTGCTTCTACTGCAGCCTTCAGTGCCTCGGTGAGCAGGACTATCTGGCTTTCATTGCAGCCTTCAGTGCCTCTGTGAGCAGGACTATCTGGCTTTCATTGCTTCTACTGCAGCCTTCAGTGCTTCTGTGAGCAGGACTATCTGGCTTTCATTGCTTCTACTGCAGCCTTCAGTGCCTCTGTGAGCAGGACTATCTGGCTTTCATTGCTTCTACTGCAGCCTTCAGTGCCTCTGTGAGCAGGACTATCTGGCTTTCATTGCTTCTACTGCAGCCCTCAGTGCCTCTGTGAGCAGGACTATCTGGCTTTCATTGTTTCTACTGCAGCCTTCAGTGCCTCTGTGAGCAGGACTATCTGGCTTTCATTGCTTCTACTGCAGCCTTCAGTGCCTCTGTGAGCAGGACTATCTGGCTTTCATTGTTTCTACTGCAGCCTTCAGTGCCTCTGTGAGCAGGACTATCTGGCTTTCATTGCTTCTACTGCAGCCTTCAGTGCCTCTGTGAGCAGGACTATCTGGCTTTCATTGCTTCTACTGCAGCCTTCAGTGCCTCTGTGAGCAGGACTATCTGGCTTTCATTGCTTCTACTGCAGCCTTCAGTGCCTCTGTGAGCAGGACTATCTGGCTTTCATTGCTTCTACTGCAGCCCTCAGTGCCTCTGTGAGCAGGACTATCTGGCTTTCATTGCTTCTACTGCAGCCTTCAGTGCCTCTGTGAGCAGGACTATCTGGCTTTCATTGCTTCTACTGCAGCCTTTAGTGCCTCTGTGAGCAGGACTATCTGGCTTTCATTGCTTCTACTGCAGCCTTCAGTGCCTCGGCTTCCGCTCTGAAATTGCTTGCAGTGATTGGATATAGGATGTAAAGACGTTGGACTAGTAAACATAACTCTTTAGTTTTGTGTTTGTTTTCTTTTTCGTTGCAACCTTGTGGTTTCACTTCTCTGTGTTGCTAGCGCTTCTCTTCACCAATTGTTAGGTGACACATCAAGGTATTTCTCCACCTTCTGGTATTCTCCTGCTTTCTTTTCTAGCCTATCTCCAAAGTCTTCCCAGAATTCTTGTTTTGCTGTTAGCACTGCCGTCTTGGCTAACATTACCTGACCCTGGCTAACATTACCTGACCCTGGCTAACATTACCTGACCCTGGCTAACATTACCTGACCCTGGCTAACATTACCTGACCCTGGCTAACATTACCTGACCCTGGCTAACATTACCTGACCCTGGCTAACATTACCTGACCCTGGCTAACATTACCTGACCCTGGCTAACATTACCTGACCCTGGCTAACATTACCTGACCCTGGCTAACATTGCCTGACCCTGGCTAACATTACCTGACCCTGGCTAACATTACCTGACCCTGGCTAACATTACCTGACCCTGGCTAACATTACCTGACCCTGGCTAACATTACCTGACCCTGGCTAACATTACCTGACCCTGGCTAACATTGCCTGACCCTGGCTAACATTACCTGACCCTGGCTAACATTACCTGACCCTGGCTAACATTACCTGACCCTGGCTAACATTACCTGACCCTGGCTAACATTACCTGACCCTGGCTAACATTACCTGACCCTGGCTAACATTGCCTGACCCTGGCTAACATTACCTGACCCTGGCTAACATTACCTGACCCTGGCTAACATTACCTGACCCTGGCTAACATTACCTGACCCTGGCTAACATTACCTGACCCTGGCTAACATTGCCAAGTGTTACATATTCTTTGTATTGCTATGTTTTTCCTGCTGCATTCTTCGCTTCCAAGTATTTTTTCGAATACTTTTTCTTTTCCTTTATCATAATTGTAACATTTTCTGTCCATAAATGTGTCATATTTGTATCCTTCTTGACTCTGACTTCACCTTGAGGAAAGTCTTGAATTTAACGAAAGAGTCTTCTAGATCCTAGATTCTTCTGCACTTCCCAGTGCTGCCGATATAAGCGCCTGGTATCTGGTTCTGCTCGCAATTTCTGGCTCTCTTAGTTTGTATGTCTTCAATCTTGCTTGTCCTTCTCTAGTGTTTGGTTTCTTACTTGATTGATGGTGTTGTGATGGTGTTGGAAATAAAGAACAACCGAAATAGTAGCCATCACTAATGATGGCTACTCTTTCGGTTGTTCTTTATTTCCACAAGGTTGTGGTCACGTCCAACTTTACGTCCTTTTCAAGTTCTGGTATCTCTCATATACTTACATGAATCTTTTCTCACGATGGCATAATTCATAATGTATTTCTCTGTCCTTGTCGGTTTACATCGAGTGTATGTATATGCCTGTGAAAGAATGTTGTGTTTGTGATATAAGGTTTTGTTGTTCACATCGAGTGTATGTATGTCTACGTTAAATGTTATTCCCCTCCGCTGCCTTGCGGGATACCTGTTTACAGGAAAGGCTTCGGGAGTAAACCCTGATACAAAAATCTGCATTCTATGCTATCTCCAGTCGTCTCAATAAATATCTTGCCACTGGCCAAATGTAGCTCAGAACCATAGAGTGAGGTTGACAAAAGGCACAGTTTCTTGCTCACTTTAATCCAAATCACCGCGCAAGTCACCCATTTCAGCGGACACAGCAAGAGAAAAGACTGTCCACACAGCTGGACAAAGAGAGTGGTCTTCATCACTTGTGATGGACGAACATCATATGTATGTTTACATGCGCTTGTAATGGAACCTTGTGTTTGTAAAGACCAGGTTTTACTCGCTGTAGAATCTCAGGACTCGCATTTCATTGTCATTTATCATGTCTTTTTATCATACCTAACATTGTATGTGCCTTTTTCACCGCTACCCGGACTTCTTCACTCACCTTACCTGTATGATCTATTATAACCCCTAGGTCCCTTTCCTTATCTATCTTTCTAATATTGTTTTCTCCCATTCTGTAATTATATTCCTTATTGGATCTACCCATGTGGAGGACTGTACATTTATCTACATTAAACTCTATTTGCCACCTTACAGACCATTCTCGAATTTGATCTAAACCCGACCTCAATATATCCACTTCTGCTTTAGATGAGACACTACTGCATAGTTTTGTGTCATCAGCGAATTTTGCAATCATGGATCCCATATCAATGTCCAAATCATTTATATATATCAAGAACAAAATTGGTCCCAAAACCGAGCCCTGTGGCACTTCACTTTTTACTTCACACCACTGTATACACCCAGTTTATTACACTCCACGGATACCGAAAATATTGTGAGCAGCCAATCTAGTTTTGAATGCATTAACACTCAGTTTCCACTATATCAATACATTCCAAGAATTCACCACTCTCTGGGTACAAAAATATTTCTTAATATCTAATCTAGACCTGCCTTTAAATACTTTGTAGCGGTGCCCTGTTGTTCTTATAGCCGGTTGTACTTTGAAAAACCTGGTATAGTCTAAGTTATCATTTCCGTTTATTAATGTTTACACTTGTATTAAGTCACCTTGAATTCTTATTTGGTCTAGATATTGGAGACCAGTTTTTTTTTAGTCTTTCCTCATAAATATAATTATGAAACCCAGCGATCATTTTTGTAGCTATTCTTTGTACCGTTTCCAGCATGCTTATATTCACTCTATTATATAGACTCCACACCTGAACACAGTACTCTAATTTAGGTCACTAATGATTTATATAACTTGACCATTACTTCCTTGCTCTTATGTGAAATGTTTCTTCTTATCATGCCCAACATGGCATTAGCCTTTTTCACTGCCACCAGGGCTTGCTCCGACCTCTTTCCTGAATGATCTATTATAACTCATAGGTCTCTTTCCTTTTTTATTGTCCTAATATTGTTCTCTCCCATCCTGTAATTATATCCAGTATTGGATCTTCCCATGTGGAGGACTGTACATTTTTCTACATTAAACTCCATCTGCCAGCTCTCTGACCATTATTGGATCTTCCCATGTGGAGGACTGTACATTTTTCTACATTAAACTCCATCTGCCAGCTCTCGGACCATTTTTGAATCTTATCTTAATCCGATCTCAATAGTTCCACCTCTTCTGGAGAAGAGACCCTGCCGAATAATTGTATGTCATCCGCGAACTTTACAATCTTGGATCTGATATCAATGTCCAAATCAGTGGTAAATATTAAGAACAAAATTGGTCCCAAGACCGATCCCTGGGGCACACCACTTATAACATCA
Source organism: Ariolimax columbianus (assembly GCA_036924085.1). Lineage (NCBI taxonomy): Eukaryota > Metazoa > Mollusca > Gastropoda > Stylommatophora > Arionidae > Ariolimax > Ariolimax columbianus. The sequence continues at coordinate 41,143,211 of JAVGWX010000023.1, read as the reverse complement.
CACCAGTCAGAGTACTCCCTATTTATGCCCACTCTCTGCCTTCTGTCCGTCAACCAATGTTCTATCTAATTGGCAACTTCACCACCTATTCCAAGTGATTTCAACTTTCGAAATAATCGTTGATGAGGTACTCTATCAAAGACCTTTGCAAAATCCAGATAGATAACACCCACCGGCTCTCCACCATCCAACATTTTGGTAACCTCCTCCATGAATTCTAATAGATTGGTTAAACACGATCTTCCTTTAGTAAACCCATGATGACTTTTTAATAAAATTAAACTTATCCAAGTGCAGTACTATGTTGTCCTTGTCCAAGTGCAGTACTATGTTGTCCTTGTCCAAGTGCAGTACTATCTTGTGCTTAATAATGGACTCTAGCAGAGAATGTTCGTCAAACTCACTGGTCTATAATTGGGTGGATTCGATTGTTTGCCCTTTTTTGAACAAGGGGATCACACCTGCATCTTTCCAATCCCTTGGAACAATCTCCTTCTTATGAGTATACAATATCGCTAATGGTTTTGCTAACTGGTCTCGAAGTTTAAACAGTAATTTTGGATGAATACCGTCTTGACCAGGACATTTATCCACCTTCAACCTATCCAAATTTTGTAAAACCATTTCCTCGGTAATGCAGAATGATAATAATCTTTCGATGTGCATATCCCGTTGGAAAATATTTAATGGCTCTGGGATCCTGGAGCAGTCTTCTTTTGTATAGACTGTGCCAAAGTACTGATTGGGTTGTTTAGCAGCATCCATATTCTCACTTATTAATTTTCCTGTATTATCTTTAAGTGGGCTAACTGTGTCTTCCCTTCCCTGTTTGTGTCGACCATAATAAAGAAAGCTCTTGCTACTATCAGGTTTTGTTCTTTTTGGCAATTTGTTTTTCAAAGTAAATCTGATCATTGAATGAGTTCATTCTCCTTCTAACCTCATGATGTTCCAGAACGTAGCGCGCAATTCGTGCTGGTCGGCCATCTTGAAGGTTTGTCCGGTGTTCTTCCTCTGTTGATGTGTAATAGTGTGGGTTCACCCCAAACAGGTGATTGGCCTCTGTTGACGTGTAGTAGTGTGGGTTCACCCCAAACAGGTGATTGGCCTCTGTGGACGTGTAATAGTGTGGGTTCACCCCAAACAGATGATTGTCCTCTGTTGACGTGTAATAGTGTGGGTTCACCCCAAACAGATGATTGTCCTCTGTTGACGTATAATAGTGTAGGTCCCCCAAACATGAGATTGACCTCTGTTGACTTGTAATATTGTGGGTATACAAACAAGTGATTTGCTTGTTATCTTTGTAGGATGGAGGTGCTGCTTCCGTTTGGCCTTCGTTTCTGGTTCACGGTTATTAATTTGATATTCACAACTAACCTCCAAAAATTTCGGCGATTCAGCTAATCACTACCCAGCTGACACGCCTGGCAGGAGGCTCGGCTCTTCTCTCCCCCCCCCCCCCTCCTCAGGCAAGGAATAAATCAAACAGAAATAATAGACAAGGCTGTGTATGGCATCATTAAATAATCTGAACACGAATCTGTTACACAAGACAGCATGTCTTCAGTGAAAAATAAATGGGTTGATGGTTTTAAATAAACATTTGAGAGACATGCATTGAATATATCAATCTCCATTCAGATGGCACAGGAAAGGAGATTACAGCTCTCCATGCTGTCGACCGACATAAGTTGACGGAATGGACGAAAATAATGATATGCACTTATCGTGTGATAACCAATGTTCCACAAAGGATGCATATTGTGGACGCAACATATTAAGTCTGGGCGTACTAATTTTAGGTTTTATAAATCTGTCACAAGAGGGATTGAGTGTGTGTTTTTGGCAAGAACGATAGGGGGAGGGAGGGGGTGTTAGGGAGGGATGGAGATAATTAAAATAACATTATTTTTATAAAATTCTCCACTGTTGTTGCAATCCACTTGTGGCGGGTTACAGGGGCTCTTCTAACGTCACAATGCGGGCTTGACAAGGTAAGCCAGAGTCCACCTGGTTATATTACAATACAAGGCCCCAGTGTTGATCCACACTTCGTTATCCAAACTAATGTGATACTGTTTGGAGGAGCTCTACAGGGAAGAGCGGTGGGGTGGCGGCGGGGGGCGAGGTTTGACCAGTATGTCTCACCTGGCCCTGACGTTACTCCTCTCTCCCACCTTGATCAGTATGTCTCACCTGGCTCTGACGTTACTCTTCTGTCCCACCTTGATCATTATGTCTCACCTGACCCTAATGTTACTCTTCTGTCCCACCTTGATCAGTATGTCTCACCTGACCCTAATGTTACTCTTCACTCCCACCTTGATCAGTATGTCTCACCTGACCCTAATGTTACTCTTCACTCCCACCTTGATCAGTATGTCTCACCTGACCCTAATGTTACTCTTCTGTCCCACCTTCATCAGTATGTCTCACCTGACCCTAATGTTACTCTTCTGTCCCACCTTGATCAGTATGCCTCACCTGACCCTGATGTTACTCTTCTGTCCCGCCTTGATCAGTATGTCTCACCTGACCCTAATGTTACTCTTCTGTCCCACCTTCATCAGTATGTCTCACCTGACCCTAATGTTACTCTTCACTCCCACCTTGATCAGTATGTCTCACCTGACCCTGATGTTACTCTTCTGTCCCACCTTGATCAGTATGTCTCACCTGACCCTAATGTTACTCTTCTGTCCCACCTTGATCAGTATGTCTCACCTGACCCTAATGTTACTCTTCTGTCCCACCTTGATCAGTATGTCTCACCTGACCCTGATGTTACTCTTCTGTCCCACCTTGATCAGTATGCCTCACCTGACCCTGATGATACTCTTCTGTCCCACCTTGATCAGTATGTCTCACCTGACCCTGATGTTACTCTTCTGTCCCACCTTGATCAGTATGTCTCACCTGACCCTGATGTTACTCTTCTGTCCCACCTTGATCAGTATGCCTCACCTGACCCTGATGTTACTCTTCTGTCCCACCTTGATCAGTATGTCTCACCTGACCCTGATGATACTCTTCTGTCCCACCTTGATCAGTATGCCTCACCTGACCCTGATGATACTCTTCTGTCCCACCTTGATCAGTATGCCTCACCTGACCCTGATGATACTCTTCTGTCCCACCTTGATCAGTATGCCTCACCTGACCCTGATGATACTCTTCTGTCCCACCTTGATCAGTATGTCTCACCTGACCCTGATGTTACTCTTCACTCCCACCTTGATCAGTATGTCTCACCTGACCCTAATGTTACTCTTCACTCCCACCTTGATCAGTATGTCTCACCTGACCCTAATGTTACTCTTCACTCCCACCTTGATCATTATGTCTCCCCTGACCCTAATGTTACTCTTCACGCTCACCTTGATCAGTATGACTCACCTGACCCTAATGTTACTCTTCACGCTCACCTTGATCAGTATGACTCACCTGACCCTAATGTTACTCTTCACTCCCACCTTGATCAGTATGTCTCACCTGACCCTAATGTTACTCTTCACTCCCACCTTGATCAGTATGTCTCACCTGACCCTAATGTTACTCTTCCCTCCCACCTTGATCAGTATGTCTCACCTGACCCTAATGTTACTCTTCACTCCCACCTTGATCAGTATGTCTCACCTGACCCTAATGTTACTCTTCTGTCCCACCTTGATCAGTATGTCTCACCTGACCCTAATGTTACTCTTCACTCCCACCTTGATCATTATGTCTCACCTGACCCTGATGTTACTCTTCACTCCCACCTTGATCATTATGTCTCACCTGACCCTGATGTTACTCTTCACTCCCACCTTGATCAGTATGTCTCACCTGACTCTAATGTTACTCTTCACTCCCACCTTGATCATTATGTCTCACCTGACCCTAATGTTACTCTTCACTCCCACCTTGATCATTATGTCTCACCTGACCCTAATGTTACTCTTCACTCCCACCTTGATCATTATGTCTCACCTGACCCTGATGTTACTCTTCTGTCCCACCTTGATCAGTATGTCTCACCTGACCCTAATGTTACTCTTCACTCCCACCTTGATCAGTATGTCTCACCTGACCCTAATGTTACTCTTCACTCCCACCTTGATCAGTATGTCTCACCTGACCCTAATGTTACTCTTCACTCCCACCTTGATCAGTATGTCTCACCTGACCCTAATGTTACTCTTCACTCCCACCTTGATCAGTATGTCTCACCTGACCCTAATGTTACTCTTCCCTCCCACCTTGATCAGTATGTCTCACCTGACCCTAATGTTACTCTTCCCTCCCACCTTGATCAGTATGTCTCACCTGACCCTAATGTTACTCTTCACTCCCACCTTGATCATTATGTCTCACCTGACCCTGATGTTACTCTTCACTCCCACCTTGATCATTATGCCTCACCTGACCCTAATGTTACTCCTCTCTCCCACCTTGATCAGTATGTCTCACCTGACCCTAATGTTACTCTTCCCTCCCACCTTGATCAGTATGTCTCACCTGACCCTAATGTTACTCTTCACTCCCACCTTGATCAGTATGTCTCACCTGACCCTAATGTTACTCTTCCCTCCCACCTTGATCAGTATGTCTCACCTGACCCTAATGTTACTCTTCACTCCCACCTTGATCATTATGTCTCACCTGACCCTGATGTTACTCTTCACTCCCACCTTGATCATTATGTCTCACCTGACCCTAATGTTACTCTTCTGTCCCACCTTGATCAGTATGTCTCACCTGACCCTAATGTTACTCTTCACTCCCACCTTGATCATTATGTCTCACCTGACCCTAATGTTACTCTTCTCTCCCACCTTGATCATTATGTCTCACCTGACCCTAATGTTACTCTTCACTCCCACCTTGATCAGTATGCCTCACCTGACCCTAATGTTACTCCTCTCTCCCACCTTGATCAGTATGTCTCACCTGGCCCTAATGTTACTCCTCTCTCCCACCTTGATCATTATGACTCACCTGACCCTAATGTTACTCTTCACTCCCACCTTGATCAGTATGCCTCACCTGGCCCTAATGTTACTCCTCTCTCCCACCTTGATCATTATGACTCACCTGACCCTAATGTTACTCTTCACTCCCACCTTGATCAGTATGCCTCACCTGGCCCTAATGTTACTCCTCTCTCCCACCTTGATCATTATGACTCACCTGACCCTAATGTTACTCTTCACTCCCACCTTGATCAGTATGCCTCACCTGGCCCTAATGTTACTCCTCTCTCCCACCTTGATCATTATGACTCACCTGACCCTAATGTTACTCTTCACGCTCACCTTGACCAGTATGTCTCACCTGACCCTGATGTTACTCATCAATACCAATTCCAAACATTAATGACAAATAATTTCGCTGATAATGATTCATTTATAATAATCATCGGCATGTGTCATTCCTTGCCCCAGGAGAAGTACTGGGCTACCACTGCAGCTCGCCTCCTCGTGTGAAGTCTGTATCAGAGCTTGTATGTTGTGTATGTATGCTTGAGTTTTGTAAAGCTGCTCTCCGTGGCCCTTTGCTTAACATGACGAAGTTGCCAGCCCCATGAAAACCCTAATTAGCCACCCTAACAACATACATAGTAGGGTGTAGAGAGTGGTAGGATATAGAAAATGGTAGAGTGCTCGCTGCTCACGACTAAAGGTGCCAAGTTTGTTCCCAGTTAATGACGGGCTTCAGTCGACCCAGCTGTAAATATTTGCTGATTTAATGTTAGGGAAGGGATCTAGCCACCCCACCTCGAATAACAAGCGGGGATCTAGTACAATGAAGCCTCTAGTACTTGATCCCTGACAGCAGTGTCTTATACGGGACAACTTGGACTATCACGTGATCACGAGATTCACACGAGTGGTATCCTGGACAAACATAATAGGGTCATTTGCACCGTACTAACACGCCATAATAAGGAGACTGAAGAGGGATGTGCATGGCCATGGCAGCTTCATCAATATAAGAACAATTGTAAATAATCCGCTGCTACAATGGATTGGATGTAGGCTTCATTAAAAGTAGAAAGTCTACAGAGCCAGAAGTAGTGCCAGGCGTATTGGTTAGGGTAAAGGGACCAGAAGTAATGCCAGACGTATTGGTTAGGGTAAAAGGACCAGAAGTAGTGCCAGACGTATTGGTTAGGGTAAAGGGACCAGAAGTAGTGCCAGGCGTATTGGTTAGGGTAAAGGAACCAGAAGTAGTGCCAGACGTATTGGTTAGGGTAAGGGACCATTAAAAGTAGGAAGTCTACGGAGCCAGAAGTAGTGTCAGGCGTATGGTTAGGGTAAGGGGTCAGATACAGTGTCGGACGTATGGTTAGGGTAAGGGTCAGATACAGTGTCGGACATATGGTTAGGGTAAGAGGTCAGATACAGTGTCGGACGTATGGTTAGGGTAAGGGGTCAGATACAGTGTCGGATCTACGATTCAAGAATTCGACGAAATGACATGAAGTAAGGACGAAATGACATGAAGTAAGAATGTGTGAAGATTTACACGGTGATTCACATTTTGTATACGGATTTACACGGTGATTCACATTTTGTTTACGGATTTACACGGTGATTCACATTTTGTATACGGATTTACACGGTGATTCACATTTTGTTTACGGATTTACACGGTGATTCACATTTTGTATACGGATTTACACGGTGATTCACATTTTGTTTACGGATTTACACGGTGATTCACATTTTGTATACGGATTTACACGGTGATTCACATTTTGTATACGGATTTACACGGTGATTCACATTTTGTATACGGATTTACACATGCATACATGTCCCACGAGTGATATCCGAGTTGAAAACAATAGGAACACTGTAACGTTCTGAGCATGTTGTAAAAGGTGACTAAAGAGGTTTGTGGGTGGAACTAGGAAACTCATCATGTAAACCAATTGCTATTGAAACCACCACTAGAAATGCTCGGATACAGCCTACTGTACCGGGGGCCTTATGTAGTGGTAGTCCTATGCTTCACCTGGAACGACACGCTGATTCATGTATTAGATATTAGTTAAAGGTCGAGTTTGTCCCACATCAATAACCGCTGGTTGGAAAATAAAGTGATAGGGATATCCCTGTATTAAGCCACATGTTGTTTATGAGGTGAGGTAGACAGTTCCTTCCTCGCTGCCTTTTTCTTAACTAGCCGTAAGCCAGGCACCCATTGACAGCATGGTCGATTAGGACATGCCTTCTACATGAGTTAAACTCCGTGTCTTTTTATTTACATAAACATCTGTGCGAAGCACTTAATAGTTCATTAACGGAAAATTTGTTTTGTCTGCGTGGATGCACGAGTGCGCAGCTGAGATAGAACAATGCCCAGACCAAGGGTTGCGCAACCACTGTATTACGTGTCGAGAGCTGTAGGCGACCATGTTTATCAGCACACCGCTGCCCCACGTGTTCTCCGTCCATTCTATTATTGGCTTCTCTCTGGTGCAACTACGTCAAACTGTCCACAATTATATTTTTGTGTGTTTGTCATCTTTCTGGACTGTTCACACGTTTTCTATCCTTCTGTTTCTTGTGGCGAAAAGGATGATTCCCTGAACTTTATAATTACACATCTTTGTTTGCCTATTGTCTATTTCCTTACTGAACGTACACGATAATTATGAGTTTATGTCATTCCTCTAAGAAACAATATCGATGTTGCTGATTCTCTCACCATTGCTGAGAATTGATTGAAACGGGAACTGAAAACAGGCAGAAATGGGGGGTCGATCCGTTTTTATATATAGAGTGAATCCTTTTCTGGTCTTCGGCTGGCCACATTGTCACATCAACCCTAGACAAGAGATAGCACTCATTAAAGATAATGCTAAACATGGCTAAACAAAGACAAGTCATTTCTGAAAATAGAGACGTCCGCAGCTAAAGGCTATTTTCAGCCACGAAGTCTATAAATAGAGAACAGATCGATAGTCCAGCAACAAAATGAAATAAACGATAGACTTCTTTTCCGGTCGCTCAGTCTAATATTCCCTGTTTGTGGGGGTGTTAGCTTTCCAATGAAATATGTAATACGAGAAACGCTTTCAGATATTACAAAACGTGTGATCTTAATACTATCCATGAGAACATACAGAAACATAAAGTACACACACACCGACATAGCAAGATGAAGATGAAGATTTCTATGAAGAATATATATGCAAGCTAGCATAAATATTGAAACAACCTAGCTACTCCCTTCTCCCCATAGGGCCATTATGCTAAAGCAGACCCACACAATCAAGGGCTCACCCACGCAGTGTATTTCCGTCCGTCTATGGCCACTTTTTCTTCTTGAAAGTCCTAGTTGTGAGATGGCTCGTGAAACTTAAAACAAATTAATTGACGTAGGACACAGCGAAAAACCACATTTCTTTAAGTCTTCTCCTTCGTTGTCTCCTCCGGTGGTTCTGAAATAATCATATCTATTTCCACTATAGACGACGTGTGGCACAGCACCCCCCCCCCCCCCCCCCCCATATTCCTGCCTATCATACATAAGTGAAAGAAGAGGCTGGGATCAAGACGCTGAGCAGCGCATAAACTACAGCGGTCAGCGACCCAGAGCTGCCAAGACCTATCTGCACCTCTGCGCGGTGATCCTGGCTAATAGACTGCAGCAGGGCAGACTGGCTAAGGACAAGGGATCGAAGAGGGAATGCTAACTCGGTACTAAAAAATGCTTGCTGAAGTAGGATGTATTGGACCGAATGGTGCAAATATCGCAGTCAAGCTGTAAACCACGACACAACGCATTCCGTTCCCTGGACTACATTCCGCTACTTGCAAAGCTTTTTTCAGAACGAACAAAGAAGAAGAAGACGAAGAAGCTCAAGACAACAGCAATGCCCTTCCATAAATAAAACACTACACGGAAGTATAAATAGCCTGTATTTCTCGTCTGCAATTGTTTGAGTAAATGACGCCGAAGTCTGAAGACGAACGAAGACGAATAAGAAGATATCATTGGAGGTCTACTTCGCGTTCCTCTCATCAACACACAACGTGTCACTCAATTAACTACGCACTTCCACTCATAATATTGGAAGTTTGTCTCGCATCATCATACAATTTACCTGTCATCTAGGTTGGGGAAGGCTGTCACGGAGTTAACAAACTAATATTCTAATGTCCTGTCATCTAGGTTGGGGAAGGCTGTCACGGAGTTAACAAACTAATATTCTAATGTCCTGTCATCTAGGTTGGGGAAGGCTGTCACGGAGTTAACAAACTAATATTCTAATGTCCTGTCATCTAGGTTGGGGAAGGCTGTCACGGAGTTAACAAACTAATATTCTAATGTCCTGTCATCTAGGTTGGGGAAGGCTGTCACGGAGTTAACAAACTAATATTCTAATGTCCTGTCATCTAGGTTGGGGAAGGTTGTCACGGAGTTAACAAACTAATATTCTAATGTCCTGTCATCTAGGTTGGGGAAGGCTGTCACGGAGTTAACAAACTAATATTCTAATGTCCTGTCATCTAGGTTGGGGAAGGCTGTCACGGAGTTAACAAACTAATATTCTAATGTCCTGTCATCTAGGTTGGGGAAGGCTGTCACGGAGTTAACAAACTAATATTCTAATGTCCTGTCATCTAGGTTGGGGAAGGCTGTCACGGAGTTAACAAACTAATATTCTAATGTCCTGTCATCTAGGTTGGGGAAGGTTGTCACGGAGTTAACAAACTAATATTCTAATGTCCTGTCATCTAGGTTGGTGAAGGCTGTCACGGAGTTAACAAACTAATATTCTAATGTCCTGTCATCTAGGTTGGGGAAGGCTGTCACGGAGTTAACAAACTAATATTCTAATGTCCTGTCATCTAGGTTGGGGAAGGCTGTCACGGAGTTAACAAACTAATATTCTAATGTCCTGTCATCTAGGTTGGGGAAGGCTGTCACGGAGTTAACAAACGAATATTCTAATGTCCTGTCATCTAGGTTGGGGAAGGCTGTCACGGAGTTAACAAACTAATATTCTAATGTCCTGTCATCTAGGTTGGGGAAGGCTGTCACGGAGTTAACAAACTAATATTCTAATGTCCTGTCATCTAGGTTGGGGAAGGCTGTCACGGAGTTAACAAACTAATATTCTAATGTCCTGTCATCTAGGTTGGGGAAGGCTGTCACGGAGTTAACAAACTAATATTCTAATGTCCTGTCATCTAGGTTGGTGTAGGCTCTCCTCTCACGGAGTTAACAAACTATTATTCTAATGTCCTGTCATCTAGGTTGGTGTAGGCTCTCCTCTCACGGAGTTAACAAACTAATATTCTAATGTCCTGTCATCTAGGTTGGGGAAGGTTGTCACGGAGTTAACAAACTAATATTCTAATGTCCTGTCATCTAGGTTGGGGAAGGCTGTCACGGAGTTAACAAACTAATATATTCTAATGTCCTGTCATCTAGGTTGGGTAAGGCTGTCACGGAGTTAACAAACTAATATTCTAATGTCCTGTCATCTAGGTTGGGGAAGATTGTCACGGAGTTAACAAACTAATATTCTAATGTCCTGTCATCTAGATTTCTTGTATGCTCTCACTGAGTTAACAAAAACAAACTATTATTCTAATGTCATGTCATCTAGGTTGGTGTAGGCTCTCCTCTCACGGAGTTAACGAACTAATATTCTAATGTCCTGTCATCTAGGTTGGTGTAGGCTCTCCTCTCACTGAGTTAACACACTAATATTCTAATGTCCTGTCATCTAGGTTGGTGTAGGCTGTCCTCTCACGGAGTTAACGAACTAATATTCTAATGTCCTGTCATCTAGGTTGGTGTAGGCTCTCCTCTCACTGAGTTAACAAACTAATATTCTAATGTCCTGTCATCTAGGATGGTGTAGGCTCTCCGCTCGCGGAGTTAACAAACTAATATTCTAATGCCCATCTGTCATCAACACAAAGGCCCATAATCAACGTGTTCAATTATTAATTTGTTGAGCAGATGGCATTTCGAGTCTGCAAAATCAAGTTGGATGTTTCTCAATTATCGCTTGATCTATTTTTAGTATGATCAAGATGAGACATGCGACTGTAGAGCTACACATGCAAATAAGTGATATGGATAACAATTGATATGGATAACAAGTTAAGGTTGTTATTGTTTAATGCCCACAATGAGTGAGTTTACTCTTAAGTGGCGGGTTGTAGTCGCTTTCCTTACATCCCGAGCGTGCTGATGAAGGTGAACCGCCGTCCTCCAGGCGATTGTGCTATGCTTGGCTTCATCTGCGTGTCGCTCACTACTACAGGGAGTGTGTCGATTCCTCACCTTGTTATCCTGGCTAAGACATGCTAGTCAGGATCAGGCAAAACATATTGGCAAAAGACCCTCACCTCGGCTTCCTAGTAGCCCTTCCTGGAAATGGGCTGTTTCCATAGCAGTCTTGCTAACGAGGTGCGGTATCCCTGTAGTAGTGAGTGACACGCAGATGAAGCCAAGCATAGCACAACCGCTTGGAGGACCCTGTACCACCTTCATCAGCACGCTCGGGATGTAAGGAAAGCTACTACAACCCACCACTTAACGTCCTTTTCAGGTCGCACAAAAGAGTAAACCTCCTCATTGTGGGCATTCGTAAACAAACAAATTCTTCGACATTCGTTCTAAACTTCTTTCGCGTTATTTATCTCGTGAAAGCGAGACACAAATATATAGTAATGAATATGAATAATGTTTAAGTCTAGATACCTGTCAGGACACTGAAGAGATTAATCAAATTAGACAAATCGATCTCAGAGATCAGTGATTTGAACCTTGACCTATTGGGTGTGATTTAGGCAAGACCAATAAAGGCTAGTTACGAGCGAAAAGAGCAATACACTTTTACACATTTCAGAGTTGCAGATGATGAACGAGGTGTGTGATATTGATTGGAAAAATCTCATAATATATTTGTATGGTTGTTGGACACACGACAACTGAATGATGCTGCTGAAGTTGGTGGCTGGGCCATTCTATAGCCATTTTACATACGTGTGCACCGACTGAAGGATATAGTGACGAGGACATGGAGTGATAATACGAGAACTTACAACATACATGCAAACCATAATCATACGTTGATGCTCTGGCAGAAAGTTAACAGGAAATGATATAGGTAGTCCCATATCAGACACTGCCGGCGGGGATGAAGTGTTAGAGCCTTTAATGTACTAAGCCCCAGCTTTGTGAGGTGGGGTGCCCAGTTCCCTTTCTGGTTGCCTTTTTTCTTCTATAGTCGTTAACAGGTACCCATTTATAGCTGAGTCGACTGGAGCTGCCGGAGGCTGGAATTGAACCCCGCACCTGTACTGTGAAAAGCGAGAATTCTACCACTGCTCAAATCAGTCGCTAATGGGAGATAGTAACTACACAATTAGGAAAAGGAAATTATAAGAACATATTAGGGCAATTTCTACTGAGGAAAATAAATGACATAGCGGATAGGCTGGTACATACGAGCCGTGTTCAAGTGAAACTGGACCAAACTGTAACAAGTGAACATACGTACGATGCGCATGATGACGTGACTTTTTGTGTAAACAGCACATACCAACTGTCAAGTTTGCAAAATTTCATTATCCTCCGACTCAATTTCCTCAGCAGACCGTTGAAAACATGGCGGGTGTGAGACGGAATACGTCCAGAGTTGATTAGCGAGCTATGATTCGGTTTCTAACAGCTGAACCAGTTGACATTCATTGCAGAATGCAGGCAATGTATGGTGACAAAAGTGTGTCGAAGACAACAGTGAAGAAGAACTGGATAACGATGTTTAAAGAAGGACGTGAATTAACACAACAATATGCGCCTGACCTGGTCTCGGAAGATCTTTCGTTAACTCACGTCCTTCTTTAAACATCGTTGACCAGTTCTTTACTGTTGTCTTCGACACACTTTTGTTACCGTACATTGCCTGCATTCTGCAATGAATGTCAACTGGTCGACATCCTTCAGCTGTTAGAAACCGAATACCCGCTCGATGATCAACTCTGGACGTATTCCGTATCACACCCGTCATGTTTTCAACGGTCTGCTGAGGAAATTGAATCGGAGGATAATAAAATTTTGCAAACTTGACAGTTAGTATGTGCTGTTTACACAAGAAGTGACATCATCATGTACATCGTACGTATGTTCACTTGTTGCAGTTTGGCCCGGTTTCATCTAAACATGCCTCGTATATGTGAAGAAAACGAATTAGTTATACGTAAAACATATTTACACCCATCTCCAACAATATTGCAGACGTAGAAAAGCCAAGGAGATAAAGTCAGAAATCAGATTGACTTTATTATGATAATGCCAGATTAGAAATGGTGTCATATCAGCAATAACATCCACGCCCAGAGATCAATTTTGATCGCAATCATCTGTTCTCATTTTCGTTGACCCTGTTATGCCTTCCGACCTCAAGTTATTAAGCGATTTCTTAAACGAGCCCTAAAGTGTGACTCATGCACATTGGCATTCACCGTCTCAGTTATTTACGTCAGCCACTTTTGTCGTAGTCGGCCGTTGGCCTTGAATCAATTGTATCTAAGTAACATTGTAACTGGTTGTATACAGACTCTGCAGGGTCTTCTAAACCAGTATAAAAACGTTAAGTTAAGTTAAGTTAAGTTAAGTTGTGGTTTGGTGTTTATTAAAATAGCCATCACACTGATGACTTTGACAAGAAGCTTTGCATTGGATCCCGGACTTGATATATCCGGTATTAAAGCAGCCCTAAATTAAGAAGAAATATCTTGTGGATTACAATAATATGAAAGCCTGCTGTTAGAAAACAAGGAGCAATAGAAAAGATAAAGTTTTGGAAGAAAATGTAAGTATTACGTGCGAATGTCTAACAGGCATAATAATTAGCAGACACAACTCTACCCATACAAGAGTTAACGGAGAGGTCAAGACGTTTAGCAGCGTATGGGCTGCACCGGTCATAGCTGGCTGCTAGCGTCAGGGTCAGCGACTCATAGCTGACTGCTAGCGTCAGGGTCAGCGACTCATAGCTGACTGCTAGCGTCAGGGTCAGCGACTCATAGCTGACTGCTAGCGTCAGGGTCAGCGACTCATAGCTGACTGCTAGCGTCAGGGTCAGCGGCTCATAGCTGACTGCTAGCGTCAGGGTCAGCGACTCATAGCTGACTGCTAGCGTCAAGGTCAGCGACTCGTAGCTGACTCCTAGCGTCAGGGTCAGCGACTCATAGCTGACTGCTAGCGTCAAGGTCAGCGACTCGTAGCTGACTGCTAGCGTCAGGGTCAGCGACTCATAGCTGACGTCTAGTGTCAGGGTCACCGACTCATAGCTGACTGCTAGCGTCAGGGTCAGCGACTCATAGCTGACTGCTAGCGTCAGGGTCAGCGACCTATAGCTGACTGCTAGCGTCAGGACAATGCCTGCTCTAGTAACGGCCTAGATGCTCTTGTCAGTGACGTCACTATTCCCGTCCGACCTTCACTTCCGACACGGAAAGCAGCCATTTTTTAACCCGTTGGTTATCAATGTCTTTATGGGATCAAGATGCTGAGCAGCGCATGAGCTGCAGTGGTCAGCGACCCATAGCTGACTGCTAGCGTCAGGGCCAGCAAACCAGAGCTGCCAAGACCCTTCTACACCTCCACGCAGTGATCCTGGATAACAGGCTGCACCGGGTAGACTGCCTAAGGAGAAGGGATTGAAGAGGGAATGCTAACCCGGTACTAAAAAAATGCTTGCTGAAGTCGGATGTGTTGGACCGAAAGGTGCAAATATCGCAGTCAAGCTGTAAACTACGACAAGACGCATTCCGTTCTCTGAACTATATTCTGCTACTTAAGCCCTTTTAGGGTTTGGTAGCGGGAGATTGAGAACGAACGAAGCCAAGCAGTTTTCTAAGATTTATGTGTATTTTGATTTGAAGGATTGTTAGATATGTCTGACCGGTGTTGTGTGCCTGAATGTAGATCAAATTACAAGGGCGAAGAAAATAATCTTTCAATTTCCATCGGAAACACACAGCTTAGGGCTTCGAGAAAAGTGGATCCGACACATTGCTCGTAAAGAGTGGGTTCCAACCAAACGTAGTGTAGTGTGTATAAAACACTTTCACAAGGGTTCCAACCAAACGTAGTGTAGTGTGTATAAAACACTTTCACAAGGAAGACGTAATAAGATTCGACAAATTCAAAGATGCTGATGGATTAGAACACATTATACAAGATTGTCCGGTTTGAAAACCTGATAAATATTTTACTGTCATTCCATGTCTGCCTTCGTATTTATCAACAGAGCCTGTTATGCAATGCAAGGATCATAATAAACGAGTTGACGATTTCACAAAAGATATGACAGCTCTGTTTTAGAGTGACAGGAATCAGATTTGATAAGGGATTTTAAAATCCTGCAAACCAGTTATGAAACAAAATTAGAGCAACAGTTTAAAGGACCGTAGCATCACATCCTGGGGGAGGCACCTACCTCCTGCCAGGCGCGTCAGCTGGGCTGCGGATTGCTGAAAGGCCTCCTAATGTTGGAGGTCAGCTGCGAATAAATAAGCAGCCGTGGACAAAAACGGGTCGGCAGGCATGGAGGCTGTAAGGAGGCAGCCACTCCACCATGCAATGACCCAACCGGCTAATTACCTGTTTGTCTTAAAAAAACCGATTACAAGTCAAAACATAGAGAAAACCGGACTGACCTCAACGGCGACGAACAGGCGAGAAATCAGGACGACGATTTACAGAACATGGAATGTACGAACTATAAACGGAAAAGAACAAGAACTAATAGAGGAGATGAAGAGAGCAAAATTGACAGTCCTGGCACTTACAGAAACAAAGAAAAAGGGACAGGGCGTTCTGGACCATGACGGCAACATGCTATACTACAGCGGAGTTCCCATGAGTGAACGGGCCAGGGCAGGGGTGGGCTGTATAGTGGATAGAAATAACAAAGCAAACATTAAAGGATGGAAGTTCATTTCTGAACGACCGATGGCTCTAAATCTACAAGAGGAGGATAGTCAAATGGATATCGTCACTGTGTATGCACCAAACGAAGATGAGAGCACTGACATAAAAGATGAATTTTATGAGCTCCTTCAAAGGACCATTGACAATTGCCATAATGAAATACTTCTACCTTGGAGACTTCAACGCAAGAGTTGGAAACGACTATTCTAGATGGGATATAGTGATCGGTAGGTATGGAGAAGATGTCTTAAATGACAATGGAAAACGACTGCTGAGATTCTGCAGAGAACAAAACCTTGTTATTACAAATACAAGGTTTCCATACAAGCGTATCCATGCCTACACAAGATGCGAGCCGGCAAGAAATGAAAGATCCATAATTGACTATGCGATAGCGAGGAAAGGTTTTCAAACATGTGAAGGATGCTGGAGTGTTCAGAGGACCAGAGGAAGCAACCACTACCTAGTTAAAATATAGAGAGAAATCGAAAAGAGTTATCCAATCAGCCAACACCCACAACAAGCAAGAAACATAATAAGCCAATATTTCCACTACATGATTCTGTGCATCTGTTTAAAAGTATTTGGCATAACTGGCTAACTTTAAGGAAGCAGACAAAATATGTGCATGCACACCACATCCTGCAAATGATGGCCAGCAAGGTTTCAAAACTCCAATGTCCAGTCTCTGTGTACTGTCAAGACAGAAACAACATTTTTATACCTGCACCAGCTCTAACACACACGGTGCTCTACTCATCCAATCTTGACAGACAAAAGGTGTCACTTGCCCTAGGTGTGCTTAATGACTATCATGTAGCAGCACTGCGACGAGCTGGTCAGCGTGACACCACCAATTTCCTCTCTACGACTTCAATTATGGCATTTTGTAAATGTCAAAAGTAAATTTAGTGGCATCAAAACATGCAATCCTTTTGCACAACTTGTCACTAATGAAGACAGAAGTAATGTGATGTACCTGGAGCAGTTTGGTAAGTGGCTACATGTTCGGTAAGTGGCTACATGTTTGGTAAGTGGCTACATGTTTGGTAAGTGGCTACATGTTTGGTAAGTGGCTACATGTTTGGTAAGTGGCTACTTGTTTGGTAAGTGGCTACATGTTTGGTAAGTGGATATATGTTTGGTAAGTGGCTACATGTTTGGTAAGTGGCTACATGTTTGGTAAGTGGCTACATGTTTGGTAAGTGGCTACATGTTTGGTAAGTGGCTACATGTTTGGTAAGTGGCTACATGTTTGGTAAGTGGCTACATGTTTGGTAAGTGGGTGGAGGTTTGGTAATTGGGTACATGTTTGGTAAGTGGTTACATGTTTGGTAAGTGGCTACATGCTTGGTAAGTGGGTGGAGGTTTGGTAAGTAGGTGGAGGTTTGGTAAGTGGGTGGAGATTCGGTAAGTGGCTACATGTTTGGTAAGTGGGTGGAGGTTTGGTAAGTGGCTACATATTTGGTAAGTGGGTGGAGGTTTGGTAAGTGACTACATATTTGGTAAGTGGGTGGAGGTTTGGTAAGTGGCTGGAGGTTTGGTAAGTGGCTGGAGGTTTGGTAAGTGGCTACATGTTTGGTAAGTGGCTACATGTTTGGTAAGTGGGTGGAGGTTTGGTAAGTGGGTGGAGGTTTGGTAAGTGGCTGGAGGTTTGGTAAGTGGCTGGAGGTTTGGTAAGTGGCTACACGTTTGGTAAGTGGCTACATGTTTGGTAAGTGGGTGGATGTTTGGTATGTGGGTGGAGGTTTGGTAAGTGGGTGGAGGTTTAGTAAGTGACTGGAGGTTTGGTAAGTGGCTGGACGTTTGGTAAGTGGCTACATGTTTGGTAAGTGGCTAAAGGTTTGGTAAGTGGCTACATGTTTGGTAAGTGGGTGGAGGTTTGGTATGTGGGTGGAGGTTTGGTAAGTGGGTGGAGGTTTAGTAAGTGGCTGGAGGTTTGGTAAGTGGCTGGACGTTTGGTAAGTGGCTACATGTTTGGTAAGTGGGTGGAGGTTTTTGTAAATGGCTACATGTTTGGTAAGTGGGTGGAGGTTTGGTAAGTGGCTGGACATTTGGTAAGTGGCTACATGTTTGGTAAGTGGCTAAAGGTTTGGTAAGTGGCTACATGTTTGGTAAGTGGGTGGAGGTTTTGTAAGTGGCTACATGTTTGGTAAGTGGGTGGAGGTTTGGTAAGTGGCTTCATATTTGGTAAGTGGGTGGAGGTTTGGTAAGTAGGTGAAGGTTTGGTAAGTGGCTGGAGATTTGGTAAGTGGGTGGAGGTTTGGTAAGTGAGTGGAGGTTTGGTAAGTGGGTGGGGGTTTGGTATGTGGCTACATATTTGGTAAGTGGGTGGAAGTTTGGTAAGTAGGTCGAGGTTTGATAAGTGTCTGGAGATTAGGTAAGTGGGTGGACGTTTGGTAAATTGTTGGAGGTTTGGTAAGTAGCTGGAGGTTTGGTAAGTGGCTGGAACAGTTAGGTAAGTAGCTGGAAGTTTGATAAGTGGCTACATGTTTGGTTAGTGGCTGGAGGTTTGGTAAGTGGCTACATGTTTGGTAAGTGGCTGAAGGTTTGGTAAGTGGCTACCTGTTTGGTAAGTGGCTGGAGGTTTGATAAGTGGCTACATGTTTCGTAAGTGGCTAGAACAGTTTGGTAAGTGGCTGGAGGTCTGGTAAGTGGCTAAAAGTTTGGTAAGTGGCTAAAGGTTTGCTAAGTGGCTGGAGGTTTGGTAAGTGGCTACATGTTTAGTAAGTGGCTACATGTTTGGTAAGTGGGTGGAGGTTTCGTAAGTGGGTGGAGGTTTGATAAGTGGGTGGAGGTTTAGTAAGTGGCTGGAGGTTTGGTAAGTGGCTGGAGGTTTGGTAAGTGGCTACATGTTTGGTAAGTGGCTACATGTTTGATAAGTGGGTGGAGGTTTGGTAAGTGGCTGGAGGTTTGGTAAGTGGCTGAAGGTTTGGTAAGGGGCTGAAGGTTTGGTAAGTGGCTTGACGTTTGGTAAGTGGCTACATGTTTGGTAAGGGGCTAAAGGTTTGGTAAGTGGCTACTTGTTTGGTAAGTGGCTACATGTTTGATAAGTGGGTGGAGGTTTGGTAAGTGGCTGCAGGTTTGGTAAGTGGCTGAAGGTTTGGTAAGTGGCTGGACGTTTGGTAAGTGGCTACATGTTTGATAAGTGGCTAAAGGTTTGGTAAGTGGCTACATGTTTGGTTAGTGGGTGGAGGTTTGGTAAGTGGCTACATATTTGGTAAGTGGGTGGAGGTTTGGTAAGTAGGTGGAAGTTTGGTATGTGGCTGGAGATTTGGTAAGTGGGTGGAGGTTTGGTAAGTGGGTGGAGGTTTGGTAAGTGGGTGGGGGTTTGGTAAGTGGCTACATATTTGGTAAGTGGGTGGAAATTTGGTAAGTAGGTCGAAGTTTGGTAAGTGTCTGGAGATTAGGTAAGTGGGTGGAGGTTTGGTAAGTGGTTGGAGGTTTTGTAAGTGGCTACCTGTTTGGTAAGTGGCTAGAGGTTTGATAAGTGGCTACATGTTTGGTAAGAGGCTAGAACAGTTTGGTAAGTGGCTGGAGGTCTGGTAAGTGGCTACATGTTTGGTATGTGGCTAAAGGTTTGCTAAGTGGCTGGAGGTTTGGTAAGTGGCTGGAGGTTTGATAAGGGGCTGAAGGTTTGGTAAGTGGCTGGAAAAGTTAGGTAAGTGGCTGGAAGTTTGATAAGTGGCTACATGTTTGGTTAGTGGCTGGAGGTTTGGTAAGTGGCTACATGTTTGGTAAGTGGCTGAAGGTTTGGTAAGTGGATACATGTTTGGTAAATGGCTGAAGGTTTCGTAAGTGGGTACATGTTTGGTAAGTGGCTACATGTTTGAAAAGTGGCTCTAGGTTTGGTAAGTGGCTAAAGGTTTGGTAAGTGGCTGTAGGTTTGATAAGTGGCTACATGTTTGGTAAGTGGCTGAAGGTTTGGTAAGTGGGTACATGTTTGGTAAGTGGGTGGAAGTTTAGTAAGTGGCTACATGTTTGGTAAGTGGCTGGAGGTTTGGTAAGTGGCTACATGTTTGGTAAGTGGCTGAAGGTTTGGTAAGTGGCTGGAACAGTTTCGTAAGTGGCTACATGTTTGGTAAGTGGCTGGAGGTTTGGTAAGTTGCTGGAGGTTTGGTAAGTGGCTGGAGGTTTGTTAAGTGGCTGGAGGTTTGGTAAGTGGCTGGAGGTTTGGTAAGTGGCTGGAGGTTTGGTAAGTGGTTGGAGGTTTGGTAAGTGGCTGGAGGTTTGGTAAGTGGCTGGAGGTTTGGTAAGTAGGTGGAGGTTTGGTAAGTGGCTGGAGGTTTGGTAAGGAGGTGGAGGTTTGGTAAGTGGTTGGAGATTTGGTAAGTGGCTGGAGGTTATGTAAGTGGCTGGATGTTTGGTAAGTAGGTTGAGGTTTGGTAAGTGGCTGGAGGTTTGGTAAGTGGCTGGAGGTTTGGTAAGTAGGTGGAGGTTTGGTAAGTGGCTCGAGGTCTGGTAAGTGGCTGGAGGTTTGGTAAGTAGGTGGAGGTTTGGTAAGTGGCTGGAGGTCTGGTAAGTTGCTGGAGGTTTGGTAAGTGGCTTTAGGTTTGGTAAGTGGCTGGAGGTTTGGTAAGTAGGTGGAGGTTTGGTAAGTGGCTGTAAATTTGGTAAGTAGGTGGAGGTTTGGTAAGTGGCTGGAGGTTTGGTAAGTGGCTTTAGGTTTGGTAAGTGGCTGGAGGTTTGGTAAGTGGCTGGAGGTTTGGTAAGTAGGTGGAGGTTTGGTAAGTGGCTGGAGCAGTTTGGTAAGTGGCTTTAGGTTTGGTAAGTGGCTGGAGGTTTGGTAAGTGGTTGGAGCAGTTTGGTAAGTGGCTTTAGGTTTGGTAAGTGGCTGGAGGTTTGGTAAGTGGCTGGAGGTTTGGTAAGTAGGTGGAGGTTTGGTAAGTGGTTGGAGAAGTTTGGTAAGTGGCTGGAGGTTTGGTAAGTGGGTGGAGGTTTAGTAAGTGGGTGGAGGTTTGGTAAGTAGGTGGAGGTTTGGTAAGTGGTTGGAGCAGTTTGGTAAGTGGCTGGAGGTTTGGTAAGTGGCTGGAGGTTTGGTAAGTGGGTGGAGGTTTGGTAAGTTGCTGGAGGTTTGGTAAGTTGCTGGAGGTTTAGTAAGTGGCTGGAGGTTTGGTAAGTTGCTGGAGGTTTGGTAAGTGGGTGGAGGTTTAGTAAATGGCTGGAGGTTTGGTAAGTTGGTGGAGGTTTGGTAAGTGGCTGGAGGTTTGGTAAGTTGCTTGAGGTTTAGTAAGTGGCTGGAGGTTTGGTAAGTTGCTGGAGGTTTGGTAAGTGGGTGGAGGTTTAGTAAGTGGCTGGAGGTTTGGTAAGTGGGTGGAGGTCTGGAAAGTGGCTGGAGGTTTGGTAAGTGGCTGGAGGTTTGGCAATAGTTCGATCGTCGAAGTGGAAAACTGACTATCGAAACCTTCAACATGGATTTGTTGCTTTTAGAGTGTCTAGGAAACTGAAGTGTTCTACCTGCTGTAAGTTGGTGCAGCAGGACAACCATTTAACTGTAGATATTGAACCTGACCTCTCCATTGTTTCATGGCTTGAATAAATTCGTTTGCTCGACCGAGGCTGTTTAAAGTCTCCATCACAGTCAATAACAATTTTGGGTCTGATAGCCTATCTTGCAGCACAAACATTGATCTTACCAGATTATGAACAGAAGTTTTTGACTGCCTCCAATCACAAATAAATTGTAATAGACACTGTGACTGCCAACTTTCTTAATTAGTTTAAGGTGGATCAAACTATTTGTACAGCCTGTGGTTGCTCAACAGCAGATGTTTTGGTGAGGACCATCGGAATGCTGGCAAATATATTTTTGAACAACTACAGGAAAACAATAAAAATAAGTAGAGAAAGTACAAGCTGACACATTGTTGGTGGAGGTTTGGTAAGTGGCTGGAGGTTTGGTAAGTTGGTGGAGGTTTGGTAAGTGGCTGGAGGTTTGGTAAGTTGGTGGAGGTTTGGTAAGTTGGTGGAGGTTTGGTAAGTTGGTGGAGGTTTGGTAAGTTGGTGGAGGTTTGGTAAGTGGCTGGAGGTTTGGTAAGTGGCTGGAGGTTTGGTAAGTGGCTGGAGGTTTGGTAAGTTGGTGGAGGTTTGGTAAGTGGCTGGAGGTTTGGTAAGTGGCTGGAGGTTTGGTAAGTGGCTGGAGGTTTGGTAAGTGGCTGGAGGTTTGGTAAGTGGCTGGAGGTTTGGTAAGGGGCTGGAGGTTTGGTAAGTGGCTGGAGGTTTGGTAAGTGGCTGGAGGTTTGATAAGTTTGTGGAGGTTTGGTAAGTGGCTGGAGGTTTGGTAAGTGGCTGGAGGTTTGGTAAGTGGCTGAAGGTTTGGTAAGGGGCTGAAGGTTTGATAAGTGGCTGGAACAGTTTGGTAAGTGGCTGGAGGTTTGATAAGTGGCTATATGTTTGGTTAGTGGCTACATGTTTGATAAGTGGCTGGAGGTTTGATAAGTGGCTGAAGGTTTGGTAAGTGGCTGGAGGTTTGATAAGTGGCTACATGTTTGGTAAGTGGCTGAAGGTTTGGTAAGTGGGTACATGTTTGGTAACTGGGTGGAAGTTTAGGAAGTAACTTAAGGTTTAGTACGTGGCTACATGTTTGGTAAGTGGCTGAAGGTTTGGTAATTGGGTACATGTTTGGTAAGTGGGTGGAAGTTTAGTAAGTGGCTACATGTTTGGTAAGTGGCTGGAGATTTGGTAAGTGGCTACATGTTTGGTAAGTGGCTGAAGGTTTGGTAAGTGGCTGGAACAGTTTCGTAAGTGGCTACATGTTTGGTAAGTGGCTGGAGGTTTGGTAAGTTGCTGGAGGTTTGGTAAGGGGCTGGAGGTTTGGTAAGTGGCTGGAGGTTTGGTAAGTAGGTGAAGGTTTGGTAAGTGGTTGGAGAAATTTGGTAAGTGGCTGGATGTTTGGTAAGTGGGTGGAGGTTTAGTAAGTGGGTGGAGGTTTGGTAAGTAGGTGGAGGTTTGGTAAGTGGTTGGAGCAGTTTGGTAAGTGGCTGGAGGTTTGGTAAGTGGCTGGAGGTTTGTAAGTGGGTGAAGGTTTGGTAAGTTGCTGGAGGTTTGGTAAGTTGCTGGAGGTTTAGTAAGTGGCTGGAGGTTTGGTAAGTTGCTGGAGGTTTGGTAAGTGGGTGGAGGTTTAGTAAGTGGCTGGAGGTTTGGTAAGTTGGTGGAGGTTTGGTAAGTGGCTGGAGGTTTGGTAAGTTGCTGGAGGTTTAGTAAGTGGCTGGTGGTTTGGTAAGTTGCTGGAGGTTTGGTAAGTGGGTGGAGGTTTAGTAAGTGGCTGGAGGTTTGGTAAGTGGGTGGAGGTCTGGAAAGTGGCTGGAGGTTTGGTAAGTGGCTGGAGGTTTGGCAATAGTTCGATCGTCGAAGTGGAAAACTGACTATCGAAACCTTCAACATGGATTTGTTGCTTTTAGAGTGTCTAGGAAACTGAAGTGTTCTACCTGCTGTAAGTTGGTGCAGCAGGACAACCATTTAACTGTAGATATTGAACCTGACCTCTCCATTGTTTCATGGCTTGAATGAATTCGTTTGCTCGACCGAGGCTGTTTAAAGTCTCCATCACAGTCAATAACAATTGTGGGTCTGATAGCCTATCTTTCAGCACAAACATTGATCTTACCAGATTATGAACAGAAGTTTTTGACTGCCTCCAATCACAAATAAATTGTAATAGACACTGTGACTGCCAACTTTCTTAATTAGTTTAAGGTGGATCAAACTATTTGTACAGCCTGTGTTTGCTCAACAGCAGATGTTTTGGTGAGGACCATCGGAACGCTGGCAAATATATTTTTGAACAACTACAGGAAAACAATAACAATAAGTAGAGAAAGTACAAGCTGACACATTGTTGGTGGAGGTTTGGTAAGTGGCTGGAGGTTTGGTAAGTTGGTGGAGGTTTGGTAAGTGGCTGGAGGTTTGGTAAGTTGGTGGAGGTTTGGTAAGTTGGTAGAGGTTTTGTAAGTTGGTGGAGGTTTGGTAAGTTGGTGGAGGTTTGGTAAGTGGCTGGAGGTTTGGTAAGTGGCTGGAGGTTTGGTAAGTGGCTGGAGGTTTGGTAAGTTGGTGGAGGTTTGGTAAGTGGCTGGAGGTTTGGTAAGTGGCTGGAGGTTTGGTAAGTGGCTGGAGGTTTGGTAAGTGGCTGGAGGTTTGGTAAGTGGCTGGAGGTTTGGTAAGTGGCTGGAGGTTTGGTAAGTGGCTAGAGGTTTGGTAAGTGGCTGGAGGTTTGGTAAGTGGCTGGAGGTTTGGTAAGTTTGTGGAGGTTTGGTAAGTGGCTGGAGGTTTGGTAAGTGGCTGGAGGTTTGGTAAGTGGCTGAAGGTTTGGTAAGGGGCTGAAGGTTTGATAAGTGGCTGGAACAGTTTGGTAAGTGGCTGGAGGTTTGATAAGTGGCTATATGTTTGGTTAGTGGCTACATGTTTGATAAGTGGCTGGAGGTTTGGTAAGTGGCTGAAGGTTTGGTAAGTGGCTGGAGGTTTGATAAGTGGCTACATGTTTGGTAAGTGGCTGAAGGTTTGGTAAGTGGGTACATGTTTGGTAACTGGGTGGAAGTTTAGGAAGTAACTGGAGGTTTAGTACGTGGCTACATGTTTGGTAAGTGGCTGAAGGTTTGGTAAGTGGCTACATGTTTGGTAAGTGGCTGAAGGTTTGGTAAGCGTAAGTGGCTGGAACAGTTTGGTAAGTGGCGGGAGGTTTGGTAAGTTGCTAGAAGTTTGGTAAGTGGTTGGAGGTTTGGTATGTGGTTAAAGGTTTGGTAAGTGGCTGGAAGTCTGGTAAGTGGCTGGAGGTTTTGTAAGTGGCTGGAGGTTTGGTAAGTAGGTGGAGGTTTGGTAAGTGGCTGGAGGTCTGGTAAGTGGCTGGAGGTTTGGTAGGTAGGTGGAGGTTTGGTAAGTGGCTGGAGGTTTGGTAAGTAGGTGGTGGTTTGGTAAGTGGCTAAAGGTTTGGTAAGTGGCTGGAACAGTTTGGTTAGTGGAGGAAGGTTTGGTAAGTGGCTATATGTTTGGTAAGTGGCTACATGTTTGGTAAGTGGCTGGAGGTTTGGTAAGTGGCTGAAGGTTTGGTAAGGGGCTGAAGGTTTGGTAAGTGGCTACATGTTTGGTAATTGGGTGGTTTTTTTTAAAGTGGCTACATGTTTGGTAAGAGGGTGGAGGTTTGGTAAGTGGCTACATATTTGGTAAGTGGGTGGAGGTTTTGTAAGTAGGTGGAGGTTTGGTAAGTGGCTGGAGATTTGGTAAATGAGTGGAGGTTTGGTAAGTGGGTGGAGGTTTGGTAAGTGGGTGGAGGTTTGGTAAGTGGCTACATATTTGGTAAGTGGGTGGAAATTTGGTAAGTAGGTCAAGATTTGGTAAGTGGCTGGAGATTTGGTAAGTGGGTGGAGGTTTGGTAAGTGGGTGGAGGTTTGGTAAGTGGCTGGAGGTTTGGTAAGTGGCTGGAACAGTTAGGTAAGTGGCTGGAAGTTTGTTAAGTGGCTCAATGTTTGGTTAGTGGCTGAAGGTTTGGTAAGTGGCTACATGTTTGGTAAGTGGCTGAAGGTTTGGTAAGTGGCTGGAACAGTTTCGTAAGTGGCTACATGTTTGGTAAGTGGCTGAAGGTTTGGTAAGTGGCTGGAACAGTTTGGTTAGTGGATGAAGTTTTGATAAGTGGCTACATGTTTGGTTAGTGGCTAAATGTTTGGTTAGGGGCTGGAAGTTTGGTAAGGGGCTGAAGGTTTGGTAAGTGGCTACCTGTTTGGTAAGTGGCTGGAGGTCTGGTAAGTGGCTACATGTTTGGTATGTGGCTAAAGGTTTGCTAAGTGGCTGGAGGTTTGGTAAGTGGCTGAAGGTTTGGTAAGGGGCTGAAGGTTTGGTAAGTGACTGGAACAGTTTGGTTAGTGGCTGAAGGTTTGGTAAGTGGCTTCATGTTTGGTAAGTGGCTGGAGGTTTGATAAGTGGCTATATGTTTGGTTAGTGGCTGAAGGTTTGGTAAGTGGCTGGAACAGTTTATTTAGTGGCTGAAGGTTTGGTAAGTGGCTTCATGTTTGGTTAGTGGCTAAATGTTTGATAAGTGGCTACATGTTTGGTAAGTGGCTAGAACAGTTTGGTAAGTAGCTGGAGGTTTGGTAAGTGGCTGGAGGTTTGGTAAGTAGGTGGAGGTTTGGTAAGTGGCTGAAGGTTTGGTAAGTGGCTGGAGGTTTGATAAGTGGCTACATGTTTGGTAAGTGGCTGAAGGTTTGGTAAGTGGGTACATGTTTGGTAACTGGGTGGAAGTTTAGGAAGTAACTGGAGGCTTAGTACGTGGCTACATGTTTGGTAAGTGGCTGAAGGTTTGGTAAGTGGCTACATGTTTGGTAAGTGGCTGAAGGTTTGGTAAGTGGCTGGAGGTTTGGTAAGTGGCTGGAGGTTTGGTAAGTTTGTGGAGGTTTGGTAAGTGGCTGGAGGTTTGGTAAGTGGCTGGAGGTTTGGTAAGTGGCTGAAGGTTTGGTAAGGGGCTGAAGGTTTGATAAGTGGCTGGAACAGTTTGGTAAGTGGCTGGAGGTTTGATAAGTGGCTATATGTTTGGTTAGTGGCTACATGTTTGATAAGTGGCTGGAGGTTTGGTAAGTGGCTGGAGGTTTGGCAATAGTTCGATCGTCGAAGTGGAAAACTGACTATCGAAACCTTCAACATGGATTTGTTGCTTTTAGAGTGTCTAGGAAACTGAAGTGTTCTACCTGCTGTAAGTTGGTGCAGCAGGACAACCATTTAACTGTAGATATTGAACCTGACCTCTCCATTGTTTCATGGCTTGAATAAATTTGTTTGCTCGACCGAGGCTGTTTAAAGTCTCCATCACAGTCAATAACAATTGTGGGTCTGATAGCCTATCTTGCAGCACAAACATTGATCTTACCAGATTATGAACAGAAGTTTTTGACTGCCTCCAATCACAAATAAATTGTAATAGACACTGTGACTGCCAACTTTCTTAATTAGTTTAAGGTGGATCAAACTATTTGTACAGCCTGTGTTTGCTCAACAGCAGATGTTTTGGTGAGGACCATCGGAACGCTGGCAAATATATTTTTGAACAACTACAGGAAAACAATAACAATAAGTAGAGAAAGTACAAGCTGACACATTGTTGGTGGAGGTTTGGTAAGTGGCTGGAGGTTTGGTAAGTTGGTGGAGGTTTGGTAAGTGGCTGGAGGTTTGGTAAGTTGGTGGAGGTTTGGTAAGTTGGTAGAGGCTTTGTAAGTTGGTGAAGGTTTGGTAAGTTGGTGGAGGTTTGGTAAGTGGCTGGAGGTTTGGTAAGTGGCTGGAGGTTTGGTAAGTGGCTGGAGGTTTGGTAAGTTGGTGGAGGTTTGGTAAGTGGCTGGAGGTTTGGTAAGTGGCTGGAGGTTTGGTAAGTGGCTGGAGGTTTGGTAAGTGGCTGGAGGTTTGGTAAGTGGCTGGAGGTTTGGTAAGTGGCTGGAGGTTTGGTAAGTGGCTGGAGGTTTGGTAAGTGGCTGGAGGTTTGGTAAGTGGCTGGAGGTTTGGTAAGTTTGTGGAGGTTTGGTAAGTGGCTGGAGGTTTGGTAAGTGGCTGGAGGTTTGGTAAGTGGCTGAAGGTTTGGTAAGGGGCTGAAGGTTTGATAAGTGGCTGGAACAGTTTGGTAAGTGGCTGGAGGTTTGATAAGTGGCTATATGTTTGGTTAGTGGCTACATGTTTGATAAGTGGCTGGAGGTTTGGTAAGTGGCTGAAGGTTTGGTAAGTGGCTGGAGGTTTGATAAGTGGCTACATGTTTGGTAAGTGGCTGAAGGTTTGGTAAGTGGGTACATGTTTGGTAACTGGGTGGAAGTTTAGGAAGTAACTGGAGGTTTAGTACGTGGCTACATGTTTGGTAAGTGGCTGAAGGTTTGGTAAGTGGCTACATGTTTGGTAAGTGGCTGAAGGTTAGGTAAGCGTAAGTGGCTGGAACAGTTTGGTAAGTGGCTGGAGGTTTGGTAAGTTGCTAGAAGTTTGGTAAGTGGTTGGAGGTTTGGTATGTGGTTGGAGGTTTGGTAAGTGGCTGGAGGTCTGGTAAGTGGCTGGAGGTTTTGTAAGTGGCTGGAGGTTTGGTAAGTAGGTGGAGGTTTGGTAAGTGGCTGGAGGTCTGGTAAGTGGCTGGAGGTTTGGTAGGTAGGTGGAGGTTTGGTAAGTGGCTGGAGGTTTGGTAAGTAGGTTGTGGTTTGGTAAGTGGCTAAAGGTTTGGTAAGTGGCTGGAACAGTTTGGTTAGTGGATGAAGGTTTGGTAAGTGGCTACATGTTTGGTAAGTGGCTACATGTTTGGTAAGTTGCTGGAGGTTTGGTAAGTGGCTGAAGGTTTGGTAAGGGGCTGAAGGTTTGGTAAGTGGTTACATGTTTGGTAAGTGGGTGGTTTTTTTTAAAGTGGCTACATGTTTGGTAAGAGGGTGGAGGTTTGGTAAGGGGCTACATATTTGGTAAGTGGGTGGAGGTTTGGTAAGTAGGTGGAGGTTTGGTAAGTGGCTGGAGACTTGGTAAGTGAGTGGAGGTTTGGTAAGTGGGTGGAGGTTTGGTAAGTGGGTGGAGGTTTGGTAAGTGGCTACATATTTGGTAAGTGGGTGGAAGTTTGGTAAGTAGGTCAAGATTTGGTAAGTGGCTGGAGATTTGGTAAGTGGGTGGAGGTTTGGTAAGTGGGTGGAGGTTTGGTAAGTGGCTGGAGGTTTGGTAAGTGGCTGGAACAGTTAGGTAAGTGGCTGGAAGTTTGTTAAGTGGCTCAATGTTTGGTTAGTGGCTTAAGGTTTGGTAAGTGGCTACATGTTTGGTAAGTGGCTGAAGGTTTGGTAAGTGGCTGGAACAGTTTCGTAAGTGGCTACATGTTTTGTAAGTCGCTGAAGGTTTGGTAAGTGGCTGGAACAGTTTGGTTAGTGGATGACGGTTTGGTAAGTGGCTACATGTTTGGTTAGTGGCTAAATGTTTTGTTAGTGGGTGGAGGTTTGGTAAGTGGCTACATGTTTGGTAAGTGGTTGAAGGTTTGGTAAGTGGCTACCTGTTTGGTAAGTGGCTGGAGGTTTGATAAGTGGCTACGTGTTCGTAAGTGGCTAGAACAGTTTGGTAAGTGGCTGGAGGTCTGATAAGTGGCTACATGTTTGGTAAGTGGCTAAAGGTTTGCTAAGTGGTTGGAGGTTTGGTAAGTGGCTGAAGGTTTGGTAAGGGGCTGAAGGTTTGGTAAGTGACTGGAACAGTTTGGTAAGTGGCTGGAGGTTTGATAAGTGGCTACATGTTTGGTTAGTGGCTACATGTTTGATAAGTGGTTCTAGGTTTGGTAAGTGGCTGAAGGTTTAGTAAGTGGCTGGAGGTTATATAAGTGGCTACAATTTTGGTAAGTGACTGAAGGTTTGGTAAATTGGTACATGTTTGGTAAGTGGGTGGAAGTTTAGTAAGTGGCTGGAGGTTTAGTAAGTGGCTACATGTTTGGTAAGTGGCTGGAGGTTTGGTAAGTGGCTACATGTTTGGTAAGTGGCTGAAGGTTTGGTAAGTGGCTGGAACAGTTAGGTAAGTGGCTGGAAGTTTGATAAGTGGCTCAATGTTTGGTTAGTGGCTGAAGGTTTTGTAAGTGGCTTCATGTTTGGTAAGTGGCTGAAGGTTTGGTAAGTTGCTGGAACAGTTTCGTAAGTGGCTACATGTTTGGTAAGTGGCTGAAGGTTTGGTAAGTGGCTGGAACAGTTTGGTTAGTGGATGAAGTTTTGATAAGTGGCTACATGTTTGGTTAGTGGCTAAATGTTTGGTTAGTGGCTGGAGGTTTGGTAAGGGGCTGAAGGTTTGGTAAGTGGCTACCTGTTTGGTAAGTGGCTGGAGGTCTGGTAAGTGGCTACATGTTTGGTAAGTGGCTAAAGGTTTGCTAAGTTGCTGGAGGTTTGGTAAGTGGCTGAAGGTTTGGTAAGGGGCTGAAGGTTTGGTAAGTGACTGGAACAGTTTGGTTAGTGGCTGAAGGTTTGTTAAGTGGCTTCATGTTTGGTTTGTGGCTAAATGTTTGATTAGTGGCTGGAGGTTTGGTAAGTGGCTACATGTTTGGTAAGTGGCTAAAGGTTTGGTAAGTGGCTATCTGTTTGGTAAGTGGCTGGAGGTTTGATAAGTGGCTACATGTTTGGTTAGTGGCTGAAGGTTTGGTAAGTGGCTGGAACAGTTTATTTAGTGGCTGAAGGTTGTGTAAGTGGCTTCATGTTTGGTTAGTGGCTAAATATTCGATAAGTGGCTACATGTTTGGTAAGTGGCTAGAACAGTTTGGTAAGTAGCTGGAGGTTTGGTAAGTGGCTGGAGGTTTGGTAAGTAGGTGGAGGTTTGGTAAGTGGCTGGAGGTTTGGTAAGTGGTTGGTGCAGTTTCGTAAGTGGCTTTAGGTTTGGTAAGTGGCTGGAGGTTTGGTAAGTGGGAGGAGGTTTGGTAAGTGGCTGGAGGTTTGGTAAGTTGCTGGAGGTTTGGTAAGTGGTTGGAGCAGTTTGGTAAGTGGCTTTAGGTTTGGTAAGTGGCTGGAGGTTTGGTAAGTGGCTGGAGGTTTGGTAAGTGGCTGGAGGTTTGGTAAGTGGCTGGAGGTTTGGTAAGTGGTTGGAGCAGTTTGGTAAGTTGCTGGAGGTTTGGTAAGTGGTTGGAGCAGTTTGGTAAGTGGCTTTAGGTTTGGTAAGTGGCTGGAGGTTTGGTAAGTGGCTGGAGGTTTGGTAAGTTGCTGGAGGTTTGGTAAGTTGCTGGAGGTTTAGTAAGTGTCTGGAGGTTTGGTAAGTAGGTGGAGGTTTGGTAAGTGGCTGGAGGTTTGGTAAGTGGCTGGAGGTTTGGTAAGTGGGTGGAGGTCTGGAAAGTGGCTGGAGGTTTGGTAAGTGGCTGGAGGTTTGATAATAGTTAGATCGTCGAAGTGGAAAACTGACTATCGAAACCTTCAACATGGATTTGTTGCTTTTAGAGTGTCTAGGAAACTGAAGTGTTCTACCTGCTGTAAGTTGGTGCGGCAGGACAACCATTTAACTGTAGATATTGAACCTGACCTCTCCATTGTTTCATGGCTTAAATAAATTTGTTTGCTCGACCGAGGCTGTTTAAAGTCTCCATCACAGTCAATAACAATTGTGGGTCTGATAGCCTATCTTGCAGCACAAACATTGATCTCACCATATTATGAACAGAAGTTTTTGACTGCATCCAATCACAAATAAATTGTAATAGACACTGTGACTGCCAACTTTTTTAATTACTTTAAGGAAGATCAAACTATTTGTACAGCCTGTGGTTGCCCAACAGCAGATGTTTTGGTGAGGACCATCGCAACGCTGGCAAATATATTTTTGAACAATTACAGAAAAACAAAAAAAATAAATAGAGAAAGTACAACAAGCTGACACATCAAATAAAATAAAATTAGGAAACTTTAAATAGCTTAAAAGTTATGCAGGAGAATAAGGATTTCATGGAAAATTTTACTTTTGTATTCTACGAAATATATGTCGTGTGACTACTTACTAGCCTATATTATGGCCTGATAATTATGGACAATAGTATTCGTAACAGAACTATAATCAGATAATCTAAATGCAGTGCTTGTTGGAAAATGTTTGTGTCCTTGATTTCTGCCGGTACACTAGCACCTTGTAAACAACGCATCAACAGCATTAGAACAAGCCACGTTTGTTTTATTTTAATGTTAATTCACTAGAATTTGCATTTTTCTTATTGATAGATATACTATGTCTACAATAAAATCAGTTGATACTTCCGACATGATGCCATTTTAACCCTCGTACTGTCAGACAGTGTTAGATCAGATAGGAGGGGATTGTGGCGTCAGCAGGCAAAATGGCGGCCAGCACGAAGTCTTTTTCCTAAAGATGGCCGTGGTCAGAGCCAGCAAACCAGAGCTGCCAAGACCCTTTTACACCACGACACGGTGATCCTTGATAACAGTCTTCAACAGAGCAGACTGAATAAGGTGAAGGGATTTAACAGGGAAGGCTTACCCGGTACTCAAAATTCCCGCTGAAGTCGGATGTGTTGGACCAGAAGGATCAAAGAAGAACATGCTACGTGGCACCATACTCTGTGTAGAGAGCCTAAACGGAAGTGTCCAGGTATAGATCGAACTTGAAAAAAAAATGTATATATGCGGACGAGGATGAATAGGAATGTAGAGCCATCCAAGACTCTCATCATCTGTATAACAGCACAATAAGGCAAGAACTATGTTTGGACTTTGGCGGATCTCAATCCAGCTTCCATGACGGTTGATTTCTGGTCCAAAAAACTTTGTGAGGTTGTTGGACAGGGGAAATAAGAATCTGTTCAACATTTATACAGAACACATTTCTCGACAGATAGTGGATTTCAGTGAAGTATCAGTAATGTTTCTCGAGAGATAGAGGATATCAGTGAAGTATCAGTAATGTTTCTCGAGAGATGGAGGATATCAGTGAAGTATCAGTAATGTTTCTCGAGAGATAGAGGATATCAGTGAAGTATCAGTAATGTTTCTCGAGAGATTGAGGATATCAGTGAAGCATCAGTAACAATTCTCAGTGATCTCGATGCAAGGTGTCCGCCTCGGGTGCGGGAGGTCGCGGGTTCGAATCACGGTGGAGACCTTGATTTTTTCACGTGGATTTTCTAGTCAAAATTGCTCTAGCCAAGACCCTCACCTGACCTCGTTGGTCGTCCTGGAAACGGGCTGTTGTCGAGGACAACAGTCTGGCTAATAAGGTGAGGTTCGACGTGATCCCCGTAGTAGTAAACTACACACAGATGAAGCCAACCATGGCACAACCGTCTTAAGGACCCCGGTACGTTCGGGATTGGAGGAAAGTTACTGCAAGCCACCACTTAACGCCTTTTTCAGGGCGCATAAAAAAGTTACCTACTCATTGTGGGCATTCACAAACAACAACAACTTTTTTTTAAAATTTGATGTGTTTGCCTCACTAGTTTCGGCTGGCGGAGGCGCGCCTATTCCACCTCAGACCGTAGTCGATTGGGCGATATTATGACGCATAAACCAGTGCTTGGATGTATGTGTGCGTCTGTATGTACCTATGCTAGGTTTGTGCGCTCTCAGAAGCCAGCCCAACCAAAGTGCAATGGAAAGGCCTCACCCTTAGGGCACGTGTGAAAGTTATGCAAGAGTGTGATTGTTGGACAGTCAAATTAAACTAGAGTGTGTGGAAAGAAGACGAAGAAGAGACTCCCGTTTTCAGTGTTGAACACGCTAAAAATATCTTGGCAGTTAGAAATCTGCTGCCCGGTCAAAAATTCTAGTTAAAGATCTACCCAAATTATGTGTATCTTCCCACAGACCAAGTAAGCCGCAGGAAGTTGTAAAAATACCTATTAAATATAGCGGAACCATTCGGTTACCTGGTAACAGACATTAACATGCCTGTTTGAATACCAGGATTCCAAGTATTCCAAGATATGTGGACGGCACAATTCTGCTAACTGAAAACGAATACGAACTACTCAAATTTGTGATTCCAGTAATATTACAACAGGCAGGCATATCGATTGGATATTAACTCCGAGAAAATTAGGACTACGATAATTTTCAAAGAAGTCTCGAAATCTACTCTACAGATAAAAATAGACGATGTCAAACACTGGAACAATCGGTCAACATCAAACAAAAGTAGGACCCCCAGGTCTATCCATCTACTCAGAGCCAGGCGCGCGAGACAAAGACGTGAAGAGGATATTCGGAAATGCTGTAAAACAGGAAGCACAAGCAACAGGGTAAAGTATCGGTTTGTAAAACATCGCCCATGCAGAATCAAGGTAATATGATTTATGCTATTTTATAAATATTGATGAATCAAAACTTTGTTGGAAAAGAGTGGAAAACAGCCAAGGTCAGAACCTTGCAAGCATAATCTAATAGATAGATAATAAAAAATTTAAAAAAAAAATAAAAATAAATCTCCCAAATCAGAACAATACTTTTATAGAATTGGACCGGATTGAACCACTGAACCTCAAGAAAGACTAACAATTCCACGTAGCACAAGCAAAGTGAAAAAAAACACAAAATGAAAATAATACAATGGAACTGCAGAGGCCTACACAAAAACTTTAAGCCATACCTAGGACTGGCCAATCTGGGAAAAGAAACAATAATATATGCGATTCAAGAAACCATGCTCAACCCAACCAAAAGACTCAATATTCCAAAATACAATATAGTTAGGAACGATAGAGAGACAGGAGCGAAAGGAGGAGTAGCCTTTATAGTAAATGAAGAATACAAAATAATGGACTGGGATCCATTTAATACCGAAAACCTAGAAGGCCTATCCATTAAAATAGACAGTAGTCCAGCGAGCATCACAATAATAAACATATACAACCCAAGAGGAAAATTCACCACAAATGACATGGAAACAATCAAAGCACAAATAAACAATAGAACAATCATAGTAGGGGATTTCAACGCACATCATCCAGCATGGGGAGGAAGCGCGATAGACACGGCAGGGAAACAAATAATGACCTTCTGCGAAGAAAACAATCTAATAATAATAAACGATGGGTCAATGACCAGAATAAATAACAATCCAAATGGATCAGATACGGCTATAGACATCACAATAATGACGCCAAACTTAGCAACGATCAAATGGGAAGTTCTGGATAATGCAGGATCGGACCACCTGCCCATAGCAATTTATTTAAAAGAAAAATACATACGAAACACTGGATCAATCAGACCCTATTTCAACTACCATAAGACAGACTGGAACGGATTCCAAGAAGATCTGCTCAGACTCAAAAGAGAAGACTTAATCTCAGATAACGTAGACGTATTCAACCATAACCTAACAACCAAAATCCTTCAGATAGCTATAAAGCACATTCCCAACAAAAACATGCCAGCTAACTTAATACAATCCACAGGAAAAGAAAACCATTACGGTAACCGTAAAAACAACAAAACACCTGTACCCTGGTGGAATGAGGAATGCACTAACCAAATTAAAAAAAGACAAAAAGCTCTAAAGAAATACAGGAAATACAAAACAGAAGACAACCAAAAATCTTACCAAACAATTAAAAAACAAACAGAGAAAGTAATAGAAAAAGCGGTACACTTTAGCACACTGCATTGAGTTTTTGAAAATTTCTCACATTTTTTAATTTTGCAAATTTCAAAAATTATAACTGTTCTATTTGGTGGTCAATAAGTATGATTTTCTTGTGTTTATAGACACAATTGAATGAAGAACTTGTTGGTGTCAGTGTTGTTGTTGTGTGCTTGTTGGTTTCTGAGATACAAGAAGATGAATGTGAATTTTTCGGAAAAATTTAAATATTTGGACCTTCCCGGATAAGGCCTAGGCGCTCCGATGGAAAACCATGGAAACCATAACAAAGAATCGATACTGTGTTTACAATATCGACACAACTGTTGGTCTCCATTTCAAGCGTAGTTCTGTCATCTAAACAAGTAAAATGGGCGGATGTACAAGATAAAGATCTTTCCCAACAACCTACTTCACCTTTCCCCCCAAAAAGTCGGCCTGGCCCAATCGGTGGAAAAATAATAAATCGGTCAAAAGCCATTTGTGATCTAGCATGCGGTGCTTTTACCGGCAAAAATCGTGTGTAGATGGACGTGACGAATCCAGCAGTATAAAAATAACTATTGGTAGGGTCACCGTACTTAGAGAAACAAAATATCAAATTGTTTCTTGTTGATAACTTGACGAGCTGGGCGTCTCAGACATCCTGGAGCGTGCTAAGGGCACACCCTTTCTGAAATTCTATGACCACAGTCTTCCATACCAAAATAACTGTGTGTACAGCTGTCACTTAGTTTGTTTGTTTGTTTTTTTGTGTTGTTGTTTGTTTTTGTTTGTTGTTGACCCAAAAGAGACCTTGATGCTGGGTTGTGAGTTTTGTGGGCAATTGATGAATTTGCACAAGCCTCACGGAGGTGGATGTCCCATTTTATGGCAGCATTATTGGCAGCTCCTGGCTCTGATTTACGGAAGGCAATACCATTCATCTCTTTGCTCAATACATGAAGAGAGTGGTCTCCCTGTAGGACAGACGGGTACCCTCTAGCCATGTGCCGGAGCGAGCAGAAATGCCCTGCTGACATGTACGACCATCTCTAAGCGTTCTTGGTGGGCTGTTGGAGACATAGCAGGTCTTGACACTTTGTTTGGTGCGCAGTCCGACGATGCGTAAGATTCGTCTTTCCTGCGATGACTGCACACGGGGTTATTCTCCTGCGGTGCAGGAGGTCCATTTTCCACGTGCGGAGTTGGATCTGAAAATGACAGTGGTATACCTGGCGACTTAAAAATGTGGTGCTTCTTGTGGTTACATTCTACTAAATTTGACCTATTGTTGTCCGTGGGTAAATTAACACACAGGTGCCCATGTGGCGATAGACTCGGTGGATTGCTCTAGCTTGGCCACAGTTTCTGTGTCGCCTGTGCCTTGCACGTGGTGATCCGTGGTCGATGCTTGTGGATTCAGTGGGAGGATGCGTCGACTGATGATGTAACGGACTCACACTACAATTAGCCCATCGGTTATGTAGCAAGTGGGTGTGACAAATCACGAACGCTACAGTGTGCACACATGTAGATGTGCACATATGTAGGTGTGTAGATATGTAGATGTGTAGATATGTACGTATGAGTATATATATGTGGACATTTTAATTTACACTTATGTATGTATTTATAGGTTTATATATGTATATCCCTTCTGCGGGCATCCTCACCACTATATATCCACACTTAATATAATTATACTACTACTACATCAACCTTTTTTATCTATAATTATTTAATCAATTATCTACCTTTCTATTGTTCTTCTGTTCCTGAGCCTACCACACATTCAACACATAATTGACTGTGAGAGCTAGAGGGCACAGGTGAGATGAGGGATCTACAAGGTGACACACAAATCAGTGAATCGCTTACAAGTTGGAGTACATGAATGCGATGGAAAAATATGAGAGCAGGCAAAACCTGATACACCAAGACCAGACAGAAGGAAGTCAACACAGATGGGCCTCACAACAGAAGGAAGACACTTTTCAATTAATTTATATTGTACTCTTAATCCTTATGTATCAAGTATATTGTTTGTTATATTTCCCAATCATTCCATCTCATTCATTCTCGTTGTACACCTCACTACACTGCTATCTTCACAATTGTGTATAAAATGTATGAGGGGGCTTTATATTTTTTTTTATAAAATAGAAAGAAAAAAAAAAAAAAAAAAAAAGAAGGGAAGAGGGGGGGGGGGGGGGGGGGGGGGGGGGGGGAAGAAAGAAAGAAATCAGGAAACAAAAAAAAGAGATCCGAATCAAGTATGACAGAAAATAAAAATGGTCCCAGGAAAACTATTGTGCATATTTATGCAAATACCTACGGCGGACAACTAGGAACATCAAAAGCGAGGAACAACGGGAGGAACATCACGGAAACACCAGGTTTGGTACAAACAGATACACACACGCATCCAAGCACTGGTTTATGCGTCTTAATATCGCCCAAATTGACTACCGTCTGGGGTGGAATAGGCGCGCCTCCGCCAGTAGAAACTAGTGAGGCAAACACATAAAATAAAAAAAAAATAAAAAAAACTGGAACAGGTCAAGAGCCTCTCCTATCTTGGGAGTTTAATAACGGAAATGGAAGATGCGAAATAGAAATCCGGGAGAGAATAGTCATGACCAAACCTGCTTTCATTTACATATTCGCATCAAAGCAAAAGAACTTATTGTAAGAGTGATCAGGTGTATTGTATATTCGACTTTACTGTGTCGTAAAATGCGGGTATTGGACAAACTGTTGGAATTAGACAATCGATGCCTTAGAAACGCGGACAGAGAGAAGAATGAGCAGCATTTCCTGGAAAGAAAGAAAACGTGTTGAAGAAATTAAGGACGAAAAGAGTTGATGAATGAAATCTGTAATTCCTGTACAATTTGTGTTATATGGTTTCTAGAACTTTATTTCAGACTGAGAAGATTACTGCACAGTCAGCAGCCGTTGTACCGTGGGAATAACACGGTGTGCAGCGCTATGACTTGTCGAGTCTAACAACACGGGATGAAGCGCTATGACTTATCGAGTCTAACAACACGGTGTGCAGCGCTATGACTTATCGAGTCTAACAACACGGTGTGCAGCGCTATGACTTATCGAGTCTAACAACACGGGATGGAGCGCTATGACTTGTCGAGTCTAATAACACGGTGTGCAGCGCTATGACTTGTCGAGTCTAATAACACGGTGAACAGCGCTATGACTTGTCGAGTCTAATAACACGGTGAACAGCGCTAAGACTTGTCGAGTCTAATAACACGGTGAACAGCGCTATGACTTGTCGAGTCTAATAACACGGGATGGAGCGCTAAGACTTGTGGAGTCTAACAACACGGGATGGAGCGATATGACTTGTCGAGTATAATAACGGAGTGTAGCACTAAGACTTGTAGAGTCTAATAACACGGCGTGCATCTATGACTTGTCGAGTCTTCTACTTGAAAGAGGTTAGTAGATTGCATCACTAGACGTACGACTCTCAGTGTGGCAGTGACTCTATTTTCGTCCCTGGCTAAAATACTACACCCCCCCCCGCCGCCGCCCCCCCCCCACACATCTACCCAACCCTGTTATCAAAAGGGAACTAAAAAAATCTCCCGACAACAGAAAAGATAGATGGCAAGAGAAACTGAGCAAAACAAGGGAGAGCAAGAACTGCTGTGGAATGGCATACTCGTGTGCTACCGAGATCCGATTTGGAAGCATCGTTAGAGGCAACGGACGAGGGTTTGGGCAAGGAACCGGCCAGCCCCTCCTATAGCAACAGCAAGCCACATCATTTCTTCCACCTAAGCAGCACCATCACTAGAGAAGCGAACATCCACTCCCAGGTCAAGAACTCAGTTGCAAAGACAAGCTCTGGGTTTGGGCGGCAAGATCTGCGTTTGGGAGGCTAGGTCTGCGTTTGGGAGGCAAGATCTGCGTTTGCGAAGATAGATATGCGCTTGGGAGGCTAGATCTGCGTTTGGGAGGCTAGATCTGCGTTTGGGAGGCAAGATTTGCGTTTGAGAGGCAACATATGCGTTTGGGAGGCAAGATCTGCGTTTGGGAGGCTAGGTCTGCGTTTGGGAGGCAAGATCTGCGTTTGCGAAGATAGATATGCGCTTGAGAGGCTAGATCTGCGTTTGGGAGGCTAGATCTGCGTTTGGGAGGCTAGCTCGGCGTTTGGGAGGCTAGCTAGCTCTGCGTTTGGGAGGCAAGATCTGCGTTTGGGAGGCTAGATCTGTGTTTGGGAGGCTAGCTAGTTCTGCGTTTGGGAGGTAAGATCTGCATTTAGGAGCTCTGCGTTTGAGAGGCCACCTCCCCCTTCCACAATGCGCTGCTGCTGTTATTGTTGTTTGCAAGTGTCTGTTTAGACAAATGTCTTGGTAAGTGCTAAGCTACGATCCAAACTTCTTTGTCGATTACTTCTGATGGTCTGGCATGACTGATACAGCTGCCTGTTGTTGATATGGACGTACATTAGCCTAGCTCTGCCTTTGGGGAGGCCAGCTCTGCGTTTGTGAGATTAGCTCTGCGTTTGGGAGGCAAGATCTGCATTTGGGAGGCTATATGTCTGAAACCGATACGGCATCAGCGTCACCAAAAATGTCAAAGTGTATCGTGCGGTCGTGTTAACAACCCAGTTTCAAGACTGAGAAACATGGACAGTGTACAGCACACAGGCTAGACGGTTAACTTGTTTCACCTGAGCCTACCTGCCCAGGTCGCTCAGGTTCAGGTGACAGGACATATTCTGAAATTCTTGACAAACCATTCGTGTTGAGCTTTCATACTCTTCTGTAAAATGCCGTAATAAGATGGGAGGGGGGGGGGGGGGGGGACATGTTCGCATCACGATAGCAGCTGTTGTACGGTGAGCCCAAATAGGCAAACTGAAGTCGGATGTGTCGGACCAAAAGGTGCAAATATCACAGTCAAGCTGGAAACTAGCGACACAACGCATTCCGTTTTTTCGGACTACATCCTGCTGCTTGCAAAGTCCTGTTCAGGGCTTGGTAGCGGGAGATTGAGACCGTTCAGGGCTTGGTAGCGGGAGTGAGAGAACGTTCAGGGCTTGGTAGCGGGAGTGAGAGAACGTTCAGGGCTTGGTAGCGGGAGTGAGAGAACGTTCAGGGCTTGGTAGCTGGAAATTGAGAACGTTCAGGGCATGGTAAATGGAGATTGAGAACGTTCAGGTCTTGGTAGGGGGAGATTGAGAACGTTCAGGGCTTGGTAAATGGAGATTGAGAACGTTCAGGTCTTGGTAGGGGGAGATTGAGAACGTTCAGGTCTTGGTAGGGGGAGATTGAGAACGTTCAGGGCTTGGTAAATGGAGATTGAGAACGTTCAGGGTTTGGTAAATTTAGATTGAGAACGTTCAGGGCTTGGTAGCGGGAGTGAGAGAATGTTCAGGGCTTGGTATGTTTAGATTGAGCACGAACGTAGAAGAAGAAAACAAACACTCATCAGGGGGACACGAAAAGATACAGAGAACGTTCAACGTGTCATCTCCTTAGAGATGCATGCGCAGAATCACTACACCTGGCGTACTAGCATCACACAATGTGCCCAAATAGCAGAGCGAAACAGCATCGCCGAGGCCCGGACGGAGCCACCATAAAAACAGAGACTCCACGAGAACGACTCCAAAACCTATATCTCCCATATGTGTCTGTCGTGCCAGGATTTGACTTTACAGTCATATAAGATCACATCTCGCAGCACATATTCGAAGCTTGTCGCCATCTTCGCTCGCTAGGGGCAACTATTATTAAACCACATGAACAAGAAACGATCTCTATACCCCATGGCAGAAGAAGAGAAGGAGAGACTCAATCATTGCAGGCCATCACAGGCTTCATCTGAAAACACTGGGCATCCGAAGGGAGGACATGTACAAGAAACAGAAGGTTATGAATGGAACTGATTGCCAACACTACCAGGCATAACACTAGATGATGATTGCTGGCCTGAAAGTACGACTGCTTGCTTGTTAGCTCAGAGTTCAGCATTGAATTCCCACGCCCCCTCCCCCTTCCACAATGCGCTGCTGTTATTGTTATTGTTGTTTGCAAGTGTCTGTTTAGACAAATGTCTTGGTAAGTGCTAAGCTACGATCCAAACTTCTTTGTCGATTACTTCTGATGGTCTGGCATGACTGATACAGCTGCCTGTTGTTGATATGGACGTACCTTAGCCTAAAGCAAGCCGTGGCATAATAGCCGATAACAATCACAGCTCAGATACCACGCAGGTGCAGGAGGTTACGGATACTTAAGCTACCTTCTCACGTCATTATTACCTTTTGACCTTCACTATCTGCGCAGTTATAATTTGTTTTTCTGCTCTGTTCTGTTCTTAACAATCGACTGCATTGCACTCCGGACATATACATAGGTATTCTGCCGTGCTCTAGTCAATTGCGATGCTGTGGATAATGATAGTTCATGTAGCTCGCTGATTATGCACACTCCTATCCTGCTCAGTCATGTGTCCCACTTCGATCGCTCGATTATTGTTTGATATCAAAGTATTGTAGTCTGAG
The DNA here is from genome assembly GCA_036924085.1 of Ariolimax columbianus. Classification (NCBI taxonomy): domain Eukaryota; kingdom Metazoa; phylum Mollusca; class Gastropoda; order Stylommatophora; family Arionidae; genus Ariolimax; species Ariolimax columbianus. The sequence continues at coordinate 41,101,705 of JAVGWX010000023.1, read as the reverse complement.
TATTGCTGATTCATTTATTGCAGCGTCGTCAGCCAAAAGGCTGTCATTGACCGATTCACAATACCCTCTTATCAAAGGCATCCATAATTGGTAGCTCTTTCATTGCCCGAAATCCCGGCATGGCCATGACAGTAGATCCACACCAGCCTCTGGAAGTTTGAGGCCTCTAAGAGGGCTATGCACTCATGCTTTTACCAGTCTTTTCTGTTCTGTCCGAAGTAAGAATTGGGAGTCTGATATACGTCCTTGTTGAAGGAAAGCGTACCAGGGTACTCAAAGTTCCTGCAAAAGTCGGATGTGTTATACCGAAAGGTACAAATATCGCCGTCAAGCTGTAAACAACGACACAGCGCATTCCGTTATCTAGACTACATCCTGATACATGCAAAGCCCTGTTCAGATCTTGGTAGCGTGAGATTGAGCACGAACGCAGAAGAAGAAGAAGAAGAGGAAGAAGAAGAAGAAGAAGAAGAAGAATAGTACGAAAAATCAGGTCTGTATGAAGAGGTCTCAGATAGCCATGCTAGAGCTGAGGTCACTGCCTTCATCTCCATTCTCATACTAGAGGTTGATGTTATATATGCCCTCCTCTGCTCAGCAACAACTTGACTTCTTCTCACCCCAACAGAGATTTGTTTCACCGTGGCTTCATAGAGCAACAATCACATGAAGAATGTAACTATGTTACACATGGCAGAACCGTTAGAGCGCCTGTAAGTAAGGGCAAAATGCTCTGGGCTGCCCCCTGGACAGGGCACTTAACTATTGTATACCCAGCTGTAAATGGGCACATAATTGTAAAATAAGGATGGCAAAACAGGGAAAATAACAGGTAATTATGTTGTTGATGTTGTTGATGTTGTTGATGTTGTTGATGTTGTTGATGTTGTTGATGTTGTTGTTGTTGATGTTGTTGATGTTGTTGATGTTGTTGATGTTGTTGATGTTGTTGTTGTTGATGTTGTTGATGTTGTTGATGTTGTTGTTGTTGATGTTGTTGATGTTGTTGTTGTTGATGTTGTTGATGTTGTTGATGTTGTTGATGTTGTTGATGTTGTTGATGCTGCTAATGTTGTTGACGCTGCTAATGTTGTTGATGTTGCTAATGTTGTTGATGTTGCTAATGTTTTTGATGTTGTTGTTGTTGATGCTGTTGATGTTGTTGATGTTGTTGATGTTGCTGGTGTTGTTAATGTTGTTGGTGTTTTTGATGTCGTTAATGTTGTTGATGTTTTTGATGTTGTTAATGTTGTTGATGTTGCTGTTGTTGATGTTGTTAATGTTGATGTTGTTGATGTTGCTGTTGTTGATGTTGTTAATGTTGATGTTGTTAATGTTGATGATGTTGTTAATGTTGTTGATGTTGTTAATGTTGATGATGTTGTTAATGTTGTTGATGTTGTTAATGTTGTTGATGTTGTTAATGTTGATGATGTTGTTAATGTTGTTGATGTTGTTAATGTTGATGTTGTTGATGTTGCTGTTGTTGATGTTGTTAATGTTGCTGTTGTTGATGTTGTTAATGTTGATGATGTTGTTAATGTTGTTGATGTTGTTAATGTTGTTGATGTTGTTAATGTTGATGATGTTGTTAATGTTGTTGATGTTGTTAATGTTGTTGATGTTGTTAATGTTGTTGATATTGTTGTTGTTGTTGATGCTGTTAATTTTGATGTTGTTGATGTTATTGTTGATGCTGTTAATGTTGATGTTGCTGTTGTTGATGTTGCTGGTGCTGTTGGATGCCTAGGATCAGTAAGTTTACTCTTCTGTGTGTCTTGAGAAGGGCGTAAAGTTCCTGCAGTAGCTTAACTTACATCCCGAGCGTGCTGCCAGCGTTTATCATGTTTAAGGAGTTGCTATAGCTCAAGAACCGAAAGGCGCGAAACAGTAAGTGTTCTAATCCTTGAAGTTTCAAACGTTCCTTAGTCTCACACGAAAGGGAGATCTGCGCATAGTCCTATTTGAGGTGGACGATTTACGCAGAAGTCCCATGTACACGCTGGTCACATGAAAAAACCATTGCCAGGTGACAATACAAACGTGAAGACTGTTGGACGCTATCCGGACAGAAATTCGAAATGACTACTCAATAAGGGTCTATATGGAGGGCTAAAGAAGAGGACGCATCCGTCGTGGACAGACACTACATACCACTCGGCTGTTTGTCAGCACACTCGATTGTAAATATTTACAAAAAATACCTTTACACTTTAAAGAAATAGAAGGAGTGCCTAGTGAAGTGAAATAATACTATTTTTGACTTCATGTTTGTTTAAAAAGTCATTTGAAATACACTACAAATTGCTTGTTTCGTTTTGTTTCCCAGTGTTTGCAGCTAACGTAAACGAGTCGTTAGTTTATCTGGTGTAGGCATCGATGACATCTGACGTCACTGGATAGTACTGAATCCGTCTACTGCGCTCTATCAAGCATGTAGTAAATGGAGACTGAAGAAGGTTTACATGGGGCTAGCAATCGTATCATATAAAGCGAGGTGGTACAGAGACCAGATTGTTGCTGTAGTTCATTAATGAGAAATTCCGAGCTGTTCGCTGTTTTTGCAGTCAAGACCAAATTACAGAATGTACAGGTGTTATGTAGCTTGTAAGTGGGGCGGTACAAGGTGTTAGTAATTGTTTGCCTGGTGATAACTGTTCTCTTTCTGTGGCGAGTGGTCCTAGGCAAACGAGCATGGTGTAGTGTCGCATATGGACGTGCGCAGTTGGGAGGTTACTATTGTTATGAATACCCGTAATGAGTAGATGTACTCTTTTGTGCGCCATGAAAAGGATGTTTAGAGGAGGTTTGCAGCAACTTTCCTTACATCCTGAGCGTGCTAATGAAGGTGAACCGGGGCCCTCTAGGCGGTTGTGCAATGCTTGGCTTCATTTGCGCGATGCCCACTGCTACGATGATCCCCCACCTCGTTAGCGAAGCTGCCAAGAAGAACAGCCCATTTCCAGGGAGGACTTTTGATAGTCGAGGTGGGAGCCGTTGACCAGTATGTTTTGTCTGACCTTGACTAACATGACCGATCAGTATGTTTTGCCTGACCCTGACTAACATGTCTGATCAGTATGTTTTGCCTGACCCTGACTAACATGTCTGATCAGTATGTTTTCCCTGACCCTGACTAACATGTCCTATCAGTATGTTTTCCCTGACCCTGACTAATATGTCTGATCAGTGTGTTTTCCCTGACCCTGACTAACATGTCCGATCAGTATGTTTTCCCTGACCCTGACTAACATGTCCGATCAGTATGTTTTCCCTGACCCTGACTAACATGTCTGATCAGTATGTTTTCCCTGACCCCGACTAACATGTCTGATCAGTATGTTTTCCCTGACCCTGATTAACATGTCCGATCAGTTTGTTTTGCCTGACCATTTGTTAATCTTCTCCCCCACTTGAGACAGTTACGTTTGAGTGCAGGGTCTAACCTGTTTATGTATCTGTTAAGTTTATGTGTTCGACCGTAAGATTGGCGATTATAAACTGCTCCTAGCGTTATAGTTCGTTGATGTTGTCAGTTTTGTTTAAGTATGTCATGTCTTTATCTGGCAAAGATGGCGCGAGTCTACATTTCTCTACTGTTTTGGATCATTATGGATGCCGCCAGGCCACGAATTTGCCTGGAATTCGCACTAGTCGACGACTTACACTTGTGTTCACGGATACGTGGAGTTGTTTTCCGTCTGGACTTGTTATTTCGTTCTTTTTTTGTGATTTCTTCCATCCGTTTATCCTAGAATTTTAGATGCTACTATGATGAACTGAATACAGCTGGGGTGAGATGCCAGACTCACTCACACGCTGAGTGTTGTCCATAAGACCTCTTGTGGTTATCGAAAAGGCACGACAAACTGCGTTAGATGCCTTCCCACCTTTCTACCCTGCGGGTTACATGTTTACGGAAAGGCTTCGGTGGTAACCCTGAGGCAAAATCTGCATCCTATGCTATCTCCAGTCGTCTCGATGAGTGTCTTGCCACTGGCAAAAGGTAGCTTAGGCTCTGTGAGTGAGGTTGACAAAAGGCGCAGTTTCTTCCTCACTTTAATCCAAATCTCCGCGCAAGTCACCCATTTCAGCGGACACAGCAAGAGATACGACTGTCCACACGGCTGAACAAAGAGAGTGGTCTTCATCACTTGTGATGGACAAACTATCAATGTCATGTCTTGATAACTTCTTTGTTGTTGGTTTGTAGAATCCCATCAAAAGGCGAACATGTTGGCCTCGTCTTTTTGCAAATATGAAACTTCCATTCTATATACGCTTCAAGTTGTAAAGTAAAGATACATACGTGAGAAAAGTAGAAAATATACGCGAGAGAAGTACTAAATATACATGAGAGAAATAGTAAATATACGCGAGAGAAGTAGTGAATATACGTGAGAGAAGTAGTTAAATGTACGCGATAGAAGTAATAAATAGAGAGAATTAGTAAATATACGTGAGAGACGTAGTAAATATACATGAGCGAAATAGTAAATATGCGTGAGAGAAGTAGTAAATATACGTGAGAGAAGTAGACATATGTCAGATACATTGGAATGAAAAGACAATTTATATGCCATGAATGTACCAACACATGACGTGTACCAACATAGGAAGTGTACCAACACATGACATGTACCAACAGAGGACGTGTACCAACACATGACGTGTACCAACATAGGAAGTGTACCAACACATGACATGTACAAACAGAGGACATGACACCACGAGCTCTCCACAAATCACAATCAAGCAAGAAACTGTTATAATCAACCCTGTTGCCATGACGACTTATGTCGGACTCGTACCCGCATGCATCGGCTCATCATTACCTGGTTATACGTCGCTAAGGAATCCACGTTTTGCAGACACACACCTGTAAGCTGCAAGCTTCTTTAGCAAGGACGTTGGAAGTTGGTTGTTGGTGCATAAGTAAACTTTAGTAAGGTAGGTGGCAGGTAGTCAATGATAGACAATTAAACTTTAGTAAGGGAGGTGGCAGATAGTCAATGATAGACAATTAAACTTTAGTAAGGGAGGTGGCAGGTAGTCAATGATGGACAGTTAAACTTTAGTAATGGAGGTGGCAGGTAGTCAATGATGGACAATCAAACTTTAGTAAGGAAGGTGGCAGGTAGTCACCGATGGACAATTACACTTTAGTAAGGGAGGTGACAGGTAGTCAATGATGGACAATTAAACTTTAGTAAGGGAGGTGGCAGGTAGTCACCGATGGAAAATTAAACTTTAGTAAGGGAGGTGACAGGTAGTCACCGATGGACAATTAAACTTTAGTAAGGGAGGTGACAGGTAGTCACCGATGGACAATTAAACTTTAGTAAGGGAGGTGACAGGTAGTCACCGATGGACAATTAAACTTTAGTAAGGGAGGTGGCAGGTAGTCAATGATGGACAATTACACTTTAGTAAGGGAGGTGACAGGTAGTCAATGATGGACAATTAAACTTTAGTAAGGAAGGTGGCACGAAGTCACCGATGGGCAATTACACTTTAGTAAGGGAGGTGACAGGTAGTCAATGATGGACAATTAAACTTTAGTAAGGGAGGTGGCAGGTAGTCACCGATGGAAAATTAAACTTTAGTAAGGGAGGTGACAGGTAGTCACCGATGGACAATTAAACTTTAGTAAGGGAGGTGGCAGGTAGTCACCGATGGACAATTAAACTTTAGTAAGGGAGGTGGCAGGTAGTCAATGATGGACAATTACATTTTTATTCTAAATCTTCTTTGGAGGGAAAATAAAATTATTCTGAACGTTCATTATTCCTCAGAAGTTTTACACTTTTATTTATCTGTCTCTGATGTTCATCGATATAATAGCAGGGCCTACTATTTATTCCAACTCATTACTCGGAGTTCTCACTTAAGTTCACCTCACTATGTTTCATTTGACTCTGTCCTACAGTCACACTCTTGCACAACTTTCACACGCGCCCTCATGGTGAGGCCCTTCCATTGCACTTTGGTTGGGCTAGCTTCTGAGGGCGCACAAACCTAGCATCATACAGACGCACACATTCATCCAAGCACTGGTTTATGCGTGCTGATATCGCCCAATGGACTACGGTCTGGGGTGGAAAATGGCGCGCCTCCGCCAGTAGAAACTAGTGAGGCAAACATCTAAGCAACAACAAAAAGCAACAAGCTAATGATATCAATAACTGGGAAAAAAACATGAAAAAAAACTAGTAAAAGTTGATTAAGGTTGAGCTTAATCAAAATTTAAAAATGGGTATGGTCAGATACCGCACCGAGACGAGAACACAAACAAAACCAGCTTAATCAAAATTTAAAAATGGGTATGGTCAGATACCGCACCGAGACGAGAACACAAACAAAACCTACGTTACGACCAATAGGCCTTCATCAGGGACAACAACACTGAACTAACAAATCAACAAATAAGAAAAAATGGTCAACTCATCTGTTTCAGGTGGGAGACTCTATCTGTCTAAGCGACCGGTCGTGCCAAGTACTCGATGATATCAATAACTTCACTGCCTCCTTGAGATTAATTTCGATGGTCTGTAGTGTTAGGATTGTTTGGTGAAATCTGGCCAATACTGATGACCAAACCAACTAGAATATCGCATTCTTGGTACTACTTTTCTACAGAAGACGTTGTTTACTGTCGTGCAGTAGCATTCTGTTCAAAGACCTTCAGTAAATGTATCCATAGTCAATAGCCTTTTGGACATGACCATGCGCAGTTCAACGCGTGCCACTGAGTCGTGCCACAACAGTTACACCACCAATAACATAAATCAGAAGTGCCCATCCGTGCGTTGATGTGCTAAAGAGACGGATGATCTTTTCGACCAATTCCAAGAATTCACTAGTTTTAGAGATACTGGTCAGACCAGAATGATCTACCGAAATTAATGAGCGCGCAAAGTACTCGAATGTTGTGGGGTCACTATAAACGTTTCCTTCGCGAATTCTGACTTGTAAACATTTATATTTGTCGTCACATTTGATGAATTAACATATTATGTTCCCTACAGATGACTGCATCTATGTTGGCCTTGATCAAAAGGCAAAAAAATACTTTGTGCGTTCTTCAGCCCTATGTCACTTTGCCTCGATGGATTGTGCAAATCTCTCAACGGAATCATCTATCCACAAGAGAATATGACACCCTTTGCTGTCACCTTGAACAAGGGTTTCTTTGCTGTTTCATATTTTTTAAAAACCCATATTTATGCTTGTGGACATGTTCATATTGGGTATAATAATTGTATGCTTACACACACATACATACATACATACATACATATATACATACATACATACATACATACATACATACATACATACATACATACATACATACATACATACATACATACATACATTATGCACATCACAGACCGTGAAGATTGACAGCAGATGCAAACTAAATGTCGGTGCAGCGTGAAGAACACTTCTGGAAATTATCATGTCTGGTGGACTCTTTGTATTATCTGGTGGACTCTTTGTATTATCTGGTGGACTCTTTGTATTATCTGGTGGACTCTTTGTATTATCTGGTGGACTCTTTGTATTATCTGGTGGACTCTTTGTATTATCTGGTGGACTCTTTGTATTATCTGGTGGACTCTTTGTATTATCTGGTGGACTCTTTGTATTATCTGGTGGACTCTTTGTATTATCTGGTGGACTCTTTGTATTATCTGGTGGACTCTTTGTATTATCTGGTGGACTCTTTGTATTATCTGGTGGACTCTTTGTATTATCTGGTGGACTCTTTGTATTATCTGGTGGACTCTTTGTATTATCTGGTGGACTCGTTGTATTATCTGGTGGACTCTTTGTATTATCTGGTGGACTCTTTGTATTATCTGGTGGACTCTTTGTATTATCTGGTGGACTCTTTGTATTATCTGGTGGACTCTTTGTATTATCTGGTGGACTCTTTGTATTATCTGGTGGACTCTTTGTATTATCTGGTGGACTCTTTGTATTATCTGGTGGACTCTTTGTATTATCTGGTGGACTCTTTGTATTATCTGGTGGACTCTTTGTATTATCTGGTGGACTCTTTGTATTATCTGGTGGACTCTTTGTATTATCTGGTGGACTCTTTGTATTATCTGGTGGACTCTTTGTATTATCTGGTGGACTCTTTGTATTATCTGGTGGACTCTTTGTATTATCTGGTGGACTCTTTGTATTATCTGGTGAACTCTTTGTATTATCTGGTGGACTCTTTGTATTATCTGGTGGACTCTTTGTATTTGGGTTTTGTATCATTATGCATGTTACGTCATTCTTTGACGGTAAGAAATAAAATGCAAGTTCAGACATTTTCAGTTCAACGTAATGAAAGAATCTATATTAGCATTTTTGTTAGGTTAAAAACACGGTCCCCAAATGCTCTGGACTCCTAGGCTTTAGGCTACAAAGCCTTATGGATAATCCAGTCCTCCTTCTACCCTACCATGCTTTAGTTTTTTGTCAAATAAAAGAAGGTTATTTCGGTGACGTCTTCATATTTCTAGACCTGTGGTAAGAACCAGCACTCCCCCACACTCGCTACTTAAATGGGTAAACATACGTCCTTGATTTGGCTTTTCAAACACCAGACGCAGAGGCCAGGTCAGGCTAGACTCAAGCATACCATCTAGACATCATTTCTTTTCATCCTTTATGTACGTATGTCCCCCCCCTCCCCCCCCCCCCCCCCCCCCAGGCTAGAACAGCCGATCATGAACAGGTTGTTTACGAAGAACACCAGGCGCATACAGAAGGAGAGACAAACAAACAAAAACGAATAAAAAACCCCGTTTAATACGAGCGGTTAGGGGGGGGGGGGAACCCCCAGAGCAGCTGTTCAACTCACGACTGAACATCATAGCGGAGTTAGTTGTCTGGTCACGTGTCTTTCTCTCCGCAACGATAAGATGGTCAACTGGAGAACAACAGGAGGGGCTGGTATTTCGGTAAACATTCGGGAAAGTATTTACACCAAACATGATCACAGAAAGTGCCCAGGATATGCGCCACGGATTCGTCTAGGTGACGAACGTGCCTCGCTGCAAGTTTGGGAATAAGGTCAACCGATCCCCGTCAATAGTTTACAATGGACTTATCAGTCTTTCTGTTCCACTTGCAGCAGTGGCGGACTAAAACACGTTAACGCCCAAGGAGCCATGTTATGCGACACCTCCAAATTCTTTTGGCGAATAATTAAGTTGATTTTAAAATAAATCAAACTACATTACGTTTTATTGATACGTGCTTTCGTGGTTTTATTGAACTAACAGTTTCAATGACATTATTGTTATTGATGTTACGAATCCAGGTAGTATAATTTCGTACGTGTTTGCTGTTGGTTGGTGCCATACAAGGTCAGGGTCAGACAACAATAAGATCCCCGCCTCGTTTTCATGCAGTTCGTCCTGGAAACGTTTCGTGGCAGTCTAGGTGAGGCCGTGGATGATCGACGTGATGCCCGCAGTAGCGAGCGAAGTGCAGATAAAGTTAAGCATAGCACAACCGCCTTCATCAGAACGTTCGAGTTGTGAGGAAAGCCACTGCAACCCGCCACCTAACGCTCTTTTCATGCTGCACAAAATGGTGAACTTATTCATTGTGGGTATTAAACATCTGGTCTTGGAGGAAGAAACATCTTCCGAACATCGTTAAGCGCCGAGCACTCAAAAAGATGATGCTTAGGGGTTTCGTATGGGTGTACTGGTACTTTGGAATGTGTTGTGGTTGGATCCTATCCAGGTACTGGTTAAGTGGGATGTGTTATTGGTTGGATTCTGTCCAGGTGCTGGTTAAGTGGGATGTGTTGTGGTTGAATCCTGATCAGGTGCTGGTTAAGTGGGATGTGCTGTGGTTGGATCCTGCCCAGGTGCTGGTTAAGTGGGATGTGTTGTGGTTGGATCCTGTCCATGTGCTGGTTAAGTGGGATGTGTTGTGGTTGGATCCTGTCCAGGTGCTGGTTAAGTGGGATGTGTTGTGGTTGGATCATGTCCAGGTGCTTGTTAAGGGGAATGTGTTGTGGTTGGATCCTGTCCATGTACTGGTTAAGTGGAATGTGTTGTGGTTGGATCCTGTCCATGTACTGGTTAAGTGGGATGTGTTGTGGTTGGATCCTGTCCATGTGCTGGTTAAGTGGGATGTGTTGTGGTTGGATCATGTCCAGGTGCTTGTTAAGGGGAATGTGTTGTGGTTGGATCCTGTCCATGTACTGGTTAAGTGGAATGTGTTGTGGTTGGATCCTGTCCAGGTACTTGTTAAGTTGGATGTGTTAGGTTCTCAGTCGGAAAATGGTGCTCTGATATGTTCTTGTGAGTTGATTGATACTGTCATTTAGATTGAGGCTTCCCATATGCCTGTAGACCTTCCTCTGTTGTTTTCAATGGTCTTTTCGACCACGTTTCTTTCTTTGTTTTTAAGAGATATTTGGCTGTTTGTAGAGCTGTTTCTGTGTGTGCCGTTTCCTGTCGTGATCCCTTCTTTGCTATATTATCTACCTTTCCATTGCCATGTGGGTCCAGACATACAATGCAAGACTATTTTGCAAACATGGGATACAAATGTATTTTTGAAGTCTTCCTTTTTGGTGAAAATTACCTATAGGCTCTTTAATCTGCTATGACCAATCGTTGGCCTCAAATAAATCCTGATCAAATTTCTTTCGCAAGCCGCAACAGCTGATACACAAATTGTCAACAACAACAGCAACAACAATGACACGCGCAGAGAGAAGTTTGCCAGTGTCTCAGTGATGTCCTCTTTCATTATGAGTCTCAAGATATCAGTATATCCCCAACATTAGTATATCCCCCACATCAGCATATCCCCCTCATCAGCATATCCCCCACATCAGCATATCCCCCACATCAGCATATCCCTCACATCAGCATATCCCCCAAATCAGCATATCCCCCACATTAGTATATCCCCCACATCAGCATATCCCTCACATCAGCATATCCCCCACATCAGCATATCCCCCACATCAGCATATCCCTCACATCAGCATATCCCCCAAATCAGCATATCCCATCAGCGTATCCCATCGGTGTATCCCCCACATCAGCATATCGGTGTATCGATACTGAAAGGAATGTGTATTCTTTCCTCATGGACGGACAGAAAATTATCCGTGCGTAGTTCCTTCCTGGCCCGACCGTCCCACCAGTCGACCCAGCTGTATATGGGTATCTGATGTATGAGTTAGTATAAATAGCAAGGAAGGGAACTGGCCACCCCATCTCACATTGGCTGCGACTTAGTCCACGAAGAGTAACGCCATTTGTTGCCATGGGACCGACCTTTACCCTGACCTTTATATTCTCGTCAAAGTACCAAACAAATTCAAACTTAAAGGACAACTTTCGGAAGACTGATCTTCACACGAGCATAGTGATAGTCGGAACATGGAGTAAAGAAAGCTTTTGAAATAATTGAACAAAATGGTTGTGAACTCCGCCATGAATTCCGGCTTTAGTTGCAACGTTATCATTTCATTGATGACCGCCATGTTTTATGTCTAATTGATCTTCATGAAGCGGTCTCGAGATGTTTTCAGCAGGCTAAGCAGCGGTCTTATCGGATATTGGGAAGATTCCCAGGTATGATTTCTTGATTTCAGATGTGTCTTGTTTGATAAGAATTGATCTAATCACGTGACTCATTTGATCGCTTTGCGACAAGTCAAATTTAATTAAAAAATCCGGAGTTTTTTTTGTACATCATTAACAGTGTTCTTTTTTACTTCATTTCCCAAAATGGCTAATGAACTGATTCTGAATTCCTTTAGACAAATATGAATCAACTCAACGTCTACTATCATTTGAGTGCTCAATTCTTGACGAGTGTTCGTTTAAAACTGGATCATATTTCAGGTCATGTCAGGTCATCCCGTAACAGGCGAGGTCATTGGGGCACACATGAAGACATCCTCACAATGCCACGACACCCTTCTCTGTCAGATGCCACTGCCTGTTACTCTTCTGGTCGGAGATTGGTACATTCTTTTATGTTGTCCTCCCATCTCTTTTTGGGACAGCCTCTTCGTCGTCTGCCTTGCACCTTTCCGTGGAGGATTGTATTTGCAAGACTATTTGATCTCGATATGTGACCGTACCAAGCGAGTTTCCTTCTTTTGACAGTTGCCAAGATGTCTTCGAAAGGCCATATTGCTGTTGTAATTCTATCTCGTATTTCCTCATTTGTAACTCGATCTTTGTTCGTGACGTTTAAAAGTCTTCGGAAATATCTCATCTCCAAGGCCGGTATCCTTCGATAAAGGTCAACTGTAACTGTCAATGTCTCACAAGCATAGAGGAATATTGACATGACCAGTGTACGCATTAATCTGATTTTCGTGCTGATAATCTGATCATATTTAGAAGCAGCTTAAAAAAATTCCAAGAAATGTCAATTTTTTTCTGAGAAGTTCTTTCTGTGTCCTCGAAAAGGTTTTGGTGGACGAGACACAGAATCCCGTCTTAGAGACGTGATAAAATCTTCCCCCATTTCATGTCTTCTGCGTCTCTTGCTGTTTGTAGGTTATGGTCAATTGTATGTTGGAGCTTAAGAAGACGCTGAGCAGCGCATGAGCTGCAATGGTCAGCGACCTGTAGGGGACAGCTAGAGTCATGGTCAGCGACCCAGAGCGGTCAAGACCCTTCTACACCTCCACGAGGGAATCCTGGATAACAGGCTGCAACAGAACAGACTGGCAAAGGAGAAGGGATCGAAGAGGGATTGCCAGCTCGGTACTCAAAAATGCCGGCAGAACTTGGATGTGTCGGACGAACAAATGCAAATTTCGCAGTCAATCTGTAAACTATACGACATAAGGCATTCCGTTCCCTGGACAACGTCATGCTACTTGCAAAAACCTTTTTCAGGGATTGGTAGCGGGAGATTGAGAACGTTCAGGGCTTGGTAGCGGGAGATTGAGAATGTTCAGGGCTTGGTAGCTGGAGATTGAGAACCTTCAGGGCTTGGTAGCGGGAGATTGAGAACGTTCAGGGCTTGGTAGCTGGAGATTGAGAACGTTCAGGGCTTGGTAGCGGGAGATTGAAAACGTTCAGGGCTTGGTAGCTGGAGATTGAGAACGTTCAGGGCTTGGTAGCGGGAGATTGAAAACGTTCAGGGCTTGGTAGCGGGAGATTGAGAACGTTCAGGGCTTGGTAGAGGGAGATTGAGAACGTTCAGGGTTTGGTAGCGGGAGATTGAGAACGTTCAGGGCTTGGTAGCGGGAGATTGAGAACGTTCAGGGCTTGGTAGCGGGAGATTGAGAACGTGCAGGGCTTGGTAGCGGGAGATTGAGAACGTTCAGGGCTTGGTAGCGGGAGATTGAGAACGTTCAGGGCTTGGTAGCGGGAGATTGAGAACGTTCAGGGCTTGGTAGCTGGAGATTGAGAACGTTCAGGGCTTGGTAGCTGGAGATTGAGAACGTTCAGGGCTTGGTAGAGGGAGATTGAGAACGTTCAGGGCTTGGTAGAGGGAGATTGAGAACGTTCAGGGCTTGGTAGCGGGAGATTGAGAACGTCCAGGGCTTGGTAGCGGGAGATTGAGAACGTTCAGGGCTTGGTAGCGGGAGATTGAGAATGTTCAGGGCTTGGTAGCGGGAGATTGAGAACGTTCAGGGCTTGGTAGCGGGAGATTGAGAACGTTCAGGGCTTGGTAGCTGGAGATTGAGAACGTTCAGGGCTTGGTAGCGGGAGATTGAAAACGTTCAGGGCTTGGTAGCGGGAGATTGAGAACGTTCAGGGCTTGGTAGAGGGAGATTGAGAACGTTCAGGGTTTGGTAGCGGGAGATTGAGAACGTTCAGGGCTTGGTAGCGGGAGATTGAGAACGTTCAGGGCTTGGTAGCGGGAGATTGAGAACGTGCAGGGCTTGGTAGCGGGAGATTGAGAACGTTCAGGGCTTGGTAGCGGGAGATTGAGAACGTTCAGGGCTTGGTAGCGGGAGATTGAGAACGTTCAGGGCTTGGTAGCTGGAGATTGAGAACGTTCAGGGCTTGGTAGCGGGAGATTGAGAACGTTCAGGGCTTGGTAGCGGGAGATTGAGAACGTTCAGGGCTTGGTAGCGGGAGATTGAGAACGTTCAGGGCTTGATAGCGGGAGATTGAGAACGTTCAGGGCTTGGTAGCGGGAGATTGAGAACGTTCAGGGCTTGGTAGCGGGAGATTGAGAACGTTCAGGGCTTGGTAGCGGGAGATTGAGAACGTTCAGGGCTTGGTAGCGGGAGATTGAGAACGTTCAGGGCTTGGTGGCGGGAGATTGAGAACGTTCAGGGCTTGGTAGCGGGAGGTTGAGAACGTTCAGGGCTTGGTAGCGGGAGATTGAGAACGTTCAGGGCTTGGTAGCGGGAGATTGAGAACGTTCAGGACTTGGTAGCGGGAGATTGAGAACGTTCAGGGCTTGGTAGCGGGAGATTGAGAACGTTCAGGGCTTGGTAGAGGGAGATTGAGAACGTTCAGGGCTTGGTAGCGGGAGATTGAGAACGTTCAGGGCTTGGTAGAGGGAGATTGAGAACGTTCAGGGCTTGGTAGAGGGAGATTGAGAACGTTCAGGGCTTGGTAGCGGGAGATTGAGAACGTTCAGGGCTTGGTAGCGGGAGATTGAGAACGTTCAGGGCTTGGTAGCGGGAGATCGAGAAAGAAGAGGAGCTTCAGTACCACCGTCAAGGTTTCTAATTTTTCCTAAGGTCAGACTGGCTCAGAAGAAATGTTTTAATGATAATAATATATGTCCGTGGCACCCCTAGTTATTCTGTAACGAGGAGCGGACCTCCCCCTCTTTACTCCGCCGCTGAGCCCTATGTCGAGTCAGCCTTTCATGCACTTTTATTTCACATATTTCTTATCTTCCTAACACAGAACTGACATGACCTTATGTCTGTGACGTCAGTGATAGACAGACAAATCAACGGTGGTAGTTTCAACATAAAATATTTTTTTTTAAAATAAAAAATTAACGATCGTAAACAAACAAAGATCGAGTTACAAACGAGGAAATACGAGATAGAATTACAACAGCAATAGGGCCTGTCGAAGATCTCTTGGCAACTGTCAAAAGAAGGAAACTCACTTGGTACGGTCACATATCGAGATCAAGTGGTTTTGCAAACACAATCCTACACGGCAAGGTGCTTGGCAGACCACGAAGAGGCCGGCCCAAAAAGAGATGGGAGGACAACATAAAATAATGGACCAGTCTCCGACCAGAAGAGTCACAGGCAGCGGCATCTGACAGAGAGGGATGGCGTGGAGTTGTGAGGATGTCTTCATGTGTGCCCCAACGACCTCACCGGTTACGGGATGACCTCACCTGACCTGACCTAACCAAACTAACAATTGATACTTGATAATCTAAACAGAATAGCGACATTGATAATAGAAAAAAAAACACAAAAAAACACAAAACCAAACAAATAAAAAGCAACGTAAACAACCACATTTCAACCGTTTAAATTGTTACGACAAAAACCAGATTGGTTATCATTTCTTCATCGAAGGTAGACTGAAAAGGATCCCCCTTGTCCGTACGTCTTGCAGTAAAGGTGTTATCTAACAAACTTGATCGTGTTCATTTCAGCGTTGCACTGCGAACTGTTGAGACTCAGCTTTGGACCAGGAGATTTGTTCGCACACCAGACGAACAACATCTCCGTGCCATGTCCAAGTTTGTTTCCCGGCTAAATGCATTCTTGCCTCGCTCTTTACTTTTATCTTCTTTCAGTCATCCCAATGGACGCAGAAGAGATGCAGGCCAGCGGACATTGCACCTCTGCCCCTTTATGACAACCTCCCAGGTGGTGGGGAATGCTAGGCGTACCATCACTGCAGAGGAGCCAAGAATACTAAAGGGGAGCAAAGAGATACCCCACTCACATGTATATGCTACGTTTCTGGCAGGACATGACGATCCTGGGACACAGACACACTGGACTGCATCTCTTCCGAGATACTTGAAAAATTAGTACATAAGTCCATCATATCATCATCACACCCTTTCGAACCGAGTGGGGAAGACTCGATAGTCCTGCAAGACAACTTTCCCAAGAGAGACAACTCTGACCTCAAACAACTGCTGCCTTGCAGATGGGCTGGGGACAGTCAAGGGGGGGGGGGGGCAACCTTACAGAAACGCCTTTGAAATCGGATGCACTGGGCCACAGGCCTAACGAAACAGTGCAACGTAAATCGCTGTATGATGACGTCACAATTTAAAAGAAGAAAGTATGGTGCTCATCCTGTGGAGTCCCACCAGGCAGTGCCGAGCCCCACGCCTCGAAGGGGCCCACCTGATGTTACTGGTGGTCACCCACCCATGTGCTGTAGAGTCAAGTGAGTCCAACAAGATTCTCACCGAGTGAGTCCAGCAAGATTCTCACTGAGCTAGTCCAACAAGATTCCCTCTGAGTGAGTCCAACAAGATTCTCACCGAGTGAGTCCAACAAGATTCTTACTGAGCGAGTCCAACAAGATTCTCACTGAGTGAGTCCAACAGGATTCTCACCGAGTGAGTCCAACAAGATTCTTACTGAGCGAGTCCAACAAGATTCTCTCTGAGTCCAACAAGATTCTCACTGAGTGAGTCCAACAAGATTCTCACCGAGTGAGTTCAGCAAGATTCTCACCGAGTGAGTCCAGCAAGATTCTCACCGAGTGAGTCCAGCAAGATTCTCACCGAGTGAGTACAGCCAGATTCTCACTGAGTGAGTCCAGCAAGATTCTCACCGAGTGAGTCCAGCAAGATTCTCACCGAGTGAGTCCAGCCAGATTCTCACTGAGTGAGTCCAGCAAGATTCTCACCGAGTGAGTCCAGCAAGATTCTCACCGAGTGAGTCCAGCAAGATTCTCACCGAGTGAGTTCAGCCAGATTCTCACCGAGTGAGTCCAGCAAGATTCTCACTGAGTGAGTCCAGCAAGATTCTCACCGAGTGAGTCCAGCCAGATTCTCACTAAGGTATTATAGTCCAGATATCCTGAATGACTGACTGGGATTATTGTTCATTAGGTACCTGGTTGCTCCTAATCATTTCTTTTCTTCCCATGAAAAGATCATTCTTTCATTATATCCCCATTTCAAAGTTGCAATTCTATTCTCCTTCTGTTTGTTCGCTGTCCATGAATCTAGTTGCCGCGCCACACAGTAATGATGAACATACACAGCACATCGATCTAATTTTGTTTGTTTTTGAGCTAAAAGTTTGGATGTCAATATTTATTTCATGGTGGCGAAAACAGCCATGGATTGGTTTTATTCTTTCTACAATTTCTCTTTCCTATCTTTCATCCTGTATTATCACGCTTAAAAAACAATGCCTACCACCAACTTTCCAGGCGAGACCGGTTGATCATTCTCAGGCTTCGTACAGGACACGTCGGACTGAGATGCCATCAGTACAACAAGTTCAAGATTGGTACTACGGATCTTTGTACCTGCGGCACAGCCACCATGGCAGCAGAACACATTTTGTAGGTCCTGCCCATGTATATTGACAAAAGTGGCATTTGGAAATGGCCAGTGTCCTTCCACGAGAAGCTGTACGGTAGTGTACTGAACCTCGTCGACTGCTGCCTTCATTAGAATAATTGAAGTCGAGGTCTGAAGACGAACGAGCAAGCTGGAGAAGGATTGTTTTCACCATTGACATGGTCTCCTGTTTATTAATATATTGTTATCTGTACAAATGATTACAAAATTGTCTTCGTTGTAATAACGTCTAAAAATCGCAATTCCTGTCTACCCAGCTAATAATCATAGTTTTTGTTCTCTCTATTCTGAAATCCAATCCATGTTTATGTCTTACTTTTGTTATCTTGATTCCCTAGTTGAAGAACTATATATATTGTAATGTGAACATACATTTTTTTACAGTAACATCTTCTCAATAACTACACGCAACAACAACAACGGCTTGAGCAACCTCAGCAAATATGACACCCAAAAGACATGATAGTTTAAGAAAACAGAGACGCTTGCTTCTCGCGATATTCGCATTGAACATGGCTAACCGGAGGCGGATGGTCCCCAGTTTATGCAAATCGACCGTCACGATTTGATGGTTTAGTTGTGAGAAAGTCGTGACATATGTCTGTGTGCTGGGGAAGGTTCGAGTCCTTAGTAGACGGGTCAAGAGCGTTGAGAAAACATCCTTAAGTTACTCTGTGCCCGTGCCTTGCCTTGGCACAACATAACATCGCGTTTTAAGCGTCAGGAAACGGCTGTTGCTGCAGACATGCGCAGTTTGATCGTTTTACACATGTAAGTTACGTCCACGTGGTAGCCATTAGGTCTTTGTGTGTGACAGAGAATAGGAAATGCCCGCTGACACATTGAGAGCGTGTGGTAAGAAGCGACTAACAGTTGTATCTATGGTAGAAACGTCTACAACTCATGTCAAATCCCATATCACTATTCACACAACATGTATGTTAGTGTACTGAATGTGAAATAGCATTGTGAGATTGAAGGAAACCCATCAAACAGTATTGTGGAGTTGAATGAAAGCCCTCGAAACAGCATTGTGAGATTGAAGTAAAGCCCTCGAAACAGCACTGTGAGATTGAAGTAAAGCCCTTGAAACAGCACTGTGAGATTGAAGTAAAGCCTTCGAAACAGTATTGTGAGGTTGAATGAAAGCCCTCGAAACAATATTGTGGGGTTGAATGAAAGCCCTCGAAACAGCATTGTGAGATTGAAGTAAAGCCCTCGAAAAAGCAGATGACATGGCTCTGGTGCATGTAAGAATTTATCAACTTCATGTTGGGCCAGATGACATGTCTCTGGTGCATGTAAGAGTTTATCAACTTCATGTTGGGTCAGATGACATGTCTCTGGAGCATGTAAGAGTTTATCAACTTCCTGTTGGGCCAGATGACATGTCCCTGGAGCATGTAAGAGTTTATCAACTTCCTGGTGGGCCAGATGACATGTCTCTGGAGCATGTAAGAGTTTATCAACTTCATGTTGGGCCAGATGACATGTCTCTGGAACATGTAAGAGTTTATCAACTTCATGTTGAGTCAGATGACATGTCTCTGGAGCATGTAAAGGTTTATTAACTTCATGTTGAGTCAGATGCCATGTCGCTGGAGCGTGTAAAGGTTTATCAACTTTCTATTGAGCCAGATGACATGTCTCCGAAACATGTACGAGTTTATCAATTTAACAAGTACAACAGAAGCTTCTGTTTCTTCTTGTCATTGTAATATACTACAATTGTTTAAAAAAACAACTGTAGTCGTACTAGAACCGGAGCCAGACACCGCAGAAGCGGAAGGCCGGATCTGGCGCGTGGAGAATACGTTTCCGGTCACTAGCAGACGTGAAGCAGGTTTCCAAGAACGATAATGTGACGACGTTAGAAAAAAAACCAATGTTAACACGCGCAGACAAGCGCATAAGACGCAAACTTAGCTTAGCTTAACGTATTTAGAAGACTCTGCAGAGTCTGTATACAACCAGTTTCTTTTATATTCACTTGATCTAAAAATACCTATGCGTATCCAATCTATTGTTGAATGCAGTAATTTACACTTTCTCCGCTATTTTTCGTGGCAATGCATTTCAAGCATTCACCTCTTTCTAACTATAAATTATTTCCAGGTATCTTCTTCGTCTTCTTCTTCGTTCGTTCTCAATCTCCCGCTACCAAACCCTGAAAGGGCTTAAGTAGCAGAATGTAGTCCAGCGAATGGAATGCGTTGTGTCGTAGTTTACAGCTTGACTGCGATATTTGCACCTGTCGGTCCAACACATCCGACTTCAGCAAGCATTTTTTTAGTACCGGGTTAGAATTCCCTCTTCGATCCCTTCTCATTAGCCAGTCTGCTCTGCTGCAGCCTGTTATCCAGGATCACCTCGTGGAGGTGTAGAAGGGTCTTGGCAGCTCTGGTTCGCTGGCCCTGACGATAGCAGTCAGCTATGGGTCGCTGATCACTGCAGCTCATGCGCTGCTCAGCATCTTGATCCCATTTCCCGGTATCTAATCTAAACCGTTCTTTAATTATTTTTTTTTTTTGCATGCGCTTAGAATGTGATGCATGCGCACATCAGACAGTAACATGGCGATTGAAACAACGTGCTGTGTTTGAACTCCTGACTGCAGCATGTTGTGTGACCATCGACGTGCATCGAATAATGACTGTGCTATATGTTGATCCCTGTGTGGATGTCGGTACTGCCAAAAGGTGGGTACGGACTCTAACAGGCGACACTCCAACCACGACGAACCTGCATGACAAGGCTTGCCCAGACACGAGTAGACAAACAGTGGCTGTGTTGAAGTGTCTCAAGTTTGACGACATCTTACCACACCCATCGTACAGCCCCGATCTGGCACCGTGTAACTTCTTCCTTTTGCCAAAGCTGAAGGTAGACCTCAAGTCTCACAGTTACGCTTCTGACGACGAGGTTCAAGCAGCTCTGTGTACTTGGTTTCGGGAGATGGCGTCTGATTTTTTTCCTCGACGGGATGCAACAACTTGTCCGACGTTAGCATTTGTGTGTGGACCAAGATGGTGACTACACTGACACTTCACCTAAATGACATTCCAAGCTATAATGAAATGTATAACTAATGTGTCAATGTTGCACATTAATGAAACTATCTCATCAAATGCAAGACTTTTCAAATCACCCTCGTAGTACATTCACGTGAAGGTATAAACCGAGGCAGATTTAGTATAAGCTGGAGGAGATATCGCTGAAGACATCACTCATCTCAGGGAATAAAAATGGAGAGATATACTCCAAGCATTCGTCGGAATCACTCTCCGGAAACAACGTATGCAAGGTCTGCACAATTCCGACACACTACGGTTGTCCCTGGTGACGGATACGGTAATCCATGCAGACAAGGCAAAACATAAATGGGCAGGTCACATGTTGTGACGTAACGATGGTTGATGGAGCACGGTGACAGCAGTATGGTACACCCGAGGTAAGAAGAGACCGCGGGGAAGACCTTCGGGCTCCCTTGCTATACAAAACAACACCCGAGACGCCTCTGGAGGAGGGCTTACCATGCACTGAGCTTCCATGACTCAATACAGGGTCCGCTGGATAAGAAAGTCGGGATCGACAGGTACTCGGAGAAACGGGTCACCAAAATCAAGAAGTTCCCAAACAATGTTTTCACATCTCCGTTCACTATAGAAAATAAACTCAGAAATACATATTTGCATGACAAACGTTTGTTTCCTAGAGTTTTAGAATTAAACTAATCTTTGCCACAAACGTTTGTTTCCTAAGAGTTTTAGAAACTAATCTTTGCCACAAACATTTTAGAGAAAGTGGTGATCTCATTTGTCCCAAACGTATTTCATTTTCTAGAAATAAACAGTTTTCTTGCTGTTGGTGTCTGTCCACCGCAAGTAAATTGTTTCTTTTATGCGCCCTGAAAAGGCACTTAGGTGGTGGGTTGCAGTAGCTGTCCGCGCATCACAAGCGGGCTGATCAAGGTGGACATGGGTTCTCCATGCGGTTGTGATATGCTTGGCTTCATCTACGTGACGCTCACTACTACGGGGATCACGTTGATCCCCACTTTGTTAGCCTGACTGAAACTGTCTGTTTCCTGTGAGGACTGCATGGGAGTGAGGTTGGGTCTTGGTCAGTCTGTTTCCTGGGAGGACTGCATACAGGTGAGGTTGGGTCTTGGTCAGTCTGTTTCCTGGGAGGACTGCATACAGATGAGGTTGGGTCTTGGTCAGTCTGTTTCCTGGGAGGACTGCATACAGATGAGGTTGGGTCTTGGTCAGTCTGTTTCCTGGGAGGACTGCATGGGAGTGAGGTTGGGTCTTGGTCAGTCTGTTTCCTGGAAGGACTGCATGATCAGTATGTTTTGCCTGACCCTGACTAACATGTCTGATCAGTATGTTTTGCCTGACCCTAACTAACATGTCTGATCAGTATGTTTTGCCTGACCCTAACTAACATGTCTGATCAGTATGTTTTGCCTGACCCTGACTAACATGTCTGATCAGTATGTTTTGCCTGACCCTGACTAACATGTCTGATCAGTATGTTTTGCCTGACCCTGACTAACATGTCTGATCAGTATGTTTTGCCTGACCCTGACTAACATGTCTGATCAGTATGTTTTGCCTAACCAAGCGTTTATCTTCTCTTCCCAAACAGCTGTAATTTTATCTTCCCAAACAGCCGTGATCTTCTATTACCAAACAGCCGTGATCTTCTCTTCCCAAACAGCTGTAATATTTTCTTCCCAAGCAGCCGTGATCTAATCATTGTCTCGAACTTTTCTTTAATTTCTAGCAGGAAACAGATGTCAACTGATCTTTGTCCCAAAACAGCAACCAAGGTCACTGATGACATAAATCACACTCTACATAATAAAGTTGCCAACATAACTTAATTTAAGATTGCCGCCATCGCTGTTATGACCTTGTGGGTAACATTAAATATCGATCATAACATGGGCCGCCTTTACACGTTGTTTATTTATATTAAACGCATAATTTGCACATGGTATGTTGCTCTCTTTACCTTTTACTTTACAGATGGTATGCGGTTCTCCTTACCTTACACTTTACAGATGACATATGACTCTCACTGTGCATTGTAAAGAGTAACTAGCTCTTCTACACTTTACAAATTGTATCTGGAAGAGGAAGGGGTAGACCAAGAAGACGATGGCACTGATATCCAGAAATGTCTGAGTATGACTGTGACGGAGGCTGGAGTTTTGGCAAGAAAACGAGTTTCTTTCAGGCAGACTGTGATGGGAGCGACGTTCTACAAAGGACATGCTACATGATGATGATGATCTGGCTTTACTTACACTTTACAACTGCCACGTGTCTCGCTTTACACTTACAACTGGTATGTTGAGGTTGTTACAAATACATTGCTCTCATTTAAGTGGTATGCGAACAAGCTTAAAAGTACACGATATTAAACTATAGACATTCTATTGATCGAAGCGTGCAAGACTGCATATGTCTCTAAACTTAATCAACTTCTTAACTTGTAAACACAATTACTCTAATTACCGAGCAAGATGATCAAAACGTGAAATCAAATGGCCACAGCACAAACACATCGATAATGCACACTGCTAAATCATGCACCACCGATTCTACACAAGAGATAGGATGCAATATTGATATTTTAAACAATGTATTTTGTTGACTGTGTTCCGCCCTGATTCTTCCTTTCACACGTTCCCTGAATTTGTTTACTTATTCATACCCATTTTTCAAAGTAGTCACCCTCGTGTGCAAGTCGGAAACGGACATAAAGACTAGGAATAATTTTAAAAAAAAGTATATTACACCAAAAATAGTTGTTTCCTGAAATGCCGAGCTTAACTGGGTTAGCCAATCAGATTCCTCCATAAGTTTCTGGCTTGTCTTTCATTGCCTTGAAGTAGGTTCTGTTATCAAGTTATTTCCCCTTTCTGGGGTACGCAGGGAGAATTTTAGAAGTGTTTTTGATGTAACCCACTTATTCAAGCTGTCAATGCAAGGATTCTTTAATCTATCTACAGGAATGAAAGAACTTGGGGACGAAGGGGCAGCAGGGAATGAACTGACAGCAATCAGCGACTCATTGCTTGCTGTTTGCATCAGGGTCAGCGACTCATAGCTGGTTGGTTGTATCAGGGTCAGCGAACCACAGCTGGTTGTTTGATTCAGGGTCAGCGAACCACAGCTGGCTGCTTGATTCAGGGTCAGCGAACCACAGCTGGTTGATTGATTCAGGGTCAGCGACTCATAGCTGGTTGCTTGATTCAGGGTCAGCGACTCATAGCTGGTTGCTTGATTCAGGGTCAGCGACTCATAGCTGGTTGCTTGATTCAGGGTCAGCGAACCACAACTGGCTGCTTGTATCAGAGTAAGCGAACCACAGCTGGCTGCTTAATTCAGGGTCAGCGACTCATAGCTGGTTGCTTGATTCAGGGTCAGCGAACCACAACTGGCTGCTTGTATCAGAGTAAGCGAACCACAGCTGGCTGCTTGTATCAGAGTAAGCGAACCACAGCTGGCTGCTTGTATCAGAGTAAGCGAACCACAGCTGGCTGCTTGTATCAGAGTAAGCGAACCACAGCTGGCTGCTAGTATCAGAGTAAGCGAACCACAGCTGGCTGCTTGTATCAGAGTAGGCGAACCACAGCTGGCTGCTTGTATCAGAGTAAGCGAACCACAGCTGGCTGCTTGTATCAGAGTAAGCGAACCACAGCTGGCTGCTTGTATCAGAGTAAGCGAACCACTGCTTACCAAGACCATAATCCGCATGCAAGTGGCGACACACACACACCCACACACACACACCCACACACACACACCCACACACACCCACACCCACAAACAAACACACACACACACACATACCCACACACATACCCACACACACACCCACACACACACAAACAAACACACACACACACATACACAGCCAATTGTAGGTATCTAAAGTAGGCAAGGTATATATAAAGCAGCGATTCCTGCATGATAACATCACCACCTGAATGACAGGACCCCTTACTCTGGACACTCAAAAGTAGTCTCACAGCCAGGGTTGCCGTATTGGCTACCTAGGTGCCAAGTTCAAGAAATGTTTCAACTATTCAAACCCTTTGGAATCTTTTTTCTTTTCTGGTTTGAGAACTTGCGTCTTTTTGGGAAACTTTTAAAAACAATTCGCATCTTTTTGTATAACTTAAAAAACAACAGACATTCTGCTCTTAAAATTCCTTTTACTAGTATTGTTGTCTGTAAATCATTTCGTACAATGTAATATGTGAATTATGCCTGTCTGAAAAGAAATAGAAACAACAGTATTCGTACAAAAAACCAACACGTAAAACAGGTCAACAATGTCACGTACCTGGGTAACATAATCTCAGTAGATGGCAAAGGCGACACCGGTAATTCAAAACAGCTGCAATAAAACAAGTCAAATCATTTGGCGAATGTTCCCGATATTACAATGTAAGCATGTGACAATGGATACAAAAAGAACGGTATAAAACACGATATTCCTACCCACATTGTGATGGATATCAGAGACAGAATTGGACATTAGCAAACAAAGATTTTTTTTAAAAACACATCGTAACAACAGAGATGAAATGCGTACTCGGAATGCTTGGAGTAACAAAAATGAATAAAATCAGAAACAAAGATATTAGCAGAGGGTAGGTACAAGACCAGTGTTAGAATTCATCTAGACACAGCAAACCAAATGGTTCAGCCACGGGACACGACAAACAGCAGATAGTATCCATTAGAAAGATGTGCTATACAGATATAATGGATTCAAAGACAAGGGCCGACGGCACAAAAGATGGATAGCAGAAATAACAGAAAAGTTCCAAGTGTACGAAGCACATACAAGGCCCGGTCAAGTCAAAAACTAACGCTGAAAGATACAAGCAGGACACAAAAGCGAAACGAAAGATTTCAGTCTGTAAATGCCAAACTGAAACTGAAAGAAGCCAAATTGGAGCTGCGCCAATATTCCAAGTTTGGTTGATTTCTTAGAACTGAAATCCCACGTGTTAGTGTGCAGATCTACGTTGCACTCGCTGATGTCACCGATAAGACTGCATCAAAAGACAGCAACTAATATGGTTTGGCCAAGTCACAAGACTACCAACACCACCCCCCCCCCCCCCAAACTAGCAATGCTGTTTAGATACAGGGGAGTCAATGCCAAAGGCACACCATGAAAAAGGTGGCTTACAGTAATATCAGAGGCGGTGAATGACACTGTGTATGTGGCACACAGTCAGAGGCGGTGAATGCCCCTGTACGTGTGGTACACACACGGGCTCGCTCCAGGGGTTTCTTCATAACCTGACGCTGAAAAGCAAAACAGGTTAAACGAAAATAAGACACAAAAAGATGCCGTCGATAAAGTGTCTGAACACAAATCAACAAACTATATTTATAGTTTCTTTTTCTGTTACATTAAAGAAATTGTGAACAATCTAGCACAAATAATTAACAGAAAAATTGCGAACATAAAAAATTAATTTTTGCAGAACAAATAAAAATAAAAACAGACACACATAATAATAACAACTATGAAAATAAATCTTCTTTGTTCGTCCTGAAAATGATGTTTGTGATGTGTCGCAGTTTACATCGAGACTGCGATATCTGCGTCTTTCGGCCCGACACATTCGATTTCAGTGCGACATTTTTGAGACCAGGTTTGGCTTTCCTCTTTGATTCTTAAACTCAGAGCAAGGCTGCATGGTTGCAGTCTATTTCCAGGACCGGCGCTTGGAGGCAGAATAAGGACTTCGTCAGTTATGTGTTACTGACCCTGACGCAAACAGTCAGCTGTGAGTCGTTGGCTCCTGTCAACTAATTCACTGCTGCCTGTTCAATTAAAGAAGGACGAAAGATACATCAAGAAATAAACGAAGTAAGAAAATAAATTCGTGATTAATAAATTGAGAAAAAATTTGTAACACATAAACGGAGACAAAATTTGTGTTATTACACACGCACAAAAAGAGGCAATAAATTCGCTAAGAAAAGAAATGATTGAAAAAACAAGGCAATATCCTACAATCATGATTCTCATCATGTTAGTGCTGACTCTGAGAAGCCTTGCACTTCACTACAGCGAGGAAGACCCAGGTCCTCTTTCTTCAGTATATCCTTGATGTACCACTTACTTAGACGCTCCTCCACTTCACTGAATGTAGAAGTTTGCGTAAGACTATTTTATCCGCTCTCTCTTCCTCTTCGCCTGGTTCCGGCTAGTTCTCGCGCTGTAATAGACTGTCGTATATTCCCACTCCAGTAGACGCTGATTGAGTCATGTTGGGTCGTGTAGACACGTCAAACTACCCATGTTGAGATTCCTCCACTCGAGTCTGCAAGGTTCGGGGTTTCGATAATCTGTATTGTCTGATTACCTCGGGATGACAGCTATGAAATGGAGTGGATTAAACCAGAAATGGTCAATATGATTACAGACAGACAAAAACACGAACAAAACACTCACGCACCAACAAAATGTCAAGAGACATGTACAAAGATACGTTTTTCCTTATTCTTTCTTAGCTGTTTTTGTTCGCTCTTTGTCTCAGATGAAATGTGTCATTTTGTATTTGTCCTAGTGCGATCACTGAGTCATTACCATCCACCTATGACCTTCAGTACCGATCCAGCTATTATGTCCACATTGCTATAGATACGACCAGAGAATGAGCGCGCGCACTAAGTCAATAAGGACCCTGTGCTTGATATAGAGCCAATACGTGACAAAAGGGCGCAGTTACCACAATGGAATCCTCGGGACACTCTTGACTCTCTAATGTAGAAGATAGCTTGTGTCAACGGACATTATCCATACACTTGGCGGTTGTCTGGCTTGTTGCTAAGGACGAATGCTACTAGAAAATGAGACTACAGCTGATATTAATAAAAGTGAAAAGATTAGAGCAGCTGTTACACACATACATATATAATAGTGCTTGCTGGGGTCAAATCATTGATTAGCTCATGGGGTGTAGTCTCGTACAAGGTAGCCCAGTCCTGAAGAAGGTATCCAAGTCATGTACAAGGTAGCCCAGTAATGTATAAGGTAACCAAGTTCTGTACAAGGTAGCCCAGTCATGTACAAGGTAGCCAAGTCCCGTACAAGGTAGCCAAGTCTCGTACAAGGTAGCAAAGCTCTGTACAAGGTAACCAAGTTCCGTACAAGGTAGCCAAGTCCCGTACAAGGTAGCCAAGTTCCGTACAGTGTAGCCAAGTTCTGTACAAGGTAACCACGTCCCGTACAAGGTAACCACGTTCCGTACAAGGTCTATTGTGTCAAGTTTTTCTATGCTGTCATTGTCTGGCTGTCTTCTTTGTGCCGGTCTCTCCATTCTGTAGTCGTGGACCGTTTGCTTGTCTATAGTTCTGTGGATGGCTTGTCTGCGTGCTGACGCATCCGACTTTTGCAAGCTCCTCTTCTTTCTCGCTGCTAAAGATCCGGAATCCACTGTAGGGATAAACGTGGGGTGGTTTGGGGGGGGGGGGGGGGGTGGCAGCAACCGGACATTATATTTGACCTACAACAATCACAAAGCTGGATGTTGCGCAAGCATCTATTTTGTTGGTTGTTTGTTGTATTGGAGAGAACAGTGACTGTCACAGTATTTTCTATGCTTAGTCTTCGAAGGCTTAAATGGCTGGGCGGACACACTCGGAGGATAGCAGAATACCAAAGGATCTTCTCTATGGGGAATTACAGTTGGGGAAAAGGTCTCGGGGCCGGCCATTACTTCGGTACAATGATGTATGTAAGCGGGATATGGATGATGCGGGCATCGGCTTGGAATCATGGGAACATGACGCCATGGATCGTGTTACATGGGACAGGATTCAGCATGGGATATAGAAACACAGGAGATACTGATTGGCTACTTGTCACTTAATTCACCCCAAGTAAATATTAATATATATTTTTAGCACCGGATTTTTGGGATAGTGACGTCACAAAATTGCTCACATTTTAACTGTGGAGTTGTCAATCATTGCGCCTATAACGGGACTGCCAATCAACCTAGATTTGATCATCAAACTGTCAATGACAATCGTTCACATGGCACAGGCATATGCTTGACTCGTACATGTGCCAGTTCAACTCGTGTCGACGTCAAAGTAAGTGGTTTGGACGTTTTCAGAGCCATTCTATTCTGGCCACATAAATAATTACAATTGTGCTGTTTGGTTACCCAATTATTTCAATCAGGCGGGCAGCCAGGACATTTCTTGCTGCTCCATGTTAGGGCCCTATATGTTTTCAGAAGACCGATCCGAAAACTGAGCACAGCCCTCTCTTCTACACATCTACCTTTATCTAAGCTTGTACTTATTTATTTTAAATGATATCGAGTCGTCCTCCCCTTAGCCGGAAACAGAATGTCCCGCTACAGGTATGCATCAGCTCTCAAAAACGTATGATGGCAACACAGGGAACTCTGTTTGGGGTGAATTAAGAGACAAGTACCACTGATTGTAATAATAATATTGATAGTTGCCCATTGCAACAGCATCAGACTATTGCTGCGAAATGTGTTTTCTGATGGCTGTAAAGATCAATCCTGGAATGGCACATCCAGGGCACACACGCACGGAGCTGGACTGGTTGTAGATAGACTAAGGACTCATTGTTTGAGAGTAGACACCACACAATACGATGACGCAAACAGCTCAGATTTTCCTTGCACACACTGTGGCACTGTAGGTGGAAGACGCTTCTCTGCCGGGATTTGTCCTCTGTTGTCATGGACTACAGTTACATCAGCACAACGTGCAATCGTTTGATAAGACGGAAAGAGCCAATGACTTTTGTTGTTTCAGCGATACCATTGAACTGATTTCACATTTCCTTTGAAGATTGTTATTATTGTGTTGGATTGTAATTTATTTTGACTACTTAATATATTTTATTTTTTGTTTGTTTTTGCGTTCGCCTTATTTCTCTATCCCCCAAGGCGGTGTGCGTTGCACTGTGGTTTTCATTTTGCGCCTGTCGACCCAATGCATCCGACTTCAGCATGCATTTTATGTAAGGGTCTGCTTCCCCGGGGTAACGGCCGGTGCTGTGATGGGGATCGAACCCAGCACCTTTGGGTTGTGAGCCGTGTCACTTAACCACTAGGCCACACCGTCCCCTCTACTTAGTATATAAATTGGTTGATTGATTGACCAAACATATATTCGACTACAGCCAAACTATAGATACATGCCTTGTGACTCACAGAAAAAAACCCCTTGAAACGTCACATTTCACCTCCGCCTACATGACGAAACTTTCATGTGTCCACTATTGTCAGTTTTACAATGGTTGTCTTTAATTGCGGTCTAATATCTCAATAACCCTTGCATCGATAAACGTGATCTTTTTGCACGTGGACTTATCTTTTCAATGTCCCAATGACTTTATAATTTACATTTTGTCAGGTACTGCCATTTTCTTAAAGTGGTTAGTTTCTTTGATCTTTGTAAGCCAAGGAATCATTTTGTATTTTCTAAAGTAGGTCATGGCCAAACCCACTACAGATAATGACCGAAATATAAAGTTAATTAAAAAGTCATTTTGCAGGAGAAAAGGAACAATCAATAGCATATTAATGATTTTGATTTCCACAAGTATTCGAGCGTGACGGAGGCTCCCCTCGCATGTTATTCTAATATATGTATATGTTTCCATTCACTTTGTCTATTCTGCTACCACGATGACTACATGTCCTATAAGAAGGTATGTGTCGCTCATCAAAATTCGAATGTCATCTGGCTAACTGTCACTTCAGCCTCACATTTGAACCTGGTGTTCTGTGGTAGCACCGTACTTCTTCTTCTTCCTCGTTCGTTCTCAATCTCCCGCCACAAAACCCTGAAAGGGCTTAAGTAGCAGAATGTAGTCCAGAGAATGGAATGCGTTGTGTCGTAGTTTACAGCTTGATTGCGATATTTGCACCTTTCGGTCCAACACATCCGACTAGAGCAAGCATTTTTTAAGTACCGGGTTAGCATTCCCTCTTCGATCCCTTCTCCTTAGCCAGTCTGTTATCCAGGATCACTGTGTGGAGGTGTAGAAGGGTGATGGCAGCTATGGTTCACTGGCCCTGACGCTAGCAGTCAGCTATGGGTCGTTGACCACTGCAGCTCATGCGCTGCTCAGCATCTTGATCCCGGTAGCACCATACATCTTGTACTAAAACAACAGCTCTTAAACTTTGGTCATTTTAGCTTCTTTATTGATTCTTGCACACCATGTGTAAAAAGATAAAGACACATCCACAAGTTGACATAAAGAGATCCCACAAGTTGACATAGACTCTCTAATGCCAGAGCACTGTAAGATACAAACCACATGACGTGTTGGTGGGCCATGACTCAGCCGGTTGCTTCAATAAGATGGCAGTTAGCTTCTCAAAATTACAAAAGAAACACGTATTCAATATGAAACAATTGGATACCATCTCAAACAATCTGGATTTTCACAAACATATCTAGAAGTAAACTGGGAAATATCCCAACCCTATTACACAATTATCCACGGATTCAAGAGACAAAAGAAAGAACAGATCCGCAACCTATCATTTACAACAGGTTGTTGCAGAATCCACCACTGTAGCAGCAGTTGCATACCACGAACAAAGATGATGAAAGCATCAGATTTATGTGGGCCGACGTGGCCACATATGGATATGCACACCCTACAGCGTGAGGGGCAGACATCGACAACATTGGTAACTTAAACAACGTCTTTATACTGGTTTAGAAGACCCTGCAGAGTCTGTATACAACCAGTTCCATTTACATCACCTTGCTCTAAAAGCATCCAATTTATTCTTAAATGCATTAACTGTCCCTGCCTTCTCTACCTCCCCTGGCAATGCATTCCAAGCATTCACCACTCTCTGACTAGAAAAAGATTCCCTAATATCTAACCTGGTAGTCAGGGTGATCTATGTGGCGATCCCCTTCTCCATAGATTTTCTGCTGACAAGCTCTTTATCATTGCAAAGCACCAGGCTGAGCATTTTGATATAAGCTTCTCCCAAGAGGTAACATCAATAAGGAGGGATTTAGCAAATTTAATTTTTCTAACTCATGTTGTTTTTAGACCCACTCTGGGATCAAGATGCTGAGCAGCACATAAGCTGCAGTGGTCAGCGACCCATAGCTGACTGCTAGCATCAGGGACAGCGAACCATAGCTGCCAAGACCCTTCTAGACCTCCACGCGGTGATCCTGGATAACAGGCTGCAGTAGGGCAGACTGGCTAAGGAGAAGGGATCGAAGAGGGAATGCTAACCCGGTACTCAAAAAATACTTGCTGAAGTCGGATGTGTTGGACCAAAAGGTGCAAATATCGCAGCCAAGCTGTAAGCTACGACACAACGCATTCCGTTCTCTGGACTACATTCTGCTACTTACCCTTTCGGGGTTTGGTAGCGGGAGATTGAGAACGAACGAAGAAGAAGAAGACCCACTCTATCGACCACCGTTACCATAATACAGTATCCTGACGAAGTCAAAACAACTTGAAGTGGCACGAGATTTATCCTCAACGTTTACTGTAAACAAAGTGCCTTGGGTACGCTCCTGTAAGGTGCTGACTAGTAACATAGTTCTATGCCTCGCAAAGAAGAAAGTGGAGAGAAGATAAGATGAACACAAATATACTTATGTACAAAGAATAGTTTTCAAAATGTGATATTTATTGGAGAAAAAGTATATATTTGATAACCACAATAAACATTTTATACGATGTTGGTTAAACAGTGTTAGGGAGGACAGATTGATAAGTCTTTGTTCTCTATTGTTGTTACCCAACATACATAGGAGCCAACAGTAATCAGGTGAAAGATACTAACGAAGCCCCCCCCATTTATGTTACTGGAATTAGTCTCTGTCATGGCAGCCTGACCAATTACGATAGTGGGATGGGGGTGGTGGGCGTCTCCCATTGCTGTACAGCCAGGAGAACCTCATCCCACCTTCTTCAGTATGTCTCAGGATGTAAGAAGAATCACTGTAAGCTGCTAGAAAGAAATGTTAATAGTAGCACCAGTAGCTGTGAGCAACAACAACAACCATTGAATGAACATTAGCAGCATTTCTTCATAAGTACTGCACTTTGTCTAGCAGCATTTCTTCATAAGTACTGCACTTTGTCTAGCAGCATTTCTTCATAAGTACTGCACTTTGTCTAGCAGCATTTCTTCATAAGTACTGCACTTTGTCTAGCAGCATTTCTTCATAAGTACTGCACTTTGACTGGCAGCATTTGATAAGTTTGATAAGTATTGCATGTTGTCTGGCAGCACCCCTTCATAAGTACTGCACTTTGGCAGCATTTCTTCATAAGTACTGCACTTTGTCTGGCAGCATTTCTTCATAAGCACTGCACTTTGGCAGCATCCATTCATAAGTACTGCACTTTTGGCAGCATCCCTTCATAAGTACTGCACTTTGTCTGGCAGAATTTCATAAGTACCACATGTTGTCTGGCAGCACCCCTTCATAAGTACTGCATGTCCTCATTTTCTTATTTGCTGTACATACGTATAATCATATCCTATAATCATACATATTCTATGGGGCAGTGCATGAGCTGACAGTAGCCAGTTATAATCATATAATCCCAGCAGGAGCACGGGGTCACCAGTACAGCTTGCTTCTTCCCTGCAGGAAGTCTGCACCAAATAAGTTACTTGCTCCTATAGAGAGTTTCTGTGGCACTTAGTTTTGAGCGTTATGGTTGGTAGCCCCATGCACAACCCTGCAGATGCTATTTTATTTGCAACGGTAAAAGTAATTCCATAGCAGTCAGTGCTGTTGGGGATGAAGTGTTAAGAGATTTCATTGTACAAGGCCACAGCTTGTTTACAGGTGTGTCCAGTTCCCTTCTTAGCTACCATTTCTGCCCTAACAGTAAGTCAGGTAACCACTTCTAGCTGGGTCAACTGGTACATGCCAGAAAACCATTGAACCCTGTACAATTGCCATGAAAATCAAGTGCTCTACCATTACGCCAATCAGACTACATACACAGTCTACTTATGTTATTATTTACATTCCAATAATGGACTCCAGAATCCACTCACATGTCAGTTAAGAGCATTGTCTATTTATCTGGTGAACAAAAATAGCCGTGAAGACGACTTGTCAATCTCCTCCCTACAACATGTGTATAGAAGAAAATGACTTTGTAAAGGTATGTCCAGTATCACATTCAGGTAACCACATATGAAACAATTAACAGGAAAAACTAACCAACAACAATTCATGTGAAATAAGGTTCTACAGAAATGACCACACACACAAAAATACTACATAACTGAAACCTCTATATGTTTTGGGGTAAATTGGGTAAAAAATTATGTTAAGAAGAATTTAGATGTCGTTACTGCCATATTTCCTATACAGGCCACATTCTTTAGTCTTCGAGGTTTGTTTTACTCCAGCCGAAGGGGAGGAAGACTAATGTCTTGTCAGGCAAAATATACTGATCAGACATGTTAGTTAGGGTCAGGCAAAATATACTGATCAGACATGTTAGTCAGGGTCAGGCAAAATATACTGATCAGACATGTTAGTCAGGGTCAGGCAAAATATACTGATCAGACATGTTAGTCAGGGTCAGGCAAAATATACTGATCAGACATGTTAGTCAGGGTCAGGCAAAATATACTGATCAGACTTGTTAGTCAGGGTCAGGCAAAATATACTGATCAGACATGTTAGTCAGGGTCAGGCAAAATATACTGATCAGATGTGTTAGTCAGGGTCAGGCAAAATATACTGATCAGACATGTTAGTCAGGGTCAGGCAAAATATACTGATCAGACATGTTAGGCAGGGTCAGGCAAAATATAATGATCAGACATGTTAGCCAGGGTCAGGCAAAATATACTGATCAGACATGTTAGTCAGGGTCAGGCAAAATATACTGATCAGATATGTTAGTCAGGGTCAGGCAAAATATACTGCCCAAGACCCTCACCTAGGCTCCCTAGTTGCACTCCCTGGAAACGGGCTGTTTTCATGGCCGGCTGGCTAACAATGTGATGAATCGATGTGATCCCCGTAGTAGTGAGTGACACGCAGATGAAGCCAAGCATAGCACAACCGTTTGGAGGACCCCGGTCCACCTTTCATCAGCACGCCCGGGAAGTAAAGAGAGCTACTGCAACCCGCCACTTAACATCTTTTTCAGGGCGCACAAAAGAGTTAACATACTCATTGTGGGCACTCACAAACAACAACAACTCCAGCGGAAGTATAAAGGCGAGCATTGCAGCTAACCAGCTTAAAGGAAGCCGGTTTTTCTTGTTTTTCATCTGCGCTTGTTCTCAATCCCCCGCTAACAAGACTTTGCTAGTAGCAGAATGTAGCCGAGAGAATGAAATGCATTGTGTTGCTAGTTTACAGCTTGACTGCGATATTCGACAAAAGGAAGCCTGTACTACTGCACTAGCACGAGCTCGGCCAGCTGTGGTAACAGCAATGGTTTGTTTTACATGAGGTTGCTAGACCCATGGACAGCCCTCTTTAGTCATCTTTTACTACATACATAACAGATTACAATGGCCCTATTCTTTTCCTCGCAGGTACTACTCTGGCAAAATCTAATATTCTTATAGAGAATCTCGAGCCATGTTCAGGTGGGGAATCCTGTTACCTATATAATTTATTAGTCTGTGTGTCATGTGGTAAGTCTCAAATCACGAAAGAAATCTGATAAGAATTATAGCAATAAAGAAACAAAAAAGCAGCCATTAATACACAGCCCCACGAGTGAACACAGGATGATGGACGGGGTACAACATAATACCACACTGGACTGGACTGGAACTACAAGTCATACAGCAATCAGGATGAACACTAACAAGGTGGCCATCTTTGTACTGGATTGAAATCAAGTGAGAGAAGAATATCTGGCTGATGACAGTATCCAGCAGATAGTTAAAGAGAGGGCCCCTTGCTCCACTGGTGGTGAAGAGAACTCTGTGAAGGAAAGAAACATGTCATAACACATTTAATATGTTGTTAGGACTTGGTGGAAGTGTAATGGTTCACCATTTGACTGTCAGTAAAACATAGGGCCACAACTACAGTTGGCCCTATTACAGGAAGCCAGTACCTGCACATCTGCAGTGGTGGTTGTGAAAGCAACGGTTTTACATGAGGTTGCTAATGACATGCACATCCCTCTTAGTCACCTTTTAAATACTTGGAAGGTACAGTGGGCCTATTCCTTTCAACTCATGTACCACTCAGATGTAAGTGGATTCTGGTTGATTATTGTGGTCCAGATCATTTAGGCCCACAAAAACACTGATAACAATACATCAGTCCGCATAACCATAACACAAATGCTTCAATTATCACAGAATAAAACATCAAATATATCCAACACAATCTGTGGAAGTAATCAAATTTATAGTTAAATTAAACAAATATATATATCTCACACAAACCAAGTATGTGTACTACAATAGGGTCTCACTCATATAGTGGATTAGGTTCCAGACCTCACCAATATGTAGAGCAGTCTTTTTACACTTACAAATGAACAGAAAAAGCCTAATTATGTTTCCACAATCATATATTTTGTGCGCAGTAGAGCTAGGCCTAACAAAAAATATACAAATGTCAATATATTGTACGGTGCACCCTTGCTTCACACAATATCAGGCTCAGTAAATGAGCGAATCATTTCCTTATACAATCCATGTACCATCAACAATATCAGGCTCAGTAAATGAGCGAATCATTTCCTTATACAATCCATGTACCATCAACTATATCAGGCTCAGTAAATGAGCGAATCATTTCCTTATACAATCCATGTACCATCAACTATATCAGGCTCAGTAAATGAGCGAATCATGTGAAAAGAGTGGCACATGTGTAGAATATATAGTGAACACATAAATTAAAACCGGCGTATCGGTGGAACACAGTAAAGTTATGCTCCTACTGCATGTTTTGTTTTAGTTAACAACTTTGGCATTACTAAAAATATTCTGCAAGAATTCCTAGAAGAATTTCAAATGATAGTTTTAATATGATAATAAACATAGTAGCTAGTCATTGATAATGATGATTATAGAACTGTGCACGATAACAGAGGTTTTGTTATGATATATTAAGTTATGGAGAGACAGTCATGTTATCACAAGATAGTTGTTTGTATTCTGATCGGGTAGGTCCAGTGTTATAAGAATCTAGTAAGTTTTGTGGTGATAAAATGTCCACTTTATCATGCTCGGGTTATGATGAAACATTTCTATATTTTCTGGTATTGTCCAATCTTGAATAATATATCAAGTCGCTCCTCTTCTACCCTGAGGATAGAGGTTTGCCAGAAAGAGCGTCAAACCATTCTATCTGCTGGTTCAAGTCTAGTCCACCGTCTCTTATAGACTGTTGGTTTATGTTGACATCCCAGTAGACTTTAGGTCATCCTTGGTGTCTGGATCCTTGACTCTTTGCTTCTCATGACTTGTAGTTGATCTTTCATTCTGCAGACATGGACAAACCACACAAGTTAAGATTGTGTCACATGAATCTGCAAGGGTTCAGATTCAAGGTCGTGTCAGATTGTCCGATTGAGAACCACATCTCTTGTCACGTAGACCACCTTCCTTGGATATCTCATTTCTGCCGCTTGGAGCTGGCTTTCAGGGTTGTCATTACCGTTTAATAAGATATGTTCAATATTCTCTAAGACATCTGTGTCCTGTGGTTTGATAAACAAACCAGTATTATGATGAGACGAATGCCAGGGAGAGATGGTCCATGCTATGATGAGACAGTTTTGTGTTGTAAAGAGACTGAATTAAAAGACATTAGGTTGACAATACTGCACCTTAAATGACACTGGTACACTCTCCTTCTTTCACAGATGTTCCTTACAAAAGCATAAAACCACCAATGCATGTTGGGACCTCGATAGGAAGCCTGTTACCAACCAATTGATGCTCTCTTCCAGTGATGGTCTGTGCTATCATTTCTTTAAAAAGGTAGAGGGAGTCATACAGCAGACTTAACTGCTAATCTGGGATGAAGTGTTAGAGACTTCAGTATACTAAGCCACAACTTGTATGAGGAGGATGGGGGGGGGGGGGGGGGGGGGGGCAGTTCCCTTCTTTGTTACATTTCCTATCCCAACAATCAGTCAAGTATCAATTTATAGTTGGGCCAACTGGGGTGTGCCGGCAGTAGGCGTTGAACCTTAGCTGTGAAAAGTAAGTGCCCTACTCGACTATTCGGTTGATATAATTTCTTTTACCTAATGATATTACTAATACTTTTTAGTCCCCTTTCATGAAATTCCGGTAAAGTTACAGCAGCCTAATTTGTTGGTCCCCAAGGTCAACATCAGTTATTCTGTTATATTTAAGACTTGCATTTCTTCTATAAAAGGCGATTAATGTTAAGACTTCCATTTCTTCTTTGAAGGTCGATTTATATTTCATAATTCATATTTTATATTTCAATTTGTAAAATTTTTAAAATATTTCATTGCTGCAGATAATGTACATTAATGTCAGTACACATTTTGCAGTACAAAAACAAATGAGTCATGCAATACAGAAACATAAATAAACCATCAAATCCTTATCACATCTCGGCCCATTGACAAACATCATACGTATGTTTAACACTGTCATTGTAATCTGAAAGCCGTTGTTCAAAGCTATACTTTTATACTTAATCTTATCAGTATGATGATAGCACCCTGAATATGCTGAAATCATCCAAAATGTTATTTACAACAGAAATGCTGACTGCAGCTAAAGACTGTAGAACTAATGAACAAATATTTTGTAACTGGGGAAAGCTAGAGAACAGAATATGGTGAAATGTAATATTTTGAGTTGTGTGAGTGAGAATCAAGGCGCAGGTTATTTAATGATTGCAGTGTGCCCAATATGGGGAACACAATAGGTGAGGCGCTCATGTCTCCAGAAAAGAATGAATGAAAGCGAGAAACGTTGGAAACCCATAAGCTTCAAGCATCCCCTCATCTCAAGAGAGATGGGATATGATCCTAGTCCTATTGGAGATGGACAATAAACTCTGAGGTCCTGTGTACACATTGTGCATGTAAAAGAACCTTCGGCGGGATCAAGAGCTGAGTAGCGCAAGAGCTGTAGTGGTCAGCGACCCATAGCTGACTGCTAGCGTCAGAGCCAGCAAACCATAGCTGCCAAGACCCTTCTACACCTCCACGCGGTGATCCTGGATAACAGGCTGCAGCAGAGCAGACTGGTTAAGGAGAAGGGATCGAAGAGGGAATGCTAACCCGGTACTCAAAACATGCTTGCTGAAGCCGAATGTGTTGGACCGAAAGGTGCAAATATCGCAGCCAAGCTGTAAACTACAACATAACGCATTCCGTTCTCTGGACTACATTTTGCTACTTACCCTTTCAGGGTTTGGTAGTGGGAGATTGAGAACGAACGAACGAAGAAGAACGTTCGGCAATAAAACATCAAAAACAGTAGGCTGTTGTCTGCTATTTGGGCAAATATTCTAAAGGTAACATAATTCAGAGCGAATGGTGGCCTGCAAAGAAAGAGACTTCTCCACCAGACAAAAGAGACAACAGTTCAATCACCTGTCGTCTGCACACTCGATCGCAAATATATACAAAAATGAACTCCACACCTCCACGGATAGAAGAGCAGCGACAAAGAAGTGTGACCACTAAATGAAGGTTAGATATCATAAACACTGTGTGGACTCCTTATTGGGGAGTAAACAAATAGGCCACTGTGCCTTACTGTGCATGTTGTAAAAGGTGCATGGGACTGGCAGCCGAACATATACAACAAATTGGCACAGAAAACACCTGCACATAAGTGCCTCAACATAGGCTTCATGAAACTCCTTTAGTGGTTGCCCCATGCTCCTACGGGAGTCAAAAAAGGACAAATTATTATTATTATTGCGCAAATAACTTTTGTTATAAAAATAGCTATATTTTGGCATTCTACCTACCGGGTTTCTCAAAATCTGCTTGAAGAACATTCAACAAATGTCAGATGATGGAACTGATATTCCCAGACATTCCACTGTATAATTAATACCCATAATTTAAATCATTTACTGACAGGGAAAATAGCAATGTTTAATATGGGAATGATTATATCTATGCAGAAAAAAAAAGTGTTCTTTTGTGAACATCACAATGATTGTGGGAATTAGGATAATAATCATACCATTTCCCCTATTATGAATGACTTAGCGCAAGGGTGTATGTTAACGTCCAAATGAGTTCTGGATTCAACCCAAAATCATGCCTCGTTTATGTTTAGAATGTACAGAAGACAAAATGCACAACTTATTTGTGTGTATTAAATGTCATGAATCCTGCATCCCTGATCCAATAATACAATTACCATAGCAAGCCAGAACAATATTACATCAATACACAAAGTTCAAAATATATTTTCTTTGTACACCAATATATGCAAATTTTTTAAAAGTATTTACTAGAATAAAATTGATTTAGCAGATGTTATATTATACAGAGAACAGAGAAAGCACATACGGCCATCACCAAACCCATTACTGGATAAACTCTATGAAACAATTTATTAACACTTTCGGCTCCCTCTGGCCGATATACATGCCACCAATATATGTGCCACATCCTCCTGAACCCTGTTTCAGTTTTCCTCATCTTTTCAACATTTGTCTCAAACTCTCTTGGTTGTTTTTTGTTTTCTAAATGCATATCCTATCCAATCATCTATTTACTCCTTATCACTCCTGTCCAATGGCTGCTGCTTCTTCTGCGTTCGTTCTCAATCTCCCGCTACCAATCTCTGAACAGGGTTTTGCAAGTAGTAGGGTGTAGCCCGGAGAACGGAATGTGCTGTCGCTAATTTACAGCTTGACTGCACTGTTCGGCCCGACGCATCCAATGGCTATTTTCTAAAGTTTTACATCAGTGAAATACTGAGACTGCTGGACAAGCATACTTTATTCCTCAGCCCTAAAATCTCACATGTGCATTACATAAAGGGGAAAAAACATCGTGATAATTGTTTTTTTTTAATGATCAGCAAATATACTTTGTGAATACTGCCAACTTGCTTCTAGTGAAATCCAGTTCATAGCAGTTATCACACCCCTTCAATCAAAAAACATCAGTCTTCACAATAATCACAATTTATTGATGGAGCTGCAATAAGAAACATAATACTCCTCAAGATATCCACACCATTTCAATAATCTCATCAAAAAAATATCAAGATTATTGTTAATATAATTAATATTATATATTTCAATTCTAAAATATACATAATCAAATGATAAATCTTAGCATCACAAGATAAATCTGTCATAAATGGAAGATAGAGAAATAATGTATACTTGTGTTTGATGTCCTAAATATGAGCAATTAGATTCATTTGTTAAGAAGGGGGAGGGTGAGGAATAGGGGTGTGTAACGCAAACACAATATGATCTAATACATTCTAGAATCACATAGTCCTTGAATTTATTTATACAAGTGTCTAGCTCTTAATAAAATCCAACAACATATGTCGTACAACCGAGGAAGAGCTTAGTATCACACAACAATACTGTTCGCTGATACTTTTTGTATTCTTCAAAATGACAAAAGAAAATATTGGGTGTTCCTTTTTTAAACTGAGTCAA
Organism: Ariolimax columbianus; assembly: GCA_036924085.1. Lineage (NCBI taxonomy): Eukaryota > Metazoa > Mollusca > Gastropoda > Stylommatophora > Arionidae > Ariolimax > Ariolimax columbianus. The sequence goes on along the minus strand of JAVGWX010000023.1, from coordinate 41,060,522 downwards.
AGATCATAACAGAAGTCAGATCATTGTTGATAAATAACTTCTGATCACAAATTGTAGAAGAAAAATTAAATGGCTTTTGTTGAAAACAAAAAAAAACCGTTCTGATCACCCCATCAGCTTTCTTTAAGAGCAGTGAAGAAACTGGGGGCAGTACGGACACGAAGAAGAACTACTAATTTGGTGGTAAGACGAGGAAGGCGCTGGATAATTGTAGTATTGATTGCTACTGCAACTAGGGTCAAATGGGCCATAGAAAACCTGGTCGATGACAAGGTTGTTGAGCTGATCAAGCTGATGCAGTTCGATGCACTTTACTTGTGCTTTCCTTTCTTGGGCCATATAAACTTGATAAGCCAGCTGGTGAATAAGGTTCAACGTTTGTCTCCTCTCATGGCCCATAAGGCAGATGGTGCTTTCATCTACGACCTGATACAGGGTCGTCAGATATTCATATTTCATGTCTTCATCCCCATTGAAGTGATTCACCAGATAAGCCTCAAGTTTGAGATGCTGCTGATTAATGTCACTGAAATCAATAAAGAATCTTGAACACATATATCTCTCCATTGTCCTAATATTAATCTCATTAGCTGGTGTGTAACCTCGAACAAGAAGGTTGCAGTATTTGAGCAAACCACCACCTCGAATCTCTTCTGGGTTCCTTGTGGCAATTAGTTTGTTATGAAGATGGTACCAAGCTTCAGAAAAGTCTCCATAGAGACTTTCAGCAACAACAGTCGGATAGAAGTGCTCTGTCATGGCAGCCTCAGAAATATCATAAAATGTCAAGAGACTGTCCAGAATAACTTGAAAAGAATCAACGCTGAACTCAAACTGACGTTTCATTTTGTCCACAAATTTCAATTCAACATTCTTGTGTGTTTTATGTGATAATGAGATGAGGCTCCACCTATCTCCGTGCTCGTTGCACACTTTAACCATTTTTTGCACATAGGCTTCCTTCAAACTGCAGCTGTTAATCTTCTCCTTGCTCATTCCATCAGGAAGGAAGTTCACCAAGCACCCTAGGACACAATTACGAATTTTCTGAAGTTCATTCTGGTTTGACAAATCCACTCCAAAAATCAGGTCCACATCATTGAACTCTGGAGCATTTGTTGTGCCCAAGATGTAGCTGGCAGCCCCTCCATTCAAACGGACGTCTCTGACACTAACACCATCTGCTGTCAGCTTGTCTTTGACAACCTGAACCAGATCCTTCAGTTTGACCTTCAGTGTGGGAAAGTTACCTCGACCATGGATTGGGATGGCAGCTTCCATAACTTCATGCAGCCTAGCTACTTGTTCATAGCAAAGAACCTGAAAGCGATTACTATATTCTACAGAAGCCATGTCTGGTTCACTTGAAAGGAAATCCTTGTCTGCAACAAAAAGATGAATATGTTAGATATTATTTCGTTTTCATTTGTTCACTTTTTAGATGTGAATTACCTTTATATAAAGACTATTTTACAAGAACATCTAACCTCTCAGACAGATCATACTAGCAACAACATCTAACTTCTAATGCAGATCATACTAGCAATATAGTCTAATCAGTCTGTCAGGCACTTTGCAGATTCTCACTAGTAAAATTAACATAGAATCTGTCTGGCAAAGTAGATTTAACAAGACACGAGTCATTAACATCCAAACTATCATGACATGTCACACTAGCAACATTAACAACTAACAGGCACATCACGCTAGCAACATAACCATTAACAACTAAACTGTCAGGCATGTCACACTAGCAACCTTAAGTTCAACAACTAAACTCATTAAACTGTAAAACTACTAAAAGTAAAGGGCACATCATACACTAAATGACTAACAGTAACACTAACACTAAACCTTCAGACAACTTGTGACTTGTCACAAGTCAAGACTCAATAGAAACAACTAAACCAAACTATCAGACGAGTCAATTCGCATTAGCAACAGAACCTTCCTTAACATCTAACTATCAGTGTTACTAATAATACTAATACTAACTGAACTAACTCCAGTACTGTTACTACTAAACTAACTAACTAACAGTACTAACACAGTAACACTGCAACAGGATCTCGATTTTCTGTAATGGCCAATGCCAAGCCCAATGGGTATCTATAGTATCTAGACTGTGGGATTAAAACAACGTCACATCAATCATAATATCACCAAACCTGTCGGGCAAATCACATTTGTATAAACATCTTTGAAGATCATAGATACAACAGCTAGAAAGCTTGATTTAGCATGTCCGCTGAGCGAAAGGACATACTAAATCATACTAGCAACATCATCACTTTCTTAAGTTCAGCCATTCAAGCCGCAGCACCTCATTCAGATAGCAAATACCTACGCTACAGAAAAAATGACTAGTGTCAGCAAAGCAAAGCAATAGATACTAGAGCTAGTACCAGATCCTAGAACAGTCCTCCAGGTCGTTTCCTGACTGCTGATAACAAATTAAACTTTCGAACAAATTTATTTGCTTGAGTAGACCTCCCACACACCGGCCAAATGTACCCCGCACCAACAGCTGATGTGCAGTACCAGGTTGTCGCTGATTGGATGAAAATGTTGTCGTTGACTGGCCATGGGCACAAGGAGCAGACTCAAACTTTTGGGAGAGAAAGCCAAACACCGCCACAGAACGGCCAAGAAAGAGTCATAAACAAGCAGCTAATGTAAATAAAAGTCCAAAACGCATCTTAAATAGATGTCAAACGCCGCTTCTAAAATGCGTCAAGATAAATTTAAAAGTAAAAACACCGTCACCCGCCCGGAAAACCGAAGAAAAATAAATTACTATATTAAAAACATGCATGGATTAGCTTTGCATACAGTAAAGACTTAAGTGAGCATTTAAATGTTTTAGTCAGAAACAGAGGCCAGCAAAAAGGGAAGCATCAAATAAACAGGGCGTAACGGAGACTGCTGATTTTCTGCATGTGTGTCTATAATCACACTTGTCTATGATATTATCTACATTTAACTTTGAACTTTGCGGCAGATTCTTTGAATTTTGCTTGAAAAAAACAAACAAACACGGGCAATATGGCATGTGAACCATGAATAAAAAATGTAATTTTTGTTCGCAGTGAAGGACTCGACCTCGCATTACATAAAATAATTCATTTCTGCTGTGCGTCAGCAAGTTTTATATTTTTATTGTTTTTATTTCTTTGATAGAATTAAATGCACTCTCAGTTATCTCTGTGCAAGTTTTTAGCATGTTCATAAGGCTGGAAAGAAGCCTAATAGACTTCCAGAAGCCAACCAATTCTACATACACATAAACACACTCGCACATTCTGACACCAACTCATGCCGTTACAAACACACACACACGCATACACATACACACGCGCGCAAGAAAACTACACCAAAAAAAAGTCGAACACACTCAACCATAAGCAAAAGGAATACAGCCAGATGTTTTTTTTAGCTTGGCTTTAAAATAGCCAAATTGGCAATCTCGGCAAAGAAGCCGGTCACCATTCACGGAAAATTTGTTGAAACTGTCCAGTATCTAGAGCGGATTGACACAGCTGTCTGCATCCACGCTCATACAATAATTATATGCATTTACGCAACTGGTAAACACATCAGCTGTAGGAAACTATCAGCCACTGGCTTTTGCTTGAGAGAGTTGAGGGCCAGGGGGATTTCGCAATCTCTCCTAACACGATAGGCACACTTAGGTGAGATACACGCACGCACGTATGATATCCCCAATGATATAAGAACCAACATGTTACACACACCCATATGTTACACACGCACTCACATGTTACACACACCCATATGTTACACATACACCCACATATTATACATATATTATGTATACATATATTATACATATTTATATATATATTATACACCCGCATATTATACAACTACGCACAACGCACATTCACATAAACACACACATCTAGACTATCACAAATACACATTCGAATACCCACCCACATGCACATTTACATACTCACGCGCACAAATACACGCAGGCAACAAAAACAGCAACAATGCTTTACTTGTTGAGGAGAAAAACTTTACTCGCGCAAGAATACAATATTACAAAAACACAAAACTCACAAAACAAAACACCGCGGGCGGAGCTAGCCGTAAAGGGGATTTTGGGACAGCCTCCGGTCGGGTGCCTGCAAGAATGACTGTCAGTACCAGTCGCGCGAGTATTTTAACCTTTGGCCTTTACTTTTTCTGAATTCAGTGTTCAATTTAGTTTACATTTCATAGAGTAAAATTAAGATTTAAAAAAGCCCCATAAAAGGTCATGAAGTCCTGTATTTAACTCTCTCTCTCTCTCTCTCTCTCTCTCTTTTCTCCCCTCCACCTCTCTCTACATCCTAACCTACAATTCTAAACCAACTCACATATGGCACTACGGCAATGCTCACATATCTATTTGCAAACAGCATATATTTTCTCTCTGATTACCCTTCACATCCCCTCATTCAAAGTATATGCAGATAACTCCATGCAGGAATCCGGCGCCGAAGCACATTGTATGTTCCTGCAGTGATGTTTTCTGTAGCAATGTATTTACATGTTGAGGTTGCTAGCCCTAAGCACAGTTCTCTTTACTCACATTGTGACACGTGCAATGTGGGTTTTCGGGGCATATTATTAGATTCACAGTTCGGGCCCCAGAGTCTACCCGGGTAACTGTACGTCGAAATGTGTTCATTATTTAGAGAGAGATCATGATGTCGAGAAGCGTATGAGCTGTGGCGGTCAGCGACCCTTAGCTGGCTGCTAGCGTCAGGACCAGCGACCTTTAGCTGGCTGCTAGCGTCAGGACCAGCGACCAGAGCTGACTGCTAGCGTCAGGACCAGCGACCCAGAGCTCCCAAGACCCTTCTACACCTCCACGTGGTGATCCTGAATAGCAGACTGTAACCGAGCAGACTGGCTAAGTAGGAAGGATCGAAGAGGGAAGACTAACTACCCAAAAATACCATGCTGAAATCGGATGTGTCAGACTGAAAGGTGCAAATATTGCAGTCAAGCTGTAAACAACGACACAACGCATTTCGTTCTCTGGACTACATCCTGCTACGCACAAAATCCTTCTAAGGATTTGGTAGCGGAAGTCTGAGAACGACCAACGAAAAATAATTTAGACAGAACAGGGGAATGTGTGTGCGAGTGTGTCAAATGACACATCGGTCCAAGTTACTATTTTAGATACGGCCCTGTAGCCTAGGTTTATAAGTAAATACTGTCTGAGCGGAGTGGGTAAAATCCCGAGCGGATCTCGGGACATCTAAATGAGGAAACAAATAATAGGTCGAGTGATTTCCACGAGTTTCGTAAAGGACAATCAAAAAGAGAGTTGTGCATGGAGCTAGCAATGTCATTATGTAAAACAAATGGATACAGAAACCAACACAGCTAAACCAAGCAACGTGTTATTGTACAGGCTCCCTGAAGGAAGTCCAGCTGTAGTGGTGACCCTATACTTCGCCTGGAGTGCAACATGGAGAAGGAGGAATCAAATTCAATGTGGATCCCGGGAGTAAAGAATAGAACACTGCAACCTGCCAAGCATTATGTAAACAATAACTAAACAAGTAGAATGGTAGTACATCGTTGACAACTGAGGGAGTAATTTACGGTTGTTGCTGATGATGATGTTGAATGCCTACGATAAGTAAGTCAACGCTTGTAGGCGCCCTGAATAGTGCGTTCGGTAGAGGGTTACAGTTGCTTTCTTCACATCACGAGCGAGCTGATAAAGGTGGACCTGGGTTCTTCAGGATGTTGTGCTATGCCTGGCATCATCTATGTGTCGTTCACTACTAAGGAGATCAAGTCGATCTTCATCCCGTTAGCCAGGCTGCCACGAAACAGCCTGTATCCAGTGAGAATTACTTGGAAGATAGGTGCAGGGTCTTGGTCAATATTTTCACCTGACCCTAACATAGTCTGAGCAGTATGTTGCACCTGACCCTGACTAACATAGTCTGAGCAGTATGTTTCGCCTGCCCCTAGCATAGCCTGACCAGTATGTTGCACCTGACCCTGACTAACATAATTTGATCAGTATGTTTCATCTGACCCAGTCTTGTGTGGCTGAAACACAAATACGTTTTTTTTTGCCACACTGAAAAAATGCTATATTAAAATAATAGTGATTTAATAAAAATAAATAGTACAGTTTAACTCCTCTACCGAAGAAGGCTCTCCAACCCGAGCGTTACAACTACGTTATTCACACAGGCCATCAGCCTGCTGAGTTTAGGGACGACTTTAGAGCTAACTTGAGCGCTCTGGAAACAAGACCACATCTTTGATATTATTAACAAAGGTCAAGGTAATTCTTCTTCTTCTTCTTCTTCTTCTTCTTCTTCTTCTTCTTCTTCTTCTTCTTCTTCTTCATCTTCTTCTTCTTCGTTCGTTTTCAATCTCCCACTACCAAACACTGATATGGCTTAAGTAGCAGAATGTAGTCCAGAGAACGGAATGAGTTGTGTCGTAGTTTACAGCTTGGCTGCGATATTTGAACCTTTCGGTCCAACACATCCGACTTCAGCAAGCACTTTTTGAGCACCGGGTTAGCATTCCCTCTTCGATCCCTTCTCCTTAGCCAGTCTGCCCTGATGCAGCCTGTTATCCACGATTACCGCGTGGAGGTGTAGAAGGGTCTTGGCAGCTATGGTTCGCTGGCCCTGACGCTAGCAGTCAGCTATGGGTCGTTGACCACTGCAGCTCTTGCGCTGCTCAGCATCTTGATCCCTCAAGGTAATTCAATAAGCAGACACTGATGTCTGCGATGAAATGTTAAGAGACTTCATTATACGAGACCACAGCTTGGTGGATCGGTCAGTTCTTTCTCTTCCTTGTTCCCTTTCTTCCATAACAATGTCATGTACCCATTTGCAGCTGAGTCGACTGGATAATGCCACTTACCGGAGTTAAACCTCGTATATTTGATGTGAAAAGAATATCCTCTATTGCGTTGATCTGACCAGAAGTAAAGAGTGAAGAGGAAGAGGAGAAGAAGATGAAGTAGAAGAAGGAGAGCAAGAAGAGGAATAAGCCAGCAACATCATTATACAAATGCTATTTAAAAAACCATCATTGTCAGAGCATATAAAGTACTTTGACGCAGGTTTTCGTAAGGAGTCAAATGTAGTGGGACCCTATTGCTTAGCAGGGAGCGTAATGAAGACACAATGTGTGCACATTGAAAATACTTCATTAGAACATTGGGATATCACTGCGAACTGATATACAAAATATGTACTCAAAGATATAGATATAAATAAAGATACTACATCAGTATAAAATACAAAGGCAGTGCGGTATCATCAACTGTCGTCCAAAATGAGGTGTAAATTACTTATTTCCACAAGGTCTCAGCTTTGTATTTGCGATTGAGTGGCCAGTTTCCTTGCTCACTGCCTTGTCGTTTCTCTAACTGTAAACTAGGTATACGTTTGCTGCTGAGTAAATTGTAACGTGTCGCTATAGGGTAAATTGTAACGTGTCGCTACAGGGGAAGCGAAGCCAGTACATTTCACGCGAGAAACGTGTTATGTTAGTCCACAGTGAAACATCATACGCACATACAATTATTGAAATATGTATCTGGCACGAAACGTACACTATTATAACACAGTATATCTTAATTTCTTTCACAATATTAGTTAAAGTAAGCCATATAATAGTACAAATGCGTATGTGAACAAAATACATTCATTAAATTTCTTACTTACTGGCACTGTGTGACCTGTCGGCGTCCTGGACTCCTACTGACTGAAATAGCTTGGTGAGAACGATTTCTTCAGTCCATTCATAAACAGTATTGTTGAGTGTACGAGGGCGGAATTGTTTACGTCATTACTACGTCACGACAATCGATTTCTCTCTCTCTCTCACTCTCTCTATCTGTTTTCATACCGCCTCTCGCCTTCCTTTTGCCCATGTTTGGGCTTCTGATCTGAACAGCGTGCAAAAGAATTATTATCGAGTTGGAGAGAAAGCACGCGAATTTACTCCGTAGGAACTACTTTTGCCATATAAGGATCTTGGAAATAAAAGTAAAATCGTAGTCAAGGAAACGGCTTCTTCGTCGTCGTCTTCTTAGTCTTCTTCTTCTTCTTCTTCTTCTTCTTCTTCTTCTTCTTCTTCTTCTTGTGCACGTTTAAAATGTGGCTTTCTCATGATTGATGTATTTCAACCATCAACTTCAAATTTGTAACAGTACCTTTCATCCTTTTCCTCATCTTATAATTTTATCAATATTTGATGGATTCTGCAGAATATAACGTTGTTCATTGGACCTGTTACACTGTTATATAACACATGTCTCAGTGGCTCCTTTGATCACCATATTTGCTACTTAGTCTTTGTCTTAGTCGACCTGTACTTCTACAGTGGCACCTGTGCAGGTCCCAGCTCTGGCGTGAGTTGAATGTAGTTGCAACTTATTACTTCTCTGCGTTGGAACAAGTGCCGGGGAGGGTGGTTAACCTATGTGCTAGTTCATCTTAATAGACTCAAACACTAGAGCAGAGTAGACCCGCAGCCTGTTAGACGCCATCTATGCTGCTCTTAATCTTAACAAGCCACCTAACCATGGCAGGTGTTATTCCCTGTCACACAGTTAGTCGCCTCTTACGACATGTTCTCTGTGGGGCAGTGGTGCTATTCTTGTCCTTGTCATACACAAAGACCCCGGCAGACCGCTCAGGACATAATTGTTACTTGGTTCGGGTTTCACTTTAAAATATTCATAGTGAGAAATGACAGAGATAACGGATAGACAAATGCAATATTTAGAAAATATAAAAGCGGCAACACTTTCTAAAATAAACAAACAATAATAAACCCATTCCAACTGTGTGTTACAGGGGCCTGAGAGCGGAGAACACCATAGTAACGCTGTGACATGCCCATCATATGTTCTAAGAAGCGTCTAAGTAGAGTTGAACATGACCCCGACTGTCCTGTCACGTAGAAGCTGTAAGCGACATACACAATAAATAAAAACATATAGACGCTATTGCAGAAGAGAAGCGACTAAGGAAGGACGGGCATATGGTCAGGTATTCCAATCCAGTAGAAAATGTAAGAAGCAGTAAAAATATAAAGGGAAATCTTGACCCCGTGGTAGGGGAGAGAATAGCTACACCAAAAACCAAATAAATACAGCGTTCAAGGAAAAGTTTGCGGGTGTCGGACTTACGCTTCCATGTGGCCCTAGGCTAGAGATGAAGTGAAAAATAAATGGGCGTGGTCAGATACCGCACCGAGACGACAACACGAACGAAACCTACGTTTCGACTAATAGGCCTTCATCAGGGACATCAGGTAACAGCAGTAATGAACTAACGAATCCAAGAAGAAGGGACTAATAGGAAGGCATGGTGATGTCAAGTTAGGGCCATTTTTGTAAACTTTTTACTTAAAAAAACATTCTAGGGACTCTAAAATTAGGCCTTAACAAATTTGAGGCATTAGGCTACTTAACTAAACTTAACGATTTTATACTGGTTTAGAAGACTGCAGTCTGTAAACAACCAGTTTCTTTTACATTTCATTTTTCTAAAAGCTATGAGCATTCAATCTATTCTTAAATGCATTAATTGTCCCTACCTCCACTACTTCCTGTGGCAATGCATTCGAAACATTCACCACTCTCTGACTAAAAAAAATTACCAAATATCTAATCTGGACTTTTCTATAGTTAATTTGTAGCTATGACCTCTTGTTCTTGTAGGTGGTTGACTTTTGAAAAACAATTGATTTTTTATAGTCTAATTTATTCATTCCTCTGATCATCTTATACACCTGCATTGTCACATTGAATTCATCTGTTATCTAGACACTGAAGGCCGGTTTTTCTAAGTCTTTCCTTATAACTGTAATTCTGGAATCCCACTACCAGCTTTGTCGCTCTTTTTGGTATCCTTTTCAGCCTGTTTATGTCTCCTCTACGATAATGACTTTACACCTGTACACACTACTCCAATCTAGGTCTAACTAATACTTTATACAGTTTGACTATCACTTCCTTGCTCCTATGTTCAATTTTTCTTTTTATCATACCTAACATTGCAATTTCATTTTTCACTGCTACTTGCACTTGCTCACTCACTTTACCTGTATGATCTATTATAACCTGGACTTGCTCACTCCCTTTACCTGTATGATCTATAATAACCCCTAGGTCCCTATAGTCATACTATTGGGACATTCGGTACTGACCGGAGAGAAGAAAGAGCTAACGTAGAGCACGCCAGGTCGCCATGGCACCTAAAAATGTTGTTCTGGCCCCTAACATTTCACAACCTGTATCGTATTTCCTTGATCGTGATAAATCATTTAAACTGCCCTATTCGTGGCTTCTACATCTTTCACCTGCCTCCTAGATACTAGACAAAGTTGTCACTCCCGACGTAATGTATACAATTGGAGGGAATATTATTTTCCCTCGACAAGTCAAAACATACATTTGTTATTATCTTGCGCGTAACATCTAATGGCAAATCAGATCGTAGCTTTCAGTAACTTAACCGAGTTCATAACAACCTCGTCCACTACATCCGTTTAGCTGTCCACATGCAACGCCATCAATTATTATACATTGACCTTTAAAAACAACAAACAAGGAAGCAGTGCTCTCCTCGTGGTGTCTTTATGGCACGAAACAATATAGTTTACGTGTATTTTAGAGATTCAGAATGCGGATGCATCTTAATGTTTTTTTTCATTAAATGGTTATTTCGTTTCTCATACAATAAATGACCTGGATCGAAAGATAGAGAGGAATAGGTAACTTGTGCTGGGATTGACAGAAGTGGTTGGGGACCTTTTATGCTGTGATTATGTATCCTGCAGCATCCGGGCTCTTGCCCTTCGGCCAAATTCATGCGACCGCTTACAACACAGAAATAAAGACAACGATAATAGTTATGTGTATAGATAAATGGCTCAGAGAACACAGAGAATCTGATATAGTAGAAGTATACTACTACTTGTCAAGAATAGATCAAGTTACAATATTCCAACTGCGAACATGTCGCTGCAGACTGAAACATAATGCGTTGTGTCGTAGTTTACAGCTTGACTGCAACATTTGCACCTTTCGATCCGACACATCCGGCTCCAGCAGGCATTTTTGGGTACCAGATTAGCCTTTCGTCTTCGATCCCTTCTCCTAAGCCAGCCTGCCCTCCCTTCTCCTTAGCCAGTCTGCCCTCCCTTCTCCTTAGCCAGTCTGCCCTCCCTTCTCCTTAGCCAGTCTGCCCTCCCTTCTCCTTAGCCAGTCTGCCCTCCCTTCTCCTTAGCCAGTCTGCCCTCCCTTCCCCTAAGTCAGTCTGCCCTCCCTTCTCCTAAGCCAGTCTGCCCTCCCGTCTCCTTAGCCAGCCTGCCCTCCCTTCTCCTAAGCCAGTCTGCCCTCCCTTCTCCTTATCCAGTCTGTCCTCCCTTCTCCTTAACCAGTCTACCCTGTTGCAGCCTGTTATCCAGGATCACCACGTGGAAGTGGAGAAGGGTTTTGACAGTTCTGGGTCGCTGGCCCTGACGCTAGTAATCAGCTTTGGGTCGCTGAATGTTGCAGCTGTTGGACTGCTCAGTATCTTGATCCCATCCTAGTATTTATTATGTGTATCCAGTAACTGATGCGTATTTGTGTCCTGCTTAAGGTTATGTAAGGCTATGAAGAGGTTTTTATGTTGTATAAAGTCAGGGCGATCTCTTTCCTTGAGTATAGTTTTTAACATAGGGCTCTACTCATGTCATCTCTCCATCTCATCAATGGCCATCCATGTAGACGCTTCAAGTTGTACGACCACCATGACGTCATTTTTCACGTCCCCCTGTCATCAAACATGTGCATCATATTCTCGACTCATCTGCTCTTTCTTAATAATGCAATTTCTACGACATAGTTGAAGGTGATTCGGCGCCTGATTTCTGGGTTGTGAGGTCAGTCCCACAGACAAACTCATTTTGTTGAACCTGCTGCCAGAGATCTTTAAACAGGCAATTAATAAGTTCTGTTCTGACCCGCTGACATTACTTAATAAATGTGGTTGTTTCATGAATGTTCAAAATAATATTTTGTATTTTCTTTTCATTTTTTAGGTGGTAACATTATATATATGGGCTCCAGAATTGGCAATAATGGCGACTGCTCCAAATAAATCAGAAGAAGACTAGCCATGGCAATGCAAAGACTGAACAAATTATGGCAGAGCACTAACAAAACGACAAAAGTGAAAGTCTTGAGAGCTTGTGTTCTTCATGTGGCAGCTTATGGCTGCGAATCATGGACGATTATCAAAACTTAAAGAAAAAAGAATCGAGTTCTTCGAGTCAAAATGTTACAGAAAGATCCTCAGAATACCCTGGACGGAGAAAAAGCCAAATGTAGACATTCAACAAGAGTTGAGCATTGAGGAGAACTGGTTTATCAATTCCATTTTGGCCAGAAAATGTAAATACTCTGGCCACATCAAGAGACACGGCGGTCTCGAGAGAACGGTGATGGAAGGTATGGTGCCAGGCAAAAGAGGAAGGGGTAGACCAAGAAGACGATGGCACCAAGATATCCAGGAATGTCTGGGTATGACTGGCGGAGGCTGAAGTTTTGGCAAGGGAACGAGTTTCTTTCAGACAGACTGTGATGGGAGCGACGTTCTATAAAGGACATGCTACATGTTGATGAATATATATATATATATATATATATATATATATATATATATATATATATATATATATATATATATATATATATATATATATTATATACCTTGAGTAGGAAGTTGAATCTCCTTAAACCATCTCCCTGTGTAGGGCCCTGGTCTTGTTTATGGTTTCTGAGCGTCAATATTAAGGACAAGTAGTCTGTATGTAACACTGTCTCTAACATGGTCTGTATTGACCGCGACAGCTTCAGAGAGTATTCTAGCCTTTCATTGATTCAAGTCCTGGCCAATCGACATACACGGTTGATTCTATTTGATTCACAAATCCAAACCAGTAATGGGTTTCCATTTCATTAATAAACCTCCTACGCTGATTAGTAATGATCGCAGATTTCATTCGTGCCAATCCTTGCACAATTTCAATAAAGGGATGGGGACCTTCACACTGCTGCCGACCAGCGTACGTTGGCTTCTCATCCGCGCCAGAAATAGTTCGTGTCGGTTCGTTTCTAACGAACGGATGCCACAAAATCGAGATTGAAAATCAATGGGCCATTCTATTCCTTTGAATGGAACAATCCAGGCAAAACAACTTTCTACGCAGCAATTCTTTGTCAATGAAAAAATGAGAAAGAATTATTCGAATTAAAATGTTTTTACAGAACCATTCCTGATATGTGTAAATTAATCACATATAATTAATAAACAACGAGTACAAACACACACACACGCAGACACACACACAAACACACACACACACGAACACACATATGCAGACACACACACACGCGAACACATGCATAACACACGCATACACACATTAACACATGCAAACAGGCACACGCACACACAAAATACAGAACACAAACAAATACCCCAATAGCAGACCACCGGAGACCACATAAATGTGGTTCAATATAAAATTGTAAAGATTCTCATAGATACATACAAAGAATGTATACCGATAACAATAGTTGCCTAGATGGTATGACAATAGTGTAAGATATGTATATTCAGAGGTGACAGCATACTACTGAATGGACTGATTAGAACTTTACGGCACATGGGACACCCGTGTATATCATCAATAATTGGACTGTCTTTCATTCTGTCCCTTTCGTGTAGCTCTTATTTTTCCCTCTTCTCAGCGATGATTCTCTTCTCGGTGATGCGAGCACCATGTGTGATAGAGGTCTGCCAGGTGGGGCGGAACGGAGCAAGCAACCAAGTCAGTCAATAAACGCATTTATGGCGACAAAAAAAGCAAAGATAAGTGAGTTGTAAGCACTCGGAATGCATGTACTACAAAATCACATAAAACGTATAACCAGACAACAGAAAACTTACATCAGACAACATAAAACATATACACCTGACAGAAAACATGTGTACCGCACTACAACAGAAAACAAATGCACCACAAAACAACTGAAAACAAATACACCCAACAACAGAAAACTTATACACTTGACAAAAGAAAACATACACACCAGACAACAGAACACATTTACACCAAACAATAGAAAACATACACACCTGACAAAACAGAAAACATACACACCTGACAACAGAAAACATATGCACCACAAGACAACAGAAAACCTATACAGTTCAGCTTAAGTGTATTCTCCCCATCGAAGGCCGGCTGTAATAGATCTCCAGTCTATCTCTTGCCGTAATGGTGCAATCTGACATGCTTTTTTCAGTCCATCTCCTGATGTTATCCACCCACTTAAAACGGTGTCTTCCTCTTGAACGACTGCCTTCCACCCTACCCTCTAGTGTTGTCTTCTACAAGGAAGTGTGTTTTGTTATATGACCAAAAAAGCGTAAAGAACCATGATTTCGGTCAATAATTCTCTTTTCACCCCCAACTTTTCAAATACCTCCAAATTTGTTTTCTTCTCCCTCCAAGAAATGCTACCCAGCCTTCTATATAACCCACATTTCGAAAGAGTCAATTCTCGTTTTCAACTTGTAATTCAGTGTCCATGTTTCTGCGCCATAAAGTAGTGACGAGTATAAATGACACCTGACAATTCTCATTTTGAAATTCTGATTGATCTATTTGGATGTCAGTATGTGTCGCACATTGTCGAATACCATCTTGGCCCTACCTATTCTCTTCCTGATTTCTTTTTCACATAAGACATTTCTACCACACAACAGAAAATAAATACAATTGACAAAAGAAAACATACATCAGACAACAGAAAACATACATCAGACAACAGAAAACATACATCAGACAACAGAAAACATTCACCAAACAATAGAAAATAAATACACCGGACAACGGAAAACGCATACACCAGACAACAGAAAACGCATTCACCAGACAATAGAAAACCCATACACCAGACAATAGAAAACCCATACACCAGACAATAGAAAACCCATACACCAGACAATAGAAAACCCATACACCAGACAACAGAAAACCCATACACCGGACAACAGAAAACCCATACACCAGACAATAGAAAAGAAAGTAGATGCAGTCTTTTACCAATGCTCTCATTTCTAAGTTTGAACCTACAAATGTTGGTTGTTGTGTTTGATAATTGGAACGATAGGAAAACAGTACATATCAAAGATCGAATCCAATGGATCTCCAACGTCCTCTGTCTCTTGTCTTGATTGTATAATCTGTCAAGCTTGTCCATGTCCTTCTGTTGATGTTATTCTGCCACTTATGTTATTGCTTACCTTTGACGGGCTTAACTTCATCCGTCCTTCCAGAATGACCAAACTATATTACCTGTAGTGCTCTGGTTTAGTCAATAATTTTCTTTTCTTCTCAAATTTCTCAAATTCATCTCAATTTCTTTTCCCTTCTGTCCACGGGATGGTGTATATGAGGTAAGTAATTTGTGATTGTTGGGATTAATAATTTGTGATTGTTGGAATTAATCATTTGTGATTGTTGCGATTAATAATTTGTGATTGTTGGGATTAATAATTTGTGATTGTTGGGCCTAATAATTTGTGACAGTTGGGGCTAATAATTTGTGACAGTTGGGGCTAATAATTTGTGAATGTTGGGGCTAATTATTGTTAATTGTTTGGGCTAATAATGTGAACAACAGTGGAAATTACTAGGTAAAGGAACAGGCGACGACAAAGTGAGAATATACTGAAGGATTAATATGTTGGCATGGAAAGATTAAAAAAAACCACATAATTGATATGCATTCCGTGAGAATCCTGGGGCCACTTACTGCAGAGACAAAAATAGGATCTGTGCACTTTCGTGCATGTCGTAAAATGTGTTGAATTTGAGCTGTGAAGGACGCTTGCAACTCGACCATGTAAAACAAATTGCAACAGAAAAACTATCAATACAAGCCGTACACAAATTTTTGTTTCAGGCTTCCTGTAAGCGACCGTCTACAATGACAGCCACGTGTTTTACATAGAGCGAATATACAAGAACGAGACTAGATAGCCAGAATTAGAAACATAAATTTGTTCATTTTCAATAATCCCCCGCGGCGATCGGTACGGCACACGCTGATGTTAGCGGACACGTAACGGTGGTTTATCGTAAGTCGAGATTACCGTAAGTCGAGATCTACCGCATGCATTTCCATTTACGATTCCACCTTTTCGCACCGTATGAAGCATCGAGCCACCACTGCAGCTGGACCAGACCACCTTACATCTGCCCAAGCGCTTGTGGCGGCATCTTCAACAGCAACAACTTTATGTAACGAGCTCATTAGTACCATTCACAATCTTCTTTGGTTGTCTTTGACCTCAATGCCTGGGAGGCTGCAATGGACCTGTTCGTTCAAACCCTGGAACACTTCATGTAATAAATCTGTAAACTGCGGAGGTAACGAAATGTTATTCCACATGACGTCAGCGTTGAATACAGAATACATTTGATATTTATAGACATGACAGGACTCTAGTTTTTTGTGTGTGTTTCTACGCTTCAGACTAAGTGGGGATATCAGTTAGCGATCGTATCTCTTCTATCTCACGGGAGAAGATACGGGTTCACTCCGGGGTCGAAGTGGGCCTCTGTTATTCTCAGCGGTAAAACCGGACCTGGCTTATGGTTGCGGTAAGAGAGGAATCGGGTAGTGCTACATGGTTGACTGGTTGGTTTCTAATGCGCACAATGGGTTGTTAACACTTTTGTTCGCTGTGACGGAACGTATGGCAGATTGCAGTAGCTGTCCTGACATCCCGAGTGTGCTGATGAAGTGGACCGGGGTCCTCCAGGCGGTTGTGCAATGTTTGGCTTCATCTGAGTGTCACTCACTACTACGGGGATCACGCCGAATCTTACCTTGTAGCTAGACTGTTGTCCTAGTCTTCTGACTAGGTGAAGTGGAAAGTGACTCGGGTTGTGGACATTCGTCTGTTGACCATTAGGGGTGGGAGGGGGTAAGGAATGAGGAGGCGAGGAGGTACGTGTTGTGGACATCGTTCTGCCGGCCCGCGGT
The DNA here is from genome assembly GCA_036924085.1 of Ariolimax columbianus. NCBI lineage: Eukaryota > Metazoa > Mollusca > Gastropoda > Stylommatophora > Arionidae > Ariolimax > Ariolimax columbianus. The sequence continues at coordinate 41,043,391 of JAVGWX010000023.1, read as the reverse complement.
GGAGGGTGAGGTAAGAGGATGATGTAGCACGGGTTGTGGACACTGGTCTGTTGACCATTAGGGGTGGGAGGGGGTAGGGAATGAGGAGGTACGTGTTGTGGACATCGTTCTGCCGGCCCGCGGTGGAGGGTGAGGTAAGAGGATGATGTAGCACGGGTTGTGGACACTGGTCTGCTCACTAAGGGGCCGCGGGTTCAATCCCCATGTATGGTGTATCCTTTTGCTGTCGGGTGGGGGTCATGACAATGGGGGGGGGGGGGTGAGGGGACGCAAATAAAAACATAGCCCACGGACAAGCAAGAGGCCTTTATTCCTCGCCCAATAAATTCTCTCGCAATAGGAACAAACGTCACATATGTTTTTATGATGTTGGAAGTAAGTCTTAATTAGTTCATTTACATTTCCCTTCTTGAGCGGTTACAGTGGCTCTTTTTACATACCAAGATCCTCCTGGCTGTAGTATAATGCGAGGGTTTTTTGTCAGCTCACTACTATGGGGATTACAGTGTGAATACCCACTTCTTTGTTCAAACTGTTGTGGCACAGCGTGTTTCCAGGAGCCCTAGAAAAGTTGAGATAGATGGGCATGTTTCTCTTGACCATGTCGACATTTTTCTATTCAACTTTTAGTAGTGTATTTCTGCGTACGATTTCAGGTGTCAACTAGTCTGTATCTAATGATAGAAGGGATCGGCCTGCGGTAATTGGAATCTCCCATAGAGCGTGTCCATGAATAGTACAAGTTTTGATAACGTGCTAAATCTGTCCCTCATTTACGTTAATGTTGTTTGTATTTCCTTCAAAGTACTTACTACAGCCATGGTGAGCCGTACACAGATCACGTGCTTTCGCCTACGGCAAGAACAATTGACACGACTTGCCAGCCAGCACGCTTAGGTAGCAATGGAAGTTCTGTATTGATCGTCTTGAAGCCATGACGCAAATTGACGTCAGCAACGTTACATTCAATGGTTAAATACGGCGCATGTATCCCTCCGCCGGGTTTGTTGCTGAGTGGTTCATTCTTGGAACAGACTTACAACGAAGAGAGGATTAGGAGCTAGGACACATCTTTAAAAATGTAACATAGAGGGAGAAAATGGAAAAGTTGTGATTGTAATGGAAAATACTATACAAACTTGTAATACACAAATAAACGTTAATTTATCTCATCTGTCCACAACACCTTATTTGCAATGCCTTATTGTTCCTTCCATTGTTCCATGTTGTTTAGATTTATTCGTCTTCCTTCCGCATCTATATGAGCCTGTCTAGCCACATTCCTCTCGTGTGCCCACCGGCCCTTTTTCTGAAACCAGATCACATATTGTTATCGGCTTGTGTTGTCAACTTATTTGACTAAATTCTGACAAGGTGTCGAGTCTTTTGTATTTTAAATCTGTGTATGAAGCAGATGGGGGTGTTCTTCTCCTATGCATTCATTTTGATCTCGTATGCATTCCTTTTGATCTCTTATGCATTCCCTTTGATCTCGTATGTCCCTCGATGTTGTTAAAGCGCATTGTGGTACTCTTCTGTCACGTGAGATGTACGTGGCAGTTGTTATTGTCAGTCCATGCCTCGGTAGCGTTTCTTTGACACCATCGATTTATCGTTTTCTCGTATTCTTCTCGACTCGATGCCCCCCCTTGTCTGATGTAACAGGCTCGTGCATGGGGATATATTATGAGGTATTCTACCAAGTATTTGACGCTTTCTGTCTTCTGCGGGGAAATTAAAATCAATTACCAGCGCCATCGTATCTCGGTGATCCCACATGCGATGATCTTTCTTTAGGCCTTTTCTTATCCTTGTTCCTTCGTCACTTCAGCAAGAGTATAGGGTTACTACTACAGCTGGCCTCCTCCAGGAAGCCTGCACCAAAGCACTTTGCGTGCTTCTGCAGTGGTGGTTTCTGAAAATGTAAAACTGTGTGTTACAGGATGATGTTGTTAGACCAATGCACACCTCTCTTTAGTAACCTTGCAGATAGGTAGTGGGCGTCGTCTTTCTTCCCAGTAAGAAGCCCGGGAAGCCACTCGGTAAAATCTTCCCTTGCTGGTACTTTATTATACCCTGATGCCCATTGGCCGTTAGGCCACCACTGAATGGTCGGTTGTTAATGTCAACTGTAAACATTCCTTTCTGATGTCAAAGTGTTAACCTCAGAAAGTAATCAAATATGTATTAAATAGCTGGCTAGTTGTGAAGCTAGAGTTTGTCAAATGTGGCAAGGTTTTTTCCATGCTTCGAAGGCTCCATAGATGGGACACACTCGGAGGATGGAGGATATCAGAGTACCAGAGGATCTTCTCTGTTGTGAATTACAGACAGTTCGGGAAAAGGTCTCGAGGTCGACCACTACATCGCTGCATGGATGTATGGATGTATGGATGCATGGATGTATGGATGTATGGATGTATGCAAGCGGGGTATGAATGATGCGGGCATTGATTTGGAGTCACGGGACAGGACGCCATGGATCGTCTTGCATTAAAGGGCAGGATTAAATATGGAATACAGACAAAGACTGGAGTGAAACATGGAATACAGACAAAGACTGGAGACAAACATGGAATACAGACAAAGACTGGAGGGAAAAATGGAATACAGACAAAGACTGGAGGGAAACATGAAATACAGACAAAGACTGGAGACAAACATGGAATACAGACAAAGACTGGAGGGAAAAATGGAATACAGACAAAGACTGGAGGGAAACATGGAATACAGACAAAGACTGGAGGGAAACATGTGGCCTATACGGAAACAAAGAAACTAATGACCGGCACCTCAGACTACTAGAATTTGCAATAAGCTGTTGGTAGCAAACAGGTTCAGGTTTAACAAGCCGTCTAGACGATGGACATGGCATAATCCAAACAATGAAGTGCACAGCCAAATTGATTATATACTGGTCCAGAGGAGGTTTAGATCTAGCATCAACACCGACAAAATGAGAAGTTTTAAAGGAACGGATATAGGAAGCGACCATGATCTTGTTATGATGACTATGCGTCTGCGATTGAAGGAAGTCACAAAGAAAGATACGACTAGGCTAAAGTTTGACCTGGACAAACTAAAAGACCCAACGATCATCGAAGTGTTCCAATCAAGGGTAGGAGGGATATTTGCTCCACTGTTTGCTCCCAGAGAGGGACTGGATACCGATACAGTGTCTCTTAACTCAGCACTCATAGATACGGCAACAGAGATCCTGGGATTCCACCAAACAAAAAAGAAGCCATGGGTGACCAAAGAAATTCTAGACCTTTGTGAAAGAAGACAGTCACTGAAAAACCAAAATCATCCACCTGATGAGGTCGGCAGATATAAAGAGGTCAAGAAAGCGATACAACAAAATATGAGAGAGGCAAAAGAAGCGTGGATATGTGAGCGATGTACAAACATCGAAGAGAGATTAAACAGAAATGACGCTATAGGAGCAGACAAGGTGGTCAAAGAACTGGTAACAACAAGACAAGGTAGGCACTTCATGATCCAGGATAAAAGTGGCAAGGGCCTTACTGAGTAAAATGACGTACTGGCAAGATGGACAGAGTACTGTTCCGAGCTATATAACTATGAGGGACGGAACGAACCTGAGAAAACAATATCTCCTACACCAACAACTATAGAGGGTAACCAACTGATAACGAAGGAAGAGGTAACTGCGGCGATAAAGACATTGAGAAGAGGGAAGGCGGCCGGCGTGGACAATATACCAGCAGAGGTCTTACAGGTAGGTGGGGAGGTTATGGTGGAGAACTGACCGGACGTATTTACAAAATCAATGGTTATACCGTTACCTAAGTCTGGAAACCTAAAACTGTGCCAAAATTATAGAACAATAAGCCTCCTCAGTCACCCTAGCAAGGTCATGCTTAGATTAATCCTCGACCGATTGAAGCAGAGAACATCATTGCTGAGGAGCAAGCAAGGTTCGAACAGGGAAGAAGCACTACAGAACAGATATTTAATTTAAAGCTGCTAAGCGAGAAATATCTAGAACAGCAGCAAAAACTGTATCATATGTTTGTTGATTTTAAGAAGGCGTTTGATAGGGTATGGCATAAAGCCCTATGGACAACCATGAGGATGTATAAAATCAACGGAAATATTATAGCGGTCCTTGAACACCTGTATGACAAGACGTCCGGCGCAGTTATTGTGAACGGGAGGCGAGGGGACTGGTTTCGCACATCAGCCGATGTGAGACATGGGTGTACTCTCTCTCCCAACTCTTTTCATATATATTCCTTGAAGGAATTATGAGTGAGGCACTTGGAGGTCACGTTGGTACTGTCAAGATGGGGGGGGGGGGGAGGAAAGAGGGGGCGAGCGATTATCAACCTTTGTTTTGCAGATGATATCGACGGGTTGGTGGGTTCAGAAGCAGAACTCCAGGAATGGGTCAGAAGGCTCGATGAAACAGCTCTTGACTATGGTATGAAGATAAACGCTGGAAAGACAAAATTAATGACCAACAACGCCGAGGGCTTCGACAGTAGAATAAAAGCTAATGACCAGGAACTCGAAGTGGTTGACCGTTTTAAATATCTTGAGTCGATTGTCAGTGATGAAGAATCAAAATGTGAGGTGTTGGCCAGAATAGCCCAGACAATAGCGGCGCTTGCACGGCATAACAAAATAGAGCAAGATAAACAGTTAGCAATAAGCACGAACATCAGATTAATGCGTACACTGGTCCCGTCAATATTCCTCTATGCATGTGAGCCATGGACAGTTACAGCTGACGTTCAGCGAAGGATACAGGCCTTGGAGATGAGATGTTTTCGAAGACTTAAACGTCACGTTCAAATATCGTGTTACAAATGAGGAAATACGAGATAGAATTACAACAGCAATAGGGACTTTTGAAGTCCTCTTGGCAACTGTCAAAAGAAGGAACCTTGCATGGTACGGTCACATATCGAGATCAAATGGTCTTGCAAATACGATTCTGCGCGGAAATATGCAAGGCAGACGACGAAGAGACCGGCCCAAAAAGAGATGGGAGGACAACATAAAAAAATGAACCAATCTCTGACCAGAAGAGTCACAGGCAGCGGCCACTGACAGAGAAGGGTGTCGAGGAGTTGTGAGGATTTCTTCATATGTCCAACGACCTCACTGGTTACGGGATGACCTGACCTGACCTGACAGACACAGGAGATATTGATTACGCTAAGGACTCATCGTTTGAGAAGACACACCACACAATGAGATGCCCCAAATGTTCCTGACTCTCCTTGACACACTGTGGAAGACACTTCTCTGCTCGGGTTGGTCTTACGAGTCCCATTCGCTATCTTCATGGACTCTTACATCAGTTTATTTCAAAGCACGACATTATCGTCTGACAAGTCGGAAAGAGCCCATGATGATGAATATTTGATAATGACAGGAAGGAAAACACACTTTTCAGTTACACGTTAGTCACAGCCACACAAGCAGCCAGTTGTGAAGAGACGAGCTAGCCAACGCTAATGAGCATGACTCATTAATGAGACAATCAGCTGGCAGAACCAGCCTCCTGACAGGAGCCGGATATTGTTATCCTCTAAGCAAGCAACATCTGAGGGTCTCACAGCCTAAAAATGGCTCTTGTTGGGAATTCAGTTTCTACACTGCTTCATTTATGTGTTAACAGTTGCCAGATAGTACCTATAGAGATTCCCGTAATTTAGAGGCTAGTCGTGTGTACAGCCGGTTCTGTGCCTCTATACCCCCCCCCCCTCACTTTATATATATATATATATATATTTACACACACACACGCAAATACACACTTTCATTCTCCAAGTATTACCCGGATCCGACAGGGGAGCAGAGAATAATAACACTGTAACTTGCCAGGAATGTCATTTCAAGTGACTAATATTGTTTGGTAATGGGACTGGCTACTCCACTCTGAAGACACTTTAAGCCACAGAAACTTGAACAGGTATGGACAGATAATGATGGCGTGCCATGTACTTGTTGAAGATCTGTGTTACACGGGAATCTGCTGAAAATGTTGTTATATATGTTACTACTTACTTTACCTTTACTATAGATATACATATACCCTTAACTTAACATCTTTATACTGGTTTAGAAGACTACATAATCTGGATACAACCAGTTTCTTTCACATTCACTTGACCTAAAAATAAATGTGCGGATCCACTCTATTCTTGAATGCACTAATTGACCCTGCGTTCACTATTTGCTGTGGCAATTCATTCTAACCATTCAACACTCAAAATTCACTCCACAAATATTTTTTTCGTGTCTAATCTGTACCTTTATTTGATTAATTTGTGGCTGTAACCTTTTGATCAAGTAGGCGTTATTTAACCAAAAAAAACTTGTTATAGTCTAATTTATTCTTTCCTTTGATTATCTTATAAACCTGTATTAAATCATTTGGAATTCTCCTTTTTCTAGACATCATAAACCTGTTTTGTTTTTAGTCTTTCCTCATAACGATAATACCGGAATCCCTCAGTTTTGCCGCTCTTCTTTGAATAATTTCCTACATGTTTATATCCCCTCTGCAAAAAAGGACTCCCCACCTGAACACAGTAATCTAGGTCTAACTAAAGTTTTATACAGTTTTACTATCAGTTCCATAAATAATGTCTCAATCCTCCTCTCTCTCTCTCTCTCTCTCTCTGAGAGGAGTTACACGCATGTAGTACCAGCGAAGTTGGATGATAAATCGTGGACTGTTAGCCTCTTGACGCCATATTTACGAACTGGCTTCCAGGATGTTTGAATTCCTTGCCTAGGTGTTATTGACATACGTGTCGAATGTGTCTTCGTTTTTGCTGAGATTGACAGCTTCGCTTTCACGTGTACAGGTCTTCAAATCGTACCTCTCCCACGTTGTTTGTTCTTGGGAGTTTTCTTTCTTACGTCAGCGTGTAAAAGGTATTGGTCGTCTGCAAACAGTTATTCGATTTAGCGTGTTTGGTTCTGAATTTGTGTCTGACGAGATACACATCTTCTGGCGTCGGAAACCTAGAACGATAGCACATCTGTAGCTCTAGTGGGCCCTTTCAGGAGAAGACGGAATAGACCATATTGTCTTATAACATGCTTGTCGTCAAACGTGATTGAGTAAGGTTGTGCTTGGGGATGCCATTCTGATTATATAAAGCAGTCATAGACATCGCTTCTATAAAAGAGCGCATGTTGCAGTGGTCAGCGACCCATAGCTGACTGCTAGCGTCAGGGCCAGCGACCCATAGCTGACTGCTAGCGTCAGGGTCAGCAAACCATAGCTGACTGCTAGCGTCAGGGCCAGCGAACCATAGCTGACTGCTAGCGCCAGGGCCAGCAACCCATAGCTGACTGCTAGCGCCAGGGCCAGCGACCCATAGCTGACTGCTAGCGCCAGGCCCAGCGACACATAGCTGACTGCTAGCGTCAGGGCCAGCGAACTAGGGATGCCAAGACCCTTCTACACCTCCACGCGGTGATCCTGGATAACAGGCTGCAGCAGGGCAGACTGGCTAAGGAGAAGGGATCGAAGAGAAAATGCTAACCCGGTACTCAAAAATGCTTGCTGTAATCGGATGTGTTGGACCCGAAAGGTGCAAATATCGCAGTCAAGCTGTAAACTACGCCACAACGCATTCCGTTTTCTGGACTATATTCTGCTACTTAAGCCCTTTCAGGGTATGGTAGCGGGAGATTGATATCGAACGAAGCCAAGCAAAGCCACTTTTATAAAAGCACGTAAGTGCTTTAATTTAAAATAAAACTAAGGCGAGGCTGTGATGGCGGGCAGTGTGAACTTGGCGTGCCTTCGTTCGTTCTCAATCTGCCGCTACCAAACCATGATAAGGACTTAAGTAGCAGAATGTAGTCCAGAGAACGGAATGCGTTGTGGCGTAGTTTACAGCTTGACTGCGATATTTGCACCTTTCGGGTCCAACACATCCGACTACAGCAAGCATTTTTGAGTACCGGGTTAGCATTTTCTCTTCGATCCCTTCTCCTTAGCCAGTCTGCCCTGCTGCAGCCTGTTATCCAGGATCATCGCGTGGAGGTTTAGAATGGTCTTGGCAGAACTGGTTCGCTGGCCCTAGTTGTTGGAAGCTTCTCTGAGCTAGTCTGTTGTTGGAAGCTTCTCTGAGCTAGTCTTAAACTGTTGTTGGATGCTTCTCTAAGCTAGTCAGTTGTTGGAAGCTTCTCTGAGATAGTCTTAAACTGTTGTTGGATGCTTCTCTGAGCTAGTCTTAAACTGTTGTTGGATGCTTCTCTGAGCTAGTCTGTTGTTGGAAGCTTCTCTGAGCTAGTCTTAAACTGTTGTTGGATGCTTCTCTGAGCTAGTCTTAAACTGTTGTTGGATGCTTCTCTGAGCTAGTCTGTTGTTGGAAGCTTCTCTGAGCTAGTCTGTTGTTGGAATCTTCTCTGAGCTAGTCTGTTTTTGGAAGCTTTCCTGAGCTAGTCTGTTGTTGGAAGCTTCTCTGAGCTAGTCTGTTGTTGGAAGCTTCTCTGAGCTAGTCTGTTGTTGGAAGCTTCTCCGAGATAGTCTTAAACTGTTGTTGGATGCTTCTCTGAGCTAGTCTTAAACTGTTGTTGGATGCTTCTCTGAGCTAGTCTGTTGTTGGAATCTTCTCTGAGCTAGTCTGTTTTTGGAAGCTTTTCTGAGCTAGTCTGTTGTTGGAAGCTTCTCTGAGCTAGTCTGTTGTTGGAAGCTTCTCTGAGCTAGTCTGTTGTTGGAAGCTTCTCTGAGCTAGTCTTAAACTGTTGTTGGATGCTTCTCTAAGCTAGTCAGTTGTTGGAAGCTTCTCTGAGATAGTCTTAAACTGTTGTTGGATGCTTCTCTGAGCTAGTCTTAAACTGTTGTTGGATGCTTCTCTGAGCTAGTCTGTTGTTGGAAGCTTCTCTGAGCTAGTCTTAAACTGTTGTTGGATGCTTCTCTGAGCTAGTCTTAAACTGTTGTTGGATGCTTCTCTGAGCTAGTCTGTTGTTGGAAGCTTCTCTGAGCTAGTCTGTTGTTGGAATCTTCTCTTAGCTAGTCTGTTTTTGGAAGCTTTCCTGAGCTAGTCTGTTGTTGGAAGCTTCTCTGAGCTAGTCTGTTGTTGGAAGCTTCTCTGAGCTAGTCTGTTGTTGGAAGCTTCTCCGAGATAGTCTTAAACTGTTGTTGGATGCTTCTCTGAGCTAGTCTTAAACTGTTGTTGGATGCTTCTCTGAGCTAGTCTGTTGTTGGAATCTTCTCTGAGCTAGTCTGTTTTTGGAAGCTTTTCTGAGCTAGTCTGTTGTTGGAAGCTTCTCTGAGCTAGTCTGTTGTTGGAAGCTTCTCTGAGCTAGTCTGTTGTTGGAAGCTTCTCTGAACTAGTCTGAAGCTGTTGTTGGAAGTTTCTAGTGAGCTAGCATGAAGTTGCTTTAAGCTTCTCTGAGCTAGTCTGAAGCGTGAAGCTGTGGGAAGCTTCTCTGAGCTAGTCAGAATCTGTTGTTGGAAAGCTTTTCTGACATCAACCATAAACAACATCAGCCATAAACACTAGCCATAAAAAAATGATCCAAAATAAACAACATTTGCCAGATAACAAAAATAATCCAAAATAAAAAACTTGTTTAGGCTGTTAAGAAGAATCTGAAAATAACAGATTCGTCCCTGTTGTAAAGTGGTTACCCAGTCGTGTACCAGGTACTGCTATATGTCTCAGATATAAAAGAGAATCAGAGTAAGACTTTCGATTTCGAACCAACATTTGTTCAATTAATCATCATAAATGTTGAAAGACTTGATTTATGATCAAGTGTATGGTGCAGGTTTTAGTGGGAATAACAATGCTGTCTTAGATCTACGTTGTTTCCCCCCCCCCACCCCTCTTGTATTGGGTGGGGAAGAAGGGCAGTAATGAACAAGAGGGCACAGATACACATTAATTCAAGAACGGTCCTGATTAGATATTAGGAAATATTTTTTTAGTCAGAGAGTGGTGAATTCTTAGATCGAATTGTCATGGGAAATACTTGGGGCAGAGTCAGTTTAATTCGTAAAAAAATAGATTGGAGGCACATAGTTATTTTTAGATTTTGAATTGCATTAGGAAATACTTGGGGCAGAGTCAGTTTAATTCGTAAAAAAATAGATTGGATGCACATAGTTATTTTTAGATAAAATTGAGTAGATGAAACTGGTTGTATGCAGACTTTGCAATGTTCTAAACCAAAATAAAGAAGTAAAGTGTAATGAAATCTATGACTGGTTGTTTGGCTTCTTTGGCAATATTTATACATGATGTATCCGGCAATCCTGACGGGCGGTTCTGACCTAGATCATTAAGCTACCACATTTTGGCTCTTTCTGTGATTAAATAGCATACTGGAATATATTTTTCTTGAATGACGCAAGAGTTATTTGAATCTACGTGTCCAAAATATGCTTTACTATCCGTCTTCTTCCAGCTGTGCACTAATGTGTTCTATTGTTAAGGTTTTGTTACTGTAATGTCTGCCCACACAATGTCCTACATCATCTCAAATCATATTTCTATGTTTGCATTGTAACCTTGTGTTGTTACTCCATTCATCTGTCCAGACTCGTGACATACCATTATGCAATAGCTCGGCCTCTTATTATACATCATTTTTCGTGGATAATTTGTTAAATGTGCATTCTGTATTTTATACTTGAAGAAAATATTAATTGAATCTGAACGTAATTTTGTTCCCATGTGTACAGTGTTAATAAAGTTCTCCTTCATCATTTACAATGGCAGCCATGTTACCACGATCTAGGGACAAGTATGTCTTGTATAATAAGAAGCAAATCTTGTTAGATCAGCCCATGTCGTTTCTATGAGGAAACGAATAGCCCCAAAGCTATAGAACACGGCGCGGTTATTCAATCACAGGCGTCTCAGTGCGTGGTACCCTGTGAGTAGCCTCTCAGGGCGCAAGCCTGGGCGCTGAATATGGAGACCCTGGGCTGCCCAAACCACAGGATCCCTCTCTCGGCCTCGCTGGTGTAATCCAAAGGAATGCAAAGCATGACAATTTGGCACCAGCTCAGCTGCAGGAGCTGCCGGAATGAGTTTGCAATTTTGAAACCATCCGACTTATGTGCTACCACTCCGGATTTTCTGTCTGGGTTTACTCCCGTAGCTCTACCCTCTCCCGAGGTTTCCACAAGTGAGTGGAGTCGTTGCCCACAGATGCAAGTTACTCGAGACATCTGATGATACTCTATCGTCCCAAGACTAGCCAGCACTCTCTGGAACTTGTGGGTTTAAAATCAGAGTTCATCCTATCCTTGGTGAACTGCCTGAACAGGCTAACGAGCTTCGTTTACCCTGGTTTAGAGTCAAAGTTTACCTTCTCTTAGATTGGCTGCCAACCAAGGTTAATGAGTCCAACCTGCCCGCCCAGTTATACTGCCGGGTACTCAGTCGCACCCCCACAGCAGGCTCTGTAAGAAACAGGGGGCTCCTCATGAAGGTGCTGCTGGAGACACAATAATGTAGGAGAAGTCATTGGCATGGAAACTCGTGAGCGGCAAGACGAACAGTGAATCTAGCAGCGATCTCTACACCTGGAAAAGACAGGCTATATCAGACGCTTCACCTTTCTTTAACGAGCGGGACGTCCAGCCCAAACCTCGCTACCCCTCCCCCCCCCCGACACGGCGGGGTAGGCCCACAGTGAACGTCCAAACTTGTCGTACAGAGCAAGCTAGGCCCACAGTGAACCTCCAAACTTGTCGTGCAAAGCAAGATAAGTTACGGTAACTGTCCAAACTTGTCGTACAAAGCAAGCTAGGCCCACAGTAAACCTCCAAACTTGTCGTACAAAGCAAGCTAGGCCCACAGTGAACCTCCAAACTTGTCGTACAAAGCAAGCTAGGCCCACAGTAAACCTCCAAACTTGTCGTACAGAGCAAGCTAGGCCCACAGTAAACCTCCAAACTTGTCGTACAAAGCAAGCTAGGCCCACAGTAAACCTCCAAACGTGTCGTACAAAGCAAGCTAGGCCCACAGTGAACCTCCAAACTTGTCGTACAAAGCAAGCTAGGCCCACAGTGAACCTCCAAACTTGTCGTGCAAAGCAAGATAAGTTACGGTAACTGTCCAAACTTGTTGCACAAAGCAAGATAGGCCCACAGTAAACGTACAAAAATGTACAATGCAGGATAGGCAACAGTAAACGTTCAGACATGTACAACGCGAGATAAGACCACGGTTACAGTCCACAAGTCTCATACAAGATCAATACAATGAGGTCAAGCAACCTCACAATGTAAAACAGATGGAAACATAATCAATCGTAAGAAGAACCATCCAAGCGCTTGGAAGAAGTCTGTAAATGCATACTCTAGGCTTTGCCAAGAGCCAACATGGGGCACATTATTGTTGCATGTTGTTATAACGTCGCTTAGTCTCTCGGCCTTCCTCCCAATGCCATATAACAGTATCTGCACATGTTTGTTAGTTCATGTTTAGTTCTATACAAAGTGAACCATTTATCTTGTCCAGAAAAAGAAGAATTTTTCTAACATAGTTGAGCACCGGGAACTCAAGGAGATGGCGAGCAGCTGTGTCGTTCGGGCTTGTACATAGTTGGCACTATTGAGCGCGGTTCAATTCTTTCTAGGTGATCGTTCAGTGGGATATTCTCGGTTCGTATCGGAAAATGGTGCTCTAATCCACTCTCGTATTTTGATTGATTCTGTCATAAGGCTTGTCACATGACTTTAGACATTATTTCCTGTTTTGTTCATGGTCTTTTTGGTTAACTCAGGTTTCGTTATTGGCAGTGGTTCTTATGAATTGTCTGGTTGGTTGAAGGGCTACTTCTGTGTATCGTTGTTCTTGCCTTGATTCTTTCTTGTTAATATAGAACAATAAGGCTAGACTAGCATTGGCTCCTTTGTATGAAGATGTCTTTCAAAACTAACCAAATTTGAGAAAATTGCTTTCACATTCAAGACAAAATGTCAATTTTTTCATATTGGCTGGTGTCCCATCTTCCACTACTACAATCAACCAATCAATCAGTCAGTCAGTCATTCAGTCAGTCAGTCAATCAATCTATGTGCATAGATTATTAACAACAGCCAGCCGGCATGCTCTTTCTGCTTCTCTCCAGGTGTAATAATTTAATCTTAGTTCCTTCATAATTCTCTTCTACGTGTATTTTTGGGGGTCTACCTCTTCTCTCTCTCTTGCTCTCTCTCTCTCTCTCTCTCTCTCTCTCTCTCTCTCTCTCTCTTTCTCTCTTCACCTGAAGGAGTCAATGTAAGAACCTGTCTGGCTAAGTTGGACTGCCTTTCAAAAGGTGTGTCCTATCCAACCTGATTTTCTTCACTTAATTTGTTGTTCCAAAGGCTGTTGTTGGATCCTTTCCCACAAGTCTTCATCCCTCACCATGTCCTGTCACTTTATGCCCATTATCCTTCACAGGCATCTCTTAACGAAGGACTGGAGTCTTTGTTGTATGGCCTTGGTCAATCTCCATGTTTCCCCTCCATACAGCAACACAGACTTGACACTGGCGTTGAATAGTCTAACTTTGGTGTGAATCTTGATTTCTCCGTATGTTGTTTAGTGCCATGAATGCTACTCTTGCCTTTTCATTTCTAATCCTTACATCTGTACCTCCTCCTGATGTGTCTGTTGTGCTGCCTAAATAGGTAAAGCTATCCACTTCCTCCAACTGCGCTCCCTCCAGCATGATTGGTTCTTTGCTGTTAGTGTTGAGTTTAAGGAGCTTGGTTTTCTTCATGTTGATAGTCAGTCCCAATTACACACAAACGTAATGACGAGTACACATTCACGAGAAAATCGAAGGATTGGGTGCATAGAGTCAACAAGTGGGACTGGACGTTAATGTCCAGACGACATAACACATTTTGTCCAGACGACATAACACATTTTGTCCAGACGACATAACACATTTTGTCCAGACGACATAACACATTTTGTCCAGACGACATAACACATTTTGTCCAGACGACATAACACATTTTGTCCAGACGACATAACACATTTTGTCCAGACGACATAACACATTACACGTGAAATAATAATCACGCACCAATTAATATAGACAATGAACTAACGAAGACAGACGTATTTACTGTACATACACGGCAAGGACATTTATACCAGACACTGGAAAAATTGAACGCGTTCAAAGTAGAGTGGACGAAGGCAGAATAGTTGTTGTTAACTTAAACACAGTTTGGAGGCTTTTGTTAACTTAAACACAGTTTGGAGGCTTTTGTTAACTTAAACACAGTTTGGAGGCTTTTGTTAACTTAAACACAGTTTGGAGGCTTTTGTTAACTTAAACACAGTTTGGAGGCTTTTGTTAACTTAAACACAGTTTGGAGGCTTTTGTTAACTTAAACACAGTTTGGAGGCTTTTGTTAACTTAAACACAGTTTGGAGGTTTTTGTTAACTTAAACACAGTTTGGAGGCTTTTGTTAACTTAAACACAGTTTGGAGATTTTTGTTAGTATAACAGAGTTACAAGGGTTCAACGAGCCAACGCGAGGGAAGCCATGAAAATACTGTCTGTGGTACCCACACATAACTTGAGAACCCTCACCCAGAGGTTGAGTTAATTGAACGGGTCATTGTTCTTAATTCTTAAACAATGCAGTTTAAGACTGTCCAGCCAAATTGGTTATCTTCCCATGATTTTACTGGGAATCTCACGACCTTCTAGGTCACATAGCAGGTTTACAACAAAAAAAAACAAGCTATCCTTTCTCTGGCGAAACGCTAGTTCAAGGTAAGTTGAGGGAACTAACTGAAGACAAACAAAAGTCATTACCAGAAGCGAGCAGCTTATAATATAAGCTGGGGGTTGAAAGTTCCAGGGAAAATCAGAAAGAGCAGAGAAGAACACTACCTTGCAGTTAGTAGGTAGGATATAGACCAGAGCAGTAGACGTGATAGACTACAGAACATAGCCAGTGAGTGACACGAATAGAGAGAGAGAGAAAGAGAGAGAGAGAGAGAGAGAGAGAGAGACAATTAGAAGCCACAGAAGAAGACCAACACTGAAAGGCAACAATAACCCAAGCACGTGTAAGAATATGTCTGTGTGGGATGTTCTGTTTGAGTCCCGCTAACACCTGTCACACGTGACACCGACTTCTAAGTCCCTGAGTGGCATTCGTCTGCATTCTCGTCAGAGGGAGAGGTGTTGCAGCTGTCGTCCCGGGCAACACGCTGTAACACGCGTGTTACCCTTGGCCTACCAACCACAATAACAGAACCACTGACGTATGTCGTGGGCACAAGAACAGCTGCAGTCGCCGAGTTCCTGACAATAGACGACGAAGAAGAATAATCAGCATATTTGATCACTGTAGACATCTTCCTGACGTTGAGACGAGACAAGAGGCTCAGAAGACATCCACGTTGTATAAGCTGAGAGGTGGGGCATAAGGCCACCAGGCGAGCGAGGACAGAGAGATTAGGACTGAGAACAAGTAGCCAGATATCATTGCATTAACGCAAAGGGATATAGACTGTGAATAGAACGATTTACTAGATCTGACCACGTGATAGAAACCTAGGGTCATGTTAGTGCAAGAGATATACCTGTGCTTATTGCACGTTAGTTAGAGAAGTGTTGATAACGAAACACTGAACGGTTCTCATGCTTAGCATTACTATTATAATGTGTATAATGTTCAACAAGTAAACATTCATTGTTTTGCTGTTGTTAAAATAATTATTAGGCTTCAATTAAAGTGTGAGTTAAGGAGTGATAGAGGCAAGGAAGAAAGTTAAAAACAAGTGGTAATAGAATACGTGGGGACTAACCCTGCCATGTATCAATAGTTAGTACAATGACTTAGGGTGAGCTATAACGGTAACCCTGCGACATTAGCTTAAACACTGTTTGAAGGATTTCGTAAGCTTACTTCCATATGGACTGTCTGAGGAAAATGCTGAGGATTAGATGGCAGGACATGAGTCAAATACATATGTATTAGCTCGATCGGACATGTCAAGAATACACAGCATGATATGTGCAGTACAGCTGAGACAGGCCGGCCATGTAGTCTCCATGTCGGATCAACGTTTGCTAAAAGCGCTACTCTATGGTGAACTGCAAAGTGGCAAGAGAGCAACTGGTGGGCAATGGAAAAGGTACACGGACACGCTTAGAAGATCACTGATCCAGTGCTGTATTATCCATGACGACTGTGGAAGAATCGCCACCAATCGCACAGACTGGGGAAGCACTATTGCCGAGGGTGTTCAGAGACTTGAGGCATCAAGAATAGATGAGGTCACCCAGAGACTTGAGGCATCAAGAATAGATGACCATCCAGAGACATGAGGCATCAAGAATAGATGAGGTCACCCAGAGACTTGAGGCATCAAGAATAGATGAGGTCCGCCAGAGACATGAGGCATCAAGAATAGATGAAGCTATACAGAGACATGAGGCATCAAGAATAGATGAAGCTATACAGAGACATGAGGCATCAAGAATAGATGAAGCTATACAGAGACATGAGGCATCAAGAATAGATGAAGCTATACAGAGACATGAGGCATCAAGAATAGATGAGGCCACCCAGAGACGATCGTTCTGCAAGCCAGCTTATAGCAGTCCTTCTTCAACCCCAATGGCATGAGTGTCCCATGGGTGTCCCATTTCCCTGTACAAAGAGCAACAGACAATTCCGGCTCAGATTGGCTTATTTAGCCATCTTGGAACTCGTGCAAACAGTGAATGTTGACAAAGTGGTCCTCATCGATGAAGGTGGACAGACAACAAGCATGATGAAGGTTGTTGGAGTATAACAGAGACAAACATGTCCAAATTGCCATCTCTCACCACAACACGTCTAAGAAAGATTCATATAATTTTCAGACCGAACACCATCACCAACCGACATCTTCTTGCCCGGGACAATCAAGAATACATTCACACATTCACAACCGGGGCATCCTGGGATTGGTTTGGTCATGTTGTCAGACAAGAACCAGATACCATCACCAGAGCTGGAATGGCTAGACGGAAGAGAGGTCGACTTAATATAACTTGACGAAGAAATTGAAATATTGAATCAGAGCTGCTGTAGAGTATCTCTTCAGACTGAATGAAGTGGCGGGACTTATTGATGCATTTATTGACGCAGTCAGGTGTGATGGTCAGCGACTGTTTTGTAAGTCACTGGGTAAGGATCAACGAAGACGAGGTAATAAGCAACCGGTGTGTTTGGTATGTGCCTAAATCAATCGGTTATTGTGGATGTTCCATTTTTGGGATTGAAAATACAATTTGCATCGGTAGAATTTTTCATTATAAAATCGCAGTGCACTGTTTTTAGACTCAGAGCTTTTTGTCAAGCGTTATTTCTGAATGCCACTTAGTTAAATTGTTTCATTCTATCAATTCGTTTTTATTTCCTTGAGCTACTCAGAAAACTATCGTCTTAATTTATTGATTGGGGATGTTGTTTTCTATGCTGCAAAGAAAAAATAGTCAACTTAAATCAGTTTATTTGATGCAATTTGTCACGAGTCTCGTTAATTCAATCATTTGTTGATTTATTTGTCAAAAATTGTGTTTGTTTCTGAAATATTGGTTTAACTTTGAGTATTTTCAACGTGTCTCAGATAATAATTTAGACGGACCAAACAACGCTTCCCACAGATCAATACTGGAGTTCTATTTATAGACTATCTTCTTTCATCGACCTGGCAGGATGGGATTCTGGAGTGATTTTAAATGGGTGGACAGGTCCAGCATGGGGGTGTGCGGGACTGAGCTTTCAGATGGATGGAACAGGCGGGGTCTTCGATACGTGGGCGGAGAAACGGATGACATGTGTGATGTGCCCGGTACGAATCAAGAAATATAATGTTAAACGAGGTAATTATGCCATGGTTATGTGGTTTGTTAAGAGCGCATAGGCGCATAACAGGCTGCGGGTCTACTTTGCTCTAGTATTTGAGTCAATTGAGATGGACTCGCACATCGGTTAACTACCCTCCCTAACTACCTAACTACCTAACTACCTAAACTACCTAACTACCTAACTACCTAACTACCCTCCCTAACCGCAATATGTTATACCTAGCCCTGAATAATATGTCTGATCAGAATGTTTTCCCTGACCCTGACTTACATGTCTGAACAGTATGTTGTACCTGGCCCTGAATAACATATCTGATCAGTATGTTGTGCCTGGCCCTGAATAACATGTCTGATCAGTATGTTGTGCCTGGCCCTGACTAACATGTCTGACCAGTATGTTGTGCCTGACCCTGACTAACATGTCTGATCAGTATGTTGTGCCTGACCCTGACTAACAGGTCTGGTCAGTATGTTGTGCCAGACTTTGACTAACATATCTAATCAGTATGTTGTGCCTGACCCTGACTAACATGTCTGATCAGTATGTTGTGCCAGACCTTGACTAACATATCTAATCAGTATGTTGTGCCTGACCCTGACTAACATGTCTGATCAGTATGTTGTGCCAGACCTTGACTAACATATCTGATCAGTATGTTGTGCCTGACCCTGAATAACATATCTGATCAGTATGTTGTGCCTGACCCTGAATAACATATCTAATCAGTATGTTGTGCCTGACCCTGAATAACATATCTGATCAGTATGTTGTGCCTGACCCTGAATAACATATCTGATCAGTGTGTTGTGCCTGACCCTGAATAACATATCTAATCAGTATGTTGTGCCTGACCCTGAATAACATATCTGATCAGTATGTTGTGCCTGACCCTGAATAACATATCTAATCAGTATGTTGTGCCTGACCCTGACTAACATGTCTGATCAGTATGTTGTGCCAGACCTTGACTAACATATCTAATCAGTATGTTGTGCCTGACCCTGAATAACATATCTGATCAGTATGTTGTGCGTGACCCTGACTAACATGTCTCATCAGTATGTTTTGCTTGACCAGACGTTAGTGTCCCGCCCCTCCCCGACCCCTCTTGTTAACGATAAGCCATACGAAGAATGAGAGAAAAGAAACGCCAGACTTGTATACTCTACATTAACAGAGCAATTAAGTAAGAGAGATAGAAACCGGAAAAAACAACAGAAAATGACAGATTCGGAGATATGAAAACAGACAGAAACGAAAATACTAGACCGTATAAAAACAGAGAGATATGAGAGGTGGTACTGTACAGAGAGGTGGTACTGTACAGAGAGATATGAGAGGTGGTACTGTACAGAGAGATATGAGAGGTGGTACTGTACAGAGAGGTGGTACTGTACAGAGAGATATGAGAGGTGGTACTGTACAGAGAGATATGAGAGATGGTACTGTACAGAGAGGTGGTACTGTACAGAGAGATATGAGAGGTGGTACTGTACAGAGAGGTGGTACTGTACAGAGTGATATGAGAGGTGGCACTGTACAAAGAGGTGGTACTGTACAGAGAGATATGAGAGGTGGTACTGTACAAATAGGTGGTACTGTACAGAGTGATATGAGAGGTGGTACTGTACAGAGTGATATGAGAGGTGGTACTGTACAAAGAGGTGGTACTGTACAAAGAGGTGGTACTGAACAGAGTGATATGAGAGGTGGTACTGTACAGAGTGATATGAGAGGTGGTACTGTACAAAGAGGTGGTACTGAACAGAGTGATATGAGAGGTGGTACTGTACAGAGTGATATGAGAGGTGGTACTGTACAGAGTGATATGAGAGGTGGTACTGTACAGAGTGATATGAGAGGTGGTACTGTACAGAGAGATATGAGAGGTGGTACTGTACAGAGAGATATGAGAGGTGGTACTGTACAGAGAGGTGGTACTGTACAAAGAGGTGGTACTGTACAGAGAGATATGCGAGTGGTACTGCACAGAGAGATATGCGAGTGGTACTGTACAGAGAGATATGCGAGTGGTACTGTACAGAGAGATATGCGAGTGGTACTGTACATAGAGATATGCGAGTGGTACTGCACAGAGAGATATGCGAGTGGTACTGTACATAGAGATATGCGAGTGGTACTGCACAGAGAGATATGCGAGTGGTACTGTACAGAGAGATATGAGAGGTGGTACTGTACATAGAGATATGAGAGGTGGTACTGTACAGTGAGAGAGAGAGAGTGAAACATACCAATACTGATAGATAAACGTTATGCGTCAATTCATATGGAAATACCAATACCTGTAGGGTGACCAATGCGTTCTTTAGATATATTCAAGACGACGAATGGAAACGTTCTAGGCGGGACGTGACTTCAGAATTACCACTGACCTCAGGCTCACTACTACTTTCTTTAGATATATTCAAGTTACAGTTTGTAAACGTATCAAGAAAGAGATGCTGTTTGGAAATACGAAAAACAGCCGGTTTGGTCAATGCTTGTTGTAGATATATTCAAGATAATGTATGCAAACACACATATGAATGGGATGGTCGTGAATTCTGTTAAATGCTGACATATCTTGAGTGCACAGGCAGGGTAGACTACGCCTGGACATGACATTTACACTTGAACGCGTGAATGTGAGCACATTATACAGTGATGTAAGACTCATTGTTTGGCTCACTCGTATGCCGCCGCCCACTCGCCAGCACAGCGATTGTGCAATCCCATCATTTCCGTGAAGCAATGAGTTCCAATAAACCAGTTCTGCGCGTCTGAGTGGCCAAGTGGTAGCGCAGTTACTTCTCACGGAAAAAGTGCATGGATACGTTCACTGTTAGCGGCACGTTCCAGTCAATCCAATTGTAAATGGGTACATTGTGAACTGGCCACCTCAATTCGTAAAAGCTTATGCACAATGCATGCTAGCCGCTAACACTTCATCATAGACAGCAGTATTACCTATATGTTTACCTTACACAGATATAACAGATCTACCAGGTGTGTTCTTCTCCCTTCATCTGCCCGGCTCAACCCCCTTATGTTATATAAGGATCTCCCAACCCCTTATGTTATATAAGGACCTCCCAACCACTTATATTATATAAGGACCTCCCAACCCCTTATGTTATATAAGGATCTCCCAACCCCTTATGTTTTATAAGGACCTCCCAACCCCTTATGTTATATAAGGACCTCCCAACCCATTATGTTATATAAGGACCAGCCAAACCCTTATGTTATATAAGGACGAACCAACCACTTTTGTTATATAAGGACGAGCCAACCACTTATGTTATATAAGGACGAGCCAACCACTTATGTTATATAAGGACGAGCCAACCCCTTAAGTTATATAAGGACGAGCCAACCCCTAATGTTATATAAGGACCTCCCAACCTCTTATGTTATATAAGGACGAGCCAACTCCATTTGTTATATAAGGACGAGCCAACCACTTATGTTATATAAGTACGAGCCAACCCCTTATGTTATATAAGGACGAGCCAACCCCTTATGTTATATAAGGACGAGCCAACCCCTTATGTTATATAAGGACGAGCCAACCCCTTATGTTATATAAGGACCTTCCAACCCCTTATGTTAAATAAGGACCTCCCAACCTCTTATGTTATATAAGGACCGTCCAACCCCTTATGTTATATAAGGACCTCCCAACCCCTTATGTTATATAAGGACCTCCCAACCCCTTATGTTATTTAAGGACCGTCCAACCCCTTATGTTATATAAGGACGAGCCAACCCCTTATGTTATATAAGGATGTCCCTACCCCTTATGTTATATAAGGACGAGCCAACCACTTATGTTTAATAAGGACGAGCCAACCACTTATTTTATATAAGGATCTCCCAACCCCTTATGTTATATAAGGACGAGCCAACCCCTTATGTTATATAAGGACGAGCCAACCCCTTATGTTATACAAGGACCGTCCAACCCCTTGTGTTATACAAGGACCGTCCAACCCCTTGTGTTATACAAGGACCGTCCAACCCCTTGTGTTATATAAACTGAATCTAGATGTTGACACTACAGATAGATCCACAGGTTCTCACTGTTTTTAGTACGTGGCAAATCTTATAGAACGCTGATGGTTCATATAGTTTGGAGGAAACACTGGACAGCCCAGGATACCTAGGATAGAGAACCCTGACTACATACAGCTGCTGTCTTTCAGGCAGACTGGGGACAATCAACGGCTAGAATAGCAGCCACAAACAAATTATAATTCATATGTTGAAAACAGATGCATTGATCCCACGGGAGCAGAGCGCAGTGCAAGGTAATCCTCTTTTTAATAACATCCACAGACACGAATTTGTTGTAGCCGTTAATGTGAATGTCTTATGGTGAAAAGTACAACCGAAAAAAGTCCAAGCTTTCATCGATGGATGCTTGCACCGAATTGAAGGAATAAAATGACATGATAAAGTCAATAATATATAACTGTGGGAAAGTGCCAGAGGGATACCAATTGGTCTTCACGTAAAGAGAAGGAGTTGGAGATGGATATGTTACACATTGCGGAAAGAGCTGATGGCATTGCAAGGTAGTCACTGTTCTGGAATCCTCGCGGCAAGAAAAGTAAGGACAGTCAGTTTCTTTATACTGATAACAGTATCGTCTTCATAATACTGGATCACTGCCAATATATTTATACACGAGCGTATATAGTTCATATATTAAAGCGTTTTCTCTAAATTCAATATCGCTATAATTCGCAGCATTTCTCTCACAATAATTTTAATTTTTTTTCTCCATTTTTAAACAATCTGCTAAAAAACTTTCTTTATGATTACCAAAATAGGGCCCAAATATTTTTTGACATAATAATAAAAGTGGTCAGTTGGTCGCCAAGGTTATTTTAGCATGCCGTCTCATCGGAGTCCACAACCCCTCGTTTCTAGTGCTTGACCATTTTATTTTTTTAATTCAATCTAAAATTTGTACATTTTATCAGATACGTATTACCTGCTGAAGTTGGATGTGTCGGACCGAAAGGTGTACATGTCGCAGTCAAGCTGTGAACTACGACACAACGTATTCCCTTGTCCGGACAACATCCTCCTACTTGCAAAGTCCTTTTCATGGTTTGGTAGGGGAAGATTGAGAACGAAGAAGAAGAAGAGGAAGAAGAAGAAGATACGTATTATCTGTCATCGATTCCCAGTTCTATGGATTCCCCGAGTTGATCTGATGATCCCTCAATAGAGAACAAAAGAAATCTCTGTGTGCCTTCTATGTGGTCGTAAATGGAAACCAATGTACAACATTGCTTCAGAAATCGCCACTGCAAACAAACAAAAACCAAAACCAAAAAAACAAAAACAAAACACAAACGTGCTTTGGCACAGACTTGACGTAAGGAGATTGTTTATATCTGAAGGATCGAACCAGATACAAAACAATTAAAAATGTCTCTCCATTAATGACTCAAAGGGAAGTCATCCTCAAAATGTATGATTCATCATAACATAGTTAACGGTGCTAAGTTACACGCCTCATGGCCAGGTATACAGCGTGCTAGTGGAAACATGTTGTGTTACAACAGCTTGGTCCACGAGGTGGGGATTGTCGCTGTGAACCATGTAGAGGTGAGCTTGCACTTGAGCCAGGATAGACCAGGCTAATGCTTTTCATGACGCCCAAGGATATATGTTCCTGGTAACGCAACTCTGTTACAAAATTTTGTATTTCTATTTGACGTGTTTGCCTCACTAGTTTCCACTGGCGGAGTCGTGCCTATTCCACCCCAGGCCGTAGTCAATTTGGGCGATATTAAGACGCATAAACCAGTGCTTGGATGTATGTGTGCGTCTGTATGTACCTATGCTAGGTTTGTGCGCTCTCATAAGCCAGCCCAACCAAAGTGCAATGGAAGGGTCTCGCCCTGAGGGCGGGTGTGAAAGTTGTTCAAGAGTGTGATTGTTGGACAGCAGAGTCAAAGGAAACAAGAGTGTGATTGTTGGACAGAGTAAAAGGAAACAAGAGTGTGTGGAAAGAAGCAACTCGTACTTAGCTTAACTTATTTATACTGGTTTAGAAGACTCTACAGTGCCTGTACACTACCAGTTTCTTGGAGAGTGGTTTAACCGATGCGCGAGTCCATCTTAATAGAGCTAAGTAGATCTTACTACCCAAAGATCAGCGAAATTGTTACCAGAATATCCAGGTAAAAAAAATTCAGGTCTTCACCGCCATTCGAACCCCCGACCTCCGGAATCCGAGACGCCCACCTTAGCTCGAGACCACTGATCTAGATGCTTGCAATCTTCAGAAACATTATTGACTCAAGAAAGTTACAATTTGTTTTGTTTATTTACTAGCGTACTAGATGACCTGTACAGAACGCTTGCCGGCTATAAATATAACTGACATCATTCATGCCACTTTTATGGTTGCCTCGACTTTGATTGTTTAGGTCTGCTCCTACTTCTCTTGTCCTGACGATTCCAGAGCAGAGACTGTTTTGTGATGTAATCGTGGGGTTTCCATAATGTTGTCATTTCCATAACCAATCTCTTATTTTCACGTCTAGTCCCACTGGCATTTGTCCTGTTCTTTCCCACAGTTTTATTTTAGTGAAATTATCATAGCATTTTATTCCCTCAGTTTGGCGCAATCGTCCATTGATGAAAGCCGGTATCGTGTTAGTTGTACTTCTCTATTCCCGACGCCACAGAGCCGCACGATAGAGGGAATACAACATTGTATTGGAAGATCTGTATGTTTATGGTAGGCTGTTTTTTCGATTTCCAGAAATTCACATATTCTAATAAAAGCCTCTTTGTCTTTTGTAGTATTCTTAATTAGAAATCTATCAGTACCTCCGACCTTGTCTATATTGCTACTAAGATATGAATGAATCTACCTCTAGCAGTATCCTGGCCTCTAAAAATTCTCACTGTCGTCTGGTGCTTTTATTCACAAATACTAAATCTGTTCTTTGTGAACACTCGGGTTAATTTGAGGAACCATTCAGTAAGCAGATTTACTTTATTTTGTATTTAGTTGTAGTTATGAGAAAGAAGAGGCAATTCATCAGAGACGCTCAAATCATACTTTTTTCGTAAGCAAAAGTCATGAATTCATAATTCAGTCAACAGCTGGTGGAAAGATGAATGGTGATAAGAGCTCTGTCTCACCCCAATCATTATCTTGTAGGTTTCAGAAAGCTCTTCATCTTGTAGAATTCAACAGTTTTCTTAATTAAGTTTGGTAACATCAGGTGCGCTCAATAGTGCCTGAGCAATTTCCAAAGTGGGTCCCTGTCTAAACTATCACAATTTACGAATTCGATATAAAGTTATGCATTCCAGTCTACACCATGTTGAATAATTCATCGCAGTACAGTTATCTGGTAAACATAGAATCGATTATGTCAAAACCTGCCTGCTCGAATTCATCGCAGTACAGTTATCTGGTTAACATAGAATATATTATGTCAAAACCTGCTCGTTCCTCAACTGTTTATCTATGTCCTCGTTCTGTCTCTCTAAAATAATCCAGTTCAATCTCCTACCCCTATAATTTGGACTCCGTTGCAGTTCCCTCGTTTTCCAGTAATTCAACTATTCTGTATGCCTGCGAGACATGGACCATTACTGCAGATATCCAGGGCAGAATACATGCAATATAAATAAGGTGCTATAGAAAAATCCTGAATGTTACATATAAAAGATCGTGTCACGAACGTAGTAATACGTCAGAGAGTTGAAGACGCTATTGGTCATTTTGAAGATCTGTTCACAACTATCAAAAGACGAAAGAGGACCTGGTCCGGGCACGTTGCGAGGTCCAACGGAATTACCAACTCGATACTCTTTGATTCCGTACCCGGACAGAGAGGGCGAGGACGTCCAAAGAAGAGATGGGTGGACAACATCACTGAGTGGTCAGGCCTTCGTCCCGGTGAGATACTTCAGGCGGCGACAGACAGAGAGGGTCGGCGTGGGATTTTGGGAGTGTCTTCGTGTGTGCTCCAACGACCTGATGGGTTACGGGCTGAACTGAACTGAACTGAACTGAACTATTTAGTATTTCTTCCAGTCTGCTGATGTTTTCTCTTTATAACACTGTATAACTCTGTTGAAGTTTTAATGTCTGATTTGATATTTCTACTGAGACACCACCTGGTTCAGTGGGTTTACTATCTTTCAGAAGTAAAATAGCTTCCCAGATTTCTTTTCTAGTTGGTTTCATACAATTAACCCTATTGAATGCCTGATGGATATTCTGGAACTGGTCAATTTAATACTTCTTGAAAATGTTATGCCTACATCCTCACATGCTCTTTGTGTTGCTTAACAAATCTTCTAATATCTTTAATAAATCAATTTTCTTGCATATATTTTCCTGTCAGTGTTTTCATTTGTCCATCATTCTTCTTCCTTGCGACCGGCGTGGACAATATACCAGCAGAGCTCTTACAAGCAGGTGGAGAGGTAGTGGTGGAAGGCCTGACACACATCTGCAATAAAATATGGGCGACAGGAAACTGGCCGGACTTATGGACGAAATCAATAGTTATACCGTTACATAAGTCTGGAAACCTAAAGCTGTGCCAAAATCACAGAACAATAAGCCTCATCAGCCACCCTAAAAAGGTCATGCTTAGATTAATCCTTGACCGATTGAAACCCCAAGCGGGATTAAGATGCTGAGCAGCGCATGAGCTGCAGTGGTCAGCGACCCATAGCTGACTGCTAGCGTCAGGACCAGCGAACCAGAGCTGCCAAGATCCTTCTACACCTCCACGCGGTGATCCTGGATAACAGGCTGCAGCAAGCCAGACTGGCTAAGGAGAAGGGACCGAAGAGGGAATGCTAACCCGGTACTCAAAAAATGCTTGCTGAAGTCGGATGTGTTGGACCGAAAGATGCAAGTATCGCAGTCAAGCTGTAAACTACGACACAACGCATTCCGTTCTTTGGACTATATTCTGCTACTTAAGTTCTTTCAGGGTTTGGTAGCGGGTGATTGAGAACGAACGCAGAAGAAGAAGAAGAAGAATAAGAAGAAGAAGAAGAAGAAGAAGAAGAAGAAGAAGAAACCTCAAGCAAAGAACACCATTGCCGAGGAGCAAGCATGGTTCAGACACGGAAGAAGCACTACAGAACAGATATTAAATTTAAGGCTGCTAAGCGAGAAATATATAGAACAGTAGCAAACACTGTATCATGTGTTTATGTATTTTAAGAAGGCGTTTTATAGGGTATGGCATAAAGTGCTTTGGGCAACCATGAGGATGTATAATATCAACGGAAATATTATAACGGTCCTTGAACACCTGTATGATAAGGTCTAGCGCAGTTCTTGTGAATGGGGGTCGAGGGGACTGGTTTCGCACATAAGTTGGTGTGAGACAGGGGTGTACACTCTCTCTCCAACTCTTTTCAATATATTCCTTGAAGGAATTATGAGTGAGGCACTTGGAGGTCACGTTGGTACTGTCAAGATAGGGGGCCGAACGATTACCCACCTTCGTTTTGCAGATGATATCGACGGGTTGATGGGTTCAGAAGCAGAACTCCAGGAATGTGTCAGAAGGCTCGATGAAACAGCTCTTGACTATGGTATGGAGATAAACGCTGAAAAGACAAAATTAATGATCAACAACGCCACGGGCTTCAACAGCAGGATAAAAGCTAACGGTCAAGAACTCGAAGTGGTTGACCGTTTTAAATATCTTGGGTCGATTGTCAGTGATGAAGGATCAAAATGTGAGGTGTTGGCCAGAATAGCACAGACAATAGCGGCGCTTGCACGGCTTAACCAAATCTGACTTGGCACTACGCACAAAAATCAGATTAATGCGTTAACTGGTCCTGTCAATATTCCTCTATGCGTGTGAGACATGGACAGTTACAGCTGACCTTCAACGAAGGATATAGGCCTTGGAGATGAGATGTTTCCTAAAACTTTTAAACGTCACGTACAAAGATCGAGTTACAAATGAAGATAGAAATACGAGATAGAATTACAACAGCAATAGGGCCTTTCGAAGACCTCTTGGCAACTGTCAAAAGAAGGAAACTCACTAGGTACGGTCACATATCGAGATCAAATGGTCTTGCAAATACAATCCTCCATGGAAAGGTGCATGGCAGATGACGAAGAGGCCGGCCCAAAAAGAGATAGGGGAACAACATAAAAGAATGGACCAGTCTCCGACCAGAAGAGTCACAGGCAGCGGCATCTGACAGAGAGGGGTGGCGTGGAGTTGTGAGGATGTCTTCATGTGTGCCCCAACGACCTCACCGGTTACGGGATGACCTGACCTGACCCGACCTTCTTCTTTGACATTGGTCCTAAATAGGATGTATGTGGCAATATTTCGTAGATTATGGCAAGACTGCAGTACCTGCGCTGTTTCCTTCAACATCCGTTATCAGTACATTTCAGGGACTAGTTTTACCTTCCTTTTTCTATCCTTAATCTCTTAGCCAGGTAGCATGGTTGCAGTCTGTTTTCAGGGCCACCACTTAGAGGTGGAATATAGGTTTGGTCAGTTATGGATCACTGACCATGCATGCAAGCAGCCATTGGCTGCTGTCAGATTTCTTTGTCACTATTGCATCGTTGGTTCTGTCCATCACTGAAGGTGTACACAATGAAAAAATGACAGTATTTTATCAATCAAAGATCTGTTATTGTGAAGGACGTAGGTTATTGGCACTTTACAAAACTGTGTGAATGGAAGAAGAGAAAGGAAATTATGAAATCAAATTTACAAAGTTAACAATGGATATTTTATCATTTTATATTATGAGAAATTAAAAAAAATAATGAATTATCATTAAATTTTTTTGGAGTAGTCACCAAAAATGAAAATGTCATTATATATTACATTTACTAATGAAAATATGGCATTATATATTACATTTACTAATGAAAATATGTCATTATATATTACATTTACTAATGAAAATATGTCATTATATATTACATTTACTAATGAAAATATGTCATTATATATTACATTTACTAATGAAAATATGTCATTATATATTACATTTACTAATGAAAATATGTCATTATATATTACATTTACTAATGAAAATATGGCATTATATATTACATTTACTTGACTACTTAAAATTTCTCAAACAAAATTTTTCATTGCAATATCGGCTTTATACTTTCATTTGGAACACAATATATTGTGGGAACATGATTCAGAAATGAGCCTTTTAAATCAATTACATGGAAGGAATCTAATGAAAATAAGGTGAAGATTTAAATAAAGACTACAATGACATATTCGAATTGAAATGTAAAATTACATCTGTGTTTAATTTAAGTGACTCCTTTGCCACGTACTGAGATTATATTTCCCAAAATACGTGACTTTTTGTGCCTGTTTTTACTTGTTGGTTTTGTATAAATATATGGGATCAAGATGCTGGGTAGCACATTAGCTGACGTGGTTAGTGACCCATAGCTGACCGCTAACGTCAGGGCTAGCGAACCATAGCTGCCAAGACCCCTTCTACACCTCCACGCGGTGATCCTGGATAACAGGCTGCAGCAGGGCAGACTGACTAAGGAGAAGGGATCGAAGAGGGAATGCTAACCCGGTCCTAAAAAAATGCTTGCTGAAGTCGGATGTGTTGGACCGAAAGGTGCAAATATCGCAGCCAAGCTGTAAACTACGACACAACGCATTCCGTTCTCTGGACTACATTCTGCTACTTAAGCCCTTTCAGGGTTTTGTAGAGGGAGATTGAGAACGAACGAAGAAGAAGAAGAAGAAGAAGAAGAAGAAGAAGAAGAAGAAGAAGAAGAAGAAGAAGAAGAAGAAGAAGAAGAAGAAGAAGAAATATATTTCTTTGTGTTTATTTTCTTGCACTCGTCAGAACTTCGGTTTTCTCTATGTTGATTTTCATACCATAATCCATACATACCTTATCAAGATTGTTGATAAGATCCTGCAGTTGTCTTTCTGAGGTTGCTATTACTGCTTGGTCATCAGTAAAGAGGAGTTCATTTAAGTGATCACTGAGGCTGGTTCCCTCATCAACTATTGTTGGCTTTCTGAGGTTGCTATTACTGCTTGGTCATCAGTAAAGAGGAGTTTATTTAAGTGATCACTGAGGCTGGTTCCCTCATCAACTATTGTTGGCTTTCTGAGGTTGCTATTACTGCTTGGTCATCAGTAAAGAGGAGTTCATTTAAGTGATCACTGAGGCTGATTCCCTCATCAACTATTGTTGGCTTTCTGAGGTTGCTATTACTGCTTGGTCATCAGTAAAGAGGAGTTCATTTAAGTGATCACTGAGGCTGATTCCCTCATCAACTATTGTTGGCTTTCTGAGGTTGCTATTACTGCTTGGTCATCAGTAAAGAGGAGTTCATTTAAGTGATCACTGAGGCTGATTCCCTCATCAACTATTGTTGGCTTTCTGAGGTTGCTATTACTGCTTGGTCATCAGTAAAGAGGAGTTCATTTAAGTGATCACTGAGGCTGATTCCCTCATCAACTATTGTTGGCTTTCTTACATGTTGCGTCTATATATCTGATAAACAGTAAAGGGATTAGTACACAACCTAGTCCTAATCTGACATTTTGTTGGAATCTCCTGCCTTTGTTCTTAATGTACATTGGCTATTCACATAACGACTTTAACACAGAGTTGTTTTTGTTACTTTATAACGTTCTCTGGCGCAGTGTTTTTTCTCAGTATTTTACAGAATATCTTTCCTGTATGGCTAAGCAATGATATTTCACAATTCGTGTACTAAACTTAGAGTATTTTTCAGAATATCTTTCCAGTATGGCTAAGCAATGATATTTCACAATTCGTATACTAAACTTAGAGTATTTTACAGAAATATCTTTCCAGTATGGCTAAGCAATGATATTTCACAATTCGTATACTAAACTTAGAGTATTTTACAGAAATATCTTTCCAGTATGGCTAAGCAATGATATTTCACAATTCGTATACTAAACTTAGAGTATTTTACAGAAATATCTTTCCAGTATGGCTAAGCAATGATATTTCACAATTCGTGTACTAAACTTAGAAATTCAGCAACATATGTCAAAACGGCAACGTTTTACAATTTAAATATTACGTAATATCCTCCAACGACCAACATGGTACTCTCCAAGGCTACATTCTTTAGTATGCCGGAAAATGCATGTGCTTAATGTTAGTGCGCTTGTGGCAAAGGAAATAAAAAGTAGAGGTTGTTCTGGTAATGGCTCACAATGATTTCAATTACAGAAATGTCGAATATAAAAATGATCAAACCCGCCACGTAATATCCGGTCATGCGCATAATAATATAAGAGATTGTTGACGGAAGCTGCTTGTGTACAGATGTGTTAACTCTTGATCATGTTTCTTTGGTAGCGTGGGTTACAGGGGCTCTTTGTACATCTCAAGGCACACTTAAGCTGGACTGGAGTTCTCCTGGCTGAAGTGCAATGCGAAGCTCAATAGTAAGCTAACACTTATGGGGATTACACTGTCGATCCCCACCTCGTTAGCCAGACTGCTATGTTTCCAGGAGCACGTAAGATGACGTGAGATCTTGGTCAGTATGTTTACCTGACCATGATTACTGTTCCTCCATTAATTACTAGTAAAATAATGATGTTTTATGTTTTTCAAATCAATGGAATTAAAGTTATGATGAATATAAATATGAATTATCAATTGTTTATAAAAATCAATCTAACCAAACACAAACACACACACACACACACACACACACACACACACACACACACACACACGCGCGCGCGCGTGCACGCACTTGAACACTTGAATCCTGATATTCAATCGGACAAAGTTACCTCATGCCAGGTAGCCAACAACCGTTTGGATTCGTGTCTTTCCTTTGCCCTCTGACGCCATGACGGTCAAAGGTCGTAACGCAGACCATCTCTCCAGCTCGCTGAGAGGCGATGGGCGTCTGTAGTTGTATAGGCCCCATAATGTCATGGTACGAATTCATCTATCGTCTGGCATGTGGATTACACGATCGGCCAATCTATCTTCTTCTTCTGTGTTCGTTCTCAACCTTCCGCTACCAAGCCCTGAACAGGGTTTCGCAAGTAGCAGAATGTAGTCTGGAGAATGAAATGTGTTGTGTCGCTAGTTTACAGATTGACTGCGATATTTGCACCTTTCGGTCCGACACATCCGTTTTCGGCAGGGGCCAATCTAAGTTTTCTTAGCGATGCTGTCAACGACGTCCCAAAATAATGTTAAGCTGCAGACTTCAATGTTGCGGATTTTGTCCTCCAGAGAGATCATTAAGACGCCGTACCATTGCCCTTTTGCTGACACGACCTTCTCAGCGTCTGACTTGCGCAGATTCCAAGCTCCTCAACATTATATCACTGCTGCAATAACCATTCTACTGATGAGGCTCAGGCCTTGGCGTCTGTTGGAGTACCGGTTTGGTCTGGTTGAAGCGGAGCCATCACGTCGTTCCTGGGAAATCTCGTTACCCAGTGCGTGTATGTTGTTGATTTCTTTACCAGAATAGGTGTACGAATTCACTTTCTCTATACGCTCCTTGCCTAGTCGCAACACTCCAGGTGGGCAGAAAGTGTTCTATATAAACTAGGTTGTCTTGCTATTTGTGCTCAGCTCAGGCAAGCCCCATGTCCGCTTCATTTTGATCGTTAACACATTGTTCAGTCTAAGCAATGCTATGGTTGAAAATCACAATGTCGTCTGCAAAACGTAGGTGTGAGAACATTTTACCATCTATGTTGACGTCTCTGTTTTGCTAAGTCAGGTGTTCTAAAAACTTCTTTTAGTGCAGCTGTGGACAGTTTTATACATATTTTAACATACATGCACACAACCATGAAGTCATGGTACATCCCATCCGCAGGGATTACTTAGGATCGAGTTGTTTGAAGACAATTGGACGGGGTATAGTGGCTGCTGACGCTCGTAGAGGCCTTATGGTTGCAGAGAAAAGAGAAGGACTGAAGAGATCGTGGGATACCACGGCAATCCAACCTCTTCAGCATGGTTGTATGATCTGTGGCAGGGACTACTACTCACGAATCGGCCTTTTCAGTCATAGGAGACAGAGATGGACAACACTCATAGGGCACCACACGTATGGTCTACAGGAGACAGAGATGGACAACACTCACAGGATACCACACGCATGGTCTACAGGAGACAGAGATGGCCAAGACCTACAGGACGCCACACGCATGGTCTACAGGAGACAGAGATGCCAAGACCTACAGAACGCCACACGCATGGTCTACAGGAGACAGAGATGGACAACACTCACAGGGCACCACACGCATGGTCTACAGGAGACAGAGATGGACAACACTCACAGGACACCACACGCATGGTCTACGGGAGACAGAGATGGACAACACTCACAGGACACCACACGAATGGTCTACAGGAGACAGAGATGGACAACACTCACAGGACACCACACGAATGGTCTACAGGAGACAGAGATGGACAACACTCACAGGACACCACACGCATGATCTACGTGAGACAGAGATGGCCAAGACCTACTGGACGCCACACGCATGGTCTACATGAGACAGAGATGGCCAAGACCCACAGGACGCCACGCGTATGGTCTACAGGAGACAGAGATGGCCAACACTCACAGGACGCCACACGCATGGTCTACAGGAGACAGAGATGGCCAAGACCCACAGGACGCCACCCGTATGGTCTACAGGAGACAGAGATGGCCAAAACCCACAGGACGCCACACGCGTGGTCTACAAGAGACAGAGATGGACAACACTCATAGGACGCCACACGCATGATCTGCAGAGTCTGAGAGGCCAATGTTGTTGTTGTTGTTGAATCCCCGGAAAATCTGGGGTAGTTGTCTCGCCGCAGCGACTCAATTTCATCCAGTGTTCGTAAAGCGATCTCAGTCCCGCCAGGCGGAGCGATAGCGCGGGCTTGCGGAAAACGCTCGCCTGCCTTTCCCCGTAGTGCGAATTGGGTGCGGTTTGTGGTAGTGGCTCCTCCACCGAGGTGCGCTAGTCTGGTCCGTATCAGGAAACGTGGTCCGTCCCTGGTGATTTATCTAAGGCTTATAGCAGAGCTCGACAGTACGTCTCGCTGGTGGTCCGACTCTCGCAAAGAGCTTGTGACCGGCAAATGGAAAGCAGGAATCGTTGCCTCGAGGCCCTGCGTTCTCTCCCTACGGAGAAGAAGGGCAGGCCAAATTGTGTCTCTAGTCCCAGTGAAATTCGTCGCCGAGGTCGTTGGGATCCGTTCTGCACAGAGCGCTGCCATCCCTCCTCGAGCGAGCCCGGTCGGTCGGTCGTCTGGTGCGTGTGGGAGGCCCCTGTCAGGCGGTCCTAGGTCGACGGAGTGAGGGACGGGTGGAACAACCGTCCGTCCGTCCCGTCAGTCGGTCCCTGCGGCCGTCCCAGTGAGGCTTTTTACACACCCTTCCTCCGCCGACCGGTGTGCGCAGTACGTACGTCTCCGACAGATATCTGGTTGATCCTGCCAGTAGTCATATGCTTGTCTCAAAGATTAAGCCATGCATGTCTAAGTTCACACTGTCTCACGGTGAAACCGCGAATGGCTCATTAAATCAGTCGAGGTTCCTTAGATGACACGATCCTACTTGGATAACTGTGGCAATTCTAGAGCTAATACATGCTTACCAAGCTCCGACCCTCGCGGAAAGAGCGCTTTTATTAGTTCAAAACCAATCGTCGTTTCCCCTCGCGGGGTTGCGGCGTCCCCACTGGTGACTCTGGATAACTTTGTGCTGATCGCATGGCCTCATGTGCCGGCGACGCATCGTTCAAATGTCTGCCCTATCAAATGTCTGCCGAGACCACTCTTCTGGAGTCTAATATGGAACTGGTGCTGGATTTAGACCCCCAGAAATCTGGGGTTATGTCCCCTGTGGCTCGGTTTTGTCTGCATCCAGTGTTTGATAAAGGAATTGACGGAAGAGCACTATCAGGAGTGGAGCCTGAGACCTAAGTTAACTTACCACGCCAATACTGCAGAATGACTATCAAAAAGTACACATTAGTGGGGTCTAATAGAGAACATGTGCTGGAATTAGACCCTCGAAAATCTTTGGGGCTACCCTTTAAGAAACTTGATTATCTCGCTAAGGGAATTGACGGAAGGGCACCACCAGGTGTGGAACCTGCGGCTTAATTTGACTGAACACGCCAATACTGTAGAACAACTGACAAATTGAGAGCACTGCCGTTTGGGTCTAATAATGAACGTACGCTGGTATTAGACTCACGGACGACAAGTCAGCTCAAATGAAAGAACGCTACGGAAATCGTGTTTAACTCCGCAGATTTCAAATACCTGGTCATTGACAAACAAAAGCCCTCAATAAATTCGTCTGACCAAATAGTGAACGGGTGCTGGAAATAGATCTGAAGACAGGTCAGTTTTACCCTACAAATGACAGGGCGTTGCTACGGAAAACCAGCTCAAATCGAGAGGAGCCGCAGACACTTTGGTTCACGTACCAGGCTGATAAGCCAAGGGCGCGAGGCTACCATGTGGGGGATTACGGCCGAACCCTTGAAAGCCGCAATCCCGCCCAAAATCTCAGCACCACTGCAATGGGAGGCTCCTACATGCTCGGGACCTGGGGCTTGCGCCCCAGCCCTATCAGGTAGAGCCACAGTAAGAGGTCCTTGCCGCCCGCAAATCAAAGCGGGCGGAAAACTGCTTGATACTCACCCTATACGGCGATGGGGTGCGAAAAACACGAACCAAAGACTTAGAACCTGGTCGGGGTGTCGAAAACAGTAGAGCAGCCACCACACTGTGAACTGTCAAGACTCAACCACTGACCATGAGAGTTGTCCGCACACCAGGCGATCAACATCTCTGTGACATTACCAGGCTTGTCCTCTGGCTAAATGCACTCCGGTTACGATATCTACCTCTGTACGTTATCAGCCATAACTATCATGCTGGACGCAGAAGAGATGCAGACCAGCGGACATTGCACACCTGCCCCACTGTGTCAACACCCCAGGTGGCGGGGAATGCTAGGCGTACCATCCCTGCATAGAAGCCAAGAAAATAAAGGGACAAAGAGATACCCCACTCACATGCAAATGCTACGTTTCTGGCAGGACGTGACGATCCTGGGATACAGACACACTGGACTGCCTCTCTTCCGGGTAAACCAGTCCATCTCATATATCACATACCATCATTGCACCCTATAGACACGAGTAGTGAAGACTCGATAGTCTGGTAAGACAACTTCCATAGGAGAGAAAACTCTGATCGTAAACAACTGCTGCCTTGCAGATAGGCTGGGGACAGCCAAAGGCTAAGGAGGGCATCCCTACAGAAACGCCTGTTGAAATCGGATGCACGGGGCCGCAAGCCTAACAAAACAGTGCAACGTAAATCACAGTATGATGGCAGCACAACCTATTCGAAAAACGTATGGCGCTCATCCTGAGGAGACCCGCCAGGCAGCGATAGCGCCGGGCCCCACGCCTCGAAGGGGCCCACCCTTTACTACTGGTGGTCACCCACCCATGTGTCGTGGAGTCAAGGCACATGGCTATGGGGAAACGACTATTGGCCAAAACCTCAAGACCCTCAGAATATTACAGTGGAATGCGGAGGGAGTCATTAACAAAAAACTTTCCCTAACACATCACCTGCATGAAGGTAAGATTGACGTGGCATGTATCCAGGAAACGCACCTCAACAAAAACCATAAATTCTCAATCAGAGGATACCAGACTTTCCGTCTAGATAGAGAAGGCCACAAAGGAGGGGTCCTGATACTGACCAGAAACAGCATACCGAGTAGCGCGGTACCTGTCAATCACACCGGACAAGCAGAAATTGTAGGAGTTGACATAATGGCTCAAGAGACGAAGCTCCGCATTTTCAATCTGTACGGACCACCAAACAGAGACCTATCGCTCTCGAGTATGGAGGTCAGAGACTCCAACTGCATAGTGGTTGGAGATTTCAACAGCCACTCGGAGAGATGGGGATACTCTGACACAGACAGCAGAGGTGACGAAGTGGAAGATTGGGAGATAGATGCAAATCTCTCCCTAATCAATAGGCCGGAGGATAGCCCTAGCTTCTATTCAAGAACATGGCATACCACCTCGACTCCAGATTTGGCCTTCTCCACACAGGACATACACTATAAAATAGACCGCCAGGTGCTAAACCAACTGGCAGGTAGCGACTACAGGCCGATCAGGCTAACCATTGACATGGAAGTAGGCCCACAGGAAACAAAACCGCTCCCACGTTGGAATTACAAACGAGCCGACTGGGACAGATTTGCAATCCTGACAGATGGGCTGTGTGAAACCATCAACACACGAAACACCAAAATGAAGCCCATGGT
The DNA here is from genome assembly GCA_036924085.1 of Ariolimax columbianus. Classification (NCBI taxonomy): domain Eukaryota; kingdom Metazoa; phylum Mollusca; class Gastropoda; order Stylommatophora; family Arionidae; genus Ariolimax; species Ariolimax columbianus. The sequence continues at coordinate 41,006,164 of JAVGWX010000023.1, read as the reverse complement.
AGAGAGCCTAAGCAAGGCAATAATGCAAGCCGCCACTGAAACCATCCCAAGAGGAGCTAGGAAAAACTATAAGCCCTACTGGAATGATGAGTTACAGAAAGTGGAAGATGCAGTAACAAATGCTAGGAACATGGCAGAACGAGAAAAATCCGTGGAGGCAAACATCGCCCTCAAAGCCGCCGCGGCGAAGTACAAACACACTCTCAAGCAAACAGCAAGAGAAAGTTGGAAAAATAAAACGGAAAGTTTAAACCTGGACAAAGAAGGGAACAAGCTATGGAAGCTAGTCAGAGCCATAAACGACGAAACCCCGTCAAATAAACAAATTACTATCAAGCAAGGCGAGAACTTGATCACAGGTAAGAAAGCCGCAAACGCCTTTGTCGATCACTATGCCAGAGCAAACCACATCGAGGTCCCTGCAGATAAGCATACAGACATTAGCGAAGAGCTAAAGGGGCACGAAAACATAAATACGGCTCCTGAAGAGCACATGATGGCCAAACTAACAATGCGCGAAATGGAAGAGGCTATGAGAACACTAAAGAGAAGGAAATCTCCCGGAAAAGACGGGATAACAAACGAAATGCTGATGGGGCTGGGCCAAACAGCGAAGGAAAAACTACTATCAGTCCTGAACCAAAGCTGGAAAAGGGGTATTGTACCCCAGGCATGGAAAGATGCACTACTGGTACCAGTACCAAAAACAGGAAAGGACAAAACAGATCCGAATGGATACAGGCCCATAAGCCTACTGAGCTGTGTCGGCAAGCTGATGGAACGGATGATAAACACCAGACTGATGTGGCATCTGGAAGAAAAACGAATACTAATTCCACAGCAAGCCGGCTTTAGACAGCACAGATCCACTGAGGACCAGGTCATCCTCATAGCCCAGGAGATAGAAGATGCCTACCAGGCACAGAAACACACAGTAGCTGTTTGGGTGGATCTGGAAAAGGCATTTGACAAAGTCTGGAAGGATGGACTTAGAGTCAAGCTAAGAAGAAGTGATGTTTGTGGAAAGATGTACAAGTGGATCAACCACTACCTCAAACAAAGAACGGCCAGAGTCCAAGTACAAGGGCAGATGAGCAAAAAGGTGACACTCGAGCAGGGAGTACCCCAAGGGGGAGTACTGTCACCCACACTCTTCCTGGTATATATAAACGATATTACAGAGAATATACCAAGAAGAGTCCATAGCTCAATGTTTGCAGACGATCTGGCTATGTGGACCTCTGAAAAGAATCTCACCATAGCAAGAAATCGGATGCAAACGGCCCTAACATCGCTGGAAGAGTGGGCGAACTCATGGCTGGTCAAAATAAACGAGGAGAAAACCACGTGCACAATATTCTCGCTCTCATTAAAACCCCAAAGTACCAAATTAAGCCTAAATGGCAAAATCCTGCAGCCAAACGACAACCCAACCTATCTGGGAGTCACATTTGATCGGCGCATGACATGGAAAAGTCAGATCGAGAGAAACCGAATGAAAGCCAGAGAAAGAATGGCGATCATGAAGAAACTTGCTGGCACAAGCTGGGGAGCAGACGAAGGCATACTAAAGAAACTGTACACTGGAAGAGTGAGACCAGTTCTCGAGTATGGCATCGCGGCATGGACAACAGCAGCGAAGGCGAACTTCGATAAAGTTAACAAACTTCAAAACCAAGCCATGAGAATCATAACAGGTGGCATGAAGTCAACGCCAATTGTAGAACTTGAAAAGATTACAAAACTGCAATCCATGACCGACAGAAGAGACTGCAGAGCCCAGCTGCAGTCAGAGAAACTCCGAAGACTGACGGACCATCCAATGTACCAGAGGCTAAACAATTTGGGAACTGGGAAACTAAAGCGGAGAAACTTTGCAGAAATAGCCAAAGCAAAGATGCACGAAGATCCCATAAACGCACTAACAACACCAAAACCCATCACTACTGTACGAAAACCTACTTGGAGGCAGGATATATTTCCAGAGGTGGTAGAAAATATACCAGGTATTGCAAACAAAAACTGCCAGACCGAAAAAGAAAGGAGAGACACTACCTTAAGCTTCATAACGAAAAGCTACCCAAGCATGGACTGGACCCATGCATACACCGACGGTTCTGTAACAAACACTACACAGAACGGAGGGGCAGGAGCATTCCTGAACCTACCAAATGGCAGAAAAATAACACTGTCATTCGCTACTGGTAAGTACACGAGCAATTTCAGAGCAGAGGCAGAGGCACTGAGGGCGGCAGTGGAAGAAATGGTAACACACAGTGAAAATGAGAGCCATATAGTCCTGCTGACAGATGCTCTCGAAGTAGTCACAGCGCTAAAAAGCCAGAAAAACACTGAGCTTAATGACTTAAGAGCAGCACTCTGCAAACTGTGCCAACAGTCCGCACCAAAAAGGGTAGTGGTACAGTGGGTTCCGTCACACTGCAACATCCAAGGCAACGAGGAGGCAGACAGACTGGCAAAAGAAGGTGCAAGGCTACCACAAATAGATACCAGTATGACGTACGAAGAGTCAAAACGGCTTATCAAAGCCAGGTACATGTCCAAATGGGAAACCGAACATACTGGTTACACCAAAAACGATGCCTATTACCAGTTGAACCGAAGAGAGCAGGTCGTTGTCTTCAGACTTCGCACTGGCCACAACAGACTGAGGTACCACTTCTTCAACAAATTGAAGATAGGGTGTACCGACGAATGCCCGTGCGGTACTGGTAAAATGACCACTGAACATCTGCTGCAGAACTGCCCGACATACGAGGATCAGAGAGAGCAGATGTGGCCATTGCCAGTGGAACTGCAAGACAAGCTCTATGGTAGTGGCGAGAGTCTCAGGATGACCGCCGCTTTTTTCGAGAAAATAATGGTTACTGTCTGACTGTGTACGCAGAAGAAGAAGAAGAATCCCCGGAATGAGTACGTTTACTCTTTTGTGCTCCCTGAAAAGAACGTTAAATTGGCTGGTTGTAGTAGCTTTCCTTGCATCCCGAGGGTGCAAATTAAAGTGGACCGCGGTTCTCCAGACGGTTGTGCTATGCTTGACTTCATCTGTATAGCGCTCACCAATACAGGGATCACATTAATCCACATCTCTTCATTCAGACTGCCGTGAAAACAGTCTGTTTTCTAGGAACGATACATGTGCGAGAGAATGTGGTCTTGGTCAGTATGTTGTGCCTGGCCCTGCCGCGACGTCCTGGTCAGTGTATTGTGCCTGACCCTGACACGACGTCCTGGTCAGTATGTTGTGCCTGGCCCTGCCGTGACGTCCTGGTCAGTATGTTATGCCTGGCTGGACTAGCCTCTCAGTTTCCTGATGCCAATGATGATATTTTGATTAGTCGTTTGTTATTTCGTCATGTTATTTCGGGATATAATTTCATCTTCTTACTTATATAATGTCACCTTCTTACTTACATAATATCATCTTCTTACTTATATAATGTCACCTTCTTACTTACATAATATCATCTTCTTACTTACATAATATCATCTTCTTACTTATATAATGTCATCTTCATACGTCTTTGACGTTACCCATGTATCTTAGAGTTTCTTTTCAATCTGTATTGATTCTTACCTACGGCATTCCACCAACCTGTTTGTTTTCTTTCTTTGTAATGTACATAAGTTTTGTCTTCATATTTCTGATTGAATGTATCTGTCACCGCGGTCTTAAAGATGGTCCATTCACTGTTTGTATCTTCACTTGCTGTGCCTAGTGTTTAAACAATCATTGCCGTTTCATGGTATATTTAAATTCTAAAATCGTCCACTTCCAATTTGGATATGTAATGATTATTGACTTTTCTCTTTTTTTGACTTTACCTCTACGATAATGTTTGCGTCATTACTGATGACCGATGATCAGTATCGATACAGACTGTGGGGATTACTGCTGGCCGATGATCTGTATCGATATAGTCGTCAGGGATTAAGCTGAAGTCTGTTATATTTCTTCTTAGTGTCATGTTTTACTATGATTTTTTCGCTGTTGGAAGATTGTGTTTGTTATTGTTAGGCCATACATCTATCAGCTCGCCCCAACGCTGTTCCACTCTAAAGACGTTTCATTGAATATCCCTAAGCAGTATTCGTGTGATCTTGTTTCTCTTGTTCTTCCATTACAATCGCCCATTACGAACAGATCATCATTTTCATTGGCTCTATTGATAACATCTGAAAGTCATTCATTGGCTGGCTCGTCTCGTCTTGTTCGACGATAGTAATTGTGATTTTAGACGTATAGAGACCACGTGTTGCCCATGTAGTATAGTCCCTCTCTCGGTCTGCCTTGTTTGCTCCAACGGAAAGGTGATACCAATACATTTGGAACAAGGCAAGCTCCAGAAGCTGCCGGATCAGCAGACTAATGCTCTATCTGTTCGCCTGTCGAGGCTTCACTCCTAGACCAGTCGCCAACCAAGGCTAAGGACCTGGTCTGCCCTGCCACAACACTCAGCTGAGGTTGCCTTTCCTGGCTCTAGGATAAGGCTTTGTGTTCTCTCCCATGTGCTCCTTCGCACATCGTCGGTTGTCAGGTTTGGTAGACGCTGACCTACTTTCAGAGTTTTCATAAAACAGGTTGCACAGCCATATCTGACAAAACCCGACTAGATACGCCAGTATCTTATCTGCAAGGCTTCAGATGGTTTGAAATCAGTTTTCCTTCTCCTAGATGTGCTGCCTTTCTCGGTTTTCGAGCCCTATCTGCCCGAAAGACATAGGAAGAAATCTATTCTGTCTTCCTCATGATGTTATTGCACAGGGCATACATCTGGATCTTCGCTGATGATTTTCCAATTTCAATTATTTGTAGTCGTACGAATAATCGACTTTTACTTTACTGTACTTTTCTTTACAATGACTGGACGGACGATTACAATAAAACCCACGCAACGTTTGCCTCTTTCCTTTGTGTTGACACTACCTCACACCAGTTCATAGTATCCATGAGCTATTTAGTGTTCTATCCAGTTTCTCCTTACATGTGCTTATCTTGTTTTCACTCCATAAATTCTACAAAGCCCTGTTCCATTTGATCAAATCTATGAAAATTGTTTCGTAGTTCTATAACTGTTCGCCTAGTCAACTGCCAAGTTAATGGCCTCCTAAAAATAATCAACAGCTTGTCGGCTTGCTAGACAAGTTACAGCAATTACCTACCCCCCCCCCCCCCCCCCCATCCCCAATTCGCTAGCTGGTTGTGTTTGGAACACACTTACTGTGTTCTATTACCACATCCTACGATATGCGTAGGGGTCAACGTCAGGGCATGAGGTGTGTATATATGAATGTATATATGTGTGTATATATGTGTGTATATATGTGTGTATATACATATAGTGTACAAACCATGTAATAGAACATTCCGTTTCCGCATTTAACTGATAAGCTACGTGAGGTCCAGCAAACACTACACCAAAACATGTCAGACAGTGCAGAAATAAAATAAAACAGATGACATACTACAAGGATGATGTCGATGGTCGTCAACTACTACGGCGGTCGGTTATCATATATATATATATATACACGAGGCGTGTTCAAATGAAACCGGCCCTAATTGCACCAAATAAACGTATCTACAATGCGCACGATTATGTCATTTCAGGTGTAAACAGCACATACCAACCGTCAAGTTTGAAACATTTCATTATCCTTCGACTCATAGTTTCCTCTGCATAACGTTAAAAACATGTCGGGTGTGATGCGGAATCCATCCAGAGTTGTTCAGAGAGCGGTCATTCGGTTTCTAACACCAGAAGGATGAGCGCCCATTTGAACTGCCTCTAGCGACACAGCAAATTCTTCTGATATTGAACGCAAGTTTCGCAGCGGTCCACTGCATCAATTTTGGCGATGGCATCTTCTGACGCAACAACGGAATATCTTACGTTAACTCACGTCCGTCTTTAAACATTGTTGTCTAATTCTTCACTGTTGTCTTCGACACACTTTTGTCACCATACAATGCCTGCATTATGCGATGAATGTCAACTGGTCGACATCCTTCAGCTGTTAGAAGCCGAATTACCGCTCGCTGATCAACTCTGGACGGATTCTGTGTCACACCGGTCATGTTTTCAACGGTCTGCTGAGGAAATGATGAGTCAGAGGATAATGAAATTTTGCAAACTTGACGGTTGGTATGTGCTGTTTACACCAGGAGTGACATCATCGTGCGCATCGTACGTGTGTTCCCTTGGTGTAGTTAGGTCTGGTTTCATTTGAACACACCTCGTATATATATATATATATATATATATATATATATATATATATATATATATATATATATATATATACACACACATAAACACACACCCACACACACACACACACACATACACACCCACATAAACACACACATAGAGAAAGAGAGAGAGAGAGAGAGAGCTGTCACTACTATTTGTGTGAAAATATAATTACTTCTGAAAACTGGAGTTGAAGGTCATGCAACTGCGTAGTAAACTTCTGTTCATTACTGCTGTACAACACACATGCATTGTTATCACACCTAACCGTACACTCTTCCATTCAATGTTACGGCCGTTAGTTCGAACTTGTTCTGTTCGAGCTGGTAATGACCCGCGTGTTAGCAATCTACTTCTTACATCCATTCTGCTCTTTATTAAGCATAACACAACGATTGACTCGGTATTGAAGCCAGCGCCAACGCACTTTGTGTATTATTACAGTGGTGATTTCTGTAGCAATTTATTTTACTTAAGAGGTTGTTAACTTCAGGCCCAACCCCACTTAAGTCGTCATTTATTACATGCTTGGAAGGTTGCCGTGGTTCTGTTAATATGCTCCCAAGGATTCATTCGAGAAACAAAATTACGTGTTATACTTATAGACGATACTAGCAAAGTCAGTCCAAGTCTTGGTATGGGTACCTGGTCTTGGTATGGGTACCTGGTCTTGGTATGGGTACCTGGTCTTGGTATGGGTACCTGATCTTGGTATGGGTACCTGGTCTTGGTATGGGTACCTGGTCTTGGTATGAGTACCTGATCTTGGTATGGGTACCTGGTCTTGGTATGGGTACCTGGTCTTGGTATGGGTATCTGGTCTTGGTATGGGTACCTGGGGTTGGTATGGGTACCTGGTCTTGGTATGGGTATCTGGTCTTGGTATGGGTATCTGGTCTTGGTATGGGTACCTGGGGTTGGTATGGGTACCTGGTCTTGGTATGGGTATCTGGTCTTGGTATGGGTACCTGGGGTTGGTATGGGTACCTGGTCTTGGTATGGGTATCTGGTCTTGGTATGGGTACCTGGTCTTGCTATGGGTACCTCGTCTTGGTATGGGTACCTGGTCTTGGTATTGCTACCTGGTGTTGAGATGGTGTACGATACTTTTTCTTCTTCGTTCGTTCTCAATCTTCCGCAACCAAGCCCTGAAAAGATTTTGCAAGAAGCAAGATGTAGTCAGGAGAACGGAATGCTTCGTATCGTAGTTTACAGCTTGACTTAATATTTAAAACTTTCGGACCGAAAATCCGACTTCAGCAAGCCTTTTTGAGTACCGTGTTAGCCTTCCCTCTTCGATCCCTTCTCCTTAGCCAGTCTGTCCAGTTGCAGCCTGTTATCCAGGATCACCACGTGGAGGTGTAAAAGGGTCTTGGCAGCTTTGGGTCACTGGTCCTGACACTAACAGTCAGCTCTGGTTCGCTGGTCCGGACACTAACAGTCAGCTCTGGTTCGCTGGTCCTGACACTAACAGTCAGCTTTGGGTTGCTAGTCCTGACACTAACAGTCAGCTTTGGGTTGCTAGTCCTGACACTGACAGTCAGCTTTGGGTTGCTAGTCCTGACACTAACAGTCAGCTTTGGGTTGCTAGTCCTCAAACTAGCAGCCAGCTCTGGTTCGCTGGTCCCGAGTACGATTCTATCAGCACTGTCATTGTGTCCTCGGTCTTGGGATGTAGGACACTATCAGCACTGTCATTGTGTCCTCGGTCTTGGGATGTAGGACACTATCAGCACTGTCATTGTGTCCTCGGTCTTGGGATGTAGGACACTATCAGCACTGTCATCCTCGGTAATGGGAGTGGTTGGGGGGTGGGGGGGGGGGGTGATATAGTGTCGAAGGACTAAGCATGAGGTACAAGGTACATGCACTGTATCTAAGTGACAGAGTGGTAGAGCTTCTAATTGTAGAGGTGCAGAGTTCGATCCCCGTTACTGACACGCTCTAATCGACCCAGCTGTAAATGTTTACTGTTGGGGAAGGACAAGAGCTTGAGAAGGGAACTAACAATTGGATCTCAAACATCCATCCCCAACAGCATTGTTTACAGTGGGATTACAAATAAGAAAAAGAAAAAGAAAACGTGTAAATATGAGGGGAAAATTAACATGACATAATTTTAAGTATTTGGTGAATAATTTTTTTTCAAAGTTATTCTGTAAATCTTCTTTCTAATGCTGATTTCTGGAGCACGCATTATTCAACTTGTATTCCTGTATTATATCCGGGGCTTTCATTTCTTGGAAACTCACAAAGCTATTCCATTTTCAGAAGGTTTTGGGTCGTCTAAATGGCGAGGTGTACAAATCCAAACATTGGTGAGTATTCTCCCAAAGAGGCGTTAATCAGTATCATTTGGCTGGCTTGGCTTCGTTAGTTCTCAATCTCCCGCTACCAAACCCGGACACGGGCTTAAGTAGCAGAATGTAGTCCAGAGAACGGAATGCGTTATGTCGTAGTTTACAGCTTGACTGCGATATTTGCACCTTTCGGTCCAACATCCCGACTTCAGCAACCATTTTTTAAGTACCGGGTTAGCTTTCCCTCTTCGATCCCTTCTCCTTAGCCAGTCTGTTCTGTTGCAGCCTGTTATTCAGGATCACCGCGTGGAGGTGTAGAAGGGTCTTGGCAGGTCTGATTTGCTGGTCCTGACGCTAGCAGTCAGCTAGGGGTCGCTGACCGCTGCAGCTCATCATCTTGATCCCAGTATAATTTAATGTTACATTCACTCTTCCTGACAAGAGGGTGAAATATGCTACCCCAGACACAACAGCGCGGTTCTACGAAATGTAAACAGTCAGTAAGGCTATTGGAAGTAAAACAATGAAAATGAAAGAGTAAGTTAAAAATAAATATGACGCAGCCAAAACGTTTCCAGTTAAAATTATTCATCAGGAGTAGCTTTACCGAATCGCTCACTCGTACAAATGAAAATGTCACCGAATTGTCCAATCGTACATGCGAAAATGTCACAGAAACGTCCAATTGTACAGGTGAAATTTGCACAGAAACGGCCAGTTGCACAAATGAAAATGTCATCGAATCGCCCAACTGTACAAGTGAAAATGTCACCGAGCCGTACAATCGTACAAGTAAAACTGTCAATCTAGCAGATTTCAATCGGACAAAACACGCGAAAAGTCCATAAACTAATAGATCATTGCAATGGGAGACTAGATAATGATGATTGACTGCTAATTTGAAAAGTTATGCAGACAATTTCAAGTAATTGCAATACTTTTGTTCTGAATAAAAACTGATCCTGCAAAATTTGTTAAACGTATTGCCCTCATGTAAAATAATATGATATATTGTTATCATATCAGAGATTTAGCGTGTTATAAGATAAGTGTAGATAGATAGGACACACATTTCATAACCCTGTTGCCGTGGCTATGTCACGATGAACAAGCCCACGCCTCTAGAAACGTTGTTTTGGTTTTAGTTTCAGTTTCAGTTCACGGTGTTGGCAAACGTCCTCTTAGTAAAAATAAACCTTCAGTTTGGAATAATATTCAAAATATAAAGTTTAAAGTTACATAACCTACATTTTTAGATGTTACATATATGCTCTAGACCTCGGTTCCTATTTTATTATGTGGCGATACGAGCATATTAATAAAAGGTAAGAGCACTTTATTTTCACTTACACCGGAATTACCGACAACTGGTTGTTTTCTCAGAAATGGAAGAGTTTATTTAATGAAGAGGAAAAACAATTTTGTGACTGCATATTATTTTACATTTTCTCTATTTACTCAGCATTAATTTTCAGAATAATTTATATTTCTTTACATAAGATTAAATAATATTATATAATATTATATGTTCGCAGGGAAGATATCAAAGTCAAAGATATAAATATGTTCATTAAATTAGGATTAAAAATAGGATTTTACTTTACCTGTACTGTGGTAGAATAGACTGCCCCCAACAAATCGACAACGTCAACATTTCTCAATAATAAAGATATGTGACAGAGTCAAGTGCTACAATTTGCTCAACATTTGGTAAGCTCAGTTACACAATGCATCCATTTAAGACTATAATAATTGATATAATGTGACTTATGCTAACTACTATCACCTCTCAAGTGCTTATCATAAGTAGCACATACTCTTAATACTTCAGCACAATTTTCAAACTGACTCTTCGATATCATATAGTACTTAGTATATGATATACTAAACTCATTTACAAACATACCTGTTAGATACCGCACGATCAATGTAATTGAATGATAAATGAACAATGTCCCTACTTCGACAAACAAACAAAAGTTACGACGAATCACTTAGTGGTTTAATTGTGCTTACAAATCTGCAATAAAGTAATAGAGGACAATATAAACTTGGGAGTTCTAAAAGTTGTGAGAGAAAATTACAGCTGGCATTATATTGAATATGGCCACTGTTCACGATTAAACACATAATAAAACACCATATGTTTTTATATTCTGGAAAATAAAATACGTTGGGTGATGCTAATTGTACCACTTTTAAAAAATAAAGCTTCAATTTGGAAGAGCATACTTGAATACTGTTTCTACCCTTATTCTATACATTGTGTGGGAAATAGTAAAATGGGACTAACCAGGTTTGAGCATGCAGCTGGCAACTTCATCATGTAAATTAAAGTATTTACACAAATCAGCCCCTATGTTGCTGGGGTCCGAAAGTGGGCAAAGGATAAGGAAGTTAAGTTTGTCCCACAGTAATTACACTACTGTTGAGAAAATAAGTTGTTAGAGACTTCAGTATACATACTATACTATGTGTGACATAGGGGGGCCAGTACCTTTGCTCGCTGCCTTTTACTTCCCTCACGTGACCATCAAATCATCCAATGGGATCTTATTGCATGGAAAGAAGTAAACATAAACACGCGGACATATGACTACTCTAAGACAGATGTTAAGAGGATGAAAGAAGCAGCGAACCACATAATCTTGAAAGATATTGTCAGAGGAACAGATGTTGAACAGGAGTGGGAGAGTTTTAAAACAGTTCTAGAAACGCTAAAAGAGGAATGTGTTCCATGTAGGGAGGTAAAACCCAAGCGTAAACAGTGGATAATTAGATTTGTAGTTAAATGTAGAAGAGCTAAAAATAAAGCATGGAAAAAATATATAGAGACAGGTAAATCAAAAGAAACATATTTAAAATATTTGGACAAGCAATACATATCTCAGAAAGTGAATAAAACACAAAAAATAGACTTCGAAAAAAAACTTGCTCAGAGGATCAAGACTGACAGTAAAAGCTTCTTCTCTTATGTTAGAAATAAACAAAGAACGAAAGACAAAGTAGGCCCTCTCATAGACAGTACAGGGAAAATAATAAGTGAGAATAGGGAGGCAGCAAATCTACTCAATCAGTACTTTGGCACAGTCTACACAAAAGAAGACTGCTCCAAGATCCCAGAGCCTATAGATATTTTTCAAAGAGACATGGATACAGCGGGATTAAGATCAATCTGTATTACAGAGGAAATGGTTTTTAAAAAACGGAGAGGTTGAAAGTGGATAAATGTCCAGGTCAAGATGGTATTCATCCAAAATTGATGTTTGAAATTAGAGACTAATTAGCAAAACCATTGGCTATATTATGTTCTCAATCACTTGCACAAGGGATTGTTCCACGGGATTGGAAAGATGCGGGAGTGATCCCCTTATTCAAAAAGGGCAAAAAAGCAGATCCAGCGAACTACAGACCTGTGAATTTAATGAGCATAGTCTGTAAATTGTTAGAGTCAATAATCAAAGAAAACATTGTAATGCATTTAGACAAGTTTAATCTAATTAGAAATAGTCAGCATGGGTTTACTAGAGGGAGATCGTGCTTAACAAATCTATTAGAATTCATGGAGGAGGTTACCAAAATGATAGATAAAGGGGAGCCAGTGGACGTTATTTATCTAGATTTTGCAAAGGCCTTTGATAGAGTACCTCATCAAAGATTATTTCAAAAGTTAAAATCACATGGAATAGGTGTGGAAGTTGCCAAATGGATTGAAAATTGGTTAACGGGAAGCAAGCATGGAATGGACCCATGCATACACCGACGGTTCTGTAACAAACACAACACAGAACGGAGGGGCAGGGGTATTCCTGAGCCTACCAAATGGTAGATAAATAACACTGTCAGTGGCAACTGGAAAATTCTCAAGCAATTTCAGAGCGGAGGCAGAGGCACTGAGGGCTGCGGTAGAAGCAATGCTGATAGGCTAAAGCAATGAAAGCCAGATAGTCCTGTTCACATGTGCCCTGGCCGTAGTCACAGCACTAAAAAGCCAGAAAAATACTGAACTTAATGATTTAAGAGCAGTAGTCTGTCAAATATGCCAGCAGTCCGCACCAAAAAGAGTAGTGGTAAAGTGGGTTCCATCCCACTGTAACATCCAAGGCAACGAGGAGGCAGACAGACTGGCAAAAGAAGGTGCAAGACTACCACAACCAGATTCTAGTGTGACCTACGAAGAGTCCAAAAGGTTTATTAGGGCCAGATACATGGCCAAATGGGAAACAGAGCATACTGGCTACACAAAAAATGATGCCTATTACCAGTTGAACAGAACAGAGCAGGTCGTGGTCTTCAGACTCCGCACAGGCCACAACAGACTGAGGTACCACCTATTCAATAAACTGAAGATAGGTGGCACTGACGAATGCACTTGTGGTACCGGGAAAATGACCGCTGAACATCTGCTGCAAAACTGCTCGATATACGAGGACCAGAGCAAGCACATGTGGCCATCACCAGTGGCAACACCAGACAAGCTCTATGGCAGTGTCGACAGCCTCAGGATGACAGCTGCTTTCTTAGAAAAAATACAGGTTGATGTTTGACAGCGTACAAAGAAGAAGAAGAAGAAGAAGAAGGTTAACAGGAAGAAGGCAAAGGGTGGGTATAAATAAGGAGTACTCTGAGTGGTGTGAAGTGAAAAGTGGTGTGCCACAGGGCTCGGTTTTGGGACCAATTTTATTCTTGATATATATAAATGATTTGGACATTGATATGGGATCCATGATTGCAAAATTTGCTGATGACACAAAACTATGCAGTAGTGTCTCATCTAAAGCAGAAGTGGATATATTGAGGTCGGATTTCGATAAAATTTGAGAATGGTCTGTGAGCTGGCAAATGGAGTTTAATGTAGATAAATGTACAGTCCTCCACATGGGTAGATCCAATATGGAACATAATTACAGAATGGGAGAGAACAATATTAGAAAGATAGATAAAGAAAGGGACTTAGGGGTTATAATAGATCATTCAGGAAAGGTGAGTGAGCAAGTTAAGGTAGCAGTAAAAAAGGCAAATGCAATGTAAGGGATGATAAAAAGAAATATTAAACATAGAAGCAAGGAAGTGATCGTCAAACTGTATAAAGCTATAGTTAGACCTAGATTTGAGTACTGTGTTCAGGTGTGGAGTCCTTATCAGAGAGGGGATATAAACATGCTGGAAAAAATACAAAAAAGCGCGACAAAGCTGATTGTAGGATTCCAGAATTACAGTTATCAGGAAAGATTTTAAAAAACCGGCTTACAGTGTCTAGAAGAGAGAAGAATTCGTGGTGACTTAATACAGGTTGATAAGATGATCAGAGGAATCAATAAATTAGACTATAACAAGTTTTTAAAAATACAACCACCAACAAGAACAAGAGGGCATAGTTACAAGTGGACTAAGAAGAGGTCCAGATTGGATATTAGGAAGTATTTTTTTAGTCAGAGAGTTGTGAATGCTTGGAATGCATTGCCAAGTGAGGTAGTGGAGGCAGGGACGGTTAATGCATTTAAGAATAAATTGGATGCGCATAGCTTTTAGAGCAAGGTGACGTAAATGGAACTGGTTGTATACAGACTCTGCAGAGTCATCTAAACCAGTATAAAGACGTTAAGTTAAGTAGGTCAGCAGCATCCTGTGCTAGCTCCAGCCATCTTGATAAAATCTTGCCACTGGTCAAAGGTAGCTCAGGATGAGAGAGTGAGGTTGATAAAAGGCACAGTTAGTTTCTTCCTCACTTTAATCCAAATCACTGCGCTTTAGGGGACACAGCAAGAGAAAGGGCTGTTCGCACGGTTGAACAAAAAGAGTGGTCTTCAATCACATGTGATGGATTAACATGTGTAAGTCAGGTGCCCATTTACAGCTGGGTCAACTGGGGCACAACGGTCATGGGAATTGAACCCTGAATCCTTGCCGTGAAAAGTGAGTGATCTACCATTACACTAATCAGATGCCAAAGAATAGTAACGGTAAACCTTCCGTACATTTTGTAAGTTGTGACTAAGCAGGGTTATCATATGGATGGCTATCCCATCCTCTAAAACCATATATTACAAGTAGTATAAGCCGCAAAAAAACAGAAATGATATCGCTCCGCTGCACAGCAAAAGAGGGACGATCAAATTAATCCATAATATACCACTGCAAGAGAATATACACACTTTGTGTCAACTTCCTGCAAGGAAATCAAATGCAGTGATTGTTCCATGCTCTTATTGAAGAAAGATAAGAAATGAAGATGAGTTATCAAACGATTTGTCCCATCTGTAAAATTAAAACATTAGATCGGGGACGGCATGGCCTAGTGGTTAAGTGACACGGCTCACAATCAGAAGGTGCTGGGTTCGATCCCCATCACAGCACCGGCCGTTACCCAGGTGACGCAAACCCTTAGAAAATGCAGGAGGAAGCAGACCCTTACATAAAAATGCATGCTGAAGTCGGATGCACTGGGCTGACAGGCGCAAAATAAAAACCACAGTGTAACGCACACGGCCTTGGGGATTAGAGAAATAAGGCGAACGCAAAAATAAAAAAATTTAAAAAAAAAAAAAAATATGCAGGGTTCAAGATGCTGAGCAGCGCATGAGCTGCAGTAATCAGCGACCAATAGCTGACTGCTAGCATCAGGGCCAGCAAACCAGAGCTGCCAAGACCCTTCTACACCTCCACGCAGTGATCCTGGATAACAGGCTGCACCGAGTAGACTGCCTAAGGAGAAGGGATTGAAGAGGGAATGCTAACCCGGTACTAAAAAAATGCTTGCTGAAGTCGGATGTGTTGGACCGAAAGGTGCAAATATCGCAGTCAAGCTGTAAACTACGACACAGCGCATTCCGTTCTCTGGACTACATTCTGCTACGTAAGCCCTTTCAGGGTTTGGTAGTGGGAGATTGCGAGCGAACGAAGCCAAGCCAATAATATGCAGTAGCAAAAAGTGAAAAAAAAGCTAAAGGAAATTATTGATCTAGAAAAGGAGTTGCGGACATGCTGCCTTAAGACCACATGTAATCTTGTAAGCCATTAAGTGGCGTATTTTGAGAGATCCACATTTTGCAGAACGAATCCTTTTATTTTGTATTAATATGTTTTTGTTTGTCTTTAATTTTTAAAATTTTAATCATAAATGAACACATTTAAAATGTCAGAGTAAAAGAAGATTCAAAGAAATAATCTTCACCGACTGACAACTGCAAATAAAACATTTGTAAGTCATAGGGGCTATTTGACATAGACTTTACTTATGATTTTGTTCTAATGCAGCTCTCTTCTTCTTCTGCGTTCGTTCTCGATCTCCCGCTGCCAAGCCCTGACCACAGGACTTTGCAAGCAGCAGGATGTAGTCCGGAGAACAGAATGCGTTGTGTCGGTAGTTTACAGCTTGACTGCGATATTTGCACCTTTCGGTCCGACACATCCGTCTTTGGCAGCAATGCAGCTCTAAAATGTACATTAACTTCCCAACGTGACTTGTGCCACTACCCCATGAGTTAGATCTTTACGTGATCAAGATCCTGGATAAACAGGCTGCAACAGAGCAGACTGGCTAAGGAAGAGGGATCGAAGAAGGAGGGCTAACCCAGTACTCAAAAATACCTACTGAAGTCAGATGTGTTGGACCGAAAGGTGCAAACATCGCAGTCAAGCTGTAAACTATGACATGCATTCCATTCTCCGGACAACATCCTGCTACTTGCAAAACTCTTTTCAGAGCTTGGTAGTGGGAGATTGAGAATGAACGCAGAAGAAAAAGTATAACCAGAAAGTTGTAAATGTATAATTGCTTTTCCTGATTTTATGTTATTTTATTTACACCATAAAAATGTGTTTCCAATGTTGAATAGTCAAGTGGCTATTGTTTGCAATGTTCAATAGTCGAGTGGCTATTGTTTGCAATGTTTAATAGTCAAGTGGCTATTGTTTGCAATGTTTAATAGTCAAGTGGCTATTGTTTGCAATGTTTAATAGTCAAGTGGCTATTGTTTGCAATGTTCAATAGTCAAGTGGCTATTGTTTGCAATGTTCAATAGTCAAGTGGCTATTGTTTGCAATGTTCAATAGTCAAGTGGCTATTGTTTGCAATGTTCAATAGTCAAGTGGCTATTGTTTGCAATGTTTAATAGTCAAGTGGCTAAGATCAGAATCATACAAACTATGCTAAACAAATGCTATCATTAACTTGAAGAAAACCCACACTCAATCGGAAATTTCCTTAGCGGTATGGCAGACGAAAGAGTAATTTGACACGCAGGGTCAATTAACAAAATTAAATGATTGACTTCTGCACTTTTTAACATGCCATAACTGCCTTTGTGGCCAGTCTACTTTCATTTTGCAGATATGGCCAAATCACCGCAGTTGAGATTACTCCACTTGAGTCTGCAAGGCTGGTTTTTGAGATTGTACTGTATTGTCTGAACTGCGGACCTTGTCTCTTCTTGTTGCTTGGAAAAACCTGTCTCAGATATGTCTCATTTCAGAGGCTTGGAACTCGCTTTTGTGTGTTATGATCATTGCTCATGATTCACATTCGTAAGTCAAAATTGGTACCTAGAAAGAATGGTATACAGCCATCTTTTTGTCTTACCTCTTTTGGACTAAGGAATTTTCTTTTTATGGCATGAAGAAATTTGTAAGTTACTTTTCTTCTAATGGCCAACACTTCTGTGATACCTCTATTCTGGTTTATTACAGCTCCAAGGTGTTTACACTATTTGACATGTTCCGAGCATAACGTGATGCATCAATCAACACACCAGGATGGATCAGAGGACCATTTTTCAGGTAAGAATCGAACACATACCACTTAATAAGCGTCTAAAAGAATCCAACCACAACATACTACAGAGTGTCAGTTGTGTACACACCCATATGAAACAGTTGATCATTATCTCTTTGAGACCCAGGCGCTCAATAAAGTTAGGAAAATGTTTCTTTCTAAAAGACCAGATAAACAATGAACTCGAGTGGTCCGTTGGGGTCTTTGTGTATGACAAAGATAAGAATATCCACACTGCCCCACAGAGAACATGTTGTAAAAGGCAACTGTGTGACATGGCATAACACTGACCACGGTTAGGTGGTTTATTATAAGCAGCATCGATGGCGCTTAACACTCTGCGGGTCTACTTTGCTCTAGTGTTTTTATCTATTAAGATAGACTCGCACACCAATTAACCACTCTCCCCGGCACTTGTCACAACACAGCGGAGTAATACGTTGCTTGAGCCCACTAAGCAGGACATCCTCCTCCTGGCTACATCCAGGTCACGACAGAGCTGGGACTGCCACAGAGGCATCTGCTTCTGTAGAAGTACAGGTCGACTAAGTGGGACTGGCACAGAGGCATCTGCCCCTGTAGAAGTACAGGTTGACTAAGTGGGACTGGCACAGAGGCATCTGCTTCTGTAGAAGTACAGGTCGACTAAGTGGGACTGGTACAGAGGCATCTGCTTCTGTAGAAGTACAGGTCGACTAAGTGGGACTGGCACAGAGGCATCTGCTCCTGTAGAAGTACAGGTCGACTAAGTGGGACTGGCACAGAGGCATCTGCTTCTGTAGAAGTACAGGTCGACTAAGTGGGACTGGCACAGAGGCATCTGCTTCTGTAGAAGTACAGGTCGACTAAGTGGGACTGGCACAGAGGCATCTGCCCCTGTAGAAGTACAGGTCGACTAAGGGGGACTGCCACAGAGGCATCTGCTTCTGTAGAAGTACAGGTCGACTAAGTGGGACTGGCACAGAGGCATCTGCCCCTGTAGAAGTACAGGTCGACTAAGGGGGACTGCCACAGAGGCATCTGCTTCTGTAGAAGTACAGGTCGACTAAGTGGGACTGGCACAGAGGCATCTGCCCCTGTAGAAGTACAGGTCGACTAAGGGGGACTGCCACAGAGGCATCTGCCACTGTAGAAGTACAGGTCGACTAAGGGGGACTGGCACAGAGGCATCTGCCCCTGTAGAAGTACAGGTCGACTAAGGGGGACTGCCACAGAGGCATCTGCCCCTGTAGAAGTACAGGTCGACTAAGGGGGACTGCCACAGAGGCATCTGCCACTGTAGAAGTACAGGTCGACTAAGGGGGACTGGCACAGAGGCATCTGCCCCTGTAGAAGTACAGGTCGACTAAGGGGGACTGCCACAGAGGCATCTGCCCCTGTAGAAGTACAGGTCGACTAAGGGGGACTGCCACAGAGGCATCTGCCACTGTAGAAGTACAGGTCGACTAAGTGGGACTGGCACAGAGGCATCTGCCACTGTAGAAGTACAGGTCGACTAAGGGGGACTGGCACAGAGGCATCTGCCACTGTAGAAGTACAGGTCGACTAAGGGGGACTGGCACAGAGGCATCTGCCACTGTAGAAGTACAGGTCGACTAAGACTAACGTGTTATCATTGATTACTTTAATTGATTTCGTTCATTGATTTCTTTCATTGATTTGTGCATTCATCATTTACAATCTTTTCTCAGGTCCTGGAATTTCCTCTGGGTACCTTTGCTGCACAGCATGAATCATATCCCTGAAAGCATACATAAGAAAGATCAAATTGGCCATCCAGGATGATGTCCTGATTTCTATATTATTCAGATTTGAGAATATACTATTTTTTACTCAAACTTTGAAACATTTTTATGATATAAATCGTCAAATGTTCATGACGAATTGAAACATTTCCGTGGATATAATTTTATCATTTTGGTTTTTTCCTTTATACTGAAGATCCACCATTGATAATCTAATGTGTTTATTCACTGATAACTTAGCCTGTACAGTCCTGTCTGTGTGTGTTATCTCAATGTAGCATACCTCAGCGTCAGCACATCTGATATTTAAAGAAAGGTTTATTTTTTTATTTTATTTATTTATTTGTTGTTGTTGTTTTCACCTTATTTCTCTAATCCGCAAGACGGTGTGCGTTACACTGTGGTTTTTATTTTGCGCCTGTCGGCCCAGTGCATCCGACTTCAGCATGCATTTTATGTAAGGGTCTGCTTCCTCCTGCATTTTCTAAGGGTTTGCTTACCCGGGGTAACGGCTGGTGCTGTGATGGGGATTGAACCCAGCACCTTTGGATTGTGAGCCGTGCCACTTAACCACTAGGCCACACTGTCCCCAGATAGGTTTATGATAATCGAGTCATGTCACACCAAGAAAGAGGCAGAGGCAATTTTGGGCATAGAGGAGGGAGAGATGATTTTCATTCATACACTCATAATCTTCCACGGAATGAGATCAATGAAGAATATAGAGGCAGCTCTAACTATCGATCTCATCCAAATCTTTCCTCTTCCTCCATTTCTCCAGCCCCTAATCCTCACCATTCCATTACATCTACTGGTGTTTATTCCCAACCACCAAGCTACTCATACCACGGTGGACACTCACAACCCCAAGTCCCTTTTTACCAAATGGATGAAACCACAAACAGAAGTGCAGTATATGCAATCAACCAACCACACCAACAACAGTACGGTGATGAATACTTCTCACCTCACAGAAATGAGTACTATTTTGAAAGCAAGAGTAACAATTCCTTTTATCCTCCATATTCTGATCCCAACGGTCAGTACTACGAACATCCCCCAAAACCTCATCACTATATAAGCCGTGGTCACATGGAAAATTCTCGTCACTCTATAAGCCATGGTCACATGGAAAATCCTCGTCACTCTATAAGTCATGGTCACACTGGTCAGATAGACTTTGCAAACCAAAAGGAGATTTCTTCTAATGGAAAACTTCATCACTTTAGAAGCCGTAACGACATTGCAACAAAGGAGAGCTCTCGTCATTACGCAAATGAAACTGGTCTTAGGGAAAATATTCATAACTTTTCTGACCAAAATCACGATGTTTCAACAAACTTCAGATCAAACATTAGGGATAATAATGCATACTCTGAAGTGCCACCTGCTTCTTATAAGCCATATCATCGTGACCCTCCAGCGAAATGCCAGGGATGGACTAATTCAACCCCACCTCAAAAGACACCAGTGATGGAGGCAGAAAAAAGTCCAGGTCAGAGGTACAAGGATGACCGATATCCTACAAGGCACTCCAGATTGTCCTCTGCTAGTAGCAATGCCAGTAATCAAAGAAACAGCTCCAGAGAAAGCCACCGTGATCAATCTCTGCCTGCCTACAAAAATAAACCTTCAACTAGTTTTGATGATAAAAATATGCAGAGCACACCAGATGAGACTGCGTCTGCGTCTGAGAACACTTCAAGACAAAAGCAGTATCGCAAACAGAGAACCAATACCAAGGTTCATAAACCTCACACTCCTGATAGAAAAGATGTCAGTGAAGATGCAAATGCTAAACAACAAATGCCTACAAATGTTCCACTTGAAAGAAACTTGTCTAATGTCTCATTACCTGAAAGTGATAAAATCAAGGCAAGTGAAACATCAGAATATGCAAGAGACAATGGAAAACAAAATAATAAAAATGCAGGTTACCAACGGAAAAGTGATTTTAAGAAAAATGACAGAGAAAAATTTTGTAGCATGCCTGATCTCAAACACACGGAGAAGTTGGATGAAGCCGGTTCATCTGAAGAAACTGTAGATAAAGAGACAGATAACTCATCGGCTTTCACAGGTTGTCTTGTAAATAGGGAGGTCCATGAAGACGGTGCTAAAAAAAATCTGGATCATGTCTCACGTAAAAAGAGAGTGAGAGAACCTCGACAGAAGGACTCAAGTCCAAGACAGGCAAGTCAAGAGATAGTTTCCTCATTTCGTAAAACAAAGGCTGACCTACAAATATGGACATCTTTTGCAGATGCTGCTTCTTTGAAAGAGGCTGTAAACCAGAGCATGGACATTTCTAAGAAATCTTCTTTACAGTTTGTGAATGATTCTATCAATGTCAGTGAACAGAAAAGCATGTGCGCAATCATTGTACAGGCCAGCAGCAAACAGCTGGGTAAACGTCTGGTTAAAGCTTTGTGTGCAAAGCTGAGCAAAAAGTTGGAGAAACAAGTCACTTTTCACATTTGTGGTGTTGAGGAAGAAGGAAAGATGGATGAAAGTTCTACCAGCAGAGAAGAACACAAGAAGGAAGTGAATTCTAACACCAATGTTCCACAATGTTTGAGCATCCGAAAGAGAGCTGAGAAGATATTGGAAAGTACAAATCATGAAGGCAAAAAGAAAGTCACAGGTACGGAGAAAATTGGCATCAGGGATGAAAATCAGTCGGTAGACACTCCAACTAAAATCTCTGTTGTTGTTAACAGGATCTTTCCGAAGAAAGACGATCTCTGTCAGCTGTTCTTTACAATTATCCAGAATAAGGCCATTCCTTTTGAGCTAGTATCTAATTCATTTGTCAGTGAAACATCTCAAACTCGATGTGAGCTCATGGCTCCAAGTAAAGCAGCTTCTAAAGAGATAATCAAACTGCTCAGATCCTCCAGATTGGCAGGTACACGCATATTTTGTCAGTTTGCAAATGATAGATTAAATCAACAACTAGATCACAGTTCTAAAGTTGAGAAAATACAGATAGAGATCAAGAAAACTAAAGAGGAAATCACCATCAAGACAGAGAGAACCTTAGCTGAGCATCATAAAAAGATGGTAGCATATGAGCAAGCATTGGCAGTTATGAAGTCTTCAAATTACAGTGAAGCGGATGATGATGATGATGATGAGGAATATAATTGTGTTGAAGAATTGGCTTTGATTGATAAGCTGAAGGAGACTGTTAAGCAGCGAGATACATTTTGTTTGAGAAGGAATACACTGATTGAAAATGTTGGTAAATTGGAACCCCTGTCAACAAGCAAGAAAGAGTTTTCAGATTTGCTTGAAAGTGTTGGAGTGGAGTGTGTGCGGCTTGGAGCAGCTCTTCCGATTTATGCAAGAAGAGAAGACATTGTGAAGAAAGTGTCCCTGAACCAGGTCTCAATAATCCTAGGAGAAACTGGCTCTGGAAAGAGCACTCAAATGGTTCAATACATCCACGAGGCTGGTCTTGCTGGTCAGGGCTTGATTGCTTGCACTCAGCCCCGGAAAGTGGCAGCTATCACGCTTGCAGAACGCGTTGCTAAAGAAATGGCTGGCAAAGTTGGAGGGTTGGTTGGTTATAAAGTTGGATTGAAAAAGAATACTTCTGCATTGACAAAAATAATTTTTGCAACTGACCATTCTCTGCTCAATGAATGCTTGACAGATTCCAACTTGTCAAAATACACTTGCATTATTGTTGATGAAGCTCACGAGAGAAGCATATATACAGACTTACTATTGGGCATGATTAAGGCGTGTCTGCCGAATAGGCCAGACCTCAAGGTCATTATAACTTCCGCAACCATAGAACCAGAAATCTTTATCAGGTACTTTAAGAGTGATTTAGAGCTGCGTGTGTCAGGAAGGACTTTTCCAGTGGAAGTAATTTATTCAGAGGCGGACTCGTCGAAAGAGTTTGAAAATTTTGAAAACAAAGCTGTCCAAAAGGCAGTGCATGTCCACAAGAATGAGGATATTGGAGACATCCTTGTTTTCTTAACATCATCTGTGGAAATAATGCGCTGCTGTGAAGAATTTCAGAAACTCATGACAGGGAAAACTGATTTTAAGTGTTTTCCTCTACATGGTCAGTTGCCTCCAGAGGAGCAGAGACGAGTTTTTGAAAGGTTGCCCCAGGGAATAAGAAAAGTTGTCTTTGCTACAAACTGTGCAGAGACATCAATTACAATCGATGGTATCAAATATGTCATTGACACTGGGGTCGCTAAAGAAATGCGATATGATAGCAAAAGAAATATTTGTATGCTAGGAACTTATGTGATCAGCAAAAGCTCAGCAAACCAAAGAAAAGGGCGAGCTGGACGTACAGGAAGTGGGAAGTGCTATCGTCTTTTTTCTGAAGAGGGATACAGGACAATGAAAGACTCAACAGAACCAGAAATTCTTAGAGTTCCGTTAAGCCAGAGTCTGCTAAATCTGGCAGAATTGGGCATTGATGCTAAAGCATATGATTTTGTTCAATCTCCAAGTGAAGAGGCTATAGACTCTGCTCTGAGCACTCTGAGGGACCTTGGAGCCTTATCTTCTGAAGGCATCACGGACATTGGTCGCTGGATATCTAAACTGCCAATTGACCCAAAACAGGGATTCCTTGTTTACCATGGCAACAAGAAAAATGTCTTGTATGATTCAGTAGTTGTTGCATCCCTTATCACAAATGGTGCTAATTTGTTTTACAAAGGTCTAACAGAACCGGAGGCCCAAACATCCGCAAAAAGTAAGAACCAATGGGGATCTGGCTATGGAGATATCTTTACCTGGCTTGAAGTTTACAAGGCTTGGATTCAGATTCCTGCGAAAAAACAATCCAAGTGGTGTCAGGAGCATGGAATTAACTACAAAGTTATGAGTTTTACAAAACAATGTGTCAATGAGGTGGTTGCAGTCTTGACCAATGAACTCAAAATTAAACTTGAATACAAGTTTTCTTCAGATGAATTTGCTCCACACTTACTGCGAAAAATCATCTTTGATGCAAATATGACTTCAGTGTGCTACTATCTAGGTCATGTCAGAGCAGGCTATCATGCCGTGGTGTTGGAGAGACAAGTTCACCTTCACCCATCTTCAACTTTGCTGCCACATAACTTGCAGCCAGAATGGATAGTCTACACAGAGTTCACAAAGACTTCCAGAGATTTTATTAAAGGCATCACTGTAGTTGAAGAAGACTGGGTCTTGGAGGCTGTCAGTGAAGGAAAGCTACATGTTGACATTAACCTGGCTAAGCAGATGAGAATTGTATCTGTTCACAGAGAAAATGTTGGATCATCAGTCTTCAAGAAGTTGGTGGGCATAAGATACTCACAGCTACGAGTCTGGGAAGATGAACTGACAAATGCAGGAATGAAAGCAGTGGTTGTAGAGGCAGACCGGGACCTTGGCGTGTTCGACATTTTCTCAGCATCGCCAATGAACCCGATCATTGCTGATGGTATTTCCTGTGCAAGGACGGAGGTCATTGATATTCTGAAATCTGATGTAGCTGAAGTTGACATTTTAATTAAATCAGGATCAGAACCAAGTGGTGTCAGAGTTGTGCTTGGACAAGGGGGATGTGTGCAGTCCCTGCTCATGCCAGACCAAAGCAATAAAATTCTTTTGATTAAGACCTGCCATGACACCACAGAAGCAGACATAAGAGCCAAATTTGGAATTCATGGGGAAATCAAAGAATGTGTGCGCTTCAAGCGATTGAATCCCTGGGGGTTTATAAGATATAACACATTTGCTGAAGCACAAGCTGCAGTGTTTGACACTCGAAATGATGAAGAAATTGCTGCAGTTTTGAAAATTGACAGAAATTATAAGAAAGTGGTTAGCAAGTTTGAAGCAAGATTGTCCTGGTGTCGGAGACCTATAAAAGGTAAGGGCACTGCATTTATAAAGTGTCCACCCATTGAGAAAGCTGGCCTCATTAGTAGGCACATTATGCTCCCTAATGGATCTCGTGAACTGAGAGTATCTAACAAAGGAGATGATCTGGTTTGCTTTGAAACTGGTAACGCACAAGAGCTAGAAATTAAACAGGCAGTGATGAAGATTTTGGACTATGATGAGAGTTCGAGCCACAATATTAATGTCAATGTCATTAGAGACCGTGCTGAGCTGTCATCACCAAAAGATCTGAATGCTATAAAAAATCGCTTGTCAAAACAATTTTCACCTTATGTGCCAAACGGCAAATTTAGCCTTCACATGATGCCACCCAAAGGAAATGCTGTAAATCAAGTTGCCTACATTCACTTTGATAGCCCTACTGATGGCTTTCAAGCATGCAACATACTTCAGAGACAGTTATTTGAAGGAGATCAACCTGTTGAAATAAGCCTAACCTTGAAAACAACTCTTCATGTGCCAAAATCAATCATGAATGTTTGTGAAGATCATTTTAATAAAATAATTGAAGGTCTGAAAAAACATAAAAATACTGAAGTGCACATTCGACCACTCAAAAATGGAGATACTGCTTTTGACATCAAGTCAGAGAAGGTCAAATCTATGATAGAGGCAAGAGAACTGTTGCAAAAAGAGCTGGAAGGGGATGTCATCAACTGTAACGCAAATGATCTTGTAAGAAATCTCCTCAAACGACAAGGTAAGGAAACTCTTACAAAAATAGAATCCGAGCTTGACATTTTGATTGTGGTAAACGAGCGTAAAGAACAGGTCCATATTTATGGCAGTGAGGGCAGTGTTAATCAAACAAGAATCGAGATCAATAAGTATCTCTCAAAGCTTGCTGAAGGGAAACAAGTGGATGTGTACCTCAAAGGACAAGGAAAACCACCAGGTTTGATGAAAGGACTTATGAGGAAATATGGCAGTTTGCATGATGATCTCATTCAGGAGTTTTCTCTCAGTGATATAATTATAGACTTCAGACAACAGAAATTGTCCATTTTTGGGTTACCAGAATGTGTGGACAGGGTTCTTGCCAGCATCTCTGAACTGGAAAGCTCTCTTTCTCAGTCAGGTGTTCCACATGTAGAAAAGGGGATGCCAGAATGTGTTGTGTGCATGTGTGAGGTTGAGAGTTTTTCAGAATTGTATAGACTTGAGGCATGTGGGCACAGTTACTGTCTCCCATGTTTTAAAATGCAGATGACTGTATCTCAACAGGACAAAAATTTCCCAGTTCTTTGTGCCCAAGAGGGCTGTGGAATAGCTCTTGTATGGAAAGATCTTTGTTTCTGCTTGCGGAAACGGTGGACAACTGAGGAAAAATTGATGGAAAAAGCTGTCAGTGCTTATGTGGCTAAAAATCTAGACAATTATAAATTCTGTTTGACTCCTGAATGTCCTGTAATTTATCAGATCACAAAAGACAAGGGAGGAATTGAATTCAATTGTCCATCGTGTTTCATAAGCTTGTGCACTTCCTGTCACACAGCCTTCCATGCTGGCCTAACCTGCCACATGCGCTCTATTGAGGAAGACACTGAAAAACAGTTGCAATTATGGATGACGGGAAATCCAAATAAACGTAAAATATGTCCAGGATGCAAGGTTGGAGTGGAGAAAATTGAAGGCTGTAATAAAATGCATTGTAAAGCTTGTCACACCATTTTCTGCTGGGTATGTCTGAAAATTTGTGCAGATGAACAGAAGTGCTATGCACACCTTATGATGGCACATGGTGGCACCATTTAATGTTCTGCCACTATTTAAAGATGAACTGACATAATGTTCTACACTATTTATTGGTCTGCCTGTGGGTGAGTCTTGGAGCTGCACAACGACTGTTTTACAGTTTCTTAGTTTGTTGTACAACAAAATATCGATTTGTAGACAGCTAAGATGTTTTTCTTTTTTTTTTCCAAGACACTAGAAGATATGTTTGAGACGGTAATAAGAAGAAGACACTAGAAAATATATGTTTGAGACGGTAATAAGAGGAAGACACTAGAAAATATATGTTTGAGACGTGAATAAGCAGGAAGGCACTAGAAGATATATGTTTGAGACGTGAATAAGCAGGAAGGCACTAGAAGATATATGTTTGAGACGTGAATAAGCAGGAAGGCACTAGAAGATATATGTTTGAGACGTGAATAAGCAGGAAGGCACTAGAAGATATATGTTTGAAACGTGAATAAGCAGGAAGGCGCTAGAAGATATATGTTTGAGACGTGAATAAGAGGAAGGCACTAGAAGATATATGTTTGAGACGTGAATAAGAGGAAGGCACTAGAAGATATATGTTTGAGACCTAAATAATCGGGATGGACAATGCAAACTATTTTATGTGCATAGTAGAGCAATGTACGTGCACTGAGTTTTCTCTATTTTTTGAATAGCCCTTTTTGATGAGTGATGTATATGACATTCTTATCAACCGGACTGAATTGTCCAGAAAGTTGATTGAAGTGGTGGACTGCTTGAACTGTCAGGCATCGGGATCCAGAAAAATATCCACAGAGACATGTTGAACTAGAGCTAGTTGCTGGTAAAGTTATGTTAGCAGTTATAGTCCCTGCTGCCTTATCAGGTATACCTCATCCCAGGAAAGTCTTCAGGAATAAACGCTGAGAAATAAATTTGGTAGGTGAAGTCTCTAAGACAGTCTAGTGGTGGTCTCGTTTCTATTCTGTCAGCTCCTGTGATCTCACTGAAAAACAGACAGTATCAGTTATTAGCATTCCTCTGGACCAATTAGCAACTCGGAGAAGAGGGAATCTTCTGCATGGACAACAACTTGCTCTTCATAGAAAAATGCTCAAATCTGCATGCACCCTGGAGAAGCCACTTCAGCTTTTTCCAGCGGTGTCAACGCAACAACAGGAAGTAGCAGTAAATCTGTAGCATCATGCAAAAGTGAAAAGAGAACACCACAGTAAAAAGGACAATCAAACAAAAACTCAACAGAGAGTTACTGCTCATCGGAATATCATCCTATAGTCAGTCATGACTGAAAGAGACTAATTTAAGGAAAGGCTGGGCAACTTCGTATGTCCACCTCTGCTCCGTCAGGTATATTTATCTCCTCTCATCCAGAAGTGGATAATCCATTTTATTGTCAGACATGTTGTCTCCATCGTTATCTTCCAGTCTGTGAAACTAGAGTTATAAGGACTTTCACATGATAACCCATTGTGTCTGTTATATAAGGACTTTCACATGATAACCCATTGTGTCTGTTATATAAGGACTTTCACATGATAACCCATTGTGTCTGTTATATAAGGACTTTCACATGATAACCCATTGTGTTTCTTATATAAGGACTTTCACATGACAACCCATTGTGTCTATTATTCTGTCAGGTCTAAATTTCTTTGTTTCCTTGGCATATTTACTGTCAAAAAGTCTTTCATTATTCAGTTGGGAACCTTGGTTTTGTAACTATTATGCAGATGTGTATTTTGTTCTGTAATATGGTTTGTGATTATTGTGAAGATGTGCATTGTGTATTTTGTTCGCTAGTGATGGTTTGTAATTATTGTGTCGAAGCGTATTGTGTTCTGTAATGATGGTTTGTAATTTTTGTGCCGATATGTATTGTGTTCTTTAATGATGGTTTGAAATTATTGTGCCGATGTGTATTTTGTTCTGTAATGATGGTTTGTAATTATTGCTTAGATGTGAATTTTATGTTGCATTATGTTGCAGATATATATTGTTCTGTATACTCATCAGATTCTATATAATATTTATATTAAAAGGTGTTGCAGTTTGATAAGATTATATCATTGAGAAATTACTTGACTTGAATGCAAGTCATATATGCAAAATTGCTATTTAAAAAAACTTAAAATACAACATTATTTTCATAAACATACAAACAGACAAACATATACTTACTCACATCACACACACACAAACACATATTTACACACTCACACATATACAGACACTCACAAACACACATTTATACACTCACACATATACAGACACCTACAAAGATGTATTTGCACACTCACACAAATACAGACACCTACAAAGATATATTTATACACTCACACAAATACAGACACCCACAAACACATATTTATACACTCACATTTATACAGACACCTACAACGATATATTTACACACTCACACATATACAGACACTCACAAACACACATTTATACACTCACACATATACAGACACCTACAAAGATATATTTGCACACTCACACAAATACAGACACCTACAAAGATATATTTATACACTCACACAAATACAGACACCCACAAACACATATTTATACACTCACATATATACAGACACCTACAACAATATATTTACACACTCACACATATACAGACACCTACAAAGATATATTTATACACTCACACATATACAGACACCCACAAAGACATATTTATACACTCACACATATACAGACACCTACAAAGATATATTTACACACTCACACATATACAGACACCTACAAAGATTTATTTACACACTCACACATATACAGACACCTACAAATATATATTTATACACTCACACAAATACAGACAACCACAAACACATATTTATACACTCACATATATACAGACACCTACAAAGATATATTTACCCACTCACACATATACAGACACCTACAAAGATTTATTTACACACTCACACATATATAGACACCTACAAAGATATATTTATACACTCACACATATACAGACACCTACAAAGATATATTTACACACTCACACATATATAGACACCCACAAACACATATTTATACACTCACACATATACAGACACCTACAAAGATATATTTACACACTCACACATATACAGACACCTACAAAGATATATTTACACACTCACACATATATAGACACTCACAAACACATATTTATACACTCACACATATACAGACACTCACAAACACATATTTATACACTCACACATATACAGACACCCACAAACACATATTTATACACTCACACATATACAGACACCTACAAAGATATATTTACACACTCACACATATACAGACACCTACAAAGATATATTTACACACTCACACATATATAGACACTCACAAACACATATTTATACACTCACACATATACAGACACCCACAAACACATATTTATACACTCACACATATACAGACACCTACAAAGATATATTTACACACTCACACATATACAGACACCTACAAAGATTTATTTACACACTCACACAAATACAGACAACCACAAACACATATTTATACACTCACATATATACAGACACCCACAAACACATATTTACACACTCACACATATACAGACACCTACAAAGATATATTTATACACTCACACATATACAGACACCCACAAACACATATTTATACACTCACACATATACAGACACCTACAAAGATATATTTACACACTCACACATATACAGACACCTACAAAGATTTATTTACACACTCACACATATACAGACACCTACAAAGATATATTTATACACTCACACAAATACAGACAACCACAAACACATATTTATACACTCACATATATACAGACACCTACAAAGATATATTTACACACTCACACATATATAGACACCTACAAAGATATATTTATACACTCACACATATACAGACACCTACAAAGATATATTTATACACTTACACAAATACAGACAACCACAAACACATATTTATACACTCACACACATACAGACAACCACAAACACATATTTATACACTCACATATATACAGACACCTACAAAGATATATTTATACACTCACATATATACAGACACCTACAAAGATATATTTATACACTCACACATATATAGACACCTACAAATATATATTTACACACTCACACATATACAGACACCTACAAAGATTTATTTACACACTCACACATATACAGACACCCACAAACACATATTTATACACTCACACATATACAGACACCCACAAACACATATTTATACACTCACACAAATACAGACACCTACAACGATATATTTACACAGACAAATTACATGACAAAGGAACAGAATAATGTTCTGAATTAAAAATGGCTGTTATAGTTTTAAAAAGGACAGGTGATAATTTCTTCCACCTGTTACCTTTGTTGTTGCAGCATTCACACGATAATTAAGATGAGAACAGGCAAGAGGAAGTTTTTATTGTTTTGGGGTATTTGTGAAAATGGAAAGAAATTGAGTTTACCACAGAAATACAGATCTCCGTGTCAAGTATGTCCTCTTGTATGGCTCTGTGACGTGGGGGACAGAGAAAGGTACAATTACAGTTGTCTTCTTCTTCTTCTTCTTCTTCGTTCGTTCTCAATCTCCCACTACCAAACCCTGAAAGGGTAAGTAGCAGAATGTAGTCCAGAGAATGGAATGCGTTGTGTCGTAGTTTACAGCTTGGCTGCGATATTTGCACCTTTTGGTCCAACACATCCGACTTCAGCAAGCATTTTTTGAGTATCGGGTTAGCATTCCCTCTTCGATCCCTTCTCCTTAGCCAGCCTGCCCTGCAGCAGCCTGTTATCCAGGATCACCGCATGGAGGTGTAGAAGGGTCTTGGCAGCTATGGTTCGCTGGCCCTAACGCTAGCAGTCAGCTATGGATCGCTGACCACTGCAGCTCATGTGCTGCTCAGCATCTTGATCCCTTACAGTTGTCTAAGCTTTTATCAATGGGTGCATGCACCAAATTGAGAAAATAAAATGGCATGATAAAGTCACTAATTTTTAACTGTGGGAAAGCAATGGACAGATGCCAGGGAGACTAGATGTGAGAAGATGATTTTGGCGATGGATAGGACACACATTACGGAAACCAGCTGATAGCATTACAAGGCAGTCACTGTTCTGAAATACACAAGGCAAGAGAAGGAGGGGTAGACCAAATTTAAAAACAGCAGGATAGGTGTGTGTGTGGAGGGGATTTGGGAATTATGGTGCATGATGGGACGACTTGGTGAGTATTTGTTGAGGGCCTATACTCCATAGGGAGTTAAAGAGTTTTGATTAATTGATGATTGGTTCACATGAGCATGTGAAAGGATTTGTCGATAAGTGCCATGTTTGTCTTACATCTAGGATGGCACAGTGAATTAGTTTGATAGTTAATTTTAGAACAATTAAATAAAGAATAAGGGAGAGAATAATATGGAAATGATTCTTGCCTACTTTGTATTATTCAGTCTACTATGGCGGCAAAGTGCCATGGAAGAGCAGGCTCTCTCTGGAGCCAGATATGCTGTGTTGACTTTCATATTCCTGTGTTTTTGAAGGATTTATGTAATACCACATTTTGCGTCTGGCTTGAGGTCTTCGTTGTACTCTGTAACCAGCTCTTCTTATGATGTAGATACACACTGGTAGTTAATCAGGTTCCGTTCTCATGAGATGACTGAGCCATTTTAGGTTCTGCCTTATTTATTTGTTCAAAGAAGTAGTGCTCAAGGTATTTCTGATTTCATTTGTTAATAGCTTAACTTAACTTAACGTCTTTATACTGGTTTAGAAGACCCTGCAGAGTCTGTATACAACCAGTTACATTTACATCACCTTGCTCTAAAAGCTATGCGCATCCAGTTTATTCTTAAATGCATTAACTGTCCCTGCCTCCACTACCTGTTTATAGTCAGTTTCCTCCTAATGAATAATCTTGGTGTGTTTATTCACTTCTGTAAGTTAATTACCATTAATAAATGTAGCTCCTACTTAGATTCATCCCAACCAGCTGATCAGACATGTCACATTGTATAGATTAGCTGATCAGACATGTCACATTGTATAGATTAGCTGATCAGACATGTCACATTGTATAGATTAGCTGATCAGACATGTCACATTGTTTAGATTAGCTGATCAGACATGTCACATTGTATAGATTAGCTGATCAGACATGTCACATTGTATAGATTAGCTGATCAGACATGTCACATTGTATAGATTATTTTGTTATGTTGTATTCTATGTAGCTCACAAGCTCAGAAAAAGCCACGTTGACATGTCACATTGCTGATAAAAGTGAGAAATTAGAATTGCTGTCACTGAGTTCAATGTGTTTTGTTAGGTAACAAGAAAACTAGAATGGTTGTGTTACACAGGACATCAGTCACACAGTCAAAACAAATACATTCTAATAAGTCTTGCAATGCAAAGTAGTCTTATTCGACATAATAAAAGTGATGTAACTGGTAAAAACACTGCATTAATGAAAAAAGTCAGCTTCACGCATGAGCAGATCAATAAACTGACAGCGGTATCTGTAGTAGCTGGTATTGAGAAAAGTGTTTTGCTCAGCTGGAGCAAAATGACAGTTTTAACATTTCTTATGGAGACATTATTACTTTAGTTTTGTCCCTAATAATGTATCTCCTAGTCGTACTTTTTGCAATCACTGTTCTAAAATACATTCTGCTTTATGTGGGGCTAAAAGGGACTAAAATGTTGTGTGTCAATGTTTGTGTGCACGATAAGTTTAATCAAGAATAAGATCAAAGACAGGTTGAAATATTGTATGTAACATTGTCACTGTTTTGTTTGCTCATTGCTAAATTGACAAACTACATTTGTTAAGGGGTAAATTGACTGGACAGTAAATTTATCGCAAAATGTGTTAATCTTTGCAAGCAACGGAGATGTGGTTTTACAGAAGAATGCTGCGGATCCCATGGATTGCAAAGAAGACTAATGGTACAGTACTTGAAGAGGCACAAACACAAAGACAAACACAAAGACAAAGACAAACACAAAGACAAACACAAAGACAAACACAAAGACAAACACAAAGACAAACACAAAGACAAAGACAAACACAAAGACAAACACAAAGACAAACACAAAGACAAACACAAAGACAAACACAAAGACAAACACAAAGACAACTTATTGCTAGAATCAGAACAAGGCAGTCTTCCTTTTTCAAACATGTTATGAAATAGGCGGCTTGGAGCACGTCGTGACAACGGGAAAGATTGCAGAAAAGAGAGACAGATGACGGCCTAGAGAGATGCTGGACAGCCTGAGAGACAGAGGAAGGCGAAGAGAGAAGATGTTGGACAGCCTGAGAGACAGAGGAAGGCAAAGAGAGAAGATGTTGGACAGCCTAAGAGAATGGCATGGGCGACAATCAACAATAGAGTTGGTAAACGTAACACGTGATAGAAATGGATGGAGGTCTATGATCACCAACACCAACCATCAGGGCACTTGATGATGATGATGATGAGTTTATCTGAAGGAAAATGAACCAATGTGCAAATTGACAATAATATAAATATATTGAACATATCTCTGAATGTCAGATGTGTCAACTAAATGAAGAAAATGGAATATATCTTTGTGCTCGTGCCATGATGGGAATACATTCTTCAGAATTCCCATAAGTTGTTACTTATTTATGCATTGTTCCTATACGCATCTCTATATATATTCTGTAATGTTATTTTGTGAAATATTATGTTATTGTGACTTACACAATTCAAGAATTGCCCATACAACACCAACTTGTGAGATTTGCACATTTTAAAACCAACTTCACACAATCATATTTCAGCTTCCTTGTGTTCTGTCCCTTATTCTTCTTCTTCTTCTTCTTCTGTGTTCGTTCTCAATCTCCCGCTACCAAGTCCTGAACAGGACTTTGTAAGTAGTAGGATGTGGTCCGGAGAACGGAATGCATTGTGTCACTAGTTTACAGCTTGACCGCAATATTTGCACCATTTGGTCCGACGAATCCGTCTTCAGCATGGTCACTTATCCTAATCTTGCTGCTATGTCTTCTCCACATGTGCAGAAATTCATGCAATTCCAAGAAACATATTTCTTTTCCCCAGTCCAAAAATATTAACACTCTCCAACATTTGACATTAACTAATATTTGGACACGTTCACACATCCTCTAAAAAACTCTGTTTGTTGTTCAACAAAACACTGCTTCACGGCCGTTGTTGTGTATAGGTATGCATAGTTTAAAAAGCTGTTTTTTTTACTGATTGTCTGTTGTTACATTAATAAGAGATAAGGGGAAACATCTGAAATTAACAAATAACTATAATTTCAATAGCGTAACAGTGTGGGCGATATATAAGGTGTTACAAGTATTTGTACTGATGCAATGTGCTTTAGCAGCTACTTAAATATGCTTTCTGATAACCTGTGTCGTACAATAATTGAAAATAGTGCTGTTCATTAATACAAGAAAAAATACGCGCATGCACATACACACACACAAAAACATGTATTTAAGACAAAACTCAGTACAACGTTATGGGTTTTTGTTGATATAGTGTTCATGAATTCATCTGATGAGTTTGAGATGTACGATAGGCCCTTGATATCCATCACCTTCGCTATTTGCTGTTTCAAATTTCTGCAGTCAAGGACTTAACAAATTAACTACTGAATTTAAAACATTCAGTGACATATTAAATTTGTGTACACTTTTTTAATCTTAACACTTTACAGTATGTCTATGTTTTTAGACGTGTCTCACATGAACCAGACTTGTATTGAATATCCACATGTAATTGACATGCATGATACATTGGCCTCATCAAATAATAAGTAATTTCTAAGCTCTGGAACTAAGTCCATCACACAAAAATTCACAAGTTTATAAAATTTCCAGCAATGTATTTATGACAAAACTAAAAAGATTTAATTAAATAAAAACTGCACATACACTGGAAAGTTTGTCATATTTAAGATAACTCCTAAACCAAAATGTTGTAGCTAAGTTTTGATGACACAAAACTATGCAGTAGTGTCTTATCTAAAGTAGAAGTGGATATATTCAGGTCGAATTTAGATAAAATTCGAGAATGGTCTGTGAGCTGGCAAATGGAGTTTAATGTAGATAAACATACAGTTATCCACATGGGTAGATTCAATATAGAACATAATTACAGAATGGGCGAGAACAATATTAGAGAGATAGATAAGGAAAAGGATCTAGGGGTTATGATAGATCATACATGTAAGGTGAGTGAGCAAGGCCAGGTAGCATGGAAAAAGGCAAATGCAATGTTAGGTATAATAAAAAGAAATATTAAACGTAGGAGCAAGGAAGTGATCGTCAAACTGTCTAAAGCATTAGTTGGACCTAGATTGGAGTACTGTGTACAGGTGTGGAGTCCTTATCATAGAGGGGATATAAACATGCTGGAAAGAATACAAAAAAAAGCGACAAAGCTGATAGTGGGATTCCAGAATTACAGTTATGAGGAAATACTCAGAAAAACCGGCCTACAGTGTCTAGAAAAGAGAAGAATTCGAGGTGACTTAATACAGGTTTATAAGTTAATCAAAGGAACGGATAAATTAGACTATAACAAGTTTTTCTAAATACAACCACCTACAAAAACAAGAGGGCATAGCTACAAATTAACTAAAGAAAGGTCCAGATTAGATATTAGGAAATATTTTGTTTGTCAGAGAGTGGTGAATGCAGGGAATGCATTGCCACAGGAAGTAGTGGATGCAGGGACAATTAATGCATTTAAGAATTGATTGGATGCCCATAGCTTTTAGAGCAAGGAAATGTAAATGAAACTGGTTGTATACAGACTCTGCAGAGTCTTCTAAACCAGTATAACGACGTTAAGTTAAGCAATAGAGCAAAACACATGTACTCGATATAGACTTAAGTAGAGTCTAAGACTTCAACAGATGTTTTGTGTGCCATCAATTCACATTGGACAGGACTGCAAAGGGTTAAGATGAGTTTACAAATTAAACTATAGTTTTGTTAATGGTTTCAAAATGTATGAATCATATATAATTTGTAAGATAATTGAATAGTTGTAACAAGCTACTGGAGAAACTTCTTAGGTTCTTGAGCTGTTTGTGTCAGTTCATTAATTAACATAACTATTTTGTATCCATTGTTGTGCGTACGATGAAGAAGAAGAAGAAGAAGTATCCATTGTTGGAAATAGCAGACCAAACGTCCTGTTCATTGTTCAAGTGACAATAATCTTTAGCTTGGTTATTCTTTTTTTTTTCTACTTCTTCTTTTGTTCTCAATCTCCCATTACCATGGCCTGAAAAGGGCTTTGGGAGTAGCAGGATGTAGTCCGAAGAACGGAATACTTTGTGTCATAGTTTACAGCTTGACTACGATAATTGCACCTTTCAGTCCGACACATCCGACTTCAGCTTAGCATTTTTGGATACCAGGTTAGCCTTCCCTCTTCGATCCCTTTTCCTTACTCTGTCAGCTTTGTTGCAGGGTCTTAGCAGCTCTGGTTCGCTGGCCCTGTTGCTGGTAGCCAGCTATAGGTCGCTCATGCACTGCTGAGCATCTTGATCCCAGCTTGGTCAGTATGATCTTTATCTTGGTCATTATAATCTGTATAAATAATTATAAATCTGTTTTGAGTAACAGAAGTAATCATTCCATTTGCTGTTATAAAGTGAAATACCTTCAAGTTTTCTTGTAATAAAAAGTGATGGAAACATATGTGTTGTTATGATTGTTGTCTTCAGTGTTATGTTATACACGATCGACATCACTG
This sequence comes from Ariolimax columbianus, assembly GCA_036924085.1. NCBI lineage: Eukaryota > Metazoa > Mollusca > Gastropoda > Stylommatophora > Arionidae > Ariolimax > Ariolimax columbianus. Next base: position 40,968,629 of record JAVGWX010000023.1, on the reverse strand, counting down.
CACTCTGGGCAGGCCCATAGGTTCTCTGGCTCGTTCAGTTAATGGCAAAGGATATGTATACTGGTTGTACACATTCTGTGGATCATCTTCTCAGGCGCCCCACTCTGCTCAACCAATCTTTGATTTTAAACTCTTGTAATTGTTGGATTGCTGCATTGTTCTCTGCTAGGCTTCAAGTTTAGTTTTATTTGTTCAGAAAAATACATTTGATGTATATGAAGAACTTAGTCATTAGTATTTTCAGGGGAATTCACATTAATACAGAAAATCAGCTTCATATCCCATGAAATGAGATATCTCAGGAAGATAGTACAAGGCTTGAAATGAGATGACATGGCAGGTCCTTGAAATCCAGTCCAAAGTCCATATCAAAGTAGTTTTTTGTTGTTGTTGGTTGCATTCGCCTTATTTCTCTATTCCCTAAGGCGGTGTGCGTTGCACTATGTTTGCACTATGTCAACTGGTCGACATCATTCAGCTGTTAGAAACCGAATCACCGCTCGCTGATCAACTCTGGACGGATTCCGTATCACACCCGCCATGTTTTGAACGGTCTGCTGAGGAAACTTTGAGTCGGAGGATAATGAAATTTTGCAAACTTGACGGTTGGTATGGGCTGTTTACACTAGAAGTGACATCATCGTGCGCATTGTACGCATGTTCACTTGTTGCAGTTTGGTCCGGTTTCATTTTAACACGCCTCATATTAGATGGTTGTCCTCCTCAAACTGTCCATTGCTAGATGTTACCAATCTCCAAAGTGTCAATTATTAGATAGTACCACTCCTAAAAGTATCAATTATTAGATAGTACCACTCCTAAAAGTGTCAACTGCTTGAAGGTGCCACTCCACAAAGATCATAAAATCTCTTGTGTGTCCGCAAATGTCCTAATTTGTTTTTTTAGTGTAGGTTTTCAATTCACCTCATATTAAGAGAAGTCTCTTTGTGTGTGTGTGTGTGTGTTTAGGAAAGGGGGGGGGGGGGAGAAGGACGCTAGGGTAATGGGGATGGGATGAGAAGAGGGGAGGGGGTGGTGAAGACTTAACTAAAGATGTAATCAGAAACTTAATTTTAATTTATATCTTCCATGGATAAGGAAGAAACTGTTTTCAGTTGAGGTTCTAAGATTGCTGGGTTCGCTAATTATCAAAGGTCCAATGGAATCAGCTCAGCTGACTGCAAATGATGTCTCAAATTATATATCGAGACTATGCATTACAAAGTGATGTCAGTACTACACAATGCTGATAATTCATGAAGATAGTTTTGAGAATAATCCATGATAATTGATAACATATTTGGCAATGTTCAGTCACAAAAGATATATAGGGAGTCAAACCGTGGACATTTTGAATATTGATCTCAATAAATTTTGAATATTGATCTCAATAAATTTTGAATATTGATCTCAATAAATTTTGAATATTGATCTCAATAAATTTTGAATATAGATCTCAATAAATTCATCTGAAGAAAAAACATGAGAGACATTAAGGAATTTGCATGATCCTCTTTGTGGTGCTTGATGATGGTATGTGAGTTACTTATGGCTACTTTCTGATTGGTCACTAATAATAAATAGCTTGTATGTCAAAGAGACTAGAAACCTTCCACATGTGCAACCAGCATCTTATCCTGGGCATCCAATGGTATGACTACATCTGCAATGTGGAGGTCTCTGCTAAAATAGACCTCCAGCCAATCTCAGAAACACTTGACCGATGCCAAGTTTCTTTGTTCGATCATGTTGCACCAGGAAACCCCGGCCCACAAGATACTATACTACACAAGTCATTTCTCAGCACTAAATGTTTTTCCCTAACCGGCTGGAGGTGCAGAAGAGGCCGTCCCCGTACAGTTTGGCTCCAGCAGACATCAACCTCCTCCTTCGCCCTGGATGAGGCCCGGAACACCACCACAGCAGTGGGTCATGGATCTGCCCGACTGGACGCAACATGCCTCAGACGCCAAGGCAAAAATTATTATTATATTAATATTATTATTATTAAGTCAAAGCGTTATCTTGAACAGACATAGTTTTCAAATACTTTATGATACATATGACCAGGAAGACAGTACAATGAGACACAATATTATTAGGAAGCCAATAAAGTCCACACAAAAAAAACAACAAAGTATTCAATATTTTTTTGGGTGGTTTATTTTCCAACAGCGACAAATGAATGTACATGAACTAACCAATGTCAAACACTTATAACACAAAAGTCATCTGTTGGGCATTCCCGTGATCTTGAACCCTCACTCAGTGACCCCTAACAATGACCTCATGTTTATAGTCCAAGCAGCCAGGTCTAGCAGCATAAACCACCTGTCACTCACAGCTCTGCTACAACATATATGAATGGCTATCTTTACTAAACCTTAACGTAACTTAACTTAACTTCTTTATACTGGTTTAGAATACTCTACAGAGTCTGTATACAACCAGTTTCTTGGAGAGTGGTTTAACTGATGTGTGAGTTCATCTTAATAGACTCAAACACTAGAGCTAAGTAGACCCGCAGCCAGTTAGGCGCCATCTATAGCTGCTCTTAACAAACCACCTGCGCTGAGGCATCTTTGTGTCATGACATCTTTGTGCAATGACATCTTTGTACCATGACATCTTTGTGCCATGTCAACTTTGTGCCATGTCATCTTTGTGCCACGAGTGAAATAATCCAGACAGAAATAAAAAGACTAAAACTGTCATTTTCTGGGCCTAAACCTGTCCAAACAAATGACACATTTAGATCCTTACATAAACAGCCTACTTGTCTTAAGTCAAGCACAAAGAGGAACCTGTGTCTGCAATCTTCAACTGTAGAGCGACGACACCAAAGCTATTGATTGTCAAACTGCTAGTCACCAAGCATTGCCTTCTCTCATATCTTGTTTCTCTACATTTCATTTTCTTACATTTCTCTTCATTTTTGATTTACTAAAACACACATAAAAATAATTCATGTCAAATGACACCTCAAAATGACACCACAAAATGACACCTCAAAATGACATTACAAAATTTTGTTAAAACCAAAACAAAATTTAAAGAAATGGGGAGACGATTTTCTTACTGTAAGAAAATGAAAGCATGAAACGAAAATGACGAACATTGTAAAATAATACTACAAGATTAAGTAGCCTGAACTAAACTGCTTGTTTCTTCAATGGTGATTAACATCGATAATTGAATATGTTGATGTATATCTATTTATATATATAATGGCGTGTTGAGAGTGACTATTTTCTAGGAATAAAATAAATAATGTTGAGGCTACATGTTAATACTATTTATTGTTGAGGCTACATGTTAATACTGCTTATTGTTGAGGCTACTTGTTTGGCACTATTTGCCGAGGCCACATGTTGTCACTATTTGTTGAGGCTACATGTTTGCACTATTTGTTGAGGCTACATGTTAATACTATGTATTGTTGAGGCTACATGTTGGCACTATTTGTTGAGGCTACATGTTTGCACTATTTGTTGAGGCTACATGTTGGGACTATTTGTTGAGGCTACATGTTGGTACTATTTGTTTGAGGCTACATGTTGACACTATCTGTTGAGGCTACATGTTGAGACTATATGTTGGCACTATTTTTTAAATACTATATGTTCTGGAGACTACATATTGTTGAGACTAACTGTTGGGATTACATATTGTATCTAAAGTAACACAGTCTACATTTTACGTAAAACATTTTAAAGATGTACCTCAAACAGACCTCATCTCTGAACATAGGACACAAAAAGATACATAGGACACAAAACATAGCAGTAATTGAAGACACTACTCTATAGAACACAGTATAGAACAGAATACAAGACAGAAAATTGGATATAATAATGGATGCAGTGTGATAAAAATACTAGATATGATGCAAGAACAGAAACAGAAGCCATTTATAAGACAAGGCATTCACATAATACAAAATGTGACAAATACATGTTAAAATACAAGACAAATAAGGATATTATACAAGACAAATAAGGATATTATACAAGTCAAATAAGGATATTATACAAGACAAATAAGTATATCATACAAGACAAATACAGGAGCCATTGCAAGACAAAATATGAATATACAAAACAAAACAAAACATAGTCCGGGATATAAAAAGGAATATTATTAGTGATTATTTTAACCCAGTTAAGCTAACAAATATCTGTGTTTATACGACTTTCTGCCAAGCTATGTTAACAAATATGGATATTTACATGGCTTTCTGTCCCGTTATGTTAACTAACATGTGTGTTTATGTACCTATTTTTGTGTGTGTAAAGTGTTTGCCTATCTATATATTCTACTGGCAGAGACACGCCATTTCCACCCTGGGCTGCAGCCTTTACCAAACTTTGCGTTTAACCTTCTTCCCAGTTATACTATCAGATGTATGTTCACATACCTTTTTCCGACATGTATTAACATATTTAAATGTAGCCTTCTGTCCAGTTAAAATATATGCTAACGCTGGTAGACTTCAAACCCAGAAACACTAAAATTAGATTCTATCACAGGAAAAGTATTCTATGCTCACACAGGCTCAAAATGTTTAGAATCCGATCATCATCTGTAAACATGTAACAATTGTGATCTTTTCTTGAAGGGACACAACTGAAAGTACTAAAATGAAATGAAACAAAACCAATGAAAGCTTGATAGTGAAAGGAACAAAATAAAAAACAATGAAATAAAAAGGAATTTGTAGGTCAACTGTAAAATGGTTTCAAGACATATGTTGACAAAAATGATGAAAATAATAACACAGTTAAGTAGATTTGTCTTAAGTTTGTGCAACACGTTAGACCTAGATGAGTGTTTGCACGTTTTAGCGAGAGTGGATTTATAAAGAGTTTGGTGATATTATTAGACTTTGGAAATCTGATATCACTGAATAAGTTTACAAATTTAGTTGAGTTAGTTCAACATTTGTTATTGTTGAGTTAGTTCAACATGTGTTATTGTATTTGAAATCTATGTGTGCTTAATAGTTAATGTTTTTAGTTGTGTTGTCTACCTTAGTGAGTGATACAAATAATTACTAGGAATAAATGATGCTTAATATGGTGGGACCAATTTTTTAAAATTTCACAGATACAAGAGTTATAGGGGGGGGGGGGGGGGGGGGAAGGGAACACTTTTGCTGGTTTTATGGAACCAATAGGGAACTGACCTAAAATGTTTGGGAATTACATGTTGACCATCTCTTATGGTCAAATATTTACTAATCTTGTACAATTGATTAAATGATTCATGCACCTTAATTCAAAATTATGTTTATAAATATTATTCTTGAGATTTTTCTGATTTCTGACACATCTCTTCTAGGATGCATTTAAAATCTCAAGATTTTTATAAAGATTTCTTTTTTGTACTTAGGGTTAATATTTTGCTAATGTTTAAAAATTATTTTGAGGATTCATTGCAAGTTAATCCCCAAAATTGTCTTTACCAACACCATTTTCCTTTGACCTTTTTTAGTCCTCAGTTGGCAAATTCTTCTTCTTGGAATCATAATATTTGATTTTGTAACGATTTTTCTACGTTCTTAATTATTTCCTATAACAAAAAAATATAATTTATCCAACAGGGTCTGTTCTTTAGCCCTGACTTTGAGAGTTCTATGTTTGTTTCCCAGTGAGACAGCTCTGCTGTCTCAAAGAATCTCATTCACATTGCTTTTTCTTACTTGTTCCAGATACATCAAAGCCTTGGTCATTTCCTCACAGATACCATTTCCCATTATTCCAGAATTTACAAGCTTTGGTTGCTCTTGCTGTCACTTTCTTGGTGTTCTAACACTAGATATCATTCACGTGTGGCTGTGCTTGTGTGCATCATGCAAGTATGTAATCATATACATATATATATATGTAATTATCCACATTTATATGTTAGTATATATCTATGTATGCATATGTTTGTATATATATATATATATATATATATATATCTGTGTGTGTGGTGTGTGTATGGTATGTATGTATGTATGTATGTATGTATGTATGTATGTATGTATGTATGTATGTATGTATGCATTGATGTCACAAATGAAGTCTAAATGACATCTCAAAACTTGCCATGGCACAAACTCCAAACAAGGTGTTTTAACTCAAATATTTTCATTTATCACATTAATTTATCTCGTAACAAAGTGTTCTTCAACAAATATATTATCAAAGCTTTCTGGTGTAGTTATGCAGAAAATGTGCCAAAATGAGACATCTATTAGATTCACTTTAAACTCCATGTTTTTGGGGTTATACTTTGTCCGGTAAGAGTGTCCTGGCCAGTTTTGAAAGGTAGCATCAACAACTAACCTATATTCTAGATGACTGGCATATTATATAGAAGACAACCAATAGGAGTTTACTAGACAAGACACATTGAACTTCACTGCTTCAGCATAAGCAAATTCTGTATGAACATCCATTGAAGTAAGTTTAGAATATTATCCAAATGAAAAACAGAGTTTGAAAGTACATAAATTCATACACACTGTACTGTAACCACAAAGCTAAAAGTAATGTTTTCAATGTATGATCTTTAAACCGAAGAGGGTAGGTGGGGGTCAGTTATTCAACTGAACATTAACTACGAGAACAATAGACTCCAGAAGTTGTACGACACATCAATTATGAGTTATAGAAATTGTAAACCATTGAAGATAGTTTTATAGAAACTTCAAACTGTAGCAGATTGTTGTTACCTAATGTAACTTTTGGGTTACATAAATGTTTTATAGAAACTTCAAACTGTAGCAGATTGTTATTACCTAATGTAACTTTTGGGTTACATAAATGTTTTATAGAAACTTCATACTGTAGCAGATTGTTGTTACCTAATGTAACTTTTGGGTTACATAAATGTTATGCTATAGCAGGCTGATATATCTTTGGGTTCATCTAGGGGTCCCTTACTGTGGTTGAAAAACACAGGAGCCTACTACATGCATGTTACAGAAGTGTGCATGAGGTTAATCAACCTTGCCATATAAAACATGGGGGTCTCTGTGGCAACGTGGTCAAGCCATTTCCCTTGTGTTCAGGCGGTCGGGGTTCGAATTCAAGCTGCGACAGTCTGTTCATGATGTCAATTTTTCAGGAGATCCCTGGGTTCATCGCTGGGGGCTACGGAATTTGGGCAATGCTATTGGCAAGCAGGATACCGTTTTGCTGAGAGAGACTAGGCCATATGGGGAAACCCGAGGCGATGAAGTCGAGTCTTCGCCTTTAACCATATAAAACAAATTGCTACAGAAAGTACGAAGAGCACATAATGTTCTTTGATACAGGCTTCCTATAAATGGCTACCTATAGTGGTGGCACTATACAAGGAGGCCAGATGGAGAAGAAGTAGAAGATTGTTATATAAATGTTATGCTATATAAATGTTATGCTATGTAAATGTTATGCTATGTAAATGTTATGCTATGTAAATATTATGCTATGTAAATGTTATGCTATGTAAATGTTATGCTATGTAAATGTTATGCTATGTATATGTTATGCTATGTAAATGTTATGCTATGTAAATGTTATGCTATGTAAATGTTATGCTATGTAAATGTTATGCTATGTAAATGTTATGCTAAACCATATTGTTATATACATTGTGGACTACATAAATTATATGCAGTGGCAACTTCAAGTTATAAAACTGAGCTATGGAATTTGCAGGGAACCGGTAGCGTGCTGGCTTCGCATCTGAGTGGTCCTGGGTTCATTCCCCAGTTGAGGTGGAAATGTTTTTTCAGACCGCAACGGCGCTTGGGTCGGCCCAGCCTTAAATGGCTACCTGTTCAGTCAGAGAGGTAAATGTGGCCGGCGTGATGCTGACCACATCATCTACTAAGTGCCGTGGGTTACACAAAATAATAGGGGCCTAACACCACATTTGCTATGGGCTGCATGGCGTGACGGGATTTTGACTTACTTACTATGGAATTTGCCATCTCAAGAAATTTGTTTTGTTGTCTACAGAATAAAAACTGTATTAAAAATAAATTATTTTTGAATAAAGTAACAGATGGTAAGAAAAGCCGAGTGCTACGGATACTGTGTCTACACCAACTGTCGGCCAGGGATATTGATAAACTGCAAAAATTGAAAACAAAAAACAGTAAGCTATAGAAATTGTAGTCTATAGTAGCTATGAGGTGTAAAAGTTGAAAAAATGATACCAATAAAACAGTAGCACATCTTTGAAGGTAAGCCTAAGCAGATTGTTAGTAAGACATATCCAGCGTCCCACCAGAGAAATGACATATGTTTGAAATAATAAAGATGTTTGAAATAATAACGATGTTTCAAATATGACAGAAAGCAATCAGATGGATTCTAGTGTCAAGAAAGGAACTGAGGTAAGTTGGATCAGAAACCGGTCCCATCACACTGCAACATCCAAGGCAACGAGGAGGCAGACAGACTGGCAAAAGAAGGTGCAAGACTACCACAAACAGATACTAGTATGACGTACGAAGAGTCAAAACGGCTTATCAAAGCCAGATACATGACCAAATGGGAAACCGAACATACTGGTTACACCAAAAACGATGCCTATTACCAGTTCAACAGAAGAGAGCAGGTCGTTGTCTTCAGACTTCGCACTGGCCACAATAGACTGAGGTACCACCTATTCAACAAATTGAAGATAGGTGGTACCGACGAATGCCCGTGTGGTACCGAGAAAATGACCGCTGAACATCTGCTGCAGAACTGCCCGACATACGAGGATCAGAGAGAGCAGATGTGGCCATCACGAGTGGAACTGCAAGACAAGCTCTATGGCAGCGGCGACAGCCTCAGGATGACCGCCGCTTTTTTCGAAAAAATAATGGTTACTGTCTGACTGCGTACGAAGAAGAAGAAGAAGGATCAGAAACCATGTTCAATAAAATGTGCTAATAGTGTCTTCTTGATCTATTTTGTTCTAATTCACCTACTTCTGCGTTGTACGTCCTAGTTTAACAACTGGCCACTTATTACTTCCCTTAAATATTTGAAATGGAAGAATAATAACTGTGAGCAGACTTATTGGGTGGGAGGACTACTTTGATATTCACCTGCTGCAGTGCCATAGTTGTCAACTCGTACTGATAACTGCAGTGTTTGTCATTTTGTTTTTGTATGTTCTTCAGATACAGATGTGCATCATTTTATTGTCTCCCCTCTTTAAAAAATGAACAAAAGGATAAATTATGTAAAAGTAAATATTTTGGTGCCATCAAAAAATTATCCCTTTAGTGTCTTTTTAATAATTCTTCCATTTGCGTCTTCTTAATAATGCTTCCATTTGCGTCTTCTTAATAATCAATCCAAAATGTGTTTTCTGGTAGTAAAATAATTACTGTAATTGAAAATATATCTGCTGGTCGTATGACCAAGAATTTTACTGTTAATCATTGATATTTTCTCAAATACCTTTTGTCCTGCCCAATACAAGTTTTTGTTGGTCTGGATTAGAAGTTTTTGTTGGTCTGGATTAGAGTTTTTGTTGGTCTGGATTAGAGTTTTTGTTGGTCTGGAGTAGAGTTTTTGTTGGTCTGGAGTAGAAGTTTTTGTTGGTCTGGAGTAGAGTTTTTGTTGGTCTGGAGTAGAGTTTTTGTTGGTCTGGATTAGAGTTTTTGTTGGTCTGGATTAGAGTTTTTGTTGGTCTGGATTAGAGTTTTTGTTGGTCTGGATTAGAGTTTTTGTTGGTCTGGAGTAGAGTTTTTGTTGGTCTGGAGTAGAAGTTTTTGTTGGTCTGGATTAGAGTTTTTATTTACTGAACTTGACATATGTGCATTGTTTACTAAAAGGTTACTTATAGCATCTCTGACTTCTGCCTAAAACATGTTCACAAATTCTACAATGTGTCTTCCTATCATCTGTTAAAAAATAATAAATTATAGACAACCTCTTTTGGTAATTCCAAGAAGCAGACATGAATCTGGGATGATGTCATACCTGGCTGTAACAAGTGCTTCAATGTCAGAAGTGTATTGTGACCTGTACGGACGAGTACAAAATTGTACCCTTAAAATAACACAAACTACTATTTTTATTTACTCAATTCAAGGATATTGTAAAATATATATCCTGGAAAAAAACCGCTACTTGTTTTATACCAATTAACAAATAAATAGAACGGGGGCACTGTACAGCTTATAAAATAAGAGTGGGACACAGTACAGCATATAAGATATAAGTGCAGCACAGTACAGCTTATAAAATTAGAGTGGGACACAGTACAGCTTATATGAAAGAAGTGGGGGTACTGTAGCACTTATAAGATATGAGTAGGACACTGTACAGTTTATAAGATAAGAGTGGGACACAGTACAGCTTATAAGATAAGAGTGGGACACAGTACAGCTTATAAGATATAAGTGCAGCACAGTACAGCTTATAAAATTAGAGTGGGACACAGTACAGCTTATATGAAAGAAGTGGGGGTACTGTAGCACTTATAAGATATGAGTAGGACACTGTACAGTTTATAAGATAAGAGTGGGACACAGTACAGCTTATAAGATAAGATTGGGACACAGTACAGCTTATAAGATATAAGTGCAGCACAGTACAACTTATAAGATATGAGTAGGGCCCGGTACAGCTTATAAGATAAGAGTGGGACACAGTACAGCTTATAAGATAAGAGTGGGACACAGTACAGCTTATAAGATAAGAGTGGGACACAGTACAGCTTATAAGATATAAGTGCAGCACAGTACAGCTTATAAGATATGAGTAGGGCCCGGTACAGCTTATAAGATAAGAGTGGGACACAGTACAGCTTATAAGAAAGGAATTGGGCCCTGCAGAGCTTATGAGAAATAAGTAGGGCACTGTACTGTTTATAAGATATGGGTGCAGCAGAATACAGAATATACAATAGGAATGGGGCACTGTAGCATTTATAAGATAGGAGTAGGGCACTGTACAGCTTATAAGATTGGGTCACTGAACAGATTATAAGATAAACAAGAGTCGAACACTGTACATCTCATAAGATACTAGTCAGACACTGTACTGCTTATATTTAAGTCAGGAGTGGGAACACTGTACATCTTATAAGATACTAGTCAGACACTGTACTGCTTATATTTAAGTCAGGAGTGGGAACACTGTACATCTTATAAGATACTAGTCAGACACTGTACTGCTTATATTTAAGTCAGGAGTGGGAACACTGTACATCTTATAAGATACTAGTCAGACACTGTACTGCTTATATTTAAGTCAGGAGTGGGAACACTGTACATCTTATAAGATACTAGTCAGACACTGTACTGCTTATATTTAAGTCAGGAGTGGGAACACTGTACATCTTATCATTATAATACAATTGAAAACTTCTAAAATGTTGAATCTATAAATAATGTATGCAATGTTCCTCTTAAGCTGCGCACAAGTGCACCTGTGCACACAAAAATAACTCTGCTGCGCACAATTTCCTATATGTTACAGACATATGCTCAAGCAAATAATTCTTCAATATCTTGTTTGAATAATACAGAATTAATTTACTTGGAATCCTGGTATTCAGACTGGCATTATGTTAATGTCTGTTGCCAGGTAACCTAAGGTTATCCGTAGTAGGTATTTTAAACTTCCCGTGGCTAACTAGGCCAATCAGAATGAATATACTATTATGAATGTTAATATTAACAGTATAACTTTAATATTATTAATAATTATAAATGAAAATACTCAAAATAATTTCTTGAACATTTATGTCCTCTTTTTATAAAAGATGTTCAGATTTAGCCTCCGCTGGGTGAAGTTGTGTGCTATATTTATAAAATAAATTTTTTTGCACAAGGGGAGCTGTAAATTGTGCACACAAGTTATCACTTGGAAAGAGGAAACATTGATAGTTTATACTAATACACAAGAGAAACAAAAATAAATAAAATGGACATCTCACCGCAACACTACAATCCTGTCCAACTAAATTAATATTATCAAATATGATACAGTAACTGTCAACTTGTACAGAAGGGATTAAAATTCAAATTTCTTTTCCCTGACTGGATGAATAAAACAGAAAAAGTGGATTGGTTTTTCACTTTAGCTTTTCTCTGGCACTTCCTGGAGAGTGTGCCACTGTGCAATTGGGCGGCGTGGGTTGGCCAGCATGTCGCTCCAGTGTCTGAGTTCAGTTCCAGATGAGTTGCAGCCGAGTACACATCTGCCAATTGGTTCTGAGGTCCCAATGCGATCATAGTCAACCACTGTGATGATCAGGGTGACTTTCTGCAGAAAAAAATTGAGCAAACCTGCGTCATTCAGCCCCATTATTGTGTCAATGTTGCACAGTAAAAAAAACTATAATTTTTCTACATTATTCCAACCTTAAATTCAGATTTATCATTTTAATCCAATTCATTGTTTAATTAAATATCATCCCTTCATTCCGCCTTTATTCTATACGCAATACAATATTTTTATTAAATATAAAATCTTCACTCAATGCCATTTTTTCATTAGATTTCAAATCATCATTCAATGCCATCTTCTCATTAAATTTCAAATCTTTATTCAATGCCATCTTCTAATAAAATTTCAAATCTTTATTCAATGCCATCTTCTAATAAAATTTCAAATCTTTATTCAATGCCATCTTCTCATTAGATTTCAAATCGTCCTTTAATTCCATCTTTTCATTCAATAAATCTTTTCACATCGGCTTAAAACCTTAATTAAATACAGTCTTTAATTCAATATAATTTTCCATTAATTTTTTATTTTTCAGCCAGTTTAAACTCTCTTAATGCATCTTATTTTTCATTCAAAATCAACTCTTTATTCAGTTTCAACTTATTATCAATGCTTGTCAAACTGAACTCTTAAATGACTTGTCGAGCTCTCATTGTACTAAAGATCATTTCAAATTTCATTAACCAATAAGCTTATTTGACTGACTAATCACTCCGCTAAAGATCAACTCTCATTTTACTGACTAATTTTTTCCCTGACTGATCAACACATTTACTAACCTTATTTAATTAATCATTAACTCTCATTTCACTTATAATGAACTTACATTACACTTACCATGTACTCATTTAACTCATCATTAATTCTCATTTCACTGATTAATAAAGTCTTGTTATTCCACTGATTATGGAATCTCAATTCCCCTGACTATGAACTCTTATTTAACTGACAATCAACTATAAATTAACTGACAATCAACTATAATTTAATTGACAATCAACTCTAATTGTTTTTTGTTTTTTTTTGCATTCGCCTTATTTCTCTAATCAGTGCGTTGCACTGTGGTTTTTATGTTGCGCCTGTCGGCCTAGTACATCTGACTTCAGCATGCATTTTATGTAAGGGTCTGCTTCCTCCTGCATTTTCTAAGGGTTTGCTTCCCCGGGGTAACGGCAGCTGCTGTGATAGGGATCGAACCCAGCACCTTCAGATTGTGAGCCGTGCCACTTAACACTAGGCCACGTCGTCCCCTCAACTCTCATTTAACTGACAATCAACTCTCATTCCACTGACAATGAACTCTCATTCCACTGACAATCAACCCCCATTTCACTTATCACAGATTCGCATTTCACTGACTCACACCACACTGACATATTAAAATCTAGAACGCATTCTCTGTGGAGGAACTCTCAAATGCAAGTGGAAAATTAATTCTTAATAGCAGTTCTAAACTGTTTCCAAAACGGGGGCTCGTGAAAATAATTCTTGTAGACTCTTACTTTCGTTCCTCACGCAAGGTGAAACTAAAAACATATATACAAAAACATTATTTAAAAAATCTATATTTGGTTCGCTGACACACGCAAGCCTCTGCTGACCTTTATAGATCTGTTGACCCCTGGTTGGGAACCACTGACTTACACAAGAAACCCTCTAACAGCAGCTACACCAAGTATAATGCACACCATCAACAATTCACTGTATTTTTTATGGTGGGATATGACAACTGTATTGAACAAATATTTATATTAATGTGTTCGGAAAATGTTCTAATACCAAAAATTAGTTCCTCAGTATTTTATTGTTATAGAATGTCCTAATAAAAAAAAATTAGTTCCAACATTACTTACCATTAAAAAATAAATATGCAAATGTTAAGAATTAGTTCTCAGATTAATTGACCAGTATAACATGAATGTCCTAATGCTAAGAATTAGTTCTAAAATATTTGACCATTGCAAAATGTCCAGAATCTAAGGACTAGTTCTCATATTTCTTATAATTATAAAATGAATGCCCTAAAGCAAAAAAATATTTTCCAAGCCTTGGTCATCTATTCCCTGCACAGCAGCCATTGCAAATAAATATTCATGGCAACTTCAGACAACAAATGTATGGATGGATCATATATAAACAGCTATATATCATGAACATGTATTGTTTTCTACTACTGATAATGAACCATTATCATCCTATGCCACGCAGACTAGCATAGCTGACAACGGATCTCCATAACTTAACTTAACTTAACGTCTTTATACTGGTTTAGAAGACCCTGCAGAGTCTGTATACAACCAGTTACATTTACATCACCTTGCTCTAAAAGCTATGCGCATCCAGTTTATTCTTAAATGCATCAACTGTCCCTGCCTCCACTACCTCCCCTGGCAATGCATTCATTCCAAGCAGACACCACTCTCTGGCTAAAAAATATTTCCTAATATCTAACCTGGACCTCTCTTTAGTCAGCTTGTAGCTATGCCCTCGTGTTATTGTAGGTGGCTGTATTTTAAAAAACTTGTTATAGTCTAATTTATCCATTCCTCTGATCATCTTATAAACCTGTATTAAGTCACCACGAGTTCTTCTCTCTTCGAGACACTGTAGGCCGGTTTTTCTGAGTCGTTCCTCATAACTGTAATCCCACTATCATCTTTGTCGCTCTTTTTTGTATTCTTTCTAGCATGCTTATATCCCCTCTATGATAAGGACTCCACACCTGTACACAGTACTCCAATCTAGGTCTAACTAAAGCTTTATACAGTTTGACGATCATGATCACGATAACTGATATAGAGCAAAACATTGCTACAATACCCTAGTCTTTTCTCAAAGTCTAGCAACTGAGCATCACAGAGCGCTCTAGTCGTGTTGCATTAACCTTTTTGTGGGTTTATTATATATGCTGGTGGTTGCATCCTATTAATTGAGGAGTGATGTTAAGTGATCTGGATTCAAACCTCATAATCAGGAGACACAGGTTTGAACCCCAGTTAATGGTCCAGTACTGTTTTTGTTAGTCTACAAGCAAATGTTTGGGACATACAAAATATCATTTTCAGCCCAAGATCAAGGTCAATCATTCTATGGTTCTAGTCACCCTTCTGCATACTGGAAAAACATAGATAATCTATTGCAGACATGTCAGGAACTGCAACAATTTAAATTTGAACTTTAAAGCATTAATACACTGCTTGCTGTTCTGTTCTGCTCTAGAGAGCCCAAAATCAGATGGACTGGGTATATTGTTTGCATGCCTGATAAATGCCTCCCAAATTAGATACTGCACCATGAGCTCAGAACAAGCAACTGGTAATCAGTGGCACAGAAGAAGCATTACAAAGACTCAATGAAAGTGTCTTTGAACAGTTTTGTCATTAATGTTACCTAGAAGACACTTCCATAGGACCACTCTGTCTGACACACTGGCATCACACACAGTGCTCATATCACTGACTGGATCACAATCATTAGAGGTCAGAGAAAGTACAGTAACCAAAAGCACAGAATGTGCAGCAGCCAACTACCAAACCCACTCATGGTTGCCCCACGTGTGGTAGGGCTTGTCACACCAGGATAGGTTTTACAGCCATATGCAATTACATGCCACAACTCAAGTATGATGCTGTTATATCTTCACCTGTGATGTGCAACTATTACGTTATCTCTACTTCAGGAAAAATAAATGTAGCATGCACACTATGTGACAAATGACTTGAATTCCTTAGCACTATAAATTACAATAGAGTGCCCCAGAACTGAAATGATAGAGATTGGTTATCTTTTCCTTCAGACTAATTAAACTGCAGATTTTAGTACATCGAACATACTCCTGCACTCGATGATCTGTTGACCAGTAATATCATCATCTTGTGTGAAAGATATCCTCCGCTAATTCTATTACCTCCATGTGGCTAGATTCCAGCTCTTTCTCTTCTGTGATCGGTTGACTGTAATCTCATCAGTTTGAGCTTAAGATTAGTTCAGTTAATTCTGTTCCCACTATACAGATCCTGGACTCCTTAATGGGAGTGAAAAAAATGCCCACTTCATCCTTATATAAATTTTGTAAACTACCACTAGGGCTGTGTTTAAGGCTGGCAACCTCATCATGCAAAACAAATGATTCTTCTTCTTCTTCTTCGTACACTGTCAGACGTCAACTTGAATTTGCTTGAAGAAAGCAGCTGTCATCCTGAGGCTGTCGACACTGCCATAGAGCTTGTCTAGTGTTGCCACTGGTGATGGCCACATGTGCTTTCTCTGGTCCTCGTATGTCGATCAATTTTGCAGCAGATGTTCAGCGGTCATTTTCCCTGTACCACAGGTGCATTCGTCAGCGCCATCTATCTTCCGTTCATTGAATAGGTGGTACCTCAGTCTGTTGTGGTCTGTGCGGAGTCTGAAGACCACGACCTGCTCTCTTCTGTTCAACTGGTAGTAGGCATCATTTTTTGTGTAGCCAGTATGTTCTGTTTCCCATTTGGCCACGTATCTGGCCCTAATAAACCTTTTGGACTCTTCGTAGGTCACACTAGAATCTGGTAAAACAAATGATTCAAAAATCATCACTGTAAGATGGGATAGTTGCCTTAACACAGGCTCCCTGCAAAGGCGTTAACTGCTGTTGTGGTCTTTATGTGGGCCTTATGTGGTCCTTACTACAGGTACAAACACGGAATGTTGATAAACTTTGTTTGGGGGAAAAATGTGGATGGAGATTTGGAATGATTTCATTGGTTCCGTGTTTGCAGGTACAGAAAGACGAGGTTACTGCAAGGTGGGTTCGATCCCCATCACAGCGCCAGCCATTACCTCGAGGAAACAAACCCTTCGAAAATGCAGGAGGAAGCAGACTTTACCATAAAATGCATGCCGAAGTTGGATGCACTGGGCCGACAGGCAAAAAAAACTGCAAGGTGACTTGAATGTTTGGATTGGGAAATCATCCAGTGAGAGTTCAAGTTGTGAGCCTAAAAACAATGTTCTAAAGATAGATATTATCAAAGAAGGAATTGCAAAGATTTGATATGAAGAAGATGACAAGAACAGGCTGAGTAAAAGGGAAGTTAACATTTCCGGTATCTTTTTGTAGACTTGATTAGTGTCCAGGTAAGCACATCATTTGATCAGTGTCCAGGTAAGCACATCACTTCTCTAATCATTTCTTTCTTTATTCTTTAGACTGACCTGAGACGGTATCAAAGGGATACCAAAGAGACACAACAGGACCACTGCCACACTTATAGTACATGCTGTATATCCCATCTATGGTATTAAATTATTCAACTCAAGGCCTCGACCACCCTGCTGTACAAACAGGTTGAAAGCTGCAGAGTTTTGTCTTCATCCAACGCTAAATGAAGAATAAAGCTGCCACTGTAGTATGCTCCGTTTAATTGTGCTCTTGTTGTTGAGGTTAATGTAACAAATTTTTTTACATGATGAAGTTACCATTATCATGCACAACCCTCTGTAGTCATATTTTACGACTTGTTTGAAGGGTTTCAGTGAATATATTCTATCCACAGCAGGCACAACTTGTGTGAAGCAAGCACTGAGATTACTTAGAGTGAATCAAGCAATGTGTTGACTGAGAGTGAATCAAGCAATGAGATAACTTTATAGTTTGTTTTTTTGCGTTTGGCTTATTTCTCTATTTCCCAAGGCAGTGTTAATTGCACTACGGTTTTTATTTTGCGCCTGTCTGCCCAGTGCATTTGACTTTGGCATGCATTTTATGTAAGTGTCTTCTGCCTCCTGCATTTTCTAAGGGTTTGCTTCCCCGGGGTAATGGCCGGTGCTGTGATGGGGATCAAACCCAGCACCTTCGGATTGTGAGCCGTTTAACTTAACTACTAGCCCACGCTGTCCCCACATTGAGATTACTGACATATTCTCTCCTCCGCAGCACCACTTGTGTGAATCAAGCAATGAGATGACTAACATAGGCTGTCCTCTTCTACCAAAGAGGTATTATTTTCCTTTTCTGTGTTACAGTTTCTACAGGATCGGTTGCCTGTCCCATGCCCAACTCTCCTTAGTTGCCTTATATGATAATCTGTTTCTGTTTCTAAGAATCGATGTCACTGCACTCTGGGCATACCCATAGGTGCTCAATCTCTCCCAGTAAATGATGCAGGGCCTGGATGCTGATGGTCCCTGTAGCTCGCTGGTTGTACACTCTCCTGCTCCGTACTTTCAAGCACCCAACTCCTCTCAAACCTCATTTGATTTCGAAACATTACAGTCTGTGGAGTACTGATTTATCTATTTCAGTGTTCTCATCCAACAGATGCTCGTTGATTGATATATATATATGATAATCTAGTTATCAGAATCAAATCATCAATACTAATATCTGTACAAATAATGTACTGTGAAACATCTGTTTATCAGAGTCAATTAGAGTATTTAGAGTATTTAGAGTGTTAGACAAATTTCACACCAGCTGCGAACCAAGCATCCATTTCGTTACAAAATATAGAAGCAATCATAGACAGATCCAGGTGAGTTACATTTGCTTTGCAAACATACACATGAATGAAGTTACAGGTGAGAGGGGATGGGAGAAGCTACTGAAACATGCTTGCATCGATTAAGGCATTCGATTTAAGTAACACCTAAATGCACACGGATCAAGCACGTTCAATCAGTGGGATCTTGTGTATCGTGATCACAGACACAAGATGACGTGTGAAACAGGTGACATGTAATACAGGTGACAAGTGAAACAGGTGATATGTGAAACAGGTGATATGGGAAGCAGTAGTAATTGTAGCGACAGCTGTCACATGATGCAAAAATGCTAATGATATAACGTATTGACACAGATGTCTGTAAAATAGGACATATATTAAATGGAAATAGTAGGCCCATAGTAGACAATGTGATCAGGGTGTTAGAGGCCAGGGTGTTAGAGACCAGGATGTTAGAGGCCATCAGGGTGTTAGAGACTATCATGGTGTTAGAGACCAGGGTGTTAGAGACTATCAGGGTGTTAGAGACTATCAGGGTGTTAGATACCAGGGTTTTAGAGACTATCAGGGTGTTTGAGACCACGGTGTTAGAGACCAGGGTGTTAGAGACCAGGGTGTTAGAGATCAGGGTGTTAGAGACTATCAGGGTGTTTGAGACTATCAGGGTGTTAGAGACTATCAGGGTGTTAGAGACCAGGGTGTTAGAGACCAGGGTGTTAGAGACGATCAGGGTGTTAGAGACTATCAGGGTGTTTGAGACCAGGGTGTTAGAGACCAGGGTGTTAGAGACCAGGGTGTTAGAGACCAGGGTGTTAGAGACGATCAGGGTGTTAGAGACTATCAAGGTGTTAGAGACTATCAGGGTGTTAGACACCATCAGGGTGTTAGAGGCCATATGGGTGTTAGAGACTATCATGGTGTTAGAGATCAGGGTGTTAGAGACCAGGGTGTTAGACACCATCAAGGTGTTAGAGACCATCAAGGTGTTAGTGATATCATTGTAAACAGTCTCAACTTTTTGCCAGGTGGTATGGACAAGTTCCCTTCCTCGCTACATTACCTTCCCCATCAGCAAAGTGCATATTCACAGTTAGATAGATTGGAGTATACCAGTACCTGGGAATTAGCCCTGTATCTCTGCACTGAGAAGCATGTGTTCTAACAACTTTATCTCTCAGATATACATAGATGGATGTAATAAAATAAGCACCAGGATTGGTATCGTAATTCCAGAACCGTGAGATACAACCGGATGTTACCAGGCACATGTTGACTTCTGAACGTAATATGCATGTTGCCTAATTCACATATGCCCTGCTCATCTGGTTTGTTTGTAGCAGTGCTTTAGCCATATGTGCGTGAACAGCATTCATCACATTTCCATAAAAAAACAAACAAACACATATTTGCATCAGATTTTGTCAAACATTTGCAGAATTATGTGCAAACACATTTTAAAGTTACAGTAAACAAAGAGGATTGTGTGAGCTGTACACAAGTTTATGAATGGTATGAATGTTTTAAAGATATTTGTAAAAGTGTTGAGAGTGATGAATGGTTTTGAAGGCATTGAACCCGCAAAAGAAAAACACTATTGAATTTGTGCATGCAGCTGTGTTGGCAAATTGATGAATCAGAATTAGTGATTTGTCGGAATACTTGCCTATTAGTTTCAGGTCATTTCAGTTGATTCTTACGGACGATTTGGGCATGAAATGCATCTCATCCAAATATTCAAAAATTGTTGTTCTTCTTCGTTTATCCTCAGACCAAGGTCCCAGTTTCTCTTACATCCTCAGATCATGGTCCCAGTTTCTCTTACAAAGCACACCGTTCTTTGTAAGGCTGTCTTATCACCATACAGCTTTTGTCTCATACCCGTCTCGCGAGGCCAGTATTGTTCTCTCTTTTCCTGCGTGATCATGCAGCTTTGTAGGATGTGTTCCACGGTCATGGTATGCTCCATACATGGGCACCTGTCATCTGTCCCAATCCTCGCTTTGTTGTAAAGATGACCCCTGAGTCTGTTATGCCCAGTTCTCAGTCTGAAGATGATGACTTGCTCTGCTCTAGTTAAGTTAAAGTAGCGCTCTTCTTTTCGGAAGTTGATCAGCCCATTTTACCCTCAAGTTGAATTTAATTATGGTCTTTATATGTGATGCTCAGGTCGGTTTGTGGGGATGCTCCTCCACTCTTTGCTAGTTTGTCTGCAGCTTCATTGCCTTCAATATTGCAGTGGGATGGAATCCACTGTATGACCAACCTTGGGTGTTCTGCTGAGAGCTGTGTCAGAGAGTACATACATTGCTCGAGATCTTCATAGTTGTGTTGTTTTAGCGCTGCTAATACTGACGCGGCATCAGTCAGGAATACTATGTTTTCTTGGTGTATATCTTTATCTTGGATTACAAGCTCAGCTGCGGCCTTCAGTGCCTCTACTTCTGCATGGAAGTTATTGGAGTTTGTTCCTGTTGTAAATACTCAAGTTTTTTTGTTCTCCATTTCTTAGTCTGTAATAGACACCTCCATTGGATGTGGCTTTGTTAGATCAGCCATCTGTATATACGTGTATCGATGTTTCTGGTGGGCATATTCTCCTAAAATATTCTTCTGTAGTAAATTTCCTTTCTAAATCTGTCTGAATTCCCTTTTTTCTCATTCCCTCTATGGTTTCTACCACCTGAGGGGATTTGGCTTTTTTCCATGCTGGAATTTGGAATATTTGTGGAGTGTTTTTTTAATCTTTGCGCATCTCCATACTTTTGAATTGTGTGATGTTATCCATTGCGGTTGTTCTCATAACTCCAGTGATGATACGTATACCTTGGTTTTGGGTTGTATTTACTTTGTGGAAGTTATTCTTTGTTGCTGCGGACCATGCTGCTATCCCGTATTCTAGCACTGGTCTCACATAACCTGTGTACAGTTTGTTTAGGGTGCTCGTGTCAGCTTCCTATGTTGAGCCCGATATCCATTATGGCCATTCTGTTCTTAGCTTTGTTGGTGGCTTTTTTATCTGGTTTTTCCATGCCAACCTTGGGTGCACTGTTATTCCCAGATAAGTTGGACATGTCAAAGGGGACAGTCTGGCCATTTACTTTTAGGATCACTTCTTGGGGCTTGGGAGATAGAGAGAAGATTGTGTACGTGGTTTTGGTTTCGTTTATAGCGATTTGCCATTTTATTGTTCATGTCTCTATTTTATTTAGGACCTCTTGAAATTTGGTTTCTAGCCACAGGTGTAGACTCTTCGGATGTCCATAATGACAAGTCATCTGCATATAGTGCACTGTGTACTCTTTTAGAGATTTCTGTGACTATATCCAAGATTGTTCTCCGCTAACCAGAAAGAGGTCTGTGTTTCAGTTGCTCGTGACTCGCTTGAGTGGTACACTCTCGACACTTCCATGACCATCTTTAAAATGTTTATTCCAATCGTATACTTATGTTAATCTCATACTAACCTCCCCATACACTGACTTTTGTGTCTTGATATGTTTTGAACAAAATCTGGTGCAAATTCATTGATACATTTGTTCAGCCATGACAATGGAATGAATGTGGTTCACACACTATGGACAAAGTGCTACTCCAAACAAACCAGACAAGCAGGGCAGATGTGACTCAAGCTACATGAATATTTAGTTTCTGTTTCTAAGAATCGACGTCACTGCACTCAGGGCATACCCATAGGTGCTCAAGCGCTCTCATCAAATGGCTTAAGGTATGGATGCTGATGGTCCCTGTAGCCCCCTGGTTGTTCACTCTCCTGCTCCGTCCTCTCATGCGCCATATTTTGCTCAAACCTCGTTTAATGTCAAAACTTTGCAGCCTGTGGATTGCTGCTTCATCTATTGCAGTATCCTCATCCAACAGATGGTCATTGATTGATTACAAAATGACACTTCTATCCGTCACTAATGTGCCCATGATGGGAGCTTGTGAAGCCATGATGTCAGCTCTTTCATTGCCCCTGAACCCCAGCATAAGCAGGATAGTAGATCCATGTCAACCCCTGGAGGTTTGAGGCCTCAATAGCTGCTATCCACTCGTACCTAAGCCATCCCTTCTGTACCTTCTGAAGTACGGCTTGCGCGTCTGTCACGATGACTGCCCTTGTTATAGAAGTCTCAGATATCCATTTCAGCGCTGAGGTCACTGCTTCCGTCTCCATTCTCATACTGGAGGCTGTTGACATGTATGTCCTACTGTGCTCAGCAATAACCTGCCCTCTCATTTTAGCCGAGAAACCCCAGCCTGATGTCCCACTGCGCAGCACTGATCCATCAGTGTATATGATGGCATCACACTCCTGCGCGTGTTCTCAGTTATCAACTGAGTCATCTAGTGCTCTGCTCTCCCGTTGCTCCGTTCTCTGCATTCCTTGCCTAAGGTTATGATGACTCTCTGGTACTCTATCATTCTGTCACCAGTTTGGACCGATTCATCCCCTTTCGCTATTGTCTCAGCTGGAGTGACGTGTCCGATTGTTGTCTCTGCCTGAGCCATCCATGACACCCTTCTTGATCCCTTGATGTCTGAGATACTACTGTATAGAGAGGGTGCTGTGTGTCTGTAGTGACATGCATATAGGCTTTGACTTGTACCAGTTTATGTCTGGATGTCACCGATAACAATCCCAACAAGTACCGCATATTCACAATCAGGGTATATCTAGTGCAGTCAAGAACCAGTCGCATACTTCATTCAGGATGCGTTCCGACCTTTCACACTGTGTTCTTGTTAGTGTGAGGATGCCTAGTTCGTAATCGATAACAGACAATACGACCTGACGAAATAGGATGAACAGGAGGCGTTGTTCCAAGTCGGCAGCAGCGATGGTCTTGAGTGCTCTAAACCCTCTCTTGCATCTTTGTACGATGTGGTCAACATGGCAATTATTGGAGAGACTGCGATCAAATGTCACTCTGAGGTATTTCAACCCGTCACACCTGTCAATAGTGCAACCATCAAATGTCACTCTCAGGTATTTCAACCTGTCACACCTGTCAATGGTGCAACCATCAAAAGTGACGCCTGGGAATTCAGCCTTTACTATAGAATTATTCAAAGAGCACCACATCATGCAGGCCTTGTTCAGATTGATCTTGGAGCACGAGTCGCCGCACCATTCAGAGATTGCTTGCAAGGTTTCCAGGATGTCTTTAACCAACTTTTGCCTGTCTGAGCCAGTCCCGTACGTTAGTATTTTTTTTTTGGTTTTTTTTTTGCGTTCGCCTTATTCATCTATTCCCCTAAGGCGGTGTGCGTTGAACTGTGGTTTTTATTTTGCGCCTGTCGGCCCAATGCATCCGACTTCAGCATGCATTTTTTTATGTAAGGGTCTGTTCCTCCTGCATTTTCTAATGGTTTGCTTCCCCGGGGTAACGGCCGGTGCCGTGATGGGGATCGAACCCAGCACCTTCAGTTGTGAGCCATGTCCCTTAACCACTAGCCCATGCCGTCCCCGTACGTTAGGATATCATCGGCAAATGTCAACGTTCGCCCTGTTCCTGTGGGTTGAATATTGGCCACTTTTACTGTGTAAATGTTGAACAGCACCGGTAATAGCGGAGACCCTTAAGGCAGTCCTGGACATATTCGTCTCGGTTCTGATGTCCACAATCCCATGCGTAGTGCAACTGTTCTTTCCATCAGGGCAGCTGATATCCAACTAACCAGCCATGGGTTAAACCACACTGCTTCCGACATGTAATTAAAGTCCCAAAATTGATACAGTTGTATGCGTCTTCCAGGTCGAGTGCCACCGCGACTGTTTCTTGCTTTGACTGAAAACCCTCATACGTGAAAGTTCCAGCGTTACCACGGGTCACCTTCGTTGTTCTATAGCTGCCCAGCGTATCGGGTAGAACCTGATCCGGTTCAAGGTAAGCACATTAGGTGCACAAGTTAATCTGTGCCTAGTAACGTCTGGTTGTATCCTGCATCTCCAGAAATAAAATGAAGTCCATCTAGGTACTATTTTTTATCCCACCTTGTATTTATATAGATGGTTTCATATGCTGAGAATTTCACTAGATTCATACTGGAGTTTCAGGGTGGAATTCTAGGGATTTCATCAGATTCATACTGGCGTTTCAGCATGGGATTCTAGGGATTTCATTAGATTCATATTGGAGTTTCAGCATTAGATTCTAGGGATTTCATCAGATTTATACTGGAGTTTCAGGGTGGGATTCTAGGGATTTCTCATACTGAAGTTTCAGGGTGGGATTCTAGGGATTTCATTAGATTCATACTGAAGTTTCAGCATGGGATTTCATCAGATTCATACTGGAGTTTCAGCATGGGATTCTAGGGATTTCATCAGATTCATACTGGAGTTTCAGGGTGGGATTCTAAGAATTTCATCAAAATCATAAATTTCCGAGTAGGATTCTAAGGATTTCACCAAACTCATGTGTAAGCTCCAGTGTTTATGGTAAGAATTTCAGCAAAATCATAAATTTCCGAGTAGGATTCTAAGAATTTCAGCAAACTAAGAATTTCATCAAACTCTTAAGAGAGTTTCAGGATCAGACATTGACCAAAGTTCTGAAGTATCTCCATGCACTGAATCCCACAAAACAGTCATACTTAGTACTTGAATTGTCTGGCTAGAACTCTGAATAGAGTAACTGTAACATTATGATTCTCCATATGATAAGATACCCAGCATTGTAAATTAAGATTGGGAAGTAAGATCCTAGTAAAGGTTAGGGCTGTGTGGGAGATTTGTGTGGCTGTGTGGGAGATTTGTGTAGCGGTTGTGTGGGAGATTGTGAGGTCACTGTGTGGGAGATTTGTGTAGCGGTTGTGTGAGAGATTGTGAGGTGGCTGTGCGGGAGATTGTGTAGATGTGTGGGACATATGTGAGGTCAATGTGTGGGAGATTTGTGTAGCGGTTGTGTGAGAGATTGTGATGTGGCTGTGTGAGAGATTGTGTGGATGTGTGGGAGATATGTGAGGTTACTGTGTGGGAGATTTGTGTAGCGGTTGTGTGAAGGTTTGTGAGGTGGCTGTGTGGGAGATTTGTGTAGCTGTTGTGTGATAGATTGTGATGTGGCTGTGTGAGAGATTGTGTGGATGTGTGGGAGATATGTGAGGTTACTGTGTGGGAGATTTGTGTGGCTGTATAGGAAATATGTGAGGTGGTTGTGGGGGAGATTGTGAGGTGGTTGTGGGGGAGATTGTGTAGATGTGTGAGAGATTGTGAGGTGGCTGTGTGGGAGATTTGTGTAGCTGTTGTGTGAGAGATTGCGATGTGGCTGTGTGAGAGATTGTGTGGATGTGTGGGAGATATGTGAGGTTACTGTGTGGAAGATTTGTGTGGCTGTATAGGAAATATGTGAGGTGGTTGTGGGGGAGATTGTGAGGTGGTTGTGGGGGAGATTGTGAGGTGGTTGTGGGGGAGATTGTGAGGTGGTTGTGGGGGAGATTGTGAGGTGGCTGCGTGGGAGATTGTGAGGTGGTTGTGGGGGAGATTTGTGTAGCTGTTGTGTGAGAGATTGCGATGTGGCTGTGTGAGAGATTGTGTGGATGTGTGGGAGATATGTGAGGTTACTGTGTGGAAGATTTGTGTGGCTGTATAGGAAATATGTGAGGTGGTTGTGGGGGAGATTGTGAGGTGGTTGTGTGGGAGATTGTGAGGTCACTGTGTGGGAGATTTGTGTAGCGGTTGTGTGAGAGATTGCGATGTGGCTGTGTGGGAGATTTGTGTAGCGGTTGTGTGAGAGATTGCGATGTGGCTGTGTGAGAGATTGTGTGGATGAGTGGGAGATATGTGAGGTCAATGTGTGGGAGATTTGTGTAGCGGTTGTGTGAGAGATTGCGATGTGGCTGTGTGAGAGATTGTGTGGATGTGTGGGAGATATGTAAGGTTACTGTGTGGGAGATTTGTGTGGCTGTATAGGTAAATGTGTGAGGTGGTTGTGGGGAGATTGTGAGGTGGTTGTGGGGGAGATTGTGAGGTGGTTGTGGGGGAGATTGTGAGGTGGTTGTGGGGGAGATTGTGAGGTGGTTGTGGGGGAGATTGTGAGGTGGCTGCGTGGGAGATTGTGAGGTGGTTGTGGGGGAGATTGTGTAGATGTGTGAGAGATTGTGAGGTGGCTGTGTGGTAGATTTGTGTGGCTGTGTGGGAGATTTGTGTGGCTGTGTGGGAGATTTGTGTGGCTGTGTGGGAGATTTGTGTAGCGGTTGTGTGGGAGATTGTGAGGTCACTGTGTGGGAGATTTGTGTAGCTGCTGTGTGAGAGATTGCGATGTGGCTGTGTGAGAGATTGTGTGGATGTGTGGAAGATATGTGAGGTTACTGTGTGGGAGATTTGTGTGGCTGTATAGGAAATATGTGAGGTGGTTGTGGGGGAGATTGTGAGGTGGTTGTGGGGGAGATTGTGAGGTGGTTGTGGGGGAGATTGTGAGGTGGTTGTGGGGGAGATTGTGAGGTGGTTGTGGGGAAGATTGTGAGGTGGCTGCGTGGGAGATTGTGAGGTGGTTGTGGGGGAGATTGTGTAGATGTGTGAGAGATTGTGAGGTGGCTGTGTGGGAGATTTGTGTAGCTGTTGTGTGAGAGATTGCGATGTGGCTGTGTGAGAGATTGTGTGGATGTGTGGGAGATATGTGAGGTTACTGTGTGGAAGATTTGTGTGGCTGTATAGGAAATATGTGAGGTGGTTGTGGGGGAGATTGTGAGGTGGTTGTGGGGGAGATTGTGAGGTGGTTGTGGGGGAGATTGTGAGGTGGTTGTGGGGGAGATTGTGAGGTGGTTGTAGGGGAGATTGTGAGGTGGCTGCGTGGGAGATTGTGAGGTGGTTGTGGGGGAGATTGTGAGGTGGTTGTGGGGGAGAATGTGAGGTGGCTGTGTTAGAGATTGTGAGGTAGTTGTGTAGACGATTTGTGAAGTGGATGTGTGGGAGATTGTGAGGTGACTGTGTGAAAGATTGTAAGGTGACTGTGTGAAAGATTGTGATGTGACTGTGTGAAAGATTGTAAGGTGGTTGTATGGGAGGAGTGTGGTCGCTGTGTACAGGATGTGATGTTCCTTGGCAGTACCATAAACCAAAGTATCATAATTTAGTTGTGCACGTTTGACGAGCCTCTAGATGGCGGGTTACAAATAAGTTGCCACCTTAAGCATCCAGGGATGGGGTGAATGCCTGAGATGTGGCAGAGTGTTTGTAGTTTCAACTCAACAAGTTGCAGAAGACAGTCACAATAAAACCCTACATCTATAAGGCTTAGGATACTGTGGACATTGGCAGAGAAACAGCAGACAACTTGGCAGATCCAGTTCTGTAGCAACAACATATATATGGAACATATTTATAAAGATGGATGTGATTTGGGACAGATCTATATAGATGGATGCAACATATTTATAAAGATGGATGTAATTTGGGACAGACTATATAGATGGACATAAGGCAAACATAGACATATATAACATGAATATATATATAGATGGCTATAACATGGGACAAATATAGAGAGTAACATGGGATATATATGGATAGCAACATGTGACATATTTATAAAGATGGATATAACATGGGACATATTTATATAGTAAGTAGCATGTCCTTTACAGAACATAGCTTCTTACAACCACCACCCATTTGGCTGATATAAGTTTCTTGGCAAGTGTGCAGTACGGTAGGTTGCCATTACTTTCCGTAAGTTGCCAGAGAAAAAAACCCAGTTTCTGCCAAACTGGACACAAGTAGAAATCAAACCCGGAACGTTGAGATTGTGAAAGTCGAGCGAGTTTCACCCCTAGGCCCCGCAGCCTCATATTTATATAGATGGATATAACATGGGACATATTTATATAGATGGATAAAACATGGGACATATTTATATAGATGGATAAAACATGGGACATATTTATATAGATGGATAAAACATGGGACATATTTATATTTATGATATAACATGGGACATATATGGATAGCAACACGGGACATATTTATATAGATGGATATAACATGGGACATATATATGGATGGATGTGACAGGGTACATAGATGGATGTAACATAGGGCATACAGATAGATGAAAGATGTAACACATTCCTGCTACATGTACATGAAAGGTTCACTAACAGATTATCCGTTGTTTTCACATAAAGTGGAGTGGCTATGTGGGAAGCAGATATATGTGAAATCTAACATACAGTGTTACATTCGTACATCTGAAATGTCAGATTATTTGTGAATCTAACATACAGTATTACTGCTACTTGACGTAAAGTAAACACTGAAAGTGTGCCTTACACAGGGTTAAACATTTAGAGTGAACATTTCACAGAAAGTTCCACATTTCCTTATACAAAAGGCTGAACATTTAAAACATTTTAATCTATTTATCTATTTTCAGTCCACATGTGTCATTAGACGTTGTTGGGATGTGACAACCTTTGTTTCATATTTTTTTGGCAGTCGAAAATCCACTGGTTATTTGCCAGGTCAGTTCCATTTTCTGTGAATATACGATCACCTATTTTTTGGACAGGTGGTGGTGGAATCGTAAATTAGAGCAAGGTAGATCCGCAGATGCCAGGCGTCATCTATGCTGCTTCGCTAGCCATATAACCAAGACCTATTGCTATAGCCACGCAGTCCTCTTTCTGCAGCATATTTTCTGTGGGGTGAGAATCCATAGAATAATTTGAGTAGATTTTTTACTTGAATTTCGCCAAAGAAGCAGCTATTAAGCCTTCTATTTTCGATTTTCAACTGCCAAGATTTTAACGTGCTCATCAAAGCACACAAGTGTCTGATCTCAGTACTCAGAGATCAGCGGAAATTTTTACCGGATGATCCACGTTAAAAAAAAATCATGGTCTCCACTGTGATTTGAACCCGCGACCTCCAGCATCCGAGGCGAACGCCTTTCCTCAAGACCATATAATATCCCTGAAAATGAATCTTCTTCTACTTCTTCGTACGTTTACAGACATCAGCTTGCACATATGGAAATTTAACATTTTTCAGCCTGATATAAATGGGTTCTCCAGGAATACCACAGATGATGGAGAAATGTGAATTGTTAGGTACTTTTGTAGCAGATGTTCAACAGATTTGCCGCAGAAACATTAATCAGAAGTTATCTTTAGTTCGTTGAACACATGGTATCTCAGACTGGTGTAGCATGTGAAAGATCTAACAATTGACATTTGTTCATTTGTTTAGCTTGTAATATGCTTATTTATTGTTGTGTTGACTTGGATGTTTTGCTTCCCACTTGGTCCTGTACCTGGTCTGTTCTTTCTTTAAGATTCGACTTCACTGCACTCCAAAGCAAATAGTAAAGGGTGTCTCTTCTGATGGTTTCTGTAGCTCATTGGCTGTACACACTACTGTTCCTCTCATAGAGCCTACTATGTTCAACTTTCATTTGATTTTAAAGCTATACAGTCTGTGAATTGCTGATTCATCTATTGTGATGTCATCATCCAGCAAGTGGTCATTCATGGTGTCCCCCTAGATAATGGTTGTTTGTGAAGCCAGGGTGTCCACTCTTTTGTTGCCCTGAACCCCAGCATGACTAGGACAGTAGATCCACACCAGCCTCTGAAGGTTGAGACTTCTATAGCTGCTAGCCCTTCTTATCACCCCAGCTGCATCAGCTGAAGTAAGGATTGTGAGTCTGACACAATGACTGTCCCTGTTAAATAGGTCTAAGATAGCCACGTGTGAGTCTGACACAATGACTGTCCCTGTTAAATAGGTCTAAGATAGCCACGTGTGAGTCTGACACAATGACTGTCCCTGTTAAATAGGTCTAAGATAGCCACGCAAGAGCTGATGTCCCTGTTTCCTTCTTATGGAGGTTAAAAAACTTGGCCTCTCCTCCTAGCCGAGAAGCCCCAACTTGATTCATCACTGCGTAGCACTGATCCATCACTATCCTGAGTGTTGTCACTTATCAGATGCTTGACCTCAAGTTTGCATCCCCTGCCGAGGGTCATGATGACTGTGTTAGTCTGTTATTCCATCCCCAGTGTAGGCTTAATTCCTCTCCCTTGACTACTGTCTCAACTGTAGCCACCTGTTCAACTATTCTCTCTGTCTGTGACATCCATGGTAACCCTTCTTGATTCTGATTGCCTTGATGCCTGAGGTGTTATTAGGCAATGGATGCCTCCTGTCTGAGGTAACTCAAATATAGGCTTTGGCATCTGGATGTCACAGACAGAAGTCCTAGAATGCTACTAATCTTCAAAATTGGGGTATCTCTAATGCAACCCAGAACCAGTCATATTTCTTTATTGTGGACGTGTTCCAACCTTCCACACTGTGAGCTTGTTAGTGTAAGGATACCTTGTCCGTAACCAACAACTGATGATAGAGGATGAAAAGCAGTGGCTGCTCCATGTTTGCAGCTGGCATAGACTTGAGCAGTCCCATGCCTTGCTTGCATCTTTGTATGGTTTGGTTTACGTGGAAATGTATGACACGCTGTGATCAAATCTTACTCTGAGATATTTCAACCTGTCACACCTGTCAATAACACTTCCCTCAAAGGGCACTGGTGTCTTCTAATCACATAACCAATATCTGCCCCAACCAGCTGTTTGATGTGGTAATACTGTACTCCCTTGGGACACTGGGACAGTGTTCTTGCCGGAACGTAGAATACATTCTACCTCTGCCTCGATTTTTAGGCCTCTGCCCTCAGCGTCAGAACAATTCCTGAATTTCCTCTTTATCCTTCAACAGGCCGATAAACAAATCAATTAAAAATCCTCCAAGACATTTCCTTTCCTCTGTCTTAAGGACATCCCTGTGGGGACTTAAATAGCGGGAATAACCTAACTTGTATTTCTACTATCATCCTTCCATGCATGTTCCAAAAGTTCTGTAGGGTATTATCATACCTTCCTTGTTATAAATTTTTTCCCACTCACTATTTTTTTTCTAGCCAAACCTCTAAAATAATTGCGCACTCCTAGTTTTCTCTTCTTTATCTATCTCATCAATATTCATAGGCTGTCTACTTCAGGCTTTCCAGCAGCCCTCTTTTGTGTTGCTCTCTTCTTTTCTTGACATGCCTGTTTTACTGTTTAATTTCACCGTGTTGGTTGAACAGAAGGGGATCTCGTTGCCCTGCATCCGCATCATGTTGGTTGGACAAGAGGGGGTCTCGTGGTTTTGAGTGCCAATCAAGTTGGTTGGACAAAAGGGGGTCTTGTGGTTTTGAGTCCCAATCAAGTTGGTTGGACAAAAGGGGGTCTCGTGGCTTTGAGTCCCAATCAAGTTGGATGGACAAAAGGGGGTCTTGTGGTTTTGAGTCCCAATCAAGTTGGTTGGACAAAAGGGGGTCTTGTGGTTTTGAGTCCCAATCAAGTTGGTTGGACAAGAGGGGGTCTCGTGGCTTTGAGTGCCAATCAAGTTGGTTGGACAAGAGGGGGTCTCGTGGCTTTGAGTCCCAATCAAGTTGGTTGGACAAAAGGGGGTCTTGTGGTTTTGAGTCCCAATCAAGTTGGTTGGACAAAAAGGGGTCTTGTGGTTTTGAGTCCCAATCAAGTTGGTTGGACAAGAGGGGGTCTCGTGGCTTTGAGTGCCAATCAAGTTGGTTGGACAAAAGGGGGTCTTGTGGTTTTGAGTCCCAATCAAGTTGGTTGGACAAAAGGGGGTCTTGTGGTTTTGAGTCCCAATCAAGTTGGTTGGACAAAAGCGGGTCTTGTGGCCCTGCATCCGCACCACGATGGTTGGATAAAAGGAGGTCTCATGGCCGTGAGTCCGCACCTAGTTGGTTGGACAAAAGGGGGTCTCGTGGCTTTGAGTGCCGATCAAGTTGGTTGGACAAAAGGGGGTCTTGTGGTTTTGAGTCCCAATCAAGTTGGTTGGACAAAAGGGGGTCTTGTGGTTTTGAGTCCCAATCAAGTTGGTTGGACAAAAGGGGGTCTCGTGGCTTTGAGTACCAATCAAGTTGGTTGGACAAGAGGGGGTCTCGTGGCTTTGAGTGCCAATCAAGTTGGTTGGACAAGAGGGGGTCTCGTGGCTTTGAGTGCCAATCAAGTTGGTTGGACAAAAGGGGGTCTTGTGGTTTTGAGTCCCAATCAAGTTGGTTGGACAAAAAGGGGTCTTGTGGTTTTGAGTCCCAATCAAGTTGGTTGGACAAAAAGGGGTCTTGTGGTTTTGAGTCCCAATCAAGTTGGTTGGACAAAAGCGGGTCTTGTGGCCCTGCATCCGCACCACGATGGTTGGATAAAAGGAGGTCTCATGGCCGTGAGTCCGCACCTAGTTGGTTGGACAAAAGGAAGTCTCGTAGCCGTGCATCTGAGAGTCTGACTAAGTTTATGTCATGTGTATAATGACTGAAAACCTGTTTGGGTTTCTGGTATCTGGTTGATTCTCCTTTCACAAAAAGGCAATACATGACAGATGATCACTTTCTTGTATCCTCAATATCTTCCACATGACAGATGATCACTTTCTTGTATCCTCAATATCTTCCACATGCCAGATGATCACTTTCTTGTATCCTCAATATCTTCCACATGACAGATGATCACTTTCTTGTATCCTCAATATCTTCCACATGCCAGATGATCACTTTCTTGTATCCTCAATATCTTCCACATGACAGATGATCACTTTCTTGTATCCTCAATATCTTCCACATGACAGATGATCACTTTCTTGTATCCTCAATATCTTCCACATGACAGATGATCACTTTCTTGTATCCTCAATATCTTCCACATGACAGATGATCACTTTCTTGTATCCGCAATATCTTCCACATGACAGATGATCACTGTCTTGTATCCTCAATATCTTCCACATGACAGATGATCACTTTCTTGTATCCTCAATATCTTCCACATGACAGATGATCACTTTCTTGTATCCTCAATATCTTCCACATGACAGATGATCACTTTCTTGTATCCTCAATATCTTCCACATGACAGATGATCACTTTCTTGTATCCTCAATATCTTCCACATGACAGATGATCACTTTCTTGTATCCTCAATATCTTCCACACGACAGATGATCACTTTCTTGTATCCTCAATATCTTCCACATGACAGATGATCACTTTCTTGTATCCTCAATATCTTCCACATGACAGATGATCACTTTCTTGTATCCTCAATATCTTCCACATGACAGATGATCACTTTCTTGTATCCTCAATATCTTCCACATGACAGATGATCACTTTCTTGTATCCTCAATATCTTCCACATGACAGATGATCACTTTCTTGTATCCTCAATATCTTCCACATGACAGATGATCACTTTCTTGTATCCTCAATATCTTCCACATGACAGATGATCACTTTCTTGTATCCTCAATATCTTCCACACGACAGATGATCACTTTCTTGTATCCTCAATATCTTCCACATGACAGATGATCACTTTCTTGTATCCTCAATATCTTCCACATGACAGATGATCACTTTCTTGTATCCTCAATATCTTCCACATGACAGATGATCACTTTCTTGTATCCTCAATATCTTCCACATGACAGATGATCACTGTCTTGTATCCTCAATATCTTCCACCTGACAGATGATCACTTTCTTGTATCCTCAATATCTTCCACATGACAGATGATCACTTTCTTGTATCCTCAATATCTTCCACATGACAGATGATCACTTTCTTGTATCCTCAATATCTTCCACATGACAGATGATCACTTTCTTGTATCCTCAATATCTTCCAGTGTTCGGAGGAAACAACACCACTAGATATTAGTGCCAAGTTGATGACACCATCTATGTTGTGTTGTTCGTCCTTCGTAATCGATGAGGACCACTTTGTTAACATTCTCTATTTGTATGAGCTCAAAGATGGCTAAATAAGCAATTGGGAGCCATGAATCTTCGGTCACCCCTACCACCGGGGTTGAAGAAGGATTGACGTGAGCAGACGTGCGGAGCAATCGTCGCTGTATAGATTCATTTATTCTTGATACCTCATATCACTGAACAAAGACAATAGTCTTGCATCAATCTGTGTGATTGGTGACAATTCTTTCCCAGTCATCATGGTTAATACCACAATTCAGACACCATCTGTATCCCCAGGTCGAGTTGCTAATCTTGGGAGATTATGTGTTGAGTAGCATCTGGCTCAAAGTAGTGCCTAGCCTACTTCAGTGACCACATTTCCGCACTGCTTTGATCTCATATTATAATCACCAGATATGCCGAAGACTGATTCATCGGACCGAAAGGTGCAAATATCGCAGTCAAGCTGTAAACTAGCGACACAAAGCATTCCGTTCTCAAGACTACATCCTGCTACTTGCAAATCCTTGTTCAGGGCTTGGTAGCAGGATATTGAGAACAAACGCAGAAGAAGAAGTAGAAGAAAATCACCAGCAATATGGCACTTGTGACAATTCTATCAGGAAATCCCATTTTATTTCATCACAGAGATGGTCTACACGCGCATACACATTTTTTTCTTCTTTAATCTTTGCTGTTGATTGTCATTTCAATTCCCTGTAGTTCAACATCCTCAATTTTTCTGGAACTGATATCGATCCATGTGCACATAGCCATCCCACGCATGCATTAGTGTATCACCTGTAGCCTGGACACTTGATCGTTACATTCTATCGTTGGTCTCCTGTATCATTATGATGTTGAAGTCATAGGCCAACTTTAAAAAACTAAGTACCTAATTTCAACTTTTAAAAACTAAGTATCTAATTTCAACTTTTTCTCTTCCCAGACCTTCTCTTTCTCTCTTTCTTCTTGTCTCATCTGTCTCTTCTTCTGCATCCACCTTTCTTAATGTCATTTACTGGAGACATTGATGTCGGGGCACGATTTAGATTGCTTCTGCGTTGACTATTATTTGTGGTTTGTCATCAGAGTTTTCTTTCTTTTAGATGAGAAATCTTCCAAGCTGACAAGTCACATCTATTTGACCTGTTTTAAGTTTTCTTCACTAAAGGTCAAGGTCAGTCCTATGGCAACAAATGTCATCAGGGATGAAGATAACTCCAAGGAACTAAGCCGCAGTTAATATGTGGTGGGGTAGCCAGTTCTCTTCCTTGTTGTTAATACCTTCCCCAATTCATACGCTGGGTACCCATTTATAACTGAGTCAACTAGAGGAGATGTCATACCAGGAACAAAACACGACCAGATTTTTTTCTGTCCATCCGTGACTTCAAACCCCGGCACGGTGTAATCCCAGTCTTAGCCAGTCAGCTCAATGTCGTCTAGGCTACACACTTCACTTTTTCCACTAGCCGACCCCAAAAAGATATAATTCTGTGATCAGTAAACGAGACGGACATCAGAATAACCATTTGTAATATGAATCCTGACATTAGGAAATTCAAAGATCTTAGTAGCAACAATAGTTAAGCTGTCCAGGGATTGAGAAATAAATTGGACGGAACAATAAACTTGCTGACAGGTAAAAAATGAAATTAGATGTATTGAAAGTTCTATCTTGATTATGTTTTTAACTGTGATGTTATCAGTACACAATGTTGCGCTCTGATATCACATGTGGTCATGTGTCAAGATCAAGTGGTTATCAAATATTATTCTCACGTGAACAGCCCGCTGAGCTAGAAAGAGAAGAAGACACAGAAGTTTGTTTTGAAATATATGGGAAAGCGACAGCAACACTAGTGGTGAAAGGAAAGCGACAGCAACACTAGTGGTGAAAGGAAAGCGACAGCAACACTAGTGGTGACAGGAAAGCGACAGCAATTCTAGTAGTGGAAGTAAAGCGGCGGAAACATACAATACATAATTCAGTGAAATCTACTAGGTTATGGAAAAGATGAGACAAGAAACTACTTTTATACATACTTTTTCCCCCTCAATTTGCTTTTGTTAAAGTCCCTTATGTACCTAGACCTAGTAAACCTAATGGTTCCATTCGTATGTTATATTTATATCAGTTGTAAATAGTTGAACATAACGTTCATATAATCTTGTACCTTTGACATACTTCCAAGCCTAAATGTTAGATATTATGAATGTAAACTTTATTTTCCCACATAAAGCATATGAAATAGGCGATATTTATTTATAATAATATCGGTATAAAGCAAATTAACTATATATATGAGGCATGTTCAAATGAAACCAGACCTAACTGCACCAAGTGAACATATGCATGATGACGTCACTTCTGATGTAAGCAGCACATACCAACCGTCAAGTTTGCAAAATTTGATTATCCTCCGACTCATAGTTTCCTCAGCAGACCGTAGAAAACATGGCGGGTGTGATACGGAGTCGGTCCAGAGTTGACCAGCGAGTGGTGATTCGGTTTTTAACAGCTGAAAGCAGAATGCAGGCAGTGTATGGTGACAAAAGTGTGGCGAACGTAAGCTCCGGCGACGGTCCACCCAAATTGCTGCATCAATTTTGGTGATGGCATCTTCTGACACAACAATATGCGCCTGACGTGGTCTCGAAATATCTTTCGTTAACTCACGTCCTTCCTTAAACATGTCCAGTTCTTCACTGTTGTTACCACACCCTGCCTGCCTTCTGCGATGAATGTCAACTGGTTGACATCCTTCAGCTGTTAGAAGCTGAATCACCGCTCGTTGATCAACTCTGGACGGATTCCGTTTCCCACCCGCCATGTTTTAAACGGTCTGCCGAGAAAACTATGAGTCGAAGGATAATGAAATTTTGCAAACATGACGGTTGGTGTGTGTTATTTACATCAGAAGTGACATTATCATGTGCATCATGCGTTTGTTCACTTGTTGCAGTTAGGTCCGGTTTCATTTGAACACGCATCGTATTTATGGACATACTAAGACTATCAGTTTCTGAAACAAAACAAATTTCTATATATTACAGACAAACTATGAATACACCAACCATGTTGATAGCTGCCATGAATATTTATGAGAAATGGCTTTCTCATTAAAAAACCTGTCCATGCATACAAATTAGAAAACATCTATACCGCAATGGTTGTATGGGGAATTATGTGAATAATATAGTTGAACACAGTGGAGGAAATTAAACAAGTGTGCAACATTTAAAACAAACATACCAAAAATAAAACATTTACCAAAATGCATTAAAAAAAATAATCCACATATTTATTAAAAATCATCCAAAAAATAATAAACATTTATAGCGAAGCAACCAAAAATAATAGATATTTATAGCAATTCTATACATTGATAGCAAATCCAGCAAAAATAAGACAGTGATACCTGGATTTGTTCAAACGGAACTTCAAATGTAAAAGATTCGTTATAGTATGGATTCAGGGTGCATTTCTTGATGGTTGTCTTCTTCTTCTTGACCCGTTTCCCGTTAAGCATCAGTGAGATTTTTACGTAGGGATCTGCTCCGAACAAATTTTGTGATCGAAAAAAAGAAGAACATTGCACGGACATTAAAAAAATGAAGGCTAAAAGTGGCAGGCATACAAAACAAGTCAATGCAAAAGAAAATAAAAGTGGATGTGACACACGGTAATGTAAAAAAAATAAATAAAAAAAATAAAACCAAGAAACATGTCAAGGAAGTTGAAAAAAACTGATGTGAAATAACGGCTCAACCACAGAAAGAATCACCTTGACCTACTATTCTTACAATACAACCTGGCACAGAATTCATGCCGTCAATTTGACATTTAAGATGAACAGATTTCACATTTGAAAACGTTAAAAATTTTTTATTAGTATGACAAAAATTAAACCGACGATACACTTGCAACATTTTACAAGCATGTCAAACAGAAGTGCTTGAAAAACTTTTAAAGAATAAGCTAAAAATAGAACATGAGTACAGGTTGAGTTTTAGGACCAAAATCTGGGGCAGTGGATTGGATGAGGTGAATGGGGTGGAGTGGAACATGTTCTAAAGTTGGAATTTGGACGGAGAAAGTAAGATCATTGCTACCAGAAGGAGATAATATGTGTAAATGAGAATCTAATGCAATTGTAGATGTAGGTCAATACTAACATTATGTCCTTCCATTTTGTTGACAGTCAAGTCTAATTTGTTCCTTCCTTTAGTAGAAGATTTTTACAACTACGATCAATTTATTTTTGTGCAAATTTGAAGCAACAACTGCATTATAAATAAAAAGTTGCTATATAATACTGATGTTTTGTAAGGATATAAAAAAATGTTATGTGGATATATCGCAAAAATAACAATCATGGCCAGATTTAATTATTAACATCCATGTGGAGTGCTATAAACCATTTGTTTGTGCTTCAATATTGTCTCTACTCAAAGTTCATACAAATCCATAACAAGATTTATTTTACTCAATCTTGTATAGATAAAATCAGTTATGTTAACTGCCTGTGTATGCTGAATGTGTGATTTTGACCTGATCTTGGCTTGTGTGATTCAATCTCTGGAGCACGTTCTGGGCTGGAGTTAAAGGGGTATAAGAAAGTGAAACACACAAGAATCACGTATTGTATGAATCACCTCAAAGAAAATATGGAAGGAATATAAAAAGTAAACAATCAATTCAAGACAAGAAAAATGAAAGAACAGATTGGAATGTGACAGAAAACAATGAATTGGATTACAAAAATGAGTGCCCAGAAAAGGAAAACATTCAAAAAGTTCACACTCTGCCAAAACCTTCTACCTGAATCTGCTCAAATGGAACCTCAAAGCCAAAAGACTCGTTGAAATATGGATTGAGGGTGTTTTTCTTTATTGTTGTTTTCTTCTTCTTGAGACGTTTTGTGCCCTGTAGGAGGGCAATTTTGACATACGGATCTGCAAAAGTTGGTTGGAAAATAGATGACATGAATACTGTAAGAACACATGTACAACCACTCCAGGTGGACTACTTCTCCTGCTGCTACCCACTTCATCAGTTTTTACCAGCAAGATCCTGTATAAAATTCAAGTTACCTGTATTGCTTCTTGTTTCACAGATGACAGACATCGGTTCGTATCAGAAATCTATTATTCTTTTTCACGGATTTCTGAAATCGAATTGTTTAAACACATTCCCCACATTTTCCATTGCTGTGTTCTTCTTTCTCTCTCTTTTTTGTTGTTGTGTATCTTGCCAACCTCATTCCCCTTTCCCTTATTAAAGTATAATTAGAGCGCACGAGCTGCAGTGGTCAGCGACCCATAGCTGACTGCTAGCGTCAGGGCCAGTGAACTAGAGCTGCAGTGGTCAGCAACCCATAGCTGACTGCTAGCATCAGGGCCAGTGAACTAGAGCTGCAGAGACCCTTCTACACCTCCACGCGGTGATCCTGGATTACAGGCTGCAACAGGGCAGAATGGCTAAGGAGAAGGGATTGAAGAGGGAATGCTAACCCGGTACTCAAAAAATGCTTGCTGAAGTCGGATGTGTTGGACTGAAAGGTGCAAATATCGCAGTCAAGCTGTAAACTACGATACAACGCATTCCGTTCTCTGGACTACATTCTGCTACTTAAGCCTTTTCAGGGCTTGGTAGTGGGAGATTGAGAATGAATGAAGCCAAGCCAAGCCAAAGTATAATTACCTTCTTCCTACGGTTTAAGCCATGTCTTTCCAAATACAGATGAACCTCAAGCTGTGATGTTTTCAGTTTTGTTTCACAACGGTGACACCTCTTGTACTGATACTACTCCTCAAGTTTTAGCTGAACCCCTCCCGAGCACCA
Source organism: Ariolimax columbianus (assembly GCA_036924085.1). NCBI lineage: Eukaryota > Metazoa > Mollusca > Gastropoda > Stylommatophora > Arionidae > Ariolimax > Ariolimax columbianus. The sequence continues at coordinate 40,928,323 of JAVGWX010000023.1, read as the reverse complement.
CCCCCAGCCGCACACGGACATTCATGGCGCTAGTTTGCTTGCCATCAGGTCATCACGTAACCGGTGAGGTCATTGGGGCACACATGAAGACATCCTGACAACACCACGCCACCGTTCTCTACCAGCGACCTCTGCCTGTGCCTCTTCTGGTCAGAGATTGGTCCATTCTTTTATGTTGTCCTCCCACCTATTTTTGGGACAGCCTCTTCGTTGTCTGCTTTGCACCTTTCTGTGGAGGATCATATTTGCGAGACCATTTGATCTCGACATGTGACTGTACCAAGTGAGTTTCCTTCTTTTGACAGTTGCCAAGAGGTCTTCGAAAGGCCCTATTGCTGTTGTAATTCTATCTTGTATTTGCTTGCTATACAGTTTGCATAGTCTTGTTACCCTTTGTGATTGAGTGAATATTCTGACTATCCAATGGTAGAAAAATGTAATGTTATTGTTTTGGTGTGATAAAATATAAATAACAATGTAAAACTAATAAGCAGAATCTCCTTAGCCTTAGTTAGCCTTGACATGCCTAAGTAATAAGGCTGTTACAGCATTTCCTGACATCAGCAGCAGTTTTGTGCTTGGTTTTTAGCCTTAGTTAGCCTAGACATAGCCTGTGCTTAATGTCTTTTATTTTACTGTTTTTGTTGTGATAAAAAGATAAAATACCTATCAGTATTGATTTTGTATAACAGGTCAACTTAACAGATTGCAGTGCGGTACAGCAGTGTTTGCCAACCTTTTCACACCTGCAAAGCGGTGAAAATAAGATTGCTCAGACAAAATTGAAAAAAGCACTATTTGTAATGCTATTTTGTGTATTTATTTTTAAATCTAATATTATCCAACAAAAATTGTATAGTTATTTAAATAACCAGAAACCGAGCAGTAAATAAAAATGCTAATAATATAAATTCTTGAACTTTTGAGAAAGCAATCATCATCATCATCATGTAGCATATCATTTGCAGAATGTCGCTCTCATGACAGCTGATCTGTAAGATAATCAATTATCTGGCCAACTCTCCCGCCTTTGTCCCTGTCAATCTCAGAGCCTCTGTAAAGTTCCTTGTCCATCTTCTCCGTTGTCCGCCTCTGCCTATTTTGCCAGATACCATTTCCTCCAGCATCATTCTTTCTTAGCTATTGTATGTTTGATGTGGTCAAAGTATGTTAATTTCAATATTTCATTCAGATAAAGTTAGAGCGACATCTGTTACTGCTACTTTGCTAGAATATTTGATAACCGTGGTGCAGCGTTGTTTCTGTGAGACGAAACACATCATTGACATCCATTCGGTTCGTTTATATGGTTTTGATCAACGGCAGAGCTGAAAAAGCTTTCTCATACCAAATCAGTTGGGATCAAGATGCTGAGCAGCACATGAGCTGCAGTGGTCAGCGACCCATAGCTGACTGCTAGCGCCAGAGCCAGCAAAACAGAGCTGCCAAGACTTGCTTGCTGAAGTCGGGTGTGTTGGACCAAAAGGTGCAAATATCGAGGTAAAGCTGTAAACTACGACACAACGCATTCCAATCTCTGGACTACATTCTGCTACTTAAGCCCTGTTAGGGTTTGGTAGCGGAAGATTGAGAACAAACGAAGCCAAGCCGTACCAAATCAGCGGTTGAATATATCTTCTTCTTCTCTTCTTCGTATGCTGTCAGACGTCAACTTGAATTTGTTCAAAGAAAGCAGCTGTCATCCTGAGGCTTTCGACACTGCCATAGAGCTTGTCTAGTGTTGCCACTGGTGATAGCCACGTGTGCTTTCTCTGGTCCTCGTACGTCGGGCAATTTTGCAGCAGATGTTCAGCGTCATTTTCCCTGTGCCACACGAGCCTTCGTCAGTGTCACCTATCTTCAATTTATTGAATAGGTGGTACCTCAGTCTATTGTGGCCTGTGCAGAGTCTGAAGACCACGACCTGTTCTCTTCTGTTCAGCTGGTAGTAGGCATAATTTTTTGTGTAGCCAGTGTGTTCTGTTTCCCATTTGGCCATGTATCTGGCCCTAATAAGCCTTGTGGACGCTTCGTACGTCACACTAGAATCTGGTTGTGGTAGTCTTGCACCTTCTTTTGCCAGTCTGTCTGCCTCCTCGTTGCCTTGGATGTTACAGTGGGATGGAACCCACTATACCACTACTCTTTTTGGTGCGGACTGCTGGCATATTTGACAGAGTACTGCTCTTAAATCATTAAGTTCAGTATTTTTCTGGCTTTTTAGTGCTGTGACCACGGCCAGGGCATCTGTGAACAGGACTATCTGGCTTTCATTGCTTTCGCATGTGAGCATTGCTTCTACTGCAGCCTTCAGTGCCTCTGCCTCCGCTCTGAAATTGCTTGAGAATTTTCCAGTTGCCACTGACAGTGTTATTTTTTTACCATTTGGTAGGCTCAGGAATACCCCTGCCCCTCCGTTCTGTGTTGTGTTTGTTACAGAACCATCAGTGTATGCATGGGTCCAGTCCATGCTTGGGTAGTTTTCCGCTATGTACCTCAGGGTTATGTCTCTTCTTTCTTTTTCAGTCTGGCTGTTCTTGTTTCCAATACCTGGTATATTTTCTACCACCTCCGGAATGATATGCTGCTTCCATTTGGGTTTGTGTACAGTAGGGATGGGCTTTGGTGTTGTTATGGTGTTCATAGGGTCTTCGCTCATTTTTGCTTTGGCTATTTCTGCAAAGTTTCTCCGCTTTAGTTTCCCATTTCCAAATCTATTTAGTCTCTGATGCATTGGATGGTCTGTCAGTCTTCTGATTATATGATCAACAATTTTTTTGTTTGTTTGCACTCAGCTTATTTCTCTAATCCCCAAGGCGGTGTGCGTTGCACTATGTTTGTATTTTGCGCCTGTCGGCCCAGTGCATCTGACTTCAGCATGCATTTTATGTAAGAGTCTGCTTCCTCCTGCATTTTCTAAGGATTTGTTTCCCCGGGATAACGGCCGGTGCTGTGATGGGGATCGAACCCAGCACCTTTCGGTTGTGAACCGTGCCACTTAACCACTAGGCCACGCCGTCCCCTGATCAACAATTTAATTTAACTTGGTTCATCTCAAGGCAAACTCTGCAGTTAAGGGGTTAAGTCGTAATAACTATTTTGCTGACCAGTAGGAAATGTCTGCGGACCGGCATTGGTTCGGTGGTTGGGAAACACTGCTGCAGAGAATTTAATATGTCTACCTTATTTTCAAAAGAATGGCAGTTGATTATTTCGCGGACCTTATTTAACAAAAATGACCTTTGTGTTTCTGTTCATTATGCATGCCTTGTATTTACATCAGGTTCGGTATTCAAGATGGAAATGGTGATTGTAGTGAGGTACATGAGTCAACAAATGAAACAAATTCGTGTTTCGAGTTATGACAATTTAGAGTTACGACATCTGATCTGGAACTGAACATGTCGTTAAGTCTCACATTCTCTTGTTTAATCATATGTTTAGTATAATGAGCTATTTGTTACTGTTTTCATTTAAGTCATTTAGATTTGTTAGTTAGTTTCAATTGTCATATCCTTTGTCCCTGATGAACATTCTTTGGTGGTAACATACAAGGCGTGTTCAAATGAAACCGGACTAAACTGCAACAAGTGAACATAAGTACGATGCACGTGATGATGTCACTTCTGGTGTAAACAGCACATACCAACTGTCAAGTTTAGAAAATTTCATTATCCTCCGATTCATAGTTTCATCAGCAGACCATTGAAAACATGGCTGGTCTGATATGGAATCCATCCAGAGTTGATCAGCTAGCGATGATTCGGTTTCTAACACCTGAACGATGGCGACAAGTTGACATTCATCACAGAATGCAGGCAGTGTATGGTAACAAAAGTGTGTCAATGACAACAGTGAATAACTGGACACCGATATTTAAAGAAGGTCTGCTGAGGAAACTACGAGTCGGAGGATAATGAAATTTTGCAAACTAGCGCCAGAGCCAGCGAAACAGAGCTGCCAAGACTTGGTTGGTATGTGCTGTTTTACCAGAAGTGACGTCATAATGCGAATCGTATGTATGTTCACTTGTTGCAGTTTGGTCCGGTTTCATTTGAACATATGCATCGTAGTTTACTATTTTGTATTTGTGCCAAAGTAAAACTAACTCATGCATGCTATTGAGCATTTACATAAGTCAATGCAAGCATATGAATATAACAATGTATGTGTGTCAGTATATGAATATTATCATGCAAATGTATATGTGTGTGTGTGTAAATGTATTGTGCGAATGTTGTGAGTCACTGCAAGCGTATTGACTTGATATGACAGTAGAAGTTAATCAATTGTGAATCAGTTCCCTACACAGTTGTATGTGGTAGAATTGTGAATTAGTTCCCAACGGAAATAATAATAATGTTCGCCTAGACATCTAGGGCCTATTACGTTGATCAACCACTACCATGTCCAACTGCTGAGGCTTGTTCAATGCCGAAATATAGACTACTATTTGTTAGGGCCACGTAGAACGGGGCCTGCCTCTCCCACACCTCCAGCCGGCCAGTAGGAGAAAGTTGTTACATTTAGCTGACTTGGACATTATCTGGTGAGCCAAAACTTCCCTATCCAGTCGAACCACGTGACCAAACAGACAGATGGCGGCGGACTAGTGTCAGAGATGGAGGGAAGACTTGTCTTTGCAGACACCTCAACATTATGGACGAGATCGAACTACTGGATACCGAGGATGCGTAGGTGGTTGCGCATATAAAAGGAATCGAGTTACACAATTAATCCTGGTAGAATTGTAAATCACTTCCCTACACAGTTGAGCATGCCAACATTTCATAAACTCATTTTCTTATTAGAAATCTTGTCATGCCATCCCATTTTCTTATTGTCTTTCTCTGCTGCTATTCTCCATGATCTTTTTCAGTGTGATCACATTGACCTGTATATCTTAATGAGGTCTATGAAAACATTTATTTAGTAAAAATCTGAAAACACTTTATTCTTGTAATGTTTCTCCACCCGATTGGATGCCATCCATAGTCTTTGCAAATGTCTTCTCAAGAACCACATCGGAGCTCCCGTATTTTTGTATCTTTCTGTGCATGCTTACTCATTCACTCATTCTCAGAGACTCAAATTTTTACCAAAAAATGTGTGCTAGTTTAAGATTGCCAGATCCTCGTCCTTGAATCTCTCCGAAGAATTGTAGAACAGCTAGGAGGAAAAACATCATTCCAACATCCAAACAATAAAGTGTGATCATGTCAGAAAATCTTTTGTAGAGACAGAAGAAACCTTTAAGTCAGGATTCTGTAGTAATAAAACATCGTTGATCTTCTTCTGCGTTCTTTCTCAATCTCCCGCTACCGAGCCTTGAACAGGGCTTTGCAATCAACAGGATGTAGTCCAGAGAACGGAATGCATTGTGTGGCTAGTTTACATGCTGACTGCAATGCGATATTTGCACCTTTCGGTCTGACACATCCGTCATTGGTAGATAGAACATCAAATATTGAGTTAGAACAAGCATTGACAATATTTTTGGTAATTTGGTCTATGGACCCCACACGACTTTGCCTGTCCTGTTTTTGGGACACATCACTCAAACCGTGCTGAATGAGTACTGAAAACTAGAAACTTATAGCACAAAATAAATAATAACATTGTATAAATAGACAATAACAATATGAATGACATAGAACATAGAAAAGACATAGGTACGACAATAACGTTTTGAGATATCTAAAGCAAACGTGTAAGCTTAGTATTTTAAATGAAATGTTTGCATTGGCTATGAGTCACATAAAATGTTGGCTTTGGTGACATCTGGTTAGTGGGCATGGGATTGTTCATTTGTGAGCTGGAACATGAAATAGTGAGATTTAAATGGTTGGATGGCCCAATAGACTGAGGTACCACCTATTCAACAAATTGAAGATAGGGTGTACCGACGAATGCCCGTGCGGTACTGGTAAAATGACCGCTGAACATCTGTTGCAGAACTGCCCGACATACGAGGATCAGAGAGAGCAGATGTGGCCATCACCAGTGGAACTGCAAGACAAGCTCTATGGCAGTGGCGACAGCCTCAGGATGACCGCCACTTTTTTCGAAAAAATAATGGTTACTGTCTGACTGCGTATGAAGAAGAAGAAGAAGAAGAAGAAGAAATGGTTGGATGGCCCAGGTAGAATGTGAAGTATTGAGTGATGATGGGATATGGGATATTGAGTGAAGATGGGATATGGGGTATTGAGTGAAGATGGAATATGGGGTATTGAGTGATAATAGGATATGGGGTATTGTGTGATAATAGGATATGGGGTATTGTGTGATAATAGGATATGGGGTATTGTGTGATAATAGGATATGGGGTATTGAGTGAAGATAGGATATGGGGTATTGAGTGAAGATATGATATGGGGTATTGAGTGAAGATGGGATATGGGGTATTGAGTGAAGATAGGATATGGCGACTGAAGATAGGATATGGAGAGTGAAGATAAAATATGGGGTATTGAGTGAAGATAGGATATGGAGAATGAAGATAGAATATGGAGAGTAAAGATAGAACATGGAGATTGAAGATGGAATATATATGGGCCATTGAGTAAAGATAGGATATGGGGTATTGAGTGAAGATAGACTCAGCTACAAGATAGATTCTAACTTACCAGCTACAAGATAGATTCTAACTTATAAGCTACAAGATAGATAATTACTTGACACAACCGTATTCTTGAAAATCAAACATGACGTAACGCTGGTGGGGATCTCTGCAATGGAAGTTTGAATAAAACTCTACTGTCCTACGACTTTTTCCCATTGTTAGGGTAGTCGAGGGGTTTTTAGGTTAAGGACTACAGGCCGCTTCACCACTGCTGCTGCCACGTAGTGTGCTGGCTATGTTTGTTTATTTCACCCCCAACAGAAAAACAACATATGTTGTACCGGAGATTCGAACCGCTGCCCTCCTTGACGGCAGGCAAGCATCGAAACCATTCGGCCACATACTACTCTTTGAATTCTATGTTTGAATGCAGATAGTTAACTTAGCACCAGGTAGTAAACTTAGCAACAGTCAAGTCTAAAAATGAATAAAGTTCTTATAGCAATAACTAGATTTATAGAGGCGCCTGGAAATGTAAAAATATGTATTATTGACATGCAAGCTGAAATATAATCTTTCAATGATTTGTAAGTGAGAAGTGATCACAGTAGCTGCACCTTTGGTGTCATAATTACAACATTTCATTCATCAATCATATAATCGTTTATCAGGATCAAGAAACTAACAATGAAAAGCACTTTTTAAATTAGCATTGTAAATCAATGAAAAGTCCTTTTTAAATTGGCATAGTAAATCAATGAAATACACGCTTTTAAAATTAGCATAGTAAACCAATGAAAAGCACTTTTTAAATTGGCATTGTAAACCAATGAAAAGCACTCTGTAATATTAGCATTGTAAACCAATGAAAGGTACTCTTTAATATTGACATTGTAAAAAATCTGGAAGAACTACAGGCAGTACAGTTAAAAGGTTGAAATAATTAGTTTCCCAATTTTTGTATAGGGTTTTGTAAATGTATTTGTTTCCCAATGTTTGTATAGGATTTTGTATATGTGTGTAGTAGGAAATAAAGTTTAGCAAGACAAACTGGCATGATTTGGGGTGTAGGCAGTATGGGAAATATAGGATGGATTATTCTTACTGGAACACGGAAGTCAAACACAAAATCCTGCTTTAAGCATTTCATAGCAGACCACTTATGAGTTTGGAAACAGGGCAACCTCAAAGACTAACAAATAGTAAACAAACTAAAGACAACATTCGCAAAAACAAGAATATTTTATATATGCACAAAAAACATATCCACCACAAATTTAAGAAATCTACTCATTATGTTGCATGACCTTTATAGAACGTCGCTCCCATCACAGACTGTCTGAAAGAAACACGTTCCCTTTCCAAAACTCCAGCCTCTGCCACAGTCATGCACAGGCATTCCTGGATATATTGGTGCCATCATCTTCTTGGTCTACCCTTTCCTCTTTTGCCTAGCACCATACCTTTCATCACTGTTCTCTCAAGACCGTTGTGTCTCTTGATGTGACCAAAGTATTTGCATTTTCTAGCCAAAATGGAATTGATAAAACGTTCTCCTCTATGCTCAACTCTTGCCGAATGTCTACATTTGGATTTTTCACAGTGGGTAGTGAGGAGATAGTTCAGGTCACACATTTTGCATATCTTGGTTCCAGAATTGACAAAAATCGCGACTGCTCAAAAGAAATCAGAAGAAGACTAGCCATGGCAATGCAGAGACTGAACAGTCTTAAGAAATTATGGCAGAGCACCAACAAAATGATAAAAGTAAAAGTCTTGAGAGCCTGTGTTTTTCCTGTCACAGCTTATGGCTGTGAATCGTGGACGATTACCAAAACTTCTAGACAAAGAATCAAATCCTTCGAGTGAAAATGTTACGGAAAGATCAAGACAACAAAAATTAAGTAAGAGACACTCATGAATAATAGGTCCAGAAATAGTTGACAGCTGAATTTTCTAGAGCCCTCATGGGGGAAGTCATTGAATAAACAAAGAGACATGTACAGAACCAATAAGTCCTAGCCGAGACATGTACAGAACCAATAAGTCCTAGCCGAGACATGTAGAGAACCAATAAGTCCTAGCCATGTGACTTACAACCAGAGATTTTTCAATTCAAAGAGGACTATGGAAATGCTTATGATGGTTGATAATATAGCAGCAGACTCATCTGTAGAGAATTGTATCTCCTAATAAAATTATCAAACATAAGTGAACTACCTGAGTGGTCTTTGTGTATGACAAGAATAGTACCACTGCCTCACAGGAAGCCTGTCATAAGAGGCGACTGTGTGACATGGCATAACACCGGTGACGGTTAGGTGGTTTGGTTTGTTTAGAGCAGCATAGGTGGCGCCTAACAGGCTGCGGGTCTATTTTGCTCTAGTTTTTTTGTTGTTGTTTTTTTGCGTTCGCCTTATTTCTCTTATCCCCAAGGCGGTGTGGTTTTTATTTTGCGCCTGTCGGCCCAGTGCATCCGACTTCAGCATGCATTTTATGTAAGGATCTGCTTCCTCCTGCATTTTCTAAGGGTTTACTTTCCCGGGGTAACGGCCGGTGCTGTGATGGGGATCGAACCCAGCACCTTCGGCTTGTGAGCCGTGCCACTTAACCACTAGGCCACGCCGTTCCCGCTCTAGTGTTTGAGTCTATTAAGATGGACTTGCACATCGGTTTACCACCTTCCCTAAGCGCTTGCCCCAACACATTGGAGTATTAAGCTGCTCGAGCCTAACCCGCTAAGCAGGAAACCCTTATCCCAACTGATACCAGAGCTGGGACTTGCACAGGGGCATTTGTCCCTGTAGAAGTACAGGTCGACTAAGAACTAAGAACTTAGAAGTCAACTAATTCATATAATAAAACAAAACAAAAAAACGTTCCATGTCAAATAACTTAAAACACTATAAATCCATTAATTGCTGTATTCCGGGTTTTTGGTTGATTATTTTTCACTTTTAAATATGCTAGGAAATTTTTTTTTTAAATTAAAAAAAAATTTAAAACATAATGATAAAATTTTAACTGTATGGACTAGGGAAGGACTCTTTGAGTTTTGGCAAACACACGGATGGAGAGTAAAGGGTAGAATATGTGTATTCAAAAGTAGCCATGGCTGAAAGACAAACACGCAATGAGCATTAGGAATATTAGCAATGTGCCTCATAGTCAAGCTGTAAACTAGTGACACAATGCATTCCGTTCTCTGGACTACATCCTGCTACTTGCAAAGCCCAGTTCGCTGCTTGGTAGCGGGAGATTGAGAACAAATACAGAAGAAGAAGAAGCAGCAAATTGTCTCAGTCAAAATGTACTTTCGAATTTCATTTGTTCTAATTTTCTCCAGCTGTGAATGCACAATTTGTAAATGGAAGAAAACGACAGCATCAATGATAAACATGTCTCAGAACAGCGGATTGTTAGACGAAAGATATATTTGTTAGACGAAAGATATATTTGTTAGACGAAAGATATATTTGTTAGACGAAAGATATATTTATGGTAGAGCATTAGTGGCAATATTATTGATAACAGCGATTACAATATTTGGTTTACTATTATTGTTCCTACAAATAATAATTCGTTCATCGTTGACAAGAACTACCTACATCATCCAATGTCATACTGCATCCTTGACTATGTGGGTGCGCTCGCTAATGATCAAGCCAATGCGAGCAGGGAAAATCCTTTGATATGACTGGCAAACATTGTCCGCAGATGCCTCTAGTAATCCCTTTGCTCTAGACTTATTTTCTTTACCAAATGAATGTTTGGCTAGCCATTGATCCCTTCTCATGTGAGTTACAATCCAGCACCTTTATGGTGATACTGTCAAATTTTTTCTGATGGTGTGACAGCCATCTCCACTCTCAAGCATACAATATTTTTTCACACAAATGTTCTGTCCTTGAATAAACTGTAAGCCATCTTACATAGACAGGTTGCAATCTCTTGTTAAGCAACAGGTAAAAACAGAACAGTTCTATTCCGGATGGCAGGTATCAACTCACCTGATAAGCCACCGACATCCATCTTCTTGAGATTCTTGGCCTCCAGAATTACGACGGTCAGTTTGCCTGCAGTGGGAACATAGCGCAGAGAGAAGCAGATATCTCCAAGTTTATTTTCCTGAAGTAGAGGACATTTAAAACTTAACAATTATCAGACCTATTACAGTCTACACCAAGAGAAGGAATTGATTGTGATGTTAATAAGCTGGATTCTGTATTATGAGAAACAGATACTTCTTCTGCGTACGCAGTCAGACAGTAACCATTATTTTTTCGAAAAAAGCGGCGGTCATCCTGAGGCTGTCGCCACTGCCATAGAGCTTGTCTTGCAGTTCCACTGGTGATGGCCACATCTGCTCTCTCTGATCCTCGTATGTCGGGCAGTTCTGCAGCAGATGTTCAGCGGTCATTTTACCAGTACCGCACGGGCATTCGTTGGTACACCCTATCTTCAATTTGTTGAATAGGTGGTACCTCAGTCTATTGTGGCCAGTGCGAAGTCTGAAGACGACGACCTGCTCTCTTCGGTTCAACTGGTAATAGGCATCGTTTTTGTGTAACCAGTATGTTCGGTTTCCCATTTGGTCATGTATCTGGCTTTGATAAGCCGTTTTGACTCTTCGTACGTCATACTAGTATGAGAAACAGATACAGAAAAGAGCGACAAAGTTGTTAGTGGGATTCCAGAATTACAGTTAGGATGAAAGACTCAGAAAAACCGACCTACAGTTTTTAGAAAAGAGAAGAATTCGAGGTGGCTAAATTCAGGTTTGTAAATAAACTAAGGAAAGGATAAATTAGACTATAACAAGTTTTTCCAAATACAACCACTTACAAGAACAAGAGGGCATAGCTACAAATTAACTAAAGAAAGGCTGCCGAAGACGGATGTGTCGGACCAAAAGGTGCAAATATTGCAGTCAAGCTGTAAACTAGCGACACAATGCATTCCGTTCTCCAGGCTACATCCTGCTACCTGCAAAGCCTTGTTCGGGTCTTGGTAGCGGGAGATTGAGAACGAACGCAGAAGAAGAAGAACTAATAAGGAAAGGTCCAGATTAGATATTAGGAAATATTTTTTAGTCAGAGAGTGTTGAATGTTTGGAATGCATTGGCAACAGGAAGTAGTGAAGGCAAGGACAGTTAATGCATATAAGAATAGATTGGATATGCATAGCTTGTAGAGCAATGAAATGTAAATGAAACTGGTTGTATACAGACTCTGCAGAGTCTTCTAAACCTGTATAAAGATGTTAAGTTAAATTAAGTTAAGTTACACTTTCTATGCATGACCCAAAGGTCATGCAGCAGGGATGCAAGACCCAAAGGTCATGCAGCAGGGACGCAAGACTCTTAAGTGAAAATATTCAATGAATGTAAATGATAACAAAAGTAACAGATAGAGGGAACAATATAATTATTTGGACACTAGTGAGATTTTATGTGGATGAAGTAAACAGAGGTAAACGGAATGGGAGAGAACAATATTAGAAAGATAGATAAAGAAAGGGACTTAGGGGTTATAATAGATCATACATGTAAGGTGAGGGAGCAAGTTTAGGTAGCAGTAAAAAAGGCAAATGCAATATTAGGGATGATAAAAAGAAATATTAAACATAAGAGCAAGGAAGTGATCGTCAAACTGTTTAAAGCATTAGTTAGACCTAGATTGGAGTACTGTGTACAGGTGTGGAGTCCTTATCAGAGAGGGGATATAGACATGCTGGAAAGAATACAAAAAAGAGCGACAAAGCTGATAGTGGGATTCCAGAATTACAGTTATGAAGAAAGATTAAAAAGAACTGGCCTTCAGTGTCTAGAAGAGAAGAATTCGTGGTGACTTAATACAGGTGTATAAAATGATCAGAGGAATGGATAAAGTGGACTATAACAAGTTTTTTAAAGTACAACCACCAACAAGGACAAGAGGGCACAGCTACAAGTTGACTAAGGAGAGGTCCAGATTAGATATTAGGAAGTATTTCTTTAGCCAGAGAGTAGTGAATGCTTGGAATGCATTGCCAAGTGAGGTGGTGGAGGCTGGGACGGTCAATGCATTTAAGAACAGATTGGATGCGTACAGCTTCTAGAGGAAGGTGTTGTAAATGGAACTGGTTGTATACAGACTCTGCAGAGTCTTCTAAACCAGTATAAAGACGTTAAGTTAAGTTAAGTTAAGTTAAGGTATCCAAGAGTAAGCATGGTCACTGAAGAGTTCCAAATAATGATGTGACAAATTGATCTTTTAAAAAACATGATGGTCGAAGAGTTACAAATAGTGATCTTGCAAATTGATGTTTTAAAAAATAACAATAGCTAAGAAAGAATGATGCTGGAGGAAATGGTATCTGGCAAAATAGGCAGAGGCGGACAACGGAGAAGATGGACAAGGAACTTTACAGAGGCTCTGAGATTGACAGTGACAAAGGCGGGAGAGTTGGCCAGATAATTGATTATCTTACAGATCAGCTGTCATGAGAGCGACATTCTGCAAATGATATGCTACATGATGATCTTCTTCTTCTTTCGTTCGCTTTACAATATTGTCTATATCTGCAATGTTGTCTCTTGTATAAACTTCATTGTCTTTTGTAGTTCCCCCACAGGTCCATAAAGTTTCTCTTCCAGTGTTGTTTCTATGGGCCAGTGAGATTTTCTCTGTATATCATATTCGAGGCAGTTTTGTAGTATGTGCTCTGCTGTCTAGGGCGCCTGTCCGCATGTACACATGGCTGAGTTGCCAATCTTCATTTTTGTGTACATGTGGCTGCGGAGTCGGTTGTGTCCTGTTCTAAGGCGCAACACAACAGTTTGCTCTTGTCTGTTCATGTTATGGTAATCGTCTGGTGTTACTGTTGGTGGCTTTCTGATTGATTTGATCATCCTTATCTTCTGTTGGTATGTAACTGGCACATCTGGTTGCTCGTCTGCAGCACCCTCCTTTGCCAGTCGATCTGCTCTCTCGTGTCCTGGTATTCTACAATGAGAAGGTATCCACTGCATGACAATCTTGCGCTGCTTGCTCAGTTCAGACAGTAGAGCCTGTAGATCTGGCAGTTTCTCAAATTTAAGTGCTTGGAGTGCTGATTGTGCATCTGTAAGAAATGCTACATGATGATGATGATGATTGCTTTCTCAAAAGTTCAAGAATTTCTATTATTAACATTTTTATTTACTGTTCGGTTTCTGGTTATTTAAAAGAAATGATGACCAAAGAGTTACAAATAATGATGTGGGAAATTAATATATAAAAAAAAAATTCTAAAGCTGCACCATTTATTTTCATTGCTTGGTTCTGCAGATGAGGGAAATTTATAGGAATGTGAAATAGAAGCTGCATGCAGTACAGTGGGCAGGCCAGGTTTTTATGTCGCCCTTGATAAAAAAGAAACACAAGCTGTACCTGTGGTTTTAAACTAATGCTCCGTACGTCAGGAGATAGGTTTCGAAACTGCTAGTCTACTGACTCAGCTGCCCGAAATATCAAAGTTGCTAAATTAGATCAGCTGACACAAGCAATAGCATGAGTGTCAAGATACTAGTTAGTAGATCTGGTATCACTGTACTCTGGGCAGACACATTCAGTGTTTAGTACCCTTCTGAATACTGATTAACTGACTGACTGATAAAATTTTGTTACAGCTGAAGCATAGGACCACTACTACAGCTGGTTACTTTACAGGATTCCTTCTTCTGTTCACTTTTTGCGGCAGTTTCAACACAGTCATTCATCTTCTTACCTTGGATGTAGAGATATACTGGCTACATGTATAAACATTTGATTCCATATGAAATTGTGCCTATCTTGGCTTTTATACAGCATATTTCTAAAGATTACGTGGGTAAAAAGATGCACTCAATTTTTCTCACCTTTTCTGATTCCATGTCTGGAGACTGAAGATCCCGCCACTCTTCGACAACCCGTCCAAGGTCAATGGAGTTCAAGGGTACCAGAACCTGTCCAATCTGGTCATGTTTTGAGAAACGGTCAAAGTCGTACACAGCAAAGGTCAAAATTTTGGACCCAACTTCAGCGTACGGGACCTGTTAAAAAAAAGCTGAATCTATAAGATCTATTCACACAAAAAAAAACCTGGAAAAACTACAACCAAATGCCTTTTTCCTCATTGCTTTTGTTGTACCGTAGATTTAAACCTTCTTTCTTCTAATTTTTGTTGTTTATCCTGTTTTACCTTTGAGTGTCAGGTTATGAAGAGATACTCTAGAATGTGCCCGACTGCGTGCCTCATGCACAGTAGCATTCAACGCCTCAGATAATTATGTAATCCACCTATTTCATGGTTGAACTTTGGCCTTGAATCTAACTAAACTTAACATCTTTATACTGGTTTAGAAGACTCTGCAGTCTGTATACAACCAGTTTCATTTGCATTACCTTGCTTTAAAAGCCATGCACATCCAATTTATTCTTAAATGCATTAATTTTCCTTGCATCCACTACTTCCTGTGACAATGTATTCCAAGCATTCACCACTCTCTGACTAAAAAAATATTTCCTTATATTCAATCTAGGGAGCCGCGTAGCGCAGTGGTTAGCGCGCTGGCTTCGCATCTGAGTGCTCCTGGGTTCATTCCCCAGTTGAGGTGGATAATGTTTTTTTCAGACCGCAATGGCTCCCGAGTGACCCAGCCTTAAATGGGTACCGGTTCAGTCCAGGAAGTAAAAGCGGCGAGGGAGAGGAGATGGCTACCGCCCACATATAGCCGAGCCTTTGAAATGTGAGATCGCTAACACCTCACACCCCTACGGCAGTAATGCTATGGGATACTTTACTTTACTTTACTTAATCTGGACCTTTCTTGAGTTAATTTGTAGCTATGCCCCATTGTTCTTGTAGGTAACTGTATTTTGAAAAACTTGTTATAGTCTAATTTATCCTTTCCTTTGATCATCTTATAAACCTGTATTGAGTCACCTCAAATTCTTCTCTTTTCTAGACACTGTAGGCCGGTTTTTCTGATTCTTTCCTCATAACTGTAATTCTGGAATCCCACTATCAGCTTTACCACTTTTTTTGTATCCTTTCCAGAATGTTTATATCCCCTCTATGATAAGAACGCCACACCTGTACACAGTACTCCAATTTCTTGGTCTAACTAATGCTTTATACAATTTGACAATCACTTCCTTGTTGTATCTAAATCGCTTCCTTGTTGTATCTAAATCGCTTCCTTGTTGTATCTAAATCGCTTCCTTGTTGTATCTAAGTCGCATTGCTTGTTGTGGAGTGCTGTGTGACGGTTGTCTTGTTACGTTGCCAAATCATTTGAGTTGTTATCTTTCGATGTCAGGGAGCCGCATAGCGCAGTGGTTAGTGAGCTGGCTTCGCATCTAAGTGGTCCTGGGTTCATTCCCCAGTTGAGGCAGAAATGTTTTTTCAGACTGCTCCTGTGTCGACCCAGCCTTAAATGGGTACCGGTTCATTCCGAGAAGTAAAAGTGGCGAAGAAGAGGAGATGGCTACCGCCCTCATATAGCCGAGCTTTTGAAATGTGAGATTGCTAACACCTCACACCCCTACGGCAGTAATGCTATGGGTTAGTATATTAAACATTTTTTAAATTTTGCTGTAATCTGGTGTTGTTCCTACCAGTCTCCTGATATCATCGCTTTTGATCTTGTCTCTGCAGGCATTTTGTTTCTTTTTTTATAATTTGTATTTTTAAATTTGTTGTTAGTGTCCATTTTCACATTGGTAGCAGTGTCAGGATGAAAATGGTGTTGTATAAAAGTCTTTTTGGTAGTTATTGTCATGTGCTTACAATTAAGTATTGGTGATAATTGTCCAATGATTTGATTTGCCTTACTGCATCTTTGTTGACTTTCCACGCTGGTTTTTCACTCTTCTTTTGGTGAAGATAATCTCTGTATAACCATAGAAAGAGTATTTTCAGTTATATCAGTGGAGCAAGAAAATCTTTGCATCAGTGGCTGTGGAAGACGTTTTTATCCAAAATCAAAAGAATATTGAAGACAGTAGCCTTGAAATTCATTTTTGTCCTAAAGCAAGAAATTTTTGGTGATAGGAGCTGGGGAATAGCTTTTTGTTCAGAATCAAAAGAATTGGAAGATAGTAGCTCTGGAATGAGTTTTTGTCCTAAAACAAGATTATTTTGAAGATATAAGCTCTGGAATGAGTTTTTGTTTTGGTGACAAATTTGAAAAATAAATTAAAATTTGTCCTTAATCTTGGAGATTTTTGTCATGAAGGCAAAGTAAAGTTAGAGATAGTAGTCTAGTATTGAATGAGTTCTTGTCAATTTCAGAGCGGAGGCAGAGGCACTGAGGGCGGCAGTGAAGAAATGGTGACACATAAAGAAAATGAAAGCCATATAGTCCTGCTTACAGATGCTCTGGCCGTAGTCACAGCGCTAAAAAGCCAGAAAAACACTGAGCTTAATGACTTAAGAGCAGCACTCTGTCAACTATGCCAGCAGTCCGCACCAAAAAGGGTAGTGGTACAGTGGGTCCCATCACACTGCAACATCCAAGGCAACGAGGAGGCAGACAGACTGGCAAAAGAAGGTGCAAGACTACCACAAACAGATACTAGTATGACGTACAAAGAGTCAAAACGGCTTATTAAAGCCAGATACATGACCAAATGGGAAACTGAACATACCGGCTACACCAAAAACGATGCCTATTACCAGTAGAACAGAAGAGAGCAGGTCGTTGTCTTCAGACTTCGCACTGGCCACAATGGACTGAGGTACCACCTATTCAACAAATTGAAGATAGGTGGTACCGACGAATTCACCGTGTGGTACCGGGAAAATGACCGCTGAGCATCTGCTGCAGAACTGCCCAACATACGAGGATCAGAGAGAGCAGATGTGGCCATCACCAGTGGCAACACAAGACAAGCTTTATGGCAGTGTCGACAGCCTCAGGATAACCGCCGCTTTTTTCGAAAAAATAATGGTTACTGTCTGACTGCGTACGATGAAGAAGAAGAAGGACCCAGAATCTTGTGCACCTTGGAGATAGTAGTTCTAATAATTTATTATTGTCCTAAAGAAAATCAATATTGTGGACATTAACTGTGAAATTAATTTGTCTTCAAGCAAGAACATCTTCGATACTGAAATGCTGATAATGACCTTGAAGTTGAAGCTCTCGTTGAAGACAGGATTAAGAGTCTTTCTGTGGACTTTGGTCTCATATTTTTTCTTCTTGTCTGGCAGGAGGTAGACCTTCACATATGGGTCACTGGTTCCAGACATGTCCATGCCTGGCAAGTCTGCAGCTTGGATGACATTCACAGACAGCTGTAGAAAACACCAAAAAGCAAAAACATTAATAAAGTACTAACTGGATGATCACAGCAGAGAAATGATTGTACTAAATGGGAAATAATGAGCCACAGGTCAGGTCATCCCGCAACCGGTGATGTCATTGGGGTACGCATGAAGACACCCCCACACCAATACTCTCTGTCTGTCGTACGCTGTCTGCGCCTTCTCTGGTCGGAGATTGGTCCATTCTTTTGTGTTGTCTTTTCACCTCTTTTTGGGACGACCTATTCATCGTCCACCTTGCACCTTTCTGTATAGCATTGTATTTGCAAGACCGTTTGATCTCAATATATGGCTGCATCAAGTGAGTTTCTGTCTGTTGACTGTTGCCCTATTGCTATTGTAATTCTTTATTGTATCTCCTTATTTGTAACTCAGTCTTTGTATGTGATGTTTAACAGTCTTTGGAAACATCTCATCTCGAAGGCATGTATCCTCTGCTGAAAGTCAACTTTAATTGTCCATGTGCATTGTCCATGTGTCACAAGCATAGCGGAATATTGATAGGACCAATGTACGCATTAATTTGATCTTCGTTCATATGGCTAACCATTTGTCTTGCCAGATTTTGTTAAGCTGTGCAAGCGTCACTGTTGTCTGTGCTGTTCTGACCAACACCTCACATTTTGATCCTTCATCCCTGACAACCGAACAAAGATATTTAAACCAGTCGACCACTTTGAGTTCCTGGCCATTAGCTCCACTGCTGAAACCCCTCAGAGATGTTGGTAATTTATTTGGTCTTTACAGCGTTAATCTCCATACCATAGTAAAGAGCTGTTTCCTCGAATCTTGTGACCCATCGCACGATGTCTGCCTCTGCATCCGCCGCTCGTCAATGTCATCTGCAAAACGGAGGTTGAACCACAAGCAAGAAGAAAATGTTAAACCATACAGAGCAATGTTAATGAAAACATTTCAGCTCCCTACAGAGCATAGATCCTCAACTAAAATCTTGTAAGTTTGTCCATCTCATACCTTCTTCTTACCAACAAAGGTAATAAATACGACGGAATTCACAAAATTAAGATTTTTGTCCATGATTTTCATGATGGAAAGTTGTTTTGAAAATTTGGGAAATGGCCATTCAAAAAGGCTAACAGCAGAACAAACCGTTGAAAGCATTCTCAAAGAATTGGAAGCAGATAAATTGGATTAAGAGGTGATTATTCTGAAACATGCAATAGATGTGACATGCTGGAGGCAAATGACAAGTCAATCCATGTTGGTGAATACTAAATGTATACTGTATAACGTGGTGCTTGGCCACGGGAAGTAAGTAAGTATTCTGAAACAGGACAAGGGATTATTTGAATAATGGCATGTGTGAAATCGGAATATGATCAAGCTAGAACTGTTCCTGTCCCTCGCAGGATCAGGCTATGGTTCAGGAATGAGAGGCGGCGGGAGAAGGGGGAGGAAAGTGTATCTGAAGTAATGTATCAAGTAAATTTGATACAGGGTAGTCTTCAATCAATATATAGGGAACGACGTGACAACCTGGTTGAGTGACACGGCTCACAACCTAACAGTGCTGGGTTTCCTCCCTAAACACAGGACCAGCCGTTACCCCAGGGAAGAAAGCCCTTAGAAAATGCAGTAGGAATCAGACCCTTACATCACCAGAAGAGCATATGATGGCCAAATTAACAATGAGTGAAATGGAAGAGGCCATGAGAACATTAAAGAAAAGGAAATCTCCTGGAAAAGACGGGATAACAAACGAAATGCTGATGGGGCTGGGCCAAACAGCGAAGAGGAAACTGCTATCGGTCCTGAACCAAAGCTGGAAGAGGGGAATTGTACCCCAGGCATGGAAAGACGCAGTACTTGTACCAGTACCAAAAACAGGAAAGGACAAAACAGATCCAAATGGATACAGGCCTATCAGCCTACTGAGCTGTGTCGGCAAACTGATGGAACGTATGATAAACACCAGACTGATGTGGCATCTGGAAGAAAAACGAATACTAATTCCGGCTTTAGACAGCACAGGTCCACTGAGGACCAGGTCATCCTCATAGCCCAGGAAATAGAAGATGCCTACCAGGCACAGAAACACACAGTAGCGGTGTGGGTGGACCTGGAAAAGGCATTTGACAAAGTCTGGAAAGACGGACTTAGAGTCAAGCTAAGGAGAAGTGAAGTTTGTGGGAGAATGTACAAGTGGATCAACCACTACCTCAAACAAAGAACGGTCAGAGTCCAAGTACAAGGGCAGATGAGCAAAAAGGTGACACTCGAGCAGGGAGTACCCCAAGGGGGAGTACTATCACCCACACTCTTCCTGGTGTATATAAACGACATTACAGAGAATATACCAAGAAGAGTCCATAGCTCAATGTTTGCAGACGATCTGGCTATGTGGACCTCTGAAAAGAATCTCTTCATAGCAAGAAATCGGATGCAACAGGCCCTAACATTGCTGGAAGAGTGGGCGAACTCATGGCTGGTCAAAATAAACGAGGAGAAAACAACATGTACAATATTCTCGCTTTCAATCAAACCACAAAACACCAAATTAAGTCTAAATGGCAAATTGCTGCAGCCAAACGACAACCCAAACTATCTGGGAGTCACATTTGATCGGCGCATGACATGGAAAAGTCAGATCGAGAGAAACCGAATGAGAGCCAGAGAAAGAATGGCAATCATGAGGAAACTAGTTGGCACAAAAGTATACTAAAGAAATTGTACACTGGAAGAGTGAGAACAGTTCTTGAGTATGGCATTTCGGCATGGACAACAGCAGCAAAGGCGAACTTCGATAAAGTTAACAAACTTCAAAACCAAGCCATGAGAGTTATAACAGGAGGCATGAAGTCAACGCCAATTGTAGAACTTAAAAAGATTACAAAGCTGCAACCCATGACCGATAGAAGAGACTGCAGAGCCCAGCTGCAGTCAGAGAAACTCCGAAGACTGACTGACCACCCAATGCACCAGAGACTAAACAATTTGGGAACTGGGAAACTAAAGCGGAGAAACTTTGCAGAAATAGCCAAAGCAAAGATGCACGAAGATCCCATAAACGCACTAACAACACCAAAGCCCATCACTACTGTACGAAAACCTACCTGGAGGCAGGATATATTTCCAGAGGTGGTAGAAAATATACCAGGTATTGGAAACAAAAACTGCCAGACAGAAAAAGAAAGGAGAGATATTACCCTAAGCTTTATATTGAAAAACTACCCAAGCATGGACTGGACCCATGCATACACTGACGGTTCTGTAACAGACACTACACAGAACGGAGGGGCAGGAGCATTTCTGAACCTACCAAATGGCAGAAAAATAACACTGTCATTCGCTATTGGTAAGTACACAAGCAATTTCAGAGCGGAGGCAGAGGCACTGAGGGCGGCAGTGGAAGAAATGGTGACACATAAAGAAAATGAAAGCCATATAGTCCTGCTTACAGATGCTCTGGCCGTAGTCACAGCGCTAAAAAGCCAGAAAAACACTGAGCTTAATGACTTAAGAGCAGCACTCTGTCAACTATGCCAGCAGTCCGCACCAAAAAGGGTAGTGGTACAGTGGGTCCCATCACACTGCAACATCCAAGGCAACGAGGAGGCAGACAGACTGGCAAAAGAAGGTGCAAGACTACCACAAACAGATACTAGTATGACGTACGAAGAGTCAAAACGGCTTATTAAAGCCAGATACATGACCAAATGGGAAACTGAACATACAGGCTACACCAAAAACGATGCCTATTACCAGTAGAACAGAAGAGAGCAGGTCGTTGTCTTCAGACTTCGCACTGGCCACAATAGACTGAGGTACTACCTATTCAACAAATTGAAGATAGGTGGTACCGACGAATGCCCGTGTGGTACCGGGAAAATGCCCGTGTGGTACCGGGAAAATGACCGCTGAACATCTGCTGCAGAACTGCCCGACATACGAGGATCAGAGAGAGCAGATGTGGCCATCACCAGTGGAACTACAAGAGAAGCTCTATGGCAGTGTCGACAGCCTCAGGATGACCGCCGCTTTTTTCGAAAAAATAATGGTTACTGTGTACGAAGAAGAAGAAGACCCTTACATAAAATGCATGCCAAAGTCGGATGCACTGGACCGACAGATGCAAAATAAAAACAAAGTGCAACGCACACAGCCATCTGGAATAGAGAAATGAGGTAACCAAAAAAAAAATATATATAAATATATTCCAAAATTTACTAGCATTACAAATAAAAACATTGGACATGATTGATCAGGTCAGTCAATTTGAGATAGAATTATGAAATTATAGCACATAGTTTTGTCATTGTAAATAGCTTCCCTTAGATGTCTACCTTGTGCGTACTTTCTCGGGAGCATAGGGGAATGGCATTTTACAGACAGGGTGGACGGAGTTCAAAGGGTTAATGGTTAACTCAGTCCTTAACCTTTGACCCACCTCCCCTTTCTGGAAGTCGTAATCCAGTGAAAACTGGATTGCCAAACTAGACCTCTGACTTACCTCCCCTTTCTGGAAGTCGTAATCCAGTGAGAACTGAAGCTTGCCAAGCTTGACCTCTGACTTGGTGCTCTCAGCATCCTCATTGTCCTCCATATTGACAGGCAGCTCGTCTAGATCTGGCTGCACCTGTTCAAGGTCACCACAGCCACGTAATAAATGTAGCATGAACAAAAACATGAATGGGAGATGAATGCAAATGTTTACCAGTGACATCAACTCATGCATTGAAAACACTAAAGGTAAAGGTCATTCCCATGGCAACAATTGCCATCAGGGATGTAGATAACTCTTCATGTACTCAGCCGCAGCCTATGTGAGGTGGCGTGGTCTATTCCCTTCCTTTGCTGTTCATACCTACCTCAACTCATACGTCAGGTACCCATTTAAAGCTGGGTCAACTGGATGAGCGATCGTACTAGGAAAGAACCACGACCCGGGTTTGTTTCTGCCCGTCCGTGATTTCAAACCCTGACACGCTGTAATCCCATTCTTATCAAGCGAGCTCACTGCAGACTAGGCTACACGTTCCACATTAAAAACACTACATTCCAGCAAATAATGGTAGTCCTACATTGAAAACACTACATTCCAGCAAATAATGGTCGTTTCACATTGAAAACACTACATTCCAGCAAATAATGGTCGTCCTACATTGAAAACACTACATTCCAGCAAATAATGGTCGTTTCACATTGAAAACACTACATTCCAGCAAATAATGGTCGTTCCACATTGAAAACACTACATTCCAGCAAATAATGGTTGTTCCACGTTGAAAACACTACATTCCAGCAAATAATGGATACTTGTGTACATGGACTAAAAATGGAAAAAAGGCAAGTGTGCCCTTCAGCAGATTTAACTTTTGGTAGGAAATAAAGTGTTAGAAACTTCATTATACTAAGCCACAGCTTGTGTGGGATAGGATGGACAGTTCTTTTCCTCGCTGCTTTTTTCTTTCCATTAACAGCTGGTAGACTGGAGCGTGCCGGCTGCGAAAGTTGAACCCCAGACATTTGCAGTGGTAGTGAGTGCTCTACCAGTACACTAATTAGACACCTGATTTGTCTTCCGATTAACAGCTGGTAGACAGGAGCGTGCTAGCTGCGGGTGTTGAACCCCAGACATTAAAAGTGAGTTTTCCACAACTACACCACTAATGACACACTCAATTAGGATTACAGAAATCAATCAACCAACCAACCAACCCACTCACCCACACGCACGCGCGCGCGCACGCACTCTCACATACACACCGAACAAATACATCAAACAATTCATGACTGAAGAACATCCCAAGCAAGAACTTGTCATTTGAGTGTAAGATCGTAGAGTAAGGAGAAGGAGTAGCTTCCACTATGTCAAGATGTGGTGCATAAAGAACAAGTTATAGACACAGTGGGAGAGCGAGAGAGAGAGAGAGAGAGACAAAGAGGGAGACAGAAAGAAATACAGACAACAGAGAAAGTGAGAGAATGAGTGACAGTGAGATACAAATAGGGGAAACTGGAAAGCACTGCGAGAGAAATAGATAGAGTGACACTAACAAAGATGAGATATGTAGAGAGAAAGAGAAAGAGAGGTAAAGAGAGAGAGAGGTAAAGAGAGAGAGATAAAAGTAAAGAGAGAAAGGCTGAGAGAGAGAGAGAGAGAGAAAGGTAAAGAGAGAGTGGTAGACAGAAAAAAATAAACAGAGAAACAGGTAGAGAGAAAGTGAGAGAGAGAAATAAGAGAGAGAGACAGGTAAAGAGAGATAGAGAGAGAAAGGTAGAGATAGAAAGAAACAGGTAGAGAGAAAGTGACAAAGACAGAAAGTGAGAGAGAGAAATAAGAGAGAGAGAGACAGGTAAAGAGAGATAGAGAGAGAAAGGTAGAGATAGAAAGAAACAGGTAGAGAGAAATTGACATAGACAGAAAGTGAGAGACAGAAAGTGAGAGAGAGACAGGTAAGAGAGATAGAGAGAGAAAGGTAGAGATAGAAAGAAACAGGTAGAGAGAAATTGACATAGACAGAGAGAAAGTGAGAGATGAGATAATAGAGAGATAACCTACCTTTTCCTTGTATGAGTTACCAAGAAGTTGAACACTCTTCAGATCGACAGCTCCTTTCAACCCCTTCTTTCCTTCCTTCTTTTTCCTCTTCCTGCAGCATCGTCTACACAGACAGTACATACAGCAAAACAGCAGCAGCAGTGCTCCAGCGATGATGAGGACAATGGCCCAGATAGGTACTGGATGACCAAGCAAAGAATAGGTTTCCGGTTCAGGTTGTTATCAGTAGAAAGTAGGGATAGCAATAAAAGATGTGTTTATACAATCTATGATAACAATTGTGAATGCTGTTTTGGTATTGAAATAATTAGCTGACAAAGTCGTTTCCAGTGTTTACAATCTTCGTGGAGGCTTATTTCGAATGTTTGGACACCCGGAGCCAGATCACAAGACTCAAATCCAGGTATAGCTTCCTTAAATCAACAAGGCCCATTCGGTCAAGCCCTGAATGTTGTCGAGTTATGGCACGAGATGATACAGGACCCATGGATCGAGCTTCAGGAGGAACCTGACCCTGGGCATCACTTACCCTACTCACTTTGGAAGACAATAAATAATCTTCGAGCTGGCGTATCACGATATGGGAGGTACATGAAGAGATGGGAGGAACATGAAGAGATGGGAGGAACATGAAGAGATGGGAGGAACATGAAGAGATGGGAGGAACATGAAGAGATGGGAGGAACATGAAGAGATGGGAGGAACATGAAGAGATGGGGTCTCTCGGACGGCGATACAAGTGACTGCGTAGCGGTACAAGATCGAGGTCATCTGGTGATTTGTCCAAACCTTCCGGATACGTGTGGCGAGAGCGACAAGCTGAAGGCGAACGACAGGGCAATTCTAGTCGCTGAACACTGGATGCAGGCAGCCATCTTTGAGTCACTGACTCTGGTGAATGCAACCAGCTATGAGTCACTGACCCTGATGAATGCAACCAGATATGAGCCACTGACCCTGATGCAGGCAGCCAGCTACGAGTCGTTCACTGCTGTCTATCGGCTATGAGTCGCTGACCCTAACGGGCGCACACACACACAGGCTCACATACATCCACGCTCTCTCTCACACACATACTCACATACACCCACACTCTCTCACACACAAAATCACATATACCCACGCGCGATCTCTCTCTCTCACACACACACACACACATACACACACATACAAGTACCCACATATAATTGACGCAGTCTTTTGACGGTACGATGATACTTTGTTCTTGTATTTAACTTAATGTCTGGCAAACCCGTTTTATTATTATTATCTGCTGCTGGCCATTTTGTACATGCACAATAAGCACGTCCTTATTTCGCAGAAAGGTTAATCCCGCTCTGTCCATACGTGAGCCTTCCTACGCATTAGTGTGTGTAATAACGGCTCATGAACTCGGTGTGTTGCGAAGGACAGACAACTCTAAGTACATCGTTACACCATTATCAGAGCAATCGTGGATCCACTGTCCTTTCCAAGGAAAACCAGAAACGTTCAGCATAACTGAGGCCCACCAGAAAGATGTATAGTGCTGAGGAATAAAGGTAGTTTGTCCCTACGGTCACCACGCACTTTATAGGATAGGTTTGTATTTTATCTCCGATAGGAAAAACATCCTATACCGTACCGAGGATATACATGCATGCTCTCGTGGACAAAGATCGACATCTAAGCCGCTAACCAGCTGATCCTACTGGGGTTAATGCAAATGGGTGAGCTGGCACCCTTCATTAAAAAACACCCGGTGTGTGGACATTAAGTGTGGATTGATGATGTTAGGGAGGTGAGTGGGGTGGTTGACATTAAATTCAATCACATCAATGACACTAACCGAACAATTCACGATTCACGGCATGCAGGAGTTTGATTTCAAACGTTGGTCTAGCCTTAAGGGATTTCTTCCTGAAGGAACGGACACACTTGTGGGATCAAGATGCTGAGCAGCACATGAGCTGCAGTGGTCAGCGACCCATAGCTGACGGCTAGCGTCAGGGCAAGCGAACCATAGCTGCCAAGACCCTTCTACACCTCCACGCGGTGATCCTGGATAACAGGCTGCAACAGGGCAGACTGGCTAAGGAGAAGGGATCGAAGAGGGAATGCTAACCCGGTACTCAAAAAATGCTCGCTGAAGTCGGATGTGTTGGACCGAAAGGTGCAAATACCGCAGCCAAGCTGTAAACAACGACACAACGCATTCCGTTCTCTGGACTACATTCTGCTACTTAAGCCCTTTCAGGGTTTGGTAACGGGAGATTGAGAATGAACGAAGAAGAAGAAGAAGAAGGACACCCGTGTGTACAACCATCAGGCTCATGGAATCACGAGCATCCATCCCTTTGTTATTTGATGATTGACACCTATGTATCTGCCAAGAGTGCAGCGATGTGGAACCTGACCATCCCTCCTTGTGCCATATTGGTCAAGACAATATGATATTGTATCTCCTGCACGTTTTAAAAAATACTTTTAATAAAATAACAGATCGGACTGGTAGACCTAGCAGGGAACACACAATGCGACCTAGTAAAGTTGGGCATGGGGCTGACTACTCCATCATGTAATATCTATAATCCATCAGAAAAACCACAGAAAATATATTCCTGAATGTTGATCTTGTGAAACTACTCCTGCTGATCTGAGGTAACTCATGACGATTGGTTTTCAGAGGGTTAAAGTGGCTCTTATTAAATTATGAATCACAATTGAGAAGGTGGTCCGTGTTCCTGCTGACTGTAGAGCAATGTGAGGCTCATCTTTAAGCTCACCACTATTGAGATACAGTGTAGATCCACACCTTGCTGGCCAGGCTGCTGTGATACTTTCTTTTTCCAGGAACCATGGTGAGAACGTCAGTTTGGGTTCTTGATCATTCTACGAGGTAACTTCAACAAGTTGGAGTCTTGGATCATTCTACGAGGTAGATTCAACAAGTTGGGGTCTTGGGTCATTCTACGAGGTAGCTTCAACAAGTTGGGGTCTTGGGTCATTCTACGAGGTAGCTTCAACAAGTTGGGGTCTTGGGTCATTCTACGACGTAGCTTCAAGAATTTGGGGTCTTAGGTCATTCTACGAGGTAGCTTCAACAAGTTTCTGGACTAGTTGACTCGTGTTTGAATGAAAGATAAGATTATGGAGAATATACATTTATAAGTTGGTTGTGACCTGACGAAATGACATGACATATACTCTGGAACAGAAGTTACCGAATTTTGTTTGTGTGTTCTGCTCGTTGCATCGTCGGAGTTGAAAATGTCCTTTATTGAACAACGTACAAATGTCAAATTCTGTGTTTTGGTTGAGAAGTCACCCTTAGAGACACAAACATTGCTTAATAAAGCATATGGTGATACTGCAATGATGAAATCGCAAGTATTTGAGTGGCTCAAGCGTTTCCGTGAAGGTCGTGTTAGTGTCGATGATGATGCACGTAGAGGATGACCGTTAACCTCGATCGACAATGAAAACATTGAGCGTGTTCGAAACGTTGTGTGTCCTGACAGAAGACGTAGTGTTGAGGAAATAGCCTCAGAAGTTGGAATATCAGTTGAAAGTTGCCACAGTATTCTCCACAATGAACTGCACATGCACCATGTTTGTCAACACAAGCTTCCAAAAATGTTATCTCCTGAACAGAAAGAAACGAGATTGACCCAGGCAGGAGACCTAATCACAATGGCTGATGAAGATTTTCTCAATAACATAATCACAGGATATGGTGTTTTTTTTTGTACGATACTAAGACAAATCGTCAGTCCTCTGAATGGAAATTTCCGACATCTCCTCAGCCACTAACAATTTCGTTTGGACAAGAGCAAAGGAAAAGTTAAGTTGGAATTTTTTTTTATTCCCAGGGTATTGTCTACCATGATTTGATTCATGAAGGCCGAACGGTTAACACGAATTTCACCAGTACACCATCGCCCGTCGTCTAAGAGATGCAATCAGAAGAAAACGACCAGAAGAATGGAGAAAAAGCAGTTGGATTATGCTGCACGACAATGCGCCAGTCCACCCCCCCCCCCCCCCCCCCCCCCCTTGTACCTCACAAAGCACAATGTGATGACCTTGGAACATCCTTCATATTCTCCCAACCTGGCACCGGCTGATTTTTTCTTTTTCCCTCGACTGAAGTTGGCACTGAAACGACAGCGATTCAAGGATGCTGAGGACGTTATCACCAATGTGACAAGACAGCTGAGAGAGGTGTCAAAGAATGGGTTCCACGAATGTTTCCAGCAGCTGTATGAACGTTGGCAAAAGTGTTTAGTTGCCGAAGGAACTACTTTGAAAGAAATGTAGTGTCGATAATTCATTTCTTGCTTATTTCTATACATTCCACTAATTCTGGGAACTTTTTAAAGCTACCTCGTATTTCACCTGGAGGTTAGTTGGGGGTTTTGATCATTATACTTTACCTGGCCCTGACGTGAGTTTTGGTTCCTTTCTCAATGATAGAAGTGAAAAAATTAAGTCTAGTCAGATTAAAGAGGATTAGGGGGAATTGCTGACCGTCAAGTTTGAATAAAGTAGCACATTGGAGAATATGTCAAGTTTGAAAAAGTAGCACATTGGTGACTATGTCAAGATAGACTAAAGATGGACATTGGTGACTATATCAAGTTAGACTCAAGTTGGTTGGACATTGTTGACTATGTCAAGTTAGACTAAAGTTGGACATTGGTGACTATGTCAAGTTAGACTAAAGTTGGACATTGATGACTATGTCAAGTTATACTAAAGTTGGACATTGGTAAATTGTCAAGTTATACTACAGTTGGACATTAGTGACTATGTCAAGTTATACTAAAGTTGGATATTGGTGACTATGTCAAGTTAGACTAAAGTTGGTTGGACATTGGTGACTATATCAAGTTAAACTTAAAGTTGGTTGGAGATTGGTGACTATGTCAAGTTAGACTAAAGTTGGACATTGGTGACAATGTCAAGTTAGACTAAAGTTGGAAATTGGTGACTGTCTAGTTAGACTATAGTTGGTTGGACATTGGTGACTATGTCAAGTTAGACTAAAGTTGGACATTGGTGACTATGTCAAGTTAGACTAAAGTTGGACATTGGTGACTATGTCAAGTTAGACTAAAGTTGGTTGGACATTGGTGACTATGTCAAGTTAGACTAAAGTTGGACATTGGTGACTATGTCAAGTTAGACTAAAGTTGGACATTGGTGACTATGTCAAGTTGACTAAAGTTGGTTGGAGATTGGTGACTATGTCAAGTTAGACTAAAGTTGGACAATGGTGACTATGGCTAGTTAGACTAAAGTTGGTTGGAGATTGGTGACTATGTCAAGTAAGACTAAAGTTGGACATTGGTGACTGTCTAGTTAGACTAATGTTAGACATTGGTGACTATGTCTAGTTAGACTAAAGTTGGTTGGACATTGGTGACTATGTCAAGTTAGACTAAAGTTGGTTGGAGATTGGTGACTATGTCAAGTTAGACTAAAGTTGGACAATGGTGACTATGGCTAGTTAGACTAAAGTTGGTTGGAGATTGGTGACTATGTCAAGTAAGACTAAAGTTGGACATTGGTGACTGTCTAGTTAGACTAATGTTAGACATTGGTGACTATGTCTAGTTAGACTAAAGTTGGTTGGACATTGGTGACTATGTCAAGTTAGACTAAAGTTGGTTGGAGATTGGTGACTATGTCAAGTTAGACTAAAGTTGGACAATGGTGACTATGGCTAGTTAGACTAAAGTTGGTTGGAGATTGGTGACTATGTCAAGTAAGACTAAAGTTGGACATTGGTGACTGTCTAGTTAGACTAATGTTAGACATTGGTGACTATGTCTAGTTAGACTAAAGTTGGTTGGACATTGGTGACTATGTCAAGTTAGACTAAAGTTGGACATTGGTGACTATGTCAAGTTAGACTAAAGTTGGACATTGGTAACTATATCAAGTTAAACTAAAGTTGGACATTGGTAAATTGTCAAGTTATACTACAGTTGGATATTAGTGACTATGTCAAGTTATTCTAAAGTTGGATATTGGTGACTATGTCAAGTTAGACTAAAGTTGGACATTGGTGACTATGTCTAGTTAGACTAAAGTTGGTTGCAGATTAGTGACTATGTCAAGTAAGACTAAAGTTGGACATTGGTGACTGTCTAGTTAGACTAAAGTTGGACATTTGTGACTATGTCTAGTTAGACTAAAGCTGGTTGGACATTTGTGACTATGTCAAGTTAGACTAATGTTGGTTGGACATTGGTGACTATGTCAAGTTAGACTAATGTTGGTTGGACATTGGTGACTATGTCAAGTTAGACTAAAGCTGGTTGCACATTGGTGACTATGTCAAGTTAGACTAATGTTGGTTGGACATTGGTGACTATGTCAAGTTAGACTAAAGCTGGTTGCACATTGGTGACTATGTCAAGTCAGACTAAACAGGGGCGGGCATTAGGCCGACTACCTCATCATGTAGAAATGTGTGGTCACACGAAAAAGAAAAGGATACCTCATCATAGCGTAAGAGGAGAAGTCTTTATAAATAAAACAGTCACTCACAATTTTTTAATTCATCCAAAACTTTGTCTTTCATCTCATCAATCTTGTTCTTATGGCCTTCCGGTGCGGTTCCATCTGGGGAGGCTGTAGTTTCATCCCCGGGACTGGATGTTACAGCATAACTGGAGGCTGCAGAGTTTGCAAGCCTCCTCAACCTCAGCAGATTCTCCATCATGGCCTGATGGTGTCACTCCACAGCACTCTAGGGAATAAAGATAGATAAAGTTAAAGCCCTATCGTGCACAGATGGAAAGCAACAGTAAACACTCAGGCTATAAGACTTTGTATATGTGTACTTTTGTGTACAAGAATACATTGTTGTTTTTTTTGGCATCCTGTCAGTCTCGAGAGACAATGGACTTCGCGCTAGAGAGGGGACATTCAGTTGTTGCCCTTTGCTTTTGCCGCAAACGTTTGGAGTCTGAATCTTGACACATCCTGTCTTCCCCTGCCTGCAGACCAACACACAAAGCCTACCTCCAGCCTGGTCTGTCCTTGACGCATCTTGTCTTCCCCTGTCTGCAGACCAACACACAA
Organism: Ariolimax columbianus; assembly: GCA_036924085.1. Lineage (NCBI taxonomy): Eukaryota > Metazoa > Mollusca > Gastropoda > Stylommatophora > Arionidae > Ariolimax > Ariolimax columbianus. The sequence goes on along the minus strand of JAVGWX010000023.1, from coordinate 40,896,829 downwards.
AGCCTGCCTCCAGCCTGGTCTGTCCTTGACGCATCTTGTCTTCCCCTGTCTGCAGACCAACACACAAAGCCTGCCTCCAGCCTGGTCTGTCCTTGACGCATCTTGTCTTCCCCTGTCTGCAGACCAACACACAAAGCCTGCCTCCAGCCTGGTCTGTCCTTGACGCATCTTGTCTTCCCCTGTCTGCAGACCAACACACAAAGAGCGTGCCTCCAGCCGTGTCTGTCCTTGACACATCTTGTCTTCCCCTGTCTGCAGACCAACACACAAAGCCTGCCTCCAGCCGGGTCTGTCCTTAACGCATCTTGTCTTCCCCTGCCTGCAGACCAACACACAAAGCCTACCTCCAGCCTGGTCTGTCCTTGACGCATCTTGTCTTCCCCTGTCTGCAGACCAACACACAAAGCCTGCCTCCAGCCTGGTCTGTCCTTGACGCATCTTGTCTTCCCCTGTCTGCAGACCAACACACAAAGCCTGCCTCCTGCCTGGTCTGTCCTTGACGCATCTTGTCTTCCCCTGTCTGCAGACCAACACACAAAGCCTGCCTCCAGCCTGGTCTGTCATTGACGCATCTTGTCTTCCCCTGTCTGCAGACCAACACACAAAGAGCGTGCCTCCAGCCGTGTCTGTCCTTGACACATCTTGTCTTCCCCTGTCTGCAGACCAACACACAAAGCCTGCCTCCAGCCGGGTCTGTCCTTGACGCATCTTGTCTTCCCCTGCCTGCAGACCAACACACAAAGAGCGTGCCTCCAGCCGTGTCTGTCCTTGACACATCTTGTCTTCCCCTGCCTGCAGACCAACACACAAAGAGCGTGCCTCCAGCCGTGTCTGTCCTTGACACATCTTGTCTTCCCCTGCCTGCAGACCAACACACAAAGAGCGTGCCTCCAGCCGTGTCTGTCCTTGAAAAGTTCCTCCCAGTCGCAGGTGTTCATATCCAACGCTTTAGGTCACGCTTGCAAACATCTTTGTAATGGCGGAGGAAGGGTCTACCTTTGTTTCGCTTGCCCCTGGTCAGCTCTCCGTAAAGGATATCTTCTGGTATACGCCCATCCTCAATTCTGTTCACGTGACCAAGCCATCGCAGGCGGCGCTGGCGGAGGATCGTAACTGAGCTGACAATCGTTGCACGATCCAACACGTCGTTGTTAGTCACTCTGTCACTCCATGAAATTCCAAGTATGCCCCTCAGACAGCGCATATGAAAAGAATTTAGCCATCTTTCGCTGGCATAGAGCAGGGTACTAATAACCAATGATCTGTTCACAGCAACCTTTGTGGAGATGGTCAGCATGTTAGTATGCCACTGGAACGTACACACCATGACCCCAGGTATAACGGATGCCCTCCAAACTTTAGGCGATGTTCGCAAGACCTCAATTATAGACCAGGAACTCAAAAGGCTTCGAGTCGAGATCGTCACCCTCCAAGAAACGCGTCTGGTCGTGGGTCACTCAGGGAAAAGAGTTACACGTTCTTCTGGCAGGAGTGGAGGACGTTGGATGACGTCAGAGAATATGGCGTCGGCTTTGCCGTTAAAAACAAGAATACAAGGGAGGATACAAACATTACAAGGTAATGGATCAGTGACCGCCCCAGGATACAAACATATCAAGGTAATGGATCAGTGACCGTCCCAGGATACAAACATATAAAGGTTATGGATCAGTGACCGTCCCAGGATACAAACAACGTGAAACCCATGTTACGGTCACAATATCTTCGTCATGGGCATAGAACGAACGAAAACAACTGACAAATCAAAACACAAATCAGGACATGATATGTGAGAACAATATAAAAGGTTTGAGCTGCTGCCGAAGCCGGATGTGTCGGACCAGAAGAAGCAAATATCGCGGTAAACTAGAGACACAACGCATTCCGTTCTCCTGACTACATCCTGCTGCCTGCTGCTTGCAACGTCCTGTGGTCAGGGCTTGGTGGCGGGAGATTGAGAACGTTCAGGGCTTGGTGGCGGGAGATTGAGAACGTTCAGGGCTTGGTGGCGGGAGATTGAGAACGTTCAGGGCTTGGTGGCGGGAGATTGAGAACGTTTAGGGCTTTGTGGCGAGAGATTGAGAACATTCAGGGCTTGGTGGCGGGAGATTGAGAACGAACGCAGAAGAAGGCTCTCAAGGAACCAACGATCGAAAGCTCGCATTGGTGGGTGTTCGAATCCCGTAAGTATCAAGCGTCACCTGGCCTCAAGGGAGGCTATATCGGCGCCTATTCCTATCGGAGACAGGCGATAAACTCGTAGGTCATGCGTACACGCTGCACGCAAAACACCCATTGAAAGTTTAACAATGGATAGAGCCGGCTGTTAGTCGTTGTCCAGCCAAACAATTCTATAAGCACGGTAAAAAAAATCCTACCTAATAATGACCTGCTTGAATACTAAAAGCAGGCATCATGTACAGACACAACAGGCCAATCATATGCCTGTCTGCACACTGGACTGCAAAGGATCTCTACCCCCAGGGGTAGAAGAGGAGATACTAAGAGAGGATGGGTGTATAGGAGCATGCTATCCAAATGCATGACATACACTTGTCTCTGCTATTTTATTATTTGGATCTATAAAGATAAACTTGAAGGACATTTGCTAAACTGTGAGGCACACACACATTATTCTAGGAGAGTTAAGTCAGTAACTAGGTCCCACACTGAAATCGAATACCTGAAAGGGATCAAGATGCTGAGCAGCGCATGAGCTGCAGTGGTCAGCGACCCATAGCTGACTGCTAGCGTCAGGGCCAGCGAACCATATCATGAAAGCGTATTGCCATCCGGTCTGTACCTGTCCTGAGAGTTAATACTCTCTAGCTCATCGGGACGGGCCTGCGTTTTAAAATGCACGATTTGTCCCTAACTAACAATTAAAGTTGAATAAAAAGTGTTTGAAAAAAGCCGATTGTGAAAACACGATTAATCCTTGTCCAGGAATTTGTTCAACCAAAGACACCAGGACTGACTTCCTGTGATTGCGTCTCATTGAGAGTCGACAAAAAAAATAAGCAGATGCAAATTCAGAGATTTTGGGATAACAATTTCATCGTATAGAAGTCCATTTCTATATACTCCAAATGGGATCAAGATGCTGAGCAGCGCATGAGCTGCAGTGGTCAGAGACCCATAGCTGACTGCTAGCGTCAGGGCCAGCGAACCAAAGCTGCCAAGACCCTTCTACACCTCCACGCGGTGATCCTGGATAACAGGCTGCAGCAGGGCAGACTGGCTAAGGAGAAGGGATCGAAGAGGGAATGCTAACCCGGTGCTCAAAAAATGCTTGCTGAAGTCGGATGTGTTGGACCGAAAGGTGCAAATATCGCAGTCAATCTGTAAACTACGACACAACGCATTCCGTTCTCTGGACTACATTCTGCTACTTAAGCCCTTTCAGGGTTTGGTAGCGGGAGATTGAGAACGACCGAAGAAGAAGAAGAATACCTGAAAAATGCAGCAGGTAGTTTCTAAAGGTGTTATCAACACCCAGCTGTGTTATTACTGTAGGTGGCAGACGGTATGTGGATTCGAAGTGGTTGTTTCAGTAGTAATGATGAGGTTGCTAAGCACATACACAACCTTCTTTAATAGAATTTTACAACATGCATGGAATGTTACAGGGCTAAATTGTTGTCAACCAATTTCCTGCTTGGGTCGGGCACTCATACGGAAACTATTAATTTAATCTGACGGATGGCGTTACAAATCGTTAGATCAAGGAGCCCCAACTGCATACCCACCAATCCATTTAATGTGAATCTATACAATCACAGTCTTTACTGTACTGTGTTATAAGGTGCATATCAAATATAGACAGTTCTCTTGCTTTGTTAAGAGACGACGTCACTGCACTCCGGGTAGACATATTAGTGCTCAGTCTCTGCCAGCAATTGCGATGGGTGCTGATGGCTCAAGTAGCTCGCCTGTTGTACACACTCGTGATTCCCTAATCTTAGGTGCCAAGCTATGCTGGGCCAACGTCTTATTTCCCAACTTTCTGTAGATTGTCGATTCATCCATTTCAGTGCCATTATTCAAAATGTTACCCATATCCATTCCCAATGCCCCCACTACGGTGACGTCGATGCGAGCTCTTTCATTGCTCAAACCCGAATTATGACCAGGAGAGTATTTCCCCACAAAGAAAGTTCGAGACTTCTATGTCTGTTATCCAGTTATGCCCTATTATACCTTCCGAAGTAAGGATAGAGAGAGAGAGAGAGAGAGAGAGAGAGAGAGAGAGAGAGAGAGAGAACTGATGACGCCCCAAATTAAAGATGTCTCAGACAGCCAAAGTCACAGCCTTAATTTCTCATTCGCATTCTGGAAATCGTTACCCTGTATATCCTGCACGCTTCGCCCAGCAACGACCTTGCCTCTCACTCTAGCAGAACAGCCACTCCTGTTTTTTTTATTGCCTAATACAGATAAATCGGTAGATTTTGAAGAGCCATTATCCAAAGTATCATCAAGTTATCACTTGTTTAACACCGTGGGACATTTTTCGGTTGTACTTTTCTCTGAATTCCGTGTCAGGGAAATGTGTACACCTAATCTCTGGATTCCATGTCACGGGAGATGTGTGCAAATTATGGTGAGCAAAATTGGTGAAATAAGCCATTCCCATTAATCATCAACACCGTAAGATGCTTTTGGAGTCCACGTCGTCAACAGATGCATGGCCAGTCTTTATGTCCTTGACTGTCCGTTCCAGACAAAGTCTTTAACAAACACATAGCACATCCGCATGTCATGTACTCCCCCCGCATCTTCTGTATACCCTCTACAGTCAGACTCGAGTTGTCTTCTCAATGTGTTTTTAACCTTCCATTGCTCCTACCATAGGAATTTCAGAAAAGAAATTGCCTTGTAATACTATTTGCTTGTTTTCATAATGCGTGCTCTACCCTAAGTTAGTTTCTTCTTCTCGCCTCCTGTTGTACGATTGCTTGCCCGATTCCCCCAAAACGTTCCACTTTAATGATCCTATACCATCACTTAAGAACTACATTTCTGCACAATCACTCATTAATGAAAGTGTTATTTATTTGTGATTCTGTTGTTCATGCTTCCGAGTAATGTATTTGGCTGACATTACATTAGTATTTGCCAACAAAAAAACCAGAGAAGAATTTGACCCTGCACCACACTCACTCCAACTTAACAAAGCACCAGGGATAGATGATACGACAATTAAACCATTCAAACCAGCAGGAAAACCCCACAAGATTTACTATTCTACTTCTTCTGCCTGTTATTCTTTCTCTTTCTTCTTCTTCTGCTTGTTATTCTTCCTCATTCTATTCTACTTCTTCTGCCTGTTATTCTTCCTCATTCTATTCTACTTCTTCTGCTTGTTATTCTTCCTCATTCTATTCTACTTCTTCTGCTTGTTATTCTTCCTCATTCTATTCTACTTCTTCTGCTTGTTATTCTTTCTCTTTCTTCTTCTTCTGCTTGTTATTCTTCCTCATTCTATTCTACTTCTTCTGCCTGTTATTCTTCCTCATTCTATTCTACTTCTTCTGCTTGTTATTCTTCCTCATTCTATTCTACTTCTTCTGCTTGTTATTCTTCCTCATTCTATTCTACTTCTTCTGCTTGTTATTCTTCCTCATTCTATTCTACTTCTTCTGCTTGTTATTCTTCCTCATTCTATTCTACTTCTTCTGCTTGTTATTCTTCCTCATTCTATTCTACTACTTCTGCTTGTTATTCTTCCTCATTCTATTCTACTTCTTCTGCTTGTTATTCTTTCTCTTTCTACTTCTTCTGCTTGTTATTCTTCCTCATTCTATTCTACTTCTTCTGCTTGTTATTCTTTCTCTTTCTACTTCTTCTGCTTGTTATTCTTTCTCTTTCTACTTCTTCTGCTTGTTATTCTTTCTCTTTCTTCTTCTTCTGCTTGTTATTCTTCCTCTTTCTATTCTTCCTCTTCCACCTTTTCTTTTTTTCGTTCGTCCTGAAAAAGGACGTTGTGGTTAAGTTTGCAGCGAGGCTGCGATATCTGCGTCTTTCGGCCCGACACATTGGATTTCAGACAGCGTTCTCTTTGTACCGGGTTTGCCTTCCCACTGCGATCCCTAATCCCTAACAAGACTATACTAACAGCAGGCTTCTTCTAAAGCTGCCGCGAGGAAGCGGAATATGGTCTTGGTCAGTTATTGTTCGCTGACTGATGCAAGCGGCCCTCTATGAGTGGCTGGCTGATGTCTGTTTCTACCCTGTGCTGCATTTTTGGCCCCAGATAACGAATAAAATAAAACTGATTGAATCTAACATGGCATGACAAGCCTAATAGTACACGCTTCGAAAATTCTTCAGAAAATAATTAAGAGAAGAATTGATAACAGGATCTGTGCTACATAAAAATTAGTTCTAAAACAATAGATACACCAGAGACGCAGTTGGAACGCTGGGGTTCTTGTATTTATCATCGGAATCTATGTCTTTTCTCTGTGTAGTCTGCGCATATCTGTTTCTGACCGAGCTGACATATTAAGTATAAAAGCTGGACCCTACTAACATCCTTATCTAGAACATCAATGTCAGCAGACGTTTTTAGTAATCCCTCCCCGGACCTCCTCACCGTGTGTTAGTTGTATTGATTACTGCCGGAAGTTCATCGATTTCGCATTTCTGTTTCCAATCCACGTCCTGTTGCCTCGAGTATGCGTCTGCTTGTCTGTTTGGTTGGGTCGATTGTTGTTTGCTGTATAGGAGCTAGGGCTGCTAGAGTTTTGGTGTGTAATCAAATGGATACATAAGTGGATGTGTTGGTACATTGATAAACAGACAGCATACATATTCAGTTCGTTTAATAGATAAATGAAAAGGTAGATAACAGATTCATATACATTAAAGATATCAAACTGAAAAGAAATGGGAGGCCACGCGAAAATAAGATTAATAGCCCGAGGACAGCACCACCATAAAACTTGGTATGCGCAAATCTTTAAATAACATATCATATAGTTTAATGTAAAATATTGAAATAAACATTTTATTTTTACAGAACGGAGAAATGCAATAAATGTGAACGTTATTTAGTATATGCAAGCCTAGGGGAGGAAGACTAACGTCTGGTCAGGCAAAACATACTGATCGGACATGTTTGTCAGGGTCAGGCAAAATATACTGATCGGACATGTTTGTCACGGTTCAGGCAAAACATACTGATCTGACATGTTTAGATCAGGTAACATTTACTGATCATACAAGTTAATCAGGATCAGGCAAAATATACTGATCAGATATGTTAGTCAGGGTCAGGCAAAACATGCTGACTAAGATCCCCACCCCGACTTCCACGTAGCCCTCCCTGGAAACGGACTGTTGCTCTTGGTAGTCTGGCTAAAGAGGTTAGGGATAGACGTGATCCCCGTAGTAGTGAGCGACACGCAGATGAAGCCAAACATAGCACAACCGCCTGGTTGACCCTGTTCCACCTTCATTAGTGCGCTACAGATGTGAGAGAAGCTACTGCAACTCGCCAGTAGAAGTCCTTTTATAGGGCGTACAAAAGAGTAACCTACAAATTGCAGCGTGGAGCCTAGACGGCAGTCAGCAGGTTTGATACGACTTGGATTATAGCCTGCCAGGGTTCGAGATCATGGACTGACAGAAACAAATTCGGGTGTGATTCGTTCCTGGTACAACCGCTCCTCCAGTCGACCCAGATGTAAATGAGTACCAGACGTATGAGTTGGGGAAGGTATAAACAGCAAGGACGGGAATTGATAACCCCACCACACATAAACTGCGGCTTAGCCTAAAATAAGTTATCTTCATCCCCGACGGCAGCTGTTGCAATGGGACTGACCTTTACGACACCTTACTCATTGTGGGCATTCACAACAACTTATTGAAGCATGTGTGCTTATTTCAAGTCAATACTTGGGCATTGATGGCAGTGTTTTGCCTGAGTCAGGACACAAATCTACGTTGTGGTTCCGTGGTCTGTTCTGGACAAAGCAGTCAATCACCATCACGCCTGATGACATCTTTCAGGACAACATCAAACTCCATCCACTTTGTTCGGTATGCGACTATCACCTGAGTCATGCTTAAACTTTGGTAAATGATATCCGTTTCAGGAGTCGCCCTCTCATTCGCCCTTCCCTGCTGGGCAGTTCTGGCGCTTATATTCTTCTCGTTCGCCAACCGGCTTCAGTATCAGGGTGTATTTTGAGGACATGGCTTATTCAGTTCAGCGGGTTGATCATCCCCGACAATGTGTATACTTCCTGGGTTATTCCAGGTAATCATCTTTTGGTTGGTGATGATTTCAGGTAATCAGCTTTAGGTTGGTGATGGTTTCAGGTAATCATCTTTTGCTTAGTTGTGGTTTCAGGTAATCATCTTTTGGTTGATGATGATTTCAGGTAATCATCTTTTAGTTGATGATGATTTCAGGTAATCATCTTTTGGTTGATGATGATTTCAGGTAATCATCTTTTAATTGATGATGATTTCAGGTAATCAGCTTTTAGATGGTAATGGTTTCAGTCGACCAAGTATTGGCGGGTGATGGTTTCAGGCGACCAGTTATTGGTTACTGATGGATCTATATCAATGGTTTAACATGACAAAGCTGCTAGCCCCATGAACAACGTTCTTGATCACCATTTACGGGGAGCATCAGGGCCTGGTTAAACATTGATTAAAGCTCCACCTCACGTCGTCGTTCGTGCTCCTGGAAACAGGCTGTGTCCAATCAGCCTGGGCAACGAGGTGGGGATCGACACTCTAGGCCTCGTATTGCACTACAGGCAGAAGGACTACAGACCACCTTCTCAAGTACGATATGGGATGTAAGAAGTGCCACTACAACCCGCTACCAAATACACATCGTTGAAAGATAACCCAACTCAACATAAATAGTTTCAAACAACAACAACAACAACAGCCATTCATGACAAGCTTCACTGGAATTGTTTCCACACAAACAATTCATCAAAGAGAGCAAAAATTAAAATATTAAATGCTAATAAACAAGAACCCCTCGGTAAACAAAAAGTATGTTGGTTGGAATGATCGATAAATTGAATTTTCCGAATGTTATTAACGAAATTACTCGTTTGTCGTGGTTGGATCAAATGCGACTGAAATGCTAGTTGTTTCACATATCCTTCGAGTTTATTCAGTTCCCAGAATTGACATACATGGTGCAGTAATGGTTGTATACGACACTTCAAGACTGTCTCTCTTACTACCATCGCCATGTACTTGTTTCTTAGTCTGGTTTTTTTTCATGGAACTTGCTTCGGTTAGAGTGTGTTTCTATTTCTATTATAAAGTTGACACATTTCTGTTTGGAGGATTTTCTATTGTGTGAATATTGATGTTTTCTCTTGAGCAAAATAACAAATTGACCTGTTTTTATGGAAAACAAGACTATTAAACTTTGGTATTGGTCTCATGTCTGAAACTCGCTATCATCATGTGCCCTGTCGACTGGATTAGAAGACCATTCCTCTAACAACTGTCCGTCTTTAGTACTCTTTACCAGTTCCGAGACCGACCCGTTTGTATGCCACAATGTTTACACTGTCCATAATCTCTTATCTTCCCATGTTTCTCTTATTAGCAACGTTGTCTGTTTATCACAATGTCTTTAACTTTCCTCTACTAATGTTCCGTCCACAAATTCTGGCCACTTCTTCATGAAGCACAAGCTAGATTTGCCTATTCCATTTTTCTACCTTGTGATTTCATTTCCATATACAGCAGGTAAATATAAAGTGAATATCGAAGGTACTGACGGTCCAAGGTCAATAAATACAAAGAGGTTTGATTAAGTTACCGCATCGGGACAGAAACAAAACGAAATCCGGGATACTGCCACAAAGCCGTCATCAGAGACAACGAACAAAAACATCAAAAAATAAATAAACACAATGGACGCAACAATCCATATATTTGGTGGCACCCATTAGCCAGAGAGTGGTCTAGGAGCTGTGAATCCCGATATGCCAATTAGGACAGAGTAAGCCAAACATAGTAGGCACTTACACATACCACTACATGTACATACATATAAAGAGACACACATATATACACATATAAAAACATACATATATATACATAAATTAGGACACAGAAATGGATGTATAAATATAATAATATAAGACAGATTCATAAAAAAAGAAATTGAAAAGGAGGAAAGGCAGAGACAGCAACAAAGAGGAGAGCATAGAAGAACGTAGGCAAAAAAAAATAATTAAATATATTCAAACCATGAGGTCTAAGACATCCCGTTAGGATGGTTAAACCGGTCTCGAGTTCAAACGGGTGTCGATCAGATGTAAGCAGGCGATGATGTCTGATAGCGACCTTACCTTGGAATCCATGATTGTTGAAATGGTTGGCGACAGGAGGTCCGAAGTTATTACTAATATATTTGAGGTGACGGAAGCGGGGATTGAGTTCAAAGCCAGTCTCTCAGCATGTTTCATAATACAGAGGTTGAAAATAATAGCGTAGATTAGATTGCGCGACTTGCAGGTAAACCCCTCTTTTATCGCAAAAACTACTTTCAGGAAGTCCACCAAACGTGCCAGCATACCACAGCGACACGTTAGGCAACCACGCATGTTCTTGAATAGCGAGGTGCCGTAGGGGTCTGTGGGGTAATGTTGGAGTCGACTTCTGTCCAACATGTCACACCAGGTTCTATCACGTCTGTGGAATGCTAAAGGAAGATAAGGAAATGCACTTGGCCCAGAGGAGGACATTCAGGCTTGCTAGACGCTTAGCAGAAACAGTAAACACGTATTTTAGTAAACGAGTATTTCAGTAAACACGTATTTCAGTAAACACGTATTTTAGTAAACGAGTATTTCAGTAACCACGTATTTCAGTAAACACGTATTTTAGTAAACGAGTATTTCAGTAACCACGTATTTTAGTAAACGAGTATTTCAGTAAACACGTATTTTAGTAAATGAGTATTTCAGTAAAAACGTATTTCAGTAAACGAATATTTCAGTAAACTAGTATTTATGTAAACGAGTATTTATGAAAAAAAAATATTTCAGGAAACAAGCATTTCTGTAAAAAAGCATTTCAGTAAACACGCATTTCAGTAAAGTATTTAAGTAAACAAGCACTTCAGCAAACAAGCATTTCAGTTTTCCACATGACTCGTTTATATTCTTCCATCTAGATTTTCCTGCCAGCAAAAAAATCAGAACAACAAATTCCGTCTTCCCCAACCTTTCCATTTTCTAGCCATATTGATTGCTCGAGAACGTCGGTCGATTTTCTGGTCATGTCCCACCGCCTTGCCCACCCGTGCTCTCAATTCGCGTTGTGCTGAAAACGTCCGATGGACAATTTCAGTATATCATTGTGTACACGTGTGTACGACCCAAGATTTAACCGAGTTGTGGGGGTAACTTGTAATAAGAGCTGTTGTGGTGACAGGGCGCAATCAACGCTTCAAGTGAAAGGTCAAACTTAATGACAGGGAGATTCGGGGAGGAATAGATGGAAAGACAAACTTACAGAAAGGTAGGCCAGAGAAACAAAGTGATGGATGGACTGAAGGACACACACATACATATAGGTAGCCCGCGAAACAGAATGATGGATGGACAGGGCCATGTAGATAGACAGATATGCATCATCATCATGTAGCATGTCCTTTATAGAACGTCGCTCCCATCACAGTCTGTTTTTTGCGTTCGCTCGCCTTATTTATTGATTTCCCAAGGCGGTGTGCATTGCACTGTGGTTTTCATTTTGCACCTGTCGGTCCAGTGCATCCGACTTCGGCATTCATTTTATGTAAGGGTCTGCTGTCTCCTGCATTTTCTAAGGGTTTCCTTCCCAGGGGTAACGGCTGGTGCTGTGATGGGGATCGAACCCAGCACCTTCGGATTGTTAGCCGTGTCACTTAACCACTAGACTACGCCGTCCCCACAGTCTGTCTGAAAGAAACTCGTTCCCTTGCCAAAAACTCCAGCCTCCGCCACAGTCATACCCAGGCATTCCTGGATATCTTGGTACCATCGACTTCTTGGCCTACCCCTGCCTCTCTTGCCTGCTACCATAACTTCCACAACTGTTTTCTCGAGACAGTTGTCTCTCTTGATGTGACCAAAGTATTTACATTCTCTGGTCAAAATGGAATTGATAAACCAGTTCTCCTCTATATTCAACTCTTGCCGAATGTCTATATTTGTCTTTTTCTCTGTCCACGTTATTCTGAGGATCTTTCTGTAACATTTTGACTCGAAGGATTCGATTCTTTGTCTAGAAGTTTTGGTGATCGTCCATGATTCGCAGCCATAAGCTGCCACAGGAAAAACACAGGCTCTCAAGACTTTTACTTTTGTAAATTGCTACCAGACGAGGTACTCAGTCCTATAGACAGACAGACAGGCAGACAGATAGATATACAGATAGATAGACAGATAGATAGATAAACAGATATATAGACAGACAGACAGATAGATAGATATATAGATATATAGATATATAGATAGATAGACAGATATATAGATAGATAGATATGCACGGATGAAAGGATAGAAACATACAAATAGGTAGCTATAAAAGCAGATACATACATGAACATACATTTATTATTGAGTCGATAATAAGGAAGTATATATTACATGTGTCTTTTGAAAATGAATACTAATCGCAAAGACAGTATGTCATCAAAATGGATGAGAGAGGGTAAGTGTGTGTGTGAGAGAGAGAGCAAGAGAGAGCGCGATAGAGAGAGTGTGAGCGAGCGAGAGAGAGAGCAAGAGAGAGCGAGCGAGAGAGAGAGAGCAAGTGTGAGAGAGAGAGAAAGAGAGAGAGCGAGGGTGAGCGAGAGAGAGTGAGAGAGAGCGAGAGATAGGGAGCAAGAGAGAGAGAGAGAGCGAGAGTGAGAGAGAGAGCAAGAGAGAGCGAGAGCAAGAGAGAAGGAGAGCGAGAGAGAGCAAGAGCGAGAGAAAGAGAGCGAGCGAGAGAGATAGAGACAAACGGATAGTAAAAATGATGCACAAGATAAGTAAACCAGCTACATTGCTAGCTATAAATTGAACATCGCAAAATTTAATTTGATTCCTGGCCATGTATACGTATGGACATGAAGAGGCAAATTGACGTTCCAAAAACACAACAAAAAACTGAATGAAGCCAAATCCAAACCGAAGATAGGATAAGATATGAAGAAAAAATAACAATAATAAAATCGCGTCATAGACAAGTACGCGTAGTACAGAGAACAGATAGATTCAGAAACGGTAGAAACGAGCTTCTCCTTGCGAAGAAAAAAAATAAAATGATTTTCAAACTGGCAACCAACCACTGCAGGCGGAAATGGCATATGTTCACACATAATTAAAAATCGGGCACACAGGCGTTTGTCGTGTGGGGAGGACGGAGAAACGGCAGAACAGGTCTTTACATCTATCGGGTTCACGACAGGAGCAAAGTGACATGGCATTCTCAAACCCAGTTGATGGATACGACGTGTGTAGTCGAGAGTAGACCGTCATGTTTTGGGTGGAATCTGATGTGGTTATTTGAGTGACATACTGTGTGACCAGAGAAATCCACCATGTTTTAGAGGGAATGTGATGCTGTGAAGAAAGTAGCTATATTGTCAGTGATTTGTTTTCTAAGCCACAATAAACAGAGAAGCAAGATAATCAATTAAACTGAAGCACTGAAAGTGACAAGCTTTAAGAGCTAACGTGGAAATGGAAAACGTGAGAGAAACGAACACAAAATAAGTCACAAGAGACACTCCAACAGCAAATATGTACACGAGATCAGTAGAATGATATTTCCAGACTATTAGACTTACCTCGTCGCGGATGGTACCTAACACTTGCGAGCTGCCACTTCTGTCCTGGACATTACTCCAGGATGCTTAGCATAATGTAAACACAACAGGCCTGATATCCCCGCATATCATTATCTTTGTGACAAAACTGGTTAGACTAAGTATTTCCAAAATGTACGTTAATCTTCCCTGCGATCTGGACGTCACAGAAATGGAGAAGTTCTACCTTTTCGTGTCACCAGGGGATGTTGTAACTTCAATCTTCCAGGAGCCAGGCAGTCAACGTCCACTGCCAGGCTTGATCGGTGCCATCTCTCACTGCACACCGCGAGCTCTTGGGTAGAGGGCGGGACGGGCTGGGTGAGCAGGCATGGAAGCAGCACATTATGGCAGGGTCGATAACACTCTTGTAGACACAAGAGAATTCCGTGCATTATTGCGTTACAGAGAATCTATCGCGCCCCCCCCCCCCCCCCACTCGGATAGATATTTCAGTTTCTTGTTAACTTTACATAAGGCCAGCACTTAACAGCCGACAGAAACAGAGCATCTAGGTTACTAATGTGGTTCTTTTATTTTTACGTGCTGAGGTTAGCAAGCCTCTACACAGCCATCCTTTTCGACACGATCAGAAGTACTAAGTGATTCTACACTTCAACCCCTACTACTGGACAGCTGTGCACACACGGATCTGAGCCCCGCTAGTCTAGGATATGGTTCGTCGCAGCAAATGCGGGGCCCCAAGGTAGCATAAAGACAGGGCCCCGAGGTAGCATGAAGACAGGGCCCTAAGGTAGCATGACGCAGGGCCCTGAGGTAGCATGGCGGCAGGGCCCCGAGGCAGCATGAAGACAGGGCCCTGAGGTAGCATGGCGGTAGGGCCCCGAGGTAGCATGAAGACAAGGCCCTGAGGTAGCAGGGTCCCGAGGTAGCATGAAGGCAGGGCCCCAAGGTAGCACGAAGACAGGGCCCTGAGGTAGCATGTCGGTAGGGCCACGAGGTAGCATGAAGACAAGGCCCTGAGGTAGCATGACGCAGGGCCTTGAGATAGCATGACGCAGGGCCCCGAGGTAGCATGGCCCCTTTAAAAAATCAACTGTTTCCCTTCAACGTTTTGAAGAAAGAAAAACAAATAACGTTTCCTTTACTGAAGTACGCCTGGAGATTGACATGCCATAAAAAATACTCTTTTTTGGTGAGATGAAGAGGACAAGCCCCCGTGGTGACCAAAAGAAAGGCTTCAACGGCCCGCTTAATGCTTCACTAAAAGCCTTTGCCATTATACTCGACACTTGGAAAGCTGCTGATCAAGACCGAACCGCTTGGCGCAAATCTCTTCGCGACGAAGGCGCACCCTTACATGAAACCCGGGTTAACCCCCCCCCCCCCCCCCCCCCCCCACACACACACACAAAGCCAGCTGAAGCAGGATATGTCGGGTCGAAAGGCGTAGATATAGCAGCCTCGCTATAAGCTACAGCGTCCTTTTCTGGACAAACGGAAAGAAGAAGCAGAGGTCTACAATCAGTGGAGACGAACCGTTTGACCAGTATCGCAACCATTACTCATTAGTTCATGCTTTCTGCAAATAGCGCCAGAGTGGTAGATTCGTTGGAGGGTTTGCTTCTATTGGCAAAGACATCGGGGTCGATCCTATGGCTCGACACTCTCCAGTCTATCTAGCGCTAAATAGATACATGTTTTACTATTGGGGAGGTGAGATCTAGTGCTTAACGTCCTTTTCAGGGCGCACAAAACAGTAAACTTACTCGTACGGCGCTGTAACCATCATCCTTTGCAACGGGAACCTGATTTCTCGGAAGTCGCAAACTGAATGGCAGAAGTAGGGTCTTAAACCTTCGTGGTTTGTGTCAATCTAATGTTCTGGTAAAGTTGAGTTCCAAACTGAATCGCAGAAATAGGGTCTTAGACCTTCGTGGTTTGTGTCAATCTAATGTTCTGGTAAAGTTGAGTTCCATGCCTAGCCTGAGCTAACGTCCTGTGTCAATCTAATGTTCTGGTAAAGTTGAGTTCCTTGCCTAGCCTGAGCTAACGTCCTGTTTCTAAAGTATTCACAGTGTGCCACTATATATGGATGGGGAGGGACAGAATGGAGTCAACTAATGACCGACCGCCTATTAGATGATGTTTTCACCAAGTGCACAGTTTCATCTAATTGGGAGTAACATTTATGAAGACGGAAGATCAAACCAAGATGGTAACGCCAGAATTACAAGGCTAGATTTGCGTTAAACTTTCGTCGCCCAATGTAGAACGCGGAAACATTCTCCATTGAAAATAAGGTTAGGCTGTGTTAACACGAATGTAGAGTTGGTCCTGCTATATGGCTGGGAGACATGGCATGTGGCTAAACGTATCACATCCAGACTGCAGACTTTCGTTAACAAGTGTCTTCGGCGCGTACTGCGTGTTGGATGAACAGAGGTAATGGCAAACACAGATCTGTGGGAAAGTACAGCCGAACAATAAAAATACAGCAAGAAATGTGGGATAGAAAGAACACTCCCATAAAGAAAGAGGACAGCATAACCAGACATGCGTTGGATTAGACCCCACAGGAAAAGAAACGAATAGGAAGACCAAGAAACACCTAGACGGTCGAGGAGGAAGTTAGTTCAATCAGTCACCTGGGTGGAACATGACACAGAATAGGACCAGATTAAGAGCATCTGTTGCGGGCCTATACTCCAAGGGGAACCAGGCGGATAAATTAGATAATGTTAGACAATGACAATATTCTCACTGATGTGGGCGCTCAATGACAAATATTGAGAATGATACAAAAAACGTCGGTTGAGTTGGATGGGTCACAAAATGAGACATGAAATTCTTCTACAGAAGAATCTAGAGGGCAAGATTCAGGGGAAGGGAAGACGGGGGCGACCAAGAATCACCTTTACGTCTCAGGCATATTAAAGTAAGAACTTATGCTGAAATGAAAAGGGTGGGGTCAAATGGAGAGACGTGCTCAGACAACCTTTCAACCAGTCTTCTCAGGGCTGATCTGGGTCGCTGACCCTGACGCTAGCAGTCAGCTCTGGGTCGCTGATCCTAACGCTAGCAGTCAGCTCTGCGTCGCTGATCCTGACGCTAGCAGTCAGCTCTGGGTCGCTGGTCCTGACGCTAGCAGTTAGCTTTGGGTAGCTGACCCTGACGCTAGCAGTCAGCTTTGGATCGCTGACCCCAGCAGTTCATGCACTGCTAAGCATCTTGATCCCACCTTCCCCAATTTATGCATTGGGTCAACACTAAAGTTGGCCTCTTTATAGGAAGCCTGTAACCGATCATTTTAAGTGGTCGATACAATATCAATGGTTTTACATGATGAGATTGCTAGTCCCACTCACAAACCTCATTAGTCGTCTTTTACGACATTCCTAGAAGAACACAGTTGTCCCATTCTTGTCAGCACTACTACTGTAGAATTTTCTTAATTGTAATATTAGAGTTCTTTACCAAATGTGGCCGCCGCGCCGACTGGTTAGTGTGACCGGCAGTTATGTTAGAGCCATTGTTTCTCGTGACAGTAGAATCCGGTTCAATCTCCGGTTGAAACCCATTTGTAAATATATAATTGACTTTTCGTTAGGGAAGGTAAGCCAGCAGGGAAGGGAACTGGTTATCGCAATAACAAGTTAGTGCCTCCCACAATGTTCTTTAACTCTTCATTCGATGACGTGTCTGCTATTGATTGGATATGGAGTGGCTACCTCAAGACGTAGAGTCACATCGGACATATTCAGGCTACCTCAAGACAGAGATAAGTTAGAAATGGAGTGGTTACCTCAAAAAGTAGAGTCACGTCAGACATATTCAGGCTACATCAAGAAGATGACTTGTCAAGTTAGACATGTAGTGTCAAGTCAGACATGGAAATGGCTACCTCAAGAAGTCCAGTCAAGTCAGACATGGAAATGGCTACCTCAAGAAGTCGAGTCAAGTCAGACATGGAAATGGCTACCTCAAGAAGTAGAGTCAAGTCAGACATGGAAATGGCTACCTCAAGAAGTCGAGTCAAGTCAGACATGGAAATCCAGAGCTGCCAAGACCCTTCTACACCTCCACGCGGTGATCCTGGATAACAGGCTGCAGCAGGGCAAACTGGCTAAGGAGACGGGATCGAAGAGGGAATGCTAACTCGGTACTAAAAAAAACGTTTGGTGAAGTCGGATGTGTTGGACCGAAAGGTGCAAATATCGCAGTCAAGCTGTAAACTACGACACAACGCATTCTGTTCTCTGGACTACATTCTGCTACTTAAGCCTTTTCAGGGTTTAATAGCGGGAGATTGAGAACGAACGAAGAAGAACAATAATAAGAAGACATGAGAATGGCTACCTCAAGAAATAGAGCCAAGTTGGAAAAGGCTACCTCAAGAAATAGAGCCAAGTCGGAAAAGGCTACCTCAAGAGATAGAGCCAAGTCGGAAAAGGCTACCTCAAGATGTAGAGCCAAGTCCAAAGTAGAAGAGAAGAGTCCTTCATTCCACGGTGGTCTAGGTGCGGCTGTCTAGTCAAACTAAGGAGGGTTGAACATGGGGCTGGCAACTCCACCCAGTAAAACATATAGGCCACAAGAAACAGAAAACCCATACGTTCAATGGCCGAACGAACTAGCCGCTAAGCCAAATGATATTAACCCCATAAGCTTAAGACAAATGAAAGACTCAGTTTAAACATACGATCTAAAAACTATCATTATCTTATTTTCATTGCCGACTTCCGCTGAGAGAAATAATAGCGCCGAGGAATGAAGATCGGCTGTACATGCAGTCGCCACACACTGTACAGGCTAGGTTTCTATTTTTCTACTATAATATTTTAAAAAAAATCCCCACCTCGCTGGCAAGACAGCTCTGATATAGCCTGCTTCCAGGGAGACCGGCTGGGAAATGAAGTAGAGGTCTCGATCAGTCTGTTTCAAATGACCCTAGCACTAAACTTTTCAACCCCCCCCCCCCCCTTTCCATGCGTAAAGGAATAACTGAATGAATGTTATGTTAAGCAAGGCTGCGTGGAAGGGAACTGGTCGCGTGAAACAGAAGTACCTGTTATAAAAGAAACAGTGCAGCTATATAACGTATTAATGTCAGTTTAATAACTTGTCACTGCTTTATGGCGCAGAAACATGGACACTCAGTAACATGTTTAAAAAGAGTTTTAAAGCCTTGGAAATGTGGGTATATAGAAGATTAAGTCGCATTTCTTGGAAAGAGAAGAAAACAAATGTGGAGGTATTGAAAAAGCTGGGGGTGACAAGAGAATTAATGACCAAAATCAGTGTGCGTTGCACTGCGGTTTTTATTTTGCGTCTGTCGGCCTAGTGCATCCGACTTCGGCATGCGTTTTATGTACCGTGGCGGTCTGCTTCCCCGGGGTAACGGCCGGTGCTGTGGTGCACCTTGGGGTTGTGAGCCGTGTCGCTTAACCACTAGCCCACACCGTCACAAGACACAGTTATTTTGGTCATATAACACGACATGCTTTCTCGTTGAAGACCATACTAGAGGGTAGGATAGAAGGCCGGTGTTCAAGAGGCAAACAATGTTTTAAGTGGATGGATATCAGGAGATGGACTGAAAAACGTCTGTCAGATTACACAATTACAGCAAGATATACAGTACACTAGAGATTCATAGCGACCGAGCTTCGATGCGCAGTTGGCACCTGCACTGAATATTAGTTTGGTCAACAAAATATATATGCGTGAAATGCAATTAACTCGTTTTGTGAAAAATAATTTGTAAACAACATGGCCGACTGTTTAGATTTGTTCATGCTCTCTATCTTGACTCAGCAACGAAAACTGTTTGGTCTATAAATAGAATGGGCACTGTCTTTGGAGTGCAACAACCTGTCACTTGAGCTGCCAGAGTCACATATCGTGTCAGATAAACAATTATTTTCAACTTCCGTCCCTCTCTTTGTGAACTTCAGCTGTCTAGCACATCCCACTATTACTATTACAAATGGCGTCCCACTGAGCTTATCAATTCTGTTCTTGACTAATTGTGTTACGATTCTACCCACGGCATGTCTTATAGGCTTCGTCAAATGATTTGTTTACCTCTTTTGTGTGTTTCCGCACGTGAGTGTCCTTCCCCTCTATCCAATCGAATTGCATGTGGATACACACACATAAGCGCACGATTGATCACTTCTAAACTATCGTCTCTCTCACAATTCCCAATATCAATGGTTTATTACTGAAACGGGAGGATTTGCACTCACGGCGCTTTACCGACTTCGCACACACCAACATGGCGCCCAACCCTTCCCCCACCTCATTAGAATATCCATCCCGGCTACCGACGACGACAATCAATCGTTGCCATGACGACAATGACGTCGAGGAAGCCTGGTCGCCTTTTATCCAGCTCTCCAAAATGGGAAACGGTAACAGTTCAGTCTTAAAGGCAGGGGTTGGTCTATGATGAATGGATCAAATTTAGGATCGATAATTCTGACGGGGCTTTGGCTACCAACAGTTCCTGTTGCGATCTATTAATAAACCAGATACTTCTCCCTCTGATTCATGTTGATATTTCCTTTCCTTGTATTAACATATTCTGTCACTAATTATTTCCGGTGCGTTCAAGTATGCGGCTCCTCTCACCCACACAAGAAACATGATCTCAAAGTTATTGAATATGTTTCTACGGTTATATATATATATATGTACATCGATACAACCAATATGAGGGCATGAGGTACAGCGGCCAGCGACCCCTAGCTGACTGCCAGCGCCAGGGAAAGCGACCCATAGCTGACTGACTGCCAGGTGTCAGGGAAAGCGAACCAAATCTGCTAAGACCCTTCTATGTCTCCACGCGGTGATCTAGGCTAACAGGCTGCAACAGAGCAGACTAGATAAGTAGAAGAGATCGAAGAGGGAAGGCGATCCGGTACTCAGAAATGTCTGCTGAAGTCGGACTGAAAAGTACAAATATTGCAGCCAAGCTGTAAACTACAACATAACGCATTTCGTTCTCCGGACTACATCCTGCTACTTGCAAAGTCCTTTCAGGGATTGGTAGCTGGAGATTGAGAACGTTCAGGGCTTGGTAGGAGGAGTTTGAGAACGTTCAGGGCTTGGTAGCGGGAGATTGAGAACGTTCAGGGCTTGGTAGGAGGAGTTTGAGAACGTTCAGGGCTTGGTAGCGGGAGATTGAGAACGTTCAGGGCTTGGTAGGAGGAGTTTGAGAACGTTCAGGGCTTGGTAGCGGGAGATTGAGAACGTTTAGGGCTTGGTAGTGGGAGATTGAGAACGTTCAGGGCTTGGTAGCAGGAGATTGAGAACGTTCAGGGCTTGGTAGCGGTAGATTGAGAACGTTCAGGGCTTGCTAGCGGGAGATTGAGAACGTTCAGGGCTTGGTAGCGGGAGATTGAGAACGTTCAGGGCTTGGTAGCGGAAATGAGAGAACGGCTGAAGAAGAAGAAACAACATATGAAATCCAAACTGTTTGGTTCCATTACAATAATTTGAGGGCCATCATTGGACGGTAGGATAGGGTATTTATTTTCAGGGTTGCGGGCTGGGTACTTTTGTTGGTGGGCTGCAAATTCTGGGCTTCAGCATTACGTGAAGACTATGTTGGTGCAATCGTATCATGGTTTGACTTAATGCGCTACTGAGGACGGACTGGGATTATGTATAATCAGCGAGCTATATGAAACATAATAATAATAATATTCGTCTAGGCATCTAAGGCGTCGATAGGCCACTACTATGTTCAACTGCTGAGGCTTGTAGTCAAACCTCGTTCACTGTCGAAGAATAGACTGCTATTTGCCAGAGCCACGTAAAACGGGGGCAGCCCCTCACAGATCTCCAGCCGGCCGGTGGGAGACCGTTGTTACACTTAGCTGACTTGGACATCATCTGGTGAGCCGGAACTTCCCGGTCCAATCGAAGCACGTGACCAAACAGACAGGCGGCGGCGGACCAGTGTCCGAGATGTAGGGAAGACCCGTCTTTGCAGGCACCTCGACATTACGGCAGAGATCGAACCGGATACCGAGGATGCGTCACTGGTTGCGAATATGAAAGGCATCGAGTATTGATTGATATGTCCTATTTAAGTAGATTCCAAGGATAAAAAAGAACTCCCCAGGCATGTGAATTTATTGGTGCCCTCCACCACGTGACGATGGACAACCATTATGTGAGGACTAGTGTCGGAACTAAGGTTCTGAATCTTCGCCTTGGCCCCAAACTCAGAATCATAGTTCAAATGCACACTTGCATAAGATGAAATCAGCACAGACTGCACAATGCTCGTGTCAGAGAGGACCTCAGACTCCAGAACACATCCTGCAAACATGTCCACTACACCAAGGCTCCCGTGAGAAGACTTAACTTGAGGAGAGAAACATACAAGACAAACTGTGGGGAACCATTGAGGACCTGCAGCTGACGTGTCACTTCATGGAGGCAGCCCATCTGGTGGCATACAACGAGCATTCGAAACCGAACACAAAGAGGAAGAAGAAGAATCATCGTTCCGACATTAGGTCCTCTGTCCTCGCCACAATACATACTCTTCTTGCATAACCGATGAAAAAGAATAAGTACCACTGAATCTGTCTGTAATGCATTGGTGTCGGTTCTGTTAAATAATATATTTTAAAAGTCAGCCAATGGTAGTAGTGACCATGTACTTCAGGTGGAGTAAAAAGGGGAGACGAGGAAAAAATGCTAGGGCCGGCAAGTTGAATGTCAGCCAACAATATAAAATTCACAATTGCAAAAGTAAATATTATGACCCTCACTTGGCCGGGTTATTGTTGTACACAATGAGTGGATTCACTCTTTTTTGTTCGCCTTGGAAAGGGTGTTAAGTGGCGGGTTGTAGCAGCTTTTCTTACATCCCAAGCGTGCTGATGAAGGTGGATCGCGGTCCTCCAGATGACTGTGGTATAATTAGGTTCATCTGCACGACGCTCACAACTACGGGGATCACGTCGATCCAAATCTCACGGAACAGAGATAGTGGTCCTGGTCAGCATATTATTTCTGACCCCAACAAGGTCTCCTGGTCAGTATGTTGTGCCTGACAGTATTATCGTCTCCTCAGTTCCCCAATGTGTCAACAATAAATGTAGCCAACAGTCCACTTAATGACATAACCTCTGACCCCTGCCCGGAAGAGAGTCGCCAAGCCATGTTATAGGAACGCTTTAAGGTATATTTTCAGAGATCAGTGATCTTATACTGGGGGCGATCCCATGTGGGACCCTGAGTGGTTATTACTTGGACAGAACCATGAAATATTTGAGACTTATTTGTGTTCTGGAAATATCACTGACATATGGCTTGGCTTTGTTCTTTCTCAATCTCCCGCTACCAAACCCTGAAAGGGCTTAAGTAGCAGAATGTAGTCCAGAGAACGGAATGCGTTGTGTCGTAGTTCACAGCTTGACTGCGATATTTGCACCTTTCGGCCCAGCACATCCGACTTCAGTTAGCATTTCTGAGTGCCGGGTTAGCATTCCCTCTTCGATCCCTTCTCCTTGGCCAGTCTGCCCTGCTGCAGCCTGTTATCCAGGATCACCGCGTGGAGGTGTAGAAGGGTCTTGGCAGCTCTGGTTCGCTGGCCCTGACGCTAGCAGTCAGCTATGGGTCGCTGACCACTGCAGCTCATGCGCTGCTCAGCATCTTGATCCCTCACTGATATATCACATATTATATACCAAAAACATAGCCCCAAAAGTGAATTAACTCACAGCAGCGATCTTCTATTTTTTCTAACAGCTGGGTGCATACATCAAGGTCAGCGAATCACAGTCGATGAAGATCCAAGTGGCGGCACTGGAAACAGGCGAATCACAGTCGATGAAGATCCAAGTGGCGGCACTGGAAACAGAATGCTCTCGAGCAGCCATGCTGTAAGAAAAGGAATCCAAGGCCAGACTGACTCCCAAACATGCGGCGCTGACTAGGATGTACCGGATCGAACGGCTTAGAAACGCAGCCTCGCTGTAAACTACGACAATACGTGATATTATGGACGAACGAATAGTAGAACACACAACAGATCAAAATTGGGTACTCGTCCCTAAATTCACCCCAAATAAATAAAATACATATTTTTAGCACCGGATTTGGGGTAGTGGCGTCACAGAATAGTTCACTTTTTAACTGTTGGGGGTGTCAAACATTATGCTTCGACTTATTTGAAATCAGCGATACATTTCTTGGATCTGACAACGTTGGTCCATGATAAGAAGAAAAGCATCCAGTTTCTAGAGCAGATTGACATTATTCAAGCTGTCAGACGAGGCAATAACAACCATGTTTTGATGTTGTCATTGACTGAACGACGAGATAGATGGAGATGTCGGCAGGCACAATGTCGGCAGGACATTCCTTTGAGGCAAAGCACTTGGTTACAAGGCTCACCCATGGCCTACTGGCAGATCCTTCTGTCTGTATACTGCTGGTTTCAAGAGCTGACAAGCATCCATTTTTACCTATGAATATAACCATCTTTTCTACACATCTAATCTATTTTAAATCTACGTTTTTACTTATTTATTTACAATAAAATTATATCGACCTGTCCTTCCCGTAACCCAGGAGTGAATTCAGGGACAAATCCTTAAATTGAATACAGAACAGAACGGATTAGCCTGGTTAACAAGGTGATGGATCGACGTGATCCCCGTAGTAGTGAGTGACACGCAGATGAAGCCAAGCATATCACAACCGCCTGGGATGCCAGCACAGCTGCAAACAACCGCCACTAAACGTCCTTTTTAGGGCGCACAAAAGGGTAAATCTACCCATTATGAGTCTTTCTTTAACAACAACTTATTAGTTCAGTTCATGTGCCATCTCCACATTGTCCGTTGCCTTGATGGTACCAATCCCCGTCCATCGGTTGGTGTTATCCTTTTATTTATAGCCAGGCCTACCTATGACATTCACCTTGCCGTCCGGTATTATTTTAAGCTAGGTGCTGTGTTCTGTGACGAAAGTATATCTTAACTGTTCAACTCTGATTTCGTTCATCAATTCCCAGTGCAATTTCTCAGAGGAGACCGATTGTCATTCACATTTAAAATTCACATTTCAGCATCAATTCTTTGCTCCGTCTCATGTCCCAAATGTTTCTACGTCATACATTACTGTGGAATATACATAATACATAGTCACTAGCATTTTTAATTTGATTTGTAAATATCACAGTATGTACTCGCTGTTGAGCCACCGACGTCTTCGATGGTTGGGACATGAGAAGATGCCAACGGATATCCTCTTTGGAGCTAGAAGAATCGGCCGCCCCACACTGCGATTCAAAGACGTATGTAAAAGGGATATGAAGTCATGAGACATCCCATTCAAAGGCTGGGAAACTATTGCTCAGGATCGAGGTGTTTGGAGACAATCAGTTGGAAGCGACATAGTAACTGTCGACGCTCAAAGAGGCCTTCTATCTGCAGAGAAAAGAGAAAGACTGAAGAGATCTGGGACATCCCAGCCTCCTCAGCACAGTTGTACGATCTGTGACAGGATCCACCTTTACAATCATAGCAGACAGTGTCAAAATACAGGAGCCAGAGCTGGACAAAACTTACAGGGCGCCACGCATATGGTCTTTAGAGACTGAGACGCCTATGATGATGATGTAAATATGCAAAATGTGCATTGATTGACTATACACAGATCAATTCACAAAATGTGTTTTGATTGACTATTCGCAGATGAATTCTGTGCAAACAAACTGATAACCACAATGTAAGCTCCATTCATTTTCTTTAAATGATATTTTAAAAAACCAAGTAAGCTTATTTAAACTTAGTTGTAATGGTTTATCCAGTTTGAAAAGGTCGTAACATCGGCTACATCAGTTCTTTAACAACAATGGCTGCCAAACTTTCTGGAATGGAGAAGTACTTCATCATCCAATAAACATCGCGGTTATTCGCCTAGCAGCTACGTGTTTTATTACTGGTATTTAAATAACTGAAATGAAAACATAAAGGCTAAAGTATGGGAGACTTCACTGTATCAGGCATCCTCTTTTCTTGTAGCTAGAGTAGTAAATTCCATTCCTCGCTGACTTATATTCCCCAACAGTAGCAGTATCTGAGTATGTCAGGTGCCCAATTACAGCTAGTTAGACTGGATAGTGCAGACAGGGAGAGGAACCCCATTTATTATTTGCCCCATGACACAAGCCATCGCCACACAGCCCCCAGTAGACGACACATTCACACACAAAAAAGCTATAAATATAAATTAAAATAAAATTTCCAGACCGTCAAATGGTCCGTCATGATTGATTGCGGGCAGTGGGTCTACTGGAAGATAACTCCACCATATTCTCCTCCTCATGTGCTCACACTAAAACACCACATTCTCCCCCTCCTGTACTCACACTAAAACACCATATTGTCCTCCTCATGTGCTCACACTAAAACACCATATTCTCCTCCTACACTCCTGTTTTGTTCATTCCAGCAGAAACACAACAGAGCCCCCACCTCCGCCCATTTGACCTCCATGCAAGAATCCTGCATACACCCATTTATATGCACTTATAAAGGTGCTCCCTGTGGATATTTGACTTGATTAGTAGTTATCTCAAGCACAAGCCATGTAGGGACAGAAACCTTTAACCCTTTACCATGTGTACAGTTCTGCAACTGTTATATCATGTCCTCCCCCCCCCCCCATTATCTGGGCTTTAAAGTTTAGACAAATATAGACACACAGTGCCCCACCAGATGTGTCGTATGGGGCGACTAGAAAGGCCTTAGATGCTAGGTGAAACCAGTACTGATATATGAACAATAAACGAACAAGTGTATAGATCTTTGGAAGCAGCGGAGATGTGGTTTTGCAGAAGAATGCTGCAGATCTCATGGACTTCAAGGAAGACTGATGATACAGTACTTGAAGAGGCACAAACACAAATTATTGCAAAGATCCGGGGAACTGAGACCGTAGTCCAGTCAGGCACAAAATACTGACCAGGTATTCGCACATAGTCAATACACTGACCAAGACTACAATCTCTTTTCCATGAAGTGTTCCCTGGAAACAGGTTGTTTTCAAGGCAGCCTGGCCGACAATATTTTGATCGATATGATCCCTGTAGTAGTGAGCACCATGCAGATGAAGCCAAGCATAGCACAACTGCCTGAAGGACCGCAGTCCACCTTCATCAGCATGCTCAGGATGTGAGGAAAGCTACTACAACCCGCCACTTAACGTCCTTTTTAGGGTGCAGAAAAGAGTAAACTTACTCATTGTGGGCATTAAACAAGAACAAAGATCAAAACACGGCAGTCATCCTTTTTGTGTGCATGTTATGAGTAACGAGTGAATGATATGGGCGACAATCAACAACAGAGTTGGTAAACGACGCACGTGATAGAAGCGGAGGGAGGTCAATGAAGCCAACACCAACTTGCATGGCACCTGATGACGATAAGGTAGAAATAAACATTTAGATACTTTAGGCCATAAAAACTTCAACAGATACAGAAAGATGTTTGATGGCTTGACATGTTTTCACTGAAGACATATGCTCCACAGGTAGCTGGAAAGGTTGATTGATTAATTAAATGGCTGAAGAATGGAAAAGCGCCAGGTCATGCCAACTTGAATGCATAGCCTTTTAAAACAGCTGAAACAATAAACATTGAGATGGAAAGGTCATAGGATCAGGGGCCAATTTACCAGTTTAACTATATATTCTCTTGTCCGGAACCCACTTTAGAAGGTAAAAATGATAGGTCAAAGAATGAGAAATCCACTTTAGGAAAAGAGTTGGAAACCAAGAAGACTTTGATCAAATTGTGAGAGGAGTCAAACAAACCAATTGTGTTCACATGTATTCACATATGTGGAATAAATAATTGAAAAGGACCAGAACAGAAATAGGTATTGCACAATGGTTCTAATCCTTTGTTCGAAGTGGGTGACGTTGAAGGTATGTGTTGCAGTACACATTCTAGAAATATTAGGATAATTGATTATGAAATACAATAAACAGAGGTTTCCTCAGTAGAAGAGAAATAAGCAGGAAAACAAAGATGGATGTATACCGCTCGACCTATGTGCCTGTCCTGACATATGGATGTGAGTCATGGGCAATGACTACAGCCCAAGAAAGGCAATTACAAACTTCAGAAATGAGGTACCTAAGAAAGGCAGTTCAGGTGACGAGAAGGGACAAGATCCGTAACCAGACAATACGTAGCAATCTTGAAGTTCAACCCCTGTATACACGAGTGGAGCAGTCCCAACTACAGCGGTTTGGCCATGTCTGTAGAATGGAAGAAGATCGGATACCAAAGCGGTCATGGGAGATCAAAAGTCAAGGACGCAGACCCCGAGGACGTCCCAAAGTACGTTGGGAAGACAACATACGACAGTCCCTAAGTGATAGAGGGCTGGATTGGAAAGAGGCCAGGAAAAAGACGGCGGATAGAGCAGTGTGGCGTTCTCTTTGGCAAACCTCTACACCTCACGGTAGAAGAGGAGCGACTAAGTGTAAGTAAGTAAGAGAATGAAATATTATAATATAGGGGACGACAAATTCTAGACACCAGATCTTCAAATATTGTTGTGGAGCTGCAGTGATCCATAGCTGACTGCTAGTCTCATAGCTAGCAAACGAGAGCTGCTAAGACCCTTCTACACATCCATGCGGTTATCCTGGATAACAGATGGTAACAGAGCAGACTGGCTAAGGAGAAGAAATCGAAGAGGGAAGGCTAACTTGGTACACAAAAATGCCTGATGAAGACCAAAGTGTCAGACCAAAAAATGCAAATATCACAGTCAAGTTGTAAACTGCGATACAACGCATTTCATTCTCTAGACAACTTGCTAAGACCTTTTCAGGGCTTGGTAGTGAAAAATTGAGAACGAAAGAAGAAGTAAAAAAATGTTGCTGTGACTAACATTTCAGAATCATTGTCCTATTTACTGGCACAATTGATTCCATCATATAAATCCTCCCTCAGTTATGAGGAACACAAAATAGAAATGTCCCCTACTTCAGTGACTTTCAAGGTCAGACATGTTACACAGCGGCTAAGGCTTTAGTTTATATATCTTATGTAATACAAGAAGATCTGGTTACAAGGATTTATAACTGTTACTTAATACTTGTATCTGTTTTGGGCCTTGCAACCAGATCACGTGACAGATGGATAAATGACATAACAGAAATCCAACCAACAACAATATGGACTTAAAACAGTCAACACAACAAGTGTGGTCAAAGAATGACAACTTCCTCCAAAAAAGTCTGATATAGATAGCATAAATATACAATTTCTTGTCAAGAAGAAATAAAGTGACAGTATTCAGACTGTCAACAGAGCACTGTAAACTAAAATTGTATCTGTTCCACAAATAAAAGAGCAGACACACATACAAATTAGTAAAATAAACACGATCAGCTACATAAGAGGAACAAAGTGACAACGTGGTACTAATAACTAAATTAAGGGATACATTGTATGGTAACGATTAAAGCCTAAGACAGACTACACATTTGAGAAACTGCCAGATCTACAGGCTCTACTGTCTGAACTGAGCAACCAGCGCAAGATTGTCATGCAGTGGATACCTTCTCATTGTGGAATACCAGGAAACGAGAGAGCAGATCGACTGGCAAAGGAGGGTGCTGCAGACGAGCAACCAGATGTGCCAGTTACATACCAACAGAAGATAAGGATGATCAAATCAATCAGAAAGCCACCAACAGTAACACCAGACGACGAACAGTCATGATTACCATAACATGAACAGACAAGAGCAAACTGTTGTGTTGCGCCTTAGAACAGGACACAACCGACTCCGCAGCCACATGTACACAAAAATGAAGATTAGCAACTCAGCCATGTGTACATGCGGACAGGCATCCCAGACAGCAGAGCACATACTACAAAACTGCCCCGAATATGATATACAGAGAAAATCTCACTGGCCCATAGAAACAACACTGGAAGAGAAACTTTATGGACCTGTGTGTGAAAGACTACAAAAGACAGTGAAGTTTATACAAGACACAACATTGCAGATATAGACAATATTTTAAAGCGAACGAAAGAAGAAGAAGACTACACATTTGATTAAAGAATTAGATGTATTTGACAGCGAACAAACATTATGTAGAAGACTATAGTTGCCCATTTGCCGTAAGTAAGGTACATACAGCAATTATGTTTAACTCAAAGAAGTTGCTGACCCAAAATAGATTCCTACATAGTCAAAATATTTCTGTCTGCTCCATATTTGACATAGTAAAACACATATGCAGACTTGTTCAAAGATGCAGCTTCTTCTTCTTCTTCGTACGCAGTCAGACAGTAACCATTATTTTTTAGAAAAAGCGGCGGTCATCCTGAGGCTGTCGACACTGCCATAGAGCTTGTCTTGTGGTTCCACTGGTGATGGCCACATCTGCTCTCTCTGATCCTCGTATGTCGGGCAGTTCTGCAGCAGATGTTCAGCGGTCATTTTCCCGGTGCCACACGGGCATTCGTCGGTTCTACCTATCTTCAATTTATTGAATAGGTGGTACCTCAGTCTATGTTCAAAGATGCAGCTGAATCTGCCCACATACTCCAGTGGTCAGATAAAAAAGATTAAAAACGTAGAAGCAACATATGAATATTACATAAACAGATTAAGCACAGAAACATAGTTACAAATCCAAGGAAAAGCATTTATTGATAATTTTCTAAATTATTGATAGAAACAGCTATTTTCTAGCTATTACCCACACTCTATCACTTTATCATTGATCACACCACACAATAACATCCAAGAGTGTGCTGGCACTATGTCAAACTATACCATTCATGATCATATTGAAATCAAGCAGTTACATATATTTTATATATGTATAAAATATATATTATACCAGATCATAACTTAACGTGTTTATATTGGTTTAGAAGATGCTGCATAATCTGTATACAACCAGTTTCATATACATTTACTTGCTCTAAAAGCTATACACATTCAATCTATTCTTAAATGCATTAATTGACCCTGCATCCACTACTTCCTGTGGCAATGCATTCTAAGCATTAACCATTCTCTGATTAAAAAAAGAATCATAACACACACACATATATTATATATATATACATATTTATATATACATATATAAATATACTATATATATGGGCCTATGTACATATAAATATATATGTATGTATGCTTATATATATATGTGTGTGTATATATATATATATAAATATATATATATAATATGATATGTAGTTGTATAGTTCCGGGGGAGAAAATCGTAAATTCACTGCAACCTTCCAGACATGTCATAAAAAGTGGTTAAAGATTGGTTTTGTGCTTGGGGTTAGAAACTGTATGTTTCACTTCAGTGAAACTGCATTGGTATTTAATGATTCGTAACGAGCGTTTTATATTTCAGATATACGGACAACATGTTGATTGCAACACTATATACTGTTGAGTAATTTAATATAATATACACTATAGACCCTAGATTTTAGAAGGCAGTTATTTCATATATCAAATTACATCAACCACAATTACAGGAGTTGTTACATTTACTATGATTTACCGTTCATACGCAATACTGACAAGATTTTTTTTAAAGTCTATAATTGCATGTTAGCAATAAACTGTAATAATATATACTTTTGGATTGGGACGAAGCAGCATAGGCTGAAAGCAATTTTCATAATTTATCTTCAGAAGGTAGGGAAGAATTGCGAGCTTGATATACCGACATATACAACAAACAAAATAAATAGGTGACCAACTTACCTCGATCAGAGAGTTGTGTTTGTTGTTTCCTAATAATAATTGATGTATCGATAGAAAATACGTTTTTTCTAGGCTTTCTGTAGTCAATACACTCATCTATATAATGTGAATAATGCCTACCGCCATCCGATGTCGCTGGTTGCTTGGTAGGCCTATTATTATTGATCAACATCAGACAAGCACACATTTCGAACCATACCCCGCCTTCTACTTTCGCTTTACGTTGGCATATACTGTTTGAAATCTTCAACGTTGAAGGTAAAATAGGTATAATTGTAAAATAAATACCGTGAAAGCATTTCCCGTTGAGCGCGCATCCGACCTGCGTCGACTCATACAGTTTAGCGAATCAAACACGCCCGGAAGATATAACTGCGCATGCCCTGTGTACCCTGTCCGAAAACATTGCTTGTTAATCGGTAGTTCACTCACCGCTTCCTTCGTTCAGTGCCGCAAGCAACAGTCTACTTCTTTCAAACATGTCAAGTGTTGTGATTTTGTCAGCTGCTAGAACACCCGTTGGTAACTATAACTTATTTTGATTTGCAAGTGCAGTTTTCTACGTATGCGTTTTCACTCAGGTGCGACTTTTGTCTAATCTAAAATTCTCACTCTCATAGCAGAAGACAAATCAGCGCTAAAGTCAATGACACAGTGACAATCAATCGGCTTTGGTTTTTGTAATTGATGTATTGCTCACAGACAAACGAGATTGAGATGCTCGCCAGGAAATTCGAAATATATTCTAGACACTATCATCAGGGAAAATGCTTATGTGAACTCAAAATAACCAACGCATACGTGGCATAAAACATATTCTACCCTCCCACAAGAATACCGCCCCAGGCCCCGACCAAGACGGGACCAAGTGAAATAAAAAAAACGTTGCCCATCAATAGGCAGATATTAGTGAAGTGAAATGCAATACCACTATTACTTTACAGGTATTAAATAATGCATTAGTGATGGAGAACTGGCTCAAAACCGATATACTCCATAAACCTTCAATTGCACGCACTCCACGCTTCTAAATGTAGTAAGTACTTACTAGTAGCATACCTGTACCGTACACTGCTCAGTACCGTACCTAGACAACATATTCACTATTACTATAAGTATAACTAACTGTAGAACAATCACCCCACAGAACAATTATAATGCATCTATGGCATATTCATTGAGAAATATAAGCTAGAAAAATGTCACATCTATTACTAGAACTAAGAATGTGAACATACCCTGGACAGTTACAGACCAATGGAGACCTCGGATAACGCAGGGACATTCACATTCAGGCAGAAAACACAACACTTGTAGTGGGTGAGAGGCTCCCGGAGAATTAAATCAGAAATGCATATGACCTGGTCCACTTTTGAGGCCATGATGCACTTTTTGAACCAGTGTGGGATCTCATTCTTTGGGTAGCCTGGCGAAAAGAACAGTTGCCCTCCGCTGTGACTCTTGGGTATCAGAACTGATGCGAATATGTCCAGGTTGTCTCAAGGTTCTAAAACCTGTCTGGACTACGTGAATTTCAGATTCAAAACCTTTTCTCTATCCTTAATAGGATTCGCAAGAGTATCTTTCTAGCATGGTTGATCAGTGTGGTAG
Source organism: Ariolimax columbianus (assembly GCA_036924085.1). Lineage (NCBI taxonomy): Eukaryota > Metazoa > Mollusca > Gastropoda > Stylommatophora > Arionidae > Ariolimax > Ariolimax columbianus. Next base: position 40,863,618 of record JAVGWX010000023.1, on the reverse strand, counting down.
TTCGTGCACAGCTTCAGGTTGCCTATTTGGGGGAGGTGAATATAAATTGATTTCTTCCATGCTTCTGGCCACTCTGCACTGTGCCATATCTGTTTACACAGCTTGTGATAGACTCGAGCACGTGCCTCTCCTCCTGCTTGTATTAGCTCTGCTGGGATATCATCGCATCCTGGGGACTTTCCCTTTTTCAGGCTTTTAATTGCAGAGCGTACTTCTTCCAATGTTGGTTCAGGTTCTTTCTCATCCTTTGGTAGGATTGTAACTGAGCGCTTTGTGCTATCTCCATACATGGTTCTGCGGTACTCTCTCCATCAATTCAGTATGTCTTTGGTTTCTGTTGATGTGTTATCCTCTTTGTCATTTATGACATGTGGAACCGGACGGAATTCCCTTGTCAGTGTTCTTATTGCTTTGAATGCATCTCTTTCTTTGCCTTGTTGTAGGTTTTCTAAATCCTTACATGTTTCTACTATGTATCTTCTTTTATCTTTTCTTATTTCTCTTCTAACTTTTCTTGCGCAGTTTTTATATGCTGTGTTGGTCCCCTTACTTCCCATTTGTTTTAATTGTTGCCTTTCTGCAATGAGTTTCTGTGTTTCCTGTGTTATATAGCTCTGTGTCTTGTGCAATATCTTTGGAATCATTTCTTTTGCTGTCGAGATCAAAATCTCCCTTGCGTACGATGTCAACTCCTCAGATGTCATCTCTTCCTGTATAGCAAGCAACGCCTCAAATTTGTTTTCTACTTTGATGTTGTATTCAGTAGGTATTGCTGATACATCGATGCGTATTGGCTGGCAACCTTTGTTGATCCGTAGTCTTGTTTGGAAAACTGCAAACAGTAATTCGTGGTCCGTATCGCAGTCTGCTCCTGGCAGCTTTTTTGTTGCCAGCACATTTGATCTCCATCTTTGTTGCACTAGGATGTAGTCTATTTGGTTTCTGCTGTTGCCATCAGGGGAGGTCCACGTGTACAGTCTTCGTGGATGTTGTTTGAAGAAGGTGTTGGCAATGGAGAGGTTGTTTTCCGTGCAGAATTCAACCAGTCTTTCTCCTCACTCATTTCTGTGTCACAAACCAAAAGGTCCTCGAACACTTCTCTCCTCTTCGGCTCTTTCCTCTCCGACTTTCGCATTGAAATCTCCAATGATGACCAAGATGTCTCTTTTTTCAACTTTTTCCATTGCTTCTTGCAAGGTGTTATAAAAATCATCCATTTCACAATCGTCTGCTGCTGATGTTGGTGCATACACTTGAATTATTCTAAAATTTCTAGTCTTTTTTTTTAGTCTGATTACAATTATGCGGTCGTTGACTGGATTGAAACCGAGTAGTGAAGGTGCTGTCTTCTTTGACAGACTAAAGCCGACCCCGCTTTTTCCACTCTTGTCCGTCCCAGAGTATATAAATGTTTCTCCTGAGGAGCTGGTACAGGGCCCTTGGCCGGCCCATCTATGCTCAGAGACTCCAAGAATCTCTATCTTGGTTCTCTTCATTTCTCTTCCGATCATGAATAACTTGCCCCGGTATAGGCTCCTGACGTTCCAGGTGCCTATTCTTAGTTTTGTTTTTAGTCCCATTTCAGAGTTGTCCACTGTAATGCAGTCAGGCTTTAGGCCGTCATCTCTATTACTTGTACTGACTCTGAAATTGGCCTCTTCCCCAGTTGGCGTCGTTGATCTGTCTGGTCTGCGGGCCTCACCATCAGATCTTTCAGTTTCGTTTCTCTCGACTGTCATAGGTTTCTTGGCATTTTACATCCAGTAGTTTGCCATTGCTTTCTGGACGTTGTTCTGGCCGCTTACCAACTATGGTCTCTGGTGCGCCCTTAGACCGATACCAGGCGTTTCCAGCTCCCGCTTTCAGAGTCGTTGTCGCACAGGTCGATCTTCCGCCTCTTCCACCAGCAGCTGTGTGTACTTGTCAGGGGTGGACTCCCCTTGTCATTTCACCCACGTAGTTTAGCCGGCCAGCCAAAGTCGTTGCCCGGGGGGTGGCGCTGTCGTACACAGGCAGACTCTAGGAGCCATACGTGAGCTAGACAGAAGTGGGGGAACCAAATAGGATCCTGGCCATCAAGGATGTGGCTGCCTCTCACCGTGAGGTGCTATCCCTTACACACTTACTGCCCTACCCCCCTACTGGACACTAAACAAAATAAATCAAATTCCATTTACAATCCCATGATTGGACCACAGAATAATTTCTAAAATTACTATAAAAATGTTCACTTCTGATGTTTGTGTACCAATATTTATTTATCTCGCTGCTTTTGTGTTGTTTTCATGTTGTTGCTATTATTAAAGTCATGTATTGCTTCCCAACAGGCTCATTTAATGGAGCGTTGTCTACTGTTGCTGCCCATGATTTGGGAAGTGTGGTTATCAAAGAGGCCATAAGTAGGGCAGGCATTAAAGGGGAAGATGTCTCGGAGGTCATCATCGGCCAATCAATTGTAGCAGGTAAGATGAAAACATTTTTACAGCCTTTAGTTGTCTTATTGTTCCAATTTTTTATAAACTTCTATTAATTTTTTTGTCTGTCAGGTGTGTATATAGAATATGCTATTTCTTCCAGTTTTTCTTCGTACGCTTGCAGGTGTGAACTTGAAATCTAAACACTGTAATAGCTCATGAAGCGTTAATGATAACGATAGTTTGAAGTGCTGTATCACATTAATGCAAAGGTGGAAATTCAAACTTTTTTTTCGTACTTACACTGTTACATGGTTCGTCGATATATCTGTCAATTCCTTTAAACCTACCTTTGTATTATGTGCCACAGCCAGTCTGAATTGTGCGTGTGTTGAATATCCACAAGTAATCCAGATGCGCAGTCATTAGGCTGATAAAATAATAAATTATAACTGCGACATAGTCATTTGCATGAAGACACGAGCCATGTGTCTTGTCATCCTGGGAAGTTGAAGCTGTATACCAATTAAGTGGAGCAACTCTGAAGACACACTAATTCCAAGGGTGGGACGATGAGGCTAACGTCTGGTCAGGCAAAACACAATGATCAAACAATGTTAGCCAGGGTCAGGAGAAATATACTGGCCAAGACCCTCACCTGACCTCCTCGTTGGTTGTCCTGGAAACTACAATGTGATCCCCGTAGTTGTAAGTGACACCGAAAAAATAATGGTTACTGTCTGACTGTGTACGCAGAAGAAGAAGAAGTAAGTGACACGCAGATGAAGCCAAGCATTGTACAACCGCCTGGAGGTTAAGCCTAGTGGTTAAGTGACAAGGCTTACAATCCGAAGGTGCTGGATTCACTCATCACAGCACTGGCTATTATCCAGGGGAAGCAAATCATGTCAGGAAAGCTACTACATTCTGCCACAAGTTCCATTTTTTTCAGGGTGCATAAAAGGGTTACCAATCCACTGTGTGCATTAGCAACCAACCAACCATTCCAAGGGTGAATCATAATGTTGTCAGCTATAATAGAAAGACTATTATTCAAATCATCCTATAGTTAGCCATGATTGAACGAATACCATTGCTATATTCTCTACTTTAAGATCAAATATTTTATATATAAATATGAGGTGAACTATATCCTTCCTTACATGGTATACTGATAATACTAATAATCCTGAAGGTAGGGCTTAGTAATGTTTTTGAAACACTGGTTGACAGTTGCATTCTTATTTTTTAAAAACTAGTAAAAACACGTGAGCAAGTACTGACAGGTGTATCTGGCACAGGTATTTGAAACATCTTGTCTCTAAAATATTGTCATTAGTTGCCTCTCCGCTTGAGTCGCACTTCACACGTGTTCTCCATTTCCCAACCATTAGGCCAAGGTCAGAACCCTCCACGTAAGGCATCTATCAATGCTGGTGTTCCATACAGTGTCCCTGCCTGTGGTGTAAGCATGCTGTGTGGTTCAGGTCTACGATCTGTTGTGCTAGCTTACCAGGCAATCAAAGCAGGGGATGCCTCTATTGTCGTTGCAGGTGGTCAGGAAAATATGAGCAAGGTAACTAGTTATTTCTCTTAAAATTGCACGTGAATTGAAATTTTAATAGGCCAAAAGTCGTAGTGTAACGTTTTTATCTTTCTAAATGGGAAATATGGACTGCCTAAGAATGGAGATACTCAAGGGGGAGAGGGATCTCATTTTTCTACTTTGTTTTTCTGTCCTGGACCATTCTTTCCATCTCTTGTCTTCGTCTCCATTATGTCTGCCTCAAGCTGAATTACAAAAAGACTTTAAATGGCAGTTTGTTGGATGTTCATTGTTTGGTGATTGTGTCGTATGATTTAACTTTTTTTTAAACCAGACACAAAAAAGATATATACTTTCATAATATGGCCTAAGCAAATTAAGTAATTTTAATTCATACAAAAAAAATAGGTTTCATAGAGGTATGAAAATTTGAATGTTTTCTTTTTTTAAAACTGTTGACCATCTCTTTCGTCCATTTTGTGCTGCAGGCACCTCACTGTATTCATATTCGAGGAGGTTCCAAATTTGGCAACGCTACTCTTATAGACACAATGCTGCATGATGGTCTGACATGTGCATTTGGAAACTGTCACATGGCAATCACAGGTAAATGACTACATACATACCCATTCATGAATTTAAGGTGGTGGTTTGTTTAAGACCAGTGCCAGGAAATGTTTCCAGTCGCAGAAGTTGATAGTGTTACTAATGAAAAAGAACGAAGACTAGATTCAGGTTAAGTTGAAATATGCCAACCAAGACCTGACATCTTTGTTGTAGTTTCTGGAAACTAACTGTGGCACAACACTTTGGCCAATGAGGCGGAGAGTGACACTGTAGTCGCCATAGTGGCAACCTAGCTGAAGAACCTCATATTGCACTACAGTCTGGAGGACACAGCCAACCTTTTCAAATATGCTTTAGAGGGGACGGCAGAGGCTAGTGGTTAAGTGACACGGCTCACAATCTGAAGGTGCTAGGTTCGATCATCGCAGCACTGGCTGTTATCCAGGGGAAGCAAATCCTTAGAAAATGTAGGAGGAAGCAGACCGTTAGAAAATGCAGGAGGAAGCAGACCGTTAGAAAATGCAGGAGGAAGCAGACCGTTAGAAAATGCAGGAGGAAGCAGACCGTTAGAAAATGCAGGAGGAAGCAGACCGTTACATAAAATGAATGCTGAAGTTGGATGCACTAGGCCGACAGGCGCAAAATAAAACCATAGTGTAACACACACCACCTTAGAGAATAAAGAAATGAAGTCAACGTGCAAAACGCTTTAGGATATAGAGAGAAACATCAAGAGTAGTTTCCACAACTAATGAAAAAACACCAGAGAAAGCGTTGTTAGAATTCAACATCAAATTGTACTCATTCATTGCAATGTTGCTCCACTTTTACCATGGTCTGTGTGGGTCTTGTGTTTTTCAGGGTTGGTTAGTTGTAACCCATGCACAACCCTCATTAGAATGGTTAAGTCACTTCTCTTTAACCTTGGGGTGGAGAGGCCTTTTGTCCCGTATCTTGTCATAACTTGTAAAGGTCACATGCAGGACAGGTTACGGTGCTACTATGATTTACTGCTCTGTACTACAAGATCCGCTATACATACTTTGTGTTTTGGCATCCAAACCCCGCCAAGTGTTTTGACATCCAAACCCCGCCAAGTGTTTTGACATCCAAACCCCACCAAGTGTTTTGACATCCAAACCCCACCAAGTGTTTAGTTATTTTATTTCTTCAATTGGAAATGTTTTTTTTAATGTTTATGTCCTAGCTGACATTGTTACGCTCTTATGTAATATCATGATTTTGTACCCTCACTGGAGCCGCGTAGCGCGCTGGTTTCACATCTGAGTGGTCCTGGGTTCATTCCCCAGTTGAGGCAGTAATGTTTTTTCAGACTGCAATGACTCCCAGGTCGACCCAGCCCTTAATAGTTACCTGTTCATACCGGGAAGTAAAAGCGGCGGGGGAGAGGAGATGGCTACCGCCCTCATATAGCCGAGCCTTTGAAATGTGAGATCGCTAACACCTCGCACCCCTGCGGCAGTAATGCTATGGGTTACTTGACTTTACCCTCACTGACATTCTAACACTGTCACATAATATCTTTGTTTCACCAGTTGAGAGTGTGGCCAATAAATGGAACATTTCCAGAGAACAACAAGATCAGTTTGCTCTACAATCACAAGAAAAATATGAACATGCACAGAAAAATGGAAACTTTGATGCTGAAGTTGTTCCAGTAATCGTACAGACAAGAGCAGGTAATCAAGGAGTTGATTATCACAACCTTCAGTATGTTCAAAGCTATGTAATTTAAAAAAATCTTATTTTATTATCCAGCTTTAAATTGGTACCAGACTTATTATGGAAGGTAAGATGATACAGAAACTTTTTTTCATGCGAAGCTCAGACCAAGTTCATAAACGTCTAACGCTTTTCTCCTGTGGCACTGCTCGTATCAGATAATCTTTATGCACACATTTTGGGGTGTAACAACATATAAAAATAATATAGAGTCAGGCAGTGAGATAGTTTACCAGTTAATGAATATATTAGCAGTTTACCAGTTAATGAATATATTCTCTTGAACAAGATGAGAGTAGGCATGTGTTGTTTGTTATTGTACCATCCACTTGGGCTGGAAAGAATAGGACTGCTGTAACCTTCTAATCCAATCATGTAGTAAAAGGGGCCTAAAGAAGGTTGTGCTTGGAGTTGGCAACCCGACTCAATAAAACCATTATTGTTGTAGCTGTCATGATATTCCCAAGGGAGTTGACAGTTCAACAATTTTCTTCACTGTTTGAGAGGGGAAAAACGAGCCCAAATGTGGACTTAACACAACTCTTGTTCTAAAAGAAAGTACCTACCTCTGTAATCTCAAACTTTTGACAAGTTCTACCTGGCTTATCCAGAACTTTGCACAAGTTTTGTCTGACTCTGTAGCATAAAGTAACATCAAACCTGAAAACAGTTGACGTTAGATTCACATGTGGTACAGCCAGGCCGCTGTGACATGCTAAGTAAGCATTTGATAAGGTCACAACCTGTTTGGCAAAGTTTTTGTGGTAATGACAGTGCAAATAAGGGAGATAGTAACTGACAGGATACCATTGGAGGTCATAGTACCAACTCATACAGTGCAGAAAGATTGGTCTGATTGCTTGATCAACATTTCTATTTGGGTCAAGTGTTGTGTTATAAGCCATATTAAAAATTCACTTATCGGTAGCTGTTAATATAAAAACTTTCATGTAACAGAGTGTAGCAATGTCAGTGAAAAACAGACGTTATGTGACAGAGTTGTAAGACATAGACAAATGTTCTTAGACATATGATATTTGACTGCAATACCGTAGAATATTAAGGGGGGGTGTACCTTCCTCAGATCTAGCGAGTCACTAGAAGACCACCTGCACATTTACTATGGCTAGGCAAATTAACCGCTAGCACGCTACACATTTTTTTTGCAAAAAATTGTGCACCTTTATATTTCGCTATGGTAGTTGACTTTCAGGGCTTGTAACTTTTCTGTTTGTTGGTCAATAAATATGATTTCCTTATGTGTAAAGACACAATTGAATAAAGAACTTATTGGTGTTTTTGTTGTGTGTTTGTTAGCTTCTGAGATACAAAAAGATGGTGAAAATTTATTGAAAAACAAAACAATTTGGACTCGACCACTAGGACTTAGTCGCTCCAATAGAAATCCACGGAAACCACAACGTATCAATACTGTGTTTATAATATCGACACAACTGTTAGTTTCTAATTCAAACGTAGTTATTACATCTAAACAAACAAAATAAACAGATCTACTATATAAAGATCTTTTCCAACAACCTACATCTTTCGCAAAAAGTTGGCCTGCTCCAATCTGCATAATATCAAGATAAAGCATTCAAAATCCATTTGTAATCTAACATACAATACTTTTACCGGCAAAAAAAAACCTGTGTAGATGGATGTGGCGTATTCAGCATTTAAAAAAAATAGCTACAGGTAGGGTTGGAGGATAATGAAATTTTGCAAACTTGACGACGGTTGGTATGTGCTAGTTTATACTAGAAGAAACATCATCATGCGCATGCACATATGTTCACTTGTTGCAGTCTGGTTTCATTTGAACATGCCTCATGTTATATGATTTTCATCAGGATTTACTTCATTTGTAATACTACTGAAGTCTGTTTAAACTATTTTTGGTATTTCTTTGTCTAACCATTCTTGTTTTTTATCCGTTATTTGTATTTAAGTTGCGAGATATCATTTTCTCCTGTTACTGCTGCCAGTATCCTAATGTTGATAATTGTGCAAACTCTGTGGTCTCACCCATTGGTGGATATTTTTCCAGGACCTGTAGAGGTCAAGAAAGATGAATTTCCTAGATCAGGCTGTAAAATTGAGGATTTCAAAAAACTACGACCAGCATTTGTCACCGATGGTTCAGGGACAGTAACAGCCGGAAATGCCTCAGGTAATGTAGAATAGCAGATGTTATATATAAATATGTGTGTTCCTGGCAATGTTATTTTAGTTTTTGTTGTTCTGACATTAGATATTTATGTAGATGATGTGCTAATGTTTTTGTAATGGAGAAATGCATTTGATGATGAAAGCAGATGTCAAAATGTACTGGTCCCTTTAATTCTCAGAGACATAGGGCTGTAACAAAACATGCAATGTTAATACAGTCTGGATGTGATATTCTTTGTTAAAAGCTTATGTTGATGTGTTTAGTTTAAGGAGATAGGACCGCAGACATCATACCATTTGTAAGGAGTGTGCTAGCAGGACTGTATAGGTGCTGTTTCAAATGTCTAGAAATGCTTTAATAGTTCATTGGCAAGGAATGCTGCCTTTAGCACTCCCTTGTCCGATCCCTTCTAACCAACTCGGCCTACAAAAACGGTGTGCGGAAACATTTTTTATTTTTTCTTTGAACAGTCACTCCTGACAGCGATTTTTTACTGCTGAATTAATAGTTGTCCATCACAAGTGATGAAGACCACTCTCTTTGTTCAGCCGTGTGGACAGTCGTATCTCTTGCTGTGTCCGCTGAAATGGGTGACTTGCGCGGTTATGTGGATTAAAGTGAGGAAGAAACTGCGCCATTTTGTCAACCTCACTCACAGAGCCTAAGCTACCTTTTGTCAGAGGCAAGACATGCATAGGATGCAGATTTTGTCTCAGGGTTACCACCGAAGCCTTTCAGTAAACATGTAACCCGTAGGGTAGAAAGGTGGGGTGGCATCTAACGCAGTTTGTCGTGCCTTTTCGATAACCACAAGAGGTCGTATGGACAACACTCAGCGTGTGAGTGGGTCTGGCATCTCTCCCCAGCTGTATTGAACTCATCATATTAGCATCTAAAATTCCCACACGCCAAATTCGCGAAGGTGAACCGGCAGAACTAACTGAATACGCCCTCCATATATACACATTTTGTCGGTTAAAGTATCGTATGTTCGATTACAAATGGCTTTTGAACAGTTTTAATTTTGTATACGCCGTTGGAGCAAGCCGACTATTTGCGAAAGGGGAAGTAGGTTGTTGGGAAAGATCTTTATCGCGTAGATCTGTTTATTTTTTTAGTTTTGCTGTAAGAACTACATTTGAATTGAAACTAACAGTTGTGGCGATATTGTAAACACAGTATCGATACGTTGTGGTGGTTTCCATGGTTTTCTATCGAAGCGACTAGGCCTAGTGGTCGAGTCCAAATTTTTCCCGAGATTTTCATAAATTTTCAACTTCATCTTTTTGAATCTCAAAAACTAACAAACACACAACAAAAACAATAACACCCACATGTTCGTTATGCTATTGTGTATCTACACGCCAGAAAATCATATTTATTGACAAACAAACATAAAAGTTACAAATTTTGAAAGACGACTACCACAGCGACTGATTAAGAAAATTAATTAGGTCAAATTTAAAAAAAAAATATATTGGAGTGCTAAAGGTTAAAAAGTAGCAGTAATTTCATAAAATGATATTTTTAGAAGTCACTGTGAACAGCAGGCATCTGTACAAGACCTAGAGGGGGGGTCTACAAACCAAATCATTTTTAACCCTTTACAGTCCGCCATATTTGTGCAGTTTGTACCTAATAGTCTGAAAAAAAACTATTCAGTATATGTAGAACAAGTAACTGTTCATGAAATATTGAATAGTATATTTCTTTACAGAATTTAATCTTGCATAATGCGCAGCTAAAAATAGTTTCAATAGCATATCCACAAGCATTAAGTGAATTGTTACTTGGATAATTTCTGTGAGACAATCATGCCATTGAGAACCTGAAGATGAAACTACATATGGCAGCGTGTCTCACTTCTGTGAGGTGTCAAGCTAGATGACTTCATGAGGATGGAGTTGACCGTTGTCACGTGCATCAGAATCCACGGACAATAGCATTGCCATTTCCTGCCAACGGGACGTTTACTGATGTTGATCTGGTAGAACAACAAATGGTTGACAGAGTTTACACATCTGAATTACAATTAAAATCGTCTGATTCACCAGAATCGTTGTCCTGATTAGGTGCAAAGTTACTTTTTGGACTGTGGAGCATAGAATCCATAACTTGAAAGTCATTTCTGAAAAATTCTGAATCGTGCACTGTTTTGAGAAAATGGTAGTGGCATGGCCTGGATGTTAGGTTAATCATTTTATCTAGTCATGGCAGAATGGTTGACATTAGTGTAATGCTGTCGATGTCAGTAATACTGGTCCAAATTTGACTTCCTGTCAGTTTTCGTCTCTTGCAAAGGGTTAAAATAACTTTATTGTTCTGTGGTCCTTATATGACCTCATATGAAGGGCAGCCACAAATGATCATTGGCTCCAAGGATTTGGCTGTCTCAGAAATATTAGGGACCAATGTTATAAAGGAAATGAAAGAACCTGTGATATTTTTCTTGTGTGTTTCAGGAATAAATGATGGAGCAGCAGCGTTTGTGCTGGCAAGCCAAGAAGAAGCTGACAGGCGAGGTCTTAAACCTCTGGCACGAATTGTCTCATGGGCACAAGCTGGAGTTGAGCCATCTCTTATGGGGACAGGACCAGTTCCAGCCACCAAAAAAGCAGTAAGCTGTTTGAAATTGTTATAGGTTTGACCATTAAAAGCTGGGATGAGTTTGACTGTTGAAAGCTGGGATGAGTTTGGCTGTTAAAAGCTGGGATGAGTTTGACTGTTGAAAGCTGGGATGAGTTTGACTGTTGAAAGCTGGGATGAGTTTGACTGTTGACAGCTGGGATGGGTTTGGCTGTTGGATCTGGGATGAGTTTGACTGTTGGATCTAGGATGAGTTTGACTGTTGGATCTGGTATGACTTTGGCTGTTGGATCTTGGATGAGTTTGGCTGTTGGATCTGGGATGAGTTTGACTGTTGGATCTAGGATGAGTTTGACTGTTGGATCTAGGATGAGTTTGACTGTTGGATCTAGGATGAGTTTGACTGTTGGATCTGGTATGACTTTGGCTGTTGGATCTGGGATGAGTTTGACTGTTGGATCTGGGATGAGTTTGACTGTTGGATCTGGGATGACGTTGGCTGTTGAAAGCTGGGATGAGTTTGACTGTTGAAAGCTGGGATGGGTTTGACTGTTGAAAGCTGGGATGAGTTTGACTGTTGACAGCTGGGATGGGTTTGGCTGTTGGATCTGGGATGAGTTTGAGTGTTGGGTCTGGTATGACTTTGGCTGTTGGATCTAGGATGAGTTTGGCTGTTGGATCTGGGATGAGTTTGGCTGTTGGATCTGGGATGAGTTTGGCTGTTGAAAGCTGGGATGAGTTTGGCTGTTGGATCTGGGATGAGTTTGGCTGTTGGATCTGGGATGAGTTTGACTGTTGAAAGCTGGGATGAGTTTGGGATTTAGAAACTGGGATGGTTTGACTGCTGGTTGGAGTTTGAAGCGAGCACATGTCTGTTCAATCCAATCAGGTGGGACTCCTTGCTCTGGAGTGGTTCGCTGGGGCCTTTGTTTATAACAAGGACAAGAATAGCACCACTGTCCCACAGAGAGCATGTCGTAAGAGACGACTAACTGTGTGACATGGCATGACACGGCCATGGTTGAGTGGTTTGTTAGAGTAGCATAGATGGCGCCTAACAGGCAGCAGGTCTACTTTGCTCTAGTGTTTAAGTCTATTAAAATGGACTCGCACATCGGTTAACCTCCCTCCGCGGCAGTTATCCCAACGTAGCTAAGTAATGAGCTGCTCGAGCCTAATCCTTCCGGCTACATCCAGCTCATACCAGAGCTGGGACCTGCATAGTGGCATCTGCCTCTGTAGAAGTACTGGTCGACTAAGAGCTGTTTGAAGCTGTGCTGAGTTTGACTGTTTGAAGCTGTGCTGAGTTTGACTGTTTGAAGCTGTGCTGAGTTTGACTGTTTGAAGCTGTGCTGAGTTTGACTGTTTGAAGCTGTGCTGAGTTTGACTGTTTGAAGCTGTGCTGAGTTTGACTGTTTGAAGCTGTGCTGAGTTTGACTGTTTGAAGCTGTGCTGAGTTTGACTGTTTGAAGCTGTGCTGAGTTTGACTGTTTGAAGCTGTGCTGAGTTTGACTGTTTGAAGCTGTGCTGAGTTTGACTGTTTGAAACTGTTCAGCGCATCTCCATCTCTTTAAGCAGATGGCCATGAGTGTATGTGCTGATGGTTTCTCTAGCTAGGTTGTGCATATTCCTGTTCAATCCTATCTAGTGTTCTGCTTGTGATTTCAAACTGCTGCAATACATGTGTTTGTGTGTCACTGTTCAATTTGAGAACATGGTTTACAGGAGAGTAGTTGTCCTTTGATGTTCTCATTGCGACATATGTGACCTAATGTTCTCAATGTGGCATGTATGACCTAATGTTCTCATTGTGGCATGTATGATCTTCCACAGTTGGAGAAGGCAGGCTGGCAGGTGGATGATGTTGACCTGTTTGAGCTGAATGAAGCCTATGCTGCTCAGTCCATCGCTGTGCTCAGGGACCTTGGCTGCAACCCTGATAAGGTGAGTGCTTTAGATTGACAATGTTTTGCATGTCCAGGGCTTCAGTGTGTTCAGATAATGCAGAGTACCAAACCTCAGATGATACTCTTTATCACATCATACGAGCTTCTCAAGTTACAATCATATGTTGTGCATTTTCTTCCTTCAGAGTATGTTATCACTGATTTGTGTCATTTAGCCTTGGGTAAATGTTTCAACTCTGTATGCCAAATAAGATTTGTTAACCTTTACCATGTGCGCATCGAGTCTGGCCGAATTACGTTGCCGTTTTAATCGCACTTATAAACTAATGGCTACATAGTAATTGTCTGAACAATACTGCTCTTTAATTGTAGCGAGTTCCTTCTTCCGTAATGAACGGTTAGATACCAACAATGGCGATCGTGGAATTAGTTTTAGGCCTTTGGAAATGATTTCTGTTTTTCACTTGGATTTGAAGATTTACCGATTGTTGAGAATCGCTGAGTCTTGAAGTTCCTGCTACAGATATTTTTGAGGTAGATCTGTTTAGATTATTTATTTAGATACAATAATCATGTTTACAGTTGAAGTGACAGACATGGACATTACGGTAAACATCGGTAATCTTAAAAAAAAATGTCAACGCAATTTTTTAAATCTCAGAAACTAACACACACACAACAAAAACACCAACGCATTCATTATTCATTTATTTCTCTACTCACAAACAAATCATATCAATAGACCATCAAATAAAAATGTTAAATGCTCTCAAAGTAGCAACAATATTTAAACAATGTGACGTCATGAAAAATAATGCAGGGGAAATTGAGTTTTTTAAGCAGAGTGGTAAGGCTTATAAACTGTAGAACACATAATTAAATGAAATATTTGTAATAAAAGTAGATATTAGTGTGACAAAGATAATGACAATTGACAAGACAAAACTGCAACCTAAAATCGAGATTGCTGGCGAAGAGATTGAAAATATTTCACATTTTGAATATTTGGGATCAATACTGAACAACAATGGAGACTACAAAAGAAGTAAGAAGACGACTGACTATGGTAATGCAGAAGATAAGGAAAATGCAGAACCTATGGGATAACACAAAGAAAGAACTAAAACTAAAGATCCTAACATGAATTTTTCCTGTGGCAACCTATGGATGTGAAACATGGACGACTACAAAAGCAATAAGAGCGGAGATTGGTGCGTCAGAAGAGTCCTGAAAATCCTGTGGAAAAAGAAAGAAAGAAAGAAATTCATCCGGCAAGATCTGGATGTAGAGAATGACCCGAAAACTGAGGTTTTTTGAACACATCAAATGACACAATGGACTGGAGAGTGGTTATGGAAGGTATGGTCACTGGGAAGAGAGAAGACATTGGATCCAGGACAACGAGACCTTGGAGCAGGCCAAGACTGGCGAGAGATTTTTTCCTACAGACAGGCTGTCATGACGTTCTGCAAAGGACATGCTACATGATGATGATTAGTGTGATATGTTAAACACTAGTGTGGAAAAACAGCGGGAAAAAAGTTGTTACTCGTGTGATGTGTATTGCTGTGTTAAATCTCTCAATAACAGCACCGTCTTTTTCTTCTGTGCCCTAGTCAATGTGAATTAGAGGATTTGATTATTCGTGTATTATTAAGGTGCTTGGTCATTGTTCTCATCAAATAAAATCCTTTCTCTGGTCTAGGCATCCAAATTTCAACTTAACCTTTAGCACGCCCTGACGTCACGTAAAATTATTTTTACAGAATTAAATCACATTTATTTCTCGCTCTGATCGTCGACTTTCAAATTTGTAACTTTTCTGTTTGTTTGTCAATAAATATGATTTTCTTGTGTGTAGAAACACAATTGAATAAAGAACTTGTGGATGTTATTGTTTTTGTTGTGTGTTTGTTAGTTTCTGAGTTACAAACAGATGAAGTTATTCACATTTTGGAAAAAAATGGACTCGACCACTAGGCCTAGTCGCTTCGACAGAAAACCATGGAAACCACAACAACGTATCGATACTGTTTACAATATCTACACAACTGTTAGTTTCAAATTCAACGTAGTTCTTTCATTTAAACAAACAAAATAAACAGATCTACTCGATAAAGATCTTTCCCAACAACCTACTTCCCCATTAGCAAAAAGTCGGCTTGCTCCAAACAGCGTTAACAAAATTAAAACTGTTCAAAAGCCATTTGTAATCGAACATACGATACTTTAACCGGCAAAATATCGTGTATATATGGTGGACGTATTCAGCAGTAAAAAAAATGGCTGTCAGGAGTGGCTCCGTTAAAAAAAAAAATATATATTTTTTACGCACACCGTTTTTGTAGGCCGAGTTGGTCGGCTAGCACTTGACCGTAGTGCGCTACAGGTTAAGAAGCGCATGTAAATATAGATGAATGCTACAGTGAATGGAAGAAGTGCTAACTAAGAATAGCACTAGTGTTTTACTGATGTTTCCACCCAAACAGGCTGTAGTCGATGTTTTGCACATCACCGAATCCTACCCTACCAAATATTAAATGGTTTTTCCAAATTAAAATTAATGTTGGTTATATATTATTGAGCTAAAATGACGATGTAACGGTCTTGACCATTTAAACCCTAGGCCGCATATTGGGAAATACATCCCCTACTCCTAAGGACAGGGAGGGAGATAAGTCTTTTTCACAAACATGTTCAATTTATAACCAAAAAAAAAAGGATTTAAGTATCATAATACATTAAAAAATGCAAATTGACAAATTTAAATATATAGAAAAATGGATACACTTTCAGAAAAATATAACTGTCATTTGTGATATATATAATGGTCATTAAACATTTTTTTTAACATAGAACAACAAATGTCATGGAATATTTAGGTTTGATACTTAGTGTCGTCAAATAATGCGGTAACTGATTTTCTACGTGCCACCTACAGGAATAAGACTGAATACGGTTGATATTACTTGAATACGGTTGATATTACTTGAATACGGTTGATATTACTTGAATACGGTTGATATTACTTGAATACGGTTGATATTACTATCCTATAATATATTCCCTCTTGATTTAATTTTAAAATTCATTTTGAATATATTTAGCTCACTTGACCATGTGTTGCCAGGTTTCTATGTTACCAAAATTCTGTGTGTGCCTACGTGGCACACCAACTGAGGAACAAAGAATAGTAAAGTATTTTACACAACCAGAAAAAGAAATGAACTCATGCTAGAAGAGAGGTGACTTAACCTTTGCAATATCAGATTTAAAAATTACATCTTTTTCCTGCGGCTGCTTTATTTTTCCGCACGTCACCTCATGACATGGTTGTTGATTTTGAGAACCTCTAATCTATATGTCTTGTTGTGTATGTTCGTTTCTGAGATACAAGGTGATGATGGTGATAGTGGGGAAAAATAGCCCGAACAATATACTCGCTTGCTATCGGCGTCTCTTTGTTAGAAAGAAAAAAAAATGAAAACGTACTATTGATGTTTACCAAAATGGCTATATCTGTCACTTCGACAATAAACGTAATTGTTGTATCTACATAACAAACTAAATAGATCTACCTCAGAAAAATCCATTGCAGAAATTTGACTTCCCCGTTCTCAATAATACATAAATCTTCAAATCCAAGCGAATAGCAGGAAAAATCCTTTCCAAAAGTCTAAAAACAAATTTCTAAATGGACATTGTTTATATCTAACCGTACAAGACGGAAGTCGGACCTCTCTACAATAAAATGAGCAGTGTGTTCAGCCATTTCAATGGCATTAACCTGGTAGTCTAAATATGATAAAGCGATAGCCCTGGAGCTGACAGTCGTATTTCAACTGGGGTAAGGAACGTGCGCGTTGCAATTTCACTGCCGTGATATGGTAAAGGTTAATAAATGTATATATAGAGAATATGATCTCAAGATCTTTAATAAATATTGATACTTGTTCACTTAAGGGTTGCATACTTATGACATTGTCGTATTTGTTTATGTGCAGGTGAATGTAAATGGAGGTGCCATTGCTATAGGACACCCGCTCGGAGCGTCGGGTTCCAGAATTCTCACAACTCTACTGTACGCCTTAAAGGCCCACAACAAAAAAAGGGGCGTGGCAAGTTTATGTGTTGGTGGCGGGATGGGTATTTCCATGTGTGTTGAGAATCTACAGGTTAGCTAGTATTCTGGCTGTATGCATACATCACCGCACAACAAAACGAGCGGGACACTTGACTATTTTCATTTTCTAAACAGATTTTCTTTCTTTTTATTAAAAAAATTATTCAATTTTAGAATGTGTTTCAGTATGGGACTAACATGGGAAAGTAAGGTACATACACATGGCCAGAAATTTGTTATGGGTGGGGAAAGTGGAGCTCTTGCTTTGTCTGTTACATCGTGACATTACATACTGTAGTAATGCATATCATAAATCGATTATCAGATGAGACAAGATACAAAATTATGACTGGAAAACAGCAACAGAACAAATATGGGGTCATACATAAAAACAGTCATTCAGTATCTGATGTTATGTTTTTTTTGGGAATTGGAAAAGAAAGCAGCAGTCTGCCATTTTTGTGATCACTCATCTGGCCAGGAGTTATCACCTGCCTATGTGAAATAACTCTCCCTGACATTTCTGCATTTCATTTCACCAAAAAAGATTTCCCCATTGACCTCCATAATGTATTGTCATTAGATGAATCCTTTCTGCAACTGTTAAGATGAATCCTTTCTGCAACTTAAGATAATTCCTTTCTGCAACTGTTAAGATAAATCCTTTCTGCAACTGTTAAGATGAATCCTTTCTTCAACTTAAGATAATTCCTTTCTGCAACTGTTAAGATGAATCCTTTCTGCAACTTAAGATAATTCCTTTCTGCAACTGTTGAGATGAATCCTTTCTGCAACTGTTGAGATGAATCCTTTCTGCAACTTAAGATAATTCCTTTCTGCAACTGTTGAGATGAATCCTTTCTGCAACTTAAGATAATTCCTTTCTGCAACTGTTGAGATGAATCCTTGCTGCAACTCTTGTCAACCAAGACAGTAATGTAGGTTTGACACATGTAACTACACTTGAAGACACATCTTGCTGTATTACCATTTTATGGAAATGCATGTCAAAAGTGTGGAATGTAGCTGTTTGACAATTCTGAGATTGTTCCAGACTACAGTGTAATTATTTCACACAATTTTATAAGTTTAGTCCCAGGGCGGTTAGAGATTACATAGTGTTTTGTAATTGTGGCCATTTCTCAGTGTTGTAACAACTGTAGCAGAGTGTGAACGAGTAGTGTCTAAATGCCCCTTTGAACCATTTTGAACATTGTTCAGTAAGGCAAGCCACCTTCCACCACAGACAGTTTCATTGTTATTGGTGTGCAGTATTAAACACTATGCATATTTTTTTTTGCTTCAATAATTGTTGCTAATTTTTGTCATTTGTTCATCATTCCATTCATAGTTTTCAGAGAAACTCAGTTTTTGGTTACAATACATTTTCTGTGTGTTTTTCTTTGGTCTGTATATGTCCAAACATTTTGCTCAGTGTCAATTATTCACATGATGTAATAAAGAAGAATAAATCATTCACATTACATTAGTTAGCTTGAATTCTTTGAGCATGTGTTGACACTGGCATATAGATGTACGGCACTCACAAGAACAAACAAGCATGACCTTTTGTTAGGGATCAGTTCTTATAGAGCTGGCCTATGTCATCAGAAAGTAAATTAAATATTCAATTTCCCCACAAATTTACTGCGCTGCATCAATATTTAGTTCTGATCCATGTTTTAAATCTTTGTGGTCTGTAGCATACATACTGTATGTGCAGGCATACAAATAAATTCAAAATATAATAATAATGTACAATCATAAATCTGAGTTACAAAAATGAATGAAAAAGCACAAATGCGCTCAGAGTGATAACAAAAAGCACACCATGCACACTTTTAGGTGGATTCTCCAGTCGGGAGTTTGGTTCGGCTGCAGAGCTTACTTTCTTCACCAAAACATGTCCTGCCCCACCTATGCAGACCAAAGAGAGGGTCTGGCCCTGGGGAGTGACCATGCTCGAAAAGCTGAGGGAGACTGATGACGACCTGAAACAGTCTCCTTCACGAACCTCACCGGGCTAGAAGCATCGCATCAGTTGATCAAAGAAGTCATTACTCGTCTTCTGCCCTGGGGCTAGAGATTTGCCAGATCTTTCTATATGTTGTCTTCCTTTTGGCCTGGTTCAAGTCTAGGACATGGTCATGCCATCCTATCTTGCCCATCAGCAGTTTCTTTATGCAACCCAGAAAATATTCAATGGCAAGCTTGAGTCAGGCAATTGAGCTCGTGGTAGCCAAATACAATGTTAACAAACAAATTGAAACCCACACTGAAGAACTGGGACATTGACCCTGGTAATTGGAAGAACGTTGCTGCTGATCACTCTGCCTGTCGCAGTAAAATATCTTCTGGCATGGCACATATGGAGCAGACAATAATCAACGGAGATGAACGGCGTGAAAGACTATAGATGAGTTTCCTTTGTCTGATGGTCAGACAGTGTATCTCTACCCTCAGTGTGACAGATGCTTTCAGGCTCGGATTGGTTTAATCAGCCACCTACGTTCCCACTCCAGAATTGACAGCTGACAATGTGGTCCTCTTCGGAAACGATGGACAAATACAACAAAGCAATCAGGACAACATTATCAACAAATACCAGCTCCGATAATAATGTAGACAAGTCTCATCTTCCAGTACCCCACTGAGCACTTCTTGGCCCTCTCCTGACCGGATTTGATGGCCTGATTCATGGGTAGTATGAAGAGGTTTGGTGTGCCGTCCTGCCTTACACCACTAGTAGTCTCCTGACATTTGGTTTCCTGGTCTGTTCTAGGTTCTGCAGGTCTTGTATAAGAACTATATATAATGCTGAGATGTTCTTCTTTTCAGGCAGTCTCAGGGCCTGCTTCAGGGAGCTTTATTGAATACCTTTTCCTGGTCTGTTATAGATGTTCTTTTCAGGCAGTCTCAGGGCCGGCTTCAGGGAGCTTTATTGAATACCTTTTCCTGGTCCACGAAACTGGTACATTTCATTGTCATACATTTATTTCAAGAGCTTTTCGCCGAGTTTTGTTTTGCTGTTTGGACTGTTACTTTGCTTCTGTTCTTAAAGTGACATTCTTTTTATTTCTTGGTTTGTCCAGCTGTATTCCTAACATCAGGTTTTCCTTCCGCCACGGTATTATTGTCCATCGCAGGCGATGATGGCAACATAGATGGTTTTGTCTTGATTATGTAACTTGCGCTGTATGTGGATTATAGTGAGGAAGGAACTGCGCTGGTCATCAGCCTTGCTCTCTGGTCTTGAACTACAGTGGACCAGGGGAAGGTAGACTGGCGTTTGGTCAGGCAAAATATACTGATCAGACATGTTAGTTAGGGTCAGGCAAAATATACTGATCAGACATGTTAGTCAGGGTCAGGCAAAATATACTGATCAGACATGTTAGTCAGGGTCAGGCAAAATATACTGATCAGACATGTTAGTTAGGGTCAGGCAAAATATACTGATCAGACATGTTAGTCAGGGTCAGGCAAAATATACTGATCAGACATGTTAGTTAGGGTCAGGCAAAATATACTGATCAGACATGTTAGTCAGGGTCAGGCAAAACATACTGGCCAACACTCACCTTGGCTTCCTTGTAGACCTTCCTGGAAACGGACTGTTTTCATAGCAGTCTGGCTAACAAGGTGAGGGATTGACGTGATCCCCATGGTAGTGAGCAACACGCAGATGAAGCCAAGCATAGCACAACCGCCTGGAGGACCTGGTCCACCTTCATCAGCACACTCGGGATGTTAGAAAAGCTACTGCAGTCTGCCACTTAATGTCCTTTTCAGTGCGCACAAAAGAGTAAACCTACTCATTGTGGGCATTCACAAACAACAACCACCTTGGACCAATGGGGGAAGATATAAGTCGAGACGACTGGAGGTAACTCGGGATGCAGGCACTCTGGTACCACCTCTCTTGAGACCAGGAGTCACTTGGAACTTGTGGGAATTCTTCTATGCGTTCGGTTTAATATGCTCGTTTTATGCCACCAGATGGGCTTCCTCCGTGAAGTGACGTCAGTCGCAGGTCCTCAATGGTTCCGAACTTGTGGGATTTGATCACCCACCATTTCTGTTTGTCGCTTACCTCGCCACAGCATTACTCACTGTTTGAAAGATGTGTCCTAGACATGCAGTTAACTGGGCAGGGCCCAACCTCTCCACGCTATGTGTTAGTCTATTATTATTGGCTCGTGTGTACATTTCCCAGTCACACCAAAACTGGCATTGTCAGCAAACGGGTCGAAGGACCTGGTAGCATCCATAATGGACTAAAACACGAGAACAAAACTAAACCCCGGTCGGTTATGAACCATCTTGGTGTACTCTAGTCTCCAGCAGACGTAGCCTCTGTTTCAGCTACTTTATGTAGAGTGAACTTTAACCAGAGAGTTTCCATACCCTCTTCTGATTCGTCTATACTTCACATTGCTGTTTCTGTAAGCCCTTGACCTATCTTCCAAACATCTGGATCTCTTTGTAAGCTTCTCTTTTCTCCTCTTGTGTTAAGTTACTTGCCTGGTCTTGGATCTTGCTTTGATGGGACAGCTTGTTTCGGTAACTCTTAATTTTCACTAGGTAGTTTTTTTGCTTTCTATTTGTGGTCCTCTTAACACTCTTCTATCAACTTTGCGTACTTTATACACACTTTTCTTCACTCTTACGTAATCAGAGTTTTCATTTCTTGTTGGCACACATCTTGTTTTATGAATACGCTTGTGTAGGAATCTTGTTTTTGTAATATTTTGTTCATTGCAAAATCCTAGTAGCCATTTTCCATTGATTGATCCCAAACATGCGGTCCTGGACTGCCTCTCTTCAATTCCACTGTGCCTCCTGTGATGCGAGACATGGACACTAACAAAATCACTGGAGGGACAATTGAAAGTGACCCACGCCTCTCTCTCGAGAAACATTGGGTAGGAATCACTCTTTGGAACCAACGTATGCAAAATCTACACAATTCTGACATTCAGCGATTGTCCTTGGAGAATTATGCTGTAATCAATGCAGACAAGACAAAACATAGATGGGCAGTCACGTGTTGCGACGAAACGATGGTCGATGGAGCACGGCGTCAACAATCTGGTGCCCCCCAGGCAAAAGAGACAAACGGGGAAGACATCCAAGGAGTTGTTCAGACGTCCTTGCTGTACACAACATCCGAGACTCCGTTGGAGATGTGCTTAACACGCATTGAACTTCGGTGCCCAATACAGGGTCCGCTGAAGGCGAAGTCGGGACCCGCAGCTACGCTGAGGAACAGGTCATCAAGATTACATACAAGTTTATAAATAAAACTCTATCATATGCATTGGCATTTTCAATGGACTCATTTTCCAGTCACAGTTCCCCCATATTGCAGAAAGTGTTCAGTAGACATGGAGTCTTCTTTCTAATTATGGTCAGGCCCAACCACCTTGTCTGCTTCATTCAGCTCATTCAGGCTTTGTTCAGCTTGTGCAATCATGTGACTGAAGATCAGAATGTCATCTGCAATACGTAACTGGAAGAGCATCTCGCCATCTATGTTGACACGTAGTTCCTGCTAGTTTAGGGACCTACAAACTTCAAGGTCAGCTGTTAACATAGTTTCAGAAAAGCCGTCTCCTCTGCGCCAATGTGAAAGTACAGATAGGCCGGCCATGTGGTCCACATGTCTGACTCTAGATGGACGAGGAGGTGTCATTCTGGAGGCCATACAGCTTAAACCGCTCGCCGACAAGATGGAGAGATCATCTGCCTTTGGACCTTCAGGGTACTCCAGGGCAAAGGACAGACACAGATTCAATCCTCTTTTGGCTACCCCAGGTATCAGACAGCCTTTCCTGATTGATACCAGGATTAAGTATTTAAGGTGTCAGATTAATCCACCCTCGTTAGCCGCAATCTTAAAGGTTACAATAATTTCGGAAGACGTATGGCATCTTGACCTGTTAGGACTTATTTATCCACAAGTTTGCTATGGATTTCAATGGTAACTCTAGAATCTGATCCAGAGGTGGCTAATGTCACAAGAGTTGATGAGACATTTGCTGAAGTTTGTGATCAGTCACTGACGGTTACAGCGTGCGTGCCAAGTATATGGAACCCAAACTTAGAAGTAATGCAGTCTGTCTTCCTGTTCCAAGCCAATGATGGTGCTGTGCCCATGTTCAGCAGGCTCAATACTCATAATGTAGTCGTCCCGGCCTCGCCTTGTTTTATCTTATTGTAGACAGATTTGAACTAACAGCAATGTGGTAATTCGTTAACGATTTATTGCATTGCCAATGTCATTTTACAAAACATGTTCAGGGCTTGACAATACATTTTAGACAACTAGAAATGACACGCATGTAAAGTAAGGTGGCTGCACTCTCGACTAGCTCCGGTGTTTGTGTCGTTTCCCGATGTTTGGTAGTTCCTGTTCGGATTATATTTCACAACTCCTTCACCGGGTGGTATCTGGGATTTTATTCTGTGGAATGGATGTTTTTGATCGGTTATCCTGTTTATTATGCTGTATTTCGCTGCATTGCATGCCTGGCTTAAGCCGTGGGAAACCAGTTCATGACGGAGTTCAACGTTCCACCTAACTGCACATCAGAATTCAGTTCATGACGGAGTTCAACGTTCTGATTAACTGCACATCAGAGTTCAGTCCATGACGGAGTTCAACGTTCCGCTTGATTGCACATCAGAGTTCAGTCCAGGTTACCACTACTCAAGGACCTTTCTGCTGGGACTGAAGCCGTCTTCCTCCTGCCTGCCCCTCCCCCCACCGGAGGTTACACGACACCTCTCCCAACCTCGTATTCTCAGCACGGCAAGGGTCACACTGATGAAAAGGTGAACACAATCAGAAGCCTCTGGGGGCGGGACACGGAAAAACTCGGAGTGTGACACGGAAAGCCTGACACAAACATTGGTCTAACACACTCCTCGCCGCCCTCATCAAGAGGCAGCGAAGTACTCGGCTACATCTGGGAAGTCTGAACGGATTCCGGTCTATGAGCACAGTCTCAGCAGTTGGTCACGGCAGTGGTCGATCGACGCAGCAGGCTTTGACGCCTTCGCAAACATTATTATTATTCCTTTTTCCCCAACTTCCATCAGTCTTGAATCATGTTATGGACTGAAAATCATACCATTTGACTTTTATTTTATTACTACTGCAATTTAATCCAGATGACGAAGATATTGGTGATGCAGACATTGCACAAAAACAACCATGGCAACAAAGTTCTGACACTCAGATCAGAATAGTACACACCTTTTTGGACTGGTTGAATTCATTGCTAAATGACTGACAAACACTCACATAATAATTGTGGCAGTTAAGACCTGTCCTTCTGAATATTGCTGCCGAACGCTTTGTTTCTAAGGCCGAGGTCGATCAGTGGTTGCCAAACTGGGTGCCGTGGATGGTCCAATAGTTTCCCTGAAATGACACTTAGCCTCCGTGGTCTTAGAATCTGGCCATCCATGTGTTGATGCGTGATATGATCGTTCAAGGTATGTACTTATTGACTTTTTACATCAACTGTTTGTGAATTTGAAATACGTGTTTCATTAATTGTTTTTCATTTAACCAACCTAACCGGCAACAACAGCGCACTTCAGCCGTTAAGGAGACTTGTTTTCTGACTTGGGTGCCGAGAAAAAAATTATGTGGATTACACTTAAGAGTTCTGTGGACCGAAAAAGTTTGAAAACTAGTTAGTGTAATGGCTTCCCAGTTAAGTGATCGGGGTTCAGCCCCTGGTTGATGTGGGATTTTTTCTGATTGCTCCCGTGGTCTAACTAGCTTCATAAAATTGGTACCAGAATAATTAGGGAAATTAAAAACGGCCAGGGTGAAGTTCCCTAATTCCTTGTGCGCCGTTTCTCAAGTCAAATATGGGCCTAACATCATTTCCCCAACATGCCAGACTAGCGTGAACTCGGGAATTTTGCAATTTTTTTACGCTTTGTTTCTAAAGTTTGACATCACAGAAACGGCCAGAAATCAGTTTTAATTGATGAAATTGTGGTTCCGATTTGTTTTTAAAGTTTTGTCGTATAATTGTTTTACCTTATTAGGAATACTTCTATTTTTTGGTTAGTCGTTGTAATATGAAAATTGGGCCGGCTTAGACGCTGGCCTTAGAGTTCAGGAACTCAGTGTATTATTGTATGCATGCAGAGTTTGATCTTCAAGCTGAGAACAGGCCATGCCCGTCTCAACAAACATCAAAACATCTGAAAAGATTAGACACACTACGTGAACCAAACTGCATATTCTGCCACGACCACGAGGAGTCAGTCGAGCACCTCCTGACCTTGTGCCCAAGGCTGGCCGATCTGCGGAACCTGCTGTTCACACCACACCCCACCATACTCAACACACTATACACATCACTACAACAATTGAGGAGGATGTGTGCTTTTGTCAGGCAGGCATTGGGTTGTCAAGAGCTGTCAGCTCACGGCTAAAGGGAGGCATTGGGCCGTCAAAAGCTGCCAGTTAAAGGGGAGACATTGAGATGTCAAGAGCTGCCGGCTAAAGGGAAGACATTGAGATGTCAAGAGCTGCCGGCTAAAGGGAAGACATTGAGATGTCAAGAGCTGCCGGCTAAAGGGGAGACATTGAGCTGCCGGCTAAAGGGGAGACATTGAGAGGTCAAGAGCTGCCGGATAAAGGGGAGACATTGAGATGTCAAGAGCTGCCGGCTAAAGGGAAGGCATTGGAATGTCAAGACCTGCCAGTTAAAGGGAAGGCATTGGGTTGTCAAGAGCTGCCAGCTAAAGGGAAGGCATTGAGATGTCAAGAGCTGCCGGCTAAAGGGGAGATATTGAGATGTCAAGAGCTGCCGGCTAAAGGGGAGACATTGAGATGTCAAGAGCTGCCAGCTAAAGGGAAGGCATTGAGATGTCAAGAGCTGCCGGCTAAAGGGGAGATATTGAGATGTCAAGAGCTGCCGGCTAAAGGGGAGACATTGAGATGTCAAGAGCTGCCGGCTAAAGGGGAGACATTGAGATGTCAAGAGCTGCCGGCTAAAGGGGAGACATTGAGCTGCCGGCTAAAGGGGAGACATTGAGATGTCAAGAGCTGCCGGCTAAAGGGGAGACATTGAGATGTCAAGAGCTGCCGGCTAAAGGGGAGACATTGAGATGTCAAGAGCTGCCGGCTAAAGGGGAGACATTGAGCTGCCGGCTAAAGGGGAGACATTGAGATGTCAAGAGCTGCCGGCTAAAGGGGAGACATTGAGATGTCAAGAGTTGCCGGCTAAAGGGGAGACATTGAGATGTCAAGAGCTGCCGGCTAAAGGGGAGACATTGAGCTGCCGGCTAAAGGGGAGACATTGAGATGTCAAGAGCTGCCGGCTAAAGGGGAGACATTGAGATGTCAAGAGCTGCCGGCTAAAGGGGAGACATTGAGATGTCAAGAGCTGCCGGCTAAAGGGGAGACATTGAGATGTCAAGAGCTGCCGGCTAAAGGGGAGACATTGAGATGTCAAGAGCTGCCGGCTAAAGGGGAGACATTGAGATGTCAAGAGCTGCCGGCTAAAGTGAAGACATTGAGATGTCAAGAGCTGCCGGCTAAAGGGGAGACATTGAGATGTCAAGAGCTGCCGGCTAAAGGGGAGACATTGAGATGTCAAGAGCTGCCGGCTAAAGGGGAGACAATGAGATGTCAAGAGCTGCCGGCTAAAGGGGAGACATTGAGATGTCAAGAGCTGCCGGCTAAAGGGGAGACATTGAGCTGCCGGCTAAAGGGGAGACATTGAGATGTCAAGAGCTGCCGGCTCACAGCTAAATGGGTTATATCTTCATCATCATTCTATGCATAGTTTTTACATAAATTACTATTTTTAAAAAGAATTGGCGCTCTAAAAAATTGTAATTGGAAGATATCAAATGGAAACTGGTGTGAGTTGTATGTAACACTGAGTTGAGTCTTGTCTGTAATGTAGGTAGTAGAACTTCACCTCTTACAACTGCCAACCTATTTGGCTGTTTTAAGTTTCTTGACAGATACGTTAGGTTGCCATTACCTTCCGTACGCGGAGAAGCGGTCGTACCAAGAAAAAACACACTCCAACTGGGACACGACGGGATTCAAACCACGAGCGTAGGGATTGAGAAACGGACGTTTCATCCCTAGGCCACACTGAGACTTATTTGCCATGTATACGTATCACCGAGTTGAGACTAGTCTATTACCATGTTATGTTGAATATTCATAAATGGCTCTCCCCCAAACCCCTCCCACATAATCAGCATCGGTTATATGTATACACCCGATGTTCGGTGTAGAACTGTATTACGTGTTGGGCACGGATCGGGGATTACATCGTAAGTGAATATTGCCATCGATTGGATTTCTACAGACGGGGAAGGATTCAACCAAAAGTGAACAAGGAAAAAGGGTGTCCATTTGCCTTGCTGCACTACCACTTGGACCCTTGTACCATCATCATCCGCGTCTTGGATTTCAAGGTCTCCCATATCCTTCTGTTCCATGTTTGATACTGTCGACCACCATAAAATGGCACCCTGGCCAGTCATATCTCCGCCTATTTGATGAAAGTTATTTTTGATTGAAAGCCAACAATGAGTAGATTTACTCTTTTGTGCTCATTGAAAAGGACGTTTAGTGGTGCGTTGTTGTAGCTTTCCTCACATCCCGAGCGTGCTGATGAAGGTAGACTGGAGCCTTCAGGTAGATGTGCTATGCTTGGCTTCATCTACGTATCGCTTACTACTACGGGGATCAAGTTGATCTCTCCCCTCGTTAGCCAGGGAGGACAACTGGGACGTCGAGGTGAAGAATTTGACCAGAATGTGTTCCCTGGCCAGAGGTTAGCCTTCCTCCCCATTTAATAAAAGTAAGCAGTCAACTCGGTCAAGCTACATTTCACGGACATTTCGTTCAACCACCGCCCCCCCCCCCCCCCAAGTTTCACAGACATTTTCTCCACCACCTTTCCCCCAGTTTCACAGACATTTTCTCCACCACCTTTCCCCCAGTTTCACAGACATTTTCTCCACCACCTTTCCCCCAGTTTCACAGACATTTTCTCCACCTTCCCCCCAGTTTCACATATATTTTCTCCACCTTTCCCCCCCCCCCAGTTTCACAGACATTTTCTCCACCTTACCCCCAGTTTCACAGACATTTTCTCCACCTTCCCCCCCCCCCCCCCCCAGTTTCACAGACATTTTCTCCACCTTCTTCCCAGTTTCACAGACATTTTCTCCACCTTCCCCCCAGTTTCACATATATTTTCTCCACCTTCCCCCCCCCCCCAGTTTCACAGACATTTTCTCCACCACCTTTCCCCCAGTTTCACAGACATTTTCTCCACCACCTTTCCCCCAGTTTCACAGACATTTTCTCCACCTTCCCCCCAGTTTCACAGACATTTTCTCCACCTTCCCCCCCAGTTTCACAGACATTTTCTCCACCTTCTTCCCAGTTTCACAGACATTTTCTCCACCTTCCCCCCCAGTTTCACAGACATTTTCTCCACCTTCTTCCCAGTTTCACAGACATTTTCTCCATCTTTTTCCCAGTTTCACATATATTTTCTCCACCTTCCCCCCCCAGTTTCACAGACATTTTCTCCACCTTTTTCCCAGTTTCACAGACATTTTCTCCACCTTCCCCCCCAGTTTCACAGACATTTTCTCCACCTTCTTCCCAGTTTCACAGACATTTTCTCCACCTTCCCCCAGTTTCACAGACATTTTCTCCAACTTCCCCCCCCCCCCCCCCCCAGTTTCACAGACATTTTCTCCACCTTTTTCCCAGTTTCACAGACATTTTCTCCACCTTCCCCCCAGTTTCACAGACATTTTCTCCACTTTCCTCCCAGTTTCACATATATTTTCTCCACCTTCTCCCCCCCCCCCCAGTTTCACAGACAATTTCTCCACCTTTCCCCCAGTTTCACAGACATTTTCTCCACCTTCCCCCCAGTTTCACATATATTTTCTCCACCTTCCCCCCCCCAGTTTCACAGACATTTTCTCCACCTTCCCCCCAGTTTTACATACATTTCCTCCACCTTCCTCCCAGTTTCGCAGACATTCCTCCCCCAGTTTCCACTTCCTGTCACTCGTCAGTGTGTGGACACTTCTCTCTTACAACATTTCTTATTACTCTGTCCGACATCCACACTCGTACACAACTGTAACACTCGCACTCAGGGTGAGGCCCTTCCAATGCGCTTTGAATAGGGTTGACCTCTGAGATCGCCCTAACTAGCATAGGTACATACAGACGCCCACACGCATCCAAGCACTGGTTAATACGTCATGATATCGTCTGCATGAACTACGGTCCGGGGTGGAAAGATGCGTGTATCGGTCAGTAGAATACAGAGAGGCAAATCTTTTACACCCACACAAGAACACAATAAAACCATCTTTCGTGTCGATTATTGAATTATTCATCTGAGTAATCTTGCAGCAATATTGCTACTCTGACTTAGCAAATGATACGAGAGAGAGGGAGGGGAGAAGGTTGGATCTTTAGCAGTACATTGCTACTTGTGACAGACATTGTTGCACTCCTGACCAGGTTCTTGTAAACCTGTTAAACCATTAAGGAGCCAAATTAGAATCCAAAACTGTAGAGAGAGAGAGAGAGAGAGAGAGAGGCCAGTGGCAACGGAAGGCAGATGTGAAATAAAATCGTGAATAAAACTGAAGTACCGGTAACAAAATATACGACACTATACACAAATAAAATTCAGCGTAGGCAGGAGATGGGGATCATGTAGCCACGCAACTCTCCGCCCTTCTGTTGCGCGCAATCATTTCCGTTAAGACATTTTAATCTGGTCAGAGATTTTTTCCAGGAAAAATAACAAGGCATTAAGAAGGTGGATCAGTCTATCTACGTCAGTTGTTATTGATCTAATAATCGATGCTTTATAATCACTAGTGAAATAGCTTTTTTGACGTATTTCTTTCGTCTGTAAGTTTCTTTCAAGTGCTCAGGTTTATGAGGCTTACTGGCTAATTCATGTATTGTTACGTTCGTGAAATCGTGTGATTGCTGATGCGTTGTAAGAGTCTGTTAAAAGTTTATACACAGCCATGTACTGTACTACACATCAATCTGGAGTGTACCGTCAATACAAGAGGCGGGCATCGCTGTAAGTGGAGGAGCAACATGAGATGATGAACTAATGTCAGTCGGACAGAGTGTACCGTCAAGACAAGAGGCGGGTAGCGCTATAAGGGGGGAAGCAACATCAAAAGATGGACTCATGTCAGTCTGACAGAGTGTACCGTCAAGACATGAGGCAGAGGATATTGGAGGTCTATTGCAACCAAACTTCATTCACAGATCTGCCGCAGCCTCGCCTTATTTTAATTTTATATTTATTTGTACCACCATTGCTGCTACTATTTGTTATCTCGTGTCATCTTACCTTCCACTTTCACTATATCATCGCCATGCCTTCCTCTATATGTTGATTTGTTAGTTCAGTATTGTTGTTATTTGTTGTCCCTGATGAAGGCGTATTGGTAGTAACGTAGGTTTTTGTTTGTGTTCTCGTCTCGGTGCGATATCTGACCATACCTATTTAAAAATTTTGATTAAACTCAACCTTAATACACTTTCACATTTTTGTTCATTTTTCTCTCCAATTGAATTGAATGGAAGAAGCTGTTTTAAAAGAGGACAGTAACAGACGGGCTGATGTCTTCTTGTTCTTCCTTTTCTCGTTCGTCACGTTTTTTATTGTGTCTGCACGTGGACTAGTTCTTTAGGCAAAGGTTGCTGTAGTGGAGCGTCTGTACGTGAAGCTAGTTCTCTGGTCGAAGTTTAATGTAGTAGAGAGTCTGTACGTGAAGCTAGTTCTCTGGTCGAAGTTTGCTGTAGTGGAGAGTCTGTACGTGAAGCTAGTTCTCTGGTCGAAGTTTGCTGTAGTAGAGAGTCTGTACGTGAAGCTAGTTCTCTGGTCGAAGTTTGCTGTAGTGGAGAGTCTGTACGCGAAGCTAGTTCTCTGGTCGAAGTTTGCTGTAGTGGAGAGTCTGTACGTGAAGCTAGTTCTCTGGTCGAAGTTTGCTGTAGTGGAGAGTCTGTACGCGAAGCTAGTTCTCTGGTCGAAGTTTGCTGCAGTGGAGTGTCTGTAAGTGAAGCTAGTTCTCTGGTCGAAGGTTGCTGTAGTGGAGTGTGTGTACGTGAAGCTAGTTTTCTGGTTAAAGGTTGCTGTAGTGGAGAGTCTGCACGTGAAGCTAGTTCTCTGGTCAAAGGTTGCTGTAGTGGAGTGTGTGTACATGAAGCTAGTTCTCTGGTCGAAGTTTGCTGTAGTGGAGTGTGTGTACGTGAAGCTAGTTCTCTGGCAAAAGGTTGCTGTAGTGGAGTTTTCTTCAATACTTTCAAACAGCATTGTCTGGAGATTCATTTACGTGAACCAGTACGTGATTGGCTAAGCGTATCGCAGTCAAGCAGGATATGTTCGGATCTCAGATCTGTATGTCCGCATGCACATCAGTGATGGGTGCCACTTTTAGCATGTGTAAGTGGTCATTCAGTTTGTTACGTCCATTTCTCGTGTGCAATAAGATCGCTTGTTCTGCTCGATTAAGACAGTGATAGTTATCTCTCGTTTAGTCGACTTTTCTTATGGCTTGGATAATGTTCATATTTTTTTGGAAGGTGATTGTTTGTTCTCTTGTTACTCCCTCGGGGAATGACGTTGTTAGAGACTTCAGTAAAGGTTTGTCCCATAGTAGTTACATTACTGTCAGGGAATGAGGTTTGTTAGAGACTTCAGTAAAGGTAAGTTAAAAGAACCGCTCTATATGCAGGTGGGAGCCGCGTAGCGCAGTGGTTAGCGCAATGGCTTCGCATCTGAGTGGTCCTGGGTTCATTCCCCAGTTGAGGCGGTAGTGTTTTTTCAGACCGCAACGGCACCCGGGTAGACCCAGCCTTAAATGGGTATCGGTTCAGTCCAGGAAGTAAAAGCGGCGAGGGAGAGGTGATGGCTATTTCCCTCATATAGCCGAGCCTTTGAAATGTGAGATCGCTACCACCTCACACACCTACGGCAGTAATGCTATGGGTTACTTTACTTTACTTTAATATTTGCAGGTGACTTGGTGGTGTGGTGTGTACAAGAACACCAAACAACTGTACATACGAGAATACAAGAAGCACCAGACAACATAGCAGCATTTACTGATAAATGTATGGGACATATCAACGCAGATAAATCCTCAACAGCACTTACCCTGCAAAAAATAACCAAACAAAAACAGAACAAATACAACTTAGAAATACACAGGTTCAAATAGACCAGCACTCTTCAGTCTGGACGCCACCGTCCACTTCCGGGCGCTTTTAGCTTTCATGCGGACGTCTGCAGAATAATGACATGTTGTATTACAAACATCCAAAACACACAGACTCGCTGGTCGATCGCGGAATTTGCTTCAGTTTAGATTTGAGTGAGCGGGAAGATACATTTACACTCACGAAAGTTTGGACGAAAGCACTGAAATAGACGGTGAGCTGGTATATCTGGTCCTCACATTAGATAAGTGAATGGCAGACACTGATCATCTGCAAAGAGAGAAAAGCCGGTTCTATAAATTGATCTTCATTGATCAACGGATGCCCTGCTCCAGCCCGGTGAGGTTCACGAAGGAGATTGTGGGGTCCAGATCTTCGCCCCCCCCCACCCCCCCCCCCTCTCCTCAACCTCCAAAGTTTTCGAGCATGGTCGCTTTTCGGGCCAGACTTCCTCATTTTGGTCTGTATAAGTGTGGCAGTCCTGCAGGACATGTTTAAGTGTTTGCTTGTGTGCTCCGCAATCTCCTGTGACGATGTCTCAAATACTCAATCTGTGAAAGTGAACCTTGAGTCTGTAGTGTTCTGTTCTGAGTCTGAAGATCTTTGATTGCCGTCTCTGTCAAGTTTTTCTATGTTGTCATTTTCTGTCTTGTAGTATTTTATTGTTATATAAATTACCTGTTTTTGTTTGATTAAAGGTTTGCCTTTCTGAATTCTATAACTAAGGTAGGCCTCTATCCACGCCAGAACGAAGTCTTTTGGGCAATATCAGGACGTATGTGTAAGTGTATGGATGAGTGTATGTCACGATCCTATTATCACATTATCTTCAGCGCCTGACCGGCAGATGTGCCGCATGCGAGGAAGCCAACACTATTCCGTATTCCCGATCTTTTGCAACGTTGTACCGATGCGGGCCTAAGTCTTTGGTAAGTTCATCTCGTCATCGCAGTAGTGGGCCACCCGTGGACGTGTACAGGAATGGGGCCACCAAAACGTTGTTCTGCGTGTCCATCTGTTGTCAGACATGCATACCACATGTCCAGCCCAGCAATGCCTGCGTGAGATCGCTGCTTCCACAACGTTCTATAACAAAGTTTGATGTCGAATTTCTTCGTTTCGGATCTTATCTCGTATGGAAATCTTTAGTACGATTAGTTCCATTGCTCTCTGAGCTTCTCGATATCTGTGTTGTGCAAGTTCCAAACTTCGCATCCGTCAATCATTGCTGGGATTATCATGGAATTCTTCTTCGTACGCTGTCAGACATCAACCTTTATTATTTCGAAAAAAAGCAGCGGTCATCCTGAGGCTGTCGACACTGCCATAGAGCTTGTCTAGTGTTGCCACTGGTGACGGCCACATCTGCTTTCTCTGATCCTCGTATGTCGGGCAGTTTTGCAGCAGATGTTCAGCGGTCATTTTCCCGGTACCGCACGTGCATTCGTCAGTGCCACCTATCTTCAATTTATTGAATAGGTGGTACCTCAGTCTATTGTGGCCAGTGCGAAGTCTGAAGACCACGACCTGCTCTCTTCTGTTCAACTAGTA
Source organism: Ariolimax columbianus (assembly GCA_036924085.1). Classification (NCBI taxonomy): domain Eukaryota; kingdom Metazoa; phylum Mollusca; class Gastropoda; order Stylommatophora; family Arionidae; genus Ariolimax; species Ariolimax columbianus. The sequence goes on along the minus strand of JAVGWX010000023.1, from coordinate 40,829,722 downwards.
ATAGGCATCGTTTTTTGTGTAGCCAGTATGTTCTGTTTCCCATTTGGTCATGTATCTAGCTCTAATAAGCCTTTTTGACTCTTCGTATGTCACACTAGTATCTGGTTGTGGTAGTCTTGCACCTTCTTTTGCCAGTCTGTCTGCCTCCTCGTTGCCTTGGATGTTGCAGTGGGATAGAACCCACTGTACCACTACTCTTTTTGGTGCGGACTGCTGGCATAGTTGACAGAGTACTGTTCTTAAATCATAAAGTTCAGTATTTTTCTGGCGTTTTAGTGCTGTGACTACGGCCAGGGCATCTGTAAACAGGACTATATGGCTTTCATTTCTTTTGCATGTCACCATTTCTTCTACTGCAGCCCTCAGTGTCTGTGCCTCCGCTCTGAAATTGCTTGAGTATTTTCCAGTTGCCACTGACAGTGTTATTTTTCTACCATTTTGTAGGCTCAGGAATACCTTGCCCCTTCGTTCTGTGTTGTATTTGTTACAGAACCGTCGGTGTATGCATGGGTCCAGTCCATGCTTGGGTAGTTTTTCGTTATGTACTTCAGGGTTATGTCTCTTCTTTTTTTTTCAGTCTGGCTGTTCTTGATTTCAATACCTGGTATATTTTCTACCACCTCTGGAAATATATGCAGCCGCCAGGTAGGTTTACATACAGTAGGGATGGGCTTAGGGAATAGTAGGTCAGCCATCTTTCAACTGCAATTATGACGTCATATTGTTCGTCTGCACCGTAATGGCACGCGCAGTACAGGTAATCAATGATGTATAGATCGTTCCATTATAAGCTCCTATCGAGTGTATATATTTATGCGCTTGTGAGGACAAGTTATATTGTAATGAGAAAGTTTGTTTCGCTGCAAAGCTCGTTTTCCGTCTCTGATTGTAATTCAGAACATTTTAGTCTTATCTCATAAATCACCCAATCCCAATCTAGAATGTTCTAATCTTGTTTTGACATTGAAATATACAAGAAGAACATTCTAGCAATTACGATTGTTCACTGTCTTTTAGAGAAGCTCAAATAATTATTTTTCGGTTAAACAGAAGCAAGTGTATAATTGTGTATATTGTAGAATGACAGACATGGAAGCAGAAAAACGGAGAATATTTCACCAGACATGCAACAGTTCTATTAGTTTTATAGCGCGCATCTGTCCGACGAGTGTGCTGTAGATTTGATTGGGTGATCGAATGTCGAGACTGAAAATTGCTTGATAAAATCATCGCCAAATGACGTTCTCACAAGTGGATTGTGTCTAATCAAAACAAAATGGCTTCAGTACTTTACGACGTAATGTCAGAGATAATTATAAAATCAGTTAATTAAAAAAAACAATCCTTGCATAATTGACCTGCCTTGTCTCCTTTTTTCACTCTTTGTTATGAATTTTAAAACATTGTTCTGAATCTGAAACTTGCATGAATGACCTAGTTAAGATGAGGGAACGATACAGGAGGGGGGTAGAGAAAGGCGGGGGGGGGGGGGAGGTAAAGATACTGTTCTGAATCTGAAACTTGCATGAATGACCTAATGAAGATGAGGGAACGATACAGGAGGGGGGTAGAGAAAGAGGGGGGGGGGGGGTAAAGATACTGTTCTGAATCCGAAACAGGCATAGACAAGCTGATAATGGGAGAGGAGATGGTTAGGTTAAGGATTTGCGGGGGGAGGGGGGGGGGGGGTAGGCGAGAGGAGAAAGAGATAAGCAAGTTGGATGGCGAGGAAAATGTGCAATGCGGATCTGAAGCAGCGGACACGTGCTGGACGAAGTTTTGATAAAAACATTAACGACTCGCCGGGTTAAAGAATAGTTTCAGAATCAAATTGCAAAGACAGACATATCAGTGGTCTCGGGGTGAGGTGTCCGGCTGAGGTGACAGAATCACGAATCACGATGGAGACCGCGATTTTTTCACGTGATCTTTCTCGTGTTCAGTGTCGAGCACGTTAGAAATCCCATGGTAGTTAAAAACCCCATGGTAGTTAGAAACCCCCTGGTAGTTAGAAACCCCCTGGTAGTTAGAAACCCCATGGTAGTTAGAAACCCCCTGGTAGTTAGAAACCCCCTGGTAGATAGAAACCCCCTGGTAGTTAGAAATCGAAAATTGTTGTCTTACTGGCAGCTTCCCGGAAAGAATTAAAAACTTTCTAGTAAAAAGTTTGCCCAAATTATTTGTACCTCCCCCCGAGCCTTGTAAGCCATAACAATTTAAAAATACCTACTACGGATAGCCTTCGGCTACCTGGCAACATGCATTAATAGCATGTCCGTTTGAATACCAGGACTCCAAGTATTCCAAGAACGAAGATATACATTTCAGAATAGATTGCAGAAACATATAATCAGATATAACCTTAGCGACAGATATATCAACAGAAGCTGCAGAGACAAGCCTGTTCACAGAACAGATAAAAACCTGTCCACAGAAGAGACAAACCGGTCAACAGAAGAGACAAACCTGTCCACAGAAGATATAGAAACAAATCTGTCCCCAGAAGATGTAGAGACTAACTTGTCCCCAGAAGGTGCAGAGACAAACCTGTCCACAGAAGAGACAAACATGTCAACAGAAGAGACAAACCTGTCACCAGAAGAGACAAACCTGTCCACAGAAGAGACAAACCTGTTCACAGAAAATGTAGACACAAACCTGTCTACATAAGATGTAGACACAAACCTGTCTACAGACGATGTAGAGACAGACCTGTCCATAGAAGAGACAAACCTGTCTACAGAAGATGTAGACACAAACTTGTCCACAGAAGATGTAGATACAAACCTGTCTACAGAAGATGTAGAGACAAACCGGTCTACAGAAGATGTAGACACAAACCTGTCTACAGAAGATGTAGAGATAAACCTGTCTACAGAAGATGTAGACATAAACCTGTCTACATAAGATGTAGACACAAACCTGTCTACATAAGATGTACAGACAAACCTGTCCACAGAAGCTGTAGAGACAAACCTGTCCACGGAAGAGACAAACCTGTCTACAGAAGATGTAGAGACAAACCTGTCCACAGAAGAGACAAACCTGTCCACAGAAGATGTAGAGACAAACCTGTCCACAGAAGATGTAGAGACAAACCTGTCCACAGAAGATGTAGAGACAAATCTGTCCACAGAAGAGACAAACCTATCCACAGAAGATGTAGAGACAAACCTGTCTACAGAAGAGACAAACCTGTCCACAGAAGATGTAGAGACTAACCTGTCTACGGAAGAGACAAACCTGTCTACAGAAGATGTAGAGACAAACCTGTCCACAGAAGAGACAAACCTGTCCACAGAAGAGACAAACCTGTCCACAGAAAATGTAGACGCAAACCTGTCTACAGAAGATGTAGACACAAACCTGTCTACAGAAGATGTAGACACAAACCTGTCCACGGAAGATGTAGACACAAACCTGTCCACAGAAGATGTAGAGACAAACCTGTCCACAGAGGATGTAGAGACAAACCTGTCAACAGAAGAAACAAACCTGTCCACAGAAGATGTATAGACAAACCTGTCCACAGAAGATGTATACACAAACCTGTCCATAGAAGATGTATAGACAAACCTGTCTATAGAAGAGACAAACTTGTACACAGAAGATGTATAGACAAACCTGTCCCCAGAAGATGTAGAGACAAACCTGTCCCCAGAAGATGTAGAGACAAACCTGTCCACAGAAGATGTAGAGACAAACCTGTCCACAGAAGATGTAGAAACAAACTTGTTCACAGAAGATGTAGAGACAAACCTGTCCACAGAAGATGTATAGACAAACCTGTCCACAGAAGATGTACACACAAACCTGTCCACAGAAGATGTATAGACAAACCTTTCCACAGAAGATGTAAACACAAACCTGTCCACAGATGATGTAGAGACAAAACCTGTCCACAGAAGAGACAAACCTGTTCCCAGAAAATGTAGACACAAACCTGTCCCCAGAAGATGTAGAAACAAACTTATTCATAGTAGCTGTATAGACGAACTTGTCCACGGAAGTTGCAGATGAAGAGAATTCACAAAAAACGTATATTATCACAATAATGTTCTCCATTGTCAACACTTTCTAACGTCTCCCACAAACGGTCCACCTACAAAAAATGTCTCACTCGGAATTCGTAATGAACGAATAAGAAGCAGGATCCGTAATTATACAAAGAAATTGAATCTTGAAAGCCAGAACTAAAACCCTTAGCGCGCAAATCAATATTTTAGATAAGTGTTTTCTTAGGCTGAGTGGTTGGCCGAGTGGCTTGGATGTCGGTTTCCGAACCGTGAGGATATTCGTTCAAAATACGTTGTTTTGTCTACAGGACGTGAAATAAAATCATAGTCTGTACAGAGTGTGGCGACGGCAGGGACAAGTCACATTTTTTCCTCATCACCATAAATCTTGGTGGTAGACGATATCAATAGGTACTTAACTTCTTTATACTGGTTTAGAAAACTCTGCAGAGTATGTATACAACCAGTTTCTTTTATATTCACTTGATCTACAAATGCATATGCTCATTTAATCTGTTCTGGAATGCATTACTTTACCCTGCCTCCCCTATTTCATGTGGCAATACATTCCAAGTATTCACAACTTTCGGACTAAAAAAATAAATATTTCAGTGTTTTTAATCAGGACCTTTTTAAAAATTAGTTTGTGGCTGTTTTTTTGTTCTTGTAGGCGGCTGTATTTTAAAGAAAAAAAAACTTGTTATAGTCTAATTTATCCGTTCCTTTAGGTATCTTATAAACCTGCATTAAATCAACTCGAATTCTTCTCTTTTTTTCTTCACTGTAGGCCGGTTTGTCTGAGTCTTTCCTCATAACTGTGAATCCGGAGCTCTTCTATCATGTTTAGCCCTCTTCTTTGTATACTTAATGAACGCCATCCTAATTCTTTCGTGTTTGTTGAGTTTGCGTGGATCGTTTTCTGAGAAGGATATTCCGGAACACACGTTTTGTTGAATAACATCATTTGTGTTTTAGAGAAGAATAAATGATTGCACATTGTACCGTAAAATTCTTCAAATAACTCATGTTATTGTGAACTGTATCCTAGCAACTAGCAGCTCAGTGGAAAATACAAGACAGCTCTGGGAAAAGGCGTCGGTAAAGCTGAAGAAATACATGGATACAGGATCATGTGGCAGTTGTTGTTGCTGTTGTTGTTGTTGTTGTTGTTGTTGTTGTTGTTGTTGTTGTTCTTTTTCTTCTTCTTCTTCTTCTTCTTCTTCGTCTTCTTCTTCTTCTTCTTCTTCTTCTTCTTCTTCTTCTTCTTCTTCTTCTTCCTCTTCATCGCCCTCGTGATATTGAAGTTCATAGGTCACCAACTAGCCCAATCCCCTCATTCTGTCTGGTCTAGTGCTATATTTTTCAGGTCTTTTTTGGTTCTATAATTTTATCAAGTTTGAATTGAGAGCTGTGTTTTAAGCACTTAGCCATTACCTCCCTCCCCCCCCCCCAAAAAAAAAATAAAAAAAATTAATAAAAAATAAAATAAAATAAAATATAGACAGCAGAATATTTTCAGAATTACAATTGACCAACGAGGTGGGACTTGACACTGGACTCCTCTTAGTGGTTAACTTACGGAGGAACTTGGCATTGCACTACAGCAAGAAGGACCTTGGTCAACCTTATCATGTAAGCATGGATGTAAGAAGAGCTCCTGTAACCTGCTACCAAAGAAACATCGTCTATGGTTGAATCAACTTGGCACGAACATCGAACAACATCAGCAAGAGGTAGGATGGTAACAGAAGAGGGTTGTGAACTGCGTAGTTTAACGAAGGTCCACAAACATGCAATACGGAGAATAATAATGAAGTGACTAACCTTATACTCAGCGTTAACTGATCATTGGAGATAATTGAGAAAGTCATCAAAGTCAAGTAACTTTGTCGCAACCCTCCCCTGACTTATATTCCCATAGACATTGTTTCTGGACGTCCAATCCGCTAATCTCTTCCCACTTCAAGCCACGACCCCTCTCTCAACCCGATAATCTCTTCCCCCTTCAAGCCACGACCCCTCTCTCAACCCGCTAATCTCTTCCCCCTTCAAGCCATGACCCCTCTCTCAACCCGATAATCTCTTCCCCCTTCAAGCCACGACCCCTCTCTCAACCCGATAATCTCTTCCCCCTTCAAGCCACGACCCCTCTCTCAACCCGATAATCTCTTCCCCCTTCAAGCCACGACCCCTCTCTCAACCCGATAATCTCTTCCCCCTTCAAGCCACGACCCCTCTCTCAACCCGATAATCTCTTCCCCCTTCAAGCCACGACCTCTCTCTCAACCCGCTAATCTCTTCCCCCTTCAAGCCACGACCCCTCTCTCAACTCGCTAATCTCTTCCCCCTTCAAGCCACGACCCCTCTCTCAACCCGCTCATCCCTTCTTCGTTCAACCGGCTTATGGTCTTGTCCATCGCCTCTTCTCTCCATCCCGCGCATCATCTGACCTCACTCCAAACCACCAATAACTTTGCCCGTCAACCGCTCCAGCCCACTTCACCCCCCCCCCCCTCCCCTGCTACAGCATATTCAACCATCCGTTTTCCCATCTAAGCCCGTCCATGCTTGTTTCAGATTCTGAACAATGGTCTCTCACTTTCGCACCGACATAATTTTGTCAAACAATAAAAAAAGAATACGATATGAAGATGAGTCAGAGAAGTGGCGCTGGAGAGGTTGAACAAAATTAGCAACTTTCATAATTATCTCGAGCAGCGCCTCGTATCGTAATTTCCTGAGTAATGCCTAGTAAAGTAGCTGCTCTATTTTTTTGTGACCACTGATAGCACAATTGTGATGGCGTTTTGAGCAACAACACGCGATTTGATCAGCCAAATCAAATATTCAACGGAAGCGATGGACAGACACACTTTGAAGGGATTATAGAGAAAATATGAGCGGGCCAATATTCGGAACAGTTTGAATAGATGTGAACACGACAATATTGAGATTAATGTTGATGAGATACTGAGACTGAAAATATTGAAATTTTGAAGATTGTGAACATGGATTTCTGCTTGCGCTTGAGAAATGATCGAAGTACCACGTTAGTAATGATCGAAGTATCACGTTAGTAATGATCGAAGTATCACGTTAGTAATGATTGAAGTATCACGTTAGTAATGCTCGAAATATCACGTTAGTAAAGATCGAAGTATCACGTTAGTAATGATCGAAGTATCACGTTAGTAATGATTGAAGTGTCACGTTAGTAATGATCGAAGTATCACGTTAGTAATGATTGAAGTATCACGTTAGTAGTGATCGAAGTATCACGTTAGTAATTATCGACATATCACGATAGTGATGATCGAAGTATCACGTTAGTAATGATCGAAGTATCACGTTAGTAATGATTGAAGTATCACGTTAGTAATGCTCGAAATATCACGTTAGTAATGATCGAAATATCACGTTAGTAATGATCGAAATATCACGTTAGTAATTATCGAAGTATCACGTTAGTAATGCTCGAAATATCACGTTAGTAATGCTCGAAATATCACGTTAGTAATGATCGAAATATCACGTTAGTAATGATCGAAATATCACGTTAGTAATTATCGAAGTATCACGTTAGTAATGATCGAAATATCACGTTAGTAATGATCGAAGTATCACGTTAGTAATGATTAAAGTATCACGTTAGTAATGATCGAAGTATCACGTTAGTAATGATCGAAATATCACGTTAGTAATGATCGAAGTATGAAGTATGAAGGAGTTAAGGCACTTACCAGGAGAAAATAACAACAACAAACAACAAACACACAGATAAATAAGAAGAGCTCGAAGTCTTGCCATATGTTGATGATACTGTCTTGATATTGAAAAGTTCAACAGAGCTACAAAAGATCGTTTGGGTGAGAAGACAAAATACAACGAATATACATGTCCAAAATGCAGAATCGAAGAAAAATAGGGGGAATGCTAAAACATGTGAATCGATTGAAATACCTGCCTATGGGCCGAATGAGTACTGAACAGGATGACCGCAATTTAAGGACCATTGCTAGTTGCTTGTGTCAGGGCTAGCGAGGCTGGACTGACCAATGCCCTATTTCGCTTCCAAGTTGCAGTTCTGGAAACAGGCTGGACCCACACAGTCTAGCTGAGGATTTAGGGATCGAAGATGGAAGGCAAACCTGGTTCCAATAATGTGCCGGATGTGCTGGGTCGAAATATGCAGATATCGCTTTAAACTATGATATAGCTTGACAGCGCCTTTCTCAAGACGAAGGTGAAGGACGAAGACGAAAAAGTAGTAGTAGTGGTAGTAATAGTAGTAATAGTAGTAGTTGTAGTAGTAGTGGTGGTAGTAGTGGTAGTGGTAGTAGTGGGTAGTAGTAGTAGTAGTGGTAGTAGTGGTAGTAGTAGTAGTGGTAGTAGTAGTTGTAGTAGTAGTGGTAGTAGTAGTATTTGTAGTAGTAGTGGTAGTAGTAATAGTAGTGGTAGTAGTAGTATTGGTAGTAGTGGTAGTCGTAGTAGCAGTAGTAGTAGTAGTAGTAGTAGTAGTAATAGTAACTCAACTTAACGTCTTTATACTGGCTTAGAAGACTGCAGAGTCTGTATATTACCAGTGTATTTTACATTCACTTGATCTAGAAATACATATGCGCATCCAATCTATTCTTGAACGCATTAATTGACCTGACACCCCTATTTCCTGTGGGAATGCATGCCAAGCATTCACTACTCTCTGACTAAAAAAATATTTCATTGTTTTTAATCAGGACTTTAACCAAATTAATTTGTAGCTGTGCTCTATTGTTCTTGTATGCCGCTATAATTTGATAAAAAATTGTTATTGTATAATTTATCTTTTCCATTGGTTTTCCTATAAACCTGAATTGAGTCACGTCGAATTCTTCAATTTTCTAATCACTGTAGGTCAGTTTTTCGGAGACTTTCCTAAAAACTATAATTCTGGAATCCCACTATCAGTTTTGTATCCTTTCCAGCATATTTATATCCCCCCCCCCCCCCTACGATAAGTAGTAGTAGACGACAAAGAAGAACAACAAAAGAAGAAAAAAGGACTTTCTATTCAATGTTTATGTCATTGGTAACACGCTTAGGTCATTGGTAACACGCTTAGGTCATTGGTAACACGCTTAGGTCATTGGTAACACGCCAGGGTGATTTGTAAGTTAGATGGAGCCAGTCCTGTGAGAGTGAAATATGGATAATCAGTAAACAAAGAAGGTCAGTGTATGTAATGGAGTCAGTTTACAGAAGAATTTAACGAACCATATGGGGATAGTACGAGTGCCAGGAGGGAAGCCAATAAGTCTAGGAAGACTACCACACGTGTTCAACCCAAAACAGCTGTCTGTGTGGATGCGTGTGTGTGTGTGTGTGTTGCCAGAACGAAACAACTGTGGACGAACGGTTAGGATACATGCCTCTTAGTCAAGAAAGCACGAGTTCTTCTTCTTCTTCGTTTGTTCTCAATCTGCCGCTACCAAACCCTGAAAGGGTAGGTAGCACAATGTAGTCCAGAGAACGGAATGCGTTGTGTCGTAGTTTACAGCTTGGCTGCGATATTTGCACCTTTCGGTCCAACACATCCGACTTCAGCAAGCATTTTTTTAGTACCGGGTTAGCATTCCCTCTTCGATCCCTTCTCCTTAGCCAGTCTGCCCTACTGCAGCCTGTTATCCAGGATCACCGCGTGGAGGTGTAGAAGGGTCTTGGCAGCTATGGTTCGCTGGCCCTGACGCTAGCAGTCAGCTATGGGTCGCTGACCATTGCAGTTCATGCGCTGCTCAGCATCTTTATCCCGAAAGCACGAGTTCAAAACCTCGAAGGTCTAAGTGTTTTTCCATCGGGGCTCTAATAAAAGCCTATCCTCCATATTGCGAGGCGACTGCATGGGCAAATGGTCCTTATTCCAAAACCTATATTTCCATCAGCAACCCTTAGCAACATGAATTCAAGCCGCAACACAGTTGAACGTCATGCCATTGGTCGAAGTCAACATCACATTTCATAACATTCCCAAGATGGAAGCTGGAATTGGTTAGGCCCTGTGCCAAGACATGGACCTGATGTAAGAACATGAAACTCAAGGTTGTTGACTCACTGGAGAATAGACAGAGGCCAATCTATGAACAGTTGGCGAACATCGGTTGATCTATGAGTCGCTGCTGATGATTCGTCGACTTAAAGAAACTTGGCTAAGAGCGGATGACCTATGAAAATTTGGCTTAGAGGGAATGATCTAAGGAAACTTGGCTAAGAGGATGATCTAAGGAAACTTGGCTTAGAGGGAATGACCTAAGGAAACTTGGCTAAGAAGATGATCTAAGGAAACTTGGCTAAAAGAGGATGATCTAAGGAAACTTGGCTAAGAGAGGATGATCTAAGGAAACTTGGCTAAGAGAGGATGACCTAACTAAACTTGGCTAAGAGAGGATGACCTAAGGAAACTTGGTTACAAGAGGATGATCTAAGGAAACTTGGCTAAGAGAGGATGATCTAAGGAAACTTGGCCAAAAGAGACCGACCTAAAGAAACTTGGCTAAGAAAGACGTAACAACGTAGACCACGAAAATGGCGATGGAAGCAGTGACTGCAACTCTGAGATGGCTATCGAAGACCTCTTTAACAGGGTCAGTCAGTCAGTCCCTATTCTTGCATCGGAAGGTACACAAGTGCTGGATTAATAATAATAATAACAATAATAATAATAACAATAATAATAATAACAATAATAACAATAATAATAATAACAATAATAACAATAATAATAATAACAATAATAATAATAGCCGTCCATCGCAAGCGATGACAACAGCAAACATCCATGTTGTGCTGCACCTCCCATGTGAGTCTTCAGGTGGTTGTACAGTCCGATTATGGCATGGAAACCTCTTCCACATATATAGGATTTAAGGCAAAGTGTTCTCGACCCTTTACACACTTCGACATAGATGCTCTCGACTCTTTACACACTTCGGCATAGATGCTCTCGACCCTTTACACACGTCATCATAGATGCTCTCGACCCTTTACACACTTCGGCATAGATGCTCTCGACCCTTTACACACGTAGACATATATGCTCTTGCCCCTTTACACACGTGAACGCCGCACGCAAAGAAGAAGAAGACGAACGAGCCCAAGGGCCGACGAAAACGTATCTCTAGTCCTCATACAGTTCGGCTCGATAGATGATGATCATGCTGTCACTCTGCTCCCCTCGTGGATTCAACAGACTGCAGTTAATCGTGTCTGGCTGGACAAAATCAAACACAAACTATCACAACTAATCAATAACGAAGAAAGTCAACACGTTTTAACATAAACAATTATGCATACGACTACGGTTCGATGAGACGCCTACTCGTCAGAAGTAAACATAGTCATTTCACATCCAAACAAGCTATGCCTGTCTTAAGTTAACTTAACTTAACTTAACGTAACTTAACTTGACTTAACTTTTTAATTTTTTAATTTTATGTATTTACCTCACTAGTTTTTACTGGCAGAGGCACGTCTATTCCACCCCTAGACCGTAGTCAATTGGGCGATATTAAGACGCATAAACCAGTGCTTGGACACGTGTGTGTATCTGTTTATACCTTACCTGGTGTTTCCGTGATGTTCCTCCCATTGCTCATCGCCTTTTGATGATCCTCTCGTCTGTCGTGGGTATGTGGTTGCTATTTTCATTTTCTTCTTTTCCTTGGTTTACCCAATCGAGTTTCTGAGTCCAAATATGCACAATTGTTTTCCTGGGACCATTTTGGGAATGAGTATATTTATTTTCCTTCATAATTGATCTGAACCCATTTAATTAATTTATTTCCTGATTTAAAAAAAAATATATATCCCCTTACTTAATTATTTTACCTTTAAATGTCACATCATCTTACATTTGATAAAACATTGTGAAGATGTAATGTAGTGAGTTATACAACGAGGAGGAATGACCTGGAATGATTGGGGAAGATGACATAAAATATAATGGGATACATAAGAATTAAGGGCACAATATTGAATAGATAATTTACATGATTTGCGTCTTCCTTCTGTTTGAGGCCCATTTGTGTTGACTTCCTTCCGTCTGGTTTTGGTGTTTCAGGTTTTCACTGCTCTCGTATATTTTTCCATCTCTGCCATGTATTCCAACTTGTAAGCGATTTACTGACTTCCGTGGGTCACTTGTAGATACTTCATTTCACCTGTGCCCTCTAGCTCTCGGTAGATCCTCCGTTTCACCTCTGCCCTCTATCTCTCGGTAGATCCTCCGTTTCACATCTGCCCTCTATCTCTCGGTAGATCCTCCGTTTCACATCTGCCCTCTATCTCTCGGTAGATCCTCCGTTTCACATCTGCCCTCTATCTCTCGGTAGATCCTCCGTTTCACATCTGCCCTCTATCTCTCGGTAGATCCTCCGTTTCACATCTGCCCTCTATCTCTCGGTAGATCCTCCGTTTCACATCTGCCCTCTATCTCTCGGTAGATCCTCCATTTCACATCTGCCCTCTATCTCTCGGTAGATCCTCCGTTTCACATCTGCCCTCTATCTCTCGGTAGATCCTCCGTTTCACATCTGCCCTCTATCTCTCGGTAGATGATCCGTTTCACCTGTGCCCTCTAGCTCTCGGTAGATCATCCGTTTCACTTGTGCCCTCTATCTCTCGGTAGATGATCCGTTTCACTTGTGCCCTCTATCTCTCGCAGATAATTAGGTGTTGAATGTGTGGTAGGCTCAGGAATAGAAATAAAAAATATAGATAAATACTTCATTAACTAACTTAACTTAACTTAACTTAGATTAAATTAGATTAACTTAACTGAACTTTACTTAAGTTAACTTAACTCAACTTAACGTCTTTATGCTGGTTTAGAAGACTCCCTAGAGTCTGTATACAACCAGTTTCTTGGAGGGTGGTTAACCGATGTGAGAGTCCATCTTAATAGACTCAAACACTAGAGCAAATTAGACCCACAACCTGTTAGGCAATATCTTTGCTACTCTTAACAAACCAGCTAACCATGTCTGGTGTTATTCCATGTCACACAGTTAGTCGTCTCTTACAACATGCTCTCCGTGGGTCAGTGGTGCTATTCGTATTTATGTCAAACACAGAGATCTATACATACCACTCAGTACTCTGGAGATCCTAATGCCACGATTAGACATATTTCTCTGCCGAAGACGGATATGTCGGATCGAAAGGTGCAAATATCGCAGTAAAGCTGTAAACTAGCGACACAACACTTTCCGTTCCCCAGACTACACACTGCTACTTGCAGGGAATGGCAGAGGGAGATTGTGAACGAACGCAGAAGAAGAACAAGAAGAAGAAGACATATTTCTACATTATTCAGGATTGCGTGTCCTAATCCATTCTATCTTACTTCCACAAACCACAGGAGACCTTTATGTAGAGTTGTCTTTCGCTACTGTCTTGTCCTGTTTTCCAGCTTTGTTCTATAGTTCGTACATTCAGTACGCCAGATAACAGTACGTGACACATAAAATATTCCATTAATATTAATGTGTCAGATGGTTCCTCAAATGCTTTTCTAGGTTTCTCCGTTAACTGAACACGCAATTCATTCACGCCTCCAACTATCGCTCTTGTAGATCAAGGGCAACAGCGCTGTTCATTCTAATCTCATCTCATTTCATCTCTTCTCATCTTATACGTCTCACTTCTGTCACTTAACACCTAGACAAGGCGCAATCTTATTTTATTTTTTGTATTCATTCCTTTTGCCGTTGATATTTTCAATCCATGTCACTGTTGTGTTTCTTTAATATCATTTATCCATCTTCTGTATGTATCTTCTTCTTGCATTACCACCCTATTGTCTGGTGCAATAAGTAAACGGAATCTTTGCAGGCATTAAGTCCCATATTCAAACAATGTAATGATCTGTCTGTACATTTAAGACATGCATGCCATTGCTCACTCTTTTCTGTCCGACTTACTAATTGTTCTATTATAGAAGAATTATAGAGAATTATACTATTACAGACGGTTGAAAGCTGCACCTATTTGGTAAGTAAAATGACACAAGATAGTTACAACAAAAGAGATTTCCAATCGTATTGATTCCTCACCCCCCTGCAATTAACTAACTAACAAACATGTGAAAATCAGAATCAATGCACCAGCACACATACGCCCAGGCTGTTTAACTCCCACGTAATACTAATGCCAACAAATGGACGACAAAAGCTGTCAAACGACAGAATTAAAAAACAGAATTAATACTTTTGAAAATAAATCTCTTGGAAAACCATTGAAGATTGGATGCGAAGAATTCAAGACCAACAAACCAACAAGAGAAAACATCAACCAGCAACAGGTTTCTACCTTCATCAGTAATGGAGGACAAACATCGGGCATGTGCTTAGAATGAACAGCGACGGACTCCTACTGCATACAGTGTTTGGGCTCTTGATGGCAGCAGAAAGGGAGGAAAGCCTAAAGGGATGTACAGCAGAAGGAGCATAAGAGAGCATTGAATTATGGGCTTAAACATCATACAAGTAGTTAGAAAAGCGGCGACACACCGTTCTAACTAGATATCACCTGTTTATACATAAGCGCTGTGTTCTGGCGTCCAGAGAACATAAATAGATAGAACTATTTTGTCGATCCCATGCAAATTAAATACGGTTATTCGGTTACTATTATACTTTTAAAATTTTTATTTTATTTTACGTGTTTGCCTCACTAGTTTCCACTGGTGGAGGCGCGCCTATTCCACCCCAGACCGTAGTCAATTGGGCGATATTAAGACGCATAAACCAGTGCTTGGATGTTTGTTATATATACGAAATCAACAAAGGCATATTATAATACATGACGCAAGCGGGTCTCCATAACTTGATGCTCTGGTGTTTATGTATTGATGCCCCGGTGTGGACATCAGCCTACGACGGTAGCAGAAAACAGAAACAGCTTCTGGGACAGCGCCATCACCATCCACTAGCAGAGTCTGCGAGTTCTGTCCGGGTGGGAGAAAGGCCCCAAAAATCTGCCAGCTTTCCCGCTCTCTCTTTCTGACACGTTCACCTGCCGTCTCTCGCTCTGGTCCATGGTGATCATTGTAGGGCCAAGAACAGACTGCTGGAGAGTGTAGATTTAATTTGTTGCTGGGGGGCGTCTTCTGGCGATTGTTACGGGGAGGTGCTGCCAGACTGCCAGATATGTCGGATTACTGGTGACAATATCATCTAGTGGTCGCCGTCTCCAGGTCTTCCATATTTGAAGAGCCATTCATGTTTCACTAAAGTGGTAAGTACAACCTACGATATTATTATTAGACGTGTTCTCTCTTTGGTTCGTGCAAACAGACCCCAGATGGTGCCTTGGGTGCAAACAACAGGTCAACTTTAACTTTCCAAGCATACCGTAAAATGCCAGTAAAGAGGGTTGTACATATGTCTAGCAAGCTCCTCGTGTAAAAGCATTGCTATTGGAAACAGCCACTGTATATGCTTGGATACAGAGGTCCTGTATAAAGACCAGGAGTAGTTGACGCCTATGCTCTGCACGGAGCGCTCGCGCAAATGACTAAGTACTCGGAGACAAGCTCCGTGTGAAATGACCACTTGTATTTGTCCCCTATGCTCCATTTGAAGCCAAAGGGTGAATTTTGATGATGATATTTAAACAATTGCATTATGGACAGCCCAAACCAATTGAGTTGTTTTCATCATTCTGCGAAAATTATGGAAACTGATGAAGCATGTAGCTCTCTGGTTGTACACTTACTTACTGCGTCCTGTCAGGCACCCCCTTGGCTCAACTCATGCTTGAAATCAGACTTCTCCGTTATCAGTATTACTGATTGATCTATTGGATTGTCCTCATTGAACTAGTCGGTCGCTGACTGATGTAATGAGGTTCACCTTATCAATTGATGACGTCTCTGTGTGCGTTCCTGTCATTTGGCACGAGGACAGCGTGATCCAGTCCATGTGTGTACACTGCCTGTTTGCTAGTGTCATAAAGTTGGTGTGTGCGTGTTTGCGATTGTAGTGTTTGGACTGTGTGTGTAATAGTACGTGCTTATGTGTGTTTGTATGTAACAATATGAGCATGTGTTTGTCTGTGGGCGTAATATTATGCATTTGCGTGTAACAGTGTGTGCTTCTGTCAGTTTGTCCGCACAAAAGAGTGTGCTTCTGTCTGTGTTTTGTCTATCTGTGTAACATTTTGTGCTGCTATGTGATTGTCAAACGTATAACGCATTGGTTAGACCTAAATTATATACACAGGGATCAAGATGCTGAGCAGCGCAGGAGCTGCAGTGGTCAGCGACCCATAGCTGACTGCTAGCGTCAGGGCCATCGAACCAGAGCTGCCAAGATCCTTCTACACCTCCACGCGGTGATCCTGGATAACAGGCTGCAGCAGGGCAGACTGGCTAAGGAGAAGGGATCGAAGAGGGAATGCTAACCCGGTGCTCAAAAAATGCTTGCTGAAGTCGGATGTGTTGGACCGAAAGATGCAAATATCGCAGTCAAGCTGTAAACTACGACACAACGTTTTCTGGACTACATTCTGCTACTTAAGCCCTTTCAGGGTTTGATAATGGGCGATTGAGAACGAACGAAGCCAAGCCGAGCCATATACACATGCTAGAAAGGATACGAAGAGGAGCTATTAAACAGATCATGGTTATCCAGAGTTACAGTTATAGGGCAAACCTCAGACAAACTGGGATACATTGTCTAGAACAGGCGAACATTCGAGGCTATAATATAAGTTTATAAATTAATTGACTGAGATGATAAATTAGACTATAACAACATAAATTAATTGACTGAAATGATAAATTAGACTATAACAACATAAATTAATTGACTGAAATGATAAATTAGACTATAACAACATAAATTAATTGACTGAAATGATAAATTAGACTATAACAACATAAATTAATTGACTGAAATGATAAATTAGACTATAACAACATAAATTAATTGACTGAAATGATAAATTAGACTATAACAACATAAATTAATTGACTGAAATGATAAATTAGACTATAACAACATAAATTAATTGACTCTACTGGTAAGTACACAAGCAATTTCAGAGCGGAGGCAGAGGCACTGAGGGCGGCAGTGGAAGAAATGGTGACACACAAAGAAAATGAAAGCCATATAGTCCTGCTTACAGATGCTCTCGCTGTAGTCACAGCGCTAAAAAGCCAGAAAAACACTGAGCTTAATGACTTAAGAGCAGCACTCTGCAAACTGTGCCAGCAGTCCGCACCAAAAAGGGTAGTGGTACAGTGGGTCCCATCACACTGCAACATCCAAGGCAACGAGGAGGCAGACAGACTGGCAAAAGAAGGTGCAAGACTACCACAAACAGATACTAGTATGACGTACGAAGAGTCAAAACGGCTTATCAAAGCCAGATACATGACCAAATGGGAAACCGAACATACTGGTTACACCAAAAACGATGCCTATTACCAGTTGAACCGAAGAGAGCAGGTCGTTGTCTTTAGACTTCGCACTGGCCACAACAGACTGAGGTACCACCTATTCAACAAATTGAAGATAGGTGGTACCGACGAATTCCCGTGCGGTACCGGTAAAATTACCGCTGAACATCTGCTGCAGAACTGCCCGACATACGAGGATCAGAGAGAGCAGATGTGGCCATCACCAGTGGAACTGCAAGACAAGCTCTATGGCAGCGGCGACAGCCTCAGGATGACTGCCGCTTTTTTCGAAAAAATAATGGTTTCTGTCTGACTGCGTACGACGAAGAAGAAGAAGAAATTAATTGACTGAAATGATAAATTAGACTATAACAACTTTTTCAAAGTTCAACCAACTACAAGAACAAGAGGGTACAGCTACAAATTGTTTAAAGACGGGTCCAGATTAAATATCTGGAGATATTGTTTTAGCCAGAGAGTGGTGGATGCTTGTAATGTATTGCCACATGATGTGGAGAATGCAGGATCAGTAGATGTATTCAAAAATGGAATGCACATTCACAGTTATTTTTAGTATCGGTGGCGTGAAATAAAGTGGTTGTATACAAACTCTAGAGCCTTCTAAAACAGTAAAATGAAGTCTTAAGTCTCCGTGTGAGTCTGTGCGTGCAAAGAGAGTGTCGTGTGTGCATCATTGGGTGTAGCTGTTTATTCGTGTATGCGTGTGTGTGTGTGTGTGTGTGTATCTGTGTGTGTAAAAGAGTGTGCTTCTGTTTGTTTGTGTGCCTGTGTGTGTACTATAATGTTCTCGTGGTTGTATGTTTGTATTTATGTAATAGAGTGTTTTGTGTTTATCTTGAGTTGGTCTAACCTTGTCTCTGTGTGTGTGTGTTTGTTTGTGTTTCCATCTGTGTGTATGTGTGTGATCGTGTATGTGTGTGGATTTATGAATGTGTGTGTCTATGTGTATGTGTGTGTTGGTGGGCGTATGTGTGTGATTCTATGTGTTCGTGTGTCTGTGTGTACATGGGTGTGTGTGTGTGCTTATGTGTGTGTATGTGTGTGACTGTGTATGTCTGAGTGTGTCTCTGTATGTATTTGTGTGTGTCTGTATGTGTCTGTGTGTGTCTAGGTATGTTTGTGTGTGTTTCTGTGTGTTTCTGTGTGGCTGTGTGTGTTTGTGCGCCTGTGTGTGTATGTGTGTGTTTATGTGTGTATGTGTACGTGGTATGTGTGTGTCTGTATGTGTGTATGTGTCTGTGTTTGTTTGTATGTGTTTGTGTGTCTGTGTGTGTCTGTGTGTGTTGAAGATATGCCCACAATTTGTTGCCTTTTAAGACACAACACAACACTGTTCTGTCAGTTTATTTCTGCTCTTAAGAATCGACTTCACTGCGCTCCTTGCATACTCATAGGCGCTCAGTCTCTCTCAGCAAATGGCGAAGGATGTGGAAACTGATGGTTCCTGTAGCTTGCTGGTTGTACACACATTCTGCTCCATCCTCTCTTGCCTCCAAGTTCGCTCGAACCTGGTTCGATTAAAAAGATTTGCAGTCTATTAATTGCTGAATCATTAATTGAGAGTGAAACCTTGCATCAAGCGGTCATTGATAAATTTCATGATGTCACCCAGTTCCATATCTAATATACTCATAACTGGTACACGTGAAGCCAGAATGTCCGCTCTTTCCTTGCTCTGAACCTCAGCATGACCAGGCCGCTCTTTTGTTGCCCTGAACCCCAACATGACCAGGTCGCTCTTTCCTTGCTCTGAACCCAGCATGACCAGGCCGCTCTTTCGTTGCCCTGAACCCCAACATGAGCAGGCCACTCTTTCGTTGCCCTGAACCCCAACATGACCAGGCCACTTGTTGCCCAGAACCAAAGCATGACCAGGCCCCTCTTTCGTTGCCCTGAACCCCAACATGACCAGGCCGCACTTTTGTTGCCCTAAACCCCAGCATGACCAGGCCGCTCTTTCCTTGCCATGAACCCCAACATGACCAGGCCCCTCTTTCATTGCCCTGAACCCAGTACGACCGGGTCACTCTTTCGTTGCCCTGAACCCCAACATGACCAGACCACTTGTTGCCCTGAACCCAGCATGACCAGACCACTTTCCTTGCCCTGAACCCAGCATGACCAGACCACTTTCCTTGCCCTGAACCACAGCATGACCAGACCACTTTCCTTGCCCTGAACCCAGCATGACCCGACCACTTGTTGCCCTGAACCCAGCATGACCAGACCACTTTCCTTGCCCTGAACCACAGCATGACCAGACCACTTTCCTTGCCCTGAACCCAGCATGACCCGACCACTTGTTGCCCTGAACCCCAACATGACCAGACCACTTGTTGCCCTGAACCCCAACATGACCAGGCCGCTCTTTTGTTGCCCTAAACCCCAGCATGATCAGGCCGCTCTTTCGTTGCCCTGAACCCCAACATGACAGGCCACTCTTTCGTTGCCCTGAACCCCAACATGACAGGCCACTCTTTCGTTGCCCTGAACCCAGCATGACCAGACCACTTTCGTTGCCTTGAACTCCAAAATTTTTTTTGTTTTTTTTGTTTTTTGTTTTTGCGTTTGCCTTATTTCTCTAATCCCCAAGGCGGTGTGCGTTGCACTGCGTTTTTATTTTGCGCCTGTCGGCCCAGTGCATCCGACTTCAGCATGCATTTTATGTAAGGGTCTGCTTCCTCCTGCATTTTCTAAGGGTTTGCTTCCCCGGGGTAACGGCCGGTGCTGTGATGGGAATCAAACCCAGCACCTTCCGGTTGTGAGCCGTGTCACTTAACCACTAGGCCCCGCCATCCCCGAACTCCAGAAATGACCAGGACAGTAGATTTACACCAGCTTTGCAGATGTGATGCTTCTACAGCTGCCATCACTCCATACATTAGTCAGCTCTTCTGTACCTTCAGAAGTAAGGATTGAGAGTCTGACAAGGTGTCTATCCTTTGCTAAAGCAATCTCAGGTAGCCATCTCAGATCGCCGCTTCCATCTCCATTCTTGTAGTGCAGTAATGGTTCTGTATGCTCAACCCTCTCGAACACTACTCTGACCTTCCATTCTAGCATCGATCTAGCTGTAGAAATTGCAGTTTCACTAACCTCAGTGTTATCAATGAGCAGCATTTTAACCTTGAGCTCTGCACCACTTTCCAAATTCCCTGTCTAGCGCCAGGATGACACTGAAGTAACCTGGTATTCTATCACCAATGGGAACCCATTCTTCCCACACGACAATCTCCACATCTGGGGTAACCTACCGGAATAGTAGCTATCTATGGAAGAGGATGGGGGGGGGGGGCGCAGCAAGGAATCAGCTGAAAGGAGCCAGTGACTCATAGCTGGCTGCTTGCGTCATTGTCAGCGAATCATAGCTGGCTGCTTGCGTTATCGTAAGCGAACAATAGCTGGCTGCTTGCGTCATGGTAAGCGAACAATAGCTGGCTGCTTGCGTCATGGTAAGCGAACAAAAGCTGGCGGCTTGAGTCATGGTTAGCGTATCCTAACTGATCAAGTCCTTATTTCGCCTGCAGGCGACGGCCCTGGACCCATGCTGCACTCGTGTGTCCTGACTAAGAGAATAGGGATAGCAGAAGGAAAGGCAACTCCGTCAAAGAGGCGTGCTTAAACCGGCTGGGTAGCCCCAACAAGGCCAGATAGGGCATCGTCCTTAATAGTTAGGTAACAATCCACATCGTCCTTAATAGTTAGGTAACAACCCACATCGTCCTTAATAGTTAGAACACAACCCACATCGTCCTCAATAGTTAGAACACAACCCACATCGTCCTCAATAGTTAGAACACAACCCACATCGTCCTCAATAGTTAGAACACAACCCACATCGTCCTTAATAGTAAGGTAACAACCCACATCGTCCTCAATAGTTAGAACACAACCCACATCGTCCTTAATAGTAAGGTAACAACCCACATCGTCCTTTTCTGTGTGAATGCTGAAGAAAAGGAAGAATTCGCGCTCTGTTAGATTTCAAAATTTGTGCACCGTCCAGGACTGGCTCAAGGGATTCTCAACCTCAATACAGAACCGCTAGCACCCACCTCGACCCAAACTCTAAAATTAGTTTCCTGACTGAAAAAAACCAAAACTAAATAAAAACCAATAATTCGTACATAATTAATACTCTCACCAAATGTGACAGTTTTTACATTACACATAAAAATGGATAACGATATCGCTCGAAGATATTCGTCTGGAGTTCGTAGCTCTTGGAGCATTTTATTCTGGTCGTGGATGCCAGTGTCTGTTTCTTAATTCCCTGGTCGAACTGAAGAAGGTTTGACTAGGTTGTAGTGCAATGCTAGACGTCTCATCAGGTTCGCTGTTCGTGGTTCACAGGGACAATTCCAACTATGTTAGCAAGGCTGCTGAAGCACAACCTGCTTCCGTATGCTAAAAAACATTTAAATGAGCTACCACTGTGTTGTATATTCGGATTGATTAGATCCACCAGAGGGATTTCTAGGACTGAGGAATAAATGACTCGCCCTTGTATTCGCCACACATTATACAGGCAATGTTTTTATTAATTATTTTTTGTATGGGCACGACGTTGTACCGGTGTGTCGCTATTTACAGCGAGCATCAGATATGTGCGTCTTTCGGCCAGACACATCCCGTGTCAATGCGGCATTTTCGGGACCATGTTTGCCTTCCCCCTGCAATCGATATTCTATTATCTAGACTACACCATTGCAGCTTGTTAACAGAGCTGCGAACGGGAGACGGACAATAGTCTTGGTCAGTTATGGTTCGGTGTCCCTGATGCAAACAGCCAGTTATATGTGGTTGGTGGTTATAATATCTTTCTCCTTATGTGTATATATATATATATATATAATATATATATTTCTTTTCTCTTATCCTATTTTGCATTTCAGCTTCAGGTTATTTAGAGCTTTCTAGAACGAGCCGGACTATGTTTCATGCAGGGGCATTCACCACCTCAGTCTGTGTGCCTCACGCACAGTGGCATTCACCATCTCAGATATTTCCATAAGCACCTTTTTCGTGGTCGGCCTTTGGCCTTGAATCCGTTGTATCTAAATATCATTGCTTGTTTGGGGTGTTCTTGTTACGTGGCCAAACCATTTTAGTTGCTGTCTTGTAATGTAGTCTAACACTGGTGTTGTTCCCACTAGTCTCCTGATGTCATCGTTTCTGATCATGTCTCTCCTTGCTACGCCAAATATTTTTCGCAGGCATTTCGAAATGCTGTTGTTAGGATGTAGCGTTTTTAATTTGATGTAATTGTCCATGTTTGACATTGGTAGCATAGTGTCGGGATTAAACCCGTGTTGTATAGAGCTCTTTTGGTAGTTTTTGTCAGGTGCTTGCAATTAAGTATTGTAGTTAATTTTACAATGATCTGATTTGCATTCTTGCAACTTTGTTGGAGTTCCGCTGTAATTTTTCCGTTTGTTGATAACGTGCTCCCTAAGTATGTAAAATCTTTCACCTGTTTGGCTTGGCTTCGTTCGTTCTCAATCTCCCGCTATCAAACCCTGAAAGGGCTTAAGTAGCAGAATGTAGTCCAGAGAACGGAATACGTTGTGTCGTAGTTTACATCTTGGCTGCGATATTTGCGATAGTTCTCGAATGGTGTGACACGACGCTTCTGTAAGATCAAGGTCTGAACTTGGTCACTGACTTCATCATTTCGGTTTGTTGAGGGCCTACATGAACGTGATCCGCTCTCCACATGTATGCGGGAATCTTTGAAGCAATTGTACAACTTAATTTGTGTGTTATTCATGGCGTCGTCACCGAAGACCTGTTCAATCTTACAAATGGCTTCCACTTGGGTATCGCCTACATTTTACCACAATTTGATGCAACATCGCCGCTCAACTATTTCCGTCATTTCGTGAGGAACGAAAACCCGATGGATGATCACTATACTCAATACTGAAAGTCTGACTGCAAGCGACTGACATAATCTGTGTGCGAGAAAAAAATTCACGTAAGCACATGACCATTGCCTTTACCTCCCTACCGACGGACAACACCCATTTTTTCCGCGGGAGAAAAACAATAATGAATAAATGTCGGATACGTTTTGAAGACGCTTCGTGTATATGTACTGCACTTCATATTACATGCTGCATACAACCTACATTACACTACATTAGACTAAATTAGACTACATTGTCTAATTAGATGGGATGACAAGATTACATTAGTTTCCACATGTTGTTCTGTGCCCACAGGGAAAGTCACCTTCTATTCCACATACCAGAACATTTATCGAGTTGCTTCTAGACTTTTCGTCCAAACCAAGGTGGCTGATTTGTTCACAATACCATTAGTTAGAACACCTTCTACATTAAGTATGTTAAGCTAGAATCTCAATGGGCGATAACCAAGAAAACGGTACATAATATATTAATGAAGACAGATCGTTGCAGACCTATGTTGCTATGGTAACGAGAGTGGCAATTATTGAAACCAGTGACGCTTACAGAATTAACTCCCCCCAATTGTAAAATGGAAACGCAACGAGGAAGGGAACTGTGTCACCCCTGCACAGGCTAGTGGAAACAATAATACTAATAATAATAATAATAATAAGAAAATGGAAAATAAATTTAAAAAAATTGAAAGAAAATGAGAGAAAAAAAGACGCAGAATACGAGGAAAATGAAACAGGGAAAACAAAGACGAAGAAGAAAATGTGAACAGAAGAAGAAGAGGAAGAAGAAGAAGGGTAAAGAAGAAGATGAAGAAGATGAAAAGTAGAAGAACAGTAACAAAAGCAACAAGAAGAAGAGGAGAAGGAAGAAGATCATGGAAATGGGACAAGAAATAGAATCCTGGTCAGTTGTTTTGTGCCTATCCCTGACATTGTCATGGCCAGATGTCATATATTATGAGTGACAGATCGGGAAGTGCTCGTTACTAAGGATTCAGATTCCACCACCAATCTGGACTCCCTTCAGTTTTCCCAGCAGTGATCTCTGTTGTGGTCATGCTACTTGGGAGCTTGCATCTTGCACTACAGCTAGGATGACTCAAAATCAGGACACCTTCTTCAGTATATCTCAGGGTGTAAGATCAACCAATCATTGGCTCTTTTCGTCTTGTAAGACGATAGTAATTGGGCTTTTAGCACAAAGCCCGGGCAGCAATATAGAGACCATATGTTACCCATGCAGTATGGTCCCGTCTCGGTCTGCCTTGTTTGCTCCAAGGGAAAGGTGATACCAATACATTTGGAACAAGGCAAGCTGCAGAAGCTGCGGATCAGCAGAGCAATGCTCTATCTGTTCGCCTGTGAGGGCTTCACTCCTAGACCAACCGCCAACCAAGGCTAAGGGCCTGGTCTGCCCTGCCGCAACACTCAGCTTAGGTTGCCTTTTCTCGTTCTAGCATAAGGCAGTGTGTCCTCTCCCGGGTGCTCATCGTCGGTGGTCAAGTTTGGTAGACGCTGACCAACTTTCAGAGTTATCAGAAAACAGTTGAGGTTGATTGTTCACCCTCAACCCCACCCCCGGCTATGGCAACATTTAGAACCAAGAGTGAAAGAAGAGCCATGGAAACCGGCTACCACAGGCCACCCGACACGAGCCAAGAACTCAGGTCGAGTAGCTTCGTCATTTACTGAGACAGACTAAGCGCCTATAGGTGTGTCTGGGACACTGTTAAGTCCTAAGAACAGAACAAAACAGACCCTAATACAGCATTTACAGTAACATGTCCAATTTAGACAAATCTGTCATCTCGTATAATAACGCTGTCTCAAACACTTAATCTTCTACAACATTGTGTATTATGTGACTCCCAGCACACATATTTTCTGCACATACAAAGACAGAATTCATAAATTCAGACAGAGAAACAAGTGTTGAAGGTCGCTTGCAGTAGCCACATAATTATTTAGTCTTCATCAAATATTGATCGCTTCCGTCAGCCATCTAATGAGTGCTGCCATTGGGCAGTATGACTCTATTTTCAAACACTATATCATGTTCAATGCCACAGGGAACTCGTGTCTTTGTTGTAGCGAGGCGCATCTGTCGTCTGGATGTACGGAATTCGATTCCGGGTTTATTTTTGACTCGATTTGTTTTTTGCTGTCTGGTGTGTGATTTCCTGACTTAGTCGTTCCTCGTTTAACCTGAGATGTAGGAAAAAGCTGGTATTTTTTGTGATTTCGAGGTGATGTAGGAGTCGGCCCTATGCCAAACCATCCTTAGTTGTTTCTCTTCTACAATATAGTGCAGATGTCTGCTTTTTTTGTGTGTGGGACTTACAGTTTATAAAGGGCTGGTTTGAAGTGCGGTCACTCTTTATCGCATGTCAGAGTATCCCATCGTGTCAGTACACAACAGGACGTGCATCATATGGTTTCCTCCTCCTGTCCATAATGAACAGCAAAGACCTCACATAGTTCCTCCTCGTATCCCTACCTATCAGCAAGGACCTCACAGTTCCCCCTCGTATCCCTACCTATCAGCAAGGACCTCACAGTTTCCCCTTCGTATCCCTACCTATCAGCAAGGACCTCACAGAGTTTCCCCTCGTATCACTACCTATCAGCAAGGACCTCACAGTTTCCGCTCGTATCCCTACCGACCAGGATGGACACAAGATCCAGACCCCATGATGATCTGCCCAGGCCTTTTGGAAACATAACGTATGGATTCCATGTTGAGAAGGAATGACCAGACAATCATGATGATTGAACATTAGATACGCCATGGCTGTCTTGATGTCTCGGGACGCGTCCAGTAAAGATAGAAACGAAGTACTTCACGCAGTTGCCTCCCTCCTCCGTGTCACAGCATATCAGGAAGGGCTTTAATGTGTTGCCTTCCCTCCCTGAAGGGCCTCGCAGATCCTACAAATTAGTCCAAAGTCTCTACACGTGTGCAAATGAAGGTCGTTTCAGTCTGAGGTAAAGATGTAGAACGCGTGCTTCTCACTGCAAATATTTCTGCTTGTTCCCCGTTATGGACAAACTTCAGTCAACCCAAATGTAAATATGTACCTGGCTCATTGTTAGAAAGAAAAGCCAGCGGGGGAAGGGAACTGAAACTCCGGGCCATAAAGAGCTGAGGTCTAGTATAAAAATTATCTGCTTTATTTTTGCGTTCAGGATCTTTTGGTCATGCATTATCTGCAGGCTAGTCGCCATGATGAAGTCTGTAGTCTTCACCAGGTCGGAGCGGCTGCCCCACATCTTTTGTCTCAGCTCCGCACCCTCTGGCCAGATCTGGCATCTCATTTCCCTATAGATTAGGCATTCCTGTAGAATATGCTCAGGGTTCTGGCATCCTGTTCCACATGGGCACTCATCGGTGTGTGAGATCTTCAGTCGGTATAGATGTTCTAGTAGTCTGCAGTGTCCAGTTCTCAGATGAAATAAGGTAGTTTGTTGATTTCTTTTGAGTTGGTGAATTGGGTCTGGTGTACTGCTTATGTTTCTGTCTTCTCTCCATTATTGTTTATACTGATTTCTGACGATGTTCTTGATCTCTCTGTGTGCTACTCGATGATTAAATTGTGCCTTTTTTGCTGCCATCTTTTGCCAGAGCATCAGCTCTCTCGTTTCCCGTGATTCCGCAATGGGAGGGTAGCCACTGGAGCGCTATTGATAAGGATCTCTGAAGATTTGCTAGTTCCGCTCTGATTTCTGATAACAGCGGTTCGTTGTTTGTATTTTGTATTGCCTCTATTAAAAATCTGCAGTCTGTGAAGACAACTATTTTTGCTGTTCGTTGCTTTTCTGTCTCCAGTATTCTCAGTGCTCGCAGGGGGGCCATCGATTCTGCTCTGAGGTTTGTGGATGACTTCCCTGTTGGGAAAGCCTCTTATATTTCCACTTTTGTGTGTCTGATACCTCCTCCCCGATTCCGACCAACCCCCTCTGTTGAAACATCTGTGTACACATGTGCCCATTCCTTGGTATTATATTTCTCCACAACCATTTCTTGTGCTAAAGTTTTCAGCTCGTGGACATTGTGTTGCTCTTTTCTTCTGATTCCTGGAATCTGTGTACTTATTTCTATGTTGTTTATGTTGTAGCTTGGCTCTTTATAGTTGATAAGCATTGCTATTTCTGCTGATTTTTTTTGGTATTAGATCCCTATATTTTTGGTGCAGGTGTTTTGATATATGGATCAAGCTTGTTCTCTTTAGGCGTTCTTTAACTGGGTGTTAAAGTTTGATATGTATGGGATGATCAGGCATGCGTAGCATCTTCTCACTATGTGTCAGCACCGTTTCCTCTCGTCTAGTATTTAGAGGTCTTAGGTTTGTATATGTTTCCATTGTCTGAGTTGGTGGTCTGTATTCCTCCTGTTATTATCCTTAAGCCTGTGTTTTGAATTTTGTTTGGAGCATATAGCGGCTCTTACCCCTTGGTGAATCCGTCGTAGTACACATGGAGTATGTGAGTGGGGAGAGCAGTGCCACCTGTTGTCCCATCCCACCCTGTTGGAATACACCGCCGTTTGGTCCAAGCCTGCTTATTCGTTCAGTTATTATACCTGGCTTATATCACAGCTGACGCTCCATATATGGAGGTCGTTCCACTATCTGCCACCTTTGGACGTGCCTGGTTGATGTTGGAATACCTTTGTTCTCAGGAAAGAAGTCTCTAACACTTTATCCTCGACAGCAATGTCTGAAATGGGACTGACTTTACCTTTACATCAAATAATTGTATTCACAAAATATGCTTAAAGTCACAATCTGAAGTCACAGCTTGAATATACATCTTGAATAAACAGCTTGAAAAGACAGATTTAATAGACAGATTGAATAGACATCTGGGATCAAGACGTTGAGCAGCACATGAGCTGCAGTGGTCAGCGACCCATAGCTGACTGCTAGCATCAGGGCCAGCGAACCAGAGCTGCCAAGACCCTTCTACACCTCCACGCGGTGATCCTGGATAACAGGCTGCAGCAGAGCAGACTGGCTAAGGAGGAGGGACCAAAGAGGGAATTCTAACCCTGTACTAAAAAAATGCTTGCTGAAGTCGGATGTGTTGGACCGAAAGGTGCAAATATCGCAGTCAAGCTGTAAACTACGACACAACGCATTCCGTTCTCTGGACTACATTCTGCTACTTAATCCCTTTCAGGGTTTGGTAGCGGGAGATTGAGAACGAAGAAGAAGAAGAAGAATATATATCTTGAATAGACAGCTTGAATTGACTGCTGAAAGGAACAGCTTGAATTGACGGCTTGAAGTGACAACTTGAATTGACAGCTGGAAGTGACAGCTTGAATTGCTAGCTTGAATTGACAGTTTGAATTGACAGTCTCATTTGACAGTTTGAAGTAACAAATTGAAGTGACAATCTGAACTTACAGCTCGAAGCGACAATATGAAGTGACAACCTGAAGTGACAATATGAAGTGACAGCCCGAAGTAACAGCGTGAAGTGACAACCACCACACATATAAGTATTTTTGACATTGGAAAATAATAAAACGAGCCACAGAAACAAGGAAGAGAAGTAATATGCAGCTAAGATACCCGACACATCTCCAGGGGACGAAAGCGCATTGCCGCAACAGTCAGAGAGAAAGAGAGAGAGAGAGAGAGAGAGAGAGAGAGAGAGGGAGAGATGGCAGTTAATGGATTCAGCAAACAGAACAGCGTAGAGAATGTATTCCAACCGGTCAATCATGTCCTCTTTCATGAACACGACTATGGAGATTTGGCTTGGTTCGGCCCCCACATGTTTTGTAGACGTAATTAATTTATAACTTCCTTTCTGATCATCAAGTACAGACCTTACACGGGCCGGGATGTTGTTGTTGTTGTTTGTGAATGCCTACAAGGAGTAGGTTTACTCTTGTGTGCGCCCTGAAAAGACGTTAAGTGGCGGGTTGCAGCTGCTTTGCTTACATCCCGAGCATGCTGATGAAGGTGGGCAGGGGTCCTACAGGCGATTATCCCATTCTTGGCTTTATCTGAGTGTTGCTCACTACTACGGGGATCACGTCCATCCCTCACTTTGTTACCCAGACTGCCATGAAAAAACAGCCCGTTCCCAGGGAGGGCTCCTCGGAAGCCAAGGTAAGGGTCTTGTCAAGTGTATTTTGCCTGACCCTGACTAACACATCTGATCAGCATATTTTGCCTGAACCTAACACATCTGATCAGTATATTTTGCCTGAACCTAACACGTCTGATCAGAATATTTTGCCTGAACCTAACACGTCTGATCAGTAGATTTTGCCTGACCCTGACTAACACGTCTGATCAGTATATTTTGCCTGAACCTAACACGTCTGACCAGGATATTTGGTCTGACCCTGGCTAACATGTCTGATCAGTATATTTTGCTTGACCCTGACTAACACGTCTGATCAGTATATTTTGCCTGACCCTGACTAACACGTCTGATCAGTATATTTTGCCTAACCCTAACATGTCTGATCAGTATATTTTGCCTGAACCTAACACGTCTGACCAGGATATTTGGCCTGACCCTGGCTAACATGTCTGATCAGTATATTTTGCCTGAACCTAACACGTCTGATCAGTAGATTTTGCCTGACCCTGACTAACACGTCTGATCAGTATATTTTGCCTGAACCTAACACGTCTGACCAGGATATTTGGTCTGACCCTGGCTAACATGTCTGATCAGTATATTTTGCTTGACCCTGACTAACACGTCTGATCAGTATATTTTGCCTGACCCTGACTAACACGTCTGATCAGTATATTTTGCCTAACCCTAACATGTCTGATCAGTATATTTTGCCTGAACCTAACACGTCTGACCAGGATATTTGGCCTGACCCTGGCTAACATGTCTGATCAGTATATTTTGCCTGAACCTAACACGTCTGACCAGGATATTTGGCCTGACCCTGGCTAACATGTCTGATCAGTATATTTTGCCTGAACCTAACACGTCTGACCAGGATATTTGGCCTGACCCTGGCTAACATGTCTGATCAGTATATTTTGCTTGACCCTGACTAACACGTCTGATCAGTATATTTTGCCTGACCCTGACTAACACGTCTGATCAGTATATTTTGCCTAACCCTAACATGTCTGATCAGTATATTTTGCCTGAACCTAACACGTCTGACCAGGATATTTGGCCTGACCCTGGCTAACATGTCTGATCAGTATATTTTGCCTGAACCTAACACGTCTGACCAGGATGTTTGGCCTGACCCTGGCTAACATGTCTGATCAGTATATTTTGCCTGAACCTAACACGTCTGACCAGGATATTTGGCCTGACCCTGGCTAACATGTCTGATCAGTATATTTTGCCTGAACCTAACACGTCTGACCAGGATATTTGGCCTGACCCTGGCTAACATGTCTGATCAGTATATTTTGCCTGAACCTAACACGTCTGACCAGGATATTTGGCCTGACCCTGGCTAACATGTCTGATCAGTATATTTTGCCTGAACCTAACACGTCTGACCAGGATATTTGGCCTGACCCTGGCTAACATGTCTGATCAGTATACTTTGCCTGACCAGACGTTAGTCTTCCTCACCAGCAGACATGAGGCAGCAGCAACAACATTGAGCTGGCATATACATCTTCATCAGGAGCGTATGCTGGAATCGACAATTAAAATATTTCCGCTAGCCATAGAATATTAACAAAAATTAGACATATAGTTTTTAATCTTACACACAATTGTTAGTAGTTGTAATTGTTCTTATTTGATTGAAACTTTTTCATTAGTATAAAAAATGTTGGATTAGATCAACAGTCAAGCTTACATTTTATGAGAAATTTATTTAGCTATTTACTATTTCATGTTTAATTTAATGATTATAATTTTTTTAAATCGCTTTAGGAATACATTTAAATTAAATTGCAGGCACATCAGATACATTCAATGGTATGTTTGGGATTTGATGTATCTCACAAAACGGTTCATGTTCGGGGGGGGGGGGGGGGGGGGGGTGGACTTGCAACTCTCAAAGTTTTTGCTAGATATGAGTTCCTTATTCTCATATTAGATTTAGATTTAACGAACTTCATTTTACGAAATAAATGGTGTTTTTCTCGCTGGTATAAGTGCTTCCAGATGGTGTTTTGCTCGCTGGTATAAGTGCTTCCAGATGGTGTTTTGATAGCAGGGGTATGTGCTTCCAAATGGTGTTTTGATAGCAGGTGTAAGTTCTTCCAAATGGTGTTTTGCTCGCTGGTATAAGTGCTTCCAGATGGTGTTTTGCTCGCTGGTATAAGTGCTTCCAGATGGTGTTTTGCTCGCTGGTATAAGTGCTTCCAGATGGTGTTTTGCTCGCTGGTATGAGTGCTTCCAGATGGTGTTTTGATAGCAGGGGTATGTGCTTCCAAATGGTGTTTTGATAGCAGGTGTAAGTTCTTCCAAATGGTGTTTTGCTCGCTGGTATAAGTGCTTCAAAATGGTGTTTTGATCGCTGGTGTAAGTGCTCTCAAATGGTGTTTTGATAGCAAGTGTAAGTTCTTCCAATTGGTGTTTTGCTCGCTGGTATAAGTGCTCCCAAATAGTGTTTTGGTCGCTGGTATAAGTGCTCCCAAATGGTGTTTTGCTCGCTGGTATAAGTGCTCCCAAATGGTGTTTTGCTCGCTGCTGTAAGTGCTCCCAAATGGTGTTTTGCTCGCTGGTATAGGTGCTCCCAAACGGTGTTATTCTTCTCAAATCAAAATCTGTGAGTCGCATACTTGTCCACTTGGAGAAAATATTTCCGATAAAAGTCAGTGAGACATTATTGATTTGTGTCTTCAGATCTGAGTACTCTTGCAGTTCAATTAGTTCGATCTGCAAAGAAAGCTTTTTGTACCACTTCAACATCAAATGGAGAAGTGAAGTTTTAAAAAATGTTTTCGTGTCTTGAAAAATTATGGACTTCGATCATTGTTGTGATTGGCAGTATGTAGAGATGATACGAGCTCCCTTACCTTAGATGACTTTTCTGAAATGACTGAATGTGACAATACAACCCATGACAAATCCAATGAAAACATTCTAATGTATTTTTTGTATATTGAATTCCCGAATTATATGAATAGGCTAGAGTAGTTTTATTTGTATTTTTGATAAGGGAAAACCTGTCATTATGTGGTTAGCGGGTCAGTTTATGTGACAGTTGAAAAAGCCCACGACAGCGGGATGAAATCAGGGTAGAGGTCGCCGTTTGCGGCAGCCCTTGGTTCATACGTTTGCGCATGTCTGACAAAGAGCATATTTTGTGAACAAAATGACATTTTGTGAACAAAGTGACATTTTGTGAACGAAGTGACATTTTGTGAACAAAGTGACATCTTGTGAAAATGTGACATCTTGTGAATAAAGTGATTTGTGATGCCTAGAGAACAATCTAGTTCAGACTTCTCAGGTAGAATAAGAGAATTGATTTTCGTTGAGCAGAGCGGGGCATTCACTACAGCAACCCCCGTATGGGCACGGAGGTGAAAGTGACTGCAGCTTTGAGACGACTGAGACCTCTTTGACAGGGGCTATCATTGTGTCAGGCGCCCAATCCTTGCTCCGCTAGGCACAAAAGGTTTGGCTAGGGTATGAGTGGCTGACAGTTGTTGAGACACTAAACATGGATGGGCTGGTTTGGATCTACCGTCCTGGCCATTCTTGGGTTCAGGGAAACGAAAGAGCTGCCATCCTGGTTTTACAAGCTCCAATCACGTGTACACTATGGATAGATTTGATTGTTTACAAGCTCCAATCACGTGTACACTATGGATAGATTTGATTGTTTACAAGCTCCAATCACGTGTACACTATGGATAGATTTGATCGTTTACAAGCTCCAATCACGTGTACACTATGGATAGATTTGATCGTTTACAAGCTCCAATCACGTGTACACTATGGATAGATTTGATCGTTTACAAGCTCCAATCACGTGTACACTATGGATAGATTTGATTGTTTACAAGCTCCAATCACGTGTACACTATGGATAGATTTGATCGTTTACAAGCTCCAATCACGTGTACACTATGGATAGATTTGATCGTTTACAAGCTCCAATCACGTGTACACTATGGATAGATTTGATTGTTTACAAGCTCCAATCACGTGTACACTATGGATAGATTTGATTGTTTACAAGCTCCAATCACGTGTACACTATGGATAGATTTGATTGTTTACAAGCTCCAATCACGTGTACACTATGGATAGATTTGATTGTTTACAAGCTCCAATCACGTGTACACTATGGATAGATTTGATTGTTTACAAGCTCCAATCACGTGTACACTATGGATAGATTTGATCGTTTACAAGCTCCAATCACGTGCACACTATGGATAGATTTGATCGTTTACAAGCTCCAATCACGTGTACACTATGGATAGATTTGATTGTTTACAAGCTCCAATCACGTGTACACTATGGATAGATTTGATCGTTTACAAGCTCCAATCCCGTGTACACTATGGATAGATTTGATTGTTTACAAGCTCCAATCATGTGTACACTATGGATAGATTTGACCGTTTTACAAGCTCCAATCATGTGTACACTATGGATAGAATTTATCGTTTTACAAGCTCCAATTACGTGTACACTATGAATAGATTTGACATTATTGCGCGGCAATACGTGAATCATGAATTTACAGACTGAAGATCCTTAATATCGAACGAGGTTCGAGCGGACTGGAGCACAAGAGAGGACAGAGCAGAAGTGTGTGCAACCAGCGAGCTGCAGGAACTATCAATTATCCACACGCGTCGTCATTTAGTCAGTGACTGAGCACCTATAGGTATGTCCGGAATGCAGTGAGGTCGACTTTTGGGAACAGAACTCAAGTTGCCTAAACTCATAACCGTTTATATCCATGAGGTATTTCAATATTAGCTTTGATATGTATCAATGAATCAATCAATGAATCAACTAATCAATCAATCAACCAATCAACACTTCTGAGCTCCGTGCTGAGCGTTTTCCACAAATATTCGTCAAGTCTGCTAATTTTGTTCACCGATGTGACTGGTTTATATTTCAGGCAACAGTGTAGCCAACAGTAGTAGGCAACAGTAGTAGGCAACAGTGTAGCCAACAGTAACAGGCAGCAGTAGTAGGCAACAGTAGTAGCCAACAGTAGTAGGCAGCAGTGTAGGTAGCAGTGTAGCCAACAGTATTAGGCAACCGTGTAGCCAACAGTGTAGGCAGCACTAGCAGGCAGAAGTGTAGGTAGCAGTGTAGCCAACAGTAGTAGGCAACAGTAGTAGGCAACAGGGTAGGCAACAGGGTAGGCAGCAGTAGCAGGCAGCAGTATTAGGCAGCAGTGTAGCCAACAGTAGTAGGCAACAGTAGTAGCCAACAGTAGTAGCCAACAGTAGTAGGCAACAGTAGTAGACAGCAGTGTAGGCAACAGTAGTAGCCAACAGTAGTAGGCAGCAGTGTAGGCAACAGTAGTAGCCAACAGTAGTAGGCAACAGTAGTAGCCAACAGTAGTAGCCAACAGTAGTAGGCAACAGTAGTAGACAGCAGTGTAGGCAGCAGTGTAGGTAACAGTAGTAGCCAACAGTAGTAGGCAACAGTAGTAGGCAGCAGTGTGGGCAACAGTAGTAGGCAGCAGTGTAGGTAACAGTAGTAGCCAACAGTAGTAGGCAACAGTAGTAGGCAACAGTAGTAGGCAGCAGTGTGGGCAACAGTAGTAGGCAGCAGTAGTAGACAGCTTGGAAGATGGAAGAGCGGCTGATCAATCTGTATTGCTGGAATTCCATATTAACATAACTGTTCAAGACGATTTCGGGTGACAGTTCATTGGAAATACTTGTCGGCAGCAATGTAATTTTTATCCACGCTACAATAAGTTTCAAGACGTATTTAATCATTGTAGGTATCAGACGATGACATATTATTATGTATGGACACAGTAATCTTGAGACCCCAGTGTGTATACTTTATATTGTGCCAATAATGTACGTTGTTTAAAGCAATAGTTTACAGAGAGACACACACACACACACACACACACACACATATCCATTTCAACGAACATACAGTCGAGCATCAGCCAGTAAGTAAGCCAATGGTCCAAATCGATATATGCGTTGTCAAAAAGACTCAAGGGTAGAGACAAGATCACATAAAGACTGAAAATCGTACAGGTTTAAGAAATATCCGAGTAGCGGAACCACATAAAACAACATAATCCATAACAAATATGAAATCCGAGCTCGGAATGGCACGCGACTGCCAACAAACACTAGCAATGCGAGCCGTGTAGAGCAGCGATACTAATCAAGTCATGACAGAATCTGGACAGGGTCCTTCCGATTCGTCAGTGGAAGCCAGGGAAACTAAAATGGTGCACTTGATAGGGTCAGTGTTAGTAGAAGGATCCAAGGACTGGGTAAATACTTTGAGAACTGGACACTGATAGGACTCCCGACCAGCGTCTAGTAACAGGGTCATGGACTGTCCTATCAAGGTGATTGACAGATGTCTGTAAAGTCTGCGTACGGCTTAAAGATCAAATGTGTCATATTTGTTATAATTTTTACGTTTAAATAACTGCTTCTTATATCTAGTTATGTGACTGTGGGTCTATATCTTTCTCTCTTTCTTTCGCTCTGTCGCTCCTCATAGCAGGCACGCATACGCATACACACACACACACACACACACACACACGCGCGCACGCATACACACACGTACACGCACACACACATACACGCACACGCGTGGATCCCTTCTCTTTCGCTACATGTTTTTAGAAATAATTGATTAAATATTTTAGTTTTTAAAGAACGCACAGACTTACAATTGAATGCAACATAAATCAGCAAATTAATTATTTAAGCAAATCCCAAATCGACTGAAAATCCATGAAGATGGTGAACACGGCATGGTCTTAGCGAAATCACTCGCTGTGTACAACAAACAGATCAAGACTCGACTAGTCATCGACACAAGCTATCTACTAATAAAGCCCTCGCTCTGTGAAACAAACAGATCAAGACTCGACTAGTCATCGATACAAGCTATCGACTAATAACGCCATCGCTCTGTGAAACAAACAGACCAAGACTCGACTAGTCATCGACATAAGCTATCTACTAATAACGCCCTCGCTCTGTGAAACAAACACATCAAGACTCGACTAGTCATCGACACAAGCTATTTACTAATAACGCCCTCGCTCTGTGAAACAAATAGATCAAGACTCGACTAGTCATCGACACAAGCTATCTACTAATAAAGCCCTCGCTCTGTGAAACAAACAGACCAAGACTCGACTAGTCATCGACACAAGCTATCTACTAATAAAGCCCTCGCTCTGTGAAACAAACAGACCAAGACTCGACTAGTCATCGACACAAGCTATCTACTAATAAAGCCCTCGCTCTGTGAAACAAACAGACCAAGACTCGACTAGTCATCGACACAAGCTATCTACTAATAAAGCACTCGCTGATCTTATGCCGCTTACTTCTCTGAATCTAGACGTAGTCTTGCATTTCGAATGGCCAGAAAGAATATGGCCACTATAAGCTCCCAAGCATGTTGTTAATGGAGACTAAAGACGGTCGTACATAAGACCAGCATCATCGGTACGCGAAACAAACTGCAACGTAAACCACAGCTGCAAGAACCCTCAATATGTTTTTTTCCAAGCTTCCTGGAAGTTGCCATCTAAATTAGTTGTACTATACTTCACATAAAGCGAATTGGGGTAGACGAAATGTGTGTTCTCAAGTTAAACTAAATGTCAAGATTTTGTTAACACGCCAATGTGGCATATTGGAAATCTGTTGCGAGGCTTATATTTGTCTTTACCTTCGGCATACTAGGGTTACCATCACACCGACCGCCTTTACCATCCCAGATTATTCTGGTACCGGCATTTTGAGGCTGTGTCGATCCCAAAACCCGTTTGGCAATTGGAAAAAAATTCGCACCAAGCGGCGACGGAACCCAGATGGCTCAGCCATGAACCAGTGCACTAACCTCTGCACCACATCGGCTCTCTAAGTGTTATATGTAATCTCATGGGCATACTTTAGAAGGCGCTCTATTAACTCGCACGGCAGTGTATGTAACACAAGCCGCGTCTCCCAGAAAGTGAGCGAGAAATCGTTTGGTTGTATTGTCTTGCTGTGACCAGTAGCTCTCAGTTGCAGGGTGAGATGAACACATGCAGTTTTATAAAGGTGGACATCGTCTGGGATCTCTCTCTCTCTCTCAACGAGTTTGGAAACTGTCAGCTCGATCGCTGGTATCGGTTCTAATTGCATGACCTGCTCGGCGAAGCGCGTGCCATGTCGCCAGGCAACCGGCCGGCTCCAGTCGTCTGTTGGAAATCGTGGGTGCCTTGAGATTCGTTGTGCAAAGAGTGCTTCTATCCCT
This sequence comes from Ariolimax columbianus, assembly GCA_036924085.1. Lineage (NCBI taxonomy): Eukaryota > Metazoa > Mollusca > Gastropoda > Stylommatophora > Arionidae > Ariolimax > Ariolimax columbianus. The sequence goes on along the minus strand of JAVGWX010000023.1, from coordinate 40,791,921 downwards.
CCGCAGTAGAGGGAGTGAGCAAAGACATGGTCCATCTGTTCCTCGTGTTGTTACAGCTGTCTGATGTATCCTGCACACTTCTCATTAGTTTAGTGTTGAAGCACTCGCTTTCCAAAGAAACGAAGTTTAAATTCCACAACTGTAACGTTCAAGCCAACCCAGCTGCAAATATAAATTGGAAGTGACTTACGGTTAGGCAGCGAGGAAGAAATTAGTCCCCCCCCCCTCCCCCTCTCCCCCCCGAATCTCATACAAGCTGGGATTTACTTACTGTCCCTTTTAGTCCCTAAAACTTCATTCCTGACTAGCGATCAAGACTCTTGGAGGACAATCTCTACTTTTAACGGTCAAGTCTGTTGGAGGACAATCTCTACTTTTAGCGGTCAAGTCTGTTGGAGGACAATCTCTACTTTTAGCGGTCAAGTCTGTTGGAGGACAATCTCTACTTTTAGCGGTCAAGTCTGTTGGAGGACAATCTCTGCTTTTAGCGGTCAAGTCTGTTGGAGGACAATCTCTACTTTTAGCGGTCAAGTCTGTTGGAGGACAATCTCTACTTTTAGTGGTCAAGTCTGTTCGAGGACAATCTCTACTTTTAGCGGTCAAGAGGACAATCTCTACTTTTAGCGGTCAAGTCTGTTGGAGGAAAATCTCTACTTTTAGCGGTCAAGAGGACAATCTCTACTTTTAGCGGTCAAGAGGACAATCTCTACTTTTAGCGATCAAGTCTGTTGGAGGACAATCTCTGCTTTTAGTGGTCAAGAGGATAATCTCTACTTTTAGCGGTCATGTCTTTTGGAGGACAATGTCTACTTTTCGCGGTCAAGTCTGTTGGAGGACAATCTCTACTTTTAGCTATCATGAGGATAATCTCTACTTTTAGCGGTCATGTCTGTTGGAGGACAATCTCTACTTTTAGCGGTCACGTCTGTTGGAGGACAATCTCTACTTTTAGCTGTCATGAGGACAATTTCTACTTTTAGCGGTCATGTCTGTTGGAGGACAATCTTTACTTTTAGCGGCCAAGTCTGTTGGTGGACAATCTCTACTTTTAGCGGTCAAGTCTGTTGGAGGACAATCTCTACTTTTAGCGGTCAAGTCTGTTGGAAGAAACACTCTACTTTTAGCTGTCAAGTCTGTTGGTGGATAATCTCTACTTTTAGCGGTCAAGTCTGTTGGAAGACAATCTCTACTTTTAGCTGTCAAGTCTGTTGGAAGACAATCTCTACTTTTAGCTGTCAAGTCTGTTCGAGGACAATCTCTACTTTTAGCTGTCAAGTCTGTTCGAGGACAATCTCTAGTTTTAGCGGTCAAGTCTGTTGGAGGACAATCTCTACTTTTAGCTGTCAAGTCTGTTGGAGGACAATCTCTACTTTTAGCTGTCAAGTCTGTTGGAGGACAATCTCTACTTTTAGCTGTCAAGTCTGTTGGAAGACAATCTCTACTTTTAGCGGTCAAGTCTGTTCAAGGACAATCTCTACTTTTAGCGGTCATGTGATTGTCTCAAAGATTAATCTATGAAGTCCTAAGTTTTTAGAGGGATTGGGGAAAGTGAGGAACAAAAACGGCTACCACGTCCAAGAAATGCAACAGGTATGTAGCTTCCTCACTTCCGGCACGTGGAGGTAGTGACGAAAAACACAATACGGTGTTCTTTCGACGCCACGTAATTGGAATAAGTATATTTCACTCCTTTTAAATAATGACGATAGTTTGTAGAGCAAGTCTGGTACGAGCAGCTGCAGCCGGTATGTTAAAGCTGTTGCCGTTTAAAAGAACCCAGCTTGATCTCAGCTGCAGACGAACGGTTGACCCAGGCCAGTCCACTGATCGCTTGTCTGCCAGCTTTCTCCGGGGGCTGCTAAACGTCCCATGTGGCCGACGTGGCTCTCTTTGATAAATTAGAGTGTAATAATACTGGACTCCTTGGGGGCTTCCAGTGCGCCCTTCCAGTGACAGATTTCTGCTAGGATTGTCAGGATTGTACCGAGATGTGTGTGTGTGGAATAGTAGACACGTAGTGTTTCATTGCAATTTCCGTCATTCAGGGGCGCGTGACATTCATTGGAATGGCTTTGATTGTGAGTAATGCTCTGGTGATATTCTTTGCTCTAATGTTTGCGGAGAACATGATCAAATACTTCTTGCATAACTCGAGTTCTTCCCAGAACAAATATAATATTCCACAGCTTCCTTCTTTGCATGTCGTAAGAGGCGACTAAAGAAGGTTGTTTGTAGCAGTTGGTGTTACATTTGTGTTGGATCTGTACGCGAGATAAACAATGTAGGAGTCAGACATAATGCTGAATGCATTAAACAACATTTTAAAAATTCCGTTCGTCTTAATTCTTTATTTCCCTAGAAGATGTCCGTTGCACTATGTGTATATTTTGCGCCTGTCAAGATGCATTTTTAAGGGCTTCCCGGGATACGGTCGGTGCTGTGATGGGGAGCGAACCTAGCAACTTCTGGGTGTGAGCCGTGTCACTTAACCACTAGCCCACGCCATCACAGGTGCATATACTCTCGTAAGGTTGTGCAATATGCCAAATGCCATGGGCGCATTGTTCTTGAAAATGACAATTCTAAATGTGACAATTATGTTAATTTTCTAAGAAATACTGACCTATTTCTCCTATTCCTTATTTGCGTTACGCCTTTATAGTGGTATTCGTTATAGTGGTATTCGTTATAGTGATATTCGTTATAGTGATATTCGTTATAATAGTATTCGTTATAGTGGTATTCGTTATAGTGGTGTTCGTTATAGTGGTATTCGACAACATACGACACATACTGACATCCATACAGACTCTGCAGTCTTATAAACCAGTATATAGACGCAAAATTATTTTTTTTAGATAAATCATAATTTGAAAGTGAGATTTGTCAGGTGTTATGTATACTCGTCACTACTTTATGGCGCAGAAACATGGACAACGAATAACAAGAGTATTGAAGCCTTCGAAATGTGGGTGTATAGAAGATTGGGTCGCATTTCTTGGAAAGAGAAGAAAACAAATGTGGACGTATTGGAAAAGTTGGGTATGAAAAGAGAATGAATGACCGAAATCAGTGTTAGACAGTTACGTTATTTTGGTCATATAACAGGACATACCTCCTTGTTGAAGACCATACTGGAGGATAGGGTGGAAGGCAGTCGTTGAAGAGGCAGAAAATGTTTTAAGTAGGTGGATAACATCAGGAGATGGACTGGAAAAAGCCTCTGTGATTGCACAATTACGGCAAGAGATAGAGTATGCTGGAGATTCATTGCAGTCGACCTTCGATGCGGAGATGTCACTTGAATAAACTTAACTTTACAAATGACCATGAACATGTCACGTGCTTATGCTCCTGGCGTGCCCCTTTCCTTAAAGGATGGTCCACCCAGGTCCCAGTTTCTTGTGTCCCATACATCTTCTTATTACAGCGAGGATTAGGGATGGCCCACCCAGGTCCCAGTTTATTGTGTCCCATACATCTTCTTATTGCAGCGAGGATTATGATCAGCATTCTATTTCGTACAAGTTTCACAAAACTGCATTTTGTTCCGCGGTAAAATGGTTTGAATTTTTTATATCGCGTACAGTTCGCATTGTTTTCTTCTTCTTCGTTCGTTCTCAATCTCCCACTACCAAACCATGAAAGGGTAAGTAGCAGAATGTAGTCTAGAGAGCAGAATGCGTTGTGTTGTAGTTTACAGCTTGGCTGCGATATTTGCACCTTTCGGTCCAACACATCCGACTTCAGCAAGCATTTTTTGAGTACCGGGTTAACATTCCCTCTTCGATCCCTTCTCCTTAGCCAGTCTGCCTTGCTGTAGCCTGTTATCCAGGATCACCGCGTGGAGGTGTAGAAGGGTCTTGGCAGCTATGGTTCACGGGCCCTGACGCTAGCAGTCAGCTATGGGTCGCTGACCACTGCAGCTCATGCGCTGCTCAACATCTTGATCCCAATTCGCGTTGTAATTGTCTCCTTTGTCGGTTATATAGATGTCATAATTATATAGATGTCATCATTATATAGATGTCATCATTATATAGATGTCACCATTATATAGATGTCATTGATTTATTGCTGTATTTTGTGGGATGATGAGGCTAACGTCTGGTCAGGTAAGACACACTGATCAGACAATGTTAGCAAGGGGCAGGAGAAATATACTGACCAAGACCTTCACCTGACCTCGTCGTCCTGGAAACGGGCTGTTGTCGAGGACAACAGTCTGGCTAACAAGGTGAGATTCGACGTGATCCCCGTAGTAATGAGCGACACGCAGATAAAGCCAAGCATATCACAACCGTCTTGAGGACCCCGGTCCACCTTGACCAACACGCTCGAGATGTGAGGAAAGCTACTGCAACCCACCACTTAACTAACGTCCGTTCGAGGGCACACAAAAGAGTATCCTACTCATTGTGGGCATTCGCAAACAGCAAACAACTGCATTTTGTACAAGAACTGAAAATATATATAATAATTAAATAATATTAATAATAATACTACTAATAATAAGAAGACCATTGATTTAATCTTCATCTTAATGACCCGTTCCTCGGCGTTACGGTGGGTCCCAACTTCGTCTCCAGAGGACCCCGTCTTGAGCCATGGAAGTTCTGTGGGTTCTAAGCACTTCTTCAGAGGCGTCTCGGATGCTGTTGCTGACAGCAAGGAAGTCTGTCCAACGCAATGAGGTCTTCCGCGTGTTCTCTTTTTACCTTGGGGGTAACATATTGTTGTCGACGTGGACCATCGTTTCGTGGCAACATGTGAGCTGCCCATCTATGATTTGCCTTGTCTGCATAGATTACCACATCATTCATCAAGGATAATCCTCACATGTCAGAATTGTGAAGATTTGGTACACGTTTATTGCGAAGAGTCATTCCGACTAGGCGTTTTCAATAGATGCCTGGGCCACTCTTGTCTTCCAGTGATTGTGTGAGTGTCCATGTCTCAGCACCGTAGCTTATCGTAGGGATCACGGGGGAAGAGAGAGGTTCAGGTCTTGGCAACCGTCCAGGACCGTCTTAATGAATGAAAAGGCAGCTCAGTCTTGTTTATTCAGATTCCTCATTGTTGTACATATCGAGGAAGCGCCCATGAGAGATGTACTCTTTTACATCCTATAATCTTACCCCACCGAGGAAGACTGGATCACAAGTGGCAAAACGATTTCGAAATTCTTTGGTCTTCGAGACATTCATCTCCAGTTCCGCTTTCCTACCCTCACCATCGAGTTGCTGCAGCATTTGGTTGGCTTCTGCAGGTGACTTTGGTGAGTAATATGCCATCGGCAAGTCGAAGGTGATTGAAATATTTGCCGTCAGTATGGATGACAAAGGGGTTCCAGTTGCTTCAGCTGATATGCGGAGAAGATGTTCGTTAAGATTGGATTCCATGGAGGACCCTCTTCTAAACTAGAACCTCAATTCGACGTCGGATGGTACAAAATGTGGTAGTGCAGTTCGTATAACTGTTGGAAAGAGTTCTGATGTAACCAGGATTGGCACCTTATCTCAACAGTGAACACCAGACAAAATGGGGTTCTACTGAATCGAACATATTGTTGTAGCCGATGAAGTGTTTATGTAACTCTCTGACTACTTCAATAATGCGGCAGCAGGTTGCGATGTGATCAATTATACTGAAGGAACGCCGAAAGTCTGCATGTCCGACTGGCTGCGGGTCTTCCAGAGTGGTGCAGACTCTGGCAAGGAGGCATTTTGTAAACACCTTATCATTGACAGAGAGAAAAGTAACTGGGCGTTAACTTCCGAGGTCCTCTTTGTCTACCTTCTTGTTCAAGAGTATTATTCTTGAGCTACTCCAAGCGGAAAGTGCTCCCTCCGAAGGAAGATTATAAGTAACACGTTGGGTTAGGTAAGGTGGAAGACCGCAAGCCTGGATGACCTTCGTATTGATACCATCTTCCTTTCAGTTGGCATCGACGAATTCAAAGTATGGCGATTTCCGAAATCCGAATGACGGGGAACTTTGGATGGGATGGCAATTGGAGGGGGTTCTGACAATCTGAACACATTGCTATAGGAAGCTTGGTTTTTGTTGTTGTGTGCGTTTGCCTTATTTCTCTATTTCCCAATGTGGTGTGCGTTGCACTATGGTTTTTATTTTGCGTCTGTCGGCCAAGTTCATCCGACTTCGGCATGCATTTTATGTAAGGGTCTGCTTCCTCCTGCATTTTCTAAGGGTTTGCTTCCTCCTGCATTTTCTAAGGGTTTGCTTCCTCCTGCATTTTCTAAGGGTTTGCTTCACTCTGCATTTTCTAAGGGTTTGCTTCCTCCTGCATTTTTTAAGGGTTTGCTTCCTCCTGCATTTTCTAAGGGTTTGCTTCCTCCTGCATTTTCTAAGGGTTTGCTTCCCCGGGGTAACGGCCGGTGCTATGATGGGGATCGAACCCAGCACCTTCGGGTTGTGAGCCGTGTCACCTAGCCCACATTGTCCCCCCCCCTTTCCCTTACATTATTGACCCCATCCCCATCTTGGACTTTGTGCGAGACCCACCGGAAGCTTTCAGACAAGGACTGATTTGGAGGTTTTCGGCGACGTTTCGAGTAGCAGCTTTTATTATGCGCCGATATTCTGCAGCTTCGATGAGACGGCATTGGCAAAAGGTCTCAGGATCTTCTTTAAAAATGTGCGTTATATTCGACACCATGGAGACCTGATGAATTGTCGTACCCTGGTCTATCTAGTTGGCAACTTCATCATGTAAAATCAATTGCTAATAAAAACACATTGTAGGTGACCGGAATACGGCTTTTCTAAAAGCTTGTGGGGAAGGCTGGGGGGAAGAGGGGCAGCAAATGCAGCAGTGAAAATATATCTTCCAATAAATAGCCACGCTAGAAGTTAAGTTATTTCTCTAAAGGAACGCGGCACCTTTGTCGTGCAGAAACGGAACCGACCAATCACGCGTCTGCGTTCTGGGTTTCAAGTCTGTACGCAGGACCTTTACGTCCGCATGATGGGTAGAGGAGGTCTGATTAAGAAATGGATGAATACAGAATTATGCATTGATTCTTTAAACATATTCACATTCATATACATAATCACACATACGTTCACAATAGCATATGAACAAATTCGTTTTATAGAAACGATGATATATCATCCATTACACAGCTACATATAAATATGTATACATTTTATAAATCAGTTATAAATAAACAGAAGATTGTATGTCAACACGAGAGGAGAGTAACGTCTATTCAGGGAAAACATATTGATTAGTCGTGTTAGTCAGGGTTATGGAAAACATATTGATCAGACGTGTTAGTCAGGGTTATGGAAAACATATTGATTAGACGTGTTAGTCAGGGCTATGGAAAACATATTGATCAGACGTGTTAGTCAGGGTCAGGGAAAACATATTGATCGGACGTGTTAGTCAGGATTATGGAAAACATTGATCGGACGTGTTAGTCAGGGTCAGGGAAAACATATTCATCAGACGTGTTAGTCAGGGTCAGGGAAAACATATTGATCGGACGTGTTAGTCAGTGTCAGGGAAAACATATTGATCAGACGTATTAGTCAGGGTTAGGGAAAACATATTGATCAGACGTGTTAGTCAGGGTCAGGGAAAACATATTGATCGGACGTGTTAGTCAGGGTCAGGGAATACATATTGATCAGACGTGTTAGTCAGGGTTAGGGAAAACATATTGATCGGACGTGTTAGTCAGGGTCAGGGAAAACATATTGATCGGACGTGTTAGTCAGGGTCAGGGAAAACATATTGATCGGACGTGTTAGTCAGGGTTATGGAAAACATATTGATTAGACGTGTTAGTCAGGGTTATGGAAAACATATTGATCAGACGTGTTAGTCAGGGTCAGGGAAAACATATTGATCAGACGTGTTAGTCAGGATTATGGAAAACATTGATCGGACGTGTTAGTCAGGGTCAGGGAAAACATATTGATCAGACGTGTTAGTCAGGGTTAGGGAAAACATATTGATCGGACGTGTTAGTCAGGGTTAGGGAAAACATATTGATCGGACGTGTTAGTCAGGGTTAGGGAATACATATTGATCAGACGTGTTTTCCCACCTCACTTCCACGCGAAAGGTGAAGTACGAATGAAATCTAGTATTCTTCCTCTCTACGTTCGTTCTCAATCTCCCGCTACTAAACCCTGAACGTTCTCAATCTCCCGCTACCAAACCCTGAAAGGGCTTAAATAGCAGAATGTAGTCCAGAGAACGGAATGCGTTGTGTCGTAGTTTACAGCTTGGCTGTGATATTTGCACCTTTTGGTCCAACACGTCCGACTTCAGCAAGCATTTTGTGAGTACCGGCTTAGCATTCCCTCTTCGATCCCTTCTCCTTAGCCAGTCTGTCCTGCTGCAGCCTGTTATCCAGGATTACCGCGTGGAGGTGTAGAAGGGTCTTGACAGCTATGGTTCGCTGGCCCTAACGCTGGCAGTCAGCTATGTGTCGTTGACCGCTGCAGCTCATGCGCTGCTCAGCATCTTGATCCCAAATCTGGTATGACAAAATGGTTTCCAGTGCTGAGTGGTGTGCAACAGGGCTGTGCTCTCTCTCCACTTTTGTTCATAATTTATCTAGGTACAATCACACAGTTGGCTATCCCGCATGAGGAGTTCCTAAATGAACTGCCTTCTTGATGATCAGGCCATCTTGTACCAAAATGCAGAAGACCCGCAACAATACATGTGTTATCTGTAGTTTCCACATGAGTGACATTGGGATCAAGTAAGTAAGAGAACTCAAATACCTGGGTAGTTGTTACCTGGTGACGGCAGAGTGGGCAGAAAGATTGTACATATAATTCAGAAGGCGAATCGTGTTCACTATAAAATTGCACAGATTTTGTAACATCCTTATTTCCACTAAAAGGAGGCTGATAAATACAGTGTTTGTTCCTACATTGTTACCAAGGTCAATCTTGGTCATTACATCTCGCCTCTCTGCGACGCCTCATGGCATGGACAGGAGGATAATATAAACAAGAACAACTGCAACAATAACAACAACAACAACAACAAAAACAACAACATCAATAACTACAACAACAACAAATGTTAAAATAAGGTAACGCACTCTCACATATACATTACCTATTGCATTGACATTCACTACACATATACATTCACTCTCAGATATACATTCACTCTCAGATATACATTTACTCTCAGATATACATTTACTCCACATATACATTCACTCTTACATATACATTCATTCCACATATACATACACGCTTACATATACATTCCCTCTAAGATATACATTCTCTCTTACATATACATTCACTCCCACATATACATTCACTCTGACATATACATTCATTCTGACATATACATTCACTCTCACATATATATTCACTCACAGATATACATTCACTCCCACATATACATTCACTCCCACATATACATTCACTCCCACATATACATTCACTCCCACATATACATTCACTCCCACATATACACTCACTCCCACATATACATTCACTCCCACATATACATTCACTCCCACATATACATTCACTCCCACATATACATTCACTCCCACATATACATTCACTCCCACATATACATTCACTCCCACATATACACTCACTCCCACATATACATTCACTCCCACATATACATTCACTCCCACATATACATTCACTCCCCCATATACATTCACTCCCACATATACATTCACTCCCACATATACATTCACTCCCACATATACATTCACTCCCACATATACATTCACGCCCACATATACATTCACTCCCACATATACACTCACTCCCACATATACATTCACTCCCACATATACATTCACTCCCACATATACATTCACTCCCACATATACATTCACTCCCACATATACATTCACTCCCACATATAAACACATGCACTTTAGAGGCTGTTGATGTTATTGAATGCCAATAACGGGCAAGTCTACTCTCTCGGCGGGCTCATTGGAATAACCGTGAGGTAGCGGGTTGCAGCAGCTTTTCTCACATCCCGAGAGTGCTGATGAGGGTAGATCGTGGTCCTTTAGACGGTTGTGCTTCGATTGGCTTCACATGCATGACGGTCACTACTACGGGCTATCACATCGATCTCCCACTACGTCGGCCAGGCTGCCATGAACACAGCCAGTTTCCAGGGAGGGCTTCGTGGAAGTGAGGTGGGGATCTTGACTAGCACATTTTGTCTGACCATGACTAACATGTCTGATCAGTATGTTTTACCTGACCCTGACTAACATGTCTGATCAGTATGTTTTGTCTGACCCTGACTAACATGTCTGACCCTGACTAACATACCTGACCCTGACTAACATGTCTGATCCTGACTAACATGTCTGACCCCGACTAACATGTCTGACCCTTACTAACATGTCTGACCCTGACTAACATGTCTGACCCTGATTAACATGTTTGACCCTGACTAACATGTCTGACCCTGACTAACATGTCTGACCCTGACTAACATGTCTGACCCTGACTAACATGTCTGATCAATATGTTGTGCCTGACCCTAACTAACATGTTTTACCTGACCCTGACTAACATGTCTGACCCTGACTAACATGTTTGATCAGTATATTTTACCTGACCCCGACTAACATGTTTGATCAGTATGTTTTACCTGACCCTGACTAACATGTTTGATCAGTATGTTTTACCTGCCCCTGACTAACATGTTTGATCAGTATGTTTTACCTGACCCTGACTAACATGTTTGATCAGTATGTTTTACCTGACCCTGACTAACATGTTTGATCAGTATGTTTTGTCTGACCCTGACTAAAATGTTTGACCCTGACTAACATGTCTGACCATGACTAACATGTCTGATCAGTATGTTGTGCCTGACCCTGACTAACATGTCTGATCAGTATGTTGTGCCTGACCCTAACTAACATGTTTTACCTGACCCTGACTAACATGTCTGACCCTGACTAACATGTTTGATCAGTATGTTTTACCTGACCCCGACTAACATGTTTGATCAGTATGTTTTACCTGACCCTGACTAACATGTTTGATCAGTATGTTTTACCTGACCCTGACTAACATGTTTGATCAGTATGTTTTACCTGACCCTGACTAACATGTTTGATCAGTATGTTTTACCTGACCCTGACTAACATGTTTGATCAGTATGTTTTGTCTGACCCTGACTAAAATGTTTGACCCTGACTAACATGTCTGACCATGACTAACATGTCTGATCAGTATGTTGTGCCTGACCCTGACTAACATGTCTGATCAGTATGTTGTGCCTGACCCTAACTAACATGTTTTACCTGACCCTGACTAACATGTCTGACCCTGACTAACATGTTTGATCAGTATGTTTTACCTGACCCTGACTAACATGTTTGATCAGTATGTTTTACCTGACCCTGACTAACATGTTTGATCAGTATGTTTTACCTGACCCTGACTAACATGTTTGATCAGTATGTTTTACATGACCCTGACTAACATGTTTGATCAGTATGTTTTGTCTGACCCTGACTAAAATGTTTGACCCTGACTAACATGTCTGACCATGACTAACATGTCTGATCAGTATGTTGTGCCTGACCCTGACTAACATGTCTGATCAGTATGTTGTGCCTGACCCTAACTAACATGTTTTACCTGACCCTGACTAACATGTCTGACCCTGACTAACATGTTTGATCAGTATGTTTTACCTGACCCTGACTAACATGTTTGATCAGTATGTTTTACCTGACCCTGACTAACATGTTTGATCAGTATGTTTTACCTGACCCTGACTAACATGTTTGATCAGTATGTTTTACCTGACCCTGACTAACATGTTTGATCAGTATGTTTTGTCTGACCCTGACTAAAATGTTTGACCCTGACTAACATGTCTGACCAGTATGTTGTACCTGACCCTGACTAACATGTCTGACCCTGACTAACATGTCTGACCCTGACTAACATGTCTGACCAGTATGTTTTGCCTGACCCTTCTTCTTCTCCTTCTTCATCTTCTTCTTCATCTTCTTCTTCTTCTTATTCTTCTACTTCTTCTTCCTCCTCTTCTTCTTCTTCTTCTTCTTCTTCTTCTTCTTCTTCTTCTTCTTCTTCTGCTTCTTCTTCTTCTCTTTTCCTGCAGACTCATCTCTGTCTCCCCCTCCCCATCTCTTTCCCTGCAGACTCATCTCTGTCCCCCCCCCCCCCACAAATCTCTTTTTCTGCTGACGTATCTCTATCCCTCATCTATTTCCCTGCTTCTCTCCGCTCTCTTCAGCCTAAATGCCGAATAGCTTCGTCTCCATTATCTATGCATCTGGTCCTTCACTTCCGTTTTCTGTTAATCCAATGCGACGTCTCCAGAGATTTGGATCGCCGTTATCTGATTTGTGTATCACTTTATCTAGATCATTTTAATTTGGAATTTTGTCCCTGTCAAACATAATTGCTATATTTTCATGTGTATATCTCACGCATTTTAATTGTTCCTTGTTTGTGTCATGATAAGGTTTTCATTACTGCAGTGACACACAACAAATTAAAGACAACTCGAATGACGCATGTAACACATTTTTTTATATCCACAGGACTTCCGAAACGCAATTTCAGGCTCTCATTTGTCTGCTCACTTTGGACGATGGTGTTCACAGAATTATCATCCAATTTGTGGGCATGATAGCCTGAGCTTCCGACATTTCTGTATTGTGTCACGTGTCCTTACAGTAAAAAATCTGGAATGACATGATGCCATGATTGAATAAAAGAGATCTTCATCTTCCATGACCAAGTCCAGATGTGTGGTACGGTAATCCAGACCTATATTACTATGCGCACAACTTCATCAAGCAGTGAAAGGTCAGTGGTCTAAACACCGAAACGGTGCAACTTCATGACTGACAGCAGATCAAGCATTTGAATGCTTCAGTTGGTGCGGCCAGCTTTCTTCACAGAGAAAACAGCTTACCTGCACACCAACTTCATTACTGACTCGCATTTCCAACTTTCTTCTAAGCGGAAAAAAGCTAACCTGAACACCTACCACGCATTGCTCCATCCGCGGCTTTTATATCACACTGACACACCTCGTGATCGATGCAACAAGATGATGGGAGATGCTATACAATTGAACTGGAAGTATTAACCTCCTTCATTAAGTTTCTTTTTCCTTTGTCCACCCATTGCTGTGTTATTTAACGCGTGGTTTTACCAGGAAAACGCCGTCATTCATTTAACTTGAAATGTTTCTTCGAGAATCAGCCAGTCTCTCGACACACGGGAATGTTGTAAGGTAAAGGATACAACTTGTCGGCGAGAACAGAGGTCAGAGAACCTTCAGTGTCCATGCCCTCTCTGTCTGTGCACAGTAGGCTACACGAGGGTCAAGGTCGACTAAAGACGTGGAAGTGGTCAGCATGGTTCAATTTGAGAAAGGTGAGCAATGATTCTCTGTGCCAGTAGTCACTCCAATAACTGTCGATGTCTGTGCCAGTAGTCACTCCAATGATTGTCGATGTCTGTGCCAGTAGTCACTCCAATAACTGTCGATGTCTGTGCCAGTAGTCACTCCAATGATTGTCGGTGTCTGTGCCAGTAGTCACCCCAATGATTGTCGATGTCTGTGCCAGTAGTCACTCCAATAACTGTCGGTGTCTGTGCCAGTAGTCACTCCAATAACTGTCGGTGCCTGTGCCAGTAGTCACTCCAATGATTGTCGATGTCTGTGCCAGTAGTCACTCCAATAACTGTCGATGTCTGTGCCATTAGTCACTCCAATGATTGTCGGTGTCTGTGCCAGTAGTCACCCCAATGATTGTCGATGTCTGTGCCAGTAGTCACTCCAATGATTGTCGGTGTCTGTGCCAGTAGTCACCCCAATGATTGTCGATGTCTGTGCCAGTAGTCACTCCAATAACTGTCGGTGTCTGTGCCAGTAGTCACTCCAATGATTGTCGGTGTCTGTGCCAGTAGTCACCCCAATGATTGTCGATGTCTGTGCCAGTAGTCACTCCGATGATTGTCGGTGTCTGTGCCAGTAGTCACTCCAATGATTGTGGATGTCTGTGCCAGTAGTCACTCCAATGATTGTCGATGTCTGTGCCAGTAGTCACTCCAATGATTGTCGATGTCTGTGCCAGTAGTCACTCCAATAACTGTCGATGTCTGTGCCAGTAGTCACTCCAATGATTGTCGGTGTCTGTGCCAGTAGTCACCCCAATGATTGTCGATGTCTGTGCCAGTAGTCACTCCGATGATTGTCGGTGTCTGTGCCAGTAGTCACTCCAATGATTGTGGATGTCTATGCCAGTAGTCACTCCAATGATTGTCGGTGTCTGTGCCAGTAGTCACTCCAATGATTGTCGGTGTCTGTGCCAGTAGTCATTCCAATGATTGTCGATGTCTGTGCCAGTAGTCACCCCAATGATTGTCGGTGTCTGTGCCAGTAGTCACCCCAATGATTGTCGATGTCTGTGCCAGTAGTCACTCCGATGATTGTCGGTGTCTGTGCCAGTAGTCACTCCAATGATTGTGGATGTCTGTGCCAGTAGTCACTCCAATGATTGTCGATGTATGTGCCTGTATGCCAAGCAATTGTCACTCGTGTATTTGCTAATATTCTGATCAATGATTGTCATTGTTTGCGCTGCTAGTCCATTCAATGACTGTCCTCTTATGTTACAGATACGCAATCAATGATTGTCCTTGTATGTAATAGTGTACCAATAAATGATTGTCTCTCTAAGTGACAATATTCAAATTAAAGATTGTCCTTCGTGTGTGACGAAATTCTAATCAATGATTGTCCTTACATGTAATACTATTCAAATCAGTGGTTGTTCGTGTATGTGATAGTTGTTCAATCAATGATTGTCGTCGCATGTGATTAATATCCCAATCAGTTATTGTCTTTGTATGTCACATTAGTCCAGCAACAATAATCGAATCAACGAATGCCCATTAATGTGACAGATTTCCAACTAGTCTTATCATGTGACACTAGTTCAATCAATTGTCCGAAACACAATCAATGATTGTCATTGTATCTAATAGCATCCCAACTACGGATTGTTTTTGTATGTGTTATCAATACATGTCCTTTATTGTGACACAAGTCCAATCAATTGTAGGAAGTCAAATCTACAATTGTTCAATCGAATGATTGTGCTTGTATGTGAAAGTTGTTCAATCGAATGATTGTGCTTGTATGTGAAAGTTGATCAATCGAATGATTGTGCTTGTATGTGAAAGTTGTCCAATCGAATGATTGTTCTTTATGTGAAAGTTGTTCAATCGAATGATTGTTCTTTATGTGAAAGTTGTCCAATCGAATGATTGTTCTTTATGGGAAAGTTGTCCAATCGAATGATTGTTCTTTATGTGAAAGTTGTCCAATCGAATGATTGTTCTTTATGTGAAAGTTGTCCAATCGAATGATTCTACTTGTATGTGGAAGTTGTCCAGTCGAATGATTGTACTTGTATGTGAAAGTTGTCCAATCGAATGATTGTACTTGTATGTGAAAGTTGTCCAATCGAATGATTGTACTTGTATGTGAAAGTTGTCCAATCGAATGATTGTGCTTGTACGTGAATGTTGTCCAAACGAATGATTGTGCTTGTATGTGAATGTTGTCCAATCGAATGATTGTGCTTGTATGTGAATGTTGTCCAATCGAATGATTGTGCTTGTATGTGAATGTTGTCTAATCGAATGATTGTACTGTATGTGAAAGTTGTCCAATCGAATGATTGTGCTTGTACGTGAAAGTTGTCCAATCGAATGATTGTGCTTGTATGTGAATGTTGTCCAATCGAATGATTGTGCTTGTATGTGAATGTTGTCCAATCGAATGATTGTGCTTGTAAGTGAATGTTGTCCAATCGAATGATTGTACTGTATGTGAAAGTTGTCCAATCGAATGATTGTACTGTATGTGAAAGTTGTCCAATCGAATGATTGTGCTTGTATATAACAGAAGGTGCCACCATCCTTACCCAAAATCTCCCTTTTACGTTGCAGTAGACCAACAACGATTGCGTGTCCTTGCCAGTAATCCAATCAGCGATTGTCCGTCAATTAGTATTGTACCGTCATCACAGCACAGGGTAAGCACGCACGAACCAATCTAGTTTTTCACTGCTTGACCTAAGGATATTTTCATGGCAACAGTTCTTTAAAAAAAGAACTTCTTTCCTTCGCTTCCTTTTTCCTTTTTCACATTGTTAGAAATTGCTCACTCTATCTTCCGTTATTTATGCTACATGCTTTACAATTTTCTGGTATTCTTGCCAAAAAGGGTTAAAATCAATATGTTTTTACCTTGTTCTAGTAAAAGTCTTTGCGATTTGTTTCTCTGGATCGTCCAAAAGATATATTTGCAATTGATCTTGCGTACATGCGACGCTATTGTAACTATGTGTCAACATTTTAAGTGGTCTTTCAACACATTTTGGTATTTTTTTATTCCAGTTAAATGCTATTGTTTAAATACTGTTTGCATAGTTTTCGCGACTTTTTGTCGCCCTACTAACTAGTTGTGTATTGTTGTCGCCACTTTTTGTCGCCCCACTAACTAGTTGTATATTGTTGTCGCGTTCAGTCAGCGCCGGTACTAACTAAAAAAGTGAAGTTTCCCATAGCATTACCGTATTGGTGTGAGGTGTTAGCGACTCCACATTTCAAAGGCTCGGCTTTATGAGGGCGGTAGCCATCTCGCCACTTTTACTTCCTGGATGAACCGTTACCCATTTAAGGCTGAATTGACCCTGGAACCGTTGCGGTCTGAGAAAAAACCATTTCCGCCTGAGCTAGAGAATAAACCCAGGCCCACTCGCATGGGAAGACAGCTCCCTAACCACTGCGCTACGCCGCTCCCTAAATACCTATTTTAATTTTAATTTTATTTTCCGTGTTTGCCTCACTAGTTTCTACTGGCGGAGGCGCGCCCATTCCACCCTAGATCGCAGTCAATTGGGCGATATTAAGACGCATAAACCAGTGTTTGGATGTATGTGCGCGTCTGTTTGTACCTATGCTAGGATTGTGCGCTCTCAGAAGACAGCCCAACAAAAGTGCAATGGAAGGACCTCACCCTGAGGGTGTGTGTGAAAGTTGTGCAAGAGTGTAACTGTAGGACAGAGTCAAATGAAACAGTGAGATAAGAAGAGAGAGGAACGGGTATGGTGCCCAGATTTATGGAGAGAAGCGATGAAGAGAGAAAGATTTGTACGTTAAGGAGACATAACTTTAACGTTTTTATACTGGTTTAGATGACTGTATAATCTGTATACAACCAGTTACATAGACGTTCATAGTTGTCGTCCCGTTATTTCTCGCTAGTAATCATTGACACCCACAATCAATTTATTGAGCTTATCACAAATAACTGAAATTTGGCAGAACGTTTTATCTTGTGGTTTGGTTTTAACTTTACAATTGTTATCGGTGCTGGCCACCTAGTGAGAACTATATAGATTCGCGGATGTTAACAAATTGTAATTTTTGTGTCTGAAAACTCTTGCATTGTTGGATTGGTCTATAGATGAAAGTGTTTGATCGAAATTGATCGTGGACTATTCAATGTATAGTGGCGACTCCGTGTGGGATAATTTGGTCTATTTGACATCTTCCAGAGAGACATAAATATCTAGCCGGGATCCTGTAATGGCACAACAAGAACTAATGACGAAGGAAGATCGTGAATCAGATCTGATGCACAATACGAAGAATAGGGTGCAGACTGATTGAAGTGGGGAGAGTTTGTTGTTGTCATTATAGACGACATCAGATGGGGTAGTCTCTCGTCCCTTAACGAGTCGTTGGTCAGGAGAAGAAGACAAAGTAAAAGTAGTGATTTGAAAATGTCATATCTCGCGTCTGAAGCACCAATATGTATATTAAATGGCGTATCTTTTACTGGACAGAAACATGTTGCAGTGGTTAGATACAGCTGCAGTGAGTGAGTAGTGAGTGAGTGAGTGAGTAAGTGTGTGAACGTTAATGCCCCGATATTTGGCTGCCACTCACTCGACGACCAATCGCGATACCTGATCTTCGTGACCCCCATCATTTATGTATAGATGGCAGTGACTTGCTTTATTCATGACAGTAATTAGATTGATGGGTGGTGAATGGAAACATGACCACCAGTGACTTTGTAATTCCCACAGCATTTTACATTCAATCTAATGGCCTAACTAAAAGCAGCAGTTGTTCAATTTAATGTATTAATCCAAAAACACATTTATTTCTATTGCATTTTTTATTATCTGGTAAAGCTGATATTTATATATATATATATATATATATATATATATATATATATATATATATATATATATATATATATATATATATATATATCGCTCACTCGTTCTCTCACTCGCTCGCACACTTACTCTCTGACGACGACGATTCTCAACGTGTTCTTCATTAGTTAGTTAGTTTTATTCCACCTGTGCCGTTAAGCGTCGTCGGGAGCTTAAGTCGTCTATCTTGCGCCAAGTGCGTTGCATCGGTCAATGTGAGCCTTTGTTGCTGCACACTCTAATGTCATCTATCCACCTACCTCGCGGCCGCCCCCTTGCCCTGTAGCCAGATCTACCAGCGTTGTCAGCCATCAGTGGAAGTTGATGAGGGTGCATTCTCATGAGATGGTCAAACCAACCTATTTTCTCCCTGGAAATGTATTCGACACATTCAAAGGCCGCCGTCCATTGTAGACGATGATGGCATAATTAATTTTGCTAGCGCTATTTTTAGTACGGATTAACTGCGCTACTTTTTATCCCCACTCTCTCGTCTCGTGCCACCCGACCCCAGTAGCAAGTCAAGGACAAGACGACTAGGGGGCGACTGCGTGATACAGGGGACTCCGCATCAAGCACCCGTGAAAAAGACGGCGGAGTCCGGAGTCGAACCCAAGCCACCTGGTCACGAGGCCTACGGTTTAACCACTTCGTCTCGGAATTTGACACAGCTAGTCCATATTTCATCCATCGTCTTTTCTGCTTTGTTTGTTCCCACTCGTAAGCCATCTTCAAATGCCTTTTCTTTTGTTCATGTTGTAATTGAAAATTGGTACATGTAAAATCGAGATAAAATAAGAAACCACTCAACAAACCTGCACTGAGCTTCATAAACCTAACCAAGTCATTCTCCTTCGCTCAATATGACATCACACACCAGAGTGCTCGTGTGAGACTGACTTTCCAACGTCGGGTCTTGTCCTTCAGAACTGTTCATCCTGTGATGACCTACGGTGAGAGATCGGACTGGGGATGCAGAGTTGAGACAGAACTTGGTGGGCAGCCACACTGACTTGGAAAAGACTGCAGACTGCGTGCTTATAACGACCTGTAGATCTACATAATCAATGAACTTAACAACATAGAAACAAAAGTTCCCCGATAAATTGGTATTCAATAGCTAGGTGCATGTTTCATAATTGCACATTGTTCCTTCGTTTCTTATTGACATTACCTAATTCAGATCACATACCGTCTTTCTATGGAGTTGATGTTCATGATGGAACTCTAACCTAATCTTAACATACGTCGTAGCTCTAGGCTAAAGTTTTGTCATCCTGGATTCTACTGACGAAGGCATG
This sequence comes from Ariolimax columbianus, assembly GCA_036924085.1. NCBI lineage: Eukaryota > Metazoa > Mollusca > Gastropoda > Stylommatophora > Arionidae > Ariolimax > Ariolimax columbianus. The sequence continues at coordinate 40,772,324 of JAVGWX010000023.1, read as the reverse complement.
CTTTTTTCAACCACAGACTCTCTTAGGTTTTATTAGAGCGTATTGGATGCGTACGTGTATCTGTTTGTAATGTGTTCCATTATGGTAGTTTTTGAGTACTGTTGTTTTGTCTTTTCTGTACGCGGGGAGGGGTCAGACAGAGAACAATCGCTGACACGTCCAGGGAAACTGGACACCAAGTGATTTCGAACCCATTTATTGGGATTGCATACCAAGCTAACATTCGATCTACATCTCTACACCACGCACAACCCTACTCCTGTTTGGCTGCCGTTGATAGTACAATACGACAGCATCTTTTTTGTCTGTTTGTTTTGTTATTGTAAAAGGTTTGCCTCTTTGGATTCTACTGGCGGAGGCACGCCCCTTTCTTTTCAGCCATGACCGTAGTACATAAGCGATATCAGAACGTATAAACCAGTGCTCGGATGAGTCTGTGCGTATTATGTACCTATGCTAGTTAGCGCGATCTCAGTGTTCAAAACACTACCAAAGTGTAATGGAAGAGCCTCGCCCTGAGGGCGCGTGTTAGTGTGTGTGTGTATGAAAGGTTACATAAAGCATGTCCCTTGGTTGTCATACTTTAGTGCTGCAATATGACAGTCTCGTGTTTGGCTAAGTGTCGATGTTCAAACTCTTGTTTGTCTAAGTGTCGATGTTCAGACTCGTGTTTGTCTAAGTGTCGATGTTCAGACTCGTATTTGTCTGTGTCGATGTTCTGACTCGTGTTTGTCTAAATGTCGATGTTCAGACTCGTATTTATCTGTGTCGATGTTCAGACTCGTGTTTATCTAAGTGTCGATGTTCAGATTCGTATTTATCTGTGTCGATGTTCAGACTCGTGTTTGTCTAAGTGTCGATGTTCAGACTCGTATTTATCTGTGTCGATGTTCAGACTCGTGTTTGTCTAAATGTCGATGTTCAGACTCGTGTTTGTCTGTCGATGTTAAGACTCTTGTTTGTCTAAGTGCCGATGTTCAAACTCTTGTTTGTCTAAGTGTTGATGTTCAAACTCTTGTGTGTCTAAGTGCCGATGTTCAAACTCTTGTGTGTCTAAGTGTTGATGTTCAAACTCTTGTGTGTCTAAGTGTTGATGTTCAAACTCGTGTGTGTCTAAGTGTTGATGTTCAAACTTTTGTGTGTCTAAGTGTTGATGTTCAAACTCTTGTGTGTCTAAGTGCCGATATTCAAACTCTTGTGTGTCTAAGTGCCGATGTTCAAACTCTTGTTTGTCTAATTGTCTAAGTGTCGATGTTCACTTTCAGCTGTTGCTAGCTTCCACTTGTTATCTACCGATCTGAACATGGCTCTCAAGTCCACAATATCTTACAAACCAAGTTGTACCAATTTGAATATCTCTGCCATGCATCATTTGTTTCCAGGTGGATCAAGATGTTAAGCAGTGCACGAGTTGCAGTGGTCAGCGACCCAGATATGAATGCTAGCGCCAGGGTAAGCGAATCAGAGGTTCCAAGACTTTTCTACACCTCCACGCGGTTATCCTGTATAACATGCTGCAGCAGGGCAGACTGGCTAAGGAGAAGGGATCGAAGAGGGAAGGCTAGCCTGGTACTCAAAAATGCCCGCGGAAGTCGGATGTGTCGTACCGAAAGGTGCAAATATTGCAATCAAGCTGTAAACTACGACACAACGCATTCCGTTCTCTGGACAACATCCTCCTACTTGCAAAACCCTTTTTCGGGGCTTGGTAGGGGGAGATTGAGAATGACCAAAGAAGAAGAAGTAGAAGCAGAAGAAAAAAAAGAAGAAGAAAAAGAAGAAGAAGAAGAAGAAGAAGAAGAAAAAGAAGAAGTAGAAGAAGAAGAAGAAGAAGATCTTTTCCAGGTCCTCATTTTTTAATTGCTGGATTCTGCTTCCAATGACTGTCAATCGTCTGTGTCCCCATTCTTCAAATATCACAATTGGTGTTCACGGATGAACGACGATTCTTTGTATGTTTTTACACCTAACAGTTGTGTATAGGTAGGTATTTGCATAGACTATTCTCAATTTCAATTTTATTATAAATAAATCCAGAATTGATGAAACTCCGAACCAGTAAGTTGAAACAAAGTATACTTGCACCAATTATTAATAATAATCTTAAAGTGAAGTAAAGTACAGTAAACCATAGCATTACTGCCGTAGGGGTGTGAGGTGTTAGCGATATCACATTTCAAAGGCTCGGCTATATGAGGGCGGTAGCCATTTCCTCTCCCTCGCCGGTTTTACTTCCCGTACTGAACTGGTACCTATTTAAGGGTGGGTCGACTCAGGAGCAATTGCGATCTGAAAAAAACATTACCGCCTCAACTGTTGAATGAACCCAGGACCACTTAGATGCGAAGCAATTGCGCTAACCACTGCCCTACGCAGCTCGTATCATCTTAACGACTAGAATATTTCTGCACAAGGAAAGCATAATAGTCTACGGCGAACAACAGACAAGAAAGTAATCGGTCCACGGGACTCCCTCCAGAAGACGAAAGAGATCAGTTAGCGGATTCAGGCAGCTAAACACTGGCGCAACCATTCCTCGGTCACGCATGCGCAACTTGTGGCTATGTAATATTAACCAAGTTCGATCTATACATTTGTATAACTCTATTACCTCCTAACTGGCATTTCCTTCTGTTGTTCTTTGTACTTGTTTTCCGAGTGCAAACAATAAATGACTTTGTCTTCGTTGCTCCCCAAGTATATTTGATCTGAGAATATCGTTCCAAACTTGCTCCTTTTACATTTCTAATAATGATCGAGTCTTTCGAGTCGAAATGTTATAGAAAGGTTCTCAGAATACCATGGACCGAAAAAATGAGGAATTCTGACATTCGACAAGAGCTGGAAATAAAAGAGAACTGGTTCATAAATTCCATATTCCATTTCTGACCAGAAAATTGAAATACTTTGGACAGATCATCAGACACAACTGTCTTAAGAGAACGGTAATGGAAGGTATGGTGTCGGGCAAGAGTGCTAGAGGCAGACCGAGAAGGCGATGGCACAAAGATGTTAAGGGATGCTTGGGCATGACTCTGGAGGAAGCTATAGATTTGTCAAGAGATCGAGTTTCTCTCGGACGGGCTGTAATGGGAACGACGTTCTTCAAAGGACAAGCTACATGATGATGATGTTGTACTCTTGACTTCTGCTTCATACAAGCCATGCTAGAATAGTTCAACTAGTTCTCAAACTTCATACAAACCATGCTGGAACAGTTCAACTAGTTCGCAAACTTCATACAAGCCATGCTGGAACAGTTCAACTGGTTCTCAAGCTTCACACAAGCCATGCTAGAACAGTTCAACTGGTTCTCAACTGGCATGTATACTAGCTCATGCCAGCAATGCTGTTGCGATATGTGCTAGTTTCACGGAGCTTGTTTGGGAAATCCCTAAACTTATAACCCGGACTACGGCCACCATTTGTGGCGCATGTGTCACCAACACGCTCCTATAACCCACCACAGCCACCATTTGTGGCGCATGTGTCACCAACACGCTCCTACTAGATTGCAGCCTTCGGAGAACCTCTGCCAAACAAGTTGACTGAGATCTATTCTATACATTTCATTGACGAACAAGGTGATAAACACAGGTGTACATACTTGCATCGATCTCCCAAGCATTTACACTCTCCTGATGCAGCGAAGACTACGGCAGCTTGGTTATGTTTGGCGCTCAAGAACCAACACAAAAATGACTTCGGTGCTCTGGCAGACTCGCTCGAACGCCTGTCCCAGTGCTTCAAAGAAAATATAGTCCACCTATGTACCTACCTGCTAACCTACCTACATACTTACATTCCTACTAACCTACCTACCTACTAACCTACCTACCTACTAGCCTTCCTACCTACTAACCTACCTACCTACTAACCTACCTACCTACGTTCTAACCACCCTACCTACCTGCTAAGCTACCTACTAACCTACATACCTACTAACCTACCTACCTACTAACCTACCTACCTACTAACATATCTACCTACCTACCTACTAAGCGACCAACCTACCAACTAACATACCTACCTACTACTAAACTGCCTACAAACTTACATTCCTACCTACTAACCTACCTATATACTAACCTACCTTCCTACCTACTAAACTATCTACCTACTAACCTACCTACATACTAACCTACCAACCTACCTACCTACCAACCTACCTACTAACCTACCTACCTACCTACTTAACTGCCTATAAACTAACATTCCTGCCTACTAACCTACCTACCTACCTACCAACTTACCTACTTACTAAGCAACCTTTCTGCTTACTAATCTACTTACCTACTAACCTACCTACCTACTTACTTACCTACCCACCTATTAACCTACCTACCTATCTACCTCCCTACTAATCTACCTACCTAATCACCTACCTATATACTAACCTATCTACCTATCTACTATTATACCTGCCTACCCACTAACATACCAACCTATTAACCTAGCTACCTACTAACCTACCTACCTACTAACCTCCCTATTTATAACCGATCTATCTACCTACTAATCTATTTACCTACTAACCTGCCTACCTAATGACCTACATATTTACTAACCTATCTACATATCTACTATTATACCTACCTACCCATTAACCTACCCACCTACAAACCTACCTACCTACTAACCTACCTACCTATTAAATACCTACCCACTAACCTACCCACTTATTAACCTACCTACCTACTGACCTACCTACCTACTAACCTACATATCTACCTACTAACCTACCTAACTGTTAACCTACCTACACACCTGTAAACAGGAGTGGTGTTTACATTTTGGATAGTGAGACGAAAATAGTGGTCATTTGGCAGATGAAACAAAACTGACCATCCATGTTTCGGTCTGTAGTTTAGAGAGGTAGTGTAACAGTTCCAGCCCGAGCAAGAGAGTTTAGGGCAGGGGTGATGTGGTGGACGACGCTGATAACAAAGGTACCTGAAGACGTGCCAAGGTCACTCTGTCTGGGCACTCACCGTCTCAACAAAGGGAATCGGAGTTGGGGAAAGAATGTACAGGTAGGAACTGACCACTGGCGTTCCAAATTGGGTAGTTGGTGGTGAGTGACAGACGGGAGGGCAGCGGAGCTTGCTGCGATAGATGAGTGACAGGTGTGCAGAGTAATTCGTTCCAACAACGACTGAATAGAGCCATCCCCCTGAGATTCATTGGTCAGCTCTGATACATGTATTGTATTGTGTTTGTAATTTCACTACTCATTTTTCTGGTATGAGTATTATATAATAAATATGCCATCTGCTGTGTGCTATATTATTTGCAGTGTGTGGTCATGGATGATGTGGATGAGTGTGGTAACGTTTAAGTTAGAATAACCCTAGGGCAAACAGTGGGATCTGCTACACACCTACTAACCTACGTACCTACTTACTAACCTACCTACCTACCAAACTACATACTTACTAACCTACCTACCTACTTACCAACCTAGCAACCCACCTACCAACTTACCGACCTACCTACTTACAAACCTAGCAACCCACCTACCTACCAGCCAACCTACCTACTTACTAACCGACTTTCCTACTTACGTACCAACCAACCTACCTACATTACTTATCTACCTACCTATCAACCGACCTACCTACATTAATTACCAACCTACCAATGTGCCTTACTACCTGCCTACCTACTTTCCAATCTATCTATATATCAACCAACATAACACGGTGCATCATGTAGGTGTTTAATGTTTTGTCGTTAGCAGAAGCATAATGATGGTGCTTGTGTAATGTCGTAAGCTAACGCATCGTCATTATGTTTATTGTAAACCGAACTATTCTAGCAAACATTATCATACAGTTGTTTACGTGTCCCGCCGAGAGTGGTAATACTGCTTGGTTTTGAAGACAGTTCTAGAATATTATAGGATCAAACAAAGAAGTGAGAATATGCCTTCCCATTGGGTTATTTAATAAACAGAGGAGGTCATGGAAGAATATGTAGATGCACGAACACTAGTGTTGTATAAGAACAAGAACATGTTGATGAATTAGTAACAGTAGTAGTAGTAGTAATAGTAGTAGTAGCAGCAGTACTAGTATTAGTTTGAAATTGTTGGCTTCTGTTTCCGTTTTCTCCAGGTTTGAGCAGTCCCACGACTCTAGCTTTTCTCCAGGTTTGAACAGTCCCACGACTCTTGCTTTTCTCCAGGTTTGAACAGTCCCACGACTCTAGCTTTTCTCCAGGTTTGAGGTTTGAGCAGTGCCAGGACTCTAGCTTTTCTCCAAGTTTGAGGTTTGAGCAGTGCCTGGACTCTAGCTTTACTCCAGGTTTGAGGTTTGAGCAGTACCAGGACTCTAGCTTTACTCCAGGTTTAAGCTCTGCCACGACTCTAGCTTTTCTCCAGGTTTGAGCAGTCCGACGATTCTAGCTTTTCTCCAGGTTTGAGCAGTGCCAGGACTCTAGCTTTTCTCCAGGTTTGAGCAGTCTCACGACTCTAGCTTTTGTCCAGGTTTGAGCAGTGCCAGGACTCTAGCTTTTCTCCAGGTTTAATCAGTCCCACGACTATAGCTTTTCTCCAGGTTTGAGCAGTGCCAGGACTATAGCTTTTCTCCAGGTTTAATCAGTCCCACGACTATAGCTTTTCTCCAGGTTTGAGCAGTGCCAGGACTATAGCTTTTCTCCAGGTTTGAGCAGTGCCACGACTCTAGCTTTTCTCCAGACTTGAGCTATTTGGTATCCACAGGGTTACTAGGCATACATCCATTAAATCTAGTATCCGTTCTTTGGTTTTGGAGCCAAAATATCTGATTTGCCATGTTGCCAGTTCATCTTTTCCTGCCGCGTTGTTGATTTGCACTATTGATTGCCTCATCGAGTTCTCCAATGAAGAATGATGTTCCCAGCCGATAATTTCGTGGTTCTCTCCCTTTCTGATCTGGGGTTTTCCCTTTGTGTTGAATTTCAGGTTAATCAATAATTGTTTGGCAATCTGATTTGAAGTGATTGATCTTTGTATATTTGTATTAATAGTTGGATCGGGGCTGAGGGTTTTGATAAATGTCAATGCCCGTCGACTGCTCTGTTTCATATCGAGCTCTTCCCCCAACCTGCACCATCTTTCTGTCTTCGAAGCTGATACGTCATACATTAGTTCTTTTCCTGCAGCGATCGTCTTCTTAACAAAGGGGTCTCTCTCTCTCTCTCTCTCATACGTCGCCGTGTAGTGTTCTAGGAGTGTTCTTGACTTTCCCTTGAGACCCGGATGTGCTCTGTGTTCTCTTGGGATATGTCGTCTTGATATTTTCTGGACTAGGTCAACCATAACCCTGAGGTACATAGCGGAAAACTACCCAAGCATGGACTTGACCCATGCATACACCGACGATTGTGTAACAAACACAGAACGGAGGGGCAGGGGTATTCCTGAGCTTACCAAACGGTAACAAAATAACACTGTCAGTGGCAACTGGAAAATTCTCAAGCAATTTCAGAGCGGAGGCAGAGGCACTGAGGGCTGCGGTAGAAGCAATGCTGACAGGCGAATGCAAAGAAAGCCAGATAGTCCTGTTTACAGATGCCATGGCCGTAGTCACAGCACTAAAAAGCCAGAAAATATTGAACTTAATGATTTAAGAGTAGTACTCTGTCAACTATGCCAGCAGTCCGCACCAAAAAGAGTTGTGGTACAGTGGGTTCCATCCCACTGTAACATCCAAGGCAACGAGGAAGCAGACAGACTGGCAAAAGAAGGTGCAAGACTACCACAACCAGATACTAGTGTGACCTACGAAGAGTCCAAAAGGTTTATTAGGGCCAGATACATGGCCAAAAGGGAAACAGAACATACTGGCTACACAAAAAACGATGCCTATTACCAGTTGAACAGAAGAGAGCAGGCCGTGGTCTTCAGACTCCGCACAGGCCACAACAGACTGAGGTACCACCTATTCAATAAACTGAAGATAGGTGGCACTGACAAATACACTTGTGGTACCGGGAAAATGGCCGCTGAACATCTGCTGCAAAACTGCCCGACATACGAGGATCAGAGAGAGCAGATGTGGCCATTACCAGTGGCAACACTAGACAAGCTCTATGGCAGTGTCGACAGCCTCAGGACGATCGCTGCTTTCTTCCAAAAAATACAGGTTGACGTTGGACAGCGTACGAAGAAGAAGAAGAAGAAGAAGAAGAAGAAGGAGAAGAAGAAGGACGAGGTCAACAAACGATTCTTAGTTTTCTGGTTTTGAGTCGATTTAATCTATTTCACTATCCCGAATGCTGAAGTCGGATGCACTGGGCCGACAGGCGCAAAATAAAAACCACAGTGCAACGAACACCGCCTTGGGGATCAGAGAAATAAGGCGAACGCAAAAAAAAACACAAAAAAAAACAACTATCTCGAATGGTCTGCAGGGGTCTTTGGGTATGACAAAGATAAGAATAGCACCACTGCCACACTGAGGGTACGTCGTAAGAGACGACTAATTTTGTGACATTGTATAACACCGGCCATGGTTACGTGGTTTATTAAGAGCAGCATAGATGGCGCCTAGCAGGCTGTGGGTCTACTTTGCTCTAGTGCTTGAGTCTGTTTAGATGAACTCGAACATCGGTTAACCACCCTCTTCGGCCCTTGTCCCAACACAGCAGAGTAATAAGCTGCTCGAGCCTAGCCAGCTAAGCATTAAATCCTCATCCCGGCTACATCCAGCTTACGTGGGAGCTGGGACATGCATAAGAGCATCCACTCCTGTAGAGGTTCAGGTCCTCAAGGACAAAGACTAAGACACTATCCAAGTCACCACCACAATCCCTACATCTGCCTCGTTTGAAATTGAAACGTCTTTTAAAATAATAATAATGCTAATTATAAATATAATAATAATAATGGTAATAATAATAATAATAATGAGGGGACGGCGTGGCCTAGTGGTTAAGTGGCACGGCTCACAATCAGAAGGTGCTGGGTTCGATCCCCATCACAGCACCGGCCGTTACCCCGGTGAAGCAAACTCTTAGAAAATGCAGGAGGAAGCAGACCCTTACATAAAATGCATGCTGAAGTCGGATGCACTGGGCCGACAGGCGCAAAATAAAAACCACAGTGTAACGCACACACGCCTTGGGGAATAGATAAATAAGGCGAACGCAAAAAAAAAAATAAAAAAAAAAAATTATAATATTTATACATATAATAATAATATACATAATAAGGATGATACTTATAAATATATGATAATAATAATGAAAATAATAATGATAATTATAAATTTAATAATCATAATCATAATAACAAAAATAATCACGATTTAATGTTATAATTTGGAGAATAATAATACTAACAATGAGAATAACAGTTAAAACAATAATAATAATAATAATAACAATAGTAATAATAATACAAATAATAAAATTTTTAATAATGATGATAATAGAAATAAGTAGTAAAAGAAGTAGCATAAAAACAACCAACTGGGACGGGCTTTACAGAATGCACTGGTAGTGTGCCAGGTGCCATTAATAAAATGTGGCCAAACAAATGTTGCTGCTAGCACCTGTTAGCTTTAAATGCTCAAAACTTGACTACACGATGTAGGCTTGTCGTCTGCTGGCTTATACGGGATAGAGCCTCTAGGGCCGATGTGGATGAATATTTAACGTACACATCCGCATCTAGAGTGCGGGGACACGAGGCCTTGACATTAGGTGCTTGGAGGAATCTCCAGTCACAAGCAGCGACAAATCGATTTCAAATGGCTGAGTTGCGTGCGAAGCGATTTGCTGTCGTTTGTCTCTTCTAGTTGTTCGTGTTGTTACAAGTGTGTAACTGTTGTTGTTGTTTGTGTTGTTACAAATGTGTAACTGTTGTTGTTGTTCGTGTTGTTACAAGTGTGTAACTGTTGTTGTTCGTGTTGTTACAAGTGTATAACTGTTGTTGTTCGTGTTGGTACAAGTGTGTAACTGTTGTTGTTGTTCGTGTTGTTACAAGTGTGTAACTGTTGTTTTTCGTGTTATTACAAGTGTGTAACTGTTGTTGTTCGTGTTGTTACAAGTGTGTAACTGTTGTTGTTGTTCGTGTTGTTACAAGTGTGTAACTGTTGTTGTTCGTGTTATTACAAGTGTGTAACTGTTGTTGTTCGTGTTGGTACAAGTGTGTAACTGTTGTTCGTGTTGTTACAAGTGTGTAACTGTTGTTGTTTGTGTTGTTACAAGTGTGTAACTGTTGTTGTTCGTGTTGTTACAAGTGTGTAACTGTTGTTGTTCGTGTTGTTACAAATGTGTAACTGTTGTTGTTCGTGTTGTTACAAGTGTATAACTGTTGTTGTTCGTGTTGGTACAAGTGTGTAACTGTTATTGTTGTTCGTGTTGTTACAAGTGTGTAACTGTTGTTGTTGTTTCTTGTTGTTACAAAGGTGTAACTGTTTTTGTTGTAAGGAGTGAAATATGTCTTATTTTTCTGTTGTTACATGTGGACATCATCTTTTTTTTCCTTTAGCTGAAAGTGTGTAAAATTTGTTGTTTAATGTTGTTACACGCTAGTAACACATATAGCTTCCTACGCCGTTTGTACACACATGCAACCACACACACACACCCACCCACACACACACATGCACCTCTACACACGCACGCATATATATATATATGTGATTGTTCTTAAACAAAGAGTAGTGAGGTCAATTCTCTGATGCTAACGGCAAGATTAGCTC